>OU744319.1:10825412-12254882 GCA_916610145.1 Eristalis arbustorum | reverse complement strand
GTAGAAAACACAGCTTTAGGCAATCGTCTTAAGCGTATTGCAACTAAGTTGTGGTGTGCCCTGCTTCGCGGCTGTGACTCAGAAAATCTTGCAAAATACTTGACTAGTGTAAACGCTTGGCCAATAATGGATAAGTGTACCATGTACCAATATCCTTACCTAACCCAAGCTAAACGCTTGGCAATAGATTCAACACACACCTCTTGGAGGTAAAATTCACATCAAAATTAGACTTCCTTCTGCTACAGTAATGGCGCCCCTTCAGCTGGCAGGCACACCCTCTCCTTTCGCATCAGGTTTTGTTAATAAGTTGAGTTGCAGCCGTATCCCACCCTGTGTCATAGGCAATCTTGTGCCATTAGCACATAAGAGGAGATTTGTAGACATGCAGGGATCCTTGCGGTTTACAGCTGCGGCTCCACGTCGGGCGCCATTCCGATTTCACGTCAGCTTTGCCATGGCGCTCTGTTGGCTGTGCACAATTTGATAAATTGGCACGATTAATTCGAGAATCTGTTGATTCGAAATTAATTTCGCCAATTAGTGTCGGCTATCCGCAGTGCCACGGCTGATGTGAATCGTTGAATGCGGTTTTTGCCGAGAATTCAATCGACTGTGGGTATGCCTGGGTTAGATGGAAACAGACTGAGGAACTGGTTTTGTGATGCAATTAGAGATCAGACCGAAATAATCAGTGTGGTGCGAAACTTAGTAGGAAGCCATCTGAGATGTGGTCGGCATTTGGCAAGATTTGTCGGACAGGTTGGGGAATCTATGCGATTTGTCAAGATGACATCTGCTGAGGGATTTGCTTAAGGCATTCGGTGTCCGAATTATCGCCACAAGGTGAGGATTGATGTTGCTGCTACTTGGAAGTGGGCTGGCACTGGGAGTGGCGCTTATAAGCCTGATTCAAAGCTGATGAATGAACAATTAACAAAATTCAGATATCACCAGAATGATATGGAAGACGGCTGTCTGAAGAGACGGATTGTTTTGCCCTGCCCTCCTGATGGGTCTCTAGTTCAAATCCATGTGAAAGCAAGGTTAAAACGTTCTATATGGCTTCGACTGAGGGACAAAGTTTCCGGCGATCTAGGTCCCTTCACCGTCTGACCATGAGTATAACAATGGCCAACAAGAGTCTAAGTGTTCTGGCAATATTTTCTACCTTCTAAGAGGAGGCAGAGCAGGGTAGGTAGCAGTAGCTTATGAAAGAATGCACTTAGATCTGGTGGTCACGCTAAAGCTACTGACTAAAGCGCCTAAGGATCCAACTCCAGCAATGGTAGAGAGCCTATGCCCTTAGCTCCGTCCCCAAGAGGCTTCGACTCTAAGCCGCACGTAAGCGAATCTCAATGGTAAGTTGTGGCAGCCAGGCAGATATCGATCAGGCTGGGGGGACTGTTTATTTATGTTTGGATCCCCAAGCTGAGATGTTCTTTTAAAACACAGCGATCGTGAAAGAAGTAGGTTCCTAGCACAGAGTACCTGGGTCTTGATAGGTCGCACTTGAGCCCAGAAGATGTGGAATGGAGGTCATCCAGCTGACAGTGCCTCACAATGACACACATTATTATCCTTTTTAGCTTCTGTTCTGAATTGTCCACCGAATCAGTCTTATCCACGACCACGACACAGTATCACAATAGCTGCTGCCATTGTCGCTCTTCGCCTTCTTTAAAGCTGTCGATTGCTCCTCCATCGGAGTATCGGGTGCTTTTGGAAGGGCTCCTGTTGCAAGAAATGGCGACTTCGTTTTAATTGGTGGCGATTGGCGTTGACTGCAGTTGCCCAGTCGGCTTGAAAATACTCTCACCTTTATTAACCACTTATCCAACGTCACTGGGGCCAGCTTAAAAAGCTATTTATGCCCATTTGAGGACTTGTTTACACTTTAACATCACCAGGCTGTATTTTTTAATCAAGTCAAACGCCACAGTATACGCCCATAGGTACGGCCGGACAGTGTCATATGACTCTCTGTCGCTTAATGCCAACACCCCTTTCACAGCCATCGACCAGACAGGGTCCGCACCCTCATCAAAGCGGACAATCCGACATCCATAAAGAGCACCGTATTGCGCACGTAGAATGTGAGAACACGTACGGGCACCGTACGAGTATGTTAAGCACTTAATATTCCATATCTATTACCTGACATCCTTCGGCAGCTCGACGTCCCGAGGTCGAAGCTGTCACTCGTTCTTCATTAAAATGTTGAAGTGTCCTTATGAAATGGATTGTCTACAAATTGAATCAATTTGTCTGCACGCAGGAGGGTCACCCTCATTTACGACTTGTTGTGCGAGCGACTATTGAACACAAATGAATGCGTATAGACACTTTTTTCGGGGTGTCCAGTTCATTCAGTTGCGAACGACGACGCACGCAGGGACCATATGTCTGCCGCTGGATTGGGTTGCGGGAGTGGGACGGAATTTGACGGAGTTACAATTACAGACGGTTACAGGGCGATGTCTTTGATTTTCGATTGGTCTGCTTCTATTTCGGAGACGTTGCCAACTGAATGATTTACCCCCGTCGTGGCGTCGTCTATTTCGAGAGGCAACATCCCACAGCGTGCGTGTACGCATCGGTTGCCCGTGGAAATGTTACACAACCTGAGACTCGTACTTCCCGTCGAACAATAAAAAAGAAAAACATGTTCAGTCAATAATTGTAAACATTTTTTGTTATTCCTCTTTTTTTCCAAATTTCAAGTCGTTAATCTTATTTTTATGTTCCACATCGAAACGTAAACAACTTCTATGCTGGCAGCCTCTGACATACACATCGCTTCAATTGGCATCAAATAGAACGTATCGCAAAAGTAATGAAGTTCAGCAAAAGCAAGACATCTGCTTGACAGCAGTGTTATTTCGTGAATATATTTCAGACATAAATGATGTAAGACTGGTGTTCAGACGACGAGTGAATACACTTGGATTTGTTTAAAAGAGCTTAATGCTCATGGCAAAGAAATGTAATAAAATCCAGACTCGTTGTGCTGTCCTTTGACTTTAAGGCTCATCAAATGCAAAAATGGATGGTTGTAAAGCGAAACGAATGTACTTCTTTATTTCTCTGATTTGAATAAACACGTTATTAGCATCATCGTGCAGCCACAAGAAGTTTGTGATGAGTCCTTGATGTGTGCTTCAAGTGACTTCTGCATAACGAGCAAAAAGCATGGGCATGGGTCCCAGAAACTTGTGGACTTCAAGTCGAAGACACCGAATGGAGATTAACTTTAACAACTTTATGCCACGCTACAGTGCACTGTGCTGAGTTGTGCGCACGCACTTGCGGTACCGCAGCGTTTAAGCGTTCCTCTATTTATAACGCGCGGTAATCTCCCGCGGCACCGCGAGGTCTCTGCAGACGTACAAATAAGGCAACATGGGGCTTCTCCCATGGCTGGCACCCCAGCGTTCCTCCAATCAATCAGAAAAAACTACGGAGAATCTTAGCCTTGGTGGCGGAGCCTACACCTAAAAAGACCGCCCGGTAATCCGTACAAGTAAGTACACATGTCTTGGGGCCGGCGAGTTCGGTATAAAGTTGTTGGTCTCTTAAAACGCCGGGCCCACAAATTTAAACTGGCAGCAATTAGCCCAGTTTTGCCGTTGATCTCCGATGATGGTGAGTAATAGCGTCTTCATCAAGGTCTGTGGCTGATCCCCCTAGACTCAAGAAGGTATTTGACAAGCTGACGCACTGTCGCCTTCCCCCAGAGACGTGGTCGTTCAAAACCTCCTACACGAATTAGTAAACGCTGACGCAGTCTAATGACATCGTCAAGAAATGTCATATAATTTGCACGTTTTGCGGAAAGCGTTAATATGGCCTATTCGAAACTGACTTGAAGATGGTGGGTATTTAGGAAGGTAGTGTCATTATTCACTTAAGCCGTTTATACCGCCACGTGGATACTTCCAATTAGAGAGGGCTGCCCTAAATATGACAGCCAACTAGGCTTATTCACAAATCTTACCAGTGCATTGACAGAAGATTGATGTCGTTCAGAATGCCGTAGAAGGTGGTGCCTATTCTGGCTTTGCTAGTTGAGGCTCGAGTAGGACAATCACATATAAGGTGTTGGGTATCTTCCTCGCCATCCTCGAATCGGCAGCTTTTACCGAAGTCGTTAGTGAAGAGGTCTAGTCTTTTGATTTGCGGTCCAGTGGTTATTCCAGTGACAGTAATAATTTTTGGTCTTTTTTAAAAGATTAGGGTACTTGAGTCAAGATGAGGCCAGATATGTTTCAATTCTTGACACGTGGTGCCTGTCACCAGTTGGTATCTGTTTTCTGTGCTGTAATTATATGGGGTTTTGGTGGCCCGTGGCGTTGTGGGTATGTACGTCGACCCCAACCTCGACGTCGTAGGTTCAATTCCTGCTCTGTGTGACGAAAACAATTTTAACGACCCCAGCTCTTTCGAGTAACTTTACAAAAGATTCCATTAGTCTCTTGTGAAGTGACGCGTGTAGCGAATTCATCAGCTTTGCTGTTGAGACTTCGAGATAGTCAAGGACATATTTTACCTCGGATCTAATGTGAATTGTGAGAAAAGCTTTCGTTGCGTTGCTCATATTGTAGCCTCTGGCCGGCGGTCCATGGCTCCAACGCCTAAGATGACTTGTCAAAAACATGAAGACTCTTCTTCTCATACCATCCTGTGGGTGAAGCAGAAGAGGATGTCTGAGCTTCAATACACAACTGAGAGCCCGAAACTCGATATTACGTTGCCTAGAGAGGGGCAAGTCCATCACGGACCGGAATAACAAGCGGTCAGATCTCCCTAAGAATGGTAATACGAAGTAGTTGCATGTCCTCGCACCCAGCAAAGGGAACTAGCAATAGTATTATGTATATAAATAGACGATGGCTTATACCTGTTTTAAGTTGATAAGCAGTAGGCAGAGCAGGCAGAGGGATAAGCAATGGATGGACAGTGCTGCAAAGTTCAAGGTGTTTAATGTCACAGTGGATGAATGTTACCAGTCTCATGAAAAAACTAATGATGACGTAGTTGATTGAGTGCCTGCTCTTGGTCAGTGGAATCCAGGTTCCAATTCCAGTGAAAAGAAAAGTTAATATTCTTTTATTTGGTTTTCAGATCTGGTCCGGTCATCATTTGCCATTGGGGTCAAATTAAGGGCACCGGGTATTACAATGTACCACCAATGGTCGGAGCGTGCTGGCAAAATCGCTATCAGCCCGTACCTTTACTTATACCGTGGAGAGCTTGAAAGTTTCGAGTGGTTATTTTTTTTTTAAAGATCTATGCCATCATCATTTACTCTCGTCCTTCTCAATTGAAAGTAAAATTTAAAGAATTCGAAAGCAAATGAAGATGCTTCTTAAGATTAAACTTCAATCGGTTAGCATTAAATGTTCCAATAACATTCTGCAAGCTGTCACATTTATTGTTCTTACTGGACCCATTGCAATGCATGGAGTTAATTTAATGTAACATATTCGTCCCAATGAACGTGGGATTTAATATGTTGCTCAGTCATCCTTATGTCATTCTAAAGACAAAAGGAGATTTCGTAGGGATATTTGTAAGATGCTATAGGTTTCGGAAGAACTATTCCCTCATTCTTCTATGTCCTAACTGGCAAGACTAGGCCTCTATGAGAGCTTGTGAATATAAAATGGATTTTTTTAATCCCAGATTAATGGTGCATTATAACCAGTAACTCAGTTCCACTTACCATCAACAGCAAATTGTTGTTCCCGCTGATAAAGTCGGTCGGTTCTTGCAATCTTCAACTTTGAGCAGAGCATCCGATTGACCCTCCAGTTTATGGTTTTGTCGTTCATCTTTTTCCTGACATTTGAATCGCTTAAGATGGATCAGTTTTGAACCATTTTCAGATAAGTTCATCCAATGTTGCATTGTCGATTATGTTCCTATTATTAAGGCTAATTTCAACCTGAGCAACCAACCACCGTACTCATTCTCGATCTGAAGACAATTGCCGTGACATGTTCTCTCTGATTCACCCGATCATTGGCAGATTTCTCTAGTGCTCATGAGGGTAGTTTCTGTTGCTTTTGGAGTCTATTGAGGAAATCGGAATTTTGATTTATATTCCTCGTGCAATGTCGTGCATCTCTTTGAGTGAGCAGGCGAGATTCTTTTTTTGTTTCTAAAATGTACGTTAGCAGCCAACATTCTGCCTGCTTCCTCGGCAATCAAAAGCTCTCCTTAGAATACACTGCCATTCAGGGACTCCTCGGTCCATCTGTGCAAACATTGATGGTTGAATTGTTGATTAGCTCATTTGTGGTCCACTTTTCCTTTCTTGATAAAAGGTATTTGGAGGAGTGTAGTCGCTTTCGACTTGTTCAATTTGTGGTCAATCTTGTACACTTGCATGTCCAGTGAAGTTAGCAACCAGCCGCTGGATCTGATTGCCCGATGCATTCGATGCTCTTTGCATTAGTCCACTGGATGTCGAGGTCAGGAAGGTCTACTAAGACATCTAGGCCTGGCAGAAGAAGAGGAATTTGCTAATGTGACACCTGGGCATACAAAGCTCTGGATTCTGCTTAATATTTGATTGAGACTGAGTTTTCAATGCTGGTCCATTGACAGACTACTACCACTGATCGACAATTGCTGTGACAATGCTATTAATTCGATCCCAAAGCGTTTAAGCTTCTCTTTTAATCATTAACCAAGGGCAGGTAGGCAACCAACTGCTCTATGCAGGCGTTGAGTTTCTTAAAGTTTTATTAAGTTTCATGTCTTCGACAGGCGTGCCCTCCAACTTCTTTGGAACAGAATATAAAGTCTTAAACATAAGCGTCATATTTAAAGTTGCTACGAAACTTCTGAAACTTAATTCCATGCCACATCAACATGACAGCAATGCTATCTGCATGCTGTACTAACGTAACAAGGTCGAGTACTCCATACTCCATTCCAAGTTACCAGTCTATGAACGTGTTCTGGAAGACCGGCTAGATGGCGTGAATTTGCTAGATGATTTCTTGTTAAATTTGATGCAAAGAAGCGCTTTCGATGCTTGCTAGAAAAGTACTACCAAACGACGTCGCATTTCAAAAAAATCTCCCTGGTGAAACCTCCACCTTTCATAGGAAGATGACGCACGTACTTTAATTTTGACATTTAAATATTAATTCACAGGCATCTGATTCCTTCCTTCCAATAACACCGACGTGCACACCGAAGAGTTCCTTCTGGAAACCAAAAAACCGTGCCTAATGTGAATTACAAAATTCTCCACTGTAGCCGCCGTCAGTTGTGATTCCTGGAAACTGAAGAACTGTGCATAATAACTTCATTTGCATGCAGCTTCTAATGTAAAAATGAAAAAAAAATTAGGAAAATTCAGTCAAGTTAAAAGAACCGTGACCAATTTAAATTTAAGCTGAATTTTGATTCCACAATTACCGGCGAAGAGCACCGCCAAATTTGCATATTTTTTCGATAAAAAGGAAAATTCTTTCAATTCTAAGGACAAGGTTAGACGCGATGATAGAACGCTCGATGTGCCCGCTGAATACAAAGACGTGAATTTTAACGAACCCGAAATGAAGTGCGAGCCATGACCCAAGCGCACTGAACTGGCCACGTACCATTTGTGGAAATTGAAGCGTTGTTTATTTTTAGTCTTCGATTTGCGAATTCAAAAATTCCCAAATGTCCCCCTCCAGTGAGTTGAATTTCCATATCATGAATTATTTGATGGATGTTTAGAGAGAGGTGGGGCGTTGACGTGGGCCACTGGCCGGGTGTCGATGCTCCAAGGAGACCTTATTATTTTTTCATGATTATGTATGGCATTTGCAATGTTTTTGGTTGCTGGCGGGATTGCCTAAAGTGCAGGCGAATGTTGTCTGTGACTGAGGTAGATTCAAGGAAATTCGACTCAATGGGTTGGATGTGGCGATTTGCAATTCTGCTTACCAATTCTGCTTGTGGCCGCGAACAGCCGGACGTAAATAAATGATTTCTAAGTCCACAACAGCGACTCTTGAGTCACGGACTATGCCAAGGGGTGTGGAATCCTTTACAAAAACTTCAGGAAACGTGGTCGGCATACTGTCGCAAGTCCTTCCACTTGAGAGATGGTATCCTTCTGGTTGATGGTAAATTTTTTCAGGAGCAATACTGAGGGACTTAGGCATGTCTTTTAAACATTCCCTTTGTAAGATTTCTCATCATCATCATCAGTGTCTCAGCAAAAAGTTCTTATCAAGCATCCCGTCGATTGTAGTTTTATGCAGAATATCAAGTTTAGCAGCAGTAATCGTTGACAGAGCCATTCGCCTTCAAATGCCAAGAAATCTACTAATAATTATAAAAAAATCACAAGAGAGTTGCTCTTTGACTGCGCAAAATACACCAAGATAAACCTCCTCACCAGCGGGTACGAGAGAATCTCTGCAGAATTTTGTATCTACGAGGTCTAGATGCCCTTACCTCTACATACAGTGGACTAACAAAAAGAGCGTCGTGTGCATCATGTAATCAGATCAAGCATCTGGTAGCCAAGGTACTATTGTCATGCAAGAAGACTCGATAGACGATAAATTCATATTGCACGATGAATAAAAATCGACTTCATCAATAGACTCAAATAGCAACAGAAGCTACTCTCTTGGACACTAGACGGCCAATGAACTCGTGCGTCCTCACAACCACGTTGGCGTGGGAGATTGGTGGCAGCCAGTCAGAGCTGCCCAGATGGAGAGGTTTGTGGCTTAGGTGCTCTCCGAAATGTGGCGCCAGACAAGGAGGCATTTTTTTTGGTGCCGATTCATAACGAATATTTTTTTTTGCACCGAAGTCCTCGGGATAAATACACACCACGAGACGAAGCTATGTACCATGAGGTGGAGATTAGGTACCTGTGCGAAGAGAAGAGCAGTCCATATTGGTGTAACTGAAAAACTAATCAGACTTAAGCTAAGGGCGGATATAACCTTCATTAACCAAAGTGCAACCAGACGAGGGTGAAATAATGTTTGTATTTAATTAAGAAAACCTCGATATTTCTCCGCATTTTCTGCAATATCCTCTTCTTTTGCAGATCTATTTGATTATTACGAGTTTCGCTTAAGCGCCAGCAGACAGGATTGAATTCCTCTCCATTGTACTTACGTCAGTTAATTATGCTGCAAGAGTTGGAATCGAATTTGCTTAGCATACGCTGCCGTTTCAATTCGGCGGCCTAGGGCAGGATTGTGAGTTTTGGAACGTATATGAAAGGCTGAGAGTGCTGCCATGAGCGAAGGAGTGAACTGGATTAACTTTTAATAGCAGACGAGAGTTTTTGTTTTTCATTAAAACGAGAAAGAGTATAGGATACAGAACAGAGCCTTGGGGGACATCAGCCTTTATTTAGACTAAAACCTTAAATTTATTATGTTCCAAAGTGCACACTTTCTCGAAAGGTCGGTAATTGTGGTGATAGCATTGAATATATGGCCTCTTACTACGTTTCCACAGTCGCATGGAACGACAGAAAAGCGAATAATGTGAATAATGAAGTCTTGAAGGAATGAAATGTTCACTACAGCTGGACTCAAGCCGTATTTATCTATCGACTAAGTGGCAGCGAAAACAGCGTCAGTTGTTCAACGTTCCAACAAAAAGTCGAAATCGATGGGATAAGTTGAGTGCCCAAACGTGATGCATTAACATAATAATGTGTATACATAGGCGACTCCGATGTGATGGAAGCGCACACAATTTCGCAAATTGACATACCGCTGTTTCGACTTGTGCTATGAGGCCATCATCAACGCTTGGCTGTATACCGACGCCAGTTTGAATGGTGGGTGCAAACTACGAATCCACTAAAATTGTACGAATCTATCACAGATGTGTCCACCAGTCTTAAGAAATGTGGCATAGCGTCAGCACCAAACTTGGTTAAATGGTGCCAAGCAGGATCGACTGATTGTTTCTCCTTTGCCACCGAAGAATGTACTGCTGGACAGAATATCCCACTTGCCTAGGCACGGTATAACTCGTCATCGATGCAACACATTTTTGACAAAAGAGCCGAACTTTGTCAAATATGTCCTCATCGGCGACAAAACACACTAGCTGTGTTTATGACCACTGGCCAGCCAACATCACCGAACCGTAAGGGAACTCATTCGAGAATTCTTTATTGCAACCCAGTCAGGGCGGGTCGTGTTCTGTGAAATGTCTTACATGACTATCAGCAACCGACAACACGATCGGGGCTCCATTATGCCAGACACCCCACAAGTGCTGCGTGACTAGAAAAACACGGAACCCAGGACATGTGGGCGACACGCTTTGACTAAGACAAAGCCAAACCGGATGATGTCGATTAAGTCGTTTTGGGACCCGATGATGGCACTTGTCCTCAACCTTCTGGCAGTTCAAGACAGCGCGCCTTTCTCGGATAAGCTTTAGAGTCGACGTGACGAACCAACAACCGCACTTCCCCCAGTAGAGTATGTGTGTCTCAATCCTTATTTTTATATTAATTCATTATAAGCCATCGATAATGACTTACGGCGACGGTTCCACTTTCCTCACTTATCCACTTCACCAGACCCACAAGGCTAATCATTATCGCCGCCAATAATCCCATAAAATGAGGTCTTCGCTCTTCGCTTCCAAGCCCACGCCTCACCAGGGACTCAGATTTCCAAAGCATGATAAACCGTCTAGGAGCAATAATTACAAGCACCTCACCATTAACATCTTGAATTTCAAACTAAAACAGACAGCACTCAGGCGAGCCCCTTTACTCGTGCACACATTTAAGAGGACAAGTGTGCCATCATCGGGTCCCAAAACGACTTAATCGACACCATCCGTCCGTTCCCCTGTGTAGGCTTGTGCACGCAAAGGCCCTCTTAATTACTCTGTCAGGTGACACTAATTGTCGCCTCTGTTAGTCCCAGCACGCCCATCAGCCGACTGATGCAATCTCCCTCGCTCTCTCTGGAAATTTGAAACACCACCACGTTCGCCACCTCCTCCCCCCGGTGTAACAAGGATTGTGCTGAATTCCTGTCACATACTGGAAATTTTAATGATTCCATGACCACCCGTCAGGACAGCAGTTACCGTCCTCACTTTCAGCACACAGCCAGCAGCGCGCTCGGGACGGCTCGTAATTACGATGTTTACGGTGCAACTATTCGCACCATAAAGTGTCCGGACTGTGGGGAGCCGGCTGGCTGGCTGGCCACCGATGCGAGGGCGTTTATCGATAATTGAAATCACTCTATCGGAAAATCGGAGCCCTGCTCAGTGCATCCAGTGCAGGAGAGAGGTGCACTGGGACTGTGGGCCAATGAAACCATTCATCACGGTGGAGGGGAATTCGGCATGGGATGCCGGGCGGACCCAGAGGTGGGGCACATCGTCTGAGACACATTTGCGGGATTTATGTCAATGGACTCGGAGCAGACATGTGCGAGTGTAAATCACCTTAATGCGATGTGCTTGGGATGAGCACTGAGCCAGACACATTCTGGTCATATCATAACGAAAAGATGACGACTGAGCAGGGCGGCTTCCTGCGAGTGACGATGATGGTTGTGTCATAAATATACTGATGGGCGTTCTCACCCTCGAAACAGTCGCCAACACCTCCGATTGGGGCGGATGGACCACGACGACGATGAGGATGAGTTGTTTGTTCTCTAGTCTCGATTGTTTTACGAAAGCCGAATACGGCCAAATTTGATCACTGCAGTGGTTAGGGACGGTTTTATAGGAAATTAATCTCAGAATGTAGTAACACTGGATGAAAAGGACTATCCATCATATGCTGATAAAGGAACAACAGCCATGATTCAAACTTTGTATGGCCGTGGCGTGTGAGTTTCGCTTTTGTTCCAACAACCGGGGGGCGTATGTGGAACATTTCACTGCCGGCCGTGATGGCGCTCTGTCCCGGCGGTGCTGCGTAATTTGATAATGGAATCTGTTGGTTTAATCTATGGAAGCAAACAAAGGCCTTGTTATGCCACGATGACCACACGATTTTTCCTTTCAAAATATGTGGCCTCCGGTGGTAATCAATTTACATAAAGGATTTGCTGGTCGTCCGTTTACATCATGACATGGTGTACGTCATGTTGGGGGTTTTCTAATTAAGACTACAAAGCAGGACAGCTCATGAATCGAGTTAATGAATTTGATACTACTATTCAGCAAATCCATGGAAACGGTATTTTGCACATTCTGGAAAATAGACGGTGTTTGCTATTTTCGGAGCACGTTCGGCGAGAAGGAAGAGTGTTCTTAATGTTCCATCATTTGTGGTGTATTCGGGGTTCATCAATCACTCAAATTATGCTTGAAGAGTTCCTACTTGACTACTTGAAGTCATCACCTGAATCAGTTAGCAAGGCAATCATTCACTTTTCTTCTTCTTTTTATGGCGTTACAGTCCGGGGTGAACTTGCGTCCTAGGCAAAAAGCCTCTCCAGCTGACACGATCCTTAGCCAGCTGCTTCCATTTTCGCATGAAAAGTTGGTTGAAGTCCTTCTCCACTTGAGCGCGCCATCGGCTTCGTGCCCAACCTCTATTGCGATGTTCCGCTGGTTTAGAGTCGAAGACTCTTCGGCCTAAAGCAATGCTTTTCATTCACATTTCGGATGACGCATCAGGCAGGCCAGTCTTTGTACCCGGTTGAGTGCATTGCAGTTGATAGCCTTGTTTAGTGCTGTCCACTAAGCTGAGATTCCATACGGAAGTGTCGGTCTGACGATAGAGGTGTAAATCCAATGAGCGATGCGTGGTTGTAGGCCCCATTTGCATCCAATGGCTTTTTGCAGCTAAAAAGTTCAGAAGCTAGTAGAACACCACATTGGACACACGGTTTCATCCAGTAGGTCTCGCCTTAAGTCGTATGCTCAGTTCACAGTTGGAACATGTTTCGAACTCAAGGAAAGTTAACCCAGAAAACGAGGTTCAAGTACTTATACGTTGACGCTCAGACCAACGACACAACCACCACATTTGTGAGCTGTAAAAACAAAATTAAGTCAACCTCCAACCAGAATGTCAGTCAATCCAATTTACCGACCACTCCTCTTTCACTTCCCACACAGGACCTGTTAAGTGTCATTCAAACGCGTTCGCCTTCGAGCCACTTCGCGGTGAATATCAGCCAAAAGTTGTACTTCTCTGAACGCCTCGAGGTGGGAAATTAATGCTTTTATCAATTACTTCAAATCAAAAGCGTTGCGGGACAATTTTGTCTTCATTTCCTCTGCAAACTGTCAGACATAAGTCTCAAAGTTCTGATGAATTTCACAAATTTGAGAAAAAAAGGTGAAATGGCATCGTTCTGTCTTGCAAAAGAAACTTGAGCATCCTCCGGTTTGAAGCGACTGACACAGGAATGAAATGCCAACATTTTTCGACGTGTAAGGTGACATTTCAATTAACTTGTTTTGTCGTGTCTTTGACTTATTCAAAATTCACTTTTCACAAAGTTCCTGGTGAATGTAATTTTTTTGAGAATATTTAATTGTGTATCGTTTGTAAACGACGTCAGCTTCCTTCCAATTGTTTTCTAAAATTGGTCCTTATTGGTTCACAATCACATGTAGACGCCTTTAGCTTTACTCCAAGCCAAATATTATCAATTGCAGAGATCCAAGAAATGCTATAGGTGGTAGTGATTTCACATGATTGCAAGGCGTCACGCGAAATATCGGTCTATGATCAGCTACCAGAAACCCTACTGAACCTCATCAGACCTCTCGATACCTCATAGGTCAATAGGCAGTCGGTCAATACGCGAAATACTAGGAGTGGTCACACTGATTTACATCAGTCGTACGACTAAGTCAAACGATCACAAATGCCTTGTGTTCACACATTTTATAGACTTGACGTGGTTCGTTCTTGCTGAGTTGATAATTGATGAAATATTAAATAATGAATAGAACGAGAGGAAAATAGAAAAAAAAACCTTACCAAATTCCTCTACTCGCCTCATGATGGACGCTGCGAATGAGGGTAGTAGGGAGTTAATGAAATGATCATACAAATAAAAAAAAATAGGGGATGAAATATTGCTTCATGGTCATGTTAAATAACCACGCAAGAAGGATTAATTTTACTCAATCGTCCATGATTCTCTTAATTTGATATTTCTGTAGGTAGCTTTGGGACTCTGGACTCCGGCGACAGCGGCTTATTTTCTCCTATCCTTCGTCGATATCCATCACCCCGTCAGCGATAGATATCGAGCTTTCGGGCCCCGCTCTCCTGTGGGTATTTTGGGTATGTGCTCGGCCTCAACCTCAACGTCGTAGGTTCGACCCCTGGTCTAAACGAAAAAAAAATGTTCACGGCCCTACTTCTTTGACACCCTGACAATGCTCAAAGTATTTCCCGTTTAGAAAAAGCTTGGCCGTTCTTAGTCGCCATAACACTGTAAGTCCCCCGCACTCGTGATGAACAATAGACCTCACAATACGAGTAGTTGCTGAAAAGATAGGCCCTGGCCCTCCACGGGCCGTTGCGCCGCCCATGTTCTTATTATTATTAATTAACGTTAACAAACAATTGTCTGGAATATATTTCATCGCGAATCATTAAGTCATGTGATAAGTGTTCCCAAAAAACACTGAACTACCACACGATTGATCTGATCGACTTGTCGCAAAGTGCATCTGGATTTTTTTTTTTTTTTTAGCTTAAAATTTACATTTTCCTTAAAAACTACATTGCACAATTTACAGAGATGTGGTATACACTACCTTACTACTGAGAACTTTATATAAATTACAAGAAAATATATCACATTTAATTTTTTTATTATTATAGAAGGAAAAGCTACCGAAAAACCTTCATTAATCGGATCGGAGCTCAGCGAACAGCCAACGGTCCGATCATGTGCATTTTTAGCATCTATCCTATCTCCAATTTTTTAAAGCATTCTTGGAGTGGACATGGGCTTGAATCAATAAGCTTCTTCAACTAGTGCTAAATTTTTAATTAGTATATACAAAAAAAAATCGAGAGAAGAGCAGGTTGACAACATGCGACATGACACGTGGTTTCGTCCAAACGCGTCTTATAAGAAACAGAAGTCAATACAACTCGGTCTCTTTGTCTTAACCAACCAAAGCGTATTTTATTTTCACACTACACCGAGTTAAAGTTTGCTGTTTGATGATCAATTTAGAGGTGGCCAACCCGAGCCAATAAGCCGAGTCAGACGAGTTGTGCTTACAGCGTGGCGAATGGTGCGTAGATTTAATGTCGATTTATTCGTTTCGGTTTAGTTTCAGCATTCAGCAACTCGGTTTGACGTAAATTTAACTTGATTTGGACGTAACTCAGGTTGACTTGGTTTATCATCTCTAGTAGACCCATTTCTAGTGTCGACGCATGCTCATAGACTTCTGAAAAATCGTGCATCAATGATAGGCGTGTGTGGCGCACGCAGCATCTCCCCAAGATGATGTTAAAGAAGTGACGTGACAGTGTGTAGTCCGTTCTTAGTCCGTTATTGACACTGAAGTTCACAGTGTGGTCTTTAATAAGCAAGTTCGCCATGAACGTCGAAACTAGATTTGACTATGCTTTGCTCGTTTCTATGCACGCTGTCATATGAGGCATTGAAATCGGCCAATAGATCGTTAGTGTCAATTAGCACTATCAGGGTTTTTCACACTGCGAATATGTTGTTTATTTTAAAACCTGGACGGACCCCCCTTTAATGTCTATATGCAGCTTCCGGTGAGACGCCAGAGGTTAAGATGACTTATACCTCGATGATTTCTTGTGCATCGAACACACCATATTGAGACTCCACTGGTCTGCCATAGTTTCCCTCGACCATATCTAACAGAGACATGGGCTCCACCACATCATCTCCTTCTCCTTGAGAACTTTCACTAACAGCCCGTTTTTACTGGCAGCTCTGTTAGACCTCGTCTAGATCAAAGGCGGTATTCTCGTTTATCATCGTCCATATCGTGTCTGACAGCCGCATTTTGATTCCCATGGCCGTTCAACAGTCTGCAGAAGCAGTTCCTCTAAAGACTCTCGAATCCATTGGTAAATCTTTCGGGCATCATTCGTGTTATATCGCCTTTTCTACTAATCAACCGCACACCTCTCTTGCTATTTATTTACACCAGTTCTCAACAACATATTGATTCTAGAACTCCCCAATCATCCGAAGCGCCACCCAATATGAGGTGGATTCAGCCGAGAGAAGGATGAATGGATCGAACCCACGGAAGGAACGACAGCAAACTCTCGTAACAAATCCCTTCCGGCCCTGAGAATGCAGCATACCCCTTGTCGGATGTCGGCGTCGTTGTTGGCGCCCCTCCTTCTTTCCTGGGGCATGGTGTAGCGAGACCTAAAATCTGACCCCTTTTTATTCAGCTAAGCATCCTTTGAATCAATTATGGCGTACTTCCTAGAGCATCCCCCGAGCAACTGCATCTCGTGTCTGTACCTTGCTGCGCTTAGAATAAACAAATTTTCCATTTTCTCCATCAACGTACTCCGTATTCCCATCAGCTGTGCACGACAGCGCTCCATATCCCACTCGGTCCATGTTCCAGTGCGTACTTTACCTCTTCGTGCTTCATTTCACAGCAGCGCCGTGCAGTGCTTCTCCCCGGTTTGTGGGAAACAATTATTTTCTAATAAACACATCCCGAGGCAGCATGATCAACAACATCCATCGAGCGCAGAACACCAGAGTTATTGGCGCTGCTTTGCCAGCTGAGTAAACAAAATCCCACCCCGGCCCAAACGGCCGATGAACTTAATTGCCTCCGATGAGGATTGTCTTCCCGTGGCAACCATTTGGCGAAGAGCAAGGAAAAGAACTCAATAAACTGAAGGAAAGTTTACTTAATCCCCAATAAAAAAAAGAAAGAAAACAAAGAACAACAGAACTTTCTCTAAAAGGATACACGCCGGATTGGATTGTCTAATCCCTTCCCGCAGCAACCACCCTCCGTCGACAATCACTCATGGCGACGACGACGGTGATTTCGCTCAGCTCCCCCTGCTCACGTAATTGCACTCTTCACAGACAAGTTTTTAGGTTGATTCGGAGTCTCTCTCTCTCTGTCACAGTTTAAGTTTTTATCGACACACATAAAGTTTTAAGGAGATCTCAGTTTAGTTGAAATCTCAGATGGGACGACGCCGGGTTGTTTATCAACTTAGGCGCAAGGCTCCGATTGAGGGCGGTTGGGGGTCACACCACCGACTTGAGGTGCAGACTAGGAGGCAGGTTAAATGGGTTCGGATTGGATTTTGAGTGCAGAGCTTTGTATTTCAGAAGGAACTTTGAAATTGATACGAGACTCTGGCTCGGGGGCGTGAGAATGTTCCACGTGCTGAAAGTAATTTTTTCTTCACCAAGGTCAGCCAAACGAGAAGAATAACAGTGGCATGTGGAGTAGCCCAGAGGAGTGCTTACATTTTGGTATGCGTTAATTAAAGGTACTCGGCTCTGAACGATGGTGGATCGGCGGAAAGTTTTCACGTGAATTTGGCTTTGGGGGTCTTAGGGATTCACATCGAATGAATTAATGAAATCGCTCCGTTCACACAGGAGACAACTTAAAGAGAATGAAGTGCTTAAGCCTACTGGCTTGCAAACGTAAACAACAACAAGGCCAGTAGTTCACTAAATTATTTCTGTTTAATCGTTATTTATCGAAAATTAGATACGTTCTATGGCGAGGTATAGCTAGGAATATCCCGATCTGCACACGAATCTACTTGACAGCACCACTTAGACCAGACTACAGTCGAAGAAAAGAGGCTCTAGCTAAGTCTTAGGTCCCATCTAACGTCCACACGACTACTTGTCACCACTACGTGCGTTTGACCAACATTTCTATTCTCTGAAGGATTAAGGGACAAACCTAATTAACCGTGCCAAGCTGTTTCCTCCAACTTTCCTCCTTTTTCGAAATCTTCACTGGTGTACCCCAAGGTTCTATTTTTGGACCATTATTATTTTCAATGTTCATTAATGGTCTTCCACACATACTTACTTATCAGGCAGACGAACCATGAGGGGTCTGAGCCTGAGCAATTGCTGCCTTCCATCGGTGACGGTCCTGGGCACGCTGCTTCCAGTCCTCAAGGCCAAGCTGACTTGCATCCGCGATGACTTGGTCTTTGTACCGGAGGTTCGGTCTTCCTCTCCTTCTCGAACCAGGAGGCTCGGATTCGAAGACCCTCTTTGCTGGAGCGTTGTTGTCCATTAGCTCGATATGGCCGAGCCAGTGTAGTCGACGGATTTTTGCCTTCCGGACTACATCCACATCCTTGTACAGCTCGTATAGTTCGCGGTTGTGTCTTCTCCTCCATTCGCCTTCCTCGCAGACGGGACCATATTTCCGACGTAGAATTTTTCTTTCGAATGCACCAAGAATCACCTCTGCTTCCTCAATTGCCATGAAAGCTGAAACTATGGCGCGTTGGGACCGCGCGATAATGTCGATGTCAACAGCGTATCCCAACAGCTGGACTGACTTGTAGGACATAGTGCCTTCCGTGTTCCGGTTCAGAGGTTTTTGAACCATTGTATCACTGTATGAATGGTGATGCGGATCATTTTCTGGCTAGTAGATCGTGACTAAATTTAATTGAAGCAAGTGAAAGCACTTGAAGCTAGCCCGCTAAAATCTATTCACATCTCATCACAAATAATAATAATAAAAATAATAAATTTAATTGATGTTCATCACTCGTATTGACAGCACTAACTTTCTGCTCTGGGGCTTCATGGCTGGTTATCATGAAAAATGTCAATTTATCCTTGATTGTAGGATCTTAGCTGCAGACGGAGTGACTTCCGTATTGTGAGTGTGTTGCAACAGTTCGAAATTGGCCTGTGCCTCAACCAACAAGCCTCTGCAGTAAGTACGAACTTTCGCCAGCTGCTCACATTTAGTTGGTTAAAGACCATCTCCACTTGTGTGCGCCATCTCGTTCGAGGACGTCCTCTGTTGTGTTATCCCAGTGGCTCAGAATCGAAGACTAATCCGGCCGGAGGTGTGATGTCCATCCGCTCTACATGACTTAGCTATCTTAAGCGTTGGATTCGAAGACGCTTAACTAGATGCATGCCGCTGGACGAGGTTGAATCTTCTCCTCAAGATGCCATCCACCCAAAAGGACTTAAAATCGTACTCAAAACTTTTCTCTCAAATCAACCAAGACCTTCTTCACCTGCTTTAAATAAGGTTCACGTACGTGCGCCATTGAGTAGAACGGGGATGATCAGATTGTTATAGAGAGTCAGAGAAATGCTCTGTGACTCAAGTGCCTCTTGAGCACGAAGAAGCAGCGATTGGCAAGAGTAATTCTGCGCTCGGCTCTAGTGTAATTGTCCCTGTTTACTGAAGAGCCAAGGTAGACGAAAATAAGTTTCTGCTGCCCATTATGACTCTCTGTTTGAGACGTCGATGTTGTGCGTCCTTCAGTGATAATAGCATGTACTTCATTTTGCCAGACACATTCCAGCGGCTTCCGCTGCAATGCCAGGAAACGTCTCATTGACGTCTTGCTGTGTTCGTCTAATCACGTTAATGTGTTCCGCATAAGTAGTTAAACAGACTTTTGGAAGATTGTGCCTCTGGTGTTGATGTTTGAGTTTCGATGAATTCGTTACCGACCTTGATGGAACACCGAGAGTTCCATCGTAATCCTGCAAAATCCTGTCGAGCTTGGCAGGAATCTCAAAACTAGACATGCCGCTGGATACCTCGTTTCGATGCACGGTGTCATATGCGGTCTTGAATGCGTCAAATAGGTGGTGGGTGTCGATAAGCATCTCTTCAGTCTTTTCCAGGATCTGCCGTATTGTGAAAATTTGGTCGATGGTGGATCAGATTATTAACAAATGGCTACGTGTGTTCACACAAATCCGCAGAGAGGATTTTGTACACGATGCTTAGGAGACTGATTGAATGATTGGACCAAATTATTATTGTATATGTTCTAATACGCTAAGATTCGAAACGATGGTGATCCACAAGGCGGTGAGTTGTCCCCAAAAATGTATTCTCTTTATTTTACGTAAATGGTTCCTTGTCTGCAGCTTCCAGTTCATTACTGACTCCATTGCTGATAACACTGCTCTCAATTTTTCATATTCGTTTGAAAACACATAATAGCTACCCTGCCTATCCTGTCATTATTTTTAGTTAGTTCTGCCAAATCACAGAGTTTTAAACCACTGTGGCAAATGATGTTAATTGTGATGGGTGATAGGTATACGCGGGCAACGCTTCACTAGTTTCGCTTGTTTTACGGTCGCTCATATCCTCAACAAAAAAATTGGCGAACCTAAGACAAAGCCAATCTACAAGAGATAAAAGGACGTCCAATTGCTCCCAAAAAGTCAATGTGGATGTGGATTTTAAGTTTCTTCGGTCATCCCATCACTGCTTGGAAAATACACACGACTAGACGCTCAAGTTTGACCCTGACTTAATATCCCAAGCTGATGCGTCACTCTATCGAAGACATTACAGCGCTGCGCGTTTAGCACTTGAAAGTCACAACAGGAAGGTCAGATAGTTTTATAGAGGATCAACAGTCAAGAAGACTCACGTGCAATGTCGCAGCTCCTTATCGAGTTCACTGTTTAAAATCTCCCTCTCGAGAGTAACAAAGTCCATGAAAAGGAATGCAACGAACGACAGCATTGCTGGCGATGCAACGATGAAATGCTTCCACGAATACCCGCCACCCTTGCCATGAAGACTTGAAATTGCTCGTTTCCCACGCTCCATCGAGCAGTATATCTCTGAGCTGTCTGATTTCCAACATTTGCTAGGAATTAGGGATTATATCGTGACGTTTGTCCTGCAGGCGACACACATAATCGCTACCGTCTTCAGAATGTCAGCAGGCTTTAGCTCAAGTCAGACTGAACAGTTCCCAGAAAAATAGATTTATTCAGCCACTTAGTCCCCCAGTGAATGGATAGAACACCAACGCGCACACAGAGACGACTGCGATGTAAACAAAGAAAAGAGGAATTAAATGGGAAAATCATTCGCAGTCGATTCATTCAGTGCGGCGCCCTGCCGAGGACCCGCTTAGCATCGGCAGCAATCAACAGATAAGGAAAACACGCATGTCACCTCTCACGACAGTGACATTATTTATTTAAGCCGCCCCCACCGCGCTCACGGTCGACATGATGCGCCGCTTTACTCAGAAATTCATACGCAAAGAGGGCGCACTTCGTCCGAACCGAAACGAGGGAATTCCAAGCATCCACCGGGCAGACAACAAAAGATGGCATGGCATGTGAATGTGAAAGGCTTCCCGATCAAAAGGCTTTAAATCAGCAGGCTGTCAGCGCAGGAGGGCGTGTGGGCGGCGTCATGTGCTTGCGGTGACGGTGAGCGTATGGTTAAATTCAGATTGAAATGTGCGACAAGGTAATCCGGGTGTGTACCCCACAACCACACCCAGTCGGCCTTGAGTTCATGACTCCTGCCGGTCACTTGTTCTCTTAAATCATGCTTCGTAATCATATGAGTGCACAGATGAGATGACGTATTCCAGAATCGACTGATTGAGTAATTGGTGATTTATCTGCCCTGTGATGGCTCTGCCAATGAATAGCTTATCCTCATCTGTTGGTGCCTTACACGGAGATCAGATTCGATTCTGGGCCATGTACCCTGGGCTTGCCCGTGAGCTATTGACTTCGCCCTCGTTTTGCTTTCATCAAATTTAATTTATTTCTACGACGACATTTGCTCCCTTTGAGTGTGTAAATGCATTGAAATGGAAAAGCTTTGCGATCGAATCGATTTCTTTTGACACGTCGTTGAAGTTGACGAGGGAAGAGATTGATGGAATTCTGTTAAACGGAGATGTTCCAGGAGATTGCGAGAGTGACTGAAGCAGTAATTCAACTGGCGGCAGAGGACATTCTTGCCCTAAGCTGTTGGTGTCAATTGGTTTCAGTTTCGCGGAACAAGGTTAGGTCGTTGTACTTGATCCTGGAATGTCTGTGTATTCATCCAGTCGGACGGAGCAAAGTTGATGTCTTTCACTGGCTGTCCTGCAAATCGCACAAATCAGAGGTGGTCACTGTATCTTCAAAAGAGTGGCAGCAAACATATATACTGGTGGTTGAACTTGCTTGTAGCTCATTTTGTATCATTGTATCGTGCTGCCAGTGTATCCTGCAGTGCATGGGGAGTGTGTTGGACACATTGACAAAAGGACGATATTGACGCACCGTGCTTCTGTGAGTGGAACCAATCATTGAACAACATAAATGGAGGCTTGATCGTTCTGTTTGTTTGCGTGAAGTCAATTCCGTATGAAAATAGGCGTCCATGCCGCAGGATCTTTCGAACCATTCAATTAATTTCGCCTAATTTTCATGAGACACAAGCAAGACGTCAAGTTTCATAAGAAATAGAACAGAATGTGAGGCAGTACAACCCGGTTTCTTTGTCTTAACCAACCAAAGCGTATTTTGTGCGTTCACTTCACACCTAGTTAAAAGGTTTGCAGTTTTGATATAAAATTTAGAGATAGCCAACCCGAGTCGATAAACCGAGCCAACCGTCAAATGGTCTGTAAATTTGATGTCCATTTATTCGTTTCGTTTCAGTTTCACTTTTTTTGACATCAATTTAACTCGGTTGGGACGTAACTCGTGTTGCATCAGTTCTCAACTCGAGCTGACCCATCTCTACTTCATATTTGCATTTCAAAAAAATAGCGGCTAATTTGGCCCACTTGGTGTTGAATACGGTCCACCCTGGTTTTCGGGGACGTCTTTCGTGGCGTTGGCCGTTGTTTGTACATTTTAGCCTTCGAAATAAACACAAAAAACAGTTTAATTTCAATCAAGAAAACCTTTCAAATATGCCGTACTGGGCAACACATGAACACATGGGGAGGCCATATTTAACACACTTTTTCACTTGTTTTAGTTCTTAACACACATCATAAATATTTTTTAAAAAATGTGATATCACAAAAAGTAAGAAAGTACATAACAGCATTTAGTCTTAGAAAACTCTAACCAATTTAACACCAAATTCAATGGAAAAACACTGAACTAAACTTCCCAAACAATTCAACGAAAGCTGAAAACACGAAATACTCCTAATGACGTTCAGGACCTTCGCGCCATACTCACCACACGAAAGACTGAAGCTAAACAAGTACGCACGCGTTCGTTATGAATATATTTTGTTCGTAGGTTTTGGGCAATTCAGTGATGGGCCATATTACTCACGTAGACCACATTTGCCACACTCGCTCCAAATGATGATAATAAGTGAATGTAATTTTGTGGCATGTTTTGGATACATTTATAGAGTGATCACATTTGAAAACAATACCAAAATAAAGGAAAGGTGCAAACTCGAAAGATGATAGGAATTCTTCACCCTGTGACACAGGAGCCACACAGCCACACATTTCTACGGCATTGTTCCCATGAAAACTCGCAGTTCCCAAATTTTATCTAAATCGGTTATCAGAAGTTCAGTATTCACAATTTCAGCAATATTGAATGATTTGAGTGTTGCTGTGCATATGTACATGCATAGATAGTTTGGGTCCGACAACATAAGAAATGTGCGAAAATGTTTATTGTTTCCTTTTCATCTGGTGCCTCGGGCAGTCGTTCGTATATGTTCGATTGAGACGCAGAAAAAAATGAATGGTCGCGCCAAACAAAACTATGAAAAATGTGTGTGTATATGGAAGTTACAACACACTGGAGGATGGTTGATATCCATGACTACGCAACTTGAAATGGTTTCATACCGGACTGATGCAACCGCCATTATTTTGAGAATTTTGTTCTCGTTTAAAAAGTGCTCGTAACTAAAAACGAACCGTATGTCGTAACAACTTACAAATGGTCACATTCAGCATCTAAATTTTATAATGATTTTTGTTGAAAATTTCAGAGCTCTGCGACGTGTAGTTTCGGAGCCTTTGTCGGTCAGACACACAAACCAGTTAAGATTACGAAGAAAAATCATCCTTTAGAATCCCTTTATCCTCTATGATGATAATATATTGAAATCCTTTACGTACTGTAAAAGCTCTACGCTCCTTTTATATTGGATATTTTTACTCTCTAATGTGGTTAGAAGTATTATCTTCATGTTACTAATTATAAAGCTAGGGTATATGAAGTTTGTGGAGGTTCCATAAAAGAAGTAATACCCCGACCTACGCTAGTTACGCAAATTCGGCGAAACGCGGTTTTTCTTTTTGATGATAGCGTGCGTCGGCGTGTTCGGTTTTCGACAAGCGTGTTCCGTGTAGAATATTAAATATAAGGTTTAACCCTGACTTACACCTCTAACTTTTGGTAAGGCCGGGGTGTTACTGTATCGCAGTTTGGCTTTTGATGAAACTTGATATCCATTTTTCTACTTAGAAGATAAAACATCATGACGTTACTCGTAAGGTCCGAATAGCTTTTTCGAAAATTCATGTACAACTATACAAGGCTTGAAATAAAGAACACTTACTTACCTATTAGGCCGGCAACTCACTGAGGCTCCGAAAATGAGCAGTTGCTGCTTCCATCGGCGACTATCCTGGGCACGCTGCTTGCCGTCATCAAGACCAAGCTGTCTTTTTTCGTTTTTCCCGGCAGTTCGGTCTTCCGATCCTATTTGAACCAAGAGGCTCGGATTCGATGTGGCAACAGTGTATTCGACGGGTTTTTGCCTGCCGGACTTCCTCCACATCCTGGTACAGTTGGAAGAGTTCGCAGTTGTGTCATTTACTCCATTCACCTTCCACACAGACGGGACCAAATATCCGACGCAGAATTTATCTTTCGAAGACACCAAGAATCAGCTCTGGAGTATTGCTTAGTGTCCAGTTTTTGGCTCCATAAAGCAGGACTCGGAGAATAAGAGGTCTGTAGAGCATAACTTCGGTCCTTCGATTTAGAAGTATGACCCCAGTTGTTTCGACAGACCGAAGTAACATCAGTTGCCAAGTGTAGTTCTACGTCGGATCTCCACTGTAATGTCGTTTGTGGAGTTAATGTTTGTCCCGAGGTAGACAAACTTACCTTACGTGGTATGTGACGGAACGCTTCTTTGTTGACAGCATATTTTTTGTTGTGTCCTCATTGACCTTAAGAACAGCTAGTTTCGCCTCTTCTTCAATTGTCATTAATACTTTCGCTACGGCACGCGCGACGATGTCTATACCACTTGAACTGACTAACATCCGCGAGATAAGTTACCACAGAAGTATTTTTATGCAAGTCCAAATTTGTAAATGTCTGTAAATACAGACACCCTTTACTTTACACCTATAGCGACTCTCGCTAAGTCGAACTATCGCGGGATATCAAAATGTGTTTCGGCTAGAGGGTGGGTTTTTGTATGGAGCATTAAGTTGAATGCAAAAGGAATTCGACTCCGGGATTCTATGCTGATCCTAACCATCATCAAACGTATTCAAAAGCGTTCAATAATTGTGCTATTGTATCGTTTTTCAGACGTAACTACAACGAAGGAGCAGTAGTGCCAAACCTTTGTCATAAATGGAAACAAGTAATATTTTTGAAACCCAATAGCCGGAGCGGCTTCTGTGACCAAGGAAGGAAAAAGCTGGCACGGAATGTGAACAGCCCAACATCCCAAGGGTACCATTGACGTTTTTGTGTCGAATGGTCTAAATTCAACGGTCTTGTCGCATAAAATGTTTTACTGAACAAATCATTTGTTTTTTTTTTTTTTTTCAAAAATATTAAATTCTTGTTTCGGATTTATTTTTCAAAGATTTAAAGGAAAATACCACAAAAAAGTAAATTAATGGGAAATCGAGCTTTGAAACATAATCCTCCAGCCAACAAAAAAACCACCACTAATAGCTTCGATTTCTCAGCTCTCCATCACCCTGACAAAGACAGAGACAATGTCGTGCTCATAAGAAATGCCCGCCCAGAGGGGATGGGAAACACTTTCATCTTATACGCCCATTATTTATACAGTACCGATTTGAAGAACATGAGGAAACATTTATCCTGTGCATCGTCTTTGCTCGCCGGCGATTTCTTTTCGCTTCAGCGCCCCGGTATGTGCTGCGCCTGAGTGCTTTGTGACACCAGCAAAGTCTGTACGAACACACCACACAGTTAACGAGAATAAATGACACAGTTGAACGTGTCGTTTTAACCGCAACCGTAATCCTTTCCCATGCCTGCCGTCTGCCGGCGCTAACTTATTGTTCATTTTCAGTGTGGTTTCGAAGGCAATATCTCATGTTAACTTGTCATTTATCCCCTGACTTTGCATAATTCCGTCCTCAGTGTATCGTTATTGGCATTATCCTGCCATCTCGCTGTTCACCGAGCACACATAACAATAACTTACCCGCAGTCTTAAGGCTGCTGGATATTTTATGATAATTTACACCAAGCGCCAGGAAATGAGGCTCATTCATAAGGCACAAGCATGCGGCGAAGTGGCTCGAATCACAGAATTATGTAGAGAATAAAGTCGAAAATCCCGTATCGCAGCAGAAAATCTCGAGATATCAATTATGTCCCACATCCAGTGGGTCCCTGCAGAGTCCATAATTCACTGCGAAACCGATTAGTCTCGTGACTTTCAGACTTTTCAGGGTTTTCGGCAGCATTTTCCAGTGTGTGCTGCCAGCCGATTATTGCTTGCGGGAGCAGTCGTGACTGCCGAACATTTGTACCCACGCACAAATTGCCGAGCACAGTAAGCAAGATGGATTTATTGGACTCTCACTCTGCGCGGCTCGCCCTGTGCGTGGCTTGTTCGAGGGTCTAATGTAATAACTCGTCTAGTTGCCCAGGCTACTTCAAAGATCAATTTCACGTTATCTTGTTTCTGCGGCTGTCACTAGCTCGAAAGCGAGTGTTTCTCAAGGACGTGTGTCCTGGCGTGGTTCGAAATCGGATCCCTGCAGGCGATCAATTAAAGCTCCTACTCATTTTTACTTTCGGCAACTTTAATCTGATTACTCGCTGGAGTGTACCTGATGTGTACCGCTTGAAAGAGGAAAAAATTCGAGGAGGCGGGGCAGAGCTGTACATTGTGCGGAGATAAGTTCTTGGGAAAGTTTTAATGAGGGTATGACCTTGTCAAGGGCCGGCCGGCCGTTGTGTTGGCCGACAATAAACAGATACTTCGTTATCTCCGGCTGTGCACGTTTGGGATTTTGAAGTCGACCCTAACTACCGAAAGTTTGTCAGCGGAACGCTGATGAAAGGTCTTTGCACAAGCCAACGCACACGTAGGCGGCGCACTTCTTAGGGTCTTATTTATTTTGGAAGGTATTTTTTTCAATTCAATTTTGTGCAGGAAAATAAATTAATTAGCATCGACAATACCGAAGGTTCGATGATGAAGGTGGTCTGGGAGAGGCATGAAGTTGATGAGAACGTATTTGCTTTTAGTTTCGATAACGTTGGTCGTGTGGCGATTTGGTGGGGAACTCAGACCCAAGCATCAATGTCCAAGGATAGTTAACTGAAAAGAATTGTTGTCTACTGCGTCCATTATCTGGAGTGAGCAATGTTAAGCTAATTTATACTGACGAGTAAGGGAAATGAAGGGTATTTTGCACGTAGATGGCCACAAGACTTGCGACTCGTGCCATAGTGAAGAAGCTTTAAGTACCATTCCCCATGTTAATGCGCGACATCCGGTCACCCTAATGATCTTACAATCCCAAGAAGATTGGGGAAAGAGAAAGCCAAGCAGTCTCAGCTCGAGTTATGTCAGTGCCACAAACACATACGAGAGATCAGTTCTTTTTGAATAGTTTTCCTTTCCTCGTGTTTATTTTGCGACATTTTGCTAAACATTGCTGACATTTGCCTGAATAACATACAGTAAGGTGCTCCTTTTTTGGACACGTTGAGGGCTTATGGAAATGCGGGCTAACGATTCCACCGAATCGTAGACCATGGTATATAAATTCCGCAAAGTCTTTCGTTAATCAACAACAGACATCAAGTTTTACTAACACACCATGGCACCCACATAATAAGTCTTAATCCAAATTTAGAAATGCCATCAACTTCTTAAAAGCGGCTTATATTTTTGTATAATTTGCACACTCAGGTTACACTTACTTACAATGTTTGAAATAAGGACAAGGCTCGGATGGCGGTATTGGCCGAAGAGAAGCAGTGTTAAGCTTGAGGATTTCTGTTAACTTGATCGTGCACAGAGCTTTGACTCCGGCAAACAGCTACAATAAAATGGCATTATCGTAAGCCATCATTGGCATTGTGGGTGCGACGTCTGGTTTCGATCCTGTATGATAAAAAACAAATAATTTCCTCAGCGCCACCTCTTTCGAATCACTTTGTCTACAAAAAGCTTCTCAAACTTGACCGTTCGGAGTCGGCATCAAACTGTCGGTCCCTTTCAATCTTGAGAAAGGAAGTTGCTGTGTGTTTGCTGTGAAGCTAGGACCTGGTCTCCTATGGGCTGTAGCGCATCCCCATATTATTATACCACAACGCCACGGGCCACTCAACATTCTTACTCTTCAATAAATCTTTTGTAAGGTGTGCTGTGTGGCTAGTCCTGTCCATCCTGATGAAGTCATATATCGCGCAAGTTTATGTGGGCGATTCACAGTTCCGTGACCATTGTTATCGTCGACGCAAAAAATGTGGCCTTGGCATGCAAACCGAACAAAATTATTGCGTTGTTACTTAGTTATTTTCCGAACTCCGAATTTTGGTAAACATTTTTTATAGTGTGAAGATGTTGCTCGATCGTGTATTTTATCGCCATCAAAATTCTGAGTTTACTAAATAAACTGACAGTGACAGTAAGTCCGTATTGGCAATATAACATAACAAGACAACTCAGCATGTCAACATAGTAAGCATTACTTTGGTCTTACCTACCTTAATCTAGCTTATTTGTGGTTTGCATACGGCACTGTATCACAGTATGATTAGAAGCTCATGTTGATGTTCTACGTTTAATGTTTAATGTTTAATACAGCCCACATTGCGTACAAACATGGGTCACTTAACTAAGGGTGGTAAGTGTTTCAACAACCACCGTGATAGTGGAACCACTAAAGAGGTAGCGGGGGTAAAACACGCACTAGAGCTCCACTCGATTCTGCGCCATCAACTCTAAGTCTTCAGGATTCATGCCAAGGTGCAACCAAGCGCGTTTTTGGACTTGGTCCAACCACCTCGTCCTGGGTCTTCCAATGGGTCGCCATCCTGATGGAGTGGAATTAAAGGCACGTCTCGCAAGATATGATGATGGGTACATTCGTGCGACGTTCGGAGAAGTCGCTGCTCGTCTTTGAGTTCCTAGCGTATTGCCGTGTGTCTCACCCTATCTCTAATGACTGTCTACATAATTTGACACTTGGCAACACATCAGGAGGCATTCGAAGCTCTGGACAGAATAGGCGACAGTGGTCTGGAGACAAATTGTGCAAAAGTCATGTGTAATGTAGTCCAGTCTCCTTGTTGTCCCAGTAGTAAGATTCTGTAACACTATCAAATAGCTCTAAAGACTGCAACATTCTTGGAGGGCTTCGGAGCTTGAATAATATGGATTCCGAGCAATATGATTCCTGGACGATCGAGATGTATTTTCCAATCTTCTTCTTCTTTTCCGTCTGCTGTGCCAAAGTGTAGCCTTTCGGGTAGTGCGACTGTTTGCGGGCTGTTTTTTACAGCGCAACTCAAGTCACCAGACGGAAATTTGATCGCCAAGTACACTTTGTCGCTCTCACAGCTATAGATCTACGTTCTTTTTTGAATGACTTACATCCGCGAATTGTGCCCGTACCTGGGGTCTGACCAAAATGCTGCCTAATCCCATCCCTCGTCGACCGCATGACCGACTCGTTGGTATGAATGGTCTGTGACGCAGATTGAATCTGAGCCTAAAACAAAATACCACAAATTGCCCGACGTCACCTTCGATTTGCATGTCTCCATGCCGTCTCCCTGTCTGAGGCCTATCACAGCCTAACCACTAACTTTAGCGCCGTTAATCTGTCAGACCCTTCGTCAGCACTCCCATTCGACTGTGCCCGAGTTGTGAAAGTAACCATAAATTACACTCCAAGAAAGCACGAGCAAACTGGATGTCCATCCGATCGACGGCAGTTCAAAGGGGAACAAAGGCGAAGCAACTTTTAAAGAGCAGCAACCCACCACCCAAACGGCCCTCTATCATGTCTGACGAGGGTGTGAAAAGGCTTAGTTACATGTGAATCCCTTCAGACTAATCAGGGTGCTTCCCGTCCTCGGCAGACTACATTCCTCCAGCTTATTACCTTCAAATGGTGCTGCATTAGTTTTTCGTTTTACCTTTTCTTAACTTACGAGCAGTTGGACTTCAAACAAGCCAATGACTCGCACTGCTTCCAGGCGATTACCTCGCTTCCCCAAGGGCATTTCCTTGCCGTGCCACCGTCGCACCGGTCAAACTTGGGGTATTTTTTTTTTGTTTTGTCATCAATCCATTATCCGTCCGTTCCCCAGGTCATCGACGATGATTTAGACTTCAGCCGAAAGGCGGAAGAGGATACAGGAGATGAACCCCAATAATTGGGCCCTCCCCCTCACACGTTGGTCTTTCGGGGCAACTACTCAAGACGATGGCTTTAAGCTCCGCCCAGCCGTTTCATTTGTCTTCCCCTACGTCCGATGTTATTCGCCTCCTGAGACTACGCAGCGGAAACACATAACTTCCCATAAAGGCGAACTGTTTAAAGATCCCCTCGACGTGGTGTCCGTGTCGTACCTTCCGCGTGTCGAGGCGTCGCTGTTGTCTATCTCAGGGGACACCGAATTCATTGCTGTTTCGCAAATTTAAGGGGTTTCACGGGAAATTTCGCACCTCGTCCAAAGCCAACTACAACACGCCGCGCCATCGTCAGGCCTCTGGCGTCATATTTGTCTCACTTCAGAGGCGGCTTATTAGATGCAATTTGCGTCCCCCTCGCGAGCGCGTAATTACTGTCTGCCTGCTGAAAATTGTGTTTCCCCGACTGGAGGGTGGAAGCTCGCTGTCCCCATCGCCCATCGACAGGTCTCTTCCGCCACAGCAAAGTTGATTAGCTGCCAGGGAAGTGTGTCCCCCTCCGGCCCCAGGGACTGGAGGAGCCGAACGACGCGCCTCATGAATTATTCGACAATGATAAAGCGAATTACCAGTGACAGCTAGTCCTCTGCGAAACGGCACTTTTCGGGGAATTAAAGGTGTCTGCCGAGCAGCATGCCTGGACACGGGAGATGGTGGTTTCGTTTTGATCCCTCGGGGGACCACGATTGCTTCTGGCGTTTTCTGAGAAATTTATTACTGAGCAAAAGTTTCTAGGGAAGCTGACCCACCCAAAGCACACGGACACACAAGGACTGCGGGGGAGTTTGAATTCATTTAAGAATAGATGCGCAGTAGGGGATGAGAGCTGAAGTGAAGCTGGCTGAAGGACTCTTGCCGAACAGCAGGTGCGACGGAAACGAATTGAATTCGGGGAAATCACTGAGCAGGGTTTCTTTATCGACTTCAATTCTAATGACGCCGAAAGCTAAGGACCCCTGACGGCCGTCGGTTTCTGCAGAAACGGTGGGATTTCCTACAGCAGCCTGCTGCCTGAGTCCGATTCTAATAATAACCACTTACGAATGAATGCCGTAATCAATGTGATGAGGGTTTTTATTATGGGTACTTATGACTGATTTTGAGATAGACTGAAGGATTGAAGGACTGATGGACTGATGGACTGATTGACTGATGGACTGATGAACTGATGGACTGATGGACTGATGGACTAATGGACTGATGGACTGATGGACTGATGGACGGATGGACGGATGGACTGATGGACTGATGGAATGATGGACTGATGGACTGATGGACGGATGGACTGATGGACTGATGAACTGATGAACTGATGGACTGATGGACTGATGGACTGATGGACTGATGGACTGATGGACTAATGGACTGATGGACTGATGGACTGATGGACTGATGGACTGATGGACTGATGGACTGATGGACTGATGGACTGATGGACTGATGGACTGATGGACTGATGGACTGATGGACTGATGGACTGATGGACTGATGGACTGATGGACTGATGGACTGATGGACTGATGGACTGATGGACCGATGGACTGATGGGCTGATAGACTGACGGATGATGCTCTGTTGAACTGATGATTGAACTGATGATTAAATTAATGGATTGACTTAACCGATAAGAGACAGTCACCTTAACTTTAGTTCTCTCGCACTTCGTCGACATATTATATTACATTCCTTCTGGATGGACGTCTGTCATAATTTTCCCTGTCAACTTTATCTGCTTTCAAGTTTAATTTCATTTTCAACAAATATCTCCACGTTCGCAAGTTGCCATGAAACTCTTACCTGACCTACAATGATTAAATTTTTTCTCCCTCCCATCATTCGTGGCTTTAAAAAAAGAATGTAAAATGTAACGCACGTTTTGGTCCCAGTCCATTTGTCTCCTCGTATTTCCGCACCTGATACCACCCAGCAGTCCTCAGGCGTTGGTCAAGCGTAAAGATCACCTCACACCTGGCTGCTGGAACTTTTATGAAATTTTTAAATCAATTTGATAAACTTGACACGATGTGACGGACAAGCTTAAGGCAGCGTATGCGAATCCCCGTACAGTTCCCTCAAGCTGGAAATATTGTGCCCTTGTCCGTTTCCTGCTGACAGGCATCTGTTGGGACTCTGATAGCTGTCTTCTCTTTTCACCTTTTCACGGGAGGGTTGAGGTGCGGTGTGAGTGTTATGTTCACACAGGAAACTCGAGTGCGGATACACATGCGCTCAACTATGGAATCCATGAACAGGAGTGGAGATGTTAGTTCTATGTCGACGGTGGTGTGCATTGTACGGTGGAAGGGTCTTACTTCATAATCGGCTTGTCGTTCTCGCTTGCTGTGGAAGAAGCCGATTTCATTCTGATGGGATTGTTAGATTATGGGAGGATTACGAAATCGAATTCATATGTCTTTCTCGCAAGGATCCATTTAGAGGGATGGATTCGCTTGAGTCGGGTGAAGAGAGGCAGATGAAGGCGATAGTGTGAATAAGGGAATGAGATGTGATTGTGGTGAAAGAAGTGGCATTTCACGGGCGAAAGGGTCTTGTTTGTCGGAACGTGTACCCGACTAGATTTCCGTATAATTTTCACTCAAAGGCACTGACAGTTGCACGCAACATTAGAATGCTTAAAAAATAGTTTCAAGTGCATTGCAAACATGCAAGACTGATTTTGGAAGAATTTATGACTGTCAGCTGACCACCAGCCAATAGGGCAGTCGTACTTAGGCCAAAGTGGGCTGATTGTTATACCACGCTGATGCTAGTTAGTGCTTGTAATAAAGCGGTTTAGCTGCCTATGCTTACGTTATTTAGATGGCTAAGGTTGTTGAAACAGCAGGGCTCCAAGAGTAAACACTTACGCAGTTCCTGCAGAAGAATAAGACACCCAGCCTGCCGGCGGGTATGCTGGTTCCGGAATATGATGCCATTTAGTGTCCTGAGCGAGTCTGTTCGACTCAGCCTGAGCGTTTAAGACCCAGTGCTGCACACATTTCTCTTGCTTTAAGACAGGGGGTGCTTTTTAGTTATTTCCTGATTGGTTATTTTATTCGTGTGTATCATAAGAAGATGGTAGCTTATAGCGAATACTAGAGAGACTGGATCTCCTCCTGGTGCCAGAGCGAAGGTTGTACTACCTTTCGAGTTCATCGCCATCGCAATTGCCCGGTGTGTCACAACGTCCCTACACCCACGTGATTTGTATATTTAAATGCACAGCGATCTCATTGAGAGACAGCCTGTTTAATTACAATGGATGATTTTGAAGTAAATATGACATCAAGCGGCTGTCTAAACAGTTGGGGATATCCTTTTTGGATACCACATTATTCTTGAGTCAGGACAATGTCTTCTTTATCGGAATGATTTCTGCCTACACTTTGCTACAGTTAGGTCAATAACACCCATTTCTTCGGCCGTCTTCGTTTCGAATAGTTGAGTGCCGAGTTCGGACTACATTCGGAGTGTTCTTAGTCTCAAGGCTGCTAGGGAAGTAAGGAGAGTATGTTTATTAGACAATCTGCTTATGCACTTTATCATCTGAGTAATTATACACCACTCAATGTACTAAGGCAAGCATACTACTCATTAGTGGAGTCTGTATTGCAATACGGAATTATTGCATGGGGGAACGCTCCACAATATAGGATAATGGAGGTGCAAGAGGCCTAAAATAGGATATTTGGAATTCTTTTACGTGCAAAATTGTATCGATGATATAAGTCTATTAACTGTTAAAAATCTTTTTGCATTCAACCTTATAAATGAAACGTACCATGATCACCCAATTGACCAAACTCAAGATTCCAAGAATAAATGCCTATGGAAGACGGCAACTGTCATTTGCAGTACCAAGCATATTCAATCAACTCCCTATTTCACTGTGGAATATCTATAATAATGTAGGGAAGTATAGAGGAAAATATAATAATTTTTGTAATTGTTCTTATTTGTTAGTATATTGCGACAGTAAATAAACTCCAGCTCAAACTTTCCCCTTTGTGACCTGTCCAACCAGTGAGCTATTTACTTCATAAACTGAGAGCTTAATTCACCTATAATCGATCAAAAGCAACATTTCAATCGTTTATCCAGATTCCGCCTTAGGCAGCAGTAAATTCTGAGTATTCCCAAACCATCAGTTGACAAGTTCCGCAATTTGCATTCAAGAAAAGCATTCATACTGGGTACGTCTCCGTATTCGCACAAAAAATCTTACACATCCGTTTCGCCGAATCAGAAACCTCTAACAGAAGCCACAAGAGTATTCAATCATAAGACTCACACGATAATTTATCAATGCTAACCAACCAAACAATTGAACGGAAATGATTTTGAGAATTTATCGAATATTGAGGAGCAAATTTAAACAGATCAGTACCTCAGCTCTTTAAGTTAAATCGAATTTATCAATTCCAGGAGAGGAATAACGAATGAGTCTCAATTACTATTGGCGTCAATTAGCCTTTGGTTATTGTTGGTTGGTTTTCACGGGAATTCAATAAATCAGTGAAAACGTATTCACCCGTAAGTGATGTGCAAACAGGTTATTCTCGGGTTCTTCGAAAGTGTTTGCTGATGCCTATAGACGGTTATTATGCAAATTTTTTGTTCCACGCAGTCATTTATCAACATCGATGGATGACACAGAGGCGTATGTAAGAATTCATCGGAAAACAAATAAAATGAATGTTTTTAATTGGCAATCGAACGCGAAACACGGGATAATTAATGCATATTGTTAAGCTTTATTTAACGCTTTAATTTAAATGCTACGGCATTACGGTTAAAGCAGATGAAAATGAGCCAGTTGAATGCAACAGCTTATCTGTGTGATGTGGTCGATGGAAAGCATGCCCGACTGGTGGGCCCTCAGTCAGAACTTCAGAACAAATTATTTTTGTATTGTATATTATTGCCTATGCTTTCCCATGCTTTCAGTCGTGTGGCGACTTAAACGATTGACAATTGATAATTTGCAAGTTTCGAGAGGCGCTTGATCTCTGATTGAAGTCAAGAAAAACCACTATATACGCGGTAGATCAAGTCCAGTAGTAAACTCAGTCTATTGTATGTACTACAATGTGCAAGACCGCCAACCGTCGTCACTTCAGGTGTCCTAAATAGGTACTAACTTACTTACTTGTCAGGCCGGCGACCCAAGAAGCGTCCCAGCCTAAGCAATTGCTGTCGTCCATCGGTGACGATCCTTGGCACGCTGCTTAAAGTCATCAAGGCCAAGCTGTCTTACATCCGCGATGACTTCGTCTCTGTGCCTGAGGTTCGGTCTTTCTCTCCTTCTCAAACCAGGAGGCTCGGATTCGAAGACCCTCTTTGCTGGAGCATTGGTGCCCAAGCGCTCGATGTAGCCGGGCCAGTGTAGTTGACCCATTTTTGCTTGCCGGACTACACTCACATCCTTGTACAGCTGGTAGAGTTCGCGGTTGTGTCTTCTCCTCCATTCGCTCTCCGCGCAGACGGGACCCTATATCCGATGTAGAATTTTTCTTTCAAAGGCACCAAGAATCAGCTCTGCAGTCTAGCTTGGTATCCAGTTTTTGGCTCCAGAAAGCAGGACTAGCAGAATAAGAGTTCTGTAGAGCATGTCTTTGGTCCTTCGTGTCGGGAGTTTTGAGCCCACTTGTTTTGACAAACCGAAGTAGCATCGATTGCCAAGAGCGATTCTATGTCGAATCTCCACTACACATTCGTCGAGTTTACGTTTGCCCCGAGGTAGACAAACTTCTTTACTGCCTCGAAATTGTAGCCGTCGATTGTAACGTTTTGGCCTAGTTGGGTGAGACGGATCATGTTTTGCTCGACAGCATACATTTGGTTTTGTCCTCGTTGAACTTTAGAGCAGCTAGTTTCGCCTGTTCCTCAATTGCAGTGAAAGCTGAAACTACGGCGCGTTGGAACCGCTCAACCGATCTGTCTATGTCATCTGCATACTACAACAGTTAGACTTATTTATAGCAGATGCCTTCCGTGTTGACTTTTGCTCGCTGCACTATCCTCTTAAGCACCAAATTGATCACACGACAGCGCATCTCCTTGAAGAAATCCGGTGTAGGTTGTTGAACCGAACTGCACGTTGCATCGCGTTGCATTACGTGGTACGACACAACCGGTTCAATTTTGCCGGGATCCCGATTTCGTTCTGCCTCAGTGTGACGATTTCTTCTACTGTCGATTTACCGGGCCGGAAGTAGCAGTGGTACGTACAAAACGAGCTTTAGACGTTCAGAGAGTACGCTGGATGGGACCTTGTAGGCGATGTTGAGCAGATGTATGCTCTGTTATTGTTGCAAGAGGTAGGATCGCCTTTTTGTGGATGGGGCTCATGGAGCTGATATTTCAGTCGTAGGGCATGCTTTCGTCTTCTCTGTTACTAGATTACCCTCGCAATTCCGAACAGCCTGGGCGCATTTCCTAAAGCCTGTGGCCAGACTTTTTTGTAAAACGCCCGTATTTTTTGTTTTTGTCCCAAGACTCTTCGATATCCTTGAGCTGAGGGGTTGCGAAAGACCTTTTCTTCTAGCGTAGAAGCTTCTTCTTCACCCGTCTTCTAACCCGGTACTCCTCTTTCGCTGCTCTTGTTTTCCGTTGCACCGCTTTTTGGTCGGTTGCACGTTTTTTCTGCTCACACTCGCCATCATACCACGGGTTTCTTGTCGGCGCTGGTAGGTAGTCTAAGGTAGTTTCTGCTACCTCTTTGAATGTCCGAGAGGCAATGCAACCACATCTCATTGGCACTTGACGTAGGCATACTGGAGGGTCTCTCGCTTAGTTGCTCTTCGTAGACTCTGGCAATCGCCGGTGTGTCTAGGCGCCCAATGTCAAAACTTCTCTTTGTCGACTGGTGCAGCTTTTTTGCAGCACTGTGTCGTCGTTGGGGTTCTTACCGGTCATACGTGGCTGCTTGCTCTTCCGTAATGGATTTCACAACGGGTGTTGTGAGAGCCGTCCATGGGGCGCCGCTAATAGGCTGCATTTTCAGAAAGAACTGTTGAGTGCTTCTTCAAATGCGAATTGGTAAACACAAATATTCGATCTGCACCTGTCCTGTGTTCGAATTTTTAGAACGGAAAAGCTGCTTAGATGGTGAACGACTGCAAGGTAAATCCTGATGAACAAACTTCTTTTGTGGAAAACGCAAATTCCTTCAGAAGAACAATCATTTGGTTAGTTCAATTGGAATTGCCTGCAATTTTGTTGGTTGTGTAAATAAGAGGAACAAAATGCTACTGTGAAGTAAGAGTTTCAAAAACACGGAATTTATTACTTCCTACAGTTTTTTTATTTTTACTTATTTGTGGATATTTTTTAAGAACGACTTGAAGAAAAAGACGTGCACAGACGAGCCTTTCAAAAGTTTAGTCAGCAAACTTTCAAATGTACATCGACCGTAATAAATACCCGAACGAATTCTTAGTAATTTGCTTTCTTAAATTCTTAGTAATTTGAAAGAACCTCACACAGTCTTCTTTCCACTCATCCCATCGAATCGACTTCTCGACGGCATCTCTCAGCTATGTTCGACACTAAATGTGGTTTCAAAATGTGTGAGTGAATGCTCAGTAGTTACGCCTTTACAAGTACCCACCGATTGGGTGAGTAAAAATTTTCCATCACTAGAGATGACCAGAAGAGTGTACATACAACTAATGACATACAGTGATTGATGGAGCAGTGAAGAAACGAGATCAAAAGGAGAATCCATTTCAGATTCAAATTACTCCCACCACGAATCTCTGATCTGGACCACAGGTTCTAGATGAAGAGCATTACTGAATCACCCAAATCACTGCTGACGCCAATCAGCTTCGTCCTTGTATCTGCAATCCACAGAAGTGGATAGGAATCTCATTCGCGGTATCGCATGAAATAAGTGACAACTACTCAATGAGGGCGGTGGACGCCCGGTTTCACCACGGACTTCATAACACAAAGAAGAAAATATTGCTTTCCTTTTTCAAAGCAAATCTCCAGGTGTGTATCTGACGGACAATTCATTTTCCAAATTACATTCGCTTTTCCTATCAAAGCACAATTTTTCATAGCATAACTTAATTAGCTTCTCTATCTCCGTGCACTGCACTGCACAAAGGAGTCCATGCCGTCTGGTGAACGTCATGAAAGTTTGTAATTAAATGTACGTTTACAACGGCGCTTGGCGTTTTTTGTGTTATCTCTTCGTCTCATGGACTCTTGCCTAGAGATCTTAGGGGAGTCCCAATTAGTTGAACCACACGGGATCCAGGAAACGGCATCGCAACAAAGCAAAAAAGATCAAGAGTCACCAGTGAACTTCTTTACCTGGGCATGCACCAATCGAGGAATAGGAGTCCATCAAACAGTCCCGTCGGTGGTTGAAGCCAACTCCTCGTCAAGCTAACTCCTCCTTGTCGATCGATATAATTCGGTTCGGAATTCAAACTCTCGCCCATCAAGCGTAAAAAAAGAACCCACTTAAGTGTTCTCAAACTAATCACAGACCCTGTTCCAGTAGTTAATTGCGAAAATCAAAGTTGATAGCCATCACATCAGAGCACTCAACTCGCCATTAGTCCACTCACTTGCACTGCCTCCCCACCTGCATCAAGTTCACACGCAAGTCCCAAGTTAACCCCACCGCAGTGCGTCGACACTGAACTCTGGTTCATTACGAGATCTTGACAACTTCACATGATTGTAAGGACGCAACGTACCGTCGGCACTGCTGCCACAATCAGCTCATTAGAAACAAACAATGTCACAACTCTGCGTGAGTCTCCGCTCACTCGACGTTGACGGGAAAATTCGATTGACACAATAATAATCCCAATTTGCCCAGATATCAAGCAACCCCAATCAGCGCTGCGGGCTACCCTCGCCCACTCATAATCAGATTCGTGTCAAGCAGAGAGCCAAACGACTGCTGATAATTGTGAACGTCGATACGAACGGGGTCCACTGGCGAATGCCACGGCAACCTAAACCGTATTTTTTTTATAATCCAAGGATAACCCGGCTTGCACAGAAAAAACGGAGCAGAAAATAGGACATATCAGCAACCCTGTCGACAAGGTTGTAAGGAATCATAAATCAAATGTACAATCACGTTTCATTTATTAAATTCGAGGGCGACCGATGTGCGGGCATATTTGGGCGGTACCTGGCGATCTGATGGTCTCAACCATCGTGCTGCTATGAATAATGGCTGACCTCTCGATGGGTGACTCGTAAAATACCCCCCGCCGGGCTGATTACAATCCATAATGGCAATTTGAACGCAAATGCGTTGCGCTGGCATTTGCGTTGGTTGACAAATTTATTCCACGTCACTTTTGTCCCTAATACCGGTTTGACACTCCCATAAATCCTGACCACCCTCGCTGCGGCTGACAGTACTTTGTTGTGGAAGAGGGTGGGCAAACAAAGATAACTTGCAATCTAACGGCATGCGGGGTCCGTCAGCTTCTTGAAGAAATGCGGTGTCTCTGAAGTTTATGAGAAAGGACCACTTAAGGGGCATGTTCGCAGGAAATTTAGCTTAGGTCCTGTCAAAAATATTGGCGTACAAATTTTTGCTGAAACTCTGCTGGCGTTGATGGATCACACCATTCGACGTTCATGGGTATGTTCGATTTATATAACACATTGACCATAATAGTGATTTTGCTTAGTTTCGTTAAGTTTCGTTAGATTGAAATAACATTCGTTAAGTTTCGTTAAGTCTGCTTATATTTTGTGTACTTAGCCTTACTTATATGGGAGCGTAATAAATCACTCTTAACGTATGCAAAACAATGTTCGTATTTGAATTTTGCATCCCAGAATTGTGGAGACGGTGCTTTCGACTGCTCTTCGTTTGAAATGCGCCCCCAAAACATGGAAATTCATACAGACCTGTAATTTCTACTACTAGGTACATATTGAGTTTAAGTCCTGAGAATTAACTTGCGTTATGGGCATCACATATCACGGCCATTTCCAGAAAATATCAAACAGACATGAGGGTCCTTCCGTTTGAATGTTATTCAAGCAGACTGCATACCCTGATACCATAGATGTGTACACAGAAATTAACGCTGTTGGTTTTTCATGAAGATCAACGTACGAGGAAAATTATATTTTTGTAACTCCCGTATGAGTCTAGATTAATTAGCTTTTGGAGAATCTCAAATGGCTCGTTGTTTCGATAAAACTTGCAATTCTATGAAAGGACGTTACTGACGAGCAACTGGTACAAAACCTGAAAGATAAATACGTAGGTAGTATGTCCTTACGAGGAAGTAATTGAAATAACCACGAAAATACACACATTTGAACGTACTTGTGGCAAGGCAACAGAAACACAGAAGCAGACGTGGATGGACAGAGATACTGAAGAGTACCTCACCGGTTTAAGCAATCCGTTGTACGGACCTGACATGCGGGTTTTAATCATATACGTGGAACTGAAATGTTATCCGCAAATGAGCTTATTGTAGGCAAGTGTGTCCACGAGTTCGATCCTGCTCTCTTCCAGGTGTCTCATTATTTCTCGCTCTGTAGAAAATATGGAAGGTTTTTGAGGAAAATCGGTTATTCTTTGCAGGACCTAAAACATTCCGCCGGGATTGCCTTCTTCATTTCATACGTTGTTGAGGAGTTAGAATTCGTTGAAAAAGAAAACGTACAGACGTGAATGAAACATAAAAAAGCCACATAAGGAAAATATAGATATATAAGTGGCGCTGCAGTCCCAAAAGGGCCAGGGCCTCGCTTCTCAGCTACTACTCATGTTGTGCATGCTTTTGTTATCTCACTAGGACCTACAGTTTTATCCCGACTCCTTGCGCACAACGCATTTTTAATTTTTTTGCAAATTATTGCATTTAGATTCTTCTTCTCTAAATGGTGCTACATTCATACAATGCTCCTGGATCTGCCGACATTGGCGGAGGCGCTTGAAGAATTCACAGGAGATAAAATGACAAGTCGTCGCTCAGGGTCCCCTATAATAAAACCGTCTAGGCAGCAATATATGCCTATTGTGAATATCTATATACTTCATTGATGTGTCACATGTCCCAACTGCCTCACAAGAGCAATGTGAGTCATATTCGTCGAGTTTACGTTTGCCCCGAGGTAGACAAACTTCTTTACTACCTCGAAATTGTAGCCGTCGATTGTAACGTTTTGGCCTAGGTGTTGTACGACGGTTTGCTCGAATACATACATTTGGTTTTGTCCTCGTTGAACTTTAGAGCAGTTCGTTTCGCCTGTTCCTCAATTGCAGTGAAAGCTGAAACTACGGCGCGTTCCAACCGCTCGACGGCTCTGTCTATGTCATCTGCATACTCCAACAGTTGGACTTATTTATAGAAGATGCCTTCCGTGTTGACTTTTGCTCGCTGCACTATCCTCTTCAGCACCAAATTGATCACACGACAGGGCATCTCCTTGAAGGAATCCGGTGTAGGTTGTTGAACCGAACTACACGTTGCATCGCGTTGCATTACGTGGTACGACACAACCGGTTCAATATTGCCGGGATCCCGATTTCGTTCTGCCTCAGTGTGACGATTTCTTCTACAGTCGATTTACCGGGCCGGAAGTAGCAGTGGTACGTACAAAACGAGCTTTAGACGTTCAGAGAGTACGCTGGATGGGACCTTGTAGGCGATGTTGAGCAGAGGTATGCTCTGTTATTGTTGCAAGAGGTAGGATCGCCTTTTTGTGGATGGGGCTCATGGAGCTGATATTTCAGTCGTAGGGCATGCTTTCGTCTTCTCTGTTACTAGATTACCCTCGCGATTCCGAACAGCCTGGGCGCATTTCCTAAAGCCTGTGGCCAGACTTTTTTGTAAAACGCCCGTATTTTTTGTTTTTGTCCCAGACTCTTCGATATCCTTGAGCTGAGGGGTTGCGAAAGACCTTTTCTTCTAGCGTAGAAGCTTTTTCTTCACCCGTCTTCTAACCCGGTACTCCTCTTTCGCTGCTTTTGTTTTCCGTTGCACCGCTTTTTGGTCGGCTGCACGTTTTTTCTGCTCACACTCGCCATCATACCACGGGTTTCTTGTCTTCTGCTACATCTTTGAATGTCCGAGAGGCAATGCAACCACATCTCATTGGCACTTGACGTAGGCAAATTGGCTAAGTCAGAGTAGGCCGACATCGAAGGTGGTGCGTCCAGTTGGAGAAAGGCCTCAACCAACATGGCGTACGAATCTGAAGACAGCTTGCCAGGGATCGTGCTAGTTGAGGCTCAGGTCTACTCCTGACAGTTTCATTGAAGGAACATGGAGCCTGTAAAATAACAACCACAAGGCAGGTATATTTTTGATTTCAACTGGTTTTCAAATCTTGCTGGCACCATCGCATACAGCCCGAAGGGGCCAGGGCCTAGCTTCTCAGCCTCTCGTGTGCATGCTATTGTTCTCTCACGAGTGGCCTTATGCCGAATCCGAACGTCTTTGGTTGAGAAGCTTTTTCTAGACAGGAAATACTCTTTGATCATTGTCAGTGACTCGAAAGAGGTGGGGTCGTGAAAATTGTTTTCGTCGCACAGAAGCGGGCACATATTACCTTGTATTCTGTGTATCATGGGACAAATCCCTTTCATCGACAAAAACGGAGAGCGTCTTCTTTTGACTGCTTTCTTGCAATTTTTTACTCAACTTGTGCCACGCTTATATCCAGTGTAGTTCAACCTGAAGTTACAGCAAGTGAATCTATGCTTAAGGACATAGCAAGTACATTGGCAAGAAATATATCAGTCAATGTGAAGGAGAAATATGTGACTGTTGTCAATGTCTCCAATCCTCCAGTCCTCCCCAGGTGGGATTTCATCCGGCAGATAATCTGTATCATTGAACTCATCATCACTCCTTCATCCTTCATTATTCACAGTTTCTTTGTTAGTAATTTTGAAATCAAAACGAAAAGTCAACATTACATCATTTCAATCAGTTTTATGAACAAAAAAATATATACTCAAGAAAAGTTTATGTTTTTCATTTAGGCACTCCTATCGGACTCTGATTCAAGCAAGAACGAAGTTAACTTGAAAGTCACTGGTCGTCGTCGGCTCGAGGACGGCAATGTTGTCCTTTTAGACAATTTTTGCATGATATGCATGAGCTCTTGCTTCAATGTTGAATATTTATTCCTTGCCAAGTAAATTTTCAATCTTATCCTTACATCACAGAAGGAGCCAACAAATCGTGAATCACTGTTTCTCTTTTGAAACAAGGCCTGCCAGTATTGGTTCAGATCTCCTGTCGAATGATGAACAATTTATTAAGGAAACAAGGCAATATTTAAAGACACACATTGCAAGAGTTTCTCAAAATTAATTTCGCATCTCAGGCGGACGGCGAAGATTTAAAAGTAAATATTGCCCCAACCCACCCGCGCCGTCCTTTGTGCACTAAATATGCCATCTTTTACTTCTTCCTCCTCTCTTTCCGGCATTCATATTCAAAGGAGGACTAAACTTAAAATGATACGTGTTTGCAAACAAAACACTGAAACATGAACAAAAAAACAACCCGTCAACATAAAGGGGAAACTTCAAAAGTATCTGGAGGGAAACGAAAAAAGAAAACAGCCATGCATGTGCGGAACAAAACAACCGCATGAATATATTCATGAGCACAATCACCGTAAGAGTCCTCTGGCCGCAGCACTCGTATCGTATGTGGGTGGATGGGAATTGGGGGGAGCCTGTAATCTGTAGCCACCGCTAACTGGGTGCGCAGATCTGCGGTCGTGGTAACCTCTCCGCTTTTCGGGAAATTTCGGTGCACAAAGGGGCGTGTGTGAATGTGTCGTCTGGTGCTCGACGGAGGAAGCAGTGCGACCGAATTCGTGGCGGAAACAATGTTGTTTCTATTAGTTTAAATCAGTGCTCGCTTGCATGAGGAGCAGTTGAATTTCGGGGATGTATGGTGAGGCAGCGATTGTGGCTCTCGGTCTCTCATACAAGGCTGCGTAATTATATTTAGCCCTAAGTAACGTTGTTAAAGGGATATTGCTTCGGAGTTTTGGATTTACAGGGAATAACGCCATTAAGTCGTAAAGTCGATGTTGGCAGGCTTGGGAAGGGAGTGCCGAACACGCAAAGCCAGCAGAGCGAGAGGATGATGGAGATTCAATGTAATCCGATGGGTTCTTCGAAAGTTTTTAACATTTTCATTTAAAACCCAAATGAAAGCCTGCTCGGAGGACATAATCCAATGAACAGACTTTCGGGTTGGAGACCCATCCATTCCTGGCTTCCAAGGTCTTCAGCTCAATGTTTATGTTCCGAGTGGTGGCTAAACCGAAATTACATCACAGAGGCAATGTTCATGTGTAACCAGCTTTACGCTTCGAAGGGACGAGAGTAGGTGAAGGTTGTACCTTTGTGGCTGTTCGAGGAAATGCCTTCGCCTGGAAGGAGCGTCGTTATTTGTAATTGAAAAACCACTTAACCAAATGGGACGTTAAAGGAATACAAACCCCATCGAATTAAAAATGTTTTATTTTATTCGATGTCTGACTTTACAAGTCTCTCTTAAGGCGAACTTTTTGCCGTCAAAATGGTTAGCCAAGGACGTCGACAAGTGATGGTGCTGTGATTGGACTGTGTACTTGGACTAATCCATAAGAATCGAACCTATATCGCTATCGATGTGTGCTGATGGAACACAATGGCTCTTCTATAGGTCAAAGCAGCCTCTAAATGTTGACAATACAACAATATGATGAATTAAGAGTCTTGTGTAATCGAATCCCGTCAAGCACACAGCAAATCCTGTCTCATTGTCAATATCAATACAGTTGGCCGATAGGTACCACTTATCGAACTTCAAAGCAATCTTGGCTTTCTCTTGATTCAAAAACATCAAGCTCTATAAAGAGAATTAGTAGTGCCGTGGGAATAAGTACCGGCTACTATCTTCACATTCATTCAAGAAGATTTGAGGAAGATGAAGTTTTACGCTTGCCTTAACTAGGAATGTCGTTAAAGGCTCCTACTTCTTCGCAAAAGGAATACCCCTCAAAAAAAGCTGTTGAAAATATTGACTGGCTGTCATTATACTCTCTTTCTGAATCGAAACACCTACGCAGTATAAAAGGCCAACTCTTTGGCCTAACTCCATCAATAGGTCTGTGTAAACCCATATGGGGAATATCTTCTTATTAACACTCATGTTCGTCGTGTCATGTTCGCTCGTAGTCCTTATAAATGTGAAAATAGATTTTAAGGGACATGCTCTGGAAGAAGTTGGCAGATACTGTGTTGTGTTAAAAATTTCGAATTTTGTACCAGAAAGTGATGATTTGCGGAAAGCATTAATTTTTTGTTTTCATTTGAAGAAAAGTGCTGCAGAGTCACATCGAATGCTTGTCGAGGCATATGGTGATCATGCTCTATCAGAAGCAACATGCAAAAGATGGTTTCAACGGTTCAGAAATAATGATTTTGATGTGAGAAATGAAGAACGTGGAAGACCACCAAAAAAGTTTGAAGACGCCGAATTGCAAACGATATTGGATGGAAATGACAGTAATGTTAAATGTTGCACAACAAACAATTGACCCTGACTGACCGTTTAAAAGGTATGGGAAAGATAGAAGACTGTGGAAAATGGGTGCCACATGAATTGAATGAACGACAGATGGAAAACCGAAAAACCCTTGTGAAATTTTGCTTCAGAGACACGTAAGAAAATCTGTTTTGCATCGGATTGTTACTGGCGATGAAAAATGGATTTATTTAAAGAAAAAGTCATGGGTTAATCCGGGACAACCATCAACATCGACTGCAAAACCAGATCGATTCGGCAAGAAGACAATGCTGTGTGTTTGGTGGGACCAGAAAGGTGTGTTGTACCACGAGCTCCTAAAACCTGGTGAAACCGTTGATACTGATCGCCGCCGACAACAAATGATCAATTTGAACCATGCATTGATCGAGTAACGACCAGAATTGGCCAAAAGACACGGTAATTTTGCTACATGACAATGCACCTGCACACAAAGCAAAACCGGTTCAGGATACAATCAAAACACTTGGCTGGGAGCAGCTACCCCACCCGCCGTATTCACCAGACGTGTCGTGTCGATGCGTGTCCCATCGACTTGTTTTCATCGATGGGACACGCATTGGCTGAGCAGCACTTCGATTCCTACGAAGAAGTGGAAAGTTGGGTGTCTGATTGGCTTGTTTTAAAAGACGAACAATTTTATTGCCATGGTATTCACAAATTGCCAGAAAGGTAGTCAAAATGTGTAGAAAACAATGACCAATACTTTGAATAAAATGTTTTTACTTTCCCTTTAATAATTAGTGTTTTATTAAAAAAAAACGCTCATTTCATATCAGTACTCTGATTATCGTGTTATGGATATATAGTAGACATGTAAAGAGACTCTCTGTCCTGCTTCATGGCACAGAAATATCGAAGCTGGGTGAAGAAGCTCCTGGTTGTTTTGAGAGAAAAGTGAAATCTTTGGTCTTCTTGCGTTCATGGCGTATGGAGGACAAGATTCAACCACGAACAGCGTACACAGGCATGAACATAGATAGGCATCTTCGGATCCAACGCTTAAGATGGCTAGTTCATGTGAGCGGATTGACACCACAGCTCCAGCTAGGGAGCCATTGGGACAGTGCAAAAGAGGACATCCTCTATCGAGATGGCGCCCACAATTGGAAAGAGACCTCAACCAACTTGACCCAGCTCTAACCCGGAATGTAGCGCCAATCAAAGAAGAAGAAGAAGGATAAAAAGCACTCAACGATAACATCACATTTAACAAAACTTGCAAGGCGATTGAAAAACAATACAATTAGATTGGACATTGATTTGATGAAGCTACTCATGGCTGAATGAATAAGGTCACACCCGAAAGAAACATCTAGCTTGTCAAAGCACACCCGAGCTGCGTATCAAGGTCTGATTTCGACTGAACATTTGTTGAATTGTTGACTTCCCATGTTTGAAACCATACTGATCTGTTAAGTTGTTACCACCATTTAGAGCACTGACGGCCTTAGTTGGTTTCCGAACACAACAGCCTTCGTTATCTCTTCTGTCATCACAGTCCCGAGTTTTGTCAGCAACTGCTTAGAAAGTCCTCAAGAAAAACATCTCACACTACACCGTTCAGAACAGAATTGTTCCCTTCATTCGTAACTAGTTATCGTTGACGTGACGCAAGGCGTTGGTACGTAAACTTCATTAAAATTGTTTAATTGCTAATTTGATGAAAATTTATTTTAGCACGAGAGGTGCCGCATGTGAGAGGGCCTACGGTTTTATCCACCAATTGCAGGAGAAGGGCACATGGTAAGCCTATTGAAAGTCCTTTGACGGTAGAACTACATATGTCGTCTATGGCTTATTAGGAGCGATACTCAATGACAACGACTATGTTCTATCTATTGGTGGGGCTTGGAAGTTAAATCTGCTCTCACACCATAATGCCGCAATATTTGACCAATTTGCATGGACTTGGAAAACGATTTCAGCAATATTCGCACAACTTACTAACTAAAAAAATTGCTAAACAGAACAACTTCACAAAGATTATATGCAGCTCGACAAGACTGTTGCATCAATAGCAACGAGAGGCTACGGTGATACCCAGTCCTGGTATGAAGCAGAGAATGAGTCCTTCACCACCGCCTTTAAAGCCTCTAAAAAATTGCACCAATATTCCCTAACGAACCTTAATTGAACTGATTCCTTATTAAACATTTGCCTAGTCTGTCCATCACATCCACCAATCAACTATGATAATTTTAGCGAAAAGCCGTCAATCAGGTCGAGGACGTCAGCCGTCACCACGTCAACAGTGCGCTGAAACTCGTCCGTCCTTATCTTTGTTTTCATGAATGTACGGGCTGCCGTTTCTGTTGCTCTTAATTAAATGCTCCTGTACGAACTGGGTGCATATTGAAAAGAGGGAACATTTTTGTGTAGGAGCCCAGGCAGGGTGGAAAGGGTTCATCCTGTAAGTCACGTCTGTCCAGGTGGTCTTCCACAGGAATGCATTGACCCCTCGAAAGTTATTTCGAACGCCCGAAAGGGAATTGAGTTATCGTGCAGTCGATGCTTCTCAGTGAGCTTCGATTGGGTGATGAGGACGCATGCAGTGGTAAGCCGATAGTATTAAGTGAATGTTGAAAGGAATTTGTTGCCTTTTCCCATGTTGAGGGATCCGATTTAAGGACTCCTGGCATTTATTTTCACACAATGTCTGTACTTCCCGGAATGTCCTTATTGTTTACAGGAGTCCCCCTTGAGAAGGGGGGACTATCGATCCATCGATTGAAAGAAAACGAAACTACATACTTGCCAGTTGCAAGGACCTCTCGACTTTATTTCGCAAGACTCACAAGTTAATCACATATTCTCTCGTAATGGTCACCTTCTTGAAGTGCATCGTGTAAATTTGCTCGGCGGCGAAGAACTGCAGGAACATAATCACAAAGACCATCACAGTGTTGAGCATGAAGTCAAACGAGAACTGCTGGTTGACTTTGATTTGACCGAACGCCCATAGCCCCAAGCCACAGATCTTGTCTCCCATCAGCATCACGTCCACCTGCAACAAAACTGGCATCAAACTCTCCCCCGGATCACTGGCCGGCAACTTACGTCTCTCTGCAGAGCGGGCGCGCACTCGGTCAACTTCACAACGAGTGCCTGGAATTTGTCATTCGCGTCCTCCAGCATGTCGGACAGAAGACCAATGATGAACATGTCAAAGATGAACACTAGGCAAGCGGGGAAATAGTGAAAGTTCAGCTGAAACCAGTAGTGGTTGTAGTCCGAAAAGTACTTGGAGTAGAAGACTATCTTAAACGTCAGATAGAGAAACTCGATGTCGTGGAACAGGCCCATATACGTGCACATGAACACCGAGCTCCCGAAGCCGTCCAGTTTGCGTTTGAAAGTGTGGATCCGTCGGGAAATGGACATAAACTCCCGCACGTACTTCTCCAGTACACCCTGATCCATGGAGTCCCCGAAAGTCACCAGATACTCGTTCATTTTCTCGTAGAAGCCCACCATTATCAGCTGGATGTAGAAGTAGCTGAAGAACATCAGCGCACTGAGGATCGGGAAGAAGGTGAAGTCGATGTTGATGAACAGGTTCATGAAGAGCATCAGCAACGAGATCACGATCACGTACTTCATGATGAACGCCAAAATGACGCCCTTCACAAAGAGCATCCAAACCATTATCGAGCTGAGCAAGATCTGGGCCTCGGTGCGCTCCCTGAGTTTGTTGAACATGCCCAGAACCTCGTTGAACAGCCTCAGCAGTCCGTCCTGCATGCGGAAGTAGTTCAACGCGTAAATTAGCGCAGATGTGGTGTGAATGTTGCCGGAGAACGCCGAAATGGTTTCCTCTTGAGCCTCCACACTTCTTAGGCCTACGAAACTGGAAAGGGTGATGCTGTCCGTAAAGCATCGAAAGACCATGTTGAGAAGAAAAATCCCGCTGAGGTATTTAATTGCTTTATACACGTAGGTGGTGACTTTCTGCCTGCAATTAGATTGCTCGAACTTCTGAGTCCGCGGGCTGAAGGAGACGCCTGTCAGCCCGAAGAAGTTGAGGAACTTGAACAGAACTCGAAGGTGCTGCAGCAAGTTGTACGTGCGCCGGGTGGGAGTGTACATTTCGGCGGTGAAAGCGAGACGAGACTGACAACGGCCGACGTGTGATAGGGGCAAGCCGTCGACATCGGCTATCGTGGGGAGGGTTAAGTAATTGATACTACACGTGTGGTCGACTCAGTTGTGATGCGGCGAGGATGGGCGGGCTTGAATGCCAATCTACGAAGATTGAATGGAAATGCAGAGTGGATTGGAAAACGAAGAAAAACATGGATGGTCGATGATTTTCTGCCATCGAGTGAGTGTTTATTTGCTTGACGGCTTCTAATTGCACTGTGTCCATAGGTGAGGCAGGGCCGGATGGATGTGTTTTTGGAGGTCCGAACTCTTATTCTTGGGAATTGTTAGTGCTGCTCCAAATGTGATGAGAGGTATTTTTTTCCTCCTCATAACTCTGCAGAACTCATTGTGTTTAAAACAACGGGCACGTGGGCAAATTGCACAGTGCCTGCTTTTGACGGCAATGAAGGGCCCGGGTGATGAACCTTTGTCTGACCAGACAGAGTGACCAAGCCAGGAGATCCAATAGTTCATTGCAACGCCGCCATATTGGCCTGCAGCTTCGGTTCTGTTTAGTCTTACTCAGACCATCACATTAGTGGCAACAGCTACGATGGTCTCTAGACAATCGATGATTTGTGTAGCCCGCCGCGACAGTTTTAATTGTATTCTCGACTCCATTATTACCTCGAGATTCGTACTCTTATCATGGACACAACTGGGGAAACGATCTGAGGTCTTCGGATGGTTTGGACAGAAAAAATATGGTAAGAGTGCCTGATGTCGATCGCAACTCGACGGCTAGTTCACCAGCGCTGGTAGTCTCGATACGTGGAACTTACTTGGAAGCTACATATGTACAGATTCCGACTAGGGACCACGTCTATTGAATGGTGTTATAAACTACGTTTGGAACAAACTATGATCTTTGTCAGTAAATGCGATGCTTCGCAAACACTTACATAGAAACTATTTTCAATTCTCTCGCTCCACATATAATTCTCTCCACTAGTCCCTTCAGACTCACCACTACGCGACCTAGGCGAAATCTGTGATCATGAGCTCAACTTTCATTTCAATATTGTCAGTACTATTAACAGCTCAAAGTTTCCGCTAAGCTTTGTGAAACGCTTTTCGAAAGAGTTCTGGATTCCTAATGTCACAACATCTTAATATATGACCTTCGTCAGGCCACCTAATTACGAGTTTCATATTCGTCTTATCGAAGTGTAGTGTCGTTGCAAAACGTTGCAAACTAGCTAAAGCAAAAGATGTTACATTGTTTACCCCCGTGGGAGCGTTTTCCGATACTGGATAAAGTGCGTACGTATAAGCAAAGCGAAGATGTTTGACTACTCTTATAGGACACACTTTTTCTTTTTCTGGACAATAAGAGTAGTCTGCTGGCGCTACAATTCGGGGTGGCATGTCTCTCTATCTAACCACTGTGATAGTTCCTTCCATTCACGCATGTTCAACTTATTAAGGTCCCCTTTTAGCTGCGTCCTGAGGCGTGGTCTTCTTTTACCAGGTTGTCCCTCGCAGTCGGAGTCCAAGACTTTCTGAGCCGTAGCATTGGTGTCCATTCACTTTACATGACCTAGCCTCGTTTGACCAGATGGTACATTTCGCGTTTAGTCTCCTCTTCCAAACACCATCAGTACATACGGGACTGAAAATAATCCGAGGGACTTCTTTCTCGAAACGACGAAGATACACTCAACACACATGTCGCTGCAAATCTAATATTTTCTGTTCTCGTGCAATTATCTACACCTTTGCAGCGACACTCGGTGTGACTTAAACAATTCTTTTCGTAAGCATGGATAAAAACACAATTTTGGATCGAGACATGAAAATTCACACAGCTTGTCGGTTTTGTGGCAATCTGTGTCTGCCATGTTTTCGACCCGACGATCATTTTTTCTGTACCATGTGTTACGATAGGTTGTCTGCACAGATTTAAGGCTTGCAGCTTCGTCTTCTCGTGTATGTGTTCCTATTAAGTTCCGTCCAAGCAGCAGCTTATTAAACGATTCAGACTCTTTCAGTGAAGTTCTTTATTGGTTTAGTCGAATATGTCACTATTAGGCTAGTCATTTCCCCGCTCTAACAAGAATCTCATTACCGACTTCCCATTGAAACTTCTCGGAAAGAAATTCGTGTCGAAGCTGTCATATTGATCTAACATAACAAGGACATCTTTCGCATTGTCCTCTTGTTTTCCCGATCCATGTCTTCTTTAAAGCAATCCATGGTTTCTGTGAGCTTTCCTCCAGTGCGCGGTCTTTTTAGGCACCTCACATTCCAGTTGTAGTCCTTATCGAATCGTCCGCCTCGAATCGTAAAAAATACTGCGTCACAAAAATGCAATACTTTGTCCAGTGTCCAATTTATAATGAATGCATGTAACGTAAAATATTCAATTAAGTGAAATTGAACTGTGCGTAATTGTATACACAACGATCCGTACTGGGTGACGCGTCTGACAAAGAGGCGGAAATAATTAATTTCCCATCCATGATGTTATTGGCTCTTCCCATAACTCGGATCCTTACTCTGAACATGCTCGCTGTATGCACATTTATGTTTTCATGCCATTGTTATGCATATGATGTCACATGGCTTGTTGATAAATTAAGCGGACTAGATTTAATTTGTCAGGTGTGGTGTCTGGTGGTCAATTCGCATTAGCGACAGTGCACCATGCTCTAAACACTTTCCATTTACACATTATACCTCGCATATATGCAAATATTTAATATTTATTATTCTTCTCGTTTCAGGTGACGTAGTTGAAACAAACAAAAAGAATCACAATCGGTGAGTACACCTTTTTTGATTCAATTTACCCAACTGAGGAGAGCCTTATCCACTATATAGTCTTTAATTCACGCAGATGTAAACCGGGGACATAATTGTTTTTGAAAAATATTATAGACTGATTTTTGGCATGGACTAAGCTAACTCTTTGAGAAACTGGGTATTTCATTTCATTAGATTTGGGCAGCAATAGTTTTCTTAGCTGTAGTTACGTACGCAAAATATAATGTACCGCAGCAATTTTAATACGAGTTGGATGGAAAGTCGGCGATCAGAAACTTGAGTTGAGCCTAGGTTATTAATAATTATTTTTAATTACATTATTTATTGGCATTCAAACAAAAAGATGATTTCGGACCTAGTCCAAAAGCTCTAGGCGAGTTCTTCATTGCCGGATGACCAAGTGGTTCGGGGATCTCTATTACGTGGCTTCAAGATAACTACACAATCAATTAGGAAATACAGAAGATGATAATGCTGGTGTAATTTTAAAACGCTTGAAGTGTTTATTCACAAAAGTATCGCTTCGATGTGGTTGTCCGCGGCGTTGTGGGTATGTGCGACGTCGAAGTCACTAGAGTGATTAGTAGTCATTCGAGAGATTAGTAGTCACTCGAGAGATTAGTAGTAGTTATTCGAGTGATCATTCGTTTATTAAAATATCTCGATTACTTAGGTCTCGAATCTAAAAATCATTCGATTATGCCCATCACTAGTACGTATGTACCGTCATACTCTCATTGGAAGTTATGACCATAACATGGGCATGTTTTCTCCCATTTAACCTCGGAGCAAAAGTCTGTATGAACACTCTTAAGTCCTTGCAATCATCGCGTAGCATAAACTGATTGAAAATATTCTGCACACAACGTACGGCAATCATACTTAATTCTGACAATATTCTGTTTGTCTTCGATCAATATCAACGCTGCGTTATGTGTTTCAGGTGTTTCCAAATATCTAACGTTGTTCGACGCAAAAGAAGTAAAATGTCCTCAGACATGTATAAGTGGATTTGAAGGCTTACGTGAATACAATTGCAAACAGTTTTGTCATTTCTTGGCGCGTAGTCGAAGCAGTTGCATCAGCAAGTGTAGGATGCCAATGAGTATCATTTCCGAGCAATAAACTCTTCTTAACGCTTCAATTCTAGTAATTATGAGGATGCACTATACAAACACTTCATCCAAGCAAATATACTGTGGAGCTACCGATTGGTCTTAACTTTCTGTAGCTCTTACAGCTGCCTTGCCCCTACCATCACTTGTAAGTCTACCAATATTTGTACGTCGTTCTTGACTCATAATTTATTTCAAATGAATCAAAATGCTAAATATTTGAGTAGTTGTCCTAGAAGATCTTAGAAGATCCAATCAAATGTTTGATCATTTCTTGGGATCAGTATCATTTGCATAGATTTGTTGTAATTGTCAACTCAAACAAAATTATTAAAAATGTCACAAATGGCGACGATCCTTCGCGTAGCAACATTGTTTAGCACTCAAGTACTATGTTGAACGTGCAGTCTCATAAGTTTAGATTCATTTGCGCCACTAAATTGCTATTTGTCACTTAATGCCATTTCTTACCCTGATTCAGGAGATTTCTTGCAACGAGATCGAAAACCTGCGAGACACTTGGTCAATCTTGGTACAGAGTGTGTGCGAAGTACGTCATCCTCAATTCCCCAGTGCACGTGAAATAATTAAACGTTAATCCTTCACACCAGCAGTGAGCATGAGTTCACTGTGCTAGAGATAAAAGCTCTGTGACATGAACATGCTCTTATAGAATTTTCTTTGGCGTGGTGCTGGCAGACGCATCCTGTCGCGGAGGAAACTTGGAAATGTCCCCTTGTTCCGTCTCCAATTAATTTCTAAGCACTCACCACCGTAATGGCTGCAACGCCTTGGTACACGTGTGCAGATGCTCATGCAGATAAATTCGTTAGCACATCCCGAACACCTTTGAAGCACATTTAACCTTCACGACGCTGCTTCAAAGTAAACACAAACTGTGCTCCTGAGTGGTGAGGCAATGAGTGTCTGCTTCTATGCTGGCATCTGTAAACAGTCGGATGTATACAAATGACCTCAGCAGTCAAAGGAAAAGCTTATAATTCTTTGGGGTGATTATTCTTTTCTTACAGACACATCTTTGCTGTCGATAATCGAGGTGTTTATTCAAATGAGAAAAAGCAAATCAAGGTGAAAGCCAATTTTGAAAAAGAGGGGGAATACATATTTGTTCAAGAATACGTAAGCACACTGGGTATCCATTGAATGGACCCGCTCACTCGCACGCTCCACTTTTCCCTGAAGTCTGGTGGAGAATTGAATTGTGACAGCCAAATTGAGGGAAGGGACCGTGCTTAATTTACTTTCACCACAACGTCGATTGGGGCTTCTGGAAGCCTCCTGAATTATAGAAGGACGACATGAGATGAGATAGTAAATTTACTTCAAATCAGAACCCAAATTCAAGGACTTTGACAAATTGAAATAAACTACTGCTTAGGGGGACAGAGATATGTACCAATATCTTGCGGCCGCTTCCAATGGGATGACAGTTCTGTTAAGTTTCCCCCAAAGTTCAGTTGCTCCCCCAAACGGTCCTTACATTCATACGAACATAGAGAGCGGGTGGTTGCAGGGCAAATAGAGAAATAGAGCAATTCAATAAGAGTCGTCGGTTCAAATATCGACTCATTCTCGAACTATTGAGATGTTTGCCGTATTCAGCTATAATGCAAAGACTTCTATGAAGCGGGAACTTCTTATGTCAGTCGCGTGTTTCCGAAAATCCTCCGGTGGATTATGGTCCACTAAGCGACCTCACATTCCATGAGTAGAACGAAGCCTATTTGCAAGGCTCCGTATTGGAGCCAGTTGGTTGTCTCTGAACCTCTTGCACATCATTCAGGAAGGAAGCTGTACCCCATTCTTTGACCAGCGGTCGAAGTGTCCGTAAGCACCTGGATTTATTAATCTAGATAGGACCTTGAGCGCCTCCGTGGTGCGACGTACGGCCGAATAGAATAGATCCCCTCCGTCGCCAACTCTAGTGCGGGATCCCGACCTGGCCTGACTCTAAAAGGGGTACTGGACCTCTCGATGTGTCGGTTGGCCAGTCAATTTCTGCTCCATCACCATTCTCAAAAAGCAATAAGCGCTTGTATACACACAGCATCTACCACTCCTCATTCTCATTTAAGTCGTTAACTAAGTATCACAGGCTTAAAAGTAAGTATCCTTCCGAAGTGTGTTCAACTCCCAGATTTGAACTTCACTTGGCTCCGTGGGTTGGAGTTCGTTGATAGAGGCTAAGTGCAGTCGCTTGTACCAAGTACAACAAATGAATTGAATTTACTAATTGCTACACTAATTGAGACAAGAATTGCAGGCGATTAGAAGCTTAATTTAGTGGTGCGGCGAGATTTAGCAAGCGAAAGTTAATTACTGTGCATGCAGCTTGTCACGTTGTTTATCTATAGTGATGCACAAATATCTATTTAAGATGTTTGCTTAATTCAACGTGTGGGCCAAGCACAAACTGTTCTGTCCATGCATGATGGCGGAGAACGTTCGATGGTCCTCACCAAGATTTTTGATAAAGGATAAGGACTTTGACAAGGTTTGCGACAGTAGTGCGAAACTTAAACACCACAATAGGAAGGAACACGTAACATTGCCCAATTGAACACATCGTCGACATTTACATATTTGAGGTGGTAAGTAGTAAGGGAGAGGATCCAATGAAAAATAAACAAAATCATACGAAGAATAACTCTTGGCAACCGCTATTCCCGCTGGGGAGTCATTTGAGTAGTAAAGCCATACCGGTAACGCAACGCATTTTAAAAAATATCACAAAAAATTGAAAAAAATTGGTACCACAATCTTTTTTAGACAATTATGAACAAAGTTGCCAAAGACATCAGTGCTCAATGTCTTACCATTTCCTCTTTCTGCCAGTTGCTTCCAGGAACGCACGCTCAACATATTGTGCATCCCCTGTAGCTGCGTGCGACACCGGTGGCGTTGTCTTTATTGACCATTTTGTCCCTCGGGGTTGGAGGCCCTTCCGGGCTGGAGCATTGCTGTCCATTCGCTCTACGACCTACAGTACAGCCTCCTCCTCCAAACACCACCCGTTCATAAGGGACCGAAGATAATTGAAGAACTGGGACCTTCAAGGTCTTTTTCTTATCTATCCACAGTGGACTTCTAAGTGCAAAAATACATCGATTGATCAGCGTGATCCCTTACCATTTAAGATTATATAAAGGACAACCAAACATTGATTTAATTTATAAGGAAGATTTATAATCCTGGTCCTGATCCATGGCGCTAAAGCATTGTTAAAAGCGGATGAGGATATGTCGTCGTTCTTCTAGAGAAAAATACCTCGTAAACTACATGGCCTTGCATCAGTAGCAAATGGACGCCAATGCTAAGTTAACAGACTTCTCGTATTTAACTCAGAGGGAAAACGCAGTAGAGGAAGGCCTTCCCTAAGGAGGTGCATACGATTTCAAGGGGATCTGAACTAGTTTGGTCTTCGCAAATGCAGGCTGTGAGTTGAAGAAGGTAAGTAGTTGAGATCCAAGTTCACCCAGATAGTGGTCTTAACTAACATACATATGTATGTAAGTGAGTAAGGACAAAGCACACAGGCAACCATGATTCTGTGAACGAAAAATACAAAAAAAACAAACAAAATTGGTCATGGAAACAAAATTATGGATGAAATGATTAAAAAAGAAATCTTAAGTGAGTTTAAGGTAAGGCTTGGCTCTTCTGTTTGCCTAAATTTTGATCAAAGATCCCAGTCAAAGCAAAATAAGAAATATTTTGGAATTGAGCACACGCCTGCAGGTGATGCAGAGAAGTGTCTTTTGGAGTTTTTCATACACCTTATTTCGTGTCTTTAGACAAACCAATAGCTGGCATACCCTTGCCAGAGAGGATTTCCGTACCAAGAAAGTAAGGCATGCCATGCTCCTCTGTCGAAGTATTGGCAAACGACAGTATATGTTCATGGTGACTACAAGACACCATGCACTGTACAGAAATAATTCCAAAAGCACGCGATAAGAGCAACATTCCAACAAGCGAATAGAAGTCGATCAACTCGCTCTATAACGAACGTGACCAGTATCAATTTCGTATTTGTTGGAATTGGAGGGAGTACTACGAGCGAATAATTATAGCAATTTTAACAAACAACGGCAGCCCATTGCAGACCTTTCTTCCATATGTTCATCCACAATACTTGTTCCGCCAAGTTTGCTCAACAGTTCACCTGCTGGTAGACACACAGGTCCAGTCGACTGTCTTCCACACACTGCAATCCACAGTCATTCGTCACCAATGTCTTTTTCCTTCAGACCGGTCTATGTTTTGACTCCGTTCAATTTGGGGTATTCTGCGAAAGCCAATTATCCACTCATTCTATGTATAAAAAAAGAAGTCGTTAAATTTCATGTGTCCCACTGCACTATCGCCAGTCTCCTAAAAAATACGGAAAAAAACCGGACCAACACAGTGGGACACGTCTTTAAACACAACCGACCTGCCACTCCCCAGGCTCTCCCCCCATTGCGCGGCACCAGCAGTCGTAACCTGAGGCCTCCAGTCCATAAAATTCATCGTAATTATATTTACTGCCTTCGCCCAGAAGAACAAAAAAAGAGAATATCCTTCCCCATAACTAACGGTAATAGCAAATAACATTCAAAATTACCGGCCCCGCCAAAGAAAACACTTTGCCTGCGGAATTATCGTGGCATTTTCACCCCACCACGCGACGGCGCGTATCGAATACGAGTCCAACTCGCAAACATATTGCGACTTTATTGCTTTCCCAAAGAATGACGAGCAAATCATGGCGAATTGTTGTGCCAACCGACCGGCTAACAGCCTCCTGCACGAGCATGTAACAGCCTGTGTTCAGTTTATTTTCACGGACATCATCATCAGCGGCTACCTTCGAAACGACTTCTGGGCGAACTCTTTTCTCCCGCCGAAGATTGAATCATAAATATTTTATAAAACAATTGAAATTACACGCAATGATTTGTGGCCCGTATGGAATCGATGAGGCGAGAGCCGAGGCAGTTCATCACATAAATTCTGTTAACATTCAATCTCAATGCACGCCAACATGGGGTTAGGGGCTTAACGGTCTAAATTTAATGTTTGAAATCCATCGACAGTGAAATATTTATGTGCGCCCATAAACGCGAGGCGTGCAGTGCAAAATGTGAGAATGTGGAGTGCCGAGTTTACGTATCATTTTCGTGATGGTGGCGGTGTCGTAAACTGATGATGCCATCAAATTCGATGGAGATGCTACAAAAAATGGTGGGAACGTATCAATAAATCGTATAATTTGAAAAAATGGAAAAATCGTTCGACTTTAATGGGATCACATACAACGAGCGACGGTATCTCGGTCCTCGCTTCTGCCTTCCTCCTTGTTCCCGATTGGTTTTCAACCGCCCATCGAGTTGCAAGTTAATTGAAGGAATAGGCTGCTCTTTGCAGCAAAGATTTCAGAGAATGAACACCACTGAGTGAATAAAGTGACATTCTTGATGTGCACCTGATAAGTTTCAATAAAGAGCGGGGACCAGTGTTTCACTTGCAGAGCTTAGCCTCTCAGCAACCACTCATGTTGTGCGTGCTATTTGTCTGTCACAACTGGAAGGGACCTACAGTTTTATGTCGACTTTGAACGGCCAAATTTGGGAAGCTCTTTCTAGACAGGAAATACTTCTTGAGCGTTGTCAGTGACTCGAAAGAGGTGGGTACGCGAATAATTGTTATGTCTCACAGACCAAGGATCGAACCTTCGACGTCAAGGTTGACGTTAGTCTAGGCAATTGATCGAAGCGCCTTTTGATTCTAGTGCTGAGCTCTCTTTAGGACAATACTATCGTTCAATCAACGTTTTCCCTTGGAACGCAATAATGGACATGAGCATTGTCACCATCGCGGAGGTAAAACGGAGGATCACGCTGGCCATTCGGTGCATTCTCACACTCGGAAAGCCATTGTGAAATAATGCCATATTTCGAAGAACCTGCATAAGATCTGGCTGTGTGGCACAGAAGCATGGACACTAACTAAAGCGGACGAGGATATTCTCGGTCGCTTCGAGAGAAAAGGCCTTCGAATTATCTTCGGTCTCGTATGTACGGATGGTGTTTGGAGGAGGAGACTGTACGACGAACTGTACAGCAACATCGACCTGGCCAAACGAGTTCAAATCTCTTGACTCAGATGGCTAGGTCACGTTGAGCGAATGGACACCAATGCTCTGGCCTGGAAAGTCTTCGACTCCAACCCCGAGGGACAAAGACCACGCCTACGGTGGCGTTCGCAGCTAGAAGAGGACCTGAATAAGATGAACGTGCATGACCGGGCTAGATAGAAAGACATGTTGGCTGAAGCCCTGTTCAACCCGGGATTGTAGTGCTTGGCAAAGAAGAAGCAAGAATGGACATGGTCCGCAGAAATCTGTTTTTACACTCCCATTATCGGTCCTCTACAAACTCTTCTGCGGCCTAGGCCTCATCCACTTTGTGTTGAATTATTTCACGTTTGGTTCGCTCCCGCTTCCGTTCACTGTGTGCACGGATTCACGATCGTGTCACAACTTCATGTCGCGCATTTCCCCACGAACCAAGTGGAATACAGGTTTAGAAGCGTAATTGTGCAGGAGCACGTCCTCACCAAGTGCTGCTGGACCAAGGCGTATCTGTCGGCCCTGAAATACGTGAGAAACTACTTCCGAACGCACCACATTCTGCTGCCAACCATCAATAAGACGGTGAACATTCATTACCTCATCAGGAGACGGACAAAGGCTGGACTCAGCGCCGATGCCAGTGTCATGAACGTCCTCTTCGTGAAAGTATGCATCATCTGCTGCCTACTCAAACTGCCCGTCTTTTCGGCAGTTATAGTCTCCTGTTTGGGGCTCGACTCCCTCTGGATTCTCAGATACGCAATATCGGAGCTCACATTTCCCAGTTACATCAATGCACAAGGGGGTCTTCCTGGACACCTTTGAGGGAGCTCCAAATGAACGAGATCCTGCAGGCTGCCGACCCATGCATGGACCAGATGTGGAAACTTATCAAAGAGCTGAATGCACTTTCGCGTCGCATCCACTGTGTGAAAAACAGACTGAACGACATTTATGTACAAGGCTTCCTGGACACCTCCGAAAAAGCTGCGTTCGACATCATCATACAAGGCATGCGCCACCCCCTGAACTGGGTGGTTAACAGTGGACTCCCAGCCTGCATCTCGTACGCCTTCGACATGTGCCTCCTGGGCCTGCTTTGATACACGTTATTGCATGCGGAGGATGATTTTGTACATTTGCTGACGACTATTTCTAGACGGGGAATGCTGCGAAGCCGTGATGTGAGTTTGAATTGTCGTGAGTGATTATGAAGGACTCAACGTGTGGTTGACAGGTTGAGTCGGTGCTGTTACAGAGACACGTCAACCGTGGTATTTGGCAGACTGAAAATGTATCAGCAGTTCGCGTTTACCTATTGGACGAATATCGTGTTGTAATTAGCTGCCTGTAGTTCTACGTAGGCAACGCGGTATGTGCACCCAGCATCCAGAAATATGGGCAACTACTTTCACTGAATCTACAACTTCCCGAATATGCAACCAAAACATTGAAACAATTGTTTTACACACAATTGTGTAAATACCCCGTCCAGATGCTAGTCTCTAAAAAGTCCGTGAAATCATTGGAATCAGCGGTGTGAAAAAATCCAATGAAATCCGTGAACATTTATAGTCCTTGATTTTTGTTAACGCGGGCTAGTGGAACTTACATCTTTATTTTTAAGCACTTTCATGAAATCTCCTGCTCCAAGTCCTTAACCAGAATGCACCCAGAATCGCTTCACCCTCAAATAACATTTCACACTCTCCACTCAAGTTCCCTCTTCTGCACACAAAAGGCATCTCCTGCCTGTCCACAGCGAGATGATTACAAACGTGATCCCATGGCATAATGACACCAAAGACGTTTCACGGCCCATGACCTACGCAATGCCTGCGGCCATAAAACCAGTTTCTTCTTCTTTTCTTTCAGCGGCAATTCACGTGATCTGTGGCCGTAATTAATAGCCCGCATCCGCTTTTACGACTGTCTCCGTGGCATGCGGTCTAGCCCATCCCTCCGTCGACATCGTGTCATTCCCTTAATGAAAAACTATTTATCAAAAGCCTCTTAAATTCATTTATACGAGCTCAGGCTACTGCTGAAAGCCTCATTTATGACCCATTGGTGGGGACAGTGGAAGACCACTTCCGATGCTCCCAGTCCGGACGTCAGCATCGCTCTAATGAGGACGTTCTAGGAACGCCTTTATTTTATAGTCAGCCTGCCACAGTCCTCGTTAATATCGAAATATGATGCCTATCATCGAAAGGACCGTGTCCATGACGCTCTCAGCAGGAAATTGATTTTTTTCTCGCACTTTCGTTGGTTTTTTTTCTCGGTTTCAAGGACAATGGCCGTCCAGGGGTATTAATTATTGAAAGTTGGTGCTCATCTTTTGTCAATTATGATGGCATCCACTGTTGAGCAACTAGGGGTTATTTTTTACGGAACTAACCTTTGTGTCCTATACCCACTGTATTTTGAGTTCTTGGTGTTTGGTCTTGGTGTTTTGGTCTTTTTTTCACAATCCATAGTAAAGCGCGCAAAGAAGAGCTTTTTTGAAATAATTCTTGTGATTTTTGTTTTAAATGCGTTACAACTCCGACTGCAGCAAGTTAAATTCTCACTACTGAATGTTCGTCACAAGTTGGCTTTTTGCAGGCTTTTCACGTTGGTCTTCAACTGGGCTGTAGATAACAAATTATCTCTTGCTGGATTATGTTAGAATTGTCACGTTCTTTTTGAGCCCTTACTCGAAGGTTTTCAACAGTCGGTGTCCAATGCTTGCAATTAAGCTTCTGTGGAAGTCCGGAGTGGACCTGGGCCCCAACCAAAAAGCCTCTCCCGCTAGTACGATATTCCGCCGCCAGCTGCGTACACCAAGTTGATTGAGGTCCTTCTCCACTTGTGTCCATTGAGCTACAAGATGAATCAGACCTCATCCTGCACCTCCACCCTCTCATATAATATTATAATATGGGAAGTGCTACAGCCCGTGGAAGGCCAGGGCCTATCCCCTCATGAGTGGAAAGGGACCTACAGTTTAATGTCCACTCCGAACGGCCAAGCTTGAGAAGCTGTTTCTAAATAGGAGTCAGTGACTCGAAAGAGGTGGGGTCGTCAAATCATTTGTGTTGCACAGAGCAGGAATCGAACCTACGACGTTGAGGGGTCGACGCATGTACCGACAACGCCACCGACAACCACTCTACCCTCTATTACTTCATTAAAAATATTCGACAACTTACAGCTTTCTCTACGTTGACTGCGCGAAGCACTATCGCTGGAGTAACGCAAGGGTCGAAGTTGGCACCGATGCTCTTCAAAATTTCAAAATCAGATCAACCGCCTTCTATTCGAATGCGACTAGCTAACTTAACACAGTTCGAAGAGGTCCCCACTGATCGCCACGCGAAGAGTGGAAAATAAGTCACCGATAGAATTCAACTACTGCACCAAATGGGGTATTCACATAACTGCTAAAATAATTGTTCATGTGTTTAAGGGTACCATCAGCCCAAAGAGGGCCAGGGCCTAGCTTCTCAGCAACCACTCGTGTTGTGCTTGCTATTGTTCTCTCACGAGTGGAAAGGACTTACAGTTTTATGCCTACTCCGAACGGCCAAGTTTGAGAAGCTATCTCTAGACAGGAAATACTCTTTGAGCATTGTCAGTAACTCGAAAGAGGTGGGACCGTGAAAATTATTTTTGTCGCACAGAGCAGGAATCGAACCTATGACGTCGACGTTGGTGTCGACGTATGTACCCACAACGCCACGGGCCACTGCAAGAAATGAAAATAATTTCCTAAATAAGTTGTGTTTTATTCAAAATCAACATCGGCCCTTAAAATTGAACCACTCGTTATGGCCAGTTTGTTGTTTTCATGAATATAAGAATGTCCCAAATGTTTATGTATGCTATGTCATCGAGGCTATCGAAGAAATAACTGTCCATGTATTTTCTTCTTGATTATACAAGGCCTGTGGATGATCCGAGGCAGTATGTCACTGTTTCTTTATCCTCCTCATCTCTGCTGCTTCAAGAGAAATCATTGTAGGCTGGTCCCAGTCTTCTGGCTTGATTGCCAATTAGTCAATGACCAGTAATTTCACTTACTGCCTTTCTTTTGTCCCGCCTATCAAGTTCCAAGAGAGTTAAGTCTTTGCTGGGCCTAAAGTAGGCCCCATCACCTTCGATGAACAGTCCTCAATTCCGCCCATCTGCTATTTGCTTTGCATGTGACGTTAGAAGTTAGCAATGTTTTTATAGCTTTTAAACTTGGCACGGAAGTCCTCGGCCTTGATGTCATGATGCCCGTTTCAGAGGCAAATATCGACCCAGAGTGATACAACTGCTTGATGAGCAGACCACACGACCCAAGTCAACGTGTTGAGGAGAATGGCGTCTAAGGAATCGACCCTGGTGCCACACTTTAAAATCTGCACAGAGATAATGAGCTCGATGGATGGAGCCTGGAAAAAATGAGATCTTCTAATGTGTGTTCTGGGCTGAGATGATGACGCACCAGCACGAACTTTGGCATGAACTTTGCTCGCTAGCTGCATGACACAGATCTCGCAATCGTTCTCTTTGGTGAAGGCGAAACCGACATTATTCTCTACTAACAGTGCGGATAAAAAATATCCTACAGCGGAGGAATACAAGTCTTAAATCAAAGGATATCAAAAGGTTTTCCAATAAGGACTTGACAATTTGTTTAAATAAACGTATGTCGCTTCAAAGGGTACATCCAAATCGGTTCTCTACGGCTTGATCTTGTATGGGTGTAAGGCAAGATGTACTAAGCGATGCCCAAATTTTGAGAACACTGTTGTATTGACTCATTTGGATCTTTTGCTACGGACGTCTGAACGTCAGTCATATTTTCGAAACTCCGACCCGTCGTCTCACAGACACAGCAACATCATACAACGAATATGAAGGGTACATTTTTTTTCCCTAAAATGGTTACTGCCTGTCTACTAGAGCGAGAATTATATACGACCGAAAATTAGAGTTAACGTTCTTTCTAGTTGCAGTTACTGATTGCCGAATTTCGGTGGAAAAATGTTTATAATTTGCAAACGTTGCTCGTTGGTATACCTTACCATGATTAAAGAGTAGAGTTCAATGATTAAATTGACAGTGACAGTTTGATGAGTAGTGAAAGAGTGCGTTCAAAGTTGTCAAGACCCTATTCGAAAATCCCATATTTACTTTCAATGGACTCTCCTTTTTTTTTTGTCTACGATCAACAGAGTGTCCTTTAAGCGGTCCGAAAATGGTTTGCGTTCATATTGTACTACGTTGCTGACGGACTTTATTTATGAGGGCAGTTTCGTGCCATCAACATCGAAGCGCATTTTCTTCTTTCGGTGACGGCGATATCGCCCTACACTCTATCGAAAAAACAGATTTCATTTTCATCCGCTAATTGAAGGATATTCATCCAAAAGCTGTGCTGCGGTCTATGCGACGAATTGGTCTATACGACCCGGTCGTCCTACGCAGCAGTGCAATGTAAGCGTACCAATAGTGTGCAGGGAGCGGGTGGGATTGGCGCAAACAAATGAAACACTTGTTTGACAGGCGGTGTTATCTTTATTTCGCAATGAAGAGAAGAGAGCTAAAATTGCTTGTATTGGCCCTTTTACACGGACTAAATTTGACAGCAAGTTTTTCCATCTTTTAGGCAAGAGAGGTGAAGATTTTCCTATGCCTCACCTCTCTTGCCCACAAGATGGAAAAGCTTGTTGTCGAAATTAGCTCGTGTAAAAGTACTCATTTATAGCAAAGCGAGATTCGGGCCGATAACCCACACATGGTCCGAATGTTATTAGTTTTGTCAACAGAGGTCGCTGACTGAATGATCAAGCGCTTTAGTTCTTCACAGGGTGCTTTCTAACATTTCTTTTAAAATAATCTGCTCTTTTTACTTTCGCATACAAGTGAGAGCTGAGAAGTGAAGGACAATAGTCTCTATGTAGTATCCTTTCTTGCTCGAATATGAAAAGGATTCAAGGTTAGCTCGGTGCTTTGGGGATTGGGCATCAGAGTTCTCTCTCGATCGAAGTGTCCGCGACGACAGCCACAATACCGAGCTTCAACGTGAAGTCCATAAGCGAACAATATTCGTATCCATAAAATCTGTTTTCTGGTTAGAGCTCACGTTGTCAGCTCAGTTGATGAGGCATGGCACATGATGGGTATCAGTCGAACAATTGCCCGAATTTAAGGACTGGAGAATGACCTCAAGCACAAAGCATAAACGTTTACGTTCATGTCGTTGACTAAAATAATATCTTCACCCTTCAAAAAAATATGATGTCTACAACATTCCAAAACAGACATTCGTCGCACGGTTTTTGCCGTTTTCAGCGTTCACCGGCCAGTTTTAAATGCATTCCAGAGTGGAAACTTCTTCTTCTTTGACTGGCGCTACAGTATCGAAGTGGACATGGCCTTCAACCAACCTGCATCTCCAGCCAGCATAATCTTTCTCCATCTCGTTCGAGGATGTCGTCTGTTGCGTTGTCCCAGATGTTCAGAATCGAAGACTCTTCTTGCCGGAGCTGCGGTACCCATCAGCTAACGAAGCTATGCTACGGAACCCGTTTACTCAGAGTGACAGGTTTCAGAATCGATTGCTGCAAGGGAATACAGCTGCCACAAGTGGAACATCATAGGCCCATTGTAATAAATATGCGCTTAAATATTTGTGGAATTCAATAAATGAAGCGTTCCACGAACACACAACCTTGTCCACGTATTCATCGATGAGCCCACACCTTAAAGCCAACATACTTTCTAAAATTGTGCATCTCTCTCCAGCGGTGTGCGGTTGAACATCAAACAAGGCATATCATGCCACAAATTCCGCCTAAAACCGATCATTTTCATCAGTTTTATCCGATTACTCATTTCCACGAACCTGTCGTCACGGTAATCTGGATTAAAAATAGTTTTCTACCACGTTAGAGGTATTTTTTGCACCTGTTCTGTTCTCAGAATCGCTGCATTTCCCGGAATACACAATTTTGGATAGTTTTTCGCCGAACCAGCTGCGGGCTTACTTTGTATGTCAGATGGAATGGAAAACTAATTATTATTCCTAAACAACTGCAAAACCGTGGTCCGAGGGTTTAACCTACAATCCCGACGAACGGGAAATCTCATGTCCTACCTCATGTGCTGCAGTATTTTTAATTAAATTTTCAATGTTTGAGTGGGTATCGCTTGCAAATCAACTTCAACTAATAATTGCATTTTTTGTTGCTGTTGTGAAATTCAAGTCGAAATTCCCTGCAACTTCAAACCACAGGGACGTCAGATTTTGCAGTGCGCTTAGGATTTGATTTGAAATCTATTTAAGTGTATTGTGGCGGGAATAGGTTCAGTAGAGCGTGTTGGGAAAGGATGGTAGTGCGGCTGCTTAGGTGGACCACATGCAGCTCGTTGTTAGGTGTCGGTGGAGAGTTCAGATCGCTTAGCAGTTGGGGAATTGTGTTTTCTCCGCCTCCTGGTTGCCTCGTTGAATTGCTGCTGATTTCTAGAAGCTGCTTTCAAAACGGTGTCACCCTGTCTTGTTGCAAGGGAATGATGTGTGCTTCCTCGTAAAACTACGATGCTTTCCACGGTCTCTTACGGTACATATTCGTAGCATATATACCCTTTTTCCCCTTTTAAAATTCAAGCTTCTTCCTGCTGATCTTAGAGATGGTGTGCTGTATTGCGAAGGAACACGTTAAGATCGGTTGAATAAGTCGCTTGTAGAACATCAGCTTTGCCCACTGACTTACGCATCAACGCTTAGGTGCGATGGAAGCGTTATTTGTCCTTCTTAAGGTTCACTTTCGGGTATTTTCGTGTCATTAGGGGCACTACTTTTATGCTCAAGCACTTGGCTACTGACCAGCACCCACCTTATGATGGTATCCTTAAACACATAAACAATTATTTTAGCATTTATGTGAATACCCCATTTGGTGCAGTAGTTGAATTCTACCGGTGACTAAAGTTCTATTCTTCGCGTGGCGATCAATAGGAACGTCGCCGAACTGTGTTATGTTAGCTAGTCGCATTCGAATAGAAGGCGGTTGATCTGATTTTGAAATTTTGAAGAGCATAGGTGCCAACATCGACCCTTGCGCAACTCCAGGGATTGTGCTTCGCACAGTGAACGTAGAGAATGCTCTAAGCTGTCGAATATTTTTAATGAAGTAATAGAGGGTAGAGTGGTATGGCCTGGCCCTCTATCTGCTGTAGCGCCACCCATATTATATTTTTGTTATAACAAGGGTTTTTGATGAAATAATGCCTCCTTATAAAAAAACGAAAAATAATATGTTGTTTTTTTTTTTTCTTCCGACTTAATGCTCAGGCTGGCTCATGTATACCAGCTTCTGTGATGAAGGGCCTATAGAATCCGCTCTCACCACCACCTGATCCGAACAAAGGCGGGACAGTGACGGAGGGTGTGATCTGAGTGCATCTTCGCTTAAATTATGCGCGTTTAAGTGTTTGGCGAAGGTGTTGTGACCAGTTATTGCGATGCCGCGGAAGTTTGGGATCCTTGTCTAGATAGTTCATCAGCGATCTCATTTCCAGTGATTCATTGGTGACCTGGGACCCAGATGAGTTTCAGTGAACTGTCAATCAAAGTCAGAGAAGATTTGCATTCCTAAACTATCTTTGAAGTGGTTGAAGGGTTGAGTAATGACATAAGCGCAGCCTGGCTGTCACAACATGTACAGTCCACCTGGATCACATTAGGATCACAAGGGTTGCCGCTTGGGAAACCGATGCATACTTACCTAAAGAGGTGCACAATCTAGAGTTGTCGCCCTCCACGAAAACACCGGCGCCGGACCCTTCATTGGACTTGGAGCCATCCGTGAAAGTACAACTACATTCCTTTCCTATCTCGAGGTCTGGCCACAGCCATTCCTGGGGGCAGAAATAGTACGTGCTCAGGCATTTTAAACGAAAGCCGCTAGGAAATATTAAAGCGTAGTTCACACCTTGCAAAGTTATGAAAATGTGAAATGAAATTACGTTCAGTATTTGTTCTTGAAAAAATGCCTTAAATATAAAAATTATAAGTCTCCGAGTCAGAATAAAAATATTTAGTCCTATTGACTCAAAAGAGTTCCTGTGATAAAACTATCAAGGACTTAACTCACCTCGGATACGGAGGTACAAATAACATCAGTACCGAGATCAACGAAACTGTGAGACCGAATAAATTTGTTAACTGAAGTGGCAATTTCCTTCGCTGGCTCTTTTCACCTTTCACCTAGACTTACATACTGGAGTCGCCCACTCAGCTGATGCCTGTTTGCAAGTTTGATGCCCAACCATGCATCGCTCTCATTGCGAATGTTTGCAGGAACCAACTTCAGTCGCGCTGAAAGCCCCCTTTAACAGGTATTGCTATCTTGGATTGAAACTTTTTAAGGCGCACACTCATCTCTTCATCTATTTGCCTAATCCCTTCCACAGACCTTAGACCTGATTACTTGTAATAGAGAAGGGACTGTCTTGTTTGTGTTTGTTTTCAATTCTCAATCCACAGTTTTAACTGGGGGTTGAATAGACCGTATCACTGAAAAGCAGCCGTTCGAATTAAAGCAATCGAATCGGACAATCTATAATTACTAATCTCATCCCGAGGAAATTGATTTAATTTAATTGATAAAACGCTTTCACGAGACGCCCAAAGGATTGAATTACAATCTCCCTTTGAATCGCACATTATTGACTGATTTCAGCAGGAGGTCCATTCTGTTTAATGAAAGCGGGTACACGTCGTTTGGGTGGTGCAAAGCGATTGGGGAGCTACTTAGAATGTATTCAATCGATGGGAGAGTGGGGGGGATTCCACTGGCAGGAACACAGGCCATCGGAGTTCATTGTGATGTCCGTTGAGACGGAATTTACCTGTACCTAAGCAATCAACTCGTAGTTTCATAATCTCCTTGAGGTATTTCTTAAATTTGAGTGCTGGCCACCAGGCTAGTACTTCATGTACAGGAATTGGTCTAACCAGGTTCATGGACACTAGGTTACACCAATTATTTGCCTTAGCAATGTGCGATTACTTCAACATTTTATTTCTTAAGACTCACAGGTCATACAAATAATTTCTCGCAATGGTTGCCTTCGAGGAGTGCTTCAGCAAGACCTATTTCGCAGCGAAGACCTTTATGTTGACAATCACAAAGACCAGCACAGTGTTGAGTATGAAGTCAAATGAGAACTGCTGGTTGACTTTAAGCTGCCCGAACGCCCGATTGCCCAAACCACAGATCTTGTCTCCCATCAGCATCACGTCCACCTGCAACAAAACTGGCATCAAACTGTCCCTGCCTCACTGGTCTAGCAACTTACGTCTCTCTGCAGGGCAGGCGTGCCCTCGGACAACTTCACAACGAGTGCCTGGAATTTGTCATTCGCGTCCTCCAGCATGTCGGACAGAAGGCCAATGATGAACATGTCAAAGATGAATGCAAGGCAAGCGGGGAAATAGTGAAAGTTCAGCTGAAACCAGTGGTGTTTGTAGTCCGAGAAGTACTTGGAGTAGAAGACGATCTTAAGCGTCAGATAGAGGTATTCCATGTCGTGGTACAGGCCCATGTACGTGCACATGAACACGCAGCTCCCAAAGCCTTGCAGTCTGCGTTTGAAGGTGTGGATGCGTCGAGAAGTGAACAAGAACTCCCGCACACATTTCTCCAGCTCACGCCGATCCATCGAGTCCCCGAAACCCGCCAGATACTCGTTCATTTGCCCAAAGAAGGACACCAGGGTCAGCTGGATGTAGAAGTAGCTGAACGACATGAACGTGCTGAGGATCGGGAATAAAGTCAATTGAATTAAAATGAAATAAAACAGCCACAGAGTCAGAAACGTCAAGACGACCGTGTTCTTCACGATGAACGCCAGAATAACACCCTTTGCCAAGAGGACCTTCGCCATTCGCGAGCTGAGGAAAAGCTTGACGCTTGTGCGAGCAGTGATTTTCCTAGAGATTCCCAGACCCTCATTGAACAGCCTCAGCAGGCCGTCCTGCATGCGGAGGTAGTTCAACGCGTAGACGAACGCAGAAATGATGTGGGTATAGGTGGAGAACAACGAAATGGTTTCCTCATGAAGTTCACCTGTTTTCAGATTCGTCAGCCATCTCTTCAGGTAATGGACAATAAGATGGAAGACGAATATCCCGCCGAGGTATTTAGTAAATCTGTACACGCAAGTGGTGACTATTTGCCTGCACGTTGACTGCTCGAATTTATGAGTCGACTGGTTGAAGGAGATGCCTGTTAGCCCGAGCAGGTTAAGGAGCTTGAACAGCACTTGAAGATGGCGAAGCAAGTTCTTCTTCTTTGCCGTTGGGGTGTACATTTCGGCGGTAAAAGCGAGACTAGACTGAATGATGAAGGTCGTGTAAAAGGGATTTGTGTTAGCACTAGCGTCAGCAGTCGCTAGTTAAGTAATTGATGCAAATGCTACGAGAGTTGGGGCTATAATTGATGTCATTCATTGCCGAAAGATTGGATGGGGTAATGCGATATAGAAATGGTCTAGTGTCTAGACCAATACGGTACTGAAGGCGTTTGAAGAAAATAGTGGCTGTGATGGGGCCATGTAATTCAATTAGTCTGCCAAGTAACAAATCAATCAATGTGGCCATCGTGTTTCAGCAAGAATCGAGTACACAAATAAATTATTTCGCTTTTGAAGTTAGCGAAGTCAACAAGTATCAACCAAGTTATCAATGCTAAGTGAAGTTTAGATTTCGCCGAACGCAGAGGATACAATTTACGCCGAGAGTGAGGATAATTGTAGGGATCACCACTGAGGGGAGGGAAGTGGAAGCTGAAGACCAAACATGGGCTACGAAAATAGTCATCAGAAGAACACTCATAAGAGCTGAACATAACTCGTCACTATCATAGGAGCAGTGCTCGCTGATGTGAAAGGAGCAGGTAAAGATCCGGATCTTTCAACAACCACCGAGGACAAGGAATATGGATACCAAGCAGACCAAGACAAGACGAAAGGGCTGTCCGTAAGGCGCACAGGGCTTAAATGCTAAGTGATGTGGATACGTCCCAGAAAGTGAAGAGGGATATCACAATCGATCAGCCCGAAGAGTCTTCGATTGTGAACAACGCTATGGAGAGCGCCTACGAAACCGATCGAGTATACAAGTAAAGAAGGACCTCAACCAACGTGCCAAATTAGAGGCAGCTGGGTAAGGAGCGTGCCAGCTGGAGAGGTTTGTTGTTTCAAAGGTCAGTTTCACCCGGCACTGTAGCGCAATTAAAAGAAGAAAACAACTATAGAGAAGAGCTTCACAGAGCAACAGGTATCATTACTTTATCCGTCCATTTGTGTGGGATGAATTTGGAGAAAACACACTGCTCCACAAAGGCCATAAAAGACCTAACCGAGACGTTGAAGCACTTCCCAAAGGAGATAGCTATCGATTTTCAGTACGAATTGCCCTTTAGCCTTCTAATACAATTTGAAAATTTATGAACGACGAGGGTTCGCGTATATCAAGAGCGTCATGCACTCAAATGTAATTTTTCACATATGTATTCCCCCTTCGGGTAGGGGTCGCAGAATATACCCGAGGTAAGACTACAATCCTGAGCTAAAAGCTCCTGGTTTAGGAGATAATCTACTCCAGTGCATGTCAAAATGACGGTGCAAAATGAAGCTCGCAAGCAAAGGAATAAACGGAAAGTGCCCGGCATAAGACTCATTCTGATCGCTTGAGGTTGGCCGCCAAATGGGAGCATCGTGGTAGCTGTGGAGCCCGAAGTCAGGGAGAGAAGATCCATTCCATCGTCTATTAAGGCGATGGGCATTTGCATTTCCATAAGCCTATTTCTAAACTTGGCACTTGAGATTCCTACTGAAGACGTCTGACAAAATGTCGAAAAATGGTCTATAGAGTAAATATCTTCGTGATATAAGTCGAATGGCAGTAAACTTGTCTGTTCACATATTTATATACTAATTTATATAATCGAAGTGCTTCCTCCTGATTCCAGTGCTGACCTTCCGACGCGATAATACCTTTGTTCACTCAACGTTTTCCTATGGAAACGCGAGAATGGACATGATCCGCAGAAAGCTGTTTTTACAATCCCACTTGACGGTCTTGTATGGACCCATCCGCACGATCAACGCATTTGGTTTCAAATTGAAGGAGAGTGCATGACAATTTGCTGTAATTTGTAAAACTGAAGGAAACAGCCATTGCGTTCGATTTGATTTGCATTCGTAAATACTTACCGACTCTTTCCAATTGTACTGTTCTTAGAGAAAAGTTACACATATTGGAACTCTTTCTGAAAATATGCCTTGCCTTCCAAACATCACAATTCTACATTTTTGCATCTTTTCTCGTTTCAGGGCCGGCGGTTGAGTTCTGCATCACTTGAGTACTTTTGATATCCGTGAGTCCTTCTTTTTTTGATTTCATAAGCCCAGCACAAAGTGTAAATCAATAAATGATTCTCAGTTGTACAATACCTTAGTTGTAGCATCAATAACAGACAAAAGTTAAGGTTAGTGTACTCTGGTCTAGCTGCTACAGCAAATACTCGTGTTGTGCAGACTAACTTCGTGGTTTCAACATCTTCGTCTTGATCTAGTGCCTTATTCCAATCGAGAGTATAAGCAAACTTTGATTTCATTCCTCATTCTTTGTTTTCATTCGGACGTATAACTCGCGGTCCACGGAAGCGTATTTTTTATTTATGTAAAAAAAAAATCAAAAATAAATTTGTTCAATAAAGTTGCTCCCGTCGCGCGTTACTAGGGATTTTAAGAAAATCAAAAAAAAATTGGTACAAATAACTTTTTTAGACAATTCTGAACAAAGTTGGCACAGTCATCATGCTATTTATCTCGCCATTAAAGAGCCTATAAAGGACAAACAAACATTAGTCTTAGATCATTGAGCGTCGTTATCATGAACTAGATCACTAGAGCTTACTACAATAATTCGAGTATTAATATGTTACAATATTTCCTTTTTTGAAGCGAGTCTATCACTGACTGATTTCTTTCGTAACTTAAGTGTAATTTAAAAATTATCATGTGCGTTTTTTTGCAGTCCTGTAAAAATATAAAGTTCAATTTGGATGTATATCGGTTTATAAATGTTGTCTTTATCAGACTAAGTTACTCATCATATTAAATTCGGTCTGTGAATTTGACAGGGGTAAGAACAATGCTTCCAACCCATGATATACAGCTTCCAGGGAACGAAACGGCAGTACAGTGTTGCATATTGAGTAAGGAATATGTGATTAGTTGCGGTTAACGAATACAGTAGACCCTACTTAAGTCGAATTTTTTGGTCTGTCATATTTGGGCATTCTCCTCAATTGTCTGTACGCGAACTAATTTTGATGTCCCATGTACCTACCATAGAGGGTCCACTGTATTGATACCTAAACAATGCCGAGCAAATACTGATGGACGAAATTGCATACGCAACACATGCTGTAGAAAATAATCCATCTCGGGGTCCAGAAATATCATATCAAGGAAGAGAAACTCCCCACCTAGCTGATCAATCATAGTTCTGGTAGGAGGTCGCCATTTAACTCTATACATACTCACAAACAACACACGAAGCAAGACGTCTCCGTATGTAGAATAATGTCATGTAAGCCGTACACCACAGCAGAGCGCAAAAAAAAATCAAATAAGTTCTTCAAGGCTTGTGTTGCTGAGCATTCTAAAAAATACTTTTGTCTAAAAAAAATCTAAAAAATAAATGTTGGTGCCAAGACATTTTTCAGCGAATTCTGAACAAAGTTGCCAAAAGCACGAGACTTATTTTTTTAATTTTTGTCCAAGCTAAACGCTCTTTACCACCGAATGAGATCCATGTCGACACCATGACACACACAAATGAGTGAACAATTAATTCTCAAGAGTCACGTAAAAATATTCACCTGCAATCGCTACCCAATCACCAAATAACGCTTTAGGGTTTAGGGCCCTTTGTTGTAATAATCAAGCAAAGATAAGAAACTGAACTGGTGGAATATGCGTTCTCATGCCTTTTGGCCCTTCACTGGAACAGTCTTGTGAAAAATGTCCGGTGGACGTTACGAGTATTCTTTAAGTCAACTTGCCCTGTGCATCAACACGGAACGTTGCTGGCATCCCAACATGTTGGGACCGATCAACAACCGTGTGCGCATAGGGCTAGCCCTCATTTTTGGTTACGCCACAGCTGAAAATTGAGTAACCATGACGTGTGCGTAACAGTCTATATTGTGACAACCGCTCTTAAATAAAAAACAATCTCATTCCTCAATCGGCTTAAATAGCAAGAAAAATAGAGATTGGCCGACGATACGGTGCAGCAGAGAATATTTATCATGGAAATCATCTTAGGATCGCGGAAGGTTGCGATAGTTCGTTCGTTCGTGATTGCTATGACCCACACTACACAAAGTCAGTTGACAACATACAAAAGCATACCCGTGCAACAAGTGCTACTTACTCTAGCTCTGGTGACACGAAGAGGTTGCACTCTGGTAGCGAACGACATTCAATTGTATAAATAACGAGAAGAACAATAAATTATCATTAAGAAGGACCTTAGAGATTTGTTTTGTTAGAAATGCTGCGAACGGAGAATCAACTTGGTCCTTGGCAATTTCAGCATCGACTGTCGAAAAGCCCCTCCAAAGACCTTAACGTCGGCAATTTAAAAATGTCCCCAATTTGTCTCAATACACCATTCATCCAAGTATCCTCTCCTACGCGTTCACATGTCTCTCTGGCTGTCTCACTCGCTCTGAATCACCGCAGTAAACCCTCCATAAATTCAATTCATAAACCTGAGCTGGAAAGCTCTGGATTGAACATCCATTTTAAATGTGTCTGTCCCTTCGAATCGATTTAAGGCTATAATTCGACTAACGGGGTCCTTACCTTTGTCTGTGGAACAGAACCTCTGCCCGCCCACGAACATGATGCAGTTTCAAGTAAAACATGAAACATGAGGGCACCAGCATAAATTGAGACGAATCAGCAACTTGGATCGTTTGTTTGGTTCTTAAAGCGTCATGTTTAATTCATTAAATCTCATTTCATGGCACTTCACGAGAACATGTCTTTGAGCGATCACATCTGCATCCCATTAACAGCCATCCTATCACAGAACGTCTCCGCGGTCACCTCCCAACCTCCCACCATCCGCATGCTTAACATTCAAAAGCTGCGATGGTAAATATGCCGTGCGATGACACAAGTATTTATCGATTCCCCATCGATTCTTCTCCGCGTTGCGCCTGCCGTGCACTTGTAGCACGCAAGAACAAAGAAAGGGGGGACAACAAACAAGCAACGATAGACGCCCAGAAGAATGAAGATGATGAACCAGTTGACGAGGGAGAGACTACGAAAATGAAGCTCATCCAGATGTCGTGGAGATGTCCTTGCGCCCTCGAGGGCAGTGTGTAAATTTCAGCGGAAATGCCTTGACCTTCACCGACGATTAATATGGGCGAAGGTCCACTTTCCTTGATGCCACTGTCCTTTGCTTTCAGCCCTTGTGCTGGTGTGCCTTTGTCTCATGATGGCGTGGCCTTGGCCGCTGAGTGGTCATTATTCTGATGGTTTATGAGTAATAAGCGTGCAACTTGAACTGAACGGGATTAAAGTCATCTAGTCATCTGCCTCTGACTTCCTCGGAAATTGAAACTCTCTCCTCTTACAGCCATAATGCATTTATGCGGCAGCCCAAGGATGCGGGCCCATTTAATGGGATTGTCCGTGGAGGGGAAACAATGTGGACCGACGGTATTTGTTGCGATGATCTTACTTAAGTGATTAAGTGCGTGTGGGTGTGGGGTTTGCGGTGTAATTGTGCGCAATATCCTGCGCCACGGTCTGCATCCTCTGTGCGATGGGAGCAATTAACACTCATCGGTGGCAGTGGCATGGTTTTGGTGAGTGGAAGAAGGAACAGATGTGTGCACGGGTTGTGGAAGAATTGTGTTCGTGGCATGCTGTGTTGGGCATAGACGCATTTTTTGAAATTATGAGTCGTGTGTGGGAAGCATGTGGTTTCTTTAAGGTGGTTAGTGTACAGAGACGGGTTGTGACTGGCGGACTGTCTTTGTGATTTTGTGGGAGATTTGTTGGTTGCTCAGAGTTATATTTTTGACAGCTCGTATGTGAGGGAGTGACATGTGTCGAAGTCAAATAGCATCAGTAAGCACTGCCACTTCATCATGGATAGGCTTACGGCCCATCTGCCACTTTTTCGGTGATTCGCGAGGGGAGGGGACGATGAAACTTATTTTGGGCTGAATGGATATACAGAACTTGCAGGTGCCCCGCTAGTGACGTTGTTCTTATGCTTATATCTGAAGAAATAAGTCACAATCAATAAGAATTCCATGGAGAGTACAACGTTACCACTTTATGGCACCAGTCAATGCCTTGGAACATTGTTTGCCCAAAATGCACGACTCGAACCGGGTCGAAATAAGGTATCAGCTGACCAGACACTACATGTGACACCCTAGTTGTTGGACCGAACAATTCGGTGAGCAATTTTTCTCAGATCGGTGACTTGTGGTCTTTAGAATTTTATTGTATTGATATGCACCCTCTCAATAGTCCCAGGAAATGCTGTGCCGAAGTTTGTGGTTTAAACATTCACACAGCATTATGGAGAGGATCCTGTAATCTTTTTCTTCTTGGAGTGGCGCTACAGTCCGGGTTGGATCAGAATTTCAACCAACATGCCTCTCCAGCCGACACGATATTTTTCCCACTTGCCTCTAATCGCATGCTTAATTGGTTGAGGTCCTTCTGCACCTGGGTGAGTCCTGGGTTTCGTTGGCGTCCTCTGTTGCGTTCTCCCAATGGCTTAGATTCGAAGATTTTCGAGCCGGAACTGTGATGTACAAACGCTCTACATGGGCTAGCCATCTTAAGCGATGTCTGCGTAGACGCTTGACTAGATGCATGGCGCCTATGGAGTTCTTCGTTAAATCTTCTCCTCCCCCTCAACGCCAACAGGACCAAATATCGCACGCTGATCCTTTCTATCGAATAAAGATAAAAGCTCAACCGCCTTGAATAGTACATGTCTCTGCGTCGTAGAGCTGGACTAGGATGATCAAGGGCTTATACAAGGCCAGCTTGATTCTACGAGAGAGTTCTCTATTAACCCAAAGAAAAAGAGATTGACAACATTGATACAGCGCTTGATCTCGGTACTGATGTTATTGTCAATATTCCCTGCGGAGCTGTTTGTGGTTATATTCACAGTCCTTCACTAACTCGAAGTTTATGCTGCCCATTATGACGCCATCTCCGAGACGTCGATGTTGTACTTCTTTTCTTGATGACGGCTTGTACTTTGTTGTGCTCTGTTTTATCGCTATACCCATTTTACCCGCTTCCGGTTCAATACCAGCGAACGATTCATTGACGGCCCGTTGTGTACGGCCTATCACGTCAATTTCGTCCACGTAACCAAGCAAATGGATAGACATTTGGAAGATCGTGCCTCTTGTGTTGGCGAGTGAGTTTCGCACGATCCTCTCAAGTATGACGTTGAAGAAGTCACATGACAGCGTGACGCCTTGCCTAAAACCTTTTTCGACATTGAAGGTCTTGATGAGACATCTCGTTACTGACCCTGATGGAACATCGAGAGTTCTGTTTTGTCCGGAAATGGCTCGTGTCTATGCACGCTGTCATATGCCACATTGAAATGGACAAATATGAGGTGGGTGTCGTTATGCTTCTTTTGAGTCTATTCTAGGATCTGCCGTAGTGTGAAGAGCTGGTCGATGGGGACATCCCAGACATGCAACTGGACTGATAAGGACCTATCAGATTGCTAATGAACGGCCTTAGGTGGTCATACCAAACGTCAGAGAGGGTCTTGTACGCAATGTTGAGGAGACGCAGTCAAGGGCATCACCTTTCCTTTGGATCAGGCAAACAACACATTTCGCAGAAGCTGATATTCCAGTCGTCGGCGAGCTCTTATCCACTTATCAAACCGAAGACTCGTGAAGGCAACCATTGCCACCTTCTCCGCGATAAGTTAGTTTTCATACCGGGGATTCTGAATTTCTCTTCCTCTCGAGCCAGGTCCCCGGACCATTCACATGTTTTCGAGCTAATAGGTCTGACCTTCACTTTAAAGAGGATAGTAGTTTAATCGAGTGTATTAAATTATTTTTTGTTCATGCAACCCAACTAAACTGTCGTCTCATCTAATTTACAACACAACTAGCTTACGTTTCACTGCGTTAAATAAAACAAGAACACATTTTTCATATAACTTATATTTATTTTAATACTTTATGATAAACAACATTTTTTTCTTTCCCAATTTCCAAAGTTGCTCATTCGTTCAACCAACCATGATTCTTATATTGCTCTGCTATGCTAGAAAATAGATTAGATTAGGTATATAGGCTGGTGAAACCAGAGACGCGTCCCATTCTTTACCCCTTTCTCGTGCGCAGTCTCTCATGTCAAAGTGCCTGAATGTTCCTTCTTCAATCAGCCGGATGCCTTGACGAATCTGCAAAGAAAGATTAATGGAGCGTCTGATAGTTCACTTCAGTCATGGATAATATTCTCCCAGTGTTCTATTCCTCAATCGGCAGACGGGGGTACTGAGGAACGTCCTCTATTTCGTCCTCGTCGACACAGCTCATACAGATGAAGTCAGGGGATAGTCTCATTAGCGCTTCGACAACTGCCTTGGGGAGCTTTTTATGATATTCCAAGATTTTGTCGTCTTTAACACTGTGTACTTGGGCCATAACATCCGAGTGGCATGACTAGGTGCTTTTACTATTATCATATCATTCACTTTTCTCTTAACATCTGCCAGACGTGGATGAATGTTTAGGGTTGCCTGAGTTGTGTTGATTTCGGCCTCTTTGCGGGGAAATTTTTCTCCACTCTTAAAGTGGAGTCGACTATAAATTTGAGCCGATGTCTTTAAGCAGGTATTGGTATTTATCTGCAGGAGTTGATCTTGGTCTAACAGGCAAGGTTTTGTCAAAAATCTCCTCACAAGGAAAATCAAGGCTCACGGTAGTCCCCGGGGTTGTAAGAATGTGCGTCGATCCCAAAGTACCCACGTGTCCAGATTCGATCCCTGGTACGACCACAAACCATTTTCACGACTCTTTCGAGTCACTGACACTACTCAAGAGCCAGCATTTGGTCTAGAACAAGCTTCTCAAACGTTCGGAGTTGTCATAAAACTGCAGGTCCCTTCCACAGCACAGCAGAACACAGTGGCTGCGACACAGAAGCTAGGCTCTGGCCGTCTAGAGGCTTCCGCGCCACCCGTATTATATTATTTTGCAACTCAAAATGTTCACATCCACTGACTGCTGAATTTCAAACAGATTCTCCCGCTACAGTATCTCTTATCCATCTTATTCCCACTTACTTTAAAATACAAAATTAGTTTTACAGAAAGAATGAACAAAATTCTAGAACACTAATGACAAAGAAAATGAAAAACATTTTTTCACATATGCCCGTGAATTTGATAAACCAAGTTATCATACAGCAACCCCCAAGCACGGGTTGGAATGCAATCCCGCTGAGGTGGTTTAATGAAGGATTTAACAACAAGAATGAACCACTTGTTCGTCTGCAATTTATAGTCCTCGCAGCTTGTTGTCCGCCATGTTATAAATGTTTTTTGTTGTTTTGTGTAAAATGCATTTTGTTCGGTCTGTTGTGAGGGTATGGCCCGCTCCCACAGCACTGAAAATTGTTTTAATTCATCCGTATGATGCTGCTGGCTAAAAGAAAAGAGTTTAGCAAAGTGAGTACTTTCGAAATACCATGCATATGTGTATAAAAAAAATTGTTTTAAATTTGATATGTTTAAATGCCAGTGAAGTAAGGGACAATATTTCCATTTTAATCAGCGAGCCATGAATTCCGACGAGGTTTTTGTTTCCTGCAAGTCGTAAACAACTTCGAAAAAGTGGTAAAAAACAATTCCCGGAAAGAAACATTGAACAGAGCTTGTTACATTTCAACAAAATACCATATATCCTGCTTTACATAATCGGAGGATTTTACAGATAAAAAGAAATTACATGTGGGGTTGGTTACTGAATGATGAATTTTTCGGAATTGTGTTATTTTCATCATTCATGGAACGCCTCGGAAATCGTGGTAGTGGATGACATTCGTGGCATGGGACGAACCCGTCGACGCGCAGCACTGTTCGTTCCAAGAAGCAAGTGCTCAATATTGAATACGTCGTGTACTGCAATGTTTCTCAACCTCAATCACGACGAGTAACTCATGTATTCAGATTGATTTTCTCTAATTCACTTCGCAAACTCCATTGCTCATTTACACCTTTAAACTGTAAAAAAAGGGCAGGTCCTGATGGGATCTTGCATGCAGAGTTACAACAGGTATCTGATCCAATTTCTCCCTGTTTTGTCACCATATTCCAGACCTGTCTTGATCTGGGACATGTACTCAGACTATGTAAGGAATGACCAGCGTTGTCTGGATCTGGATCAATCAGCCTTCTGTGAAAAAACTGATCGCACAGTCGCGATAAGAAAATGGAAATAACTCTTCGCTCGCTTGTTGGCATTGTATAAACTATCATTAAACTAGAGAAGTGAACTAAAGTGTGCGGTCTAAGTCCGCAGACTTAGTTCTCTTTATATAGGCTTCATTCGAAGTTATGCTCTAAACCCAAACATGTGAAAAAGCCAGGACGGGTGTTAATTGTTGTAAAAAAACCCGTAGGATACAAATTGGGTGTACAGCCGCATGCGGCTCACTGCCTATTTGTAACCGCAATCAGACCCATGCTTCTGCTCGGCATCGTCTTGTAGGCGTCATCTGGTAGGCCGTGCTAGATATTCACTCTAATTTGCGTGGCGATGCCCTGAGTCAACAAGTCGCTCGAACTAGTCCGATCTTTGCCGAGCTGTCTTCAGCTCCGCACTCCGTATCATTTGAGATCATTCTCTATTTGTCTGCGCCAACTCTGACAACTAGGGTCTGACTAAGCAAGGGCCTAGATTCTCAGCAACCACTTGTGTTGTGCCGTGTGCGTGCTGTTGTTACTTCACGGGTGGAAGAGAACTGCAATCTTTAGTCTACTCCGAAAGGATATGTTTTGGGAAACTTTTTTTAAACAGTTCTATGAGCATTGCCAGTGGCTCAAAAGTGACAGGGCCGCAAAAATTATTTTTTAAAAAGGTCCAACGTGACATGTCTTCGTCGTCGACGTTTTGTCTCATTTACATATTAGTTTGAGCTCCCTTATAAGAACTCTCTTTAATTATTCAATGTACTTGTTTTAAAACGTACGTCAAAAGCCCCGACCTAAGCTTTAAGTGATTTGGAGATGAATTCTAGCAAACATTCGGACTTAGGTAGTTAATCGCCAGTCTTTTTAAGAGGAGCTGACACCAAATGTCTACCCGACAAGACTTATCAAGTTCAAGTCAGAACTTTTCGCCTCAAATTAAATTGTCCCTAATTAAATGCGAAAATGAGTGACAATGGAAAAAACAGCCCGATGGTGAAAGGTGTTCATTTATCACCGTAAACGTTCATAAGCGCTGCTACAGCTCGGGTTTAGAGATTGAATGACTTTTAACTCTCAACATTTCACGGTTAGGTACACTGTCAAGCCCTCGAACAAAGCCAGTCGTTTGTACCTTTCATATGACATCCTGGCAGTGAGTATAACTTTAGAACGTGACGCCAACACTTTATCATCGACTAGGCGGAGAGACTTAAAAGTGGTAAGTGCCTGTTTCGTGAGAAATACAGCTGCACTCAGTAGGCCCCTCAATTAAACGGCTGAATGGCGTAGTTGGCTGAGAGCCTGCCCTTGGTTATAGGGATCAGGTTCGAATCCCAGTGAAAGTAAAATTAAATATGCTTTCATCATGATATATCGTTAAGTTTAGGGAGTGGGTATCACAATGATCGAAATGTGCTCGCAATGACGCTGGCAACCCAATTACCTAACCTAGGCACCCCCACAGGCCTTTGAGATTAACATCTTCCTTTTGTATTGCTGTATTTTCAGCCACTATTCAATTTTCATGAGCACTAGCACCCTGCGTCTCCGAAGGCATAGGCTTTCCCTGCTTACAGCCAAAAACCTGTTTTTAACACGTTTATAATTACCTTCTCGCTGCCCTGATGGCTTCCATCAGACAGGATAATAAACGTACTGTCATTATACACCCCAATGGCGAGTTGGACACCGAGGCACAGTGCTCACCATTAGCCATCCCTACAAAAGCACTGATCGGCTGTCCAATCACTCGTGTGCCTCGTGAGATGGTCATATGATTGACACGGCCGTGTTATTTTTTATTTGTCATCAGCCTTTCTATTTGATTGCTGTTTGGCCACACCTACACACACAAGACCACTGTTCATTAGTACAAATTAATGAAGTGAAACCGGTCGGTGTTGGTGTCCACCGTTCAGTTCGACCTCAAGGCTCAGTCGCAAGTGGCCGCTTCTCATCAAACGATGGCTGTGCACCGGAAGGAAGTTGTGGACACCATCATCGCTAACATTGCTCGCTACGAGCTGGTTTTCGGACTCGCCACGCACCTGTACGACACCAAGCAGCACCAGCTCGTGCACTCACGGCGAGCGCACTGCTACTCGCTCCTACTTCACGTCATCCTAGTGGCTATATTTCCCGCTTTCTACAAGCTCGGTTCGAGAACCGACGGCGGCGCGTACACACAGAGCGATACCCATTTCTTCGAGCAACTGTTCCTCGGCCTCACGGGACTCACCTTTCTGTCAATCTTCACGTGTATGGGCGCACGGTGGACGTTTCGGGCAAACGAGCCGAAGCTACTCAACGAAGTAATCCAGCTCTGGCGCAAGGACGTAGCCCATCTGCGTGTCTGTGGTCGAATCAGACGGCAAGCGAGTGGACTATTCATCTTCAAGACCTTAACCACCTCTCTGGTCGTTCTCAATTCAACATACGCAACGTACAACGTGGTCGGCAGCACTCTCTCGGTGGCCCAAAGTATTTACGTATTCCCACTGTTCAACATCCTCATCGCGGTGGGATTTCAGTTCTGCAGCGGCCTGATCTTCAGCCAGTACATGTTTGGGATCCTGAACCACAACCTGACGCGTGTGGTGCAGGACATGCACAGCCTGTACTACACTCGCAGGCCGCGGCACGCTCTCTGTCAAAAGGTGATGGTGCTGGAGAGAGAGCTCAGCGAACTTGGACGCATCCATGAACAGCTGCGGAAGTGGGTGGTCCGCTTCAAGGACATCTACCAAGTGGAACTCGTCCCCATGATGACGGCCTTCTTCGTGCTGCAAGTCTTTATGATGTTCGTGCTGTGTGTGGTGGTTTACGAGGGCTGGATCGATGGATTGCTTTCAATTTTCTTTTCAGTCTGCGCAACCTTTGTTCTCGGTGCCTCGGACGTCACGCTGTTGTTTTACATTTGTGGTGGAGTGTTGAGTGCTAGCAATGCTGCGGGGACTATAATGAAGGATCTGCCAACGCGTCGGCTGCCCTGCATCCGACTGGAAAGATGTGTAAGTTATTCGTTGCTCTGAATGTAGTTCAAGAAGAGAGTCAGACGCTTAATTTTCAGGTCGAGATGATATGCCTTCAGTTCAAGCGGGAGAAGTTGCGTTTGAGAGTCTGCGGCTTGATTGACTTGGATTGGAGCAAGACTTTTACTGTAGTCGAGGCGGGCATATTGTACGTGATCTATCTGATCCAGATGGACTTCAAGAATTTGTGAAAATAAACGGAAATGGCCTTGAGGATGCAAAACTTGTTGTTTTTCGCTAGTTTTTCACACCGATGGTGGTCGCGTGCGTATATATTTACCATGAGATTAGATCATAGTTGTTCTCACTCACAAGACACATTGCATATTGGCAGTTTACCACACGGGAAGTGCGATGAGATACTGGCTCTTCTAGCATCAGCTGTGCAGTGTTCTAGAATTGGACTCGTTAAACCACAATTTTCATAACACCCTTATGTTTCATTTCATCTTACATGCATTTTTTTTCAACTTCCTTATCCACTCATTACATAATTACAAAACCAGTCAAAAAACTTGAACGTAATGAAATCAACATTTAGGGCCGTTTTCACGTGAACCTCATGTTGACCTATTATTTAAGCATTCATCGTTGCTCGTAGATATTTAAGTCGAGTTTAATTACAGGCTGTTTCTGTATCTTAAATGCATCCAAGTTCAATTCGATTTCTAATGGCATTTTTGTTTTTTTTTAATGTGAATGTGCGGATACGCCGACGCTACTTGAGAGAAATGTTTCAAGGACCCGGCAGTCCCAAAAGCCGTCTTCGGCAATTTTATGTGTTGCCTAAGATGGACGCCTTGTCTGAAATGAAAAAAAATACCTAAGCAACACTTCATGCATGCAAACTTACAAATTTATGATTCATTATTTCTTCAAATTAGTTTAATTTTTACTAAGCCGACCTTAAGATCTACTTTTCAATTCGTGCAAGCCAATAATAATAATAATATAATATGGGTGGCGCTACAGCCCGTTGAGGGCCAGGGTTAGTTTCTCAGCAACCACTAGTGTTGTGTGAGCTATTGTTCACACAAGTGGAATGAATCTACAGTTTTATGCCGACTTCGAACGGCCAAGTTTGAGAAGCTTTTTATGGGCAGAAGTAGTCTTTGAAAATTGTCAGTGACTCGATCATTGTGGGACCGCGACAACTATTTTTTGTTGGGGTCGATGCACATACACAACGCCACGAGCCACCACACTCTCCATAACAGTCACCTCCAAGATACTTAACTGCTAGCCTGATCCTTGTACCGGGCTTATTTCCCACCAATGGTCCGTCTATCAACTCTAGATTACGCCAGTCACAGTAAAAAAAAAAAGCAAGGTCCAAGTGCTGCACCAGACTATAAAGCACCACCCACGTAAGCAGTCCGCTTTGAAACGCCTTCACTCTCTGAAGCAAAAACAAACTCTTGACCAAATGCAAACTAAGCACTTTATTAGGAAATCTGCATATTGGGTTATGTGGTAATAAAGTTATCAAAAAAGAATTTTATCAAAAAATTCCTCCTTAAGCTGAGTCATCGTGACCTGGTGTAAACAGAAGATAGCCTCGACAACGAACACATTCAGAAAGAATTTCCAGAGAAACCTGGCATTCAGGCCCACCACTCCGTAGGCCCTGGTAGACAGCCTGTGGACACAGCTCCCGAGATCCATCAACTCAATCTGTAACGAACGACTGCGGAGTCAAGTTTCAAGAGGTCTACTGACCTCCGAGTGGACTTACCTGGAACTCAAGCTCATCACTTTCGACAACTTCCCTCTCCTCCACCAAGCGACTGGCGGTCCTGTGAAAGGTCCCATATGCGCTCAGTAGCATACGCGAAAGGTGGTGTACCAAGAACAGGTTTAAGATGTTTTCCAGAGTGGAGTATCTGAGATAAATCAGGTCAAGCACAAATCCAGCCAGCGCTGCTACAAGGAATGACAACAAGAGACTATCGCAGAGTGCCTTGATACGGTGAACTTCAGCGGATATCCTTGAGAAGCGTCGAATGCGCTTCGTTAGTGTGGCCCTGTTCAATGTCTGTTGGTGTTTCTTCAGGGCTGCGTTCATCTTGCGGTAAACGCAGACCAAAAACAGCTGCGAGTACACGTAGGCCAAGTCGAGCGTGGAGCAGACTAACTGCGCGTACAGGTGGGCCAACCCCACCGTTGTCATGTCATCAAAAATAAATACGCAGACTTTCTTCCCGACCAGAATGCCCACACACAGGAGCTTCAGATACAGATATTTCTGGAAACTTCTCTCATAGTACAGCGACGGTACGCTGCTGTCCTTTATTTCGCTGAGTATCCGCAACATGTCCATAATGGTCCGCAAGGCGGTGTTCTTGGAAAGCAGGTACCACGAGACGTAGATGAAGGCCGGCAGATACGTTAGGAAAACACACATTATATCGATTGCAACTTTCTGACCCTGGGTGCACTGGTACAGCAGAGTGGTAGCAATGAGCACTAAGATCATGCCAATCGAATGTAAGCCGAGCCATAGGGTCAACGCGCTGATTAGAAGGAACGAGAGAAGCGTGTTGAATTTCTTGCAATTTAGTGAGTGGTTCAGGCAATCGTAACTGAAATTCACGATACCGCAATACAACGCGACTTTGCTCAGCACTTTTAACTCCTTTTCAAAGGTAACGTGTTTCGATCGGAACTGAAACATGATATCACTGGGCTTGCATTACACAATGACAACCGGTTGTGTTGGGTGCGATGAAAAGGAGCTTCTTGGGGGACAAATGGTGCATATTAGCGGTAATTTTACGGCCGTTTGTCATCGCTGCCGTGACTGGGGAAGGACTCAATCAAATTTGGGCTCGAAATTAATTTAGGAAATTGCCACGACTCTGTGAGATTGGTAACAGTGGAGTTAATACATTTTCTACTGTGTTGGTCAACTGAAAATGTACGAGATTCAAAATGAACACTCTGTCTGTCTGGTTTCAGTCACACAAGTGGTTTCTTGATTCAAACAATACATGTACCATATTGACTCTCAAAAATATACTGAGTACAATGAATGGATTCATGGTAAGTGAATGTATCCATCTTAAATAAATTCATTCATTAAAAATACCATATATACTTTGGATATTTGGATTCTAGTTATGATCATGTCAAGACAAAAAAGCTTTTGCTCAGAATAGTAAGCAAACCTGAGTATAGTTAATACGCTTGGTTGGCAGTGCGTGAAGTACTCACTTAGTAATCAAATATCGGGTGATGTGATTTTCAAGATATGAGTGAAATGAATATAGTACTCGAAGAAATATGAATGTCCTGAAAGTGGTTTAATTGCAGATCTCTAGTTGATACTAAAAGTATGTCACACGAGCCCGTGCTAACCAAAAACAAAACAAACTTCATAACAATGGAAATCATGATTAATTTTGACTTCTTGACACACTTCCCATACAGGCGACTCCAGTGTGTCGTATCTGCATATCCGTCATTTTGTACTCTCTGAAACAGGATGTTCGGTAATGAGATCTCTGCCTTGTATTGAAATCATTTGCAAAGGATCCCAATCTCACAGCATTTCCCCTTTTTAGATGAGAGACTTGCAACGTAGCTCGACCTCTTTCGAGTAACTGACATTGCTCAAAGAGAATTCCTGCCTAGATAAAGATTCTCAAACTTAGTAGTTCGGAGTCGGCATATAATGATAGATCCCTTCCACTTGTGAGAGACAATAACACGCAAATAGGCCCTGGCCCTCTATGGGCTGTAGCGCCACCCATTATAATTAAGCATTTCAAACAACAAATTATAGCAAACATATCTTATAGTTCGGGTATTTACTCAAACTTTGAGTACGATCGAGTAAATACTTGAACCAATTCTAAGTGTTGCCATTTTCGTTGATCGTTTTACCACAAACGATGTTCAACTGAACAGAACTTCAGATTTGACTGTGAACCGAATGAGTTCACCTAAACACTTGAACTTAGTACACGTTTCAGCTGAACTCAAGTCTAAACCTTCAGTTTATAACTTAGTTATTGTTATTCCTTGCGCTGGAAGCATCTAGAGAGACAGCGTGTTAACAAATAAAATCGCCAATCTATATGATTACGATAAATAGCGGTATTTGATCAGACGTAATCTGATCGCGTAAACAGGCCTTACTCTTAAGCTGCCACACGACCAACAGGAGAGTAACTCATTATTCGGCCATCAGTAACGAATGAACCAAATGTATAAGTAGAACCAAAAGGCTCTATGACAGAATTGAAAGAAAATTTAACTCCACTGATGAATCATCATGCTTACACGGAAAAGAAAATGTGGAAGAAATTAATCCGCCTCGCATTGCAATTCACCTCTTCCACGAGTATCTACAATTCTTTGTCATTCAGCACGTCAATATCTACCTTCATCGGGCTCTAGTACATTAGAAATCAATAAAGAAACATGTCGAGCAAAATTACTTCTTCCGTGAATCTCATAACATTGCAGGTATCCGCAGAGCATGCATGGCTGTAGTGCTACCCGTTCATCCTTTCAAGGTGAGTGCTTACACCCTATTCCGGGAATTATTAAAACCAATGAAGCAGATTGGAACTCGCTCCATTCCCAGTGCACCAGTCCAAGAGAAGTAGTTTTCCGCAGTAACCCCTTGGTTGAAACTCAATCAGAGAAAATTCATTGTTCAGTATGAGCCGTGTTCTTATTCGAACTCCCGAATTGTTGATGAGCAAAGGCGGAAACGGTTAAATCCGGGGAAACATGCGATAGATGAGCATGCATCTGAACTTCTCAGAGTATTCGCTTTCAAGATTATTGCCACAGTTCATCTGAAAAGGCCACTTGTCAGAGTTTGTTGAAGCGTATGCCTTTGTTGAGGTACGGTCGGCATGCCATGCACTTGAGCGTGCGATAGTCGAAACTGAAAACCAATTACAAGAGGTTGCCCCCGTTACAGGTAGAGCAATACCTTCCCAGTATTGATGAAAATATTTGGACGCCGGGAGAGTGCTTAAGAAAATCCAAACATGTGTAATGCTTGTTCTCGTCTTGCTGCACATGGATGGTCATCGATATTCTTTAAACAGAACTCATTTCGCGCAGCATTCTCTTCAGTTATGGGGTACAAATTTCTGGAAGACAAAAACACTGGATTATGAGGAGAAATGGATCACCGTGTGGAGATAATCTAGCGGTATTATATAGAAAACACAGGAAAGTTACATTATGGTCATAATAACAACATTTTGTACTTTCGTTAAGTTTAGTTGTGTTTCGTTAAATTTCGTTGAGTTTCGTTAAGTTTCGTTCACTTTGTCTAACATACCCGCAGATGACATCAAGTCTCTCTAGCAACTATTGAACCATTTAAATACTATGTCAATCAATTTGAAAATTTAAAAGGAACTTTAACAGAAAACTCAACGCAATTAATTCCATTCGTTTTGATGCATAACTCGTTAGCTAGCTCATTAACTACTGCTTGATTTATTGGCTGCAACACATCAGGACATGATGAATATGAGAATGTTTTGTCTTCGTCAAGCTCGGGGACATAAATGTGCCCCCAGACAAAGTCGATATAATCTTAACGAGCATGCAGTCCCCGTGCAGACTAATTACCCGTCAACTTGAGAGTGATTCCCGGGAATCTGGGCTCAGTTAAAAGTCACCTCTCTTCAACACACAATGCCTGGGTGCGGAAAAGATATCGTCAACACCATCATCGCCAACATCTGCCGCTACGAGCTACTCTTCGGACTCACAACGCACTTGTACGACAAAAAGAAGCATCGGCTCGTGCATTCTCGACTGGCGCACTGCTATTCGCTCTCCCTTCACGCGACTGCAGTAATTCTAATGTTTGTCTTCTGCAAAATGTCTCGAACCGACGGACACTACACCAAGACCGAAACTCATTTCTTCGAGAAGATTTTTCTACTTTTCTTGGCGGTTTGCTTTCTGCAAATATTCGTGAGCTTCGTGTTGGAATGGACGTTGCGAGCAAACGAGGCGGACTTATTCAACGAAATCATCCAGATGTGGCACCAGGATGTGGTCCATCTGCGGGGGAGTGTCAAAATCAGCCGACAAGCTGCTAGGCTTTTCATTCTCAAGACCCTAACATCTGGCTTAGTCGTGGCCAACGCCATCTATGGAACGTACACGATGCATATCTTCGGCATAGTCCGAAGTGTTTACGTACTGCTGCTCTCCAACATAACCACCGGTTTGTTGTTCAAGTTCAGCAGCGGACTGGTCTTCAGTCAGTACATCTTTCTTATTCTGAACTACAATTTGACGCGAGTTGTTGACGAGGTGCACGGCCTTTGTTACATCCAGCAGCCACCACACGCCCTCCGGCATAAGGCAGTGATGCTGGAACAGGTCTTAGATGATATTGGACGGATACACTCGCAGCTCCAGAAGTGGGTGGTTCGGTTCAAGGACCTGTATCAAGTGGAACTCGTTCTCATTCTGCTGTCGCTCCTTGTGCTGCAAATCTATACGTTGTTCGTAGTTTGCGTGGTGGTTCACCACGGGTGGGTCAGTGAAATGCAGACGAATTTCTTGAGCGTGTGTTTCACGACTATTTCGAGTGCTTTGGAGACGACGTTAATCCTGTACCTTTGCGGCGAATTGCAGAATGCCTGCAATGACACGGGGGTGGTGTTGAAGGACTTGCCGGCACGTGGCCTGTCCTGCCGTCGGCTGGAAAGATGTGTAAGTTATTCGTTGGTTTCGGTTGAAATTCAGTCACGAAAGTCAGACATTTGCCTTTCAGATCGAATTGATATGCCTCCAGTTGAAGCGGGAGAAGCTGCATTTGCGCATCTGTGGCCTGGTCGACTTGGATTGGAGCAAGAGCTTCGCGATGACGGAGGCGACTTTGTCGTACATCATCCTTCTGATCCAGATGGACTATGATGATTTTTGAACGTTTACGTGACAATTATCTGCTGGATGCAATTGTCTTAGCAAAAAACAAGGTGGAACGTTGTTTCATAATCATCTCTAGATTTTGTTTGCATTTGCATTTTGTGGATTCGAACATTAATAAAATTGTTCTGCACAATACATGTTGCAACAGTCTTGCTTTTCTCGAAACTGCCTTAGAGACAAAGAGAACAAACGAATTTGTATTTTGGAAGGAATTTGGACACACATAATTCGTGGTCACTGTTTTATGGACCTGGGCCTGTGCATCCAGTGCAAAGTTGTTGGTAGCTCTCAGCTTGGCAGATGCCAGCAACGATAATTGTAAATGCAAGTTGACATACAGCCTCCTCGTGGCGCCCTCTGAGTAGCTCCTACTGCAACCGCCTTCAGGTGAACCAATGTATGCAACTGCCCTTGTCCAGGAGCTTTAGTCAGGCTCCGGTCCTCTAGGTTTCTTGTGGTTGGGGTTCAGACAGGGCAACCGGCCGCGGATACGAATGACTACTGCTGACGACCATGGAAAACGAATTTCGGTTGTACTCGTGGAATGTGAGGTCAATTAACAGACCACGTGCAGCCGATGAACTTGCGGAGGCCCTAGAAGCTTATAAGGCTTCAAGAGGTCCGATGGGGTGGGCGGGCAAAAGAAAGATGAGAAACTGCGACATCTACTACGATGATTGCTACAAAGAGGGAAGGCAGTGCTTATTTGGATGCGGATTCGTTGTTCGAGGCAGACTTAGGCAAAAAGTCTTAAGCTTTGATTATATCAGCGAGGGCCTCACAACAATCCGCACCAAGGCTAAATTCGGGAACATCATTGCGCACACGCTCCGACGGAGTAGAAGAATGACGATAGCAAGGATGACTTCTATGATCTCTTAGAAAAAACTTACGATCAATGACCCTGCTACGACACCACCATCGTTCTAGGAGATTTTAATGCAAGGGTGCGCAAGAAGGACGTCTTTGCTAGATTTGTCGGAAAACACAGCCTACAATGGACTCAGGCTTTCGGACTTCGTGACGAGGCGAAACCCTTCTGTAGCCAGAACGCGGTTGCCTTACCTCAACATTCACAGAGGTCACTCTGCGGTCTCCTGATCAATCAACCGTCAACCAGACTGATCACATTGCGATCGATGGCAGACACTCCTCCAATATTGTCGGTGTCCGCACGTTGCGAGGTGCTTACAAATTCTCATATAAAAACAGTTTAACGTAGGAAAGCTACAATCGAGTCTCCCTGAAACTCTCAGAAAGTCCAACACTGCCAGGCAAAACAATCGACGAGCGGTGGAACCGTTGTTAAAACGCCATCAGAGAAGCTGACTCTGTAGTATTGAGCCACCCTAAAAAAAACCCAGCGTTTGACAACGAGTGCCGGCAGGAGCATTCAGCGAAGCTAGCAGCATATAAGGCGACGCTGGATAGAAGGACGAGAGCGGTTCGTGAGCTCTACGAACTTAAAAGAAGGGAAGAGCACCGGCTTCTCAAAAAGAAAACGAAGTAGCATGAGAAGCGCGCGATCGAGGAAATGGAGAGGTGATACGGCAGAAATAATGTCAGAAAGTTCTACCAACGAATAAAACAACTATCCAACGGGTACAAACATCGAACTGAAGCCTGTCGGAACGAAGAGGGACAACTCGCAGTAGAGTCACAGTCGATACTGAGAATCTGGAAGGATCACTTCTGCAGACTGTTTAACAGCGAAGAGAACCCCAATACCGCTGTCAGGCAGAATTTTCCACTCCACGCAATGGACGACGATAGAAGAGAAAACCGTCCCCTCGATCTAGACGAAGTCAAGATAGCAGTATCGAGACTAAGGTCGAACACAGCTGCTGGTGCAGACGTCTGCAGAACTCTTTAAGGCAGGTGGAGATGATCTGGTTGGGCGCATGCCCCAGCTCATTTGTAAGATAAGGTCGTAGGAAAGAATGCCCGATGAGAGGAATCTCAGCTCTCACAAGAAAAGAGACCCCATTGACTGCGCCAACTATCAGCCTCCTTAACATCGCGTAGAAGATACTCTATGCCGTTCTGTGAACACCTGAAAACCTTTGTCAACAATCTGATAGGTCCTTATCAATGCGGTTTCAGGCCTAGGAAGCCCACCATTGACCAAGCATTTACACTTCGGCAGATCCTGGGAAAGACTCAAAAGATGCAGATCGACACCAATAGGTGGTGCTATTTGTCGATTTCAAGGTCGCATATGACAGCGTGCATAGAGACGACCTGTAGAGCCCCATGTTGGACAGTTTTGGACATACCTGCCAAACTCGTCAGGTTGTGCAGGATGACGATGGAGAAATCTCGCTGCTCCATCAAGGTCGGTAACGAACTCACCGAGACCTTCAATGCCAAAAAATGTTTTAGGCAAGGCGACACGCTGTCGTGTGACTTTTTCCTCATTGTACTTGAGAAGGTCGCACGCCAACATTAGGGACACAATTTTCCGAAAATCCTTTGAATTACTTGCTTACACGCATGACATTGACGTGATTGGTTGAACAAAGCGAGCCGTCTAAGAGGCGCTTGTGAGCTTAGAAGCGCAGAATAACTCTTGCCAAACCGCTGTGCTCACGAGACAATTAAGTAGTAGAGCCCTCTCTCGAAGGACCAAGCTAACATTATGTCCAGCTCTATGGTGCGGAAGACTGGCCTATCTCAAGAGTGGATGAAGACGCACTTGGTCTCTTCGATAGAACAGTTCTGCGTTCAATCCTTGGCCCTGTTTGCATTGAAGGTTTCTGGAGAAGAAGAGCTGTACGGGCTGTGCATCAACATGAGTCTAGTCAGGCGTCTACGGATGAACACTTAAGATGGATAGGCCATGTAGAGCGCATGGAAAACACTGCTCCAGCCCGAATATTCTTCGACTTCGATCCAATGGGACAACGCAATATGGGACGACTCCGAAGTTGATGGCGCACAAACGGAGAAGGAGCTCAACCAACTTGGAATGCGAAATTGGAGGCAAATGGCTGGGCACCTGGCTGTGCATCATGCCAGCTGGAGAGGCTTGTTGGCTGAGGCCCAGGTTCACCCCGGACTGTAGCGCCAATCAAAGAAGAAGAAGAAGAAGTTTCTTATTGGAATCTTCAAAAAATTCGATTCGATTATTATTCGATTGTTTTCTAATGAGACCGATTAAATCGACACTGGAATACAATTTTTAACAATTGCAAATTTATTCGATTGTGAAACGCATTCGCAATCGCTCATCCAAATATCCTCTCATACGCAACGTACATTTAAAATTCCGTAACAAGAACAAAACAAAGCAATGGACTCCGTGTCAATCGAAATAATTAAAGTGCGTCTAAGAGTATACCACAAAAGCTACTATATTTACATTAATTGCAACACAAGAACGTGTAAAATGACAGACGTCGCACGGCACATGCTATTCTTCTGTCTGTGTGCTATTCTTCGATGTGTATAGCTCATTACTGGCGTAGAACTGCAGGAAAGTGATCACGTTGACGACGATCACGTTGAGAAAGTACGCGAATGCGTATTGTTGGTCCAAATGGATCTTTTCAAGGGCCATCGTGTTTATGCGGCGCAACAAGTCCTGTTGCAACAGCAGCTCCACCTGAAAGACGGGAGCACAATAAAATCACAGAATCACATAGAACTAGTCTCAGCTTACCGCCCTCTGAAGTTTTGTGTCCCTTTGCAAGCCCCGTTCATAAATCAGCTCGAGCACGCGCCGTTTGAACGCTTCCTCTGTATCAGCCAGCACGTCAGACAGCCGGCCGATCAAGTAGACGTCAAACGAAACAGTCACACAACCTGGAATATATTTCGCTGTCCAGAATATGATGACTATCCAGCTGAACTGATTGACCCCAGATATTATTGCCTGCAAGCTTCTGTAAGTGTAGTGGATGTCAGTGAGCATTCCGATGTAGGAGGCGATAAACAGAATTGTGTAGAAGTCGTCCAGTTGTTTCTTGACCCGATGGATGCGATTGGAAACAGCAATAAACCTTCGTAAGTCCCGCGAGATCGCCCGATCCAGCCTCCGCCAGCTGGAAAGCGTCAGGAACTCATACATCTTCGTGTAGAAACAGATGAGAGCCAGCTGGAAGCCTATGCATGTCACACTCATCGCAACGCCTACCAGGTAGCTGTACGGCAACAGCACATCGTTTATCACAAAAGCGGCAGGCAACAGTGTTTGATACTCCTGATGCAGTCGAATGGCGGTAAGGCACATCTTTAAGATCACCAGGTGCAGAAACTTCGAATCGAAGTAAATGAAAGAGTCGGTGTGGGGCGTGAGCCGATGGAAAATATCAAGGATTTCGTTGACGATCGCCAGCAGACAGTGCCTTCGCTTCAGATAGTTCCACGCGAACAGATACGTGGTCACGATTCGCAGAAGCACCTGCGATATCTGGAGCGTTGCGTCCTGCATTTCAACAGCGCTCGACGCTATCACCGGTGGATCAATGAAATGGACGTAGTAGCAAATTGCCGACCAGACTACCCACCACACCATGACTCCGTAGACCAGCTCGATTGTTCGGTAAACAATCTGCGACAGCACTTGGTTGCACAGGGGACACTTGAACTTCCGCTCGGTTACATTGTACTTGAAGGGGATTAGTCCGGAATATAGAAGCACTTTGTACACGATCTTTACGTGGCTGTCCAGGGCTATTTTTGTCGACGGTTTACACATCCTGACTGAACAGCCAAAAGGCAGATGGGTGCCTCTTGAGGGCGACGGTTTAACCGAATGATAGCGACGCGGAATGAAAACGGACAGGAAATATCCTTTTGATTGCTAGCGGAAGTCGCTTCCACTTAAATTGATGGGACCTTCTGCAGTTAATGGCTTCAATAAGTCTCGGAGGTGGGGGTGATTTTCGGAGGGCTTCAACGTGGAAGCACTCTTTTGATGGAAGATTACAGAGATAATCAATAAATTGAGGGTATGCAGGTATTTGGCTAACTGTGTTTACTATTCAGTGGCATGGGCGAGAACGATGCAGAGCACTAACAGAAATTTCCTTTGGTAGAGGTCACCTGCAATGCCTGAGAAAAGGCCACACTAACTACTCTTTATGGTGGCAGGTAACAGTGAACAGGAGCTGACGTTGAGGAGAAGACTGACCTATTGAACAGCTACTTGTGTACATATGCATAGCTCAAATTATTGCCGTTCCTCAGGGTTCCCAAACGAGTCCTGGTTAATGGTTTGACATACTTGGCAACTGATGTCTGAGATAAAGAGATGTTGTAAGCTCCTGACAAATACTCACGTCAACCCCTCTCGTCGAGCGCCTATTCAAATTAATCCCCAACCAATATGTCAGGCCAACACAACCTCGTCCACTTGTCACCTCGTTTCAAACCTTTGTGACTTTAAATACGTTCGCAGTCGAGCTGTATGGAGCGGCGACGGTTTGACGGGTGTAACAACACTAGGAAGCTCACTGAAATATATAACCCTTGACTAACCCGTGCTTCGATTTCTAATGACTATTGATTAACCACTGGTGAAAAGAAGCGGTGACAACAGGCAACCCACTTTGCCATGAAATCAGTCCCCAGCGGCTTTCTGCTGAAAACAAACATCAGACCAGTAAAACGCAACGAAACATGTGCACAGACAAAAGCGAAATGTTTTAAGAATTCAAAAAAAACACATGTACACCAATTCGGATACATCGTCATCGCTCCTTCTGCTGACTGGTTAGTGCATAGACCTCCTCGCCGGCGTAGAATTGCAAGCACGTCAGCGCAAAATTCAGCACAATATTGATCGCATAATCGAATGCGAATTCCTGGTCCACTTTGAGCCCGCCGAGCACCACGCTGCCCAGTCCGAACACATGCCGCTGAAACAGCACCAACTCCACCTGTCAACCACAAGCACTTTCAGAAATCACTCTTACGCTCCATTGGCACTACTCACATCCCGTCGTCGTAGCATCCGCTTGCTGGAAATGGCCGTCAGCGAATTTTGAAAGTCATCCTCCGCTTGCAACAGGTTGTCCGACAGAAGGCCCAGGAGGTAAGCATCACAGCTGTAGGAAATGCAGGACGGGAAGCCAATGTTGCAGATCCTGTCCCACAGCAGGAGGTTCTGATTGTACTTGAAGTAGAACAGGACCTTCAGCGACAAATAGAGATTGTTGATGTCGAACGCCGCTCCCATTAAAGTGTCCAGAAAAACTGGCTTGAAGATGCTGTTCAACTTGTGCTTCACACAGTGGATGCGATGCGAAAGCGTGATCAGCTCTTTCATGAGGCGCCGCAGCTGCCGATGGTCCATGCGTGAGTCGGCACCCTCCAGCAGCTCGTTCATCTTGAGGTACACACTAATCAGGAACAACTGACTGTAGATGTAGCTGGCAAATGTCAGAACCGGTATTGCGTAGCCGAGCACCCACAGAAAGTCGTACACCACCAAGGCAAAGAAGAGATGCACAAGGAAGATTAATTTCAACCGAGAACATGTAATGCACAGTTTTATGTACAGGACGTAGGACATCTTCGCGTCGACGTAGAGTCCGGTGTGCGTGCGCTTTCGGATGAAGCGATAAATATCCACGATCTCGTTGATTGTTGGCACCAGGATGCCACGCACTCGAAAGTAGCAGCACACGTACAGCAGAGCCGATATGTAATCCTTAGCCTTGCAGAACTCCCGCAGAAGCGAGTCTTGCGCCTTCACGCTGCTGAATTCGTACTCCACTCTCGCGGTCTGTATGTAAGGAAGCATCATTGCCGCGAATTTGTTGAGCATCACTAGTGCGTAGAAGTATCGAACGAGGTTATTTGTTATCAGCGACAGGATGCGAAGGACACGAGTCTGCTCAAATCTTTTTGTCGTGTAATTGAACTTGAAGTGGATGAGTCCAAGAGCACGGAAAAATCTGTACAAGATCCGCAAGTGAGGCTCGAAGTAAAGCCTTTTACGACTGGTCTCCATCACGTTTGGACGTGTGTACGTACACTAAACGGTGGCCGCGCGAAATGGCTTACCTGGAATATGAGGAGTGACTCGATTACATAAATGAATTTGTGGAATCCATTTAATTGAATGGTTGCGCCTTGATGATGTCATTCGCCTTGACAAATGCAAGCACCACTTTGGGAAGCATTTAGCAATTGTTGTTGGAGTGCCTGTCATATACTTTCAGGAAATCGATAGTTCGCACTATGAAGGTTCGCCGGTACCCACATGGGTTGTTGGTACCAAGTTTCACGTTTGGTTATAATTATGACATCCACCAATATCCGAAATTTATTCATTCGAATATTAATAATGGTAAGCCTGTTGCTACAACCACATTTGTTTTTATTGAAGTCAGACTTCATTGTCAATACGAACCCTAGCAAGCTGAACGAAAAAAATGTTCCACATACGCCACCGAAAAATGTTCGTCAGAAGATGCATCGGGCAAATTCGGAAATCGTCTGTGTTTGTTATAAAATTAATTTGAACAATATTTAGAGCCTGCTGGAGAAGAGTCTGCTAATGATTTACTAACGAGAGGCGTGTTTTTTTGACTACTTAATGACTCTTAATAAACCCTTTTTTGCTGAGTTTAATTTTTCTTTCGAAAGTTGGCAGGTGTGTTTACGTCCCTTGCATTAGATGTGATGTCAAAAATCTAGACCTGGGCCTCTACCAACAAGCCTATCCAATAGCTCTATCTCTGGCCAGCTGTTTCCAGTTTCGCACAACAAGCTGGTTGAGGTGCTTCTCCACTTGGGTGCGCCACGTTAAACGCGGGCGTCCTCTGCACAAGTAACATCACCAAGTAAATAGATAAAAAACACACACAAACAATCATGTTTTACCAATCTTTAGTAAGCAAATAGCTTCCTCTGGCGTCATCTATGATTTCGATGTTTCAACGCGTCCTAGTCAGTGTTGACAGTGAAATTTGACAATGGAGTTTTAACTCAGTGGAATCTCGCGAAGCTGAGTACTGACCAGTCATAAAAACACGCTTAATTGTATCCTGAAACTAATCGAGAACTGTTCAAACAACTACCACAGAATGCAATGTTGCCACCCCTTACACTCTCTTTACTTCATACCGTATACATCACTCGAAGTACAGCTTTATATATGCAAAGTATAAAATAAAGAACAGGAGAGAAAAGGGACATTCCTAGCGAGGGCAGGGTTGTCAGGTTTCAAATAAAGACTTCTTCTTCTTCTTTGATTAGCGCTGCAGTCCGGGGTGGACCTGAGCCTCAACCAACATGCCTCTCCAGCCAGAACGATTTTCCGCCAGCTGCCTCCAGTTGCGCACACCAAGTTGGTTGAGGTCCTTTCCCACTTGTATGCGCCATCTAGTGCGAGGACGTCCTCTGTTGCGCTGTCCCAATGGCTCGGTGTCGAAGACTCTTCGGGCCGGAGCTGTGGTGTCCATCCGCTCTACATGACCTAGCCATCTTAAGCGTTAGATCCGAAGACGCTTCAGTAGGTGCATGCCGCTGTACAGCCCGTATAGTTCGTGGTTGAAGCTTCTCCTCCAAACGCCATCAACGCAAACAGGACCAAAGATCGTACGCAGAACTTTTCTCTCAAAACAACCAAGAGCTTCTTCATCCGCTTTCAAAAGCGTCCATGTCTCGCGCCATAGAGCAGGACTGGGATGATCAGGGTTTTATACAAGGTCAATTTGGTGTTTCGCGAGATGGCTCTGTTACTCAATTGCCTCTTGAGCCCAAAGAAGCAGCGATTTGCAAGAGTCTGCGCTTGATCTCGGTGCTGGTGTTGTTGTCCCTATTTACTCCAGAGCATAGGTAGACGAAGTCCTTGACTACTTCAAAGCTTCGGCTGCCCAATATGACGCTCTGTCCCAGACGTCGATGTTGTGCGTCCTTCCGTGATGACAGCATGTACTTTGTTGTGCCCTGGTTTATCGCTAGACCCATTTTAGCCGCTTCCGCTTCAATGCCAGCAAACGCCTCATTGACGGCTCGTTGTGTTCAAATAAAGACATCGCCAAAAAATAAAAATCGACAATCGCCAAATTGGAAAAAAAACCGAAAAAAAAATTCAACGTCAAAAATAAATAATCAAGCAACATTTTATAAAAAAAAGTTAAGTACTTCTCACTGCTTACATTCTGGCTTCTGTACGTTAGGGAAGTAGGCCCCAGTGATCAAGTTGTCGGTCGATTAACGCTCTGGTAGTACGACCTCGAATCAACTTCATCTGGAAGTTGTCCCCTCATATCAGTTTCGCCCCTCTCGGCCCCTGTATAGGACCTCTTTGGAGTAAAATTTTCTGTACTGGGACTCTGCCATTCTGTACAGGCGAAGGCAAGGCCTAAGTCAAGCACTCTCAAAAACGCGAATCTTGTCCATCAAGCTTGCACTCACGTTGAGACAGCTGTAAGTGATCATTGGCCGCATGAGGGACAAGGAGCAGATTTCCATCATCCACCCATCTAGTTTGCCGTTGTAAGACAGTCTCTTTGTCTTACTACTAGCCATTAACGGAAAGGGAACTTCAATCATAGACTGTGGGCCTTGTAATTTGCATCTAAAATAACCTGTTTTGTTATTTGATATCAATACTTTGGACGAGTATTGAATATGAATGAATATCAATGAAAATGATGAACAAATTGACAGTGAAAAATGTAAATAAACTTTCATTTTGATACAAAAGCTGAAAATATCGCCATTTTAAGGTTGTGACGGTAAACCAATTTTTATGTCGCCAAATGAAATTTAAAATCGCCAGTTTTGCAAACATCTAACAACACTGAGAGAGGGAAATTTAAAAAGAGTGGGAGACGAATAAGGTGTACTCAAAAAGGATCATGACAATAAATCCCGGAAATGCATTCCAAAAAATATTTTTAAATACAAAATAACCAGCACACATACACGAAGAATGTATCTCAACCCTCGATCATCTTTTCACCCTTTCACACACATGCCCCATCTCGTTCTCACATATGCTTAGCATACATCCAGTACCCATCACTGCCAAAGTGACAAAAGGGAATACTTAGAAACCCAGGATTTTTCGTGCACATGCAATTTGACCCTCCTACGTTTCACCTTCCTTGCCAACAAGAGCAAATCGTTAGTGACAAATTTAGCTCGTGTGAAACTGGCCAAAGCAGCTTGGGATTACAAAAGGGAAACCGATAAAAATTATTGTCCGATTTAGAGCGTCTACAAGTAGCAACATAATCATCTTCATAACTTGTGTGGCAAGGGAGGCGAGACAAAGGAAAAGTTTCACCATCACCATCTTGTTTAAAAGATGTAAAATCCTGCTGACAAATTTAGCGTGTGTAAAAGCAGCTACAGTTAATAGCGCTCTTTAAGTGACAGTGTGTTTCTTTGTTAAGCTTACATTAAGACAGCAGCTGTCGCTAGATTCGATGCCCAAGTCGTGCAGACGAAGCTCGGTGGTATTTGCCTTTCGGTAGTTAGCAGCTGACTTTAATATAGTATTTCTCACAAGTATGTTATGAATTTAATAACAATTGGTGGTGTTGCTGTCCCATTGTTTCTTCTATTAGTACGAACAATATTCATTAGGAGAGGCTCAGAATGATGTTGTGGCAAAGTCGATTGAATAAGTACGACGAAGAGCACGGCGTCACATAAGATCCCCTTCTTATCAAGCAGGCTACACTGCTTCTGCAAAGCTGCAATTCTTCATGATGGTGTTGGAGTTATCTTCATCATGCGATCAACTATGTTGGCAATGGTAGTGTTCACCCAGCCGAGTTTGCGACTCCAGTTGCCAGTAATTTTCTCAATCTTTAGAAGTAATTCACTCTGAATCGTAGAAATTTCTGCCGAGAAACTCTGCCGTAGTGAGTGAAAATGTTTCGAGTGTGGTTCTTCTAAGATCTTTGCAGTGACGGGTAGGTTATCACTGTTCAGTTGTTTTTGAGTTGGAGATGTTTAATTCAGTGTGGAAGGCAATTTTCGACTCCGAACCAGTGGGACAACGCAATAGAGGAAAACCACGAACCCGATGGCGCACTCATGTGGAGAAGGACCTAAACCAACTTGGAGTGCGAAATTGGAGGCAGCTGGCTAAAGATCGTGCCAGCTGGAGAGGATTGTTGACCGAGGCCCAGGTTCACCTCGGACTGTAGCGCCACAAGAAGAAGAAGATGAAGACAGCACTTTAGATGATGCAGCTCTTGTTCGTGAACTCGGTGCAGACATGTTTGCTGGTTTGATAGCCCGTAAGAAATTCGAAGCAAGCGGTAAAGAGTCAACGGTGGAAAATAGTTTTACTCTAATCACTTAATTTATCTAAAAGAAAAAGTTAGCTATCGTTTCTTTCATCGAAATTGCCATTTTTTAAGATGATTGCTAAAATTGATACTTCTGCTTTTAGAAACTCAAATAGGAACGCTGCATTCAATTGAATAAAGCATTTAGGTAGGAATCAGTGATATCTACTCCAGTTTATAGATACTAGTGATGAACAGCAAAAATTAAAATATGAGCAAGTCTAATCGAACCAAGGAAACCAGACTTTTTCAGTCAATTTACACATAGATGTGGTTTGATGCCATATCATCTTCGTGAAGTGTGTATGGGACGTAGCTTTTGTATATCCATGCGAGCACACCAAGCTTGAGTGAACGTACCGGAGTCAGATTTGTAATGATTGATCGAAATTGAATATTCGTTACTTAGTTACAAGCACATATACTCTGTTAAAGCACTATTATCTGATGCTAAAGGTTTGTAGAAGCAAATAACTTTAAGCTTCCATCATTGTTTTCGGTCACAGGCTCCATTTGACACCTCTCGATTGTTTTGTGGTTAGGTTGCTTTCGCAATTTTGTCATGAATACAATCACATCAAATAACGTTTAAAATTTGTTAAAAAAGATTTTCTACTGTACATGGAAAATGTTATGGATTGGTGTCCTTTTTATGAAAAAAATTCTTAATGTGATTTTGGTTGACAGCTCTATAAATGCTACATTCTCTATCATGGGCTTACTCCCAAGGCGAAGTTATCTCACCGTTTCGATGAGGACTAGTCATTATGGAATTATATGGGATCCTAGACCATTGCTTAACACTATTAGAAAATGCTAGAAAGCGAAATGAAAAACCTTAGAGAGATGAACAAAATCTTGTACACGCAAACGCCAGAGTTGGTCGTATCCTCCTAAAATGTATTTTAGACACAAATGACCGATTTTACAGAGTAAGTGTCGAATCGATGCTAAACTTAGAATCAATAGAAATTTTGTTTGTGATGGATTCCACGTACATAGTAGTTTAACTTAAGCCACAAGTGGCCACGACTTAAGTGTCAATTTTGAGAGTACATAATTGCCATTAGTGTATTAAAATTATCTAAACCCCAAAATACATGAAAACTCATACAAGCAGCTAATTATGTAGTCTTTAGTCTTGAGAGCAGTAAGCACGCAAATTTATAAATCACGCATATTTCAACAATATCCTCGCATGTGTTCTCAGTTCCTCTCGTCAGTTGAGTTTTGATTTTGTTTTCAATCATAATCCATATTTTGTTCATGTTTCTCTTGGTTTGTGTATTCATTAGTTCACAATGACACTCAATCCTTGATTTAAGCCACCCTTAAATATTTTAATGTAGTAAGGCATTTCTGATGGATTTCACGGCTCATTTTGCAACTGCCACAGCGGCCCTATTACGAAATCTCTTAGAGCGAAGTTTAAATTCGATCCTACACTAAGCTAAACCAGCAGACAAGTTTGCACTGCGAAATCGAGGATAAGTAAGAGAACTCGAATCAGGGATTTCGCACGTTTATTTACTTATTTGGCAGATTGTCACTTAGGCTTTTTCTCACCAATGCCAAACGAATTGGTAAAGCGTCTATTCAGTCAGAGATGACATGTTCAAACCCAGTTACTCTCTCTTTCCGACTGTAATCACCCTGCCTCCATTTAGTTTTCTCCTTCCTTCAAAATTTACTTTTCTGCCTCTAATCTATTAATGCTCAAAGCCTTTCGGGTTCTTTGTCTGGTCGCAGGCTGAAGATGATGTCCAATCCGCAGTCCAATTGGATCTCGTGAGGCAGTAGAATCAATCAACGAAGAGCCGTCAACACTAATGTATTCATAAAACTGCCACATTACAAGCCCATTCCACTTCAAATACTCTCGCAGGTGTCGAAAGGAAACTATCGATTAATCAATCTGCATGCAATTAACTCGAATTCGATTTGCGCACTTTAAACATTCAGTCTCGAACTGGTCAGTTGGGCGGCAACCTCATTCACCACACGATGACAGAGTGCCGAGTGGACACCATCATCGCCAGTATATTCCGATACTCGTTGCTGTTCGGTCTTACGACTCACCTGTACGACAGCACGAAGCATCAACTGGTGTACTCCCCAAAAGCGTTTTGCTACAGCCTGTCTGTTCACATCGCGTCAGTAATTCTGTTTTTGATTTTCTGTAAATATTTCCGAGCCGACGAGCTATTCGACAAGGCGGATGGACACCTCCTTCAGCAGCTATTCCTGCTTTTGCTGGCACTTCAATTTGCGGCGTCTTTCACAAGCATCATCTCGCAATGGACTTCTCGGGCAAGGGCTGCGACGGTCTTCAATGAAATCCTCCAGATCTGGCACAGGGACATGGCGCGTCTTCAGTGGAGTGCCAACGTGAGCCGGGCGAGTTGCAAAGTATTCACGTATAGAATGACATCAACCTGCCTCATCATTACCTGCACAATGAGTGAAAGTATTAGCAACGTGATGGGTTTTGATGCTGCAGTCCAGAGTATTTGTTTACTTTTATTCTCAAACATCATCATCGCGGTGATGTTCCAGTTCAGCAGCGGAATTATCTTCAGCGACTACCTCTTTCGGATTTTGAACCACAACCTCAACCGGGTTGTTGAGGAGATTGGTGACCTTCGTCATACGCGCGATAGCCGACGCAGGATGGCCAAACTGCGCAAGGAGCTGTTCACAATCGGCCAGATTCACACGCACCTGCAGCAGTGGGTGGTCAAATTTAAGAACTTATACCAGATCGAAGTTCTGTTAATTCTGCTGACGTTCTTCTTGTCACAAGTCTTCACGTTGGTGCTCGTGTGCTTTGTGCTACACGCAGGATTGTTCAAAGTGGTTTTATTGAAATTTCTTATAGCGTGCTCGTCCGCACTGTTTTGCGGTACCGATCTCAATCTTCATTTTTACATTTGCGGCAGACTTCTGGATGCGTGCGATGGCGCGGCACATATCATGAAGGAACTGCCGTGTCTCAGCCTTTGTTGCACCCGACTGGAGAGATGTGTAAGTTGTTTTTTGCCCTCTTATCAGGCGGAGATTAAGGCGCTCTACTTGCAGATTGAAATGATATGTCTTCAGCTGAAGCGTACAAAGCTGCGTCTGACGATTTGTGGCTTAGTGGACGTGCATGGGAACACCGGCTTCGCAATGACAGAGGCGGCCATGATGTACATCCTTATTTTGATTCAAATTGATTATGAACACTTCTGAATTTCTGCTTGAATAAAATTGATTTAGATTCTCAGTGGACATTTTGGATCAGCTTTATTGTTGTATTATATCAAGATAAATCTCAACTAAGAGGGCACTCATTTCGTGCGCACACAGTTTTTCAGAGCGTGTGCGTTGTTTTCGCGTGTAGAGTCGGCTGCATTCCGCCATGTTCGATTATCTTTTCAGAATACTTAAACAGTGCTTATAAATGGCAATGGGCAACACAAATTTATCCATTTTGCAACTTGGTGAGTGTATCCCAAATGTCTCCCTTCCCTCTGACCCAGAGCTAACAAACAGTAGCCAGACACTCTACCAGACTAAACGCAGAATAGGCAACTAGAAACTAATATTTCTTTTGGCCAATTGAGTAGTAAAGCCATCCCACTCTCGAAGGAACAAGCTCACCGTGGTTATTCCTGTTTTTCTGTGTACAGCGGATGAGAGAAAACAAATTCCAAACATTGGTCCAGCACAAGAAGAACATTGACATTCGCAAAAGAAAGTCGTATGGATTGTACAAGGACAGACTAGCAGAACGATTCAAAGTCCCGTCAGGTGGAAAAAGCAAGTAGACCGTTGTATGGACAAAATTGCTTCACCCTATAAAGCATTGTCTCCGCTCCAGTTGGACAAAGCAATAGACGTCCACGAGAAGAAGGACGTTCACCAACTTTGTGTCCGTAATTGTGGTCAGAGAGACTTGATCGTTGAGACGATAAATCAACTAATAGAGGAATTCAACTTTGCAGGCCAAAATGCTTAGACCAACAGCAAAACATGGTGGCCCGTGGCGTTGTGGGTATGTGCGTCGACCCCAACCTCGACGTCGTAGATTCGGTTCCTGCTCTGTGCGACGAAAACAATTTTCATGACCAAACTTCTTTCGAGTTACTGACAATGCTCAAAAAATGTGTTTCCTGTATAGACAAAGCTTCTCAAACAAAGCCGTTCGGATTCGGCATAAAACTGTAGATCCCTTCCACTCACGAGAGAACAATAGCACGCACAACATTAGTGGTTGCCCTGGCCCTCTACGGGCTGTATCGCCACCCATATTATTATTATTAACAGCAAAACACGCATATTTCTTATTTGGAGGCAAACTTTGAATAATGGACTTGCCGGACAGATTAAAACATTGTCTGTTAGCACAGAGAAATTACACAAATATATGTGTACATTTTCATAATTTTTATTTCATTATCAGGCGTGTTTTTTTGACTAATCAGTACTCAGCGCAGTAATGATTCTCAATAAAACGCTTTTTTGCTGAGTTAAATTTTTCTTCCGAAAGTTGGTACGTGTGCTTACGTCCATTGCATTGATGTTAAAATACTCTAATGTCTAAAATACGTGAAATTTAATTCTCAAAAGCAAGGAAAATAAGCAAATAATGGATAGCCAAACAATGAATATGAATGATTTGATATTTTATAAATTTCCACAAGTAGACACTTACAAGTGTCAAAAAATCGAGTGATACCAACCTTTAATAAACAAATAGCTTCCTCTAAGCTGTCTTGCTCTTGCTTCCCGTGTAAAACCTTACTAAGCTGAGTACCGACCAGCCAAAAAAACACGCTATAAAAACAACAAGCTGTCCAAAAGTGTTTAGAGGCAAGACACGAGGGCGTTGGATATCTCTATTAGTTGGTTTATGGTTGAAGTCTATGCCAACCTGTAGTGCCGTTAGCAGAAGAAGAATAAGAACAGAAACATTTTCGAAGTCTAAACATCTCTGTCTTCAAACTAATATATTTGCATTACATGCTACAATGACATGGACAATTCTGACCCACTTTTCTTAACCTATGACTTCCAAATTTCACTTCAAGTCGAGTTTCCGTTTTGTTAACGCAACTCGTCGTATCCAATCTGCGTCAAGAGGATCACCTTCATGATCAGCCCCTCGATCATGAGTGGTCCCGTGTGAATGTCTACATCAATTAGGCCGCAGATGGTGAAACGTAACTTCTCCCGAGCGAACTGAAAGCACAGCGTCTCGATCTGAAAATGGAATACTAAGTCCTTTGGCACGACAAGCATTTCGCCTTTACACTCACTTCTTTGTCCAGTGAATGATGGAGCACAAGCCGAGTTCGTAGATCCCTCAAAACATCACCGGCTGCATTGCACGCCTTCAAGCAGTCATCGCAGATGTACAAAGAGATGAGCAGTTCTACGGTGCTCACCAATGTGTTGGCGAGCTCGATAAGACAAGACGCGACCGTCACTTTCCACAGAGTGCCACGGAGTGAGAGCGTTATATAAAAAACGACGCAGACTTGCATGGCAAATAGGATGGCTAGGATGACGAGTATGTCAAACTGATAGATGTCCTTAATCCTGTTGAGCAACTTGAGTAGAGTTGTGTGGCTGTTTCCGAGCCTGGTCAGCTCCCCCTTCAGTCTGTGCGATTTGCGGCGAGAAATGTACATGGAATCGTTGATTTCGCTGACCACTTGGGCGAGGCGCAGATTCATTGCCTTGAACAGGTACGCTCCGTAGAGCATGGCACCGGTGAACTGGAACTGAAGCGACATGTGAAGTAACTGGAGAATGTTGAAGGCTATCGCGTTAGCTATCGAGCGCACCGACATGGACGACTCGATAATTGCCATCGAAATGAATGTCAACGTCGTTAGCGTCATCACCAACATCTTCAGCCAAAGCAGCTTCCAGGTGTCCCTCTGAATGCGGGCGTGTGCTCTTGAATTGCCCACATTCTCAATGCGAAATCGGAGCAACTCATTCAAGGACTTCGTTCCCTTGCCGCGATTCACCCACTCCGAGATCAGACAGTGCACGATAACCAACGCATTTACGAAGATGAACGTATACGCGACTTCGGTCAAGAAACGTCTTTTCTGCAGCAAGTTCGCCAGGTTCGAGGTCACCCGCCCGAAGTGCACAAAAACCAAAATCACCGACACGATGTGGAGTACGACGCGATACATGAACGCTTTCGGCGAATAGGTGAGCTGTTGAGTTGAGCGGTCGAAAACATGGTTGGTCACACCAAAGACCAAGGAGTATCGAAACAGAAACCACAGGAATTGGTCTCGTGATTTGCCACCCGTCCTTGTCATCGCGCACCGAACAGACACCGATTGCAACTGACAACACGGCGAGCGCTGTCATGTAACGACAGCTAATTAATAACATGCCGGCGCAATGCACTTGGGCACAGTCCCAATAGACGTTTGCTCGGAGCTGCTTTCAATTAAATTGAAGTGTGCCCGCCATGCTGTCTAATGATGGGAACAATGAGTTCGGTTCGTTTCCCAGTCTGCCTACAAAGAGGAGGTACAGGCAATCTGAATGGATCATCTTTGTGCCTTGCGTCCTAGGGAGTTGCTGCAATTACAGTTGTCGAGCACATAACCCAGAGGAGCCGAGCAGAAGAGTCTCAATGGGGAACGTGAAGCGTGCTCAACAGTGAACAATGCAAAACTACTTTCGAGGAGACATGAGGCTTAATTGCGTTTCGCATTCGAAGCGCAGATGAAATTGGGTTAATCGAGAGGTACTCGAGGACAAAGCCGTGAGGTTTTTGATGTGAAGTGTGGTGTGTGCTTGGAGTGCTTTGTGTCAGTGCCACCCACAAATCCCGCTTTCTCGTGAGATAAATAAGTGAATTTTCCAAGATCAGACATGAGTAACGAATGCACTGTTGTCAACTCATTATAATTCTTTGTATGGTTTATCACGTCCGTACGCTATAAAACGCAAGACTCCACATGCAGGCTGATGAGGTGGAAGGACAAAAAGAGAGCCCAAGTACTCAAGCGACGTGTCAAAGGATATAGACCAGCCGCTTGCTAACCATGCATACTAAGCTGAGGAATTTGTCTGGGCCGGCATGGACACATGAAAATGCTTACTGTCCACAGTCAGCTCGAAAAAACTCAACACCTCCAAGGCTCAGGGGAGACTTGGCGTGACAGGGCTTATCACTGAATCCTTTGTGAAGGGAGCTGTCAATTGAACTGATGACGTTTATGTGTCATTTGAAGGCTCATCCGTGTTCTTGCCTTGCACTTTACGTACAAAAAACGTCTTGATGGTAGGCAATGTGGACAAGAACAATATCGTTGCGCTCGAGAGATTTGAAAGAGGTTGACATCAGGTTCTGTTTGTCTTTTCTGTGGTGTCAATAAATCAGCACTTCTGTGGATTAAAAATTATTTTTCGATAAATACGAATCGTCGCGTAAGCTTTTCATGTTGACCAAAAAAAGGCAGGCATTCCACAAGGCGCTGTTTTCTCTCCGATACTTTTTTCTACAATTTTTTTTAAAAATCGTTCACTATCTAAAATATTCGAATATGAATTGAATGATTTGAAGAATCGAGACTTCAGTAATCGAGATATTTTAATAATCGAATGATCACTCGAGTGGTTAGTAGACATTCGAGTGAGTGTGAGAGAAGTGATTAGTAGACTCGAGTGACTGCTAATCATTCGAGTGACTACTAACTAATTACAAACTACTAACACAAGATAACTCGATAAATATCTTGATGCACTTCTTCAGGTCTATCGCTAGATTTTGCTAGTAGCACAGGATGGACTCGCTCAAAGATGACACTTCAAATTCGTAGTATTACCAAAAAATTTCAGTGTTCTTTTGCAGATCTTGCAATGCACAGATCTTGCATCTGTGTTCTTCTGGAATAAATTCCATACTATTGATTTTTTGCCCCATGTTTTCATTTTGAAATTCCGTCAAATGAACCTATCATACATATGAAGTTGATGTAGTAATAATGCAGTGTTCGATGTAAATGTAGTACTCCATGCCATGCGAAAGAGTTAGTAGTCACTCGAGAGATCAGTAATCACTCTAGAGATTAGTAGTCATTCGAGTGATTGATTGAGAATCGAGATGTTCTCGAGATGTTGTAATAATCGATTATCACTCGAGATATCATTCGAATGTGCCCATCACTAATCTAAAACGTCTCCCTTCCGATGGCCAGGCTGTTCATATTCATTCCTAAGCCTTGTCCATCGGCTGTTGAATTCAGGTTTTACCTGCCTCAACTGGAGGAAGGCAATACAATGAAATTTGGTGCTTCTAAAACTGAGTCCTGTCTGCTGTCACTGAAACAAATTCTTAGTAAAGTTGAAGCCAATGCTTTGAGCTCTTAGTCACCAAACATTTCTTTTGTATAGGGGAACACCACACTGGAGTAGATATGGGTCAGCTCAAGTTGAAAAACCGAGTCAACCCGAATTACGTTCAAACCGAGTTAAATTTATGTCAGACCGAGTTGCTGAAAAAGAAATGAAACGAATAAATGAACATCAAATCCAAAAATGCCTATTTCCGACACAACTGGATCAATTTTCCTTGGATCCTCAATTTGGCCATAGCTCCGATGAATGCTGTCGTATGCGGCTTTAAAATCGATAAAGTATTGAGTTGTCAAGTAACAACCACAGAATTCCAAAAAATTGTTATGCATGCGGCCCCTTTTCTCGCACATTTACTCCCTTTCGTGACTGAGAGAGAGTCACAGTTTTCCGATGCATTGGCGAAATATGTTGCAAATCCAACTCTGAAGCATGAAGCAAGACCGATTTCATCATTTAACGAGTACGGTACGGCTTTGAATGCATTTTATGACTTTAATGACAGAGACTGGGCATAAGAATACAAGCACTTTATTCACAGCAGATCTTTTATCGCAAATAATTAAAAATCGACTGAAAGTCAAGTCATTCCGTCGCGTCGTCCTGACAGACAGCACATTAGATCGTAGATGAACGCTGCACGCATTACTTACCTGTCAGATAAGCACCAGCAATGGCGGCATCCGCCTTCAATAGATTGGTCGATTTCTATTTCCGTCTTCTGCGTCAGTTTCGAACAGCCTTCGTTCGCTGCATAATGACAAAGCCGTGGAACGACAACCGGGACTCGTTGATTGTTGTCCTCCTTAAAGCCACGGTGCTCTTGGGCGTGAGCAACCACTTGTACGACCCGGTGAATCAGAAGCTTGTCTACTCACAGAGAGCGTTCATCTACCGCGTGTTCTTCCGCCTGGTGTTCTTTTTTGGGTGCGTGGTGAATTACAATCAACTCATGTCGATTTTTGTGGATCTGGTCGGCAAGAGAACATTTCTCTCGGAACTAAGCGTGGTGTACATGTACCTTAACCTCGCCGTCATCGTTTCGGGACTGGTCTCGGTGTGGAGGAGTCGCGGCAGAGGAACACGTCCGTTCAATGAGTTGCTCGAAATGCATATCCTGGACACAATCAGCTCAGATGACCTTGCCGGCATTCAAAAGCACACCTGGAAGATGTTCTTCTTTAAGTCAACGTTGGTCGGCTTGATCGCATCGACATCAGTGCTCATATTAGCAAATCAGTGCCAGCCAAATGCTGCGTCGATAACACTGTTCGGAAGCTTGTTAATGATACAATTTGGATACGTGACTTTTTTGCACATGATAGGGATAGCCTTGCTCTACGGTGGGTATCACTTCAAGGCCTTGAACCTGCGACTTTCCCAAGCGGTCAAGGAACTCAACCGTTCGGTGTACCTTTCGCGGATGAAAACACGGAGACTTAGGGAGGAGCTGACCGCAATCAGTGCCTGTCACACGAGGCTTCTCAAGCTAATGATCGCAGTCAAGGACATCGATCAGCTACATCTGTTCGTTATGCTCTCGTCGTCGTTGATCTATCACGTATGCGCTGGCTTCTACACTTATCTAGCATTTCGAGGTCTCTTCGGAGAAGTGAGCACAGCCGGACTCATCTACTCGAGCGGATTCTTGCTCTTAACTTCTTTTGATGTTCTGTTGTTACTCCATATCTGTGGCGACAGCGTGAATGCCTGCAATGCAGCGGCCGATGTCTTGAAGGACCTCTCAACGTCTCTCGTGGTGGATGTTTCTCTCGGAAGGGATGTAAGTAAAAAGGGTTGAAGCTGATGCTGTGTATGTGATAGTTTGTGTATTTTTAGATCGACATGCTCAGCTTCCAGTTCGCGCGGCAGAAACTACGGCTGTCCCTCCTTGGAATGTTCGACTTGGATGCCAACACTGGACCCGGCCTCTTCAAGGGGATAATGGCGAATCTCATTCTGTTGGCACAAGTAGCTTACGATGAGTTGCACTAGGGTTTGGCTTGCAAATTCTTCCACGAGGGAATCGATTGGAATTTATATAGTTATTGGAAATATAAAGGTATATGCTGAGATATGTCGCTGGAATTTATTAATGGGACGTCGTTTTGAGCAATATATGAGCGTATGTGTAGTTGGGAGACTTTGAGACTGCCGAGACTGGGTAGGTAACAGTTGGTGCAAGTTGACATGCGTCCGTTCAACTGCGTTCAATTACGATGCATTTTTTGAACGGATTTGTGTAACAGAGTACAATTTCCCTATTTGACATCTGTGCTCCAGACAGTGGGATGTGGGACTTTCGTTGCTCTCATATATACAGATGAGTTGAAGGCTGTTTTGGAACTGCAGACCCTAGCCTGCGTATTCTAGGTTTATGGAAATCAAGCTATCCGAGGGTGTACAAAATTTGATTGAGCAAACCAAGCAAGAAGAACAACTACCGACAGAGCCGGATAATATTTGACAACATATTGAGCAAGTGCAATAACTAACAAAAAATCAGACTACTTCCTGCTGTTCTGTCCCAATAAAATGAAATAGCAACTTACATTTGAACGCATCATTGGATGATGTGAGTAAAAACTAAGCAACACTCCGAGTGTTTACGTTTGAAAGGAACACTTAATTTTGTATGAATAAAAATGCTCCCACATTTGGTTTAGCAACTAGATTTAATCAATTTCAAACAATTTTTTTAATGATTTGCGAGGTGCTCAAATCTGCTTATATGAGCTCATTCACAGCCTTGACGTCAAAATCGTTTTTGGTGACTTGAACTCAAAGGTGGGCAAGGAGGCCGTCTTTGGTAGCGCACAGACTACACGACAGACGACGACACAGACTACACGACACCATCTCCGATATCGGACTTAGGTTAGTCTACTTTGCCGCGGGGTGCAATCTCAATGTAGCAAGCACATGGTTCCCGCACCTTAACATCCACAAAGGAACATGGCGATTTCCAGATCAATTTACCATCAACCAAATTAATCATATTTTGATTGACGCAAGACATTCTAGCAGCATTTTGGACGTCCGGACGTACCGAGGTGCCAACATTGACTGCCTAGCCAAACTCCGACACAGCCAGACAGGAAGCACAAAAAGCGGCGCTGCAAAGAAGGACGAGAGCTGCTTGTGAGCTTTACGAGATTGACAGATATTACTGCAGGAACGATTTTCAGAAACTCTATCAACAGGTGAAAAGATCATGTCAAGTGCGGAACCGAACGTGCGGTTTCAGGCCAGCAAAATCCCCCGCGTATGATAGTTTTTATAGAGACGAGCTATACAGCGCCTTGTCCCTACAAAACTCGTCCGTCTTTACAATGACGATGGAGAACACCCGATGCTCCGTCAAGGTCGGTAAGGATTGTACCGAAACCTTTGATGTCAGAAAAGGTTCTAGACCAGGCGACGCACTCTTATGCGACTTTTTTCACACTTTCGAACTCAACACCACAGTCACGATCTTCCACAGATCTGTGCAACTGCTCACATATGCCGATGACATTGAAATAATAGGAAGAGCACCACAGGCTTTCAGTGGGGCGTTTATGAGCATCGAGAAGGAAGCGGTCAAGATGGCGTGCGGTTAATGAGGGTAAGACAAAGTGTATGCTGTCTAAGAATACCGATGTCTTGGACAAACGGCATTGCAGATAGCTATAACTTTGTCTACCTAGGCTCCGAAAGGCCATTGGGGAATAAAGTCATCTCTCGAAGAACCAGGATATCCCTGTATAAGACCTTTATAGTTCCGGACCTACTGTATGGCGCAAAAGCATGGGCACTGACTAAAGCGGGCGAGGATATTCTTGGTCGCTTCGAGAGAAAAGTCCTCCGAATCATCTTCGGTTCTGTATGTACGGATGGTACTTGAATTAGGCGACTGAACGACGAGCTGCACAGCGAAATCGACCTGGTCAAACGGGTTCGATGGCACACGCAGCTACAAGGAATAAGTTTAACGTGCGTGGCTGGAACCAACTAGCAGAAGACCGGGCTATATGGAGAGGCAAGGCTAAGGCCCAGATCCACCCTGGACTGTAGCGCCAGCCAAAGAATAACAAGAGATGTTCAAATCAACACCAGAGATCACTGTAGTTTGTTCTTACACATCGAACTTGAGTCACTCTTCGAATCACTGTTCAAACATCCTTCAAAGCCATTCTGTGTTCAGGATGGTAACAGGCTTAGCAGCCAAGTCATCTCTAGTTGTTTGTTCGGTTTTCTGGTCACATTTCGTATACTCGCAGCAACTCCTACTTAAATGCGTCTTTGACATCCATCCAAATATGTTGGTTTAATGATATCACGAACAATCGCACTGCGTCACTCCTTTCCACTTTTTCTAAGTAGTCCCTTTGAGCGATTGAGTGATACTCTTCGAAAAGTTCAATAAAATGTAGCATGGCGTCCACCTGAATCGGATGCAAGCATCCTGATTGGTTTAAAGGCACTAAGCAAATTTGACCGGCACTTGGCTTACAGTCTTCTCAGACTATTGTGAATATGACTGGACGCAGAATACCTATCGTCGCCATAGAACATGAATGGATGTGAAATGCAACCAAAACGTGCGTCTTAAATATCACTTTATTAAAGTTGTACGCTGCGAGGGTCGGGAGAAAAAAATTCGTTGTTGGACATCCGCAAGGTTGAGCAACTTTGCCTTACACAGCCACGGCGACACAGTAGCACATGCTAATGCGGTGCATCGATTCTCTCCGGAGTTCGCAGACATGAAAAGAATGGGGAGTCCTTACATCGGATTGCGCCACCTCTGAGGACGAGGAATATGAACTGAATCGCTTTGTAACAAGATGTGCCCAAGTGTGACTGCTCCAGTCAGTCACTTAACCGATCACCGCACCACACTATGGGAATTGTCTCACTGTTCAATTGTGCGCAATCGCCTCAACCCATGCCGGAAGCCTCTCATCGTCACAGTTTCCGGTATCAACTTGAAGTACAATTTGTGAATGTTAATAGTCTCGTCAAGACACAGTTTTGAGTCGATGGTGACATGACTCACAAGAAACTGTTCGCATTGTAATTCTCTTTTCCGGACTGTAGGGGTAATATTTTGAAAGTGTCCGAAATGAAGAGGTGTCCGGGCTAGCGAAGGTCCGAGATTTGTGATATCTCTATGTACGATCACCATGATCGCCTAGAGAACAATACACCCTCTTCGACCTTTGATCTCTCTGTACAGATCAACTGGCCACCAATCATCGTCCTGAGAATCAGATTTTCACTCCCATCTGGAGGGATCAGAGGCGGGGCGTAGAATCTTAAACAGGGTGGTCTGTGTGCAATCCCCGGGCTTAGCAACTATCATGATTATTTATTATACTGCACTATTTGTGTTACAGCTCCCAGCAGTCAGTCAGTAGAACCTAACCAAAGGTTCAACAAGTGTTCAATAATTAGCGAAAGGGAATTATTCACCACCTTAGCATACAGTGCGATGATTAAGTCCCCCGTTCGACAGACAAAAAAGATCACGGTCTATTTTCGAGTATGTCCGCATTACCAAACAAATGAGCTTCACTCCGTCTAGGCGCGATGACACCTTGTCATAATTACTCAAGTCGTTGCCTTGGCGCATCGATTTTCAATTTACGCCCGCATACCGTCTGAGTGTCAACCGCTGGTCTTGATTAGTTTTCGAACAGAGCGTCCCTTTCGCTGTCGTGTCGCGTCCCCTGGCGACATTCTCCAATGGATTTGTGCAAAAGTCTAAGCCGTGTCTACACCGTCAGTCGATTTTTGGGGCTCATTCACTTCACATTCAATAAATCGAAGCAAAAATTCGAAAGGTCCTTCAGGCAGGCCATCCCGAATACGATCATAGTCTTCGTCATCAAAGTCTTCTACGGCGTCCTGGTGTACACCTGCATTCTGAAGCTGATTCTGTTATACACCCACATCAGTTCAGTGCACGTGGAGTCAAAGGTCAAGCCTCAGGAGCAATTTTTCACCATAGTCGACGGTTTTCTGGGCATTTTCTTCGTGTACATCTACACGAACAACTACATGAAACACCGGCCACTGGTGGTGTCGACTGTCAATGAAGTTCTGAAGATTTTCAAGCGCCTTGCCGCACTCACAGACGCGTCGCTGTACTTCAGCTCGGTGCTTGCGAAACTGTTTGGGCTGAAGATGTTCATCGTTCTGCTGCAGACGTGCATTGTCCTTCCCACGCGCATATTGCTGTTCTTGCCCGTCCTAGATGTAGTCTCGCCGTACGCGTTCCTGATCACAGTGCTCATGCCCGTGAGCTACATGTACCTGCAGATGGTGCTGATTTGCTTCTACTCCAAGATGAGCGCTGCTCTGGAGACGTTCAGCGCTCAGGCTGGCACTCGCCGGCTGGACAAGTACCTCAGGCAATTCATGCGGCTGTCGTGTCGCATTCATCGTGTCAAACGGCGCTCCGATAAGTTCTTCAGCTCGCTCTTTCTGGTCACCTACCTCGGACTGCTGTTCGATATTGAGAAGCTCTACGATGTCTTCAAAGTCGTTCTGTACTCGAAGTACACGCACAAGAGCGTGCACTTGTTCCAACAGTCGTCCACGCTGCTCTGCATCACGTACACCCTGGACATGTACCTCATCAATCAGCTGTCCGACTGCCTTGTTGTGCATGAGCAGCACTTTCAGAGATCGATGTTCCTGATTCTGCTAAGGACAGACGAGGCAGATGCTCCGCTGACGAGACATGTAGGGGCTGAGTGGCTCATTAATGCTAGTTAACGCACTTTTCTGTTTCAGTTGGACCGGATGGCACTGCAGAGGATTGTGTACGGTGTGCGGACAACTGCCCTGGACAGGATTGAAGGCAGCCGTGGGTGTGCGTTCAAAATCATACTCAACATCGTTATTTGCAACGTTATTGCGTCACTTCAGTTCTACGCTGGCGAGGAAATTTATAACAAACATGCATTTCACAGACAGTTATGGTGACAATGGTGATTTGCGTTCTTCATTGAAATTGTAGTTAAAGGAAAAATGAATACAAAATTAAGTCCACTTTTGTCGTATTTCGTTTTGTGGTCTCTTTCGATACCTCCTTACCACCGACAAGAAGCCAAACCGTAGCTCATCGTGAGCTACTTGTGCCAACAGAATGACATTCGCCAGCACCCCCTTGAACAGATCGGGACGAGTGTTGGCATCGCAGTCGGACATTCCAAGGAGGGACAGCCGCAGTATCTCCCTCGCGAACTGAAAGCTAAGCAAGCACACCTGTTTCAACCGCTTGACTTACATCCCTTCCCAAAGAGCTGTCCACCCTAAGAAACGTTGTCAGACTCTTCAAGTCATCACCCGCTTCGTTGGAAGCATTCACGCAGTCGCCACAAATACGAATCAGAACGTCAAAAGTTGCTAAGAGTGTAAATCCGGTTGAGTAGAGCAGACCAGCTAAGTTTAGTTCTCCGGTCATCCCATGGACGGCTAGAACGCAACAGAACGGGGCACACACTTGATAGAGGTAGACCATGGTTAGCATGACGATTAAATGGAACTGATCGATATCCTTGCCTGCTAAAAGACAGCTTGAGAAGCCTAGTGCCAGTGACCGTTTTTGGTCAGCTACCTCTTCAGAGAATGGTTGAGTTCCTTGACTACTAGTGAAAGCTGAAGGTTCAAGTCTTTGAAGAGATATCCACCACACGGCAGCTGTGACATGTAACCAATGTGTATGCTCAACGAGCTCACAAGGAACACCATCGTCGTTACATTCGACTCACAAACCGTGGCTTATGTTAGCGCTGAGGATGCTGCAATGAAGGCGTCCACACCGACTTAAGCAAGAACAACGTTCATGTATCCTTTTGAATACAGGCGAGCTCCTCTGGGCTGGCAGGAAATCTCAGCAGCTCATTGAATGGACTTGTGCCCCTTCAAAGACGCCATTGCTGAGGAGATGATTGCTTGACTAGACCCACTCTCATCGACATCAGTTGATCATATTTCAAGACGCACACAACAAATGACGCGGAACGAAGGGAGATGCGGTAGAGGAACCCACCCGGCGACTGCTTCATGGGGTCGTACAAGTGGTTGCTCACGCCCAAGTACTCGTTCCACGGATTGGTCATTTTGCACTGCACAAGGTCGGCCTCAAACTGATGCGGATCACGAAAATGGAAGTCGTTTGGATTGGCGCCCGTCATCAGATACGATGTGTTGAGTAATGGCATTGACCACCAAATTGAAGATGATCTAAATTGCCACTTTCCACGAAGAAACAGAGGACTTTAGCTTTTAAGTGGAATTTGGTGAAGGTGGTGGTTCCATCCCTGTCTTCGGAGAGTCTCCTTGTTGCGACACTTGCAGAATGAAATGGAATCTGTCTTCTGACTGTTGAGAGTGTATCGAGTGCCCCTTTATGAATTTAAAGCGGTGATGGACAAACAGCACAGTTTGTTGCCGAACTTGGCCTAGTTTCAGCGGCAAAAGCTCGTTTGCTTTTTGTTCTTCTCTCAGGACACGATGACCTTACACCGACATCGAACGAGGAAGGTTGAGAGACCTCTTCCAGACAAGTGTCCACAACATCTGTCGAGAAAGTCAACATCCCTACCTCTCGAATGAGTCGGAGAAAAACAAACTACACACAACAGAACTGTGCTCAAATTGAAAATTCGCATTGTGAATGGAGGTGCTAGCAGTGTTTGCGTGGTTTTGATGTGTGCCCACATTTTAGGATTAGCCGAGTTAATTTCTGTGGTCAATGCGAAACAAAATGTAACAAGCGATCAGCTGTTTGATATGTTTGGTTAGTGCACATCGATGGGGAAAATTTAGCACTGGCTTACCCGAGCTCACTTCGCTGCGCATCAAATTATTACTTCTTCTCGTGTCTATATGACATACTAGTCCATGGTATGTGTCAATAAAATCGCAGCAATGCTTAGTGTGCTTTTTCCCAGAACATGTAGCTACCCAAGTGCTCAAAACCAGAAATCACCACTGCGGAAGGGGCAGTAACTTGCACAACCTACACACCTCGTGAACGTAAACTTTAGTCCCATGAACGAATTTATCTGAATTTCCATTTCCACTCTAAGACAGCAACTCCTTTTCTTGAGTATATTCCGCAAATTTTTCTGTCATTCTCTTTGCGCTACTCAATTTTCTAGATAACAACTGCTGCCACGTCGGATTAAGCTGATTCAACGCGGTAATCGTGTACTTTTTACTCAGCTCAGTAAGTACAGAGTTACTGAGCTGAGTATAAATTCTCAATCTCTCATAAATCCTATTCGTACAGGATCAAATTTTAAAATATCTCTAAAATTAAGGTATTAATATAATTAGGAACAGATCCCTCAAATTAATTCATGAACAACCATAAGCTTAGAGGATAAACTATGGGCAATCTGCTGCAAAGTGGAAAATCTGGTCGACACCATGGTTCCAACACTGCATGAAGCATTTCCGCTTAAAAATCTATTAATCGGCACACAATCCCCAACCATCACTTTCACGTGCAATCCCCTTTTATTTCCGTAGTAAGTAAACAAAAATAACAAAAAATTAATCCGCGTACACACAAATGTGTCCCTTCGAAATACCACCACTCTCACCAGCGGCTTACACCACAATTTCTTACGCTTTATTAAATTAACGATTCTAGAAGTGCTTATAATCAATTTGAATCAAAAGAATGATGTACATCATGGCCGCCTCTGTCATTGCGAAGCCGGTGTTCCCATGCACGTCCACTAAGCCACAAATCCTCAGACGTAACTTGGCACGTTTCAGCTGAAGACACATCATTTCAATCTGCAAGTAGAGCACGTTAGTCTCTTTCCAAACACTGGACAAACAACAACTTACACTTCTCTCCAGTCGGGTGCAGCCAAGGTTGTGAGGCGGTAGGTTCTTCATGATCTGAGCCGCGACAATGCTCGCATCGAGCACCCTGCCACAAATACAAAACTGAAGGATGAGATCGAGGCCGCACAAAATTGACGAAGAGAACGCCATGAGGAATCTTGACCATATCAAAGTGATTAATCCCGCGTGAAGGATGTAGCACACGAAGAATAGTGTGAAGACTTGTGACAAGAAGAACGTCATCAGAATGAACAGAAGCTCGATCTGGTACAGGTTCTTAAATCTGACCACCCACTGCTGCAGCTGCGTGTGAATCCGTCCAATTGCGGTTAGTTCTCTGCTCAGCTCAGCCATCCGACGTCGGGTGCCGCGAGTGTGACCAACATCACAAATCTCCTTGACCACCAGCATAAGGTTATGGTTCAGAATTCGAAAGAGGTAGTCACTGAAGATCATTCCGCTGCTGAACTGGAACATCACCGCGATGATTATGTTCGACAGGATTAGCATGCAGACACTCTGGACTATCGACAGAACTGTCATCGCGTTACTAAAGGTTTCAAACGTTGTGGCGGTAATGATGAGAGCTGTTGACATCGTCCTGTATGTGAAGATTCGTCCACATTCTCGGCTCGCGTTGGCGCTTCGCTGCAGATGGACCATGTCCCTATGCCAGATCTCTATGATTTCGTTGTAGAGCGCCGCAGCCCTTGCCCGAGACGTCCATTGCGTGGCTATGCTGTGAACTGCCAGCAACATCAGGATCACGTGGTGAAAGAAATGTCCATCAATCTGTTCGAAGTTTTCGTCGGTTCGGAAATATTCGTAAACAAAGGGAAACAGAAGAGCTGTTGCGATATGCACCGAGAGGGAGTAGCCAAGTGCTTTTCGGGAGTACACCAGTTGGTGCTTCCTGCTGTCGTACAGGTGAGTCGCAAGCCCGAAGAGCAACGAATATCGGAAAATGCAGGCGATTATGGTGTCCACTCTGCACGCACTCATCGTGTGGTAAATGCCGCGCGACGGACTACTGAATGTGGAGTGCTTTAATTTAATGACGGCACGCATTTAGATTGAGTTCGAATGAGTTGTGGAATGTTATTTTAAGTTGATTGCATACATCGATTAATCGATAATATCGCTTTGACAGGAGAAAAGCAATTAAAATAGAAAGGTGGGGAAAGAAAAAGCCTCTCAAGCAGTAAGTTGATAGAAGCATTCGACTTATTTCTGCCAGCTCCGGGGATTGACAAGATTTTCGATATCGACTTCGAACTACGGGCTGCCTGTGTGAGGGAACTTGCATGGTTGCGACTAAATGGCTTTGAGACGGGAAAATGGTAGAAGCTTCGTTGAGTCAACGAAAGGTGCGTCAATTGAAACAAAATTCAGAGCTGGTGGTCAATTTAATGCTAAATCGACGCTAACCCGACGCCAGATTTTGAGACAACACACAGACCTAACCACGTCCACACTGTCTCTCAGTCATTCAATCTCTTTCGTGACTGGGAGCGGGTTGTTCTCACTTCTCTCTACCTCTTGGAAACAAAGGCTCTCGAAACAAGAAGCTGGAAACCAATCCTTTTGCGACAGCAGGGCTCAAGCGTCACAAAGTTGTCCAGCGCCCATTAACTAAAGAGATTAAATAGCTGAGAGCCGATCGCAATCAACTGAACCACTCACGTATCTCCTCAAATGCGCGAATGGACATTGGCATGCAACCGGTATGCACTCTGCACTCAACACACAGCTGTCCTGTCATCGGAAATAATTAAAAAGCGACCATCAGGCCATCGCAGTCGTGACAGTTGGCAATTTATGCCGCGTGAGGTCAAGCGCCAGTTCGATTGATTTTTGTTTCCCTGTTCCGCCTCAGTTTTGGACGGACTGCGATGGAGCATGGCGGGGTCGTGGCACAAGTACCGGGACCGGTTGGTTGTTGTTATCCTGAAGGCCGCCATATTCCTGGGCGTTAGCAACCACCTGTACGACCCCGTGAAGCAACAGCTTGTCTACTCGCCGGCAGCATTCATCTACCGCATCACGCTCCGTATGGTGGCCCTTTTCGTGTGCGCCATAAATTACAGTCAAATGATTTCCAGCGCAGCGAGTCTAATCGGAAATAAGACTTTTTTGTCGAATCTTAGCGCGGCTAACATGTGCGTGAATTTACTCGTCATCGTGTCCACCCTGTCCTCGGTCTGCCGAAGCACCGGAAGAGGAACGCTGCTATACAATGAGTTGCTGGGGATTGGTGTCGTGGACTTGATCAGCCCGCCAGAACTGGCCCGCATTCGAAGGCAAACCTGGGTGCTGTTCTTCCTCAAGTCAGCGCTGGTGGTGTTGATCGGATCGACTTCAATCCTCACGTTATCCTCCTACTTTCAGACGACTGCTGGGTCGATAGCATCGTTCGCAGGAATGTTGATCCTGCACTTTGAGCTCATTGCCTTTTACCATCAGTTCTCGCTGGCCATGCTCTACGGGGGGTATCTGTTCAAAGCCTTGAACCTGCGACTTGCTCAAGTGGTCAGGGAACTCAACCGCTCGCTGTACCTCTCGCGGAGGAAATCACGCCGGCTGAGGAAGGAGCTGGCCAGAATCGGTGCCTGGCACACGAAGCTTCTGAAGCTGATGATCGCAATCAAGGACATCGATCAGCTGCATATGCTGTTCATTCTGATGTCGGCTTTCTTCTATCAAGTGAGTGCGGTGTTCTACTTGATGGTGGTGCTCCGCGGGCTGTTCGGACAGGTGGGTCTATCAACACTCTTCTACTCGACCGGGTTTACACTCATCAGCGGCATTGATCTCATGATGGGAATGTATATTTGTGGCGAGTGCGTGATTGCTTGCGACGCATCGGGGCATGTCTTGAAGGGCCTGACAACGTTTCTCGTGGTGGACAGCTCGCTGGGGAGGGATGTAAGTTGTGTGGTTGCAGCACATCCGGAGGGTGTTACAGTTTGTGTGTTTATTTTAGATCGACATGCTGAGCTTTCAGATTGCCAGGGAGAAGATGCACTTGAGCATCTTTGGAATGTTCGAGTTGGACACTAACTCTGGACCCGCCATATTGAGGGGAATAGTGAGTCATATTATTCTATTTGTGCAAATATCCTATAATGAAGTACACCAGTGGGGGTAATAAACACAATTTCTGGCAACATGTCGGATTGGTTTTGTTTCTCTTGAGGTTGCGTTGCCATGGATCATGTCTTTTTTGGTGGACTCAGCAAAAGGTGTTAGCTGTCGTGCGAGAATATTGCTTCCGCATTAGGAGTTGAAGCAGTGAAGCAAATGACGTTATTCATCATCAACATTGTTTTCCGTCTCCGTCTTCAAGGTGTCGCCGACGATGAACCATGTGGACATGTTATTAAATTTCAAATGTGCAATCATCCGTGTACTCATGTCACTCTGTGATTCATCAGTATGAGCAAAACCTCATTGAACATGATAAGCAGAAATTCTATGCGAATTTCACAGAATTCGGATTCAGTTCTACATCCGGATCAAATCCCAAATTGATTCGACATGCACTGGTTTCCGAGGAAATGCTCAGTATTCACATCCGCGAATTAACGATTTCTATTTCAGATGACATATGCAATTGGTTAACAAGAAGAATATTTGTATATATTTTCGGAATTGATTGAATTATAAGGGGTTTGGGAAATACTTATGCAAAAGTCTCCGAGTGGAAATTATACATAATTCATGATTATTCATTGAGGGCTTACTGGGAAAAAAATGAATTCAATACGAAGCCACTCAAGTGCGAAACAGGTTGTTCATTTCAAATTTTCAGTGTAGAATTTTTTTGTTTTGAAAAATTTGGAATTAATTTGACTTCAAACTTTGTATACAATTTTTTTATTTAATTCCAAATTAAATTTAATTTTTCAAGGGTTCCACATTCAATTTCTGAAATGTTCACCGGATTGCACAAATTTTCAAACATTTCACCTTCTGGATACGGAACTAAGCTGGAAACATAAGTCGGTTACGATGCTTGCCCGTAATAGACGAGACGTTCAAATTCCAGTGAAAGCAAAGTTAACGTGCTTTTACCTGGTTTTCACATGTTGTCTTGTCACCATACGCCGTTGGGATCATATTAAAGCTAATATCACAGAAGCAGTCGATCGGTTGTAAAAGCCTGACTATGGGTACTAGAGCTGTGTCAATCGTGTCATTTTGACCCGTTCACTTAAAAATATTGGTGATTGCGATCACACAACTACAAACCAATCAATCACATAGTCAATATTGTTGACGATATATCCGGAACAATACGAGCGAATGAAACCATTCAATACTTTTGTTTCGTTCATTCTAATCGTTCCGTTCGATCATTTGAAGCGAAACAATTAAGCGTGTTTCTTTGACTGGTCAGTATCCAGCTTCGCAAGATTTCACACGGGAAGCAAAAACAAAAAAACTCACTGAGTTAAAACTTCTTACTAAAATTTCACTGTCATCAGTCAGTGAACCAAGGCATAGATGGCGCCAGAGGAAACTATTTGCTTACTAAAGATTGGTATCACTCGATTGTTTGACACTTGTAAGTGTTTTTTTTTGTCTATTTATTTTTTGATGTTACTTGTACAAATATATAACATATCAAATCATTCATATTATATATTTAATAACATGTTCTTTGCTTTTGAGAACTAAATTTACATTTTTGACGTTTGACATCTCTAATGTAATGGACATAAACACACGCACTACTAAGCTGATTACTGATTAGTAAAAAAAAAACGTCTAATATTGTAAAAAAGTCTAGAGACTCGTGTGACAATTCCATTTGACGTAAGCGATTGACACAGGGATGTCAAATGTGGACACCCAATTGGTTGTCCTTAAGGGCCCTTGATGGGACGCAATTTTATAAATTATTTTCTTACGTCCTCGCCATTGAGATGAAATTCAAGAACACAGTCCCTGCTCTCAAATTCCCACTTCGCCTCGTCAAACAGATTGCATCACTTAAATGGTACCATCTTCTGGTGCGTTATTTTACCATACTACTTACCCTAATTTATTCACAAACTTACGACACGGAAAATCGTATGTTTCAAAACGAAATAATGTTCGATACCAGCAGATTGATACATTACCACATCACGTCCGTATCTCAAGCAAACCTCAGGAAAGAAATTCAAAGAAATAGAGCACTCATGGCCCCAGTACGTCTAGACCCCGGTCTTGTTGAAAATTGCTACTTTCATTTATTTCTCCTCCAAACAGCAAGTCATAACCTAAGTGACAACAACTCACGATGGGGAATAGAGTCGAACCCGATGCGGGAGACACCATAACGAAACAACTACACACGTTCACACGTCCTCGTGGGGGGGAGTGTCCTTCGGTTCGGTTCGGCGTTTGATTGAAAAAGAAATTGTTAATGGATAACGCTCCAGCGAGTACACGCGTGGGCGTGTAATATTTGCGGTTCCCCGCGTCCGTATTTACGATGCCTTACATAATTTAGGCCGACAGATTGTACAACATTTTCGAAATGGAATATTACGAGAGCACGTTGGCGGACGCGAACCCGATGCGAGGAATGCTTTTCACATTAAGAAGACTCTCAGAGGAGTTTCGGGAGTTTCCAGTGAATATACATGTGTGCAGACACGTGCTGATGATTTCGGCGGTTTCGCTTCATGATTTTTGCAGAGTTTCAAGGAAGGCAGTAATTTATCGATTTATGGATGAGGTTGGAGGTCCTTGTGGTTGTGATTTATCAACTCATTTTATTAGCCTTTGCTTGCTGGGGCCTGATTACTTTTCTATATCTGATAATATTAGATATTAACAGTTTGGAAATATGATGGTCGTTTGATAATCTGTTTGTCATGTATGTTTTGAAACTGCCGCCAGACAGTAGACGGAATATTGTTTCTGTTGTATGCCCATTTAAATCAAATAGCTTGAATTTATTGTCCCGATTACATCTACCAACAGGGCGAAAATCGTGCCAGCTGGAGAGGATTGTTGGCTGAGGTCCAGGTTCACCACCGACTGTTGCGCCATTGGAAGAAGACGAAGTGTTTTACACTTTGTCATTGCACAATCAACGAATGTGGAATATTTCGTTGAAATTCAGTGCATTCTTTCATTCATTCGAGAATGATTCAAACAGTATCGACGCCAGGAGATGAGTCCGTATGTAAACGCAAAGCAAATTCTGGGAAAATGGCATAGAATTTCAGAGTTTTGTTGGAGTTCATCATGTCGAACGAGGTTTAATTCAAGTCCCACTGTCTATTTCGAGGCATCACAGACTGGCATGAGTACACGCATGACTGCACATTTGACATTCAATAACATGTCCACATGGGTCTTCATCAGAATTGCCTAGTAAGCAGTGGTTGTGTTGAATAGCGATTTCGTTTGCTCCAGTAGGCCTTCATAACAACTGATAATACTGAGGCAATGTTGTCAACCGACGGGTGACAGCTTGTATTGAATCAACTACAAAGGCCGTGATTGCACATTCAAATATGGAACCCGTTGCAACTTATCCCAGAAAAAATACAACCAATCCGAAAATTGCCTGAGATAAAATGTCTTTATTCCCCTAGTGTACTTCATTATAAGACAATTGTGCCAATAGAATAATATTCATCATAATTGCCTTGAGCAAGCCAGGCCCAGAGTTAACGTCCACCTCGAACATTCCAAAGATGCTCAAGTGCATCTTCTCCCTGGCAATCTGAAAGCTCAGCATGTCGATCTAAAATAAACACACAAACTGTAACACCCATCGGATGTGCTGCAAGCACTCTACTTACATCCCTTCCCAGCGAGTTGTCAACCACGAGAAACGTTGTCAGGCCCTTCAAGACATGCCCCGCTGCGTCGCAAGCAATCACGCATTCGCCACAAATATGCAGACCCATCCAGAGGTCAATACCACTAATGAGGGTAAATCCGGTCGAGTAGAAGAGTGTTGATATATCCACCACCCCAAGCATGCCCCGGAGCGCCAACAACAGGTAGTACATTGCACTCACTTGACAGAAGAATGCCGACATCAGAATGACCAGAATGTGCAGCTGATCGATGTCCTTGATTGCGATCATCAGCTGCAGAAGCTTCGTGTGCCAAGCACCGATTCTGGCCAGCTCCTTCCTCAGACGCCGTGATTTCCTCCGCGAGAGATACAGCGAGCGGTTGAGTTCCCTGACCACCTGGGCAAGTCGCAGGTTTAAGACCTTGCACAAATACCCACCGTAGAGCATGGCCAGGGAGAACTGGTAATAATATCCCATGTGTCCAACTTGTGTTACCAAGAAGCTTGCAATCAGTGCTATAGACGCAACATTCGCCTGACACTGGGTAGACATAGTGAGGATTGATGTTGATGCGATCAAAACCACCAGCGCTGACTTGAGGAAGAACAGCACCCAGGTATGCTTTTGGATGCATGCAAGCTCGTCGGAGCTTATTGAGTCAACGACACGAATCTCCAGCAACTCATTGATCGGACGTGTTCCCTTTCTGCGACTCGTCCAAACCGAGGATATGCTAGAAACGACGACGCCCATGTTTATGTACAAGTAAGCAATGCTGAGCTTCGACAAGAACGACTTATCCCCCACTGCATTCACTATACTCAACATAAATTGGTTGTAATTGACCACGCACCAAGCAAAGCACACCAGCCGGAGGCACACGCGGTAGTTAAACGCTCTCGGCGAGTAAACAAGCTGTTGCTTCAGCGGATCGTACAGGTGGTTGCTTCCACCCAGAAGCACGGCGGTTTTCATGAGGACAACAATGAACGAGTCCCGGTACTGGTTCCACCACCTCAACATTCCGCACGGAAGTCAACCCGAAACTGAAGGAGAAACCAATTGGATTGACGGCCGACATCGATGTACACTCCTTTGACCGCGATCTAAATTGAAAGTCCATTTGTCACGATGACGTGATGCGTTGGCCCTTTTTTAATTAGTTCTGAAGTTCTTCTTGCCCTGTGGATTTATTTTCCTTCTTTCAGTTAGCCGTGGCTTTTTTCTGAGTTCCGAGTCACCGAAGGGACCGAGTCACCGAAGGACCGAGTAACCGAAGGGACCGAGACACCAAAACGGACTCACATTGCGGCGTACAGTGTGTGTATATCATGCCGAGCTAGTGTAGGATCCAGTACTCGAGTCACTCGAATTGTATTGTAATACACCTCACTCGACAAGTGTTAACGTTACCATGGACGAGAAATGACCACATCACATCGACTCGATTGGTTAAGTGCTCGTAAGGGTTAATGGATGGTAAGGGCATCCACATTTGTCCCAGTGAGCATAATGGGACGATATGCGACTGTATGGACTACATCTAGTCCGGAATTATGTTGGCTCGGACTGAAGCAAACCTTGTACTTTACCCAAAAATCATCCGTTTTGACACATAGGCGCAATTTTTTTTAATTGCTCCTCCGGCGACTCATAGAGGGTTTGAGCCTAAGCAACTCAATGACGGTACTGGGCACGTTTCCAGTCATCAGAGCCAAGCTGTCTACATCTGCGATGACTTGGGCTCTATACCACGAGTTCCTCTCCTTCTCGAAACAAGAGACTTCATAGACCCTTTTTGCTGGAGCGTTGTTGTCCGTATGCTCGATGCGGCCGAGTACAAAATGGCTTTAGACGTTCACACTGTACGCTGGATAGGATCTTGTAGGCGAGGTTGAGTACCTGCTTAGCTTTTGCAAATGGAACTGATATTCCAGTCGTTGGGCATTTCATCGTCTTCCCAAATTCGGAAAACGACTTCGTACATGTTCCATACCAGAATAGTGCCACCAGCTTTGGTAACATTTCCATCAGATGGAAACAACTCACAGCCATTATCATACCTAAGTCGGCTAAGGATTCCCATCATCAGTCTCAGGATCTAACCTCTATTAGCAGTACTAATAGACGAACTACTCACAAGTACAACAAGCAATGCTGATAATAAGGGCAAATGTTGGCCTTGTTTGGCCTCTAATGGTCCATCCGCTTAGTCCAATTTTGGCATACTCTTTCCAACATTTTGCCCGATATCTCACGAATTGAGATCTCTAGGATATGGAAATGTTATCAGTCAGAGCTAGATCACAAATCAACATAATCTTGGCAAACTTAGCCTTGATGCGTTTGCTTTTATGAACAAAAACACTTTTGGCATGTGCCCCAAGGAACAAATTTACACCCACATAAGGGTTGCAATTGTAGTACAATTGTCGCATCATCCTCCCTTTTTTCCCAACCCATTCCGTGTCTGCTTAAAAGCTTCTACGAGCTCTCCTCATGTGCACAGCCTGCATTAGCATTCCATTGGTAGTCCTTTTCCCGCCCATCCGCATCGCACCAGAAAAATTCGACAAAATTCAACAAAACGAAGTCCAATTCATAATGAATGCATGTAACGTTAGAACTCAATTAAGTGAAATTGGACTGCATATGCTCAACGATCCGTACTGGGTGACGCGTCTGACAAAGAGGGGGAAATGATTGATTTCCCATCCACGATGTTATTGGCTCTTCCCATAATTCGGGTCCTTGCTCTGCACACGTTCGTTGTATGCACATTCATCTTTTCATGTCATTGATGTTTTTGCCCTTGTTATGCATATGATGTCACATGGCATGTTGACAAATTAAGCGGACTAGATACAATTTGTCAGTCTGGTGCCTGATGGTCAATTCGCATTAGCGACCGTGAGGCATGCTCTAAACACTTTCCGTTTGCACAATATACCTCACATATATGCGAATATTTAATATTTATTATTCGTCCTGTTTCAGGTCACGCAGTTGAAACAACAAAAACAAACTTAAATCACAATTGGTGAGTATTACTTTTTTTGATTTTATTAACCCAACTGAGGAGAGCCTCATCCATTATATCGTCTTTAATTCACGCATATGCAAAACGGGGACAAAAGAGATTTTGAAAAATATTAAAGACTGATTTTTGACATGGACTAAGGTAATGCTTTGAGAAACTGGGCGTTTCAATAACGAACGATTGAGAGATGATAAGCAACGCACATAAGCGTGATTGGTTTCAAAGAGTCAAGGAAATGTAGACTTGGGCAGAAATAGTTTTCTTAGCTGTAGTTATGTACCCAAAATATAATGTACCGCAGCAATTTTCATACAAATCGGTTGAAAGACGGCGATCAGAAACTTGAGTTTTTCTTAAATTACATTAATTATTTGAATTCAAGCAAAGAGAAGACTTCGGATCTAGTCCAAAAACTCGCCTAGTCATTGCCAGATGACCAAGTGGTTCCGAGATCTCTATTAATTGGCTTCAAAATAACTACACAATCAATTAGGAAATACAGAAGATGATAATGCTGGTGTAATTTTAAAACGCTTGATGTGTTTATTCGTCGCAGGTTCGATTCCTGCTCTGTGCGACGAAAATAATTTTCACGGTCCACCTCTTTCGAGTCACTAACAATGCTAACAATGCTCAAAGAGTATTTCCCGTCTATAAAACGCTTCTCAAACTTGGCCACTCGGAGTCGGCATAAAAATGTAGGTCCCTTCCGCTCGTGAGAGAACAATAGCACGCACAACACGAGTGGTTGCTGAGAAGTTAGGCCCTGGCCCTCTACGGACTGTAGCGCCACCCAAATTATATTATTATATTATTATATATGCTTCTTACTTTAAAACCTGAAATTAGTGTACTGGTTTGGAAGCCATTGGTTGAACAAAGGTCTAAGAACTCATTAAAGGACACTCGATCAAGGATAAATGTTCTGGAGACATGTGTTGTTATTATTTTAATAACAGAAGGAGGATCTTATCAGGTCCAGCTGCTCAGAGTATACATATAATGTATACCGCCTTAACAAAACGGATTCTGTCCTCTCTCCTCCTTCTGTTATTAAAATAATAACAACACATGTCTCCAGAACATTTATCCTCCTGTCCTCTCTCCTTACCTCAAATAATTCAGATTCATGCTTGTTGCACTGCATGAGACCCACTGAATGCTGATTTCCATGCCAATTATCTACGAGTACTTTAGACCATTTTGTTCTTAGTTTTAGTTTTACAATTTTTGTGAATTTTTTCCCATTAAAAGAAACTGGTCTCAAAAACAAAAAACTCATCCGAGTGAGCCGGTGAGATCAATAACCAGGGCACACGGATGAGCTTGGCGTGCTAATCCGCGAAACAGAGCTCTCTAGGAAACGTCAACCTGCTTAGAGCCAAAAACGTCTTCTGATTCGGCCATCCTTTGGCACAATGGGCTTATGCTGGCCTAAGTGTGACTGCTGTCCTCTTGCATAGCAGTCAACCACATAAACCTTCTGTCTCTACCTCCAGATAAGGAAGGTAGCATAATGACGTCCTTGATCCCAAGCTGAACTGGAGGTCTAAAGACGAAAGAGAACGAAAAGAAAACTAGATTTCTTCGCCCTTAAAAGAACATTCGGTAGAAAGCGGGGCCTGAAACCCATAATGACACATGTCACAGCTGTTGTCCGTACAATTTTCACCTACGGCTCTCTAGCACGGTGGTACGTCCTAAGCAAAAGCTACAACTTAGACAAACTACACGAAGTCCAGAGATCGGCAGCAATCGGAACCTCTGCAGCAATGAGATCATGCCCAACTGAAGCACTGAACGTCTAGGAGCACGTTCTCCTCATCTCAAGACTCCTCTTCCTTCTAGAGTATGTAGTTTTGTTCAGCGAGACCGTATGGCCATGGCAGAGCTCTGCAACTCCTGCCTGAGCATCTAATCCCTACTCCTACGGACTACACTACCCCAACTTAGAAACTGTCACATCCATCCAAACAGGACTGTAAAAATCCAATCATACTACACTTCTGAGCTACACAGACGGATCAACGCTAGAGTACGGTGTAGGAGCAGGATTTCAATATCTTCCACTTTTACCAACTCCCAAATCACTCAAGCAAACTGAAGTACTAACGATCAGAGGAACGTCAAGCTGCCATAAGGGTCATCACTTCAGCCACCTTTGAATTCTCTAAATTTGTACAAGAGAGGGCGTCCTCGAACGAGATGCCGCAAACAATTGGTGAAGGACCAACTTCGTGTGCGCAGATGGAGGCGTCTGGCGCAAGATCGTGCTAGCTGGAGAGGCTTGTTTGGTTGAGGCCCATGTCCACTTCGGACTGTAGCGCCAAACAAAGAAGAAGAAGAAGTGCAAGGAAGAACAACCCGTTCCCGAAATATAGGATCTTCCAATAAGGACTTGAAAACTTTCTTTTTAAACGTACATCACTTCAAATGGTCCATCGGCTTCAATTCTTGAGTCAGTTTGATCCTGTTTGGGTGTAAGCCAAGGTCCCAAAATACGAAATAATGTTGTCTGAGCGATGTCCAATTCTTGAGAACGCCATGGAATTGACTGATCTGGTTCCTTTGGTGCGGACGCCTGAACGGCAGCTATATTTTGGACACTTGGACCAAACCGTTGTCTCATTGACACGGCATCAACGCAAAACGAATATGTAGACTCAAATTTGTATACTATTCGGTTGTCTACTAGGGCGAGAACTACGACCGAAAATTGAAGTTAACGCTCTAAAATTGGCGTCACCGACTCCGAATTTCGGAGTAATTTACCAAGAGCTCGTGTACTTTACCAAGATGACAATGTTGAGTTTACTGAATAAAGTGACACTTTACTGATTAGTAACAGGGTACGTTCACAAATTAGAGTTGAAAGTTGTCACGTGCTCATTGCGAAACCCTATCCAAAATATATGGTAGAGATTTATTTCTCCTGCCCCACTATGCAAGAACCCGTACAAACAAAGTAAATTTTCATTCCAACTTAAACAAAAACATATCTTAACAAATCACCCATTACTGTGCGTATAACTTCAAGTGTCTTTCCACTTCAATTAATTTTCTAATGTCAAGCGGATAGCATCGATTAATCGATGAATGCAATAAACTTAATTGCCACTACCTAATCGAATAAAATCCAATGCGTGTCGCCATTCCCGCAGCACATTCGACATTCAATCATATCCTCATTGGTTAGTTAGCACGCGTCCGTGGCGTTCACCACACGATGACAGAGTGCCGAGTGGACACCATCATCGCCGGCATTTTCCGATACTCGTTGGTGTTCGGCCTTGCGACTCACCTGTACGACAGCACGAGGCATAAGTTAGTGTACTCTCCAAAGGCGCTTTGCTACTCCCTGTTCGTGCACGCCACATCAGTTCTTCTGTTTCCGGCTGTTTACCAACACTTCCAGACCGACGGTTACTTCAAGCAGGCTGGTGCAGGTTTCTTCGAGCAACTGTTCCGGCTTTTGTTAGGAATTCAGTTTTTCGCGGTTTTCACTAGCATAGCCTCGCAATGGACTTCTCGGGCGAGAGCTGCGACACTCTACAATGAAATCATCCAGATCTGGCACAGGGACATGGCCCATCTTCAGCGGAGTCCACAAGCGAGCCGCGAAAGTGGAAGAATCTTCACATTCAGGACGACGTCAACCACTCTCATCATTACCGCCACAACGTTTGGAGCCTTTAGCGGCACGATGGCAGTTCTGTCGATTGTCCAGAGTGTTTGCATGCTAATCCTGTCGAACATAATCATAGCGGTGATGTTCCAGTTCAGTTGCGGAATGATCTTCAGCGACTACCTCTTTAGGATTTTGAACCACAACCTCACGCGGGTTGTCCAGGAGATTTGTGATGTTCGTCACACCCGCGGTAGCCGACGCACGGCAGCCAAACTGCGCAAGGAACTGTCTACAATCGGCCAGATTCACTCGCACCTGCAGCAGTGGGTGGTCAGATTTAAGAACTTGTACCAGATCGAATTTCTATTAATTTTGATGACGTTCTTTTTGTCGCAAATCTTCACGCTGTTCCTCGTGTGCTTCATCCTTCACTCGAAAATGATTGCATTGATTTTGTCGAGATTCCTTGTGGCGTGCTCTTCCTCAGTATTGTGCGGTTGTGATCTGCTCCTTCACTTCTGCACATGCGGCAGAGTGCTAGACGCGTGTGATGGTGCGGCTCGGATCATGAAAGATCTGCCGTCTCACAGCCTTTGCTGTAACCGACTGGAAAGATGTGTAAGTTGTTATTTGTTGTATGCTCGGAGGGAGACTAACGTGCTCTACTTACAGATTGAAATGCTGTGCCTTCAGTTGAAACGTGCCAAGTTACGTCTGAGGATTTGTGGCTTGGTGGACGTGCATGGGAACACAGGCTTCGCAATGGCACAGGCCGCCATGATGTACATCATTCTTTTGATTCAAATTGATTATGAGCACTTTTGAAAGCCGTTTTGAATAAAATTGAAGTGGAACCTCTGTGGAAATGTGGAATCTGTGTTAAATAGATCGAATAAAATGTGATCAATTCAAAGTGACTCCTTCCAAACAGTGATGGCGACTCTTTAGAGTGATGAGCCAAATTGTATTAAAGTTTTACCGGGCGGGTTTCCTTCGGCCATGTGCTACAGACGAGTTGGTACATTGCACTACGGTGACCATCCAATCTTCTTTTTCTGTATCGTGTCCTTTTTATTGATTCTTTCTTGGAAAGGACAGTACTTTGTCGTCTTTCTTTACTAAATCGTCTTCATAGTGTCCATTGTAAGCCTATTGCCTATAATCTTCACGGTAAAGTACAGGGTCAGTCCAATACATTTACCATGAATTTTAAAAATGCAATGTCGTTCAAGTCGCTTCCTCGGCTGGTAGTCTGTCACAATAATTTTTCAAGACCTTGTTGATGACTTCAGACGCTCACAGATTATTTTGATGATATCGGCCTTACGTGCTTCAATTGTTTCCGGATTGGGATGGGATAGCATCGGTCCTTCAAGGCACCTCACAAAAAAACTCCAAACGATTCAAGTCGCAACTTCAAGGTGACCAATGCACATCGCCACGACGGCTGTTGATGCGCTAAGTATCGATTGAGGCATAAGCTGCGTGGCATGGTCCCTAGTCCTGCAAAGACTAGAGGTCATCCTAACTCTTCAGTTTCAGTAAGCAAGAAAATTGGTAAACATTTGGCTCTAACGTCAACCGTTGACCGAAACGTTGTTCACAGCCTCAATTTCAAAGAAACACCACTCCACACTAGGCACCTTCTAATCTTTGCACTCCATACGAATGCGAGGATCATGAATGTTGTACACTAGTGCACTTCCATACAGTGGTGGTGCATCATCTCTCCTACTGTTTGGGCTGCATAGCATCTTAACGGTTTTCAAGTGTAAATCGAATCATGAGGTATGAACTGACTTTCTGTCAACATTTCGAGCTGGAAAAAAAAGGTATCAACTGGTCAACATGTGTACTTCTTTCAGTCATGTGTTATACTTAAGCTAACAATTTAGAACTTTTTAAGATAATTTAAGCAAAGGCCCGTTCACATGAGCGGCGAATTGCGAACGCGAACTTAGCAAATGTAAGTGTAAACTATATTTTTTGGCATGCAAAAAAATTGGCACAAAATTATCGAGCTTTTTCATCCACAAAAATCTTAAGAAAAGTGAACTTAAGTTTTTATCTGCGAATCAATCATTCGCTTTGCAAACTGTCAAGCTGAGATCGCAGTACACAAACAGGCAAACACAATCCACAACCACCACGAACAAAAAATTCGCACTGAAGTGTCAGTTTGCACCCGTAATTTTCCGCGAATGAAAAAACTCCAGATGAATGAGTTGTCAGAGTTTGCGAAGTTCGAAGTTCGTAGCGACATCATATGAATGGACCTTTAATTAAAGATTGCAAAAATGGTCACCGTTTGCATGACTCACTGGCTCCACGAAGTTTTCGACAGTCTGTCCGCAGTGATAGCTTTCGTGGACCTTTACCGCCGCGAACGGAATTCCCTCCTATCATTGTCCATTGTGTAGAATGAACCATTCTGCCTGACAGTGAAATCGAAATTTTTAACTAACTTGAACTTTGAATTGAGAAAAGTTAAGCCACTACGTTTCCGTTGATTCATTCTTGGAAAGCTTACTGAATTACTTTTCCGTCTTTCATTAAAAGCATACCAACGCCTAACTTCCAAATAAATCTATCGAAACTCAACCAAAGTTCGCTCAGTGGAGAACAGAAACTGAATTGTCGTATGAAGAAACTATCTGCCATCAAAACGAATGTCAACGTTGTTAACGTCATCACCAACATCTTCAGCTAAAGCAGGTTCCAGGTGTCCCTCTGAATACGGGCGTGTGCTCTTGAATTGCCACCATTCTCTACGCGAAACCGGAGCAAGTCATGCAAGGACTTCGTCCCATTGCCGCGATGCACCCACTCGAAGAACAGACGGTGCACGGTAACCAACGCATTTACGAAGATGAACGTATACGCGACTTCGGTCAAGAACAGTCTTTTCTGCAGCAAGTTCGCCAGGTTCGAGGTAACCCTCCGAAGTGCGCAAAAACCAAAATTACCGACACGATGTGGAGCGCGACGCGATGCATGAACACTTTCGGCGAACCGCTGAGCAGATGTGATTGGTGCCACCAGAGACCAAGGAGGATCGAAACAAACTACATTGGTGTCGTGATTCGCCACCAGTCCTTGCCATCGCGCACCGAACAGACACCAATTCCAACTGACAGAAGAGCGTATGAGCTTTGCTCGCTGCCCTCAAGCAGGTATGTCATGTAACGACGGCTAATTAATGACCTGCCGAGGCAATGCACTTGAGCATAGTTCCAATTGACGTTTGCTCGGAGCTGCTTTCAATTAAGTTTAAATGTACCCATCATGCGACATAACAAGCAACGGGGACGAGAGCATTGTTCCCGTGATCGCTGTAAGAGGGAGGTTCCTGCAATCTGTCGGTTGTACCCCGGGGAGTTTCTGCAATTACATTCATAAGCCAGATAAGCCGCACCAGTCCCCTGAAGAGAACAATGCATAACTACGAACGCTTTGAAAGGAGACATGATGCTTGGTTGCGCTTAGCATTTGAATTAGATTTGAAATGTGTATGGATTGGCTTAATTGAGAACAACGCAAAGAGAGTTTTGAATTTTTGATGTGGAATGGATTAAATGACAAGCCCGTTGCCAGTTCATTCAAATTGTCGACAACGTCTGTCACGTCCCGATACATGAGATGGAACGAAACACAACGCGGCTTGAGATTTACTCGGAAGGAAGGTTGGGGCATCTTCTCTCAAGCTCATGACTAAGCCCTGACCAGGACTTTCTACGACGTGTCATCGCCCATCTGTCAGGCTAGAATGATGAAAATGTTGATAAGGCAACGGCTGTGACTTACTGGAGAGGTTACTGGCTTTGCATACCGAGCCATGAAGGATATTGTTTGAATAATCAACAAGTTCCCTGGTGGCTTGATGTTGAGGTGTATATAAACTGCGCACAATGCAGCCAAACTCAAGATCGTTGCGTGATTATCTGGGCGATCGATAAAGTTTGACATCAGGTTCTGGCCATTCCCCTGATGTAGATGAACCACTCCTGTGTTAAATGTGCCAAAAGTGGCATAAGAGCGCTCTGAAAATACAAATTCCGTGTGAAACCCTAACATTGCCACAACATTTTTTTGGACGAAACAACTGTGAAGACACGCCACTCAAGTAGAGTAGGTCGAAAGAAAGCTTTAATGAGAGCATCGAAAGAGAAAGGAGAAAAAATATGCAATCACTCATGATGTAAGATAATTGGTACAGATTCTTTTGAGATCAGTGCAGAAGAGACTAGGGAACTGTATCTTAAAAGTGCCAGTAAGTGTTCACAAAGTCTTGCCTCAAGCAAAACAAATAAACTTTTCATATATACTTCCAACTGAACATCCTTCGGAAGCTAGAGAGTTAGAGAGTCCTTAAACGGGGCCTCACTTCTTGGGGGTTAGACAAACTTTCGAACGCTACTCCTTCCCTTTGACCTTATCATACAGATGAGCAGATTTTATTCCAGCAGTCTTGATTACTTTGCGGACAGCCCGACAACGAAGCTTTGTTCCACTTCAGTCCTGATATTGTTATTTTAACCTCGCTTAGATCGGGTGCCTGTTGAGCTGGTTTCGAGACACTCACACTGAAGCCCACTATTGGCTACTCTGTTAAGACCGAGAATAAGTATCATGCGATAACAAATCAAGCCCAGTACAGCAGCATCAAAAGCGTGGGGTTTTTTGTTATTGAACCGATAAATGTAGTGTTTGGAGTCTTGGCATAGGTAAGCCAATGTCGCTTGTTTACAACATGTATGTGGCTATACAAGGCATGCTTATGGTTTGCACAATGGCCTCCACAAACGCATTGACGTTATATGCATTCAGCTCGACGTAACAGTTCCTTATTATATGTGCACACCAAGTTGTAGAACAAGTTGGTTATAAATAGGAGCCAATTTCTTGTGCATTAGCTACTTATTCATTATAAAACACCATACCTCGGGTTTCTGTAGCACAACATCCTACACCACAGGATAAAGTTCACTCGCAGGTCTGCTAGTCATCTACTGAGACTCCAACATGTATGCATACTTTCAACCAGACATAACTGAGAAGAAGCCCAAGAAATAAAAGCTTTGGGAAATTAAGGGAAGAGCACCGGCTTCTCAGAAAGAAAAAGAAAGAGCATGCGAAGCGCGCGATTGAGGAATGTTACTGCAGGAACGATGTTCGGAAACTCTACCAACATGTAAAAAGAACATGTCAAGTTCGGAACCGCAAGGACGTGGCGCACGCAGCTAGAAGAGGACCTGAATAAGTTGAACGTACGTGGTTGAAAGCAACTAGCACAAGACCGAGCTAGATGGAAAGGCATGTTGGCTGAGGCCCAGGTCCACCTCGGACTGTAGCACCATCCAAGCAGAAGAACAATTCCTATGTTTAAATAATGTAAAAATAAAATAAAATGAATTGTCTTCATTGAACAATTCCAAAGAAAAAAACAGCAATGTTGAATAAAAAGAGGTCGTTATTAATTTAATCCCACTAAAACAGCGATTAGTCACACAGTGCGTCGCTCCGCCCCTTCGTCCTCACAAATAGCACATTAGATCGAAGATGAACGTTGCACGCATTACTTAGCTGTCAGATAGGCACCAACAATGGCGGCATCCGTCTGCAATCGATTTGTCGATTTCTATTTCGTCTCTTGCGTCAGTTTCGAACAGCCTTCGTTTGGTGCAGAATGACAAGGCCTTGGAACGATTACCGGGACTCGTTGATTGTTGTCCTCCTTAAAGCCACGGTGCTCTTGGGCGTGAGCAACCACTTGTACGACCCGGTGCAACAGAAGCTTGTCTACTCGCAGGCAGCGTTCATCTACCGCGTGTTCCTCCGCCTAGTGTCCTTTTTTGGCTGCGTGGTGAACTACAATCAACTCATGTCGATTTTTGTGAATCTGGTCGGCAAGAGAACATTTCTCTCGGAACTTAGCGTGGTGTACATGTACATGAACCTCGTCGTCATCGTTTCTGCTTTGGTCTCGGTTTGGACGAGTCACGGAAGGGGAACACGTCCCTTCAATGAGTTGCTCGAAATTCGTGTCGTGGATTCAAACAGCTCAGAAGAGCTCTCCTGCATCCAAAGGCATACCTGGACGTGGTTTTCTCTTAAGTCAGCACTGGTGGTCTTCATCGGATCTTTGACAGTCCTCACGGTATCTGCACAGTGTGAGCCTAATGCTGCGTCGATTATACTGTTCATGAGCACATTCATAATTGAAATCGGACACACATGCTTTGTGCACATGATAGGGATGGCCATGCTCTACGGTGGGCACCTCTTCAAAGTCCTGAACCTGCGACTTGGTCAGGTGGTCAGGGAACTTAACCGCTCGTTGTACCTTTCGCGGAGGAAATCACGACGGCTAAGGAAGGAGCTGAACAGAATCAGTGCCTGTCACACGAGGCTCTTGCAGCTGATGATCGCAATCAAGGACATCGATCAGTGGCATTTGTTTGTTTTGCTGATGTCGGCCTTCTTCTATCACGTGTGTGCTATGTTCTACTTGTATCTAGCACTCCGAGGTTTGTTCGGGGAAGTGAGCACAGTGGGACTCTTCTACTCGACTGGATATACGCTCCTGGTCACTATTGACGTTCTCTTGTGCCTGCATTTCTGCGGGGAGTGCGTGAAGGCTTGCGACGCATCGGGGCATGTCTTGCAAGAGCTGTCAACGTTTCTTGCTGGCAACAGCTCGCTGGGAAGGGATGTAAGTAGAGCGGTTAAAACGGAGTCTATGGGTGGTACAATTTATGTGTTTTTAGATCGACATGCTCAGCTTCCAGTTTGCAAGGGAGAAAATGCGGTTGACACTTCTTGGGATGTTCGACTTGGATGCCAACACTGGACCCGGCCTGTTCAAGGGGATAATGGCGAACATCATTCTGCTGGCACAACTAGCCTATGACGAACTGTACTAGGGATCGGCCTCTTTCACTTGGTAGTTGAATGAAATGTACAGCTTTTTTTGGAAATATACGCTTGAGCTTATTGAAGGGACAACAGGATTAATGATCCATAGATAGTAGGTGGACTAAAATCGGTTGCACAGTGTTGACTTTTAACCCCTGTCCATAAGATGGATGCAGGATCTGTTTTCAGCTGCCATCTTAGAGTCATTTGAAAGCCTGATGCGTTTTGCTAACTCTTTAATAGACAAGTCAAATCCGAAATCAGGATATTCTCTCAAATTTAATTATTTTAAAGGGTCCGTATCCCTTTCTGCGGAAAATACTGTCAAAGACTTGGAAGTCTGCCTAACTCATCGTTCCCGTATCATACTCATACTTCCCATATTTTGGCAAAGTTCAAGTCAGCCGTTGGCTTCATAAGGCGTAACGCATCCATTTACATTGTTTTAACTTTACATTGCACTGGACAAGCCATTCCTTGATTGTGATGTCGTCCTCACAACCTTTTCTGAATGTGTCAAAAAAGTACAAGAGCGATACACAAAATTCTTATTTTTAAAATTTTTGGCCGAACTATAAGGCAAGGTGCTCAATGCTCATGACGTAATTTTTGTTTTGTGGGCCGTGGCGTATGGGTATGTACATCGACCCCAACCTCGAAGTCGTAGGTTCGATTCCTGCTCTGTGCGACGAAAACAAATTTCACGGCCCCACCTCTTTCGAGTCACTGACAATGCTCGAAGATTATTTCCTGTCTAGAAAAAGCTTCTCAAACTTGGCCATTCAGAGTCGGCATACAACTGTAGGTCTACTCCACTCGTGAGAGAACAATAGCCCGCACAACATGACTGGTTGCTGAAAAGCTAGCTAGGCAGAATTGTAGAGTAATTAATTAAATAAAAAAGGGATTATAACTAGTTACTTCTTCTTTGCCTGGGGCTACAGTCCGGGGTGGAGCTGGGCCTCAGCCAAACTGACTCTTCATCTAGCCCGGTCTTGTGCTAGTTGCTACCAACCACGCACTTTAACTTATTCAGGTCCCCTTCTAGCTGTGTGCGCTACCGTAGGCGTTTTGTGCGTTGTCCCTCAGGGTTGGAGTCGAAAACTTTCCGAGCCGGAGCATTGATATTCATTCGCTCGACGTGACCTAGCCATCTGAGACGAGAGATTCCAACTCGTTTGCTCAGATCGATGTCGCTGTACTAGCCGTACAGCTCGTCGTTCAGTCTCCTCCTCCGAGCACCATACGCACATACGGGACTGAAGATGATTCGGAGGACTTTTCTCTCGAAGCTACCAAAAATATAGTCGTCCGCTTAAGCTTCTCCGCCATACAGCAGGACTGCGACTATGAAGGCTTTACCATGCTTCTACGAGAGATGGCCTTATTCCTCAGTGGCCTTCCAAGTGTGAATGTGCAATTTCAGAGCCTAGGTTGACAAATTTATAGTTGTGTATAGTGACGTTTTGTCCAAGACGTCGGTGTCCGTAGACAGCATATACCTTGTCTTACCGTCATTAACCGCAAGCCCCATGTTGGCCGCTTCCTTTTCGATGCTCACAAACGCCCTACTGACAGCCCGTTCTGTTCTTCCGATGATATCAATGTCATCGGCATATGCGAGCAGTTGCACAGATTTGTGAAAGATCGTGCCTCTGGTGTTGACATTTGAATTCCGCACGATATTCTTAAGAATGTTGTTAGAAAAGTCGCATGAAAGTGCGTCGCCTTGTCTAAGTCCTTTTCTGACATAAAAGGTCTCGGGTCAATTCTTCATCGACCTTGACAGAGCATCCGCATTCTGCAAAGACGGACGAGTTTTGCAGGGTAGGCAGCCCCTACTAGACAAGGCGCTGTATAGCTCCTCTCTATATATACTGTCATGGTCGGCCTTAAAGTCGATGAATAGGTGGTGGGTATCGACTTGAAACTAGTGGGTAATGTGAATATTTGGTCAATAGTGGATTTCGATGGCCTGAACCCGCACTGATATTTACCTATCAGGATGTTAACGTTGGGGTTACACAGAACGGCAGAAAAGAACTTAAATTATAAATTTTGGAAACTTATCCCACTATAATTGGCACAGTTTAGAGGGTCTCCTTTCTGTAGGAGCCGACAAACGAGCGACTATGTCAGAATAGAATACCAGGTATACCGGCATGAAGTGAGCGCCAAGATACAAATGTCTCGATAGGGAACATTTGTTGTGAACGAGTCCTTTCTTGTTTGTTTGCTATGACATCTGTGAAAAATATTTAGTATACATCAAATCATTGAACAGACAAAATCATATTTTTTCATCGTGTTAAAAATGTCGAATTTTGTACCAGAAAGTGATGATTTGCGGAAAGCATTAATTTTTTGTTTCATTTGAAGAAAAGTGCTGCAGAGTCGCATCGAATGCTTGTCGAGACATATGGTGATCATGCTCTATCAGAAGCAACATGCAAAAGATGGTTTCAACGGTTCAGAAATAATGATTTTGATGTGAGAAATAAAGAACGTGGAAGACCACCAAAAATGTTTGAAGACGCCGAATTGCAAACGATATTGGATGGAGATGACACTTTGAGTCAAAAGCAAATGGCAGCAATGTTAAATGTTGCACAACAAACAATTTCTGACCGTTTAAAAGCTATAGGAAAGATCCAAAAGTGTGGAAAATGGGTACCACATGAATTGAATAAAAGACAGATGGAAAACCGAAAAAACAAAAATTTTGTTTCAAAGTCGCGTAAGAAAATCAGCTTTGCATCGGATTGTTACTGGTGATGAAAAATGGATTTATTTTAAGAAAAAATCATGGGTTAATCCGGGACAACCATCAACATCGACTGCAAAACCGGATCGATTAGGCAAGAAGACAATGCTGTGTGTTTGGTGGGACCAGAAAGGCGTGGTGTACCACGAGCTCCTAAAACCTGGTGAAACCATTAATACTGATCGCTACCGACAACAAATGATCAATATGAACCATGCATTGATCGAGAAACGACCAGAACTGGCCAGAAGACACGGCAAGGTAATTTTGCTCCATGACAATGCACCTGCACACAAAGCAAAACCGGTTCAGGATACAATAAAAACACTTGGCTGGGAGCAGCTACCAAACCCGCCGTATTCACCAGACTTGGCTCCTTCCGACTACCATTTGTTTTCATCGATGGGACACGCTAGGCTGAGCAGCACTTTGATTCCTACGAAGAAGTCGAAAATTGGGTGTCTGATTGGTTTGCTTTAAAAGACGAACAATTTTATTGGCGTGGAATTCACAAATTGCCAGAAAGGTGGTCAAAATGTCAAAAATTAAAGTAAAGACAATAAGTCATTAAACGCTGAATAATCCCAAACGTGAAAAGTTTCCAAAATCCGTCCTTTCTACTTGAAGACACTTTATTAAAGCAAGTATTTCAAAAGTTCTCATAATCAATTTGAATCAGAAGAATGATGTACATCATGGCTGCCTCTGTCATTGCGAAGCCGGTGTTCCCATCCACGTCCACTAAGCCACAAATCCTCAGACGTAACTTGGCACGTTTCAGCTGAAGACACATCATTTCAATCTGCAAGCAGAGCACGTTAGTCTCTCTCCGATCACAGAGCAAACAAAAACTTACACTTCTCTCCAGTCGGGTGCAGCAAAGGTTGTGAGACGGCAGTTCCTTCATGATCTGAGCCGCTCCATTGCTCGCGTCGAGCACTCTGCCGCAAATGCTGAAGTTAAGGATGATATCGAAGGCGCACAAAATGGCGGTGTAGCACGCCACAAGGAATCGCGACAGAAAAATGTTGGTTAATCCCGCACGAAGGACGAAACACGCGAGGAACAGCGTAAATATTTGTGACATGAAGAACGTCAGCAGAAATAAGAGAAACTCGATCTGGTACAAGTTTTTAAATCTGACCACCCACTGCTGCAGGTGCGAGTGAATCCGTCCAATTGTGGTCAACTCCTTGCGCAGTTTGACCACCCGGCGTCGGCTACCGCGCTTGTCACAAAGGTCACCAATCTCCTGGACAACCCGCGTGAGGTTGTGGTTCAAAATCCTAAAGAGGTAGTCGCTGAAGATCATTCCGCTGCTGAACTGGAACATCACCGCGATGATGATGTTTGATAGCAAAAAAAAACATATACTCTGGACGGCAGTTTCAAATCCCATAACGTTGCTAATAGACTCCACCAATGTGCAGGTAATGATGAGAAAAGTTAAGATGGTTCTGCACGTGAAGATTTTTTCACTCTCCCGGCTCGTGTCGGCACTCCACTGCAGATGGGCCATGTCCCTGTGCCAAATCTTGATGATTTCATTGTAGAGTGTAGCAACTCTTGCCCGGGAGGTCCATTGTGAGACTATGCTTGAAAAAGACGTCAGAAACTGGACTACCACCAAAAGCAGGAACAGTTGCTTGAAGAACACTCCTTCAGTCTGCACGAAGTACTCCTCGATCCGGAAAAAGTTGTAAAAAACCCGAAGCAGAATCACTGACATGAAATGAAGGGTCAGCGAGTAATAAAGCGCTTTTGAGGAGTACACCAGTTGACGTTTGTTGACGTCGTACAATAGACTCGTAAGGCCGAACAGCAACGAATACGCAAAAATACTTGCGATGATAGCATCCAATCGGCACTCAGCCATTGTGTGGTGAATGAAGTTGCCCCGCAAATAAGCAATGAGGTCGAGACAGAATGTTGAAAGTGTGCACATCGAATTCAAGTTAATTGCATGCACATCGATTAATCGATGTTATCCTTTTTTAAACAAAATAAGTAATGGAATTGAAAAGTCTTCCAAAGGTGTCTCACAATAATTTTGTAAGCAGCGCTTTTTGGAAAAAAATAAATAAATCGAAAGAGCTTGAGGTATCCGTTGGGCATTTAATTATAACAGACTGCGGCTACAGTAATTAAATGTAAAGGAACGTATGGAACGCCACTATGAATTTCAATGATTCCATTTATTCCAGTAATTCCAATGATTCCCTTATTTATTGCGATTATAGTCTCTAGTATGTCTGTAATTTAGTAAGCCTTCAAAAATCGAACGCTAGTATCACTTCTTGAATAAAATGTCAAACATCTTACATAACCTTCGGCACCAGTCTCTTCGACTGTCTGCACTAGTCTTCTTCCTTTCAGAACATACTGCTGTACAGTGTTGAATTCATCCATACGCGTAACAAGCCGTATACTCCCTCTTCGGTTTCGTGCAATTGCCTTGTTGTTGCAGCATTCGATAGCTGTCAGTTTTGCATGCGGATGTGTACCCACTCGCTTGAAAAAAGCCTGCAGCTGCGCTGCTTTTGTACCAAATTACTGTATTTATGCCTGGCACATCAGCTACTCATTTGATATGCCATCCACTTTTTACGCCACAAATTTATCTTTTCACTAGCAAAGTCTAGTTGCTTCTCCACTTCCAGGCCTCAAATTTTAAGGGCTTATGGTCTTTTGAACTAAAAAGCTCTTGTAATTCTTTCAATAGTTCATCAATAATTTGTATTGTGGATATGTGCGCATCGACCCCAACAATCTTGAATCTTGACGTCGTAAGTTCGATCCCTGTACGACAAAAATGATTTTCACGCCTTCACCTCTTTCGAGTTTCTTTTACCTGACAATATTCAGATAGATAAATAAATTCGTAAATCGCGTGTTATACACAAAGAGCCATACCAAAAAGCGCAACTACAGAAAATAAGTGGAGTACAGGGCTAGAAGACGGGAGGAGAAAAAGCTTCTATGCCTGAAGAAAATGTTTCTGGCAAAATTCTCAGCTCAAGGATATCGAAGAGTCTAGGGACAAACAGAAAATTCGGGTCTTCTACAAAAAAAGCCAAAAGCCTGGCCTCAAACTTTAGAAAAGGCACCCAGGGTCTACGAAATTACGGGGGTAATCTAGTTAAACAGTCAGTCTGTTTAAGCAGGACTTCCAACAGCTATTTAGCGGGCCCGACCAGGAGAGAGTGAAATTCCCAACTCTAGTCGATGAAGTAGTGCTTTCACCTAGCTTTGAAAAAGTCAGTCAGTCAAAAGGGTGTAGATCAATAAGGCCGCAGACTCAGATGGTTTACCATCGGAGCTCTTCAAAGCTGGGGGCAATGTACAGGTAGGTAGCATGCACCAGATCATTTGTCAAATTTGGGAAGACGAAACCATGCCCGACGACTGGAATATCAGCTCCATATGACCCATCCACACAAAAGGCGATCCTACCTCTTGCAAAGACTACAGAGGTATATCCTATCCAGCATACTGTGTGAACGTTTAAAGCCGTTTTGCGCCGCACTAGTCGGCACGTACAAGCGACTATTTAAAGGCCCAAGCCCATAGAATCAGTTGCGAGACAACAAGTGTGGGCTATATGTGGAATGCATCAGAATGGATGAAGTTGGCGAACTTTTAACTTTTGTTCCGTATGACAGTTCATTCTCACACTTGTGTCTCATTATCGTATGTTTGCGTATCATTTTACTCTCATGTGTTGTGTGGGATTGCATGTATGAGTACATATTTCGGCCGCGACGCACGTATTTCATTGGGCACCTCTTTGCAATCCGACACATTCGATTCGTGTGGATTTCAACTGCAACGCACGCACCGGATTCTATGGGCTTGGGCCTTAAAGCAACATTAAGATAGCAAGAAAGACAAACGTGTTAAGTGTACTTGCGGTCAATAAATAGACTGACTCTCTTTTTGTCCCTTCTCAACTGTTATACTTTACACGGAATAGATGCCAAAACACAGTATAACAGAGTGATGACGTAAATAGAATATTAATTATATAAGAACATTACCTAACGCTGCTACACAGACAACTCCACTTCCGTGGTGCGAAATATCGATTTCCCCATAAATATAGCACGCACTCCAAGCCTTTCAAGAACATTTGAGATATTCCCAAATGTTTCCCAAAGTGGTGCTCGCATTTGTCAAGAGGAATGACGTCATCAAGCCACTACCAATCAATTAAACAAATTTCTCCTATTCACTTATATAATCGAGGGACACCTACCACTCCGTGTCACCGTTTAGTGTACGTGCACGCCTCTACCGTGATGGAGACGCTCCGTAAAAGGCTATACTTCGAGCCTCACTTGCGGATCTTGTACAGATCTTTTCGCGTCCTTGGACTCATTCACTTCAAGTTCAATTACGCGACAAACAGATTTGAGCAGTCTCGCGTCCTTCGCATCCTGTCACTGATAACGAACAACATCGTTCGGTACTTCTACGGGTTTGTGGTGCTTAACAAATTCATGGAAATGATGCTCCCTTACGTACGAACGGCGAGAGTGAAGTATGAATTCACCAGCGTGAAGGCGCAGGACTCGCTCCTGCGGGATTTCTGCATGACGAAGGATTACATATCGGCTCTGCTGTACGTGTGCAGCTACTTTCGAGTGCGTGGCATCCTGTTGCCAACAATCAACGAGATCGTACATATTTATCATCTCATCCGGAAGCGCACGCACACCGGGCTATACGTCGACGCGAAAATGTCCTACATCCTGTACATAAAAGTGTGCATCACCTGTTGTCGGCTGAAAATGCTTTTCCTCGTGCACCTGTTTTTTTCTTTCATAATTTACGACTTTCTGTGGGTGTTCGGCTACGCGATACCGGTTCTGATATTTGCCAGCTACATCTACAGTCAGCTGTTCTTGATTAGTGTCTACTTGAAAATGGTCGAGCTTCTGGAGGCTGCCGACTCACGCATGGACAATCGGCAGCTGCGGAGACTTATCAAGGAGCTCATTTCGATTTCGCATCGCATTCACCGTGTGAAGCAAAAGTTGAACAGCATCTTCAAGCCCATTTTTCTGGACACTTTCGTGGGAGCAGCGTTCGACGTTAACAGACTCTATCTGTCCTTGAAGGTTCTGTTCTACTTCAGGTACAATCAGAAGCCGCTACTGTGGCACAGGATCTGCAACATCGGCTTCCCGTCCTGTATTTCCTACAGCTGCGATGCGTACCTACTGGGCCTCCTGTCAGACAACCTGTTGCAGGCGGAGGATGACTTTCAAAATTCGCTTACGGCCATTTCCAGCAAGCGGATGATACGAAGCAGGGATGTGAGTTGTGTCTATGGAGCGTATGAGTGATTTTTAAAAGTGCTTGTGGTTGACAGGTGGAGTTGGTGCTGTTTCAGCGACATGTATACGGACTGGGCAGCGTGGTGCTCGGCGGACTCAAAGTGGACCAGGAATTCGCATTCGATTATGCGATCAATATTGTGCTGAACTTTGCGCTGACATGCCTGCAATTCTACGCCGGCGAGGAGGTCTATGCGACAAACACTCAACAGCCTCAAGCACTCAACAATGCAACCAAAATGATGTGATTTTTTCAATTTTTAAAACTTCTCGCTTTTGTCTTGTGCACATGTTTCGTTGCGTTTTACTGGGTTGATGTCTGTTCTCAGCAGGAGTTCGCTGGGGACTGATTTTATTTTGAAGTGGGAAGGTGATGAGGTACACGCCAGGGTTGTATGTTGTTACATCAATCCATCGCTCAATAGCTTATCTGTTTGATCACACAATTAGGGTCTGAACTCCTCGTCGGACATTCGGTCGTGTCTTCCAGGATAGTGAATGGAGGTATAGCTGTCATAATAGCTCAAGCTAAGCGTCAGAGCCTCCTATCTCCAGGGGGAGCCCGAGATCGATTGAAAGTAGCGTCCCACAAGCTTGGATATCAATACAGATACAGCCAAAAGTTGAACAGCATCTTCAAGCCCATTTTTCTGGACACTTTCGTGGGAGCAGCGTTCGACGTTAACAGACTCTATCTGTCCTTGAAGGTTCTGTTCTACTTCAGGTACAATCAGAAGCCGCTACTGTGGCACAGGATCTGCAACATCGGCTTCCCGTCCTGTATTTCCTACAGCTGCGATGCGTACCTACTGGGCCTCCTGTCAGACAACCTGTTGCAGGCGGAGGATGACTTTCAAAATTCGCTTACGGCCATTTCCAGCAAGCGGATGATACGAAGCAGGGATGTGAGTTGTGTCTATGGAGCGTATGAGTGATTTTTAAAAGTGCTTGTGGTTGACAGGTGGAGTTGGTGCTGTTTCAGCGACATGTATACGGACTGGGCAGCGTGGTGCTCGGCGGACTCAAAGTGGACCAGGAATTCGCATTCGATTATGCGATCAATATTGTGCTGAACTTTGCGCTGACATGCCTGCAATTCTACGCCGGCGAGGAGGTCTATGCGACAAACACTCAACAGCCTCAAGCACTCAACAATGCAACCAAAATGATGTGATTTTTTCAATTTTTAAAACTTCTCGCTTTTGTCTTGTGCACATGTTTCGTTGCGTTTTACTGGGTTGATGTCTGTTCTCAGCAGGAGTTCGCTGGGGACTGATTTTATTTTGAAGTGGGAAGGTGATGAGGTACACGCCAGGGTTGTATGTTGTTACATCAATCCATCGCTCAATAGCTTATCTGTTTGATCACACAATTAGGGTCTGAACTCCTCGTCGGACATTCGGTCGTGTCTTCCAGGATAGTGAATGGAGGTATAGCTGTCATAATAGCTCAAGCTAAGCGTCAGAGCCTCCTATCTCCAGGGGGAGCCCGAGATCGATTGAAAGTAGCGTCCCACAAGCTTGGATATCAATACAGATACAGCCATTAACCAAACACGGTCTCGTTTTGGAACCCTGAGGAACACCAAGAATTGTTCCTTCTGAGCAATGTAATGATCGTCTTCTTCTCAAATTTAGATGCTGTTCACCACCCCAAGCAAAGTAATTGCATTGAATTCTCACTCATTGAAAGTGACCTCCACCAAAAATATGCTGCTTCTGCTTTGCAATCTTCGCCCACAGTTGAATTGTGCACTCAGCTTGCCACTTACATTGATATGTTCACTTGTGACGGGAATGCCATGAATTGTGTATTGATTGCATTTGCAAGCTTCCATTAAAAATAGTGCTCTACTTGTGCGCCCTGACACAAGCATGTAAAAGCCATCTCAAAATCGCTTCCACCCGGAGACTGATTGAAGCCATTAACTGCATCGGGTTCCATCAATTTAAGTGGAATCGATTTTCTGTAGCAATCGACAGAATGTGTGGTTTCCGGTTCAATGCTGCCATCATTCGGTTAAACCCTCGCCCTCAGGTGACACCTGGCTTCCGCATCAGTCAGCATGTGTAAACCGGTGACAAAAATTGACATGAACATCCACATAAAGATCGTGTACAAAGTGCTTCTATACTCCGGACTAATCCACTTCAAGTACAGTGTGACGGAGCGGATGTTCAAGTGTCCCCTGTGCAACCAAGTGCTATCGCAGATTGTTTACCGGACAGTAGCGCTGGTGTACGGCGTCATGATGTGGTGGTTCTTTTCCTTGGCAATTAGCTTCTACATCAATTACATTGATGCGCCGGTAATGGCGTCGAACCCTGTTGAAATTCAGGACACAATGCTTAAGATGTCCCAGGTTATTCTGCGAATCGTGACCACGTATCTGTTCGCTTGGAACTATCTGAAGCGACGGCACTGCTTGCTGGCGATCCTCAACGAAATCCTTGACATTTTCCATCGGCTCACACTCCACACTGATACCTTCATTTACTTCGATTCAAGGCTTCGGCACCTGGTAGTCTTGAAGATGTGCATTACCTTCGTTCGGCTGCATCAAGAGTATAAGACACTACTGCCAGCTGCTTTTGCACTGAAGGATGTTCTGCTGCCGTACAGCTACCTGCTGAGCATCGCGATGAGTGTTACTTGCATAGGCTTCCAGCTGACTCTCATCTGTTTCTACACGAAGATGTATGAGTTCCTGACGCTGTCCTGCTGGCGGAGACGGGATCAGGAGATCTCATGGTACTTACGAAGGTTCATTGCGGTTTCAAATCGCATCCATCGGGTCAAGAAGCAACTGGACGGCTTCTACACGATTCTGTTCCTCGCGTCCTACATCGGAATGCTTACTGACATCTACTACACTTACACATACCTGCAGGCAGCAATAGCTGAGGGCAAGCATGTGGGTTGGCTATTCGTCATGCTCTGGATAGTGAAAAGCTCTCCAGGCTGTGTGACCGTGTCTTTTGACGTCTATTTGATTGGCCGGCTGTCTGACGTGCTGGCTGGGACAGAGGAAGCATTCAAACGCCGCGTGCTCGAGTTGATTGATGAACGGGGCATGCAAGGGGACACAAAACTTCAGAGGGCGGTAAGCTGTAAATAGTTCTGTGCGATACTGTGATTTTATTTTGCTGACGTCTTGCAGGTGGAGCTGCTGTTGCAACAGGACTTGTTGCGTCGTATAAGCACGCTGGCCATTGAAAAGATACATTTGAACCAACAATACGCATTCGCCTACTTTCTCAACGTGATCGTTGTTAACGTGATTACTTTTCTTCAGTACTACGCCAGTAATACCGGCCGACACTAGAAGTCATAGCACGTGAAGCCGGTGGCTCGAATGATTTATTTGTCATTTTGTAATATGAAGAGACTTAGTGCATAATTTTAGGCTCACATTTCAATTGGTATAGTGTACCTTGTTTTTTTTACTAAATTAAATGTTTTGCGATTGCGTCATGATGGAGTGTGTGTCAAGTTTAGTTCCAAGAAGTAAAGGCTCTGCGTCAAGGTATCCGTTCACGGTGAAGTACCTGAAGGAAGGAGATGCCGCAATGAATACTTCAACGTACAGCTGATTTCGTTTGACAGTAGCTTCAAATTCAATTTTTTGGGTTATACTATAGGCCCTATGCCTCCAGACGAGTTACTGGATTTATTAATGTGCTTGATGAAACTGCTCGAACTTAAAGAATATATTAATAGTAAAAAATAAAAATGAAAAAGCAACCGTCAATTTTGAAATTCTTTTGAAATGTCACAATGTGTCGCTTGTCAACTCAGAAGGAGAGAGAAAAGTTAAATGTACAATACATCCATCGTGTGAGCTGCAGCGTTGGTCTATGTGGCACCTCTCATAAGAACTCATGTATTTTAGATATCTGTCAAAGTATTGCTGACGCTGACGCATGTAAAGTATTCCAAGTGCCGGAGCCTTAAGAAAATGATTCAGGATCAAATTATAAGCTTTTGCCCCCTACTTGCGTTATGGTTTGGTCACTGGTGGACTTTGTTTCTTCACTTTCCCCATTCTAACGTCATCATTCACATCATCATCATTGTCGTCACATCATCTTCGTGGTCCTCATTGTTTTCCGGTCCGTTCATTGCTCAACGTCACGCGAACTTCCAATCAGTCAGAGAAGATAAAAATTGGGTGAGCTATTATTCCAGATAAAGCGATGGTTTTCAAACGAAATCAAATCCATAGGTAGAAGTTCAATTTTCGTACTCCGTATACGCATAGTCTGCAAAAATGACAATCACACCAAAATAAAGTTTCGCAACAACAAGACTCTGTAACGCGCCAGCAAATCCCTTAACTCTTGAACCACTTCATAAACACACGTAAATGATCATGTTTCGTTTCTCCACCGAAATGATTACAAGTAGCTAACATCAAGAGAAAGAAAAAAAATATAAAAATATAGAACCTGTGCCCACGTCTCTACTAGCGAAAAACTGAGAGAGTTCGTTTCACAATCCGCCTTGAGTCGAACTTCTCACTTCCAAGATCGGTCGCCATGGACCAGAGCAGAGATAATGGAATTAATGAGATATTCAACTTTCCTTTGGAAAACCTCTAGTCCACCACAGTACAACTCACATTTTAACGATTTTGCTCTCAAGTCACTCATACTACTTTATTTTCACGCGCATTTGTAAAAGTACAGAGCAGCACTGTTTGCTTTTAATGTATGCTCCCATTGATAATGTCCAAAATGGCCCCAATTGGGAAGTATTCCAGGACACTGTTCGTTTAGCACATACGTTTTTAAAAGTCGTCTAAAATGTCAATCATTCTAACAACAAAATTCTTATAAATAGACTAACATTACGGTCAAACAAAATTTACAAAAATACTACAATTTATTTCCATATACTGACGGAACTATTATCTTACTTACTTAAGGTGGCGCTACAGTTCGGGTTGGACCTGGGCCTCAACAAGCGTCTCCACTCAGCTCGATGTTAAGCTAGCTGTCTCTAGTTTGGCGCGCATAATTGGTTGAGTCCCTTTCCAGTTGCGTGCGCCACCTATGGCGCGGTCTTCTTCTACTGCGCGGTCCCTCGGTGGTAGATTCGAAGACTCTTCGGGCCGGAGCATTAGTTTCCATCCGCTCTACATGACCAGCCATCTCAATCGTTAGATCGTCGATGTCGCTGAACAGCCCGTATAGCTCGTCATTATATCTCCTCCTCCACTCACGATCTATTCAGACGGGAACGAAAATCACACAAAGAATTTTCGGAGTTATCTGTACTTAAGTTAAATGGCTTTACACTTATGTATGATATTGTGGGTTAAAGTAATCCATTATCTCTTCCATGGACAGAAGCAGGACGTAATCACTTGTGTTACACGTGTTATGTTCGGACTATAAGCTACCAATGAACCCCTCAGACAATTCCCTGAAGCTTCTGATGAATCGCTTCCGATGATTCTGCAGTCGAACAGGTCGATTCTGAGCGATCGCTTCGTACAGTCGGTTAATGTGACAATAAATTTGTTCATTAGCGTTTTCCTGAATGGATGCACCAAACACATAAACTTGGAGCGGATTGTTTGTGATTACACCAAGCACTTAAATTTGGAGTATGTTAAAGATGATGCATCAAGCACTTGAACTTGGAGTTATTGCTGTAAAAGAATTAATTTATTAAAACGAAAAGTTCTATTAACTGACTGACATTTATTCACGATTTCTTTTCCGCTTTTACACTTAAATCTAGCTTACAGTGCGAATTACAATTGTATCTTAGCCTAAATTGCTGCCGGTAGTGCCGGCAATGCACGGTCAGCATAATAGGTCAATGGCTTGACCCGGTGCGAGCGAATGCATTTTCATATTTTGTATTATGTATTTATCCATATTCTCTGCGTCAGTACACTGGTTTAATGTGACGATGAATTCGACACAAATTAAAAGTTTTGCCAGTGAATCCTTGCCTATCCCACCAAGAGCATCGCAAGGACTTCGTGTCTGGAAATCCTATTTTTGGCCTCCGTTTGCGCCGACACACCAAGAATCGCAAACAACCATTAACTCTTGTTCTGATAAGTGATGAACTATTCACCACCAGTCACCATCCGCTTAAAAAAATGAGAGGCAGTTTCCGCGATTCACGGTCCATGTGATTCTTTGGCGTTACGCGGATGTGGTATCCATACATCGTGTTTCTCTTTGTGGCCTTGTTCAAATGGTTTCAAACGGTTTTTTGGTCAAAGTTTAGCACATGGGCAATCGAAACAGTGCTTACATGGCTACCTCTTCGCTGATGACAGCGTCCTCAGCTTTTACATATTCGTTTCAAGACTGACGATCCTGCCCTTCACACATAGTATTGGAACGGCAGCGTATGTAAAGCACATTGAGTTCCGATCTTGACAGCATAAGTAAGTGGTGTACGAACAACAGAGTGGCATTTAATGCTTCCAAAATTCAATGCTGTCTCCAAAGTGAAGTCCTGATAATCACCCACTAACCATGAATAGCTTTTGCATCGATAAAACCGGAAAAAAAGTCCGTGAGTCGGAAGCCGTTGCCTGCTGTCTCCCCCGTGAAGGCTGTGATTTCTTACCACTCGACCTTGTATGGATACCAATAAAAGTTAGGATCAAAGAAGGACACTGGCATTGAAGCGTGGGTCTGAATAAGGCAGCCGATGTTTAAAGCTCAGCGCGATGTAGCAGAAAACCAGAGGAAGTTACAAAAAACGTAACTTTTTGTACTCATGTTTGTAATTAAACTTCGAAGAAACACAACGAAGTCTATTTCAATTTTGACTCTACATGAAGTTGGTATTGAGGCCTGAATTCGCTCGGATTGAGTCCCGATACCAGATGAAAGGTAGCTAAGCAAGGACTCATGGGGTTCAACTGACCTGCAGAACTGCGAACTTTCCGTCAAACGGACACAGTCCGTCCATTCCGTGAACAAACGCCTCACCGGAGAGTTATGTAACAACCACCGTACACTTAGACAATGCCGCTTCACCACTCTTAAGGAAACTTAACAAAAAAAAAATAGAAACAAAGCTGAAAAAACGAAATAACCTGCATAACTTTCAAGGCCGACGCTCCAAACTTTCCACGAAAGACCGAGGCTAAGCCTTACTCTTCGCTCTTCCCAAAAAAAAGTTTAAACGAAAGCAACCCAATTCAGAAGCAGGCATCAATCAACAGGAATATTGGTGTCCTCTGTTCTGCGAATCCCACCTCAAATTCAATCTAAAGGCCTCCCTTCGCTTGCTATTTAAGCTGGAACCATGGCCAGCGGCATGATTAGGCAAATTCCGGAGCAACAGTAAAATAAACACTCGCCTGCTTCGAAGGTTCTTTATTCACTGATTACGTGTATAGTTCTTAAAAATTAGGAAACCGATGCGAGTAGAGTATATGAATTGCGGATAGATCATTTAGTCGAAGAAGTAAATTAACTGATTTAAGGCTAAATAAACTAGACCACTGAACATCCCAATCGTCTGCACTCTTGTCAAAGTAAGAAACTCCTTCGCCCAACACAATCCTCTCCATCTACTTTCTCAACCTGTCATAGTTCATCTCGACCAGGAGGAGTATGTACAAAAAGGCCGCCTCGGACATAGCAAAACTCTGGCCCCAGTTCAAGTCGACCAAGCCGCAGATGGACAAACGTAACTTTCTGATCTTAAACTGAATGCTCATCATTTCGATCTGAAACCAAGACATGTCATTTTCGACTTCAAATACCCGACCACTTACACATCGTTCCAGTTGGAGGGAACACGGCCCGTGTTCGGTGACCGGCACAGCCCTGACGATCTGTCCACTCGCATCACTGGCGTCCACCAGCTCACCACAAACGAAAGCCAGCAACAGAAGGTCTAAAATATTGAACAGCGCAGTTGACGACACTCGAAGGAAATGCAATGGCACCAGGCCGACCCTTCCCATACGAATCACCATGAAGAGCATGAACAGGACACCGACTTGCAGAATGAAGAACATGGTTATGATGATTAGCAGCTCCACCTGAAAGAGGTTCTTGAACCGAACCACCCACACCTGGAGCTGTGCGTGAATGCGGCCAAGGTCCGTCAGCTTCCGCTCCAGAACAACCAACTTATATCGGAAAGCGTACAATGGTCTCTGGGTGGCCCGCAGATCGCCTATGTCCGCCACAACGCGCTCCAGATTGTAGTTGAGGATCTGAAAGATGTACTGACTGAAGACAAGGCCGCTGCAGAAAAGGAACATCACCGCAATGGTTATGTTGAAGATGAGCACTTTGTAGATCTCCCGGATCCCCCTGACGACATCCGCTGCCACGAACGTTGTGTAACATATGTGTCCGACGATCAGAGCCGATGTCAGAGCCTTGAAGATGAACAGCCACGCCGCCTGCCGTCTGATTTCCCGATTACTCTGCAAATGGGCCACGTTCCTGTGCCACATCTGAATTATTTCGTTGAATAATGTCGGCGCGTTCTTCCGGGTCGTCCATTGGAAGCAAATGCTCAGTAAAATCGCCAGCAGTTGCAGTCCTCCGAGGAAATTGCCTAGATTACCGTAAAAATCGCTCTTCTTATTCGACTGAATGCGTTTCGTCTTATAAATCAAATACGAAACCGGCGCAAAAAACACGAACGCTAGATGAATGAGGACTGCATAGCAGTGCGCTTTTCGCGAATGCACAAGCCGGTGCGCGTTGGCGTCGTACAAGTGCGTTGTGAGACCGAAAAGTAACATGTAGCGGAAAGTGCTCGCGATGACGGTGTCCACGGTACGTCTCCCGGTGGCAGACATGGTGTGTTCAAGAGCTGGAGTTGCAAACTGAATGGAGTTGCAAACTGAACCCAGTTGTTCGGGGCGCAGTTTCAATCACATTACTCGGGCTGGGGACATGATTTCAGCTCACAAAGCGTGTGAAATGGATTAAAATTGTCCGCTAAATTGCGTGAATCCATTAGCCTCCAATCTGATTGCAAATTCCCACCAATTCCCGTGTGATCTCTAGAGCGGAGATTAGTTTGCAGATATGATCAATGTCTCGTCGGTCTTTATACAATTTTACATCGTCCATGGCGTAGCTTGCAATGGGGAACGCCCCTCAGGCTGTTAGGCTGGTGAATCGACAGCTTGGGTTTAGTCGCGACGACCAGTGGACTTAGTGATTCGATGACGATCTAGTGACACGCTGATTTCCTTCTAAAGAGTTCAGAAACCGGGTTTCTTTAGTGAGGCAAACACAAATGAAGTACAACTAACAGCCCTTATACAGGGCGACCAGGTAAAAACGATAGGAGAAGAAATTTAAGGAAAACAATAACGAAGCAGGGTATAAAATTGATTCTGACTTAATTTTGAAGCTACGTTCAGGCCATTCATTTTGAAATAGCCCATCGTTCAAATGGCGCCTCGTTTTCGCAGACAGATCTTTAAGCCGTTGGTACAATTTTGGACGACAGAGTGCAATAGATCTGAAGATCCCCAGAAAATACAATCGTGTTAGGACGCATTACCGCAACTGACTGAAAGTCTGTTTTTACATAGCACGATACCTAAGACTGTATACTTCACATGCAAAGGCTGCGGTCACGTTGACGAAAGGTAGTTCACTCCCCACCTCCACTGTCCCAGCATCTGTCAATTGACATGCAGGACCATTGCAGAATTCTTCTTTCGATTGCCTCTCTTTCTCAGGGTCAGCAAGTCATCAGTCGGGCTAGGTGGATGAAGGAAAGATGTCATCAACGGTTGTACTGAGAACGACAAGGCTGTAAGGAGATACCCTCTCTGGCCATCACAATGAGTCCACACAGACCGAAGTAACACGTACCCATCCTAGTTCCAATCAAATCCAATACCTAGGACCACTGACGGTTATGATGTCCGGTTCATCATTTCTCTTATCCACATAAGGCTTGATGCAGCCTCATTACATAGGCCCCATCAAGCAGTCAATTGGATTCCTTGATGCTTGTGGACTGTGTTTTCTCAAATAGTGTCAATTTGTTGTCAACATCGAGCCTCGTCCGGAGGATACATTTTTTTTCCCAAGTCCGGATCTCCGGTCAATATTTCGCTCAGTTAGCGAATTGGAGGCAGCTGACAGAAAATCGCAATGCCTGCAGGTGTTTGTTGGTTTAGGCCCAGCTCCACCGCGTACTGTAGCGCCATCGAAGGTCGTCAGGCATCAATTCTAGCCTCAAATCAGTCTTGTATTTAAATCTTTGCGTCAACTCATATCAATTCGCAAAATAAGCTGAGTTGAGTTTTTTAAACGACTGAAAGTCACAAAGGTGCACCGAAATAGGGGATGTACCATTGGAATTATGGGAGAAGTTTTAATAGTTAGTATGACATGAGTCCAGTTCGATAATGAGTTCAGCGTCTGAGGAATGATTTCAAATAAATATCGAGTAAAACCGTCTGCATGTATATGAGTGTACGAGCCTAGGTTAGGCTTCGTGGTCGTCTTCTATTGCGTTGTCCCACTGGTTCGGAGCAGACTGACTCTTCGGGCTGGAGCAGTGTTGTCCATACGCTCTACCGGGCCTAGCCATCTTAGGCGTTGAATCCGTAGATGCCTTATTAGACTCATGTCGCTGTACAGCCCGTACAGTTCATGGTTGAATCTTCTTCTCCAGAAACCTTGAACACAAACAGGACCAATAATTGAACGCAGAACCAAACCAAGCACCAAAATGTCAACCCGACTGAATGTTTTGAGATCTGGATGTCATTGACAGCTTTGACAGCAGATAAAAACTAACATTGCCTTCTCGGTCATCCTTTAAACAACAGGCTATTGTGAAAAGCTGCTTTAAAAAGCGATTTTAAGTGTTTAAGTGGTGCCACTGCATGCGTATGTGATTTCAATCGCATTTTCATAAATTCATACGCATTTCATGAAATGCATTCATGAGTAAAACGATAACACGCACATGTTTACCTTGACGCCCACAGGGACATGCCACTCAAAACCAAAATCCGGCGTTGACAGCTAATGCGAATGCAATTTAATTTCATTCATTTACAGAGCAATTTCTGACTTTTGACATACATATACATGTAAATGCAAGTGTGGTTGTTTCAATTGCTGAAGGACTTTACATAAAATAGTATTTCGTATGAATGTGATTACGGCAGTTCATCATGTCGATCGGATTCATGGCAATTGTCAATGGAAACTGCATTAATTCGTAACGCAATCAAGTGATGCACCAAGAACATAATCCGTACCAAACGGACCATGAAAAGCACTTTAATTTAAAGAACATAAGCCTCTTTCAGTTATGAGTTTATTATTTGTTCATGTACACATTTATTTATCCGGGTTCATACATTCGCTGCCATGCATGATGCACAAGAGGACGAGTGTACATGCACATTGGTGGAGCTTGGGGGAGGACGGTCATGAAATGTTATTCCCTCCTTCTCACAATCCCTCCTCAGTAAGGATCAAATCAAATCCAATAAATTGTTAAATTGTTCTATTAAAGATCTACTTTATTTCCTATTTTCCGTACTAATCATCATCTTATTTTTGTTTTTTCTTTTAAGGTCACACAAAAAAATAATATCACCGCCTCAGACAAAAATCGTGTTCAGTTTGATTGAGTTGCACAAGTCTGGTAAGAAAAGAACACTATAACGAAGAGAAAAGCAGAAGCCAATCTATAAAAGCCAGGACACAGGAGGTAAGTTTTTATTTTATTTAAAAATGAAGTGAATAAAAAAAAGAAAAGAAAAACCGCCAATTTCGCCTTGATCTCCCAAAGCGTATTACCTTTCGTTTGTAACCGAAACTAGCCTCTTTCTTCTTCGTTGTGAAATGTCCTCTTTATTTGTCTCTTTATTAGTGCGCCACTAAATGTCTACTGGATTCTTGAACTCAAGCTTATTCCGATTGGTGCTGGTGTTTTCTTAAAACTTGGCCTCTTCTTGCAAAGAGTTTTCCTATAGGGTCTTGACAACTTTGAAGCACTCTTTCACTAATCATCAAACTGTCACTGTCAATTTGCTTAGTAAACTCAACATTTTCATCACGTAAGGTACACGAATACATAGATGGAGAGGCATGTTGGCACCTGTTTCAAGTCACTGAATATGCTAGAAGGATACTTCTGTCAGCTGTATGTTCCTTCCACTCGTAAGATACACAATAGCACGCACAAAATGAATGCTTGCTGAGAAGCTAGGTCAGCACCGGCTGTAGTGCCACCAACGTCACCAAATTACAAAAATCGGAGTCGGTGACAACAACTTTCAGAGTGTTTACTCAAACTTTCGGTTTGCTCATTTGTTGCTCAATGGATTCATCAATTTCCTCGAAGGACCAATGCGTTTGTTTGTTTAAATTGGCCGTTGAATGTAACCCTTTATGAGGATGGGTTACATTTGGGACGTGTGGTTGTTCAACTCAATGTAGCTTAGCACGATGTTCGCTGTTGTAACTTAAGACACGATAGTCTTAACTACGGTCTATTCTTGCATACTTACTTTCCTGGCATGAGACCCATGGAAGACCTAAGTCTGAGTCGCGCTGCTTCCAATTCGAAAATGAGAAATCATGTTTGCGTCTACTTGAGCCTGTCTGTGTAGCACTGATCCGATCATCATCACATTCTCGAACCATTAGCCACTCAGCTGAAGCTTCATTATTTTTATGTGGCCAATTGCCAGTCGGTAGAGTTTTGCCTTCGAAGTGCATCCACATTTTTGTACACCTTAAAAGTTGTGTATTTTTCTCCATTCACCGTCCTCGGTAATCATATTTCTAAAGAATATCGAATTTCTTTCGTTTGCTTTATTGTTCAGCTCTCGACTCTATAAGTTCTACGCTATATTCTTCTATATTTTGATTCGTCTGTCTACCTTACATCTTTCCAGTCATCTGTTGTCCAATTTCTTGTTGTCTGGCGAACTTCAGCTGTGTTCCAACATCTTTGTCGGTCAGATGTAGCCGATGTTGTGGAAAGGCTCTGCTTCCAGTCCATCTACTAATGGCCATTGTAATAGAAGCAATCTTTGGCGTTAAGTATTTGTTGTTTTCTTTTATCCGTGTTTTCACGAGAGAGACCTATTCGGTTAAATTTAATTAAGGCCACTGACTTCTGGGAAAGATGTTGTTCGTTGCGTCTTTTACTCTCGAATGCGTATTTGTTGGCTATACTGAGTTGTTTTACTACCATTCGCGTCAAGAGCCAATTGTTGTTACAAACGTTTGAAACAGTATCGTTTAACCCCGTCGTTTGGATGCAAGGACGGCGCCAACTCCAAACGCAAAAATAACTTCTGGAAAGTACGCCTTGTAGAAAATGTAGTAAGTCATGCAGGGTTATGTACCAAGAACTGAATATAAGCTATATTGTTAAAGTTGCTGTAAAGTAAAAAAAATGAGTACATGGGACTATTCGGTTTGAGTTGAGTTACTTGACATTGAACATAATAATAAACTGTGTCACTTTGCCTTATTATTTCTATTCATATGCACCATTTAATAAACTTTGCACAAACATGTACTCATTAGTGCACCCCACTGTATATAATAAAAACAAAACCTGCAGAATGTTAACGCTAAATTTACCCAAACGGAATTGTACTCCATTGCTACTGCCAAACAGTCGAAACATGTGCTGCACCACAATGTCTACTGTTGACTGTGATGATCTCATTCATATGATTACAAATCTAGACGAATTAGGGAAAATGTATGCAAATACCATATATAAAAACGTTTATTCAATGTATGAAATCATTCGCGGTGTAAATAGATGCGTTCATTTTTCTTCGGAAACCGTTGTCTGTGCCATACTCAGCATAATATTTGTTTTTAAACATTAGCTTGGTAACTCCCACTGGCAAAGAGGTTGATGATGATTTCCTACTTCTCCTGGGAGGTGTATGGAGCTCATCACTAGCATGCATGTATTTAATCTTTTAATCTATTTAATCTCTCTAAACAACGAAGTATATTTTTGCAATGTTGCCAATGGTACTCTTGTCGTTCCAACCTCTTACTCATTTTCAAAGAGTTTCTAGAGTCTCTTAAGCACCTTCTTATGATTCTAGCAGCAGGCACATCTATTAGGTCTACAACTTCGTGCGGTTCGCTAAGAGATGGCGTAACTTGTATACCTCCATTGCAACATGCGTTGGAAAGCTACTGTCATTGTCATTGGAAAGTCATAGCTTCAGATGAGAGGTACTTTGACTAATACTGTTGTACATGTTTTTTTCTTAAATAAGCGATTACATTTTGAAATAAAGAAACACAATGAAAACTATGACTATGAGAAACAAAAATTAATTTAAAAAGCTTCTGTCAGTACTGATGTGACATTTCACTTTTTCACAATGATACACAAGTCATCAGCACAGGTCACAATGACACTCGTCACAAATTACAGGCTGCAAGAAAATATTTATTTCAAGTTGACTGTCGATCGACAAATAGCGATTGTATCAAGTAAGACCCCAGCCGGCGTACTGTGTATAATAATAATATGGGTGGCGCTACAGCCCGTAGAGGGCCAGGGCCTAGCTTCTCAGCAACCACTCGTGTTGTGCGTGCTATTGTTCTCTCACGAGTGGAAGGGACCTACAGTTTAATGCCGAACCCGAACGGCTTTGTTTGAGAAGCTTGACAGGAAATACTCGTTGAGCATTGTCAATGACTCGAAAGAGGTGGGGTCGTGAAAATTAATTTTGTCGCTCAGAGCTGGAATCGAACTCACATACCCACAACGCCACGGGCCCCGGATAAAAACGTGGTATAAAAACGTGGAATAAACTGATATATTTGTTTACAACTGAAGAAAGGAGTATGCAGATCAGTTAAAATACCGTAGCTATCAGGAAAATAAGACGTCAAATTGACACCTCTCTACTAGTTGTGTTTTCCCAAAACAGTCAGCACAACAACAGTCACAAAATTGTTCATAGTACCCTACGCTCACCTTGCAACCTCCAACCCACCGACAAGTTCTCACCTGCTCAGAGCCTTCAAATTTACTTGTAGTTGCAGAAAATTACACCCTATAATCAGGCGTTCTAGCAATACTAGAGGCTTATGCCATATTTGGGGTCAAACACTCCACTTTGCGGCGGCGGTGTACATTAGTGCTCGCGAAGAAGTAGGATCATAATTGTTTTTTACTGTCATTTATGTTTTTGACTTGACGTAAGTTGTAGGTTGGTTTAAGTAAAAAATGTATATTTATTGCTTTCATTCAAGAGGTGTACTTGGGGTCAATCACGTATCGCTCACCTAGTACAAAAGAAAAACCAACAACAAGTCCATGTATAGCCTTTCTTCACGGCAGGTGAGACGAGAACAAAATACAACGGTTGTCCTTACACCATGCATCCTCCCTTTTCGTACTTTGATTACATTTTATACACGAATTAAATATGTAATGGGGCTTGGAAATAAATCTACTCAGTCTCAAAACTGGGACATCCAGATCCGACAAGCTGTCAAACACGCCATGATTTCCTTACATCACAACATTGAGCATCAAGCGAAACCAGATGTTGTCGCTATAAATAAACACATTTGAAGAGTCCAGCCCGGTGCTGCTTGGCGGCACATAATTTGCATTTGTATCAAAATTGTGGTTTGAACATGGCCACAAAAAGGGGCATCCGAATGCTCCCTTATCAATTCAGTCAAGCTGCTGAATTGCTCTCGCTTTCCTTTGAAGAACAGTGGGAGGCCATTTTAATTAAATTAACTCAACCAACGCAATGAGACAGAGATTTATCCCCAAGCCATAATAAAATACATAACTGAATGCGACCAATCGCAAAACGATAGGAATTAAAATACTTTCACTGCCCACCCAGAGGCAGCGGCGGCGACCCAATTCCCCACCCACAACTCAATTCAAATGATTCCATGTCTTGACTGTCGCCGCCATAAAAGCATACCATCACGAGGAGGAGACGATACCTTCACAAAGGACATCACTCGGATCGGACTTGCTTTACTGCCAGCCCTCCCGCTGCGAACTTCCGAGACAAAAACATACTGCTGAACAATTCCTGTGAACTAAATCAAAGCACATTGTCAACAGAAGGCGCGCAGCTCGCATTCGCGGAATCGTTTGAATCAAATTCCTCAAGCATGGAAATTAAATTTAATTCCAACTCCCATTCAGTTTGGAAGAATAACAAATGATTTTTAATGAAATTGCATGCAAAGCAAAAGCCGATGAAATCGAATTAAAATTCATAACGGTCTCAAAATGATATCTCGTTTGAAAAGGCCATTTTCAACCAAGAGAATTCTCACAATCGCTTGAATAGAGAGAGATTTGTGCAGCCCTAGTGCGTCCAGTTCAACGAATGCTACGAGTGGTAAATGCTCGTAAAGGCAAAAGCAATCGCATTCAACGTGGGAGCTAGTGTCTCTGCTGGGACAATCCTCTTACACTTTTATCTCCATAACGTGTTTCCATTCCGGGAACAGATGGGAAATGTGACAAATTCTGGGAAACAAGCGTTTAATTTAAAGAAGTTTTTTACCCCCGGTGTCATTTAATGGGGAATAAAAGAATCTAAGGAAGACCCATTTGGCTTCAGTAACAATACAGAAGAATCCAGGAGCTATTTCTTCAGAATGTATAAGGGCGACGAAGAACCAATCAAATCCCGCTGCCAGGAAGAATGAACCTTTCAACCAAACCAAACATTTCCGTTCATCTGACCCGGAGGAACTGAAGACTGCCATAGCTAAATTAAAGTTCCACAAGCCGGTGCTGATGGCGTAACGGCTGACATTTTCAAAGCGACAGGCGATGACTTGTTAGGAGGCATGCTTCAACTCATCTGTTGAATATGGTCGATGCCCAATTGTTGGACCCTGCATAAACCATAAAAAGAAGACCCTCCGAACTTTGCCAACGATAGAGGCATTAGTCTTCTTAACCGTGCTCTGTGAGTGCCAACAGTCTTGTTAGTCCATACCAGTGTGGCTTTAGTTCACCATCGACCAAATATCCACACTACTGCAGGCTTTGGAAAAACCCAGGAGCCTCTGGTCGATACCCACCACCTTTTCATAGATTTTATGGTAGCATCTATAGCGAAGGTGGCGGCCCGTGGCGTTGTGGGTATGTGCGTCGACCCCAACCTCGACGTCGTAGGTTCGATTCCTGCTCTGTGCGACGAAAACAATTTTCACGACCCCACCTCTTTCGAGTTGCTGACAATGCTCAAAGAGTATTTCCTGTCTAGAGAAAGCTTCTCAAACAATGCCGTTCGGATTCGGCATTAAACTGTAGGTCCCTTCCACTCGTGAGAGAACAATAGCCCGCACAACAATAGTGGTTGCTGAGAAGCTAGGCCCTGGTCCTCTACGGGCTGTATCGCCACCCATATTATTATTATCTATAGCGAAGAGCAGAGTCTGCCAAATTAGAAGAGGATGTTGATCTGGCACAACTCAACTAAACTCCTCTGTTTGTGTAGGATGACGATAAAAAAATACACACTGCTACGGCGAAGACCGAGCTCTTTAGCGTCAAAAAAGGGTTCCGACAAGGCAAGGCGCTGTTATGTGACTTCTTCAGTAGTAGAATCGCAGGGATACTGACAATCTGAAAAGATCACTTCTGTGAACTGTTAAACGACGATGAGTTCCAAAATACTGCTGTCAGGCAGAATGTCCCACTCAATCTGGACGATGACAGACGAGAATTCAATCCTCAGAGTTGTCTGAAGTCCAACAAAGCTGATGGCGCGGACAGCCTGTCAGCTGAAATCCTTACGGCAGCTTGAGATGAAGTGGTAGGGCGTATACACCAGATCCTCATTATCATTTGCCCGATCCACTAGAAAGGAGACCCCTTTGACTGCGAAAACTATAGAGGGATCAGTGTCCTTACACATCACATACAATAGCTTTTCTGTCAGTTGAGTGGTGTACCAGTCTGTCACCTTGTGTACCAGTCTAAGGCCCTTCATTAACAATCTGATAGGTCCGTATCAGTTTGACTTCAGGCGAAGTTCCTAATAGGCCAGATCTTCACAGTATGGCAGATCCTGGAAAGGACCCAAGACGTGCAAATGGACACACACCGTCTATTCTCAATGCCGCATATGCGTGCATAGAGACGAGCTATACAATGCCATGTCTAATTTCAACATTCTTGCCAAATTCGTCAGGTGGTGCAGGATGTCGATGGAGAGCTCTCGCTGCTCCAACAAACTCACCGAGAAGGGATCGTGCGAAACTAAAGACACGATCTTCCAGAAGTCCGTACAATTGTTAGAATACGCCGATGACGTGATTGGCAAAACTCGAACCGTTAACAAGGCGTGTGCTAAAATTAAGACGGAATCGGTCAAAAAGAGTATTTTGGTGAATGAGGGCCTCAAGAAAGAACCTACAGAATCGACGATTTGGGCAGAGAGTCACAACAGGTAGCTATAACTTAGAGTTAGTCAAGGACTTCAACTACCACTGTAATAATAATATGGGTGGCGCTACAGACCATAGAGGGCCAGAGCCTAGCATCTCAGCAACCACTCGTGTGGGTGTTACCGACCCCGACAGTTTGAGAAGCTTTTTCTAGACAGGAATTATTTTTCTTTGCGCATTATCAGTGAAAATTGTTTTTGTGGCAGAGAGCAGAAGTCGGCCAGAGATAGCGTCAGTTGGCGAGCCTTGGTGATTGAGAGCCGGGTCCAACCCGGACTTTCGCACTTTTATTTCATTTGTTGAATCCTAAGTCAATGCCGTTGTCTGTCTGTTAATCTCGGTGCGCAGTGGTGCAATGGCTCAAGAGGCAATTACGGGTTGCTCGTACCTTCTTCGGACTAAGCGAGGCAGACAGGCAGTATTATTCCCTCATCTAGTGGATTATACGGGTCAGAATGATGATGATGATGATGAATTCTTGAATCATTACAAGCTTTTGAAATTTTGTCCAAAAAACTGCAATACAGTTTACAGTAAGAATGTCAGCATATTTGTGCAGCCCACGAGAATCTACCAAGTGCTTACTGGGGATTTCTTTTGACACCATTGACTTCAGCACACTTCACAGATCAGAAACGAATCCAATAATATTATTTAATGGTACTTTGGATTTGTGAGGGAACGCTGTGTCTCAGTCTCACTAAGAGTATAGCTGGCTGACTCACATATATGTACAACAACTCGTGGCCGTTTATTAATCAGGTTCATACTCAACCGTCAACAATCCGCTAATACAGGCTCAATTAACAGCAGCTTAGAACCGTGAAGGCCTTTCTGACCCATTTGTGGGTGTTCAGCGTATTTGAACAGCCTTATATTGCTTTCGATTCTCATACAGTCGGTCTGTAATCTGTATTAACTGTGTACCACACTTTTATCAGCATTTGTCGTCATTTGACATAAGAGCTAAGTTTCAGCCACTTCACTTGGTCTACTCAAACTACGAACGACACCCGCTGCCGGGCCACAGTGCCATAAATACATTTTACTCCAGGAAGAGTGAATGAGTGGACTATCCAACAACTCCTCTGCTCCAGTGGTGCCGTCACCTCACTTCAGCAACTCCATATAGGCGCCAACTGCCATTGCGACCCGAGTTATCAAGTATCATCCAACTTGCTATGTTGCACCAACTAAATAATTTGTAGAAGGGAAGTTACAGGATTCAGGTGGTTCACTGCGGGCTTACATTTGATCTACATGTTAGCTCCTCGCAGCAACATCTTCTTCGCACCTCATCTACCCTCAGACTGTATTATTCAGTCCATTTACCCAAGTTATGCAAGGGCAGAGTTTAGAGTCACATTTCCTAGGTAATTGTAGCCATATCGTTCGCATGTGCAATAGCATTGGACCCATCATCTCCTTGGCATGGTTAGATGCGGCTAGGCGGAAGCAATTAATTGAGTTGCATCGAGATAACCACAATCAACAGTAGTCCCATATGGTAATTCAAACATCATAATTAAATGACCTTTAACTCCGAACTTGAGGGAAGCAGTCGCCTAACATCATGGAAGATGTGCATCCCATTCGACAGTAAAATACAGCCCTAGGCGCTTGCTGGGCAGAGCTTAGTTTCACTTAAGACCCAAGCGCCATTGACTACATCCACAGACTCCGATTGTAACTGCTGCAGTACCTAGAGCATTCCAAAATAATCACAATCAACACAATCAACCTTGCATCAATTAAGCCAACAGCCTCCCCTTAATTCAATTAGATTCGGTTCATTCATTCGAACCCCATCCATCTCATGAGACGCATGCAATAGATTTAATTATGCACCGTCATCGGCTACGTCCTTGACATTCGAGGAGCACGGTTGATTTGAAAGGTTTCCCTCTGAAAGCAACCAGCCTCCGTCATCCGCTGATCTAAGGGACGGGCATTGTTCTCGAAAGATTTTCTTTCTTTCGTTGTCGTCAGTCGTCACCGACCGAGAAACACAAGCTGAAGCTGAAGTCACCGATGTGTGTCAATCCCTAATGACGGGAAAACAATTTGAAAACATTTTGCGCCTACATCACGTGTGTGTGTGTACTCCATTTCGTCCTTGATGCGAGTGTGACGAATCACGAAGTGCGGGGGAATCGATAAGGGCCCTCTGTCGTCGTCGTGTGGCACATTTAACGTAATTACACCCGTAAGTAGGTTGCTACCTGATGAGCGTTTATGTACTTCCCCCGAGGCGGAGGGTTCAAGTATTCATTTATGTGAGTATTTATGAGGTATTTCACTTATCAACATGGGGGACAGATGGATTATGTGAATGGCGTCAGAGATTGCAGGGGAGCCGGCTCACGGATGGCTGCTTGCTTTGTCGAACGCGCTGGTCTTTGGTCCCTTTGCAAAATAAAAACCAGAGCACAATGATGACTTCCTCAAGGGGTACCCCGCACGAGGCAGGAGCGGAGTCGGATACACAGCTTTAAGAAAGGGGTTCAATGAGAAGTTTATTGGCACTAGTGCTGAGATGGCTGTGAAAAGAAAAACGGCGGAGTCTTCCGAAGCACGACTGAGGGAGGTTGTGTGCAAAAGTGTGAAATAATGTCGCGAGGGTATTTTCAGTGGAGAGTGTTAAATTTCAAGTTTTTTAGATTTTGAATACAGTCCTTGTGGGAGGGTTCAGGGGGATTTGGAATTAACTTCTGAAGCCTGCGAATGGAGGGGTTATACATTGTAAGACAGAGCGTGGGAAGGTTTTCGTGGCATTTCTTCTCTGAGCATTGTCGTTGACTCCATGGCAAATGTACGTGAGAACGAGACCGAACCCTAACGAATATAATGCTGGGACTGAAGAATAGACGTCATGTCGTGGTGAGTCATTGTGTCTCGTCCTGGGTTTAATCGCCGTCACAAGCAACTTTTTCACTGCTCCTAGCATTTTGAGTCAATATATGTGTTACTATGTCTAGAAATGGCATGCACTTGTCAGAGAACAAAGAATGCGCTCAACTTGGTGTAGAAGTTGAACCCAAATCTGTCTCAGAATGTCGCGCCACGAATGTCCTCAATTAAGTTACTGACAGAAAAGAAGTGAGCGTGTCGGGAACATCAAATCTACTGCAATAATTGCCACGTTGGAAAAAGTACACCGTTTCATACAAACCTACTTTCAGGCGCACACTTAATTATAAAGAGGACACGATTGTGGCATAAGAATATACCAGTTAGAGGTCTGCAGTCAGGACATTCATATTTTTCCAGTACCATACTCATTCCACTCATATCTTGAAAACTAAAATGAATACATCAGCCGATATTCGATTACCCACTGAATACTGTACCCACTGGCAACCAAGCATTTAGTTCAGTGTACTCACGAAGAATGAGTACACAACACTGAGTACACCGAGTGCAATGAATCCATTCAATCCATTCAATACAATGAATTGATTCAACATTTTAACTGTTTTCAAATAAATGTATGTTTTCTGAAAAATCCTTATGAAAATCATTTTTTAACACTGGAAAGTAAACAGATTATTTGCTTTTTTAGATATTAACTGTCTGGCCAAAAGTTACTTACTTGGCCGAGGAAAATATTTGCTCTGATGAAGCACTACTACCTGGAGTAGATAGAATTTTGCAGCTAAACTTATATGACAACAGAAGCTCTATTTAGTGCAAGCGCCACCATTGTAAGACATTAAAGCCATCATAAAAAAATACGTTTGTATTTTCATACGTGAACAAATCTTTATTCGCTTTATCTGATGAATTCATAACTTCCACCGGTGAAATAAAATCTTGAAACAAGTCTTTATCGTCTGATAAAATCTCAGCTCTTCATTTAAAAATCGCTCTTGATCTTCATGTTCCCTTATTTCGTTTGCGTATGTTTTCGTGATACCTTTACATTAATCTTTTATACATTTTATTTTCTCTTCATTGAATCAATTGATTAGCGGTAGGAAGCAGAACATTGGCGATGAATATGAACAATTGTCAAATGAAGAGTGGCGAAGTGTTCATCTTCTATCAGGTTTAGAACTTAACTCGTGCAGTGAGAGAGAGAGTGAGTCGAACAGAATATCAAAAATTAGCTTGATTCATTCTTGGCTGCCAAGCGGGCTCAGTTCTTTGGAATAAGATCCACAAATTGCCAGAAAGATGGCTAGGTTAAAGCTTCAGATGGGCAATACTTTGAATAATACTACTGTACATGTTTTATTTAATAAACGTTTAATATACACAACCATTTTTTTGAAGTTTCTTCAAAAGCATAACTCAAATCTCGCCACTTACAGTTTTTGTTTGCTCGCTGAGGAATTTAGCAAGGTGATATTGCTGGCCATTGAATTATCCGAATCGTTTGTTGAACATGTTTGCAAAATAAAACTAACTTACATTACATATGGTGAGAGCTACAATTCAAATACCCACTGCTTTCATTTTGAATGAATGTATTCATTTCACTCAGTGTGCTCGGTTTATTATTAACAGTTTAATTGTTTTGTTTGAATAGAGAACCCACTTGTATGAATGCCAACAAACAAAGTATTAATTTTGAAATCAGGTGATCGAATGGTGTACAGTGGTCGAATTTTTTTATGTTTTACTTACTTGTACAGTATTCTTATTCATATGATTGTCATGAATAGAGTACAATGAAGTACTGTACATGTTTAGAGAAATAAACGAGTCCATTCGTGCAGACGTCTAATACCAGTTATCGTCAGATAACGAAGAAATTAGAGTACGGGAAGCTTGCACAGGAGCAGTCAGACTAAAAAAACTAAAACAATTGAACTACGAGGCCTACATTTACTAGAGTTTTTTTATTCTTCCAGAGGAATATCATTAGTAGCTTCTGTGATGAGAAGCATCATCGGCACCAAATAAGTGACACATGACCCGAGCGAAGACGCAAAGTTGCAGATGAAGTGTTCTACATTATCGCCGGCCGTTTCATAGCGACTACTGTGGTTTCGTTAGGCCAGATACCCTGACGTGTTTGGCAGGTGTAGTGGGACGTTATTAGGCCTAGTTATTACAAGAGGTATCGAGACTTCGTTGGAAAGCATGAGTCTGGTCTGTCTACTTCCTGGCAAGTCATCGCGCTACCTGCGGTTGAGCTCTCGAGTGATCCAAACATCGATGTCAACCCTAAACAATGACGCAGGTAGTCTCAGGACAAGTACGGTCCCAGAAGTGCCTCCTCTAATTCTTGTCTGAATGGCCTGAGGCCCAGGTCCACCCCGAACTGTAGCACCAGCCAAAGAAGAAAAAGGGTTCATTGACAGGCGCTGCCATGGTCTGGTATTTCATGAACCGAATATATCCTTTCCTTTGATGCGGCTAGACTCCCGAGCAGGTGCCGTCATTCGCCGTATTCATCCGTGTTGATCAAGGAGATGAATCATCGAATATCTCTTTTTAGGCACTGCTACCGTGTGAATTTGCTTACAGTCCTCAATAAGAAAAATATAGTCTGCTTCTTTCGGAAGCCTCGTGTTCTGTTATACCTCTTAATGTGCTATGGTGCAATCATGGTCGTGAACTCTGGGTCTGGGATTCCTTTACATTTCAGTTCAAATAAGATTAGCTGGGACACCACAATCACAAATATGTGAATGAGGGGTTCTTTCAAACGAACACTTTTCCTTAGAAATCACTCACGCATTTGACAAAATCAATTCGCAGATGAACTCCAATACAGCACACAAATTTGCACCCGGCGCGGGCTCTGTTCACATCAAAATTGAAACTGTGTGCACAATCGAACTCCATGCACCACGCTGCCTTCAAAGCTAAACACCCAAAAAGCATATCAATAAGGTGCACCTGAAAACAATAATTATAACGCATTCTCTCTGCACTCCAACTAGCTATTCAAACCAACTAGCAACCACTTGTGTGCTGGTATGGCTCTCAAAGAGACCAAAATTTGCTCTCATCCGGAATGCATCGACTGCAATTGCGGTTGTTCCACTGATTATTGATTATGTGCAACCGATGGGGATTATTGTGGTGTGGTTCCACATCGTCGGATCGCCGATTGGGCAGCGTTTGTGGTCGCAGTGGGCACTCTGCACGATGCGGTGATTTCTGTGGTGCATTCATTTAGTGCACACGTGACTGTGACTGCTTTGGTGGAAGCAATGAAATTTTAGTTGTCCAGTAAGGTAAGAGTAGCAGACATGATTCCAGTCGAAGGCACTCGAGGATATTCACGAGAATCATTCGAAGGATCGTGCTGATGCCATGTCGTGTCCGGGAAGCCCATGACAAGCCACCTGCGAGTCAGACACCTCCACCGCAGACTGAATTGATAGAGAAAGTCACCTCCAACCGCCCGAAAAAACCGAACAATGTCTCCCCTTTGAACTTTGCCTTTGTGCAGTGGAATGTTAATTCACGAGTCACCTTAAATTTGAGTAGATCACGTCATCACCTTGTGGCAAGTTTTGACGCACGTTCGCATCGCCCCCAACCATCGGTCCCCTCTCGGTTTTGTAAGCTTTCTGCGTCGTCACTTGATTAGGTTCCAAGTGCTTTTCAAAGCAAAAAGAATCCAATTTCCCACGCGGGGTGCAAGGTCATTAATCCAGCAATTCAATTCGAAGCCCGGTCTTAGTTCATGCCGTTCAGGCGACGATTGCCATCAGCGGAATCGGTTTGCATTAAAAATTCAAAGCATGTGTCTGCCATTCGGGGCAATTTGCAAGTGTAAACTGTACACGAGTAAGGACGTTTGTCCTTCATCGGCTCGGAGGACAATTGCTCGAAGTTCAATGATTAAGTCGATCCGCAGCCGCGATAGGCGATAGTCGAGCGATGGTCTTATTAAAATTAATGGAACGCCTCCGCTAAGCAAATCACCTTTGGGTCACGTCTTTAAGGACAGGAGGACACCACCATTTGCGGCCGTGCTCACCCCAAAGGGGGTGGGGGTGAGCATTTTTTCTTCTTAATTCAAGCCAAGTGCAGCCAATGTGTACACACTCGACAAGCATATGGACACGCGTTTGATGGCAGAGGATCGAGATGCCGGTCTCGGGCACGTAGCAGCGCGCAATTAGAGTCGATTTGCAAGTCAAATCGTCGCCGGAACGACCTCTCACGCCACTCGTTTCCTTAAAAAGGTGCGCGTCGTAACTTTAATAAAGCGATGAGCGTTTCCGCAAATCACCCACCCCAGCATCTCGTGCCCGGTGAAAGGGTTGCTCGATTAGATAGGCCGCGGATTAATTTGCAAATGAATTCGTTTCACTCATAACGATTCACCCACGAAACGATGGAATATTTTGCTGGTGACCCAGTTTGCTGGGTAATAAATTGCCTTCTCAGGCGTGGGGGGAGGGGGGCTCACGCAGAAGGAGTTGTTTGTGCGGAAAGCTCTTTCGCTCCATCACTCTGCGACATTCGCTTAAGGTGACAAATGTTGATTGCCCGTCGTCGTCGTAGTCGTCGTCGGCACCAAGCCATTGTCTGGATTGTACGCTCGGGTACTTTCCACTCAGCCACTTTTGCCTGCTCCGTGACTTTGGGATTATAAATGTGCTTTTTCCATTTCGTGTTTACAGAGATCCCACTTGATTTGAATCAATTCGATTTCGGCGAAAAAAGAACTGTCTTCACTGTGAGACGTGAAATAAAATCCCCGCAGACGCATAATTCAAGCGAAGATATTCAATCAGAGTGGTTGCGTAGACACTGTCTTAGGCTTCACGGCACACGTGGGTATCCATTCTCTGCAATCGATTACTCCTCACGAAGAACCTTCGCCTAGAAAATTTTGTTGGATGGCTCAATTTGTGGTTCGGTATTGACGTCTCTGTTGCAGCATTTTAGGCCGATAGCCCGCCAAAATTGTGTCCTAGTAGACCCATTGCGATGCTCGGTGACAGGGTGTGGTATCCTATCGTTTCCACAACTCGTGGCCGATGATTACAATGCTTCTGGTTCCGGTTCCCTTGGGTTGTTGGGATGTTAGTGGTATGTCTCTCGGATCATGATCTCTAAGTAATCGGCAAAGACTTGGACAGCGACAGAGATGCGTATCCTCCCTTCTACGTCTTCACAGACTCTGCAGATGTAATCAAGGGTAAGGAACATTTTATTTTCATGATACTTCAGATGGTTATGTCCCGTAAGCGGACTGCACATTTCAGGAGTTCGTCGGATTCAGCAATTTTTGTATTTGGACCATAGCATCCGAATAGTCTCGCAGATGGTAAGACTTTTCCACCGAACATTTGCTATTTCTCTCATCCTATCATGCACCTATGGACTTCTACCAATGAGGGGTAAATGGTCGACCCCTTTTTCGGGAAAGTGCATCTACTGCCTCATTGCAGTGGCTTGCGTATACAGTTGTAGAATATTCAATAGCATCTCAAGACCTGCGGTCGGGGTGGTAGAGAGTGCTCAAGTAACGCCCATGCATGCTAGTCGCTGTATTCTGGTTTGCAAATTAAGATTAGTGGATTTCATGGTGGCCAGCCACAATGCTACACTCTTATGTATCTCTATTACGATCGTTGCCCCATCTCTTGCCGAATATCCAATTGCTCATGGATCTTACCTCGTCTACCCCGTCGTTGGTGTGTGCGATAGTCCATCGAGGATTTCAGTGATAACTACCACCCAAAAGAGTGGAGATAAGACTCCGACTAGTCTCCTAGGGTAGCATTTATCATGCTTTTGTTGAGCAGACCACTAAAATTATCGTAAATGCTTGTTCAACTTTGGCTCTTTCAAGTGCATGGTGTTTGGTCGTGGTCTTTACATTATTAAAAGCACATTCAATATTCAGCAATGCAACAGCGAGGGATTTTTTACTCACACTATCTACTTCATGCAGCGTGGTTTCTGTGCCATTTCCCTTCATAAACGCATGTTGTGAACAAGAAATAGTCGAGTGAGGGAGGCTGTTTCTACATTAAACTGAACTAGCTTCTGACATTCACTAAATCGTCTCAGCATCTTCCGCTTTACAAAATTGAATGTTTAACTATTTATCTAGGAATGACTTCTATGAGAAGACTCTGTTACAGATGGACATACCGCCATCATTGAAATGCTCGCTCTTTAAGAAAGTGGGCTACCGTGAGTATCGTAAGTTAGCAAATTTATCGATTGCACTGTGAGCTCTCCATTTTGAAGGCACATTGTAGCATTAATATTCGTCCCATTCAGACCTATCACAGAATTCATTTGTACAATTCGAAGTTACGATACGAACTACGAAAAAATGCTATCACAAAATCCGAACGGAATTCCGACCTCCGACGTAAATAACTTGTAGTAGAAATTCACACAAATTTCCATTTCATTTGAATTCAGTGATAGCAACTTCCACGAAATTTGTAGCAGATTTTTCTACTACTGTGATAGATTTTTCGGAGTTCGTACCCCATTTTCGATTACGATGGAATTCGTGATAAGGGTGATTATGTTCGAGACATTGTGAGTCGAAAAGTCATTGAAAATTGGATTGCTCTAGGCAGACACCTTTAAAAACTCCTTCATTGATTCAAATGGAAATATATTGATATCAAAATGTGGTCTCTTTCTAAAGCATAAGTGCTTTTCATTTAAACTTGCTCTCCGAACCACAAGCTTGATGACTAATCTGGAATTAGGAGTGATTTGCAATAAGTCAGTATTTTGAAACGAAATATGTAGGTACTGTCTACTTTCCAATAAGCCACTACGCGAATTAGAAAACATGATCCTATCTTATGCAAAATTGGCCACAAAATGCGAATCTGTAACTCATTTTTATCACCTTATTAAGAAGTTACTAACACTAAACAAGGCTATAAACTGCAATGCACTCAACCGAGTACAAAGACTGGCCTGCCTGTGTATCAGCGGAGCACTGAGAAGTACTCCGTCAGACGCACTGAATATTCTCCTCCCACCTCTGGAAATATTCGGGAAACAAGCAGCAGCAAGTACAGCTATGAGACTCAAAACACTTCGATTGTGGTCCGAACTCAACACTGGCCACTCAACCATTCTCAAGGAATTCAACTTCCTACCTAGCGACACCGACCGCCTACTACCCCAAGCCATCTTTGAAAAGAAATTCTCAATCAGTATTCCCTCCAGATCGGACTGGATGACTGATACGCAAACACTGAAAGATCCTCTGCGCATCTTCACGGATGGTTCAAAGACAAAAGAAGGGGTGGGTGCGGGTGTCTATTCACAAGACCTCAACATTGCTATCTCCGTGAAGCTCCCTGATCACTGTAGCGTTTTTCAGGCAGAAACCATAGCGATTAAAGAGGCGCTGTCCTGGCTTAAAAACAATGTGATATCAAAAAGGGATATCACCATCTGTTCCGATAGTCAGGCCGCCATAAAATCCCTGGACAATGTCATGTTCTACTCTAAAACATCCCTTAATTGCAGGCTGTCTCTTAACGAGATGGCCGAGCATTTTAACATTCACCTCATGTGGGTGCCGGGTCACTGTGACATACCAGGAAACTGCAAAGCCGACGAACTCGCTAGGTGTGGTACAACCCCATCCATATCGATAGAAGGGGTACCACCTTCCATGCCGATCGCTACAGCCTATCATCTTTTAAAGATTCATACAATCAAAACCACCAATGACAAATGGCTAGAAGGCACCACCTGCCTTAAAACAAAAGAAATCTGGTCATCACTTAACCTAAAACGGTCACTCAGTCTACTTGGACTCAGCAAGCCCTCAGTAAGGACCCTTATAGGAGTCATAACCGGGCACTGTGTAATTGGCACTCATGCTCGCAGGATGGGTGCACCATATAATGATTTTTGCAGAAGCTGCATGGATGAAGAGGAGGAAGAGAACACTCATCACCTTCTCTGCTCCTGCAGTGCTCTTGCCAGTCGTAGGTTCCTGCATCTAGGAGCCTACTACTTCAGCGATCGTAACGAGCTAAAAAGTGCCAGCATTGGCCAACTAAATCGGTTCATCAGCAGCACCAACTGGTTCCAGCGTTAGGAATAGTCAATCCGCGTGGTATCACAATGGGCCTATTCTGGCCTAAGTGTGACTGCTCTGCAGCAGTAAGCCACTACAACCTAACCTAACCTACTAACAATAAAAGTAGAGATTCGAAATTTATTTGCGTATATAAAGCATGTGGCATACTTCTTCTTCTTCTTCTTGTGGCGCTACAGTCCGGGGTGAAACTGGGCCTCGGTCAACAATCCTCTCCAGCTGGCACGTCCTTTAGCCAGCTGCCTCCAATTTCGCACTCCAAGTTGGTTGAGGTCCTTCTCCACTTGAGTGCGCCATCGGGTTCGTGGTCGTCCTCTATTGCGTTGTCCCACTGGTTCGGAGTCGAAGACTCTTCGGGCTGGAGCAGTGTTGTCCATGCGCTCTACATGGCCTAGCCATCTTAGACGTTGAATCCGTAGACGCCTGACTAGACTCATGTCGCTGTACAGCCCATACAGTTCGTGGTTGAATCTCCTTCTCCAAGAACCTTCAACGCAAACAGGACCAAAGATTGAACGCAGAACTTTTCTCTCGAAGAGACCAAGTGCGTCTTCATCCGCTCTTGAGATAGTCCAATCTTTCGCGCCATATCCTGCTGTATGTATGGGATGATCAAGGTCTTATATAACGTGAGCTTGGTCTTTCGAGAGAAGCAAGCAAACACTTCATTGACGGCTCGCTGAGTTCGGCCAATCACTTCAATGTCGTCCGCGTATGCTAGCAGTTGAACGGACTTCTGGAAGATCGTGCCTCTAGTGCTGGCGTGTGAGTTTTGCACGATCTTCTCCAGGACGATGTTGAAGAAGTCACATGACAGGGCGTCGCTTTGCCTAAAACCTTTTTTGACATTAAAAGGTCTCGGTGAGTTCGTGACCGACCGTGATGGAGCAGCGAGAGTTCTCTATCGTCATCCTGCACAATCTGACGAGTTTGACAGGAATGTCGAAATTAGACATGGCGTTGTATAGCTCGTCTCTATGCACACTGTCATATGCGGCCTTAAAGTCGACAAATAGGTGGTGGGTGTCTATCTGCATCTCTTGGGTTTTTTCGAGGATCTGCCGTAATGTGAAAATTTGATCGATAGTGGACTTCCCAGGCCTGAAACCGCACTGATAGGGACCTATCATGTTGTTGACGAATGGTTTCAGGCGCTCACACAGAACGGCAGAGACGATTTTGTAGGCGATGTTAAGGAGACTTATCCCCCGACAGTTGGCTCAGTCAAAGGGGTCTCCTTTCTTGTGGATCGGGCAAACGATACTAAGATTCCACACGTCGGGCATGCTTTCCTCCGACATATCCTACAGATAAGCTGGTGCATGCGCCCAACCAGATCATCTCCAGCAGCTTGTCTCGATATCGCTACCTTGTCTTCGTCTAGATCGGGGGACGGAATTCTCTTCTATCGTCGTCCATTGCGTGGAGTGGAGTGGCATACTTCTAGGTGCTAATGTAGAGTGCAATTGAAAAGTTGTGAACAAATTAACGTGCATTATTTCTGAATACAAATTTAGTTTCATATAAAAGAGATAATGTGAAATTAATCAAAAACCCTCCAAAAATACGAATATTTGTATGTCCTTAAGCAAAAAATTTGCTAATTCCACGTTAATTGTTAATAACCTTGTTAGTGATGAGTGAGTGAGATGTTAGATTTTTATTTCGCGGCCAAATTGGCACAAGACAGGACTTTTGGAAAGTCGTTAACAAAAATGACTAACTTTAATTCCTATAACTTGGCTTAAAACTAAATATTCGAGTGTCGGCTCATACGCAGAAGGAGAAGAAATATCAATGAAGTGTATTTATTATATAGCTATACGGCGCGGAGGCATGGACAATCTCGAAAGCGGATGAAGAAGTCCTTGGTCTCTTTGAGAGAAAAGTTCTACGCACGATCTTTGGTCCTGTTTGTGTTGACGGGTTCTGGAGGAGAAGATTCAATCACGAACTGTACGGGCTGTACAGCGACATGAGCCTAGTAAGGCGTCTACGGGTCCAACGCCTACGGTGGCTAAGTCATGTAGAGCGTATGGACACCACAGCTCCGGCCCGAAGAATCTTCGAATCCGAACCTGTCGGCCAACGCAACAGAGGACGCCCGCGTTTAAGGTGGCGCACCCAAGTGGAGAAGGACCTCAACCAACTTGGTGTGCGAAACTGGAGACAGCTAGCCAGGGATCGCGCTAGTTGGAGAGGCATTTGAGGCCCAGGTCCACCCCGGACTGTAGCGCCACACAAAGAAGAAGAAGAAGTATTTATTATATCCTAGTACGTCCTGCCCTTACATCACCCTATTACATACCTTATTCAAATTCGTGTTTATCTTTGAGATGGATTTGTAGTATAGTAGTCGACTTAGCCTCGATGGTGGCTGCTATCGCTGCTATCTGGTAACAGCCATGGAGCTGGCTGTTAGACGTCGTTGGGATATTCTGTTCACTTAGCAGATTTAGCGTATGGAGAAAGCGTTTCCCGCGTATTATGTTTCTTTGCCTCGTTCGGATGGTTGCTGACGCCTAATTTTAATCATAACACTTACGAGTACAAAAACAAACGCAAATAACTGAGCAATTAAACGGCCTCGGTTCCGGTATGAGAAAGGCAGTGATAGTTGATCATCAGGATTGATGTACAATTACTAGCAGTTACCACCAAACAACAGCTGCCGGTCTCTCTCAACTGATTCTAAGTACACAAGAATTTGCACAGATTCTATACTCAACAGGGAAACCGACCCAAAAGAGAGGATAGGAAAGCAGCTTTAGTCTAAGCCTTCATAGATTCAGAAATAGCGCAATAACGTGTCGGCTGTAGAGGAAATATACAACATTATCAGTACTTTAGGTACAGCATTAGAAAGATTATCGGTAACGAGAAACTACAGCAACTGAAATAACCACGCAGGTATACTCGGAATTCCCCATAATCCACACTGCAACTGCTGTAAGCATGCCACAGAGGCCACGACGTTATGTGCACTTATCCAGGTATACCCTTTTTCGACGACCAAAGAACCCATCAAGACAGTATTTCATAGCAACTTCCAAACATTACAATAATATACGAATTTGGTGGAAATCAAAGTAAAAAGTGCGTTTTATTTAAATAGCCTTTCCGACCGTATATGAGTTTTAATTTTATAAATTAGTTTGTAAAAGAAATACATATTACAGGAATTTTCTTATTTTCTTACAGGCGCACATTCTTGCATTCAAAGGTAAGCCAAACATTGTATGATTTATAAACACAACCTGCACTGCACTGCTTCGTGTGTTGTCGCCTTAATATTTGCCACTCGGCTTGTGCCAGAAATAGTGGTTTATGTCCAGGAATGCATTATACTTGGTTTATGACAACGATTGATCGTAATTTATGACAGATCAGACAAAACCGTGTACAGTACGAGCGAAAAATATAGCTAAAATTTACTGCCCCTGTTACGTCACACGAAATTATATACATATCATAACAAAATCAACGCAATTGCATGTTATTTCCAAAATTTCCTCCAATTCTTCATTTCGTTGGTAAACACGTATCAAACGCATGCACATTTTCAGCAAAATAAACATCACCTAACGAAGTCATTGCTCCCCAATTTCTCGACCAGTTTCCTGTTACCTGTTTTCTCTTTCGCCAAACAGAAAGAGAGAACCGGTTATACACTTCTTTTCGATTTACGAAATATACATATGTCGGCAGAAAAAAAAATCGCACACATTCTTGACAACACTTTTTTTCGTCCATGCAGAGCAACATTTTCCCAGCAGACTGTACCAGCGCAGGCGAAGAGTGGTATTTGTACGCGTCACTTGACGGCGCGTCATTTCGTGTAATTTACTGTCAAGGCCAAAGGCCAGCACACAATCGCCGGAACGAAAACTACCTGCGCCCAGGCAAATTCCCCTAATCAACATCTCAACTGTGTTGTGTAAAATTCCTCAGCACAATTCCAGGAATTTGGTGAAAATTCGATGAGAAAATACTTTGTGTAAACATTTGCAACAAATCAACACACCGCTCGCACACAGATGTGGAATAGTCGCGCATATCGTCTGCGCTCCTCTTGGGTCTTGAGAAAAATCAATATCACAGTATAGCTGCACCGCTCTTACATGTATGGCAGTCCGGCAGCATTCACAATAGAGAGCATTTTTATTTCTTTATAATTCATTATATCCAAAATGGCCGTATAACGTTGTCTACGTGCGAACATCGTAGTCGGGAAAATTCAATTTTTATTCCATCGCAAACTGTGTGAAATTGTCGTGCGAGGCAATTAAATGGAAGTTTAATAACTGAATAATAAAGTGAAATAAATTTTATTCGTTAAAGTCAATCAGCGGAGCTATTGTGAACGGGGTAATGTTGTTGTGTATTTTCAGGGTTCACAATTGACAGTAATAGCGAAAAGTGAAAATTTTAAGTACAAAAATACATGATAATTTACTGATATAAGAGGACAAAGTGATTATAAGTGAAAAGCGTAGAGACAGGGAGTGCAAATGCAGAAAAGCAGACGGTCACGAATCTCTGGCAAAGTGACTATGGAGGACGGTGGTTGGATGGAACGCCAGCAGGACTCGGTCGACGAGACGGGGCTGGATGACATTGAGGCGGCGGTGGCCGCTGCCGATAGTCAAGAGGAGAACGAACATGAAAACATAAACACAAGTGATGTGGATATGTTGCAGGAACATGTATATAATAATGAGGACGGTAGCGTCGATTTGGCGCCAGAACTCAACGTTGACGAAAACACTATCCTGCTGCCGGTGGCGGGAGAGAATGGCCTGAATGATGACGATCCGGCAATACCCTTCAACGCCAGTGACTTTCTCCAGGTAAGTTTTAACAGTAGTGGCAGACCACCAGAGACGGTGCCTGATGTTTGTTATTGTTTTCGCAGGAGGAGGAGGAGGTCATGGATCCCATGGAGACACACATGGACGAGGAGGACGAGGAAAACGAGTCTCCGGTCACGAGGTCAAATCGTCGATCCGCGGAATACCAGTCGTATCAAGTGCAATTGCCGAAAAAGCGGCGAGACATTTCCTCCATTCAGTACGAGGCCGATGAGGAAATCATGCCCGAGAGAAAGAAGCGACGCGGTCGAAAGCCCGGCTCGAAGGTCATCAACGGAGAGGTCTACTACCCGGAGGGGGACGGGCGCACATTTTCCAAGCAAACTCCAAAGGGCCTCACGAAAATCGCCAAGGTGCCACCTCAAGGAGGTTCGGCCTCGCGTCAAGTGAAGGAGGAAGTTGACATCATGGTGGAAGAAAGTCAGTGTCGCATCTGCACATCAACGACTAACATCTTCAGTATTTTCAAGAAGGACGACGCCCTAACGTACGCCGATAAAGTAATGGCCATTTGCCCGACGGTCGTCATCCAGAAGAGGGACTTCCTGCCGCAGTTCATCTGCGAGATATGCGCGAGTAGCCTGAGTTCGGCGTACGCATTGAAGGAGCAGTGCGAGCAGAACGACATGTATCTCCGGGACCGTCTCTTGAACCCGGTGAAGAAAGTTAAGCGACCAGTGTCAACAACGTACGCCCTGGAAAGTGAGCCCGAGGAGTACGTCGAGATGGCCAACGACCAGGAGTTCAAATTATCGGACGAGTCACCACCATCGGCTGATGACTCTGACTCAGACTACGGCAAACCGCTTTCGAAACGGCGCACCCGCCGACGCAGGAACACCAAATCGGCTAAGACCCCGAAGAAGTCTAACTCCGCGTCACCAGCCAAGAGAGCCATCAAGACCGAGCTAGATCTGAACGTGAGCAAGTCTTCAGAGCTGGACGGAGATGTGGGCGCGGGCGACTTCAGCAGTGGCAGCGAGGAAGACTACTCACCGCCCAAGAAACGCGGTCCCAGAAAGACGAAGTCCATGGAGGGAGACGGCTTCACCTGCCGAGTGTGCAGCGAAACCCTGCCGAGCAGGGAAGAGCTGAGGGAGCACAGGAAGACGGTGCACTCGCACTACGAATGCGAACTGTGCGGTCGAAAGTTCCGTGTGCAGAGCAGTTTGAAGGCGCACATGGACAAGCACACGCAGTCTGGCGAGCTCAAATGCGAGCAGTGCGACAAGCATTTCCCCAACAAGACCGAGCGGAGAAAGCACATGGTCGATGTGCACAACGAGGCACCGGCCCAGTTCGTGTGTGAGAAGTGCAAACGGGCATTCACCACCGAGGTCCGACTGATGAGGCACAACGAGTCGCGTTGCCCCGGCTTCGACACATCACAGAACAAGAAACGCGTCGACCTGGAATCCATGGCCATGGGCAAGGATCTCTTCAAGTGCGTAGCACCTTTGACCACCACCTACTGGAGCGACAGTTTCTCCGACTAAGCAGCAAGCCTTTGAGTTGTATGATTCTTGCTTTTATGTTTTCATTTACATTTTTTTTTTTTTTTGATTGTGCGGAAATGTCCTGTTGTTGAGAGATATATCGTCGGAATAAAGTTTTATTAATGAAAGAGACGAGTGGTGGTGCTTTTCTTCTTGGCGTGGTGTGTACATTGGGGTTGTTTCGGGGACGAGTCTGCGCGTTGCGGCGGACAGTGTGTTGTGTAGGAAAACTGCAAAACGAACGTTGTTGAGGAGCACTTGTGCTGTCGCTCCAATCGATTTTTCTAAGGCCTATGTGTGTTGGGGCACTTTAAAGGAGAACTATCACTTTGGTTACGGCAGCAGGGTGCGTTGGTATGACGAGGGTATCTGGGGGTGATTGCTTTGACTGAGTCGGTGGAGTGCTTGTGCTGTTGCTGGGACTGCAAGGACATTGTTTCACCTTAAATCGCAGGGGAAGCATGAGATGTACCTTTATTGTCGTCGTCACTTCACAATTCACGAGCACCTTGAAGATGATTTGAGACTTGTAGCTGGACGACACGAAAGCCTCAACCGAGCAAACAACAAAATTGCAAGCAACTTGGTTTACCCACAAGAACAAAGTCAATATCTCCACCCATTCGGTGCGCATCTGCTCAAATACGTTGTTTTGAACACACAATGACACACATTTTACCAGCTCAAGAGGTAATCGAATTGAACAGCATCACGCCGTCCAATTAAGTGAATGAATCACCTCCGGATAAGCAACACAAATTCCACTTCCACCGATGCGTCTGCTGAATTTTAAATGCCCCCTTTTCTACGTTTAGTCCTCACATCTCAATCGTGTGCAATTTTTCACCTGAATACTCGACAAATTGTATCATTTATCTTGCTTGGAGCATCCGGTGCGAACCAAAACGTGGCGGTGTCACCCCGACAAGGGTCGAGTGACTTCATTGTGAGGCAAGAGAAAATTTCATTTCATTTCATTGTCCTTCCTGTCCAAGGCATCTTTATCCAGTGTCACTGTGATGGATGTTAAGAGTTGCATTTTAATGCGCTCCTCATTTCTTTCGCGGGGATTTACCAGAACGCAGATGCTGGAGGAAGCTGCCCGACGATGTTGGATTTTTATCACGTATCTTGCACTTCGTTTCGTTGTACGCTGTGTTGCCGTTTTGCAGAGAGTAGGCATTGGAAATGCATTTCGCATAGGAAGAGCATCGTTAACCCAGTTCAGAGCATTAACGATGATTGTAGTTGACGGTCTAAGGAAAATTGTGTTCTGGGGGAAATGATGTTTGTTAGGCGAGATTTCCTCGCTACTGGACGTGGGAGGTCGTGAACGAACGAACAACTTGTCAGCTTAAGCACTCTTGGAAATTGTGTTGTAAGGAAATGAAAGAACAAACGAGATTATGCATTCGGCAATTATTCGTTAGGTTCTGACGTAAGCTAACATTTTTTAAATTGTAATTGGACCTTTAGTCTATTCGTCGTATTTAATTAATGGCATTTGTTTTTTGAGATTATAAGTACAGAGAAATGGAATTCGCAATCCTCCAAATAATTGCTGAACTTGATTTCGGAAATGGCCCTCCATTCAAACGTTCGAAATGGGGTTTCCGACCTGGTTCCCCCTTAGGCAATAGCTAGCCAGTTATACTATGTTAATCGCGCGAATATGTGATGTGTTTTTTTTTATGCGTTGGAAGCTGGATAGCTTGCATAGGCACCAGTGGCCCTTAGTTCGTACTGACTAAAATCACCTAACGATCTTTCCGCAAAACTACCGCGTAAATATTACTTCGCGATGGACGGGTTCGAGCTCTTTGCTCGTCGCAAGATGTTTATCAAATTCTCGTACATACACCAGACACCTAAATGTGTGTTTTTTTTTTAAGCGAAGATACGCCTGTGGAGAGGACGATGACACGGCAATACCCTTCCTCTGTCACTGTTCCGACTTCTTCACAGAAGCGCCTGCTGGTTCACCGAAGGAATTGTAGGTTGCGGCCTAGTAGTACAATGGATCAGTCTTGAGTCCAGTTGCTCCAGTGTCGTATTAAATTCTACAAAAAATACACTTTTCACGTTAGGAGGCGTTGTGTTATCAATAGCCTTTGTTGGGACTGATTTTTTTTTCCAAATTACTCGTTTTTTAAGATTCTGGGACTCATAAATAATTTAGCTTGTGGCAACACTGGTTGATATTCACAAGTACGCAACTTGAAATGGTTTCATACCGGATTGATGCAACCACCCTTATTTTGAGAATTTTATTCCCGTTTAAAAAGTGCTCGTAACTTCCGAACCGTATGTCGTACCCGTCACATTCAGTATCTAAATTTTAGAATGATTTTTGTTGAAAATTTCAGAGCTCTGCGACGTGTAGTTTGGGGGCCTTTGTTGGTCAGACACACACGCTTTCTGCTTTATATATAGTTAAGATTAAGATAATATTAATGCTCAATGCTGTTTTTAAACACAATCTGTAATTTCGTTGCATAATCGTGACCTGATATACAGTCTCCGACAAAAGTCTACAGTCTACCCCCTGCCTCATGACCATTTCAGAACTATTCCTTTTCTCCTGACTTTATGAAGGAATATAACATTCAAATAGCGTCATCATCCATATCCATACAAAAAAATAAGCATGGGACCCAGCACGCACGCTTGTCAAAGTACAATTTTCTATTACTTCCTTAGTTTACGTTAAATTAATTAATCTTTTGGTTCGATATTTACAAAAAGGGATTTAAAACAAAACTGCAGTATTATACTCAAAGGCAATGATTTTAAACTCGCCATGTTGGCAAAATGGGGGTCGTATTTAGACCTTTGTCGGACACTGTATTAAAACTCGGCAATTCTGAGGAGGTATGCATATTTCCTTCATCGCGGATGCAAGACAGCTTGGCCTTGATGACTGGAAGCAGCGTGCCCAGGACCGTCACCGATGGAAGGCAGCAATTGCTCAGGCTCAGACCCTTCATGGTTCGTCTGCCTGATAAGTAAGTAAGTATGCATATTTCCTTGGACCACTTCAAAGGAAAACCGGCCATGCGATGCCACAAAATCTGTACCTTGAGACAGAAAAAATTTACACATATGAAAAAGGGCAACAGCTATCAAACTAAACAAGTTTGACAAGCAGAAGCCAGTTCTCTCTATACGACTCGAACAACGCAGAGGTATACAACTAATCCTATTTAATCTTGCCTCGTTCAAGATTCCAATGAACTCCCTAATGACTGACAGTGTCTCCCTTCCATTTCGCTGTCATGGAGAGAAACCTGTTCATCTTCATGCAGAATTACGAGACTACACATCAACATCTCTATAGCTACGTACCCAATAACTGTACGAAGAAGAAAACTGCGAAGGAGAAGTAAATGCACCTGAGTGACATGTGAGATACGAGCAGAGAATGGCCACGAACAAGATTTTTGAGTAGAAGTAAACCAACGAACCGATGTGAACCTTAAACATGTGCCACATTCCAATCACTGCTGACAGCAGGCACTGTATGCCAAAGAGAGCCTCGGTTGCGGTGGTTTCCTGAATAGAAGTTCCTATATTTCAGCAAATTCTTGACGTTAAATTAAATTGAAATAGTCTCTAATGAGGGCTATTTGTGCTCCCTTTCCTGTGTAACGTTTCGGTTATGCACTAGGCATACGAGCGAGTCTACGGAGAAACCGAACGTCACATCCGGATTGCGTGCGTGTAGAAAACGGTTCTATAGACGATCTCTGGCACCACATAATTAAACTTCAAGGAAGTTCAAGTGGAAATTTGTTGCTGTCCGTTGCGAACTTGAAGTGAATCAGACCACAGAATAGGATAATTTCTGCATGAAATTCAGATAACCCCCGAAGGAGATATTTGCTAGCGGATGTTTGTAAGAATGGATATCAACTGTTCAGGAAGTTTACTTCCTCAATAGGAAATGTAATCACGGAAGTTAGTTAATGTAAGTGGCTGCAAGGGAACCATTTTTTGTTGTTTTTGTTTGTTTTAATCAATAAGCAGCTGCCCAAAGTACAATTTATGATTCTGGGTACGGATGATATCAATCAAGCTATTAAGCATTGAATCAGCAACTTAATTATACAAGCTTCCGTGGGAAAATAACTGAGCTCGCTTCAGACATCACTTCCCTCTCAACATATATGATTAAGCTTGTCGTGCAATGTTTACAGTGCCAAGTAATTAGGCCAATTATGCCAATATATATAATTATTGCACATGACTCTGTCCAAAAAGTTGCGAACACAAACTCCTGAACCCAAGAAACAAATGAGACGTTGTACTAAAATTAGTAACCTGTTTGGGTTAACTCAATACGCTTTCAGAAAGTCCGCCATATTTTCTGTGAAATTTTCGTGACGTAATACGAGCTAAGCGGATATTAATTTCAAGAAAATGAGAGCCATTTGGCCATTTGTAAGAAAAATTTGCTAACTTTACAAAAAAGTACGAGGCATAATCATCATTGAGACAAATATGAATGATTGCATCTTCATTTCCGCAATTTGTGTGTCAACGGATTGCAATTTTAACCGCTTTCATCTCGATTTACGTCACATATATTAATAACGCCGAAAATCTTCTGCTGGTGATTGATTTTGTTGTCTTTGAGAGATTTTATTCAGCAACGCACTACTACACTACAGTTCACTGTATGCAACTTGTGCCAAAATAATAATATTTAGAAGTATCCCCTTGAACATGCCGGGTCCAGTGCTGGAATCCAACTCAAACATTCCACAGACGGTCAAGCGCATCTTTTCTCTAGCAAACTGAAAGGAAAGTAAATCGATCTGAAAGAAAAAACAGGAACTTGCTGTAACAGCCGCTGTGCTCATTCCATTTAAACTTACATCCCTTTCCAAGCAGGAGTCCAGCACGACAAACGTGGTCAGACCCCTCAGCACATCGCCCGATGCGTCGCAAGACTTGCCGCATTCCCCGCAGATACGGAGGCCCAGAAAAAGGTTGATGCCACACAAAAACGTGTGGACGGTTGAGAAGAAGAGGCCGGCTATGGTCACTTCTCCCAACAATCTATGGATTGCCAGATACATGAAGAACAACGCACATGCTTGATAGAAGAACGCCGACGTCAGCATAACCAGCAGATGTAGCTCATAAATGCCGTTGATCCTGACTGCCAGATTCAGAAGAGTCGTGTGGCAGACACCGATTCTTGTCAGCTCCTTCCTCAGTCTGCGTGCTTTCCTCGGCGAAAGGTACAGCGATCGATTCAGTTCCTTGACTACTTCCTCAAGTCGCGAGTTTAAGGCATCGTAGAGATACCGCCCGTAGACCATCGAAATGACGAACTGGTAGTAAAATGTTATGTGTTCGAATTCTAAGATGCACAAGCTCACAGCGAGTGCTATCGAGGCATGCGGTGACCAGCTCAAAGTAGAAAGCGTCACGGTGGCTGCTGTTATGATTAAGAATAAAAGCAGAGACATGAGGAGTATCGACTTACAGGCGCGCTTTCGTACGCGAGCACGATGCTCTGAACTTATAGTATCGTCGATATGAATTCTCAGAAACTCATTGAGCGGCCGCGTTCCTCTTCCCCAGTTCAGCCACTCTGTGGCCAAGGTGGAGACGACAACGGCTAAGTTTACGTACAAGCAAGCAATGCTGAGATTCGTTAAGAAAGGCTTGTCCCCTAGTAGATTTAAGAAACCTAAGGCTAGTTGCCTGTGTTTCGCAACCACCACAATGAAGGATGCCAAATGAATAGAGACGCGGTACATGAACGCTCTGTGTGAGTAGATGAGCTGTTGCTTTGCTGGATCGTAGAAGTGGTTGCTTACGCCCAAAAGCGTAGATATCTTGAAAACTACGTTAATGAATAGATCCCGATAGTGGTTCGATAACTTTGCCATTCTGCACAGTCAGAAGTCTTTTCGGAACTGACTGCGAACAGAGAAATGCAAGTCGATTTCAGTTGGCAGCTAACCAATAAGCTGCACGTTTATCGGATCCGATTGCGATCTCAGTTGACATTTGTCACCCTCACATGCATTTTCATTAATTTCGATGCATATCCATATGGGATGTGAATCTACAATGTGAGGTCAAAGGTAAGGTGAACTGAAGCAGTTTTTAAATTCCTCTTGCTCCACGTTGAATCGATTTTTTTTTTTTGAAAAGTCACAAGGTGATCAGATAATGTCTTAGAAAGAAATAAAATGAAGCAACAACGGTGCTGGTGTACAATTTATTCTACAATCCTTCCGAAGCTACATTCATGAAATTATGGAATAAAATAAAATAACATTTTTTGTAGAATAGCACGCCGCTCAAATATCTTCCTAGTTTTCATAAACAGTCCTTTAAACTGTCGGCCCAGTTTTCGATGACTGGGTGCAATGTGCGCCGTGTTAATCCGACAGAAGCATATCTATCGATTATTGGTGGCCAACTCTGGATAAGCGTTTGCATTGCTAAGGTTATTTCGTTCGGCTTCAATTCTTGCGTCAATGTTGCATGACGAAACTTCATACGAATATTTAGACAGCTGCTGACACAAATCAATTCGATGGTACATACTTGTTAGGGGAAAAGCAGTTTCTTACTACGTTGCACAGTGGTCTGGGAGCAAAAAAAAGGGTTCGTTTAAGAAGATGTGAGATATTCAATTTCTTATGCAAGGATCCTAATTTAGCCAGAAAAAGGTTCAACTTGCTTCAACGGGAGGCCTAGTTTATTTGAAAGGTGCAATCGCTCGATTCATGGTGTAAGCATCATAGTCATCTACTGACAAATTTGGCCGCAAGAGCGTTTGGCACTATGCTGACCTAAGTTGCAAATCACATATTGTACAAGTTCGTTCCACGAAGATATGATGAGATTTCAACAGCTGTCAGTGTCAAAATAACCTCCATAATCTTCCGAACCGCATGATCAACTAAAAGTGTCACGGGGGAGATCGCTAGGCTACTCGATCCTCCGCCATCGACTCTTAACTTATCATGATGAATGCCCAGGCTCAAGCCAACGAGTTTTTGAACTTGGTCTTGACACCAAGCTCGGCCTTTCTGATTACAGATTTTCCAAGCTGTTTCCATGGAATACAGGAAAGTTCTGCATTACTTCAATCATCACTCGTGGACTCCGAAATGAACTTCTCTACCTGCTTCAATGGAACTCCACTTACATATAGAGTCAATTGAACAGGCGTTCTGGAAATTAGCATAACCTCCGATTTGTCCATGTCCACTTTTATCCCCACAGCTGCACAAACGGTCACAAACCAATAGAGTGCGCATCGGAGTTCTATCTACACAATCAAAGGTGTTGATTTGCAACGTCAACCCTCCCTCAAAAGAGGCCACTCCAGAATTCAACTCTTGACACTCGGTCACAGGCTTTGTCCAAATCTACAAAACAGCAGTAGATTTTCTTGGCATAGTCCCAAGCCATCTCGAGTACCATTCTTAGAGCGAAAAGTTGGTCGGTTGTGCTTCTGCCCGGGCGGAAGCCGCACTGTCTCTCATTCTGGACTCGACCATAACTCCAGAGCGCGCCTCTAACACCTTCGTGAAAACATTAACCGGAAGACTTAAAGGAGATATACCCCTGCAGTTGTCCCTCTTTTTGAAAAGAAAAACAATCACCCCTGTTTGCCATTCGCTAGGTGACTCGAACGCTCCCTGTCCAGCATAATGCCACGAGAGGGCCATACAGTTCCCTCTTTACCCATTACCTTAAGATAGATATCAGTTTTCCGCTTCAACATTGAAAACGCAAAATGCTTATGTTCCTCGTAGTTTATCTTACAGAATGGAAATAAATCTAATTGATTGATTCTTGCTTGATTTGAACTCACCAATCCTAAGGAGATGTCTGTCAAGATTAGGTTTGTTATCGACTATTCACAAGTCTGTCAAATGCTTCCTTGTCAAACAAGTGACAGTTCAATCGAAATAGCTGTCAATAATGTCGAAATTGTTTCATGATACTTCGAAGAACTGGATCTGAACTAGATGTTTAGATGTCAATTGTTTAGTTTGACACAAATTGACGGAATATGGCATTAAGTTGACTTCTATTCGGTAGAGTTTCTCTGCTTTCCGAATAAATTAATGCTAATCGAAGGCAATTCGACGTGGAGTCACATTCGAAGAAATCGATAAAAGGAGTGAAAGCAGTCAAATATGGATGATGGATCTTACAGTGTCGGATGTCCTAACGACGAGATAACTATTTGTAAACTGTGTCTATAATCTATATCTACCCACAAAGTATGACGGATTCAAACAAAATTGCGAAAGCAGACTGCCGTAGCCGAGAAGAGTCTAAAGACCGCAGACAGCTGAGAAATTGTGCCAAATCATCGATAATATAAGTAACTTGCTATTCACAAGCCATGACTGACTTTTTTCCACATTTTATTTACCTTCATTCATCGAATAAAAGCCAACCTCTTTATTGCACGACACTAAAGTTCATAGTATGCCACTTGTGCCAATAGAATAATATACAGCATTATCCCTTTGAACATGCCGGGTCCAGTGCTGGAATCCAACTCCAACATTCCATAAACGGTCAAGTGCATCTTTTCCCTTGCAAACTGCAACGATAGTGAGTCGATCTAAGAGAAATCAGAGAGCATTCTGTAACTATAGCACCAAGAGCTTATATTATTTCGACTTACATCCCTTTCCAAGCAAGAGTCTACCACGATGAACGTTGTCAGACCTCTCAAGATGTCGCCCGATGTGTTGCAAGACTTCACGCACTCCCCACAGACATGAAGGCCCAGGAAAAGCTTAATGCTGCACAAAAACGTATGTCCCGTTGAGAAGAGGAGTGCCGCTATTGTCATTTCTCCCAACATACCGTTAATTGATAGATACAGAAAGAACAACGCACAGACTTGATAGAAGAACCCGGACGCCAGCATAATCAGGAGATGTAGCTCATAAATGCCTTTAATCCTGCCTGTCAGATTCAGAAGAGTCGTGTGGCAAACACCGATTTTGGTCAGCTCCTTCCTCAGTCTGCGGGCTTTCCTCTGCGAAATGTACAACGATCGATTCAGTTCCTTGACAACTTCAGCAAGTCGCACGTTCAAGGCTTCGAAGAGATACCGACCGTAGACCATCGCAATGACGAACTGATAGTAAAATGTTATGTGTTCCATTTCAAAAATGCACAAACTCACAGACAGAGCTTTCGAGTGCTGTGTTGTCCAGCTCAAAGTTGATAGCGTCAAGGCTGCTGTCGATATGATGAAAAATAACAACAGAGACATGAGGAATAGCCACTTACAGGCGCGCTTCCGAATGCGAGCACGATACTCTGAACTGATTGTATCGGCGATGCAAATTTGCAGAAGCTCATTAAGTGGTCGCGTTGCTTTCCCGCAGCTTATCCAATCTGAGGTCAAGGTTGAGACAATAACGACTAAGTTTACGTACAAGCAAATAACGCTTAGATCAGATAAAATAGGCTTTTCACCCAGTAATGTAAGAAAACTCGACGCAAGTTGGCTGTAGTTCACAATAACCACAATGAAGGATGCCAAGTGAAGAGAGACGCGATAGATGAATGCTCTTTGTGAATAGATCAACTGTTGCTTTGATGGATTGTAGAAGTGGTTGCTTACACCCAAAAGCACCGACATCTTGAAAACAACGTCAATCAATAGATCCCGATATTCGTTCGATGCCGCTACCATTTTGCACTGTCAAGGTTCTGTACAAAACTGATGGCTAACAAAGAAATGGAAGTCGATTTCAGTTGGCAGCTAACCAATAAGCTGCCTGTTTATCGGATCAGATTACGATCGCGGTTGACATTTGTTCCTGTCATCGTCACATGCATTTCAATTAATGTCAATGCATATCCATGTGGGATTTAAACCTATGATAAATTGAAATGAATGTAACGTCAACCTTAAGGTGCAGTTAGTTGAAAATTGCCTTTTTTGTAATTTGGACGACATAACGGTCTTGTGACCAGTTCATGGTGTTGCATCGTGTTTGCAGTGACAGACGTAATGACAATAATAAACTAGAACTCTTGAAACCATTTTCGAAAGGCTTCCAAACTGTATTCTGCCACTCAAGAATTGCTCACAGAATTTGTGCGTTTTTAAAGTGCTATCACACCTAACATATTCTTTAAATTAAAGCTCCTCAACGCTCTGAAAGACAAATCAAACAAATGCAAAAATAAAACAGTATGTACACTCCTCTTTCACAATCCGAGAGCGAGTAGAAAGTTCATCTGGTAATCATCTACTCTATGGTACATGTCTGTACGTACGTCCACTTTTGTTCGGCAAGCATTGTATTTGTTACTTAGTTTGTGGAATTAATTAATTCTGTCGCAAAGAAACCAGACCATGGCAAGATATTCACAACTTTGTTGTTATAAATCCCCACAGAGTTCCAGGGAAAAACCATCTGTTCAGTGCTTTCAGAGTTAAAGCGCTCCTCTGGTAGAAGAATTTAATCAAAGTGAAACTAACTTAATTAAGTTCTCCTGCAAATTGCATTGTTGCTTCAAGCAAAACATACATTTCCAGACGAATCATATGCAGTGTAGGTCGGTCAATATGATTTTGATTCCGTCAGATCAACTAAGCAGAAACCAGTACAATAATGACCATTCATGCCGGTCAGGGCGTAGTCAGACAATGGCACACCTTTGAAACAATAGACAATAGAAAATGAACCTTCGGCCCTGGTTTCTCTCACATTCATGTTATTGCCTGAATGCACAATAAACGCACTGTGCACATGAGCTTGGATTTTGTCGATAACAAAGGGTTTTGGGAATTGTTTGATTTTGTTAATGACGTCCTTACGAAAGGAGATCTCTTTGACTCCGTGAACAGTCCTAAATATCTCCTAATAGACTACCTCTGCCATTTTGTGTGAGTGCCTGAAAGAGGGGTGCTGTTTCAGATCGGAGAGGCTTACTATTGACTAAATTTTTGGTAGAACCCCAAAAATCGAAGTACGTGTGGTCCTCAAGGAAGGCCACAATCCAATGTGGTTTTGAGACAGTGAACGACTTCGTCTACCGTATCTTAGTCTTGTATCTTGGTCTTTAATTCTCTAGGGTGCGATCATAATGGTCAGTCTAAAGAGCAGATTTTGAGAAATTTGATGAAGAAGGGCTTACAGCGTGACTTAAACTGCTATTGCGATTGCTATTCAAACTGCTATTTTTTCACAATTACTATCAAAGTTTGAATTCAAAATTCCTCTTTCTTATAACCCCATTCACACATTGGAGAAGATGTGAATGAAGCGGTGTGCGTGTATTCAAAAGATGCTCTGCCTTGTGTCGCTCATTAAATCGTCATGTAATATCACTCATTTGACACTCATGTCAGAGGCAACCCCGATTGCTTTCTGTATACGATTAGTGCGTTGCTCAGGCCCTCATTTTTGCAGGTCCAAAATTAAGTTCAGATCTAGCTGGAGCTTTTATTTTTGTTTAATAGGCATATTACTTTAAAAAAAAAACACAATTTAAAATCACTGCTATAAGCAAAACGGAATAGCACCTGCGAATATAAAATCGCAATTTAGCCCAACTCTAGGCTGTACAATGTCAAAAGTCTAGACAACGGCGAAGGTGGCTTGGTCATTAACTCTTGGACTCCACTTTTGTCATACAATGCGGCAGAGGACACTAGCATCTGAAGCACGTGGATGGAACGTCAACAAACTGAATGTGCATAACTGGATGTAGTTAGCTAGAGATCCTGTGATTTGTAAGTTGAGACCCTGTCCCAAATTTAACTGCACGAAACGTTAGACTTCCTTACACGAAAGGATAGCATCTTGTGCTTCACCACATGAGTCAAGTTCTAGAAAATTGCTTGATTAAAAGGGAACGGTGAAACACACAGCATTTACAAAAGCAAATTCATCGCTGAATAACTCATGAAGTTCTCAACGCCCCTCAGGCGGGTTCAAAATTCAGTCTGTCTACGGCATAGGGGTTTTCGACTTCTGACGAGAGAATTATCCAGATATGCCCCGCAGGGCCCTTCATTTACATTCTTGAATTGAATGAACTGCTTACTTTTGTAGCTCTCAAATGGATTTGCATTCAGCTTTCAATAAGCCGGCCCAGTTCATAACAATCAATCTTCACAGCAACAATTTCGCCCCTAAGCCAGCATCCTTCTTTCAGCGGATGAAACCGAAGAACACCGGCGAGAAGAACACTTCAACGGAAAGTGTTTTTTCAGTCCACCGTCCACACAAACAAATCAATAAATGCTGTTTGAGGCGAAATTAAATTGTTCTCTTTTATTCTTTTTGACTGATTCGTCTATAGACGGGGGATTATGGCGACCAGAGTATGTACCCACCACACTTGCTCCATCTTTAACAGATTCGGGTATATTGAGCGATTAGCCGAGTTCACACTGTACTACAAACCGTACCACCAAGTCGAGCGATTTTGTTCGAGGGACCAACATTTTGTCGGTAGTACAGATTAAACGTTCAGATGACTTGCACGGTAATTAAACTTTCTTCGTCGAGCAATTGGTAGTTGGATGTGAACATTTGTAAAAAAACTTCAGAGCTTTTTTTTTTAAATTTAGCGTGAAACCGAAGAACACCGGAGAGAAGAACACTTCAACGGAAAGTGTTTTTTCAGTCCACCGTCCACACAAACAAATCAATAAATGCTGTTTGAGGCGAAATTAAATTGTTCTCTTTTATTCTTTTTGACTGATTCGTCTATAGACGGGGGATTATGGCGACCAGAGTATGTACCCACCACACTTGCTCCATCTTTAACAGATTCGGGTATATTGAGCGATTAGCCGAGTTCACACTGTACTACAAACCGTACCACCAAACTTTCTTCGTCGAGCAATTGGTAGTTGGATGTGAACATTTGTAAAATAACTTCAGAGCTTTTTTTTTAAATTTAGCGTGATTTGGACGAGTGAACCTTATAATGTTCGTCACTCTCACGAATGCAATCTGTTATGGACGATGGACCTTGTCGAATTATACCTAGGACTTACATCCTCTTAAATCTGGCGCAGGTTCCGAGGTTTCTGATTAACAGTGTTTCCCGACTAGAAAATATGAGAGAAATGTCGTACCAACAGTGCTACGGGCCACCATAATTGTTAACTCAATTGAATATTGTTGTCCCTCTGAGCATTGGTTAACTTCTGGACAAGTCGATGTCGCTGAATAATCTTCTCCACTCATCACCTGTGCAAACGGTGCAACACAAGAGCAATTTCGTCTGCTTTTGACAAAGGCCATGCCTCTGCGTCTCCTTATAGAGCGTTTGGTTTTTGTAGAGAGAGCTTTGTTTATTAATTGCTTTGGCTGCTTTTACACACGCTAAATTTGACAGCAAGCTGTTCCATCTTTTAGGCTAGGGAGGTGAAACTTTTCCTATGTCTCACTTATCTTGCCAACAAGATGGACCAGCTTGATGTCAAAATTAGCATGTGTAAAAGTACTCTTTCTTCCAGGAACGAGATCAAGCGCAGAATTACTCTTGCCAACCGCTGCTTCTTTGGGCTCAAGAGGCAATTGAGTAACAGAGCCATCCCTGGAAACACCAAATTGACCTTGTATAAAACCCTGATCATCCCAGTCCTGCTCAATGGCGCAGAGACATGGACGCTATTGAAAGCGGATAAAGAAGCTCCTGGTTGTTTTGAGAGAAAAGTTCTGCGTACGATCTTTGGTCCTATTTGCGTTGATGGCGTTTAGAGGAGAAGGTTCAACCACGGGCTGTACAGCGGCACCTAGTTAAGCGTCTGCGGAACCAACGCTAGTCTGTAGCGCCAATCAAAGAAGAAGAAAAGTACTCTTTCTTAGCTCAAAAAAGCAGCGATTGACAGGGGTTATTTTTCGATTCTTGCTCTGGTATCGTTGTCAGAGTTGGCAACGGTTCGTAGGTAGGTTATATCCGTTTACTGCGCCGCTCTGTCCTAGACATCAGTGGTGAGTGCCTTTTCTTGTTGTTAGCATATACTTAGTCTTGGTCTCATTTACCGCTAATTTCATTTTTGCGGTCTCCGTCGTGATACTCATAAAAGTGGCATGACATCACGCTGCTTACTTCCGATAATGTCAATATCGTTGACACATGCGAGTAGTTGGACGGTATTCGGAAGGGTCATTCCTCAGGTGTTGGTAAGATTGATGTTGAAGAAGTGACAGTAGTGCAGTGGCACATGACAGAGCGGCGCCTTCTCTGAATCGTTTTGTGACATCGAATGTCTCGATGTCTTTACCGTTTATTATGGAACAGCATGCATTCTGCATTCTACGCCTTCGGCTCAAATTAGGGAACTTGGTTGGGATTTCAAAAGTAGGCATCGCTCTGTATACCTCGTTTCTAAAGATGCCGTGATAAGCGGCCTTAAAATCCATGAAAAGGTGGTGTTGCTCTGCGAAAATCGGCCGCAGTGTAAATATTTGATGGATGGTGGATGGCCACAATGATATGTAATGTCCAGGAGACTGACGAACGGCCTAAGGCTGCTTCTTAAAACTGGTGCCTCTATGGTTCAGAGGATGTCCACAAAAGGGAGACTATTTCTAACACACTCTTCACCACTCCTTCTCCTGTGACTGTCCTCATCATGAGTGAATGAATAGCTACACTAAATAAGTGACATTTTGATGAGAAAACTAAGGCAGTATTCCTGACGTTTACGCCATCACTTAAAGCATTGTATTGTGAATTTTCAAAGAGACTTAACATTGAATGGTAATGCTACTAAATTATTCTTCATCCGATGTTAAGTCTTCACAAACAAGCTGTGCAACAGTCAGTACTTTGTCGTAATTGTTGGGTACTGCCCTAACCATCGGGGACTTGTTGGCTTGGCGAGCAGTTGCCAGATGGTGCAACGAGTAGAATTCCCAGAATTCTCGGCGGTGGCAACTCAGAAAGAAGTTTTATTCAATTTATTTATTCCTAGAGGAGATGCTGAAATGCAGTGTAAACTGATGAAGAGGAGAGGCGGGGAGTGGGAATATGTTTTAAGTCCTCTGTAAGTGGGTTCTGCGGGGCTTAAGGCGATAGACGATGAAGGAACGCGAGCGATAAATTGCACAAATAGGTGGGCGTTGAAGAGGGACGGGATGTGCAGGACTCTGTGAAGTGGAACTCGGGTGCCTGCAGATGGAATACGGGAGCTGCGCTGAACTAAGAAGTGGACGCAGAGGGAACTCGGGAGGGCCACGGCTCTAAGAGGTGGGTGCAGACTAAACACGGAAGGTGGATGTCTCCAGAAGGTGGAGCAAGAAGTAACTCTGGAGGTTCACGGCTCAGCTGACGCAGAAGGGACACGAGATGTCCCGGCTCTGGAAAGAGGATGCAGAGGGAACAAGCGCGGTGGACACAGAGGGAACACGGGAGGTGGACGTCTCTACAAGGAAGAGGAAGTAACAAACGCAAAGAACGACACGAATTAGAGATTCACTTGAAAGTGAAGATAAGGACCGCAATTTAATTTACCAAGATGATCTCTCTCAAGTTGATGTCGTGAATTGAGGTCAGCTAGAACGATTGCTTACCTACCCTACGGAAATGCGAACTACAACTGGGTGAAATGCAGACGGCGTCTCCTCCTCCATCTACTGTGTAATTCAATTACCTCTCCTCTCTGGCGTTGTTTACATTGACGGAATTCAGAAGTGGACTCGTGCTGCTTAAGAGGTGATTATGCACAGCTTTCTGTGGGATGTGAGGAGATCTCTGGGATCCGTGCAACAAATCTCCTAAGACATAGTAGCTCGACACATTCGGCCAAGCTCCATCGGATTCAACACAGAAGCCATGAATACATCCGATAATTGGAATCGAAATCGTTCTTCCGAGCGAATTGCATTTCTCTCATTTCCCAGTCTTGATTCTTGAACCAATAATTCATTTCTGTCCACTCCGTCCCCTAATCAAATGGCAACTACGTGTGTCGTGTATCGGCTGCCCGCAATCACCTCCTAGACCGAGCATATCTTCGGTTCAACGTCGCCAGAGTCTGGCGGGGACTGGCCATGTTCTTGGATGGGATTAAGTAATTTACGGGAACCCCACGATGTGAATTGGCCGATTCTTACGATTACAATAGCACACTTGGTACACTTTCGCCCGCTCCGCCACCAACTTTGAAAGGGGTGGTCGCTGCTGAGTTAGCAGGTCCTTTTTTTTCGGTGGATTGGGTTTGGGTTTTAATGGAGAGAAAAAGAAAATAATGCCGTTTGCATTGACACTCGGTGGGGTTTCGCTTTTAGGACACGTCCTAATGCCGGAGGAGAAACTACGGAAGCGTAGCATGTGATTTTTACGGGCCGATGAATATGCCGCACGCCGGCGAACACAGCGAGCGCCGGACGTGTGGCGGGACATTGGATCGTATGGTTTTCGGTTTCAATGGCCTTATGAGGTGCTTACTTCTAACGATGTACGAGTATGTCACAACACGACCGTTTATGGTTTTGTGTGTTCGTGAAAAAGAAACAAGCACGAATGGCTAAACGGGTGAGTGTGCTTGGATCGGGTGGGGGTAATGTTTATTGTTGGCTTTGCATGTGTTTACTATTTGAAAGGGTTGCAGCTGCCATAAAACGACAATCAATTGTAATTGGAGTTGTGTATGTAGATTGCGCTGAGGTTGTTATCCCCACATGGCTGCCCCTTGATTGGCAGACGTGGGGGCGTAATGGCTCCGGAATCGGAATTCTGTTGCGTCACTGTCTCGTGCTTGATTAAATGTCGGTACTGAATGCACATGCATATGTTTGCTGGTGCTGATGGGGCCATGTTTATGCAGATTACGCCTAACAACATTTAGACCTCTTCTGGTTCTCGTTTCACGCTCGTTACGAGCACATTCTGGTCGACATAATCATTCATATGAGATAGGAGCACCACTGTAAGCAAATTCAATCCATCATACAATTGCGTTCTTCTTAAGACACTTGACTGCTGTTAGTTAAAATGATGAATACAGCACTTAGACTCAACTCAGAACACAATACAAGCCAACTGGCTTCACAATGCGCGGAACATACGTTGATTCGTGGCATGTGCCTCAGTGATTGCACATGTTCTGTAACGCTGGCACTATTTTCAGTCGAAGGAGCACGAAAACTAAAGCCATGAGCTGCATAAAAGGAACCTTGTGCATATGACCAACTTGGATTTGATTTATGTTGTTTTTTGTTAGTATCGCCTTATTCCTGGCTGTCGGTGAGTTAGTACTGGCCGCTACTTTGACAACCATGCCCTCCTGATGTCACGTCATGAAAAATCGTTAAGGCAACCTAACCTCAACCTAACCTCAAAACAGTCTAGAAGTGTCAAATGGGAGCTGTCACAGAAAACAATGAAGCAAGTTTTAAAGTTTAAACAAAACGGCATAGAGTGCTGTAGCAAAATGTACGTACGTACTCATTACTGAGTAACGACTATTCAATATAGTACAATGTAACGAAAAGTTGCTCCTCAATGAATATCGTTACTATTGTGGTTGCTTTTTTTTTGCCTACATGAAAATCTGTACGTTTACTCACGCTTGGTGTACTCGCATGGATATATAAGAGCCACATACCATATACACTTCACGAAAAGGGTGTCCCATCAAACCATACCCATGTGTAAATTGACTCATCGAGTTTCGTGTCCTTGGTTTGATTAGACTTCCTCATCTCTTAACTTTTATTCGTTAGTTGTTAATCAGTAGTATCCATAAGTTATATCATTGATTCCTACCTAAATACTTCATACAGTTAAATACAACCTTTCTATTTAAGGTTCTAAAAGCAGAAGTACCAATTTTAGCAGCAATGTTTAAAAAAGCCAATTTTGATGAAAGTAACGAAAGTAACTATTAACGATAAGTAAGGTTCCTCTAGCTCTATAAGACTCTATAACTCCTTTAAAAGAAATTGAATGGTGACCAATTCTGATCACCGACAGGAGTGAGTGAACGACTAGAGAATGTCATGCAGCGATTGAATTGTTTTCATGAACGCATTGCATGGCCATTAGGCTTCAGTTGGTGTTAATTAAAATTCGTAAGTATGGAGGGTGGTCACGGTAGAGATCTTCGTAAAGTTTGCACTTTGAGCCTTTGAAATGATGTAGTGTCCGTGAGATTAATCTCCTCACAGTTGACGAAGTTAAGACACGGTTCCGACCATATTTTGCCTGAAGTTGTCTTTCTTTCATTTTCGTGGGACATTGCTCAATAATGACAACACGTTTTCATGCCACTAACGACGTTCGCCTACCATATTTTGGATTATGGACCTCCAGGACTAAAGATCAACTCGTCGAAGACAAAGTTATTCAGTCAAGCCCATAACTTTCTCGATCAAATAGTTATTGCTAGACAACCAGTTGAGAGAGTAAAGAGTTTTCCAATACCTCGAAAGTACTATCTTATGGTGGAACCGAAACTGAAGACAAGTTAAGTCAGCCTTAGTTTTTTTTGCTATTTAACACTGCTTCGCTCCAGTGTTGAGTGCATGCTGTTTGAATCGCTCGTCTCAGATGGCTAGGTCAGGTCGAGCGAATGGTGGCGAAAAGTGGCGCAAGCTAGAAGCTAGAAGCTAGAAAGGGACCTAAATAAGTTGAACTAGCACAAGACCGAGCTAGATGGAGGGGCATGTTGGTTGAGGCCCAGGTCCACCCCGGACTGTAGCGCCAACCAAAGAAGAAGAAGAATAAGAAGAAGCTACCATCTGTCAAATTGTTTCCTACCAGCGCTGCCAACTTTGTTGCTGGACAATCAAATCATGCGTTCATTTTCGGGCAGCCTTTACAAATATTTTTGTATTCTGTGTGTGTTTTCCACATTTTCTTTAACTTGTGATGCTTGTCACCGTTAATCTATCTGTTTCCTTCTTCCTCGTGATCACCATTCTCAATTGAATCCCTGCTCGTCACAATGGAGCCTTAACTAACCACATTCTACAAAAATCCACTCGATTTCTTCGTATTTTCCCCACAATTTCAAGCGAAAGTCCCAACTGATTCCTGCTGTCATATACCAGTACAATTAATACTCTAAAGCTAGTAGAGGGTTAATTTATCTTCACATCTCTGACGCACATCCAATTTGATTCCGGGAATAGTTGTCCTCCGTCTCATATAACAGAGACACTCTGTGAAACCCTCCCCAGGATCATCATAAGAGACAAGCGCCTCATAATTCCTTTTGTCCTCTGTCGCCACCAGTAATTCAATCCAGAATCAACAGACCCACGTCACGAGCACCCGTTCCACCGCAGCCATCCTCACTCGTTTACACGGTTCACTTCAAGCGGGGCGTCGCATCCACACCCCTCCTCAGCTGGAATTAAATTAAACGTTCCACTTACAGCTGATGCCAGTGTGTTTCATCGTCTTCGCCCTCGCTTCAGGAGTCAACAGCCAGGACGTCGATGCAAGCGAGTGAAATTCACACTGTCTGCTCTTTGAAGTGCTCTCCATTTCCCACTATCGTAGATTTCCCGCTCATTACGCGCGATATACGCTTGACGCCGGATTAAGTGGGATATTGCTCACGAGTGAAAAATCCTGGCCTCGTTAAAGTGATTCATTGTATCCTCGTCTCGACTAACTGTCCCTATCTTTTACTTTCCAACTGAATTACGTCTCATTAGCGAGGCCGGGTGAACTGTTGTCAGGCGTGGGTCGCCTTGCTTAACCGAAAGAGACGGTTTAACGCGACCGCATCCATCGGACCGCGACTGAGTGGAAAGCTTCCTGGCGGATATTAATTCAGACGATTTAAGTTTGCCGCAGCAGACGGGAAAATTGGATTCTTTTTCTTGATTTCGAAAATGTCCATCCGAGGATTGTGGGTCGCCTTTGATGGAGTGATTTGCGTATTCTTAGACGGAGGCGGTTCAATTCACTCAACAGGTAGAGAGTTTGTTTTCGTGCAAGACTCCTTTGTGCACGGTCGTGTGTAACGTGAGAACGTAAAGGTGTCTCGATTCACTCAAGGGGAACGTGTCGAAAGCACTGTCTAGTAAATCTGGATTGTTCTTATCGAAATAACTCTGAATGCATTTAATCTACTTCAGGAGACTAACCACCCATGGCTTCGAATCGAAATTTAGATGAAATTTGAACAGTCTAGGAGCTCTGATCGGAGTAAACGTTGCTAGGGGAACCGCTTGGCATTCGTTTGAATCAATTTAATTTGCTAAATGGACGGTGTCAACTCTGAGGTACACAAATATAAGATTTTGTTTCAAATGATGTCGGGGGTTAACGACGGGTAGAATTCATCTTGGCAAAGTTGAAGGATTCATTTTGATATGGGTTGCCACGGATATCAAGGGACGTGAAGGCGCTGCTACTTCGTTTCATGCAATGAGCTTACGTTGAGAAACTCCTGACGTGACTGAAAGCGAGAGAGTAGAAAGCAGCTGGGTCCAGGTCGGGATCTTGTAATAAGGTCGACTATGGATGATTCGTATATTCTTGGGGCCAGCGCTGACGCCCACAACCCCAGGGAGATTACCGACACCGGATGCCTACGGATCCATCGCCAGAGAATCCAAGATGGGGACCTGGACTACTGCTGTACTGCGACATCTTCTGCGGTGACTGTTATGCAGAGAGAGACGTTTATTTGGTTGTGGACTTGTTAAGCGATGCAGGCTAAGAGGCCTTGAGTTTTGTAAGCCGTAATAAACTGAAATAAAGACATTGTGGTGGCCCGTGGCGTTGTGGGTATGTGCGTCGACCCCAACCTCGACGTCGTAGGTTCGATTCCAGCTCTGAGCGACGAAAACAATTTTCACGACCCCACCTCTTTCGAGTCAGTGACAATGCTAAAAGAGTATTTCCTGTCTAGAAAAAGCTTCTCCAACTTTGCCGTTCGGAGTCGGCATAAAACTGTAGGTCCCTTCCACTCGTGAGAGAACAATAGCACGCACAACATGAGTGGTTGCTGAGAAGCTAGGTCCAGGCCCTTTATGGGCTGTAGCGACACCCATATTATTATTATTCTTAAAGACATTGTGTTGGCGTGGGCCCCAACCTCGACGTCGTAAGTTCGATTCCTGCATCTGTCTACAAAAAGGTTCTCAAGCTTGGCCGTTCGAAGTCGGCAAAAATGAGCGCTTCACAATTGGGTTCAATTTTGAAACATTAACTCGAGACGTGCTCGAACCGCTACTGAGGAGGAGGATGATTTCTATAATCTTCTAGAGAAAACAAAATTCGAAAATTAAACAAAGCCATCAACTGAAGGTACTGCACTCAAACCAGTGCAACGACTGACTTAAAACTGTATCGGTGCACCACTTCGGAGCTGCACTGAACATCACTAACGTCTACCACTTCCCTCCGCTGGATATATTCGGCAAAAGGTTTTGACAGCTTATCACACCAATCTTATGTTTACACAGCACAGGTGAAAGCATATTATTTGCTCTAGATAGTCTTAAGCCATTTGACAAAATTTGGCACCAAATCTTTTTAAAATGGTGTCTATGGATCGATTGTTTTTTTGAAGTACAAGATCGTACGACGTGCAGTTAAGTAAAGCTAACATTAATACCAGATCACGCTATGTACACTCCTTTGTTGATGACAGCACCTTCAGCTTCTCATATTCGTTTGGAATACCCTGCCCTTCGGCTGTAGATTTAGAGCGGCAGCGTATGTTAATCACATTAAATTCCGATTTTGATAGAGTGACAACATTTTTGCAATTGTATATTCAAATTGTATTTATTTGATGATGCCTTACCACCTTCACTCACTTTTTGGTAGTTTTACGAAAATAATATGTGCCTTATAAGATACCTACTATCTAGAGATTTGAAGTCTTAAAATACACCAGACAGAGACTTACAGCAACTTTAAGTGCCCAGTAACATTTTTGATGTCACTAACAGCAGCTGCTCCAATTACCAAAACAGTCCTTGGATATTGTTCAATTTGTGTGCCGCCAGTATCACGGATCGTGGCCAGTGGATGGCCAGAAACTCCTACTCACTCTCAACTCTTAAGGCAATTCGGACACACCTTTCGTTGAACGCTTTTTTGGTAAGCGGCTACAGCGGCTCGACGTTACAGACAAGATGTACCATTTTCCTTGTGAATTATCTGAAAAGAAAATTTCGTCAGAAATGCTGGTGGCGCTTTAGGGACAAGAGTATCGCGCAATCATTAGAATCGCTTGAACACCGACGTCTCGTGTTTTATTTATCCCTGTTACATTCTTTGCATCCTTGCATTCATCCTCTCCATGAATTCTCCAGCAATACACGCCTTGCCTGGAATGACAACCGTTTACCATGAAGCCTGCATTCTGACACACAGTTGAATTTCGAGACAACTTTTCGAACGCAACATTGTCTATGCCTTGCAAGAGTAAGTTTTACATTTCTCAGGAAGAAACCAATCCGATAGAATGACGCTGTCACGTAGAACATGGACAGATGAAGAAAACGTAGACCGAACTAAATGACATCAGCATTTACCCATCTAAAAGGCCTTGTTTACCGGCCTTTAACTAGATGCCAGAATTAGGGTCCGCCTTTCGGTCTATTTTCCCATAGTCGCCCACGCTGAAAGTCAAAAAATACTTTCCATCTACGCTCAGTCACATTAAGCATTTAAATCCTCACTTAAATAAACAGGATCCCTGCTAAGAAATCCAAATCCAACAAGCAGATACTCTGTTGCCCCACCCCAACCGCTCCCGAAAAGGAATGCCATCATTCCCATAAAACAATGCAATTAAACTTGATCCCGACGAACATCTTTTTCGCCTTTAAACTTTAACGCTGATGGTATTCTTAAGCACCCGTAATTTAATTAGTTAAGAACTCACATAAATCAGGGTTCCATTGAATTGACTTTGATTCAATGGGTCCTCAAACTCATGACACGCCGTCATTCATACACAAAAAAAAAGTTCGCATCACCTCCTGCCCAAGGCCGGTGGCATCTCCTTCTGCCCGCTGTATTTGCCATTGAATGCCCTTGAAGTCGACGTTTCCATCCGATGTCCCATACTCGGCTGCCGATTTGACGGTGGCTCGGCGAGGTTGACAGGTAATAAGAAACTTTTTAATAACAAAAACCCACATATCTACTACCCTCAAGAGTCGTTTGGTATTTCTTTGAAATTGCAATGTTGGCGGGAACTGGGAAGAGATTAATACCAACGAATGCTATTCACTGCTTGGGCCTTCGGGACCGGGGAAAAAAGATGTGCGGATTTGAATAGAACATCGAATGTATTTTGTAGTGAATTATATTGGGTTTGGGCACCTTTACGGGAAATTTGTTTTATATTTAGGAAATTGATTAGAAACTAAGTGAGTGGATTTAGGGCAACGAAGGCTGTTGACTTCGATAATTTGGTAGTTATTGGTTGAATTTTTGATGGGATTTTCGCAAGAGATGATTTGAAGCTCATATAAGTGAATGGCATTGATTTGCTTGATAACGGTAAATAGAGGGTCACCCATCTTGTGATATGGAGAGTAAGTTCTTAAACGATGCCAAAAAATAAGAAATGATATTATTTCTGTTGCCATTTACATAGTAAATTTGTTAAGTAGAAATGGAACGACACAAGGATGGGCTGTCATTATTAAACAACATCTTTGAAAGTTTGGGACCACTGGGTGATTAGACAGAAAACATGGTCTGAATAGTGTCTTAACTTCGTGAACTGTGGAGGGAGTATAATTGAAAAATCCGGGAAGACAAGATCTGGTGATCACTGGTCGTCAAAAATAAGCCGCTTAAATGCGAATATCGATGTACTGCGTGGCAGTTTTGTGTTGACTATTCGAACATCAATTTGACGTTGTGGACAATATACAAATTTCAAAATCTACATATCTATTGCGTCCACTAACAAAAGACCAATCTTTACGAATTTCAATTAAAATAACAACTATTGACCATGCACTGCTAGGCGCACTGCAAGCCAGAAATTTTTACACGTGAAGCAACAACAAAACATCTTACTGAGTAAAAACTACTCAGTAAAATTCCACTGTTATTACTGACTGCGTTGAATAAATCTCATTCATAGATGGTGCCATAGAAAACTGTGTATTAAGGGTTGGTATTAATCGATTATTTGCCAATTGTAACTGCTTTCTCTTCATTTACTTGCGCAAATCTATAACATATCAAATCATACCTATTACTTGAAAATATGTCTCAGAATTAAATTTCACTTATTTTTGACATAAAAGTATTTTGACATCTAATGTAATATACGTACGGACACGTACCTACTCTTGGAAGAAAGTTTAACTCAGTAAAAGATCGTTTTATCGTAAATCATTACTGAGCTGAGTACTGAGTAGTAAAAAAAACACGCCTGGTAGTGGAAAAGATTTAATTAAACATTTCCTGATCGTGTACTATCTCGATCGGTGATCAAAATTAGTGCCTTATGTCATGAGACCGCAAGACTCTCATAAATAACAGAATGAAATTAGACGTTGCATCAGTCACATTTATGTGGAATGGCCTTGCCGCAAAGTACCTACCTTCAATAGAAGTCGTGAAGGCTATAAACATTAATTTTTGTCCACAAAACTTTGGACACCCTTTATAGGCAAAAATGTGTCAAAAGTAGAGCATTAAATTGAATATTTTTAAAAAAAAAAAAATGTATAATAAAATTACAGAATAACAAACGGGTAGAGCGCAAGAGGTCTGTACGATCAAGGCCCTACTTTCAGTTTCTGTGGTCACCGAACGTTAACGTCCACGTTCACCAAAGTGCAACTACCAGTTCACAACAATCGAGTTTTTCTTAGATCAACACGCAGCTCATGTGTACTGCATTTTTCTTCTTTTACAAGAAAGTCCCCAAAATTGACAAATAACAATTTGGTCTCAAAAAATTTGTGACAGTATTCATTGACATGTTTAAACAAAAAAATCAGTCAGCATACTTCTTACGCCATGTTCGTGTTCATATTAAAAAACTTTTCAAATTATCCACGACCCTAGCCTAATCGGTGATTTATTTCTACTGACGTCCCTTAACTGAATCACTGTTAAGACAAACACCTACATTAAGTCGACGCCATAACCTCAAATCACTCGGAATGTCCCGAGAGTACAACACTGTCCTGTCGTCTAGAGAATGTCTGAGACAAGAAAACACCGTTCACCAGGCATGCCCAAGGGAGCAATAAGCACTTAATGTGGAGACCATCAAACCGACTGGAATGAGTCAACTTTGGAGGACACAATCGCTTGACATTGATGATGTAGCGTGTACCCTAAAACGTGATTTGTTAAACATTTGTGTACACTTTCGCATACCTTGTTGGAATAATAATTTGTGTTGAAATCAAATATGTACATGTACAATCTACTGTTTTCTTTTGATTTTTGAAATAATCACAAATCAACTGCCAAGTAAGTTGTCACAGAAAAAGTGATGTCATTTTGAAAAGAGAGTTGTCTTCGAATAAGATCTAATACTGTAACGAAACCGATATACAGTTTGAGTTTTTTGCGGCGAATTGCGAACGCGAACTTTCAGGAGCAGCCCGTGTCGAGCAAATATGATCAATGATTTATATTTCTTGGTACTGAAAAAGATTGAAACTAAATTATCGAGTTTTTTCATCAACAAAAATCTCAACATAAGTTAGTTTAAGTATCCTAATTAAAGATGTTTTTCTCTGCAAATCAAACCCAAAGAGGCAAACGCAATCCACAACCACCACGATCAAAAAATTCGCAGTGAAGTGTCAGTTTGCACCCGTAGTTCTCCGCGAATGAGAAAACTCCATATGAATGAATTGTCAGACACTTAAAAGTGTAAGGAGCGGTCGGTCTCAATCATTGCCGTGTGTCGTCTTGTGTGTCATGTCATTTTGTCATAGCACTCCCTTTCTAATATGCGGTAAATTTGTACTACATTCGCACCGGACAATTTCTTATGAAAAAATGGAAACACTTAAAGTGCACCTTCAGCGACTGTCAATGGATGCCACCAAAATGTTCTCAGAACATCTTCTTTATTTGAAGATAAAGAATGGATGGCACTGACAGGAAAATAATATTTATATGTAATTAAAAGTAAAAACTATAATTATTATTGTTGAAGGTGTATTGCACCGCGACCTTAAGATCTATTGTGTCCCCTTTCAAGCCTTTGCTGTCTTAAGAGCTCCCCGCACAAACAGTTCTATTCAGAGTTATGTTGAGGTTTGTAGGCTCCTGTCGTGCAATGGTGGAAGAGATTAGTACTATAGTGTACTCTCTGAGCTAGTTACCTTGATGACTTCAAGTCTTCCCCTGATGGTAGGTACTTTGCCAGATATCTTAGTCTTTTGTGGGCTAGTGCTTCACCAAATCCCATTATTTGTTCATGAATTTCGTTAGATTCTCCGCAGACTCAGCAGAGACCTTCTTCTGTGGTTTTCTCAGTCTGAAGTGTTCTATTCGGAAGTGTGTTTAGATTTGAAGGTCGTGCCTCAAAGAGCTGTCGGTTGTGTTGATCTAAGAATTTCTTGGCCTGCTTCATGTCATGAGCGTCGTTCCTTCTTTCTTTCTAGTTCCCTGAACTCTTCCTGACGACATGATCTCCTACAGCGCAGAAGGGTTCGGGACCTATAAAAGGTTCAGATGCTGCATTTCATTGCCTTTTATATGGCCACGTATCCAGCAGAGTTCAATTCCGTTACTCTTAATCATCTTCTTATGCAGACATTTCATAGCAAGCTTTGATTTGATGAAGCAAGAGTCAAGTCACAGGATAGCGGCACGACTTTCCGACATTATTGCCATATCACAGGTGGTATAGTCAAGATTTATTTGAGCGCATCTGTCTATAGCAAACGTACTGATGCCTGAAAGATACTGGCGCATTTGCCCATGGGTTCATAGTACTTCCTTGGTCCAAAGACTCCCGCCCCTGTTCTTTCCTCGGAATGAGACTGCAAGCAAATCCATTTGAATTCACCAGTTCAAAGTAATTATATAAAATTTAACGGGCCAGATCCAACCAGACATTGGTTTATGAGCACGACATCGACATCTTCAGAAAAAATGAAAAAGCTGCATACGAATCTTTCACTATTAGTGAAGGAAAGACAATGTGCACGTTGGTCAAGCGGTGCATGAATTCGAAGTAGTGCGATTCTTCCAATAATCGTCTGGCGCCTGCTCAGATCTAACAGAGTCTAATATAGTCTGTCAAGGCTTTTCAAGAGATCTAACCATAACCTCTAAGCCAAAATGGTCTATGGTCCTACCAGTACTTACGTATGCATCCGAAACTTGAGTGCTTAGTTAAAGTCTCACCGACCTCTTAGCCGCGTTCAAAAGAAAAGTTTCACGGAGAATTCTTAACCTCGATATACCTTGAAGCCTAGGTCGCATGAGTGAAGAGGAACCGACACGACACACAGTCTTTTTGGTTTATGGTAGAGACCGCGTATACCCGAACGCCCGAAGGTTTGGGTCGCCATACTGGATAGCGTCGGAATCGCAATCGGTAAAGGTGGAGAGAGTTGTTGATCGACTCGTAAATGATGAGTGATGACCCCTGCTACACCCACAAACCAACACAAGAAAGAGCTTCAGAGAGTAATTTTAACATGGTGCGGTGCACCCAAAAGCAAAAAATATTATTGGGAGATTGTTCGGCGTGCTTACAAAGCGGTTTCTGTTGCGCTGTATTGTCGGTACAAGGCAACTGCATTACGATCCGCTTAGCTCTACGATAGTTGTCAAGGTATGTTCCGCCTTGCACAGCTTTTATATTCACTACAAAACAGCTTGAGCCGAATATGTAGAACAGGATTTCTGCTTTGAACACAGACAGTTCCGCTGCTAAAACAGTTCGTCCTCAAACTTGTTTTTAACGCTTGCAGCCACCACAAACAGTCTAGTCTGCATCTGAATATTTGAACAATGTAGGTACTGCTGCAACATAAATGAGCCGCGAATGTTGAGCTACGCAAATTTGGACTTATTATTCAAAGTGTCAGAAAAGAGCCCGAGAATGTTTAATTTTTTTGCCAAGAAATACAATGCAATATAAACCAGAGTAGGACCAGCCAACGTGTGACCTATATGGCGAGTACACATTTCTCTGTCTCTCTGTAAGGGGTCTGCGATATTCCAGCCCAGAAATGAATTCGTAAACGTCCGAGATGACCTGTTCAAAATACGCACGCGAATAAAATACATGATAAATGATTAGTGATCCACATTAACCCCTCGTTTTAATTCATGAATCCATTCCCTTTTACCTTTTTCAAAAAGATAGAAAAATGGTCGCCAGGCAAATGTGTGATAATCGCCCCCGAGAGCCGCACCACTTCGGTGGACCGATGTAGCTCCACCCACCCACTGCCGTGTCCTTCTTTTATGACGTGATAAAAAAGTTACAAAACAACAGTCATTCCCAGACCCATTATGATTTATGAAGCGAATAAATGCGTCGTTGTGTCCCTCGCTCCTCTTAAATTTACTCACATTCCTGGCCGATGACAAAACCTCATGTCGAATCAGAGGTAAGTTTCTCCCTTTTCCTTCATATCAGCGCTCAAACCCTGCTGCGATATGGATACCCGGAGGAACAGCAGCCCGGTAGCCGGGCCAACTTTTGGAATTTATGAAAAGTCATATCCATTTAAGTGGACACGCGTCAACAAGGGTTGCGAAAATTGATGATAAAACCTTTTCCCAAACGTATACACGCCACAGTGGCGAGGGGAGCTCTGTTGAGATGAAAAAGTCTCAAATTTAAATGAGTTTGACTTGCTTTCTTGTTTTGTTTTCTGGTTACTTGGAATCCTATTTGCTTTCAGTTGGTTGTTTTCTTTTTCACTCTGCAACTTCGTAAATGTCTTTTCTATGACATTCAGACACTTGGCAAGGACACTTAATGACGCAAAAGTACTTTATAAACGACTCGATTGAATTGTTAAGTCGCTGCAAACATTTTTGGAAGGAATTCGAGTCGAGGGAGAACTGTGGCAAGATGGAAATGGTTACAGAACAAATATTTAAATCTTGGGGCGGATTGATGGCCGTTTGCGTAAGTTGTTCACGATCCTAAGTGGGGTAGCACCTTGTTGGAAGTGTCCAGGTCGTGGTAGTTAAGGCGCCAGGACAATTCTCAATAACTACTTCTGTCTAGAAAAAGCTTCTCAGATCTGGCCGTTCGCGTTGGTGTCCATAGTAGTGTGAAGTCGACAGATTCCTGCCTTCCGGACTATATCCATATCCTGGTACAGCTGGTAGAGTTGGCGGTTGTGTCTTCTCCTCCATTCACCATCCTTGCAGACGGGACTTAATATCCGACTGGTCCAGTAAAGCATTGGAAAATAAAGCCCGCTTTGAAGAAAATTAATGTAAGTGACCACCTTAATATTATGCCAGCCACTGGATGCAACTACTTGTGCTGTAGTACAAGAGAGGCTTGTTGTTTAGGAACATGGTCATTGGTAGACTTAAAATGGATAGAAACTACAACAGCAGCCTCTTAAGCACTGAAACATCGTCTTTGACTGCCCTAATAGCTCTTTTAAACGGTCCTTGTTATCGTTTCTTCCGCCTACGAGTTCTTATTAATTAGCAAAGTATTCTAGTTAGATGAAGTGAATCAAAGAATCAAAAGGCAAAGTGAGTCAATTTACCACTTATTGCTAAAGGTCACGCTAAAGGAGACTCTAAAAATATCCAGCGTACCCGCTTCCGACCTTTCAGTTAAAGTACTCCAACCTCAATGGCCACATAAAATTCAAAGGGTGTTTTGTTATTACAAACACCCGCCAGTCATTCGTAACCGAACGACATTCCCACTCGTTGGATGCCCTAATTTCATACCGGGCTGAGGAAACACCTCGTAAAGTGATACCATGCAACACACGCCCGAGGATATCCATCAAAATTGAGAGGAAAAATAACCAAAAATCCATGAATGTCAGCATCTTCGCGGAATTAATTAAAATTTTATTCAAAAAATGTGTAATTGTGTCGTGGGTGGAAGATACATTAAAGAGAACCGCAGTAAAAGCAAATTACCTTTCTTCGGCTTAACTTTGAAGGCTTCCCATCGAACAACTCTAAAAGATGTGCCCACGGATGTTCAGAACCCAGGAAAGGTAAGCAATATGCCTCTCCAAATTGCCTTTCATTCGTCGGTTTAATTTTTTCCTCTGTGGACTGGGTTCTCAATGAAAATCAAAGTGGGTCATAAAGTCTACATGAGGAAATTTCCACTTACGCGATTTGCACACATCGGGGACGGGGTGATTCCGCTGAAAGGCATGTCATCAAATGTGATGTGTTTTTGAATTCTTATGGACTGAATAGAGATGAATCGGGTGTTCAAATAAGGACTTGACACCTTTTTGTTCTAAGCCTCTAATTTGAAATATTTCGAAAATCTTATTATTGGCTTGAAGTCCAATCACTAGACTAGGCATCCACAAGTACACAGCGCTTGCAGCATTCGGTGCGTTAAACCCAATATTCCATGACTAGACAGAGCATTTCCAGAGGATCGACAGCTAGCTCCCCTCTGAGCTCCTCTAATGACTTCGGCTTGATGGTAGAGAACAGTGATTTATCGTAATTCGATAAAAGAAAGTGATGAGAGGTAACATAACACGATGTAGGCCGGCAATTGATATTACGCCATGACCCATGTTGGTTACCATGACATACTGACATCCGAAAAAAGAATAAAGGGACAGTCTCGCTTAAAATGGATCCGTCCAGGCGGAATCTGTAGCAACCCTTGTGCATATACACCAATCAGTTCCACAAGGAAACAAATGGAAGAAGAAGCTGTGGTCAGTACCAGCACTATATGACCATGTCTGGGTATTGGATCATCATTGATGAGTGTTAGTTGCAAGGATGTGTGGATATTGATAGGACCCACATACGACGCTGGCTGGAGTGGCATGTTGGTTGAGGCCCAGTTCCACTCCCGACTGTAGCGCCAACCAAAGAAGAAAACATACCGACTTTTGCACGATCTAAAGGAATAAAGATGAAGAAGTTATCCAATCCCCCCTCTGCAAATGCTCAGCCCTATCAAAAAAATATCCAGTTCCTAGGAAAGCACCTCTTCATAGACCTAGAGGACTTAAGCGGTGTGTCACAGAATTAGGGTTTATATATGAATCAGTTTTTGTTTTGTCGGAGGTTTCCAACACTAGCTACATTATTACCGCAACGCAATACAGCAAAGGCCATATATTTAATGCTGATGAAACCGAATTATTTTGGAAGAAAATGCCTCAGAGGACTTTTCTATCAAAACATAACAAATCAGCAAGCGGTCATAATCAAGATCGTATAACGATTCTTCTTTGTAGTAATGCTTCTGCAGATCATATTATGAAGCCATTGGTAATTGGATAAGCTAACCGACCACGATCGTTTAATGGTTTCAATTTTAATAATCTACAAGTTTATTGGAAAGCCAATAAAAGATCTTGATTCAATGCCTGGTTCCATAGCATTTTCGAGCCAGTTGTGAAAAATATGTAATGAAAACAGGGCTACTTTTTAGAGTCCTTCTAGCTTATTTGTAGTCGGATCTGCTCTACGCGGTTTTCCATATAAAAATGTTTGACTCGATTTACGCGGCTTGGTCAGGAACTTATCTACCTCGTAAAACGACGTACAGGCACATATTTTAAATTGGACAAATAATGCTGCAAGCAGAAACATGTGCAAACCTATTGTGAGGCCACATTGGTATCACACTTCACAACAAACTCAAATTCGGGTGAGACCAAAGCGGTCCCACGTGACACTCAGTCATGTGAGGCAGGGACTATAACAAACCGATGATTATTCAGCTGACTACCAGAAGAGAATAAGAAACTGCGACATTTACTAAGACAATTGATACGAGGATTGAAGCCATCCTTGTTGGCAAGAAGCCTTAACCCTTGTCTAGACACTGTCAGCTCTCTCTTCATCTGGGGGATTTGAAAGAACCTTTTTTCAGAAGCCGTATGCTTTTTGCAATAAACGTCTAAGACCCCAAGTGAGTCCTCCTGACCATCATCCATCAATCCTGCGCAACAGCGAGGTCAGAGTGGCATGCCGATTCACTAAACTCTCATTAACTCTTCGACTGACAGGTTCTCTTAAATAAAATTGAATTGAATGGGATTAAGTTGCATTTGAGAGTATCTTCGGCAATTTTCTTCCATGGTCAAAGGTGGCATTCGCTTCTCTCTAACCAGTCAATGAGGTGCCGGAGCAGTCGTTAGCCCACTCACTTCGTTAAATTAATTTCATTTTAATTGATTTCTCACTGGGCACAGCCGATGGAGTCCTTGAGCGTGTAATTAAATTCAGTTCACTGCCTGCCGTGAAGATGCTTTATGTTAAATGTAATGAGTCTACCTGAGGCGTGCTCCATCGCTTAGCAGGCGGGGCAGGCAGATGCAAATGCCGAAGGATTCGTGGCAATTAACCACGGCTATTGATTACATTAACGTCACGTAGTGTTTTTCCCTTCTCCCAGCAGTCGCAAGTTGAACTAGGCTACGTGGTTTGTACTCGGCACGAAACTAATTCAGACGATCGCCTGCTTTCGCAAAACCACACTTAATTGCTCCATTTGACATCGTTAGGCTACACATTTCGGATTCGAATCAGTTCGAATCAATCGATCGGGTGGTACGAAATTAATTAGCTAAACGATTTCGTGGGACCCCTGCAACGCCGCACGGGATTGATGAATCGCAGTCGCACCAGTGTGACCAATCCCCCAGACCCGCCAGAGGCTCTGGCACACACAACGAATGCATGCATTGCAACGCCTCGGCATAGCGCCGAAGTGAGTGGAATCTGTCAGCAGGGAGATCAATGATAAGTCAATTGCAGCTGCGCGGCGAACATGACTCTGATGCCTTCGGACGCAAATGGAGCCGAACCTTTCACTCCCCGGTGTCACCAACTGTGTATCGATCGTGTGAATAATGCCTTCGCTGGGTGAGTGAGTTTGACAGGTTAAAGGCTGTTTACAAATCGATTAAGCGACACGGGCGATTTGTCTTGTGCGATGTTGACGGCAAATAGATTGTGAGAGCAGATATGTTATAATTTTCGGTGAACTACACTGAGCGCAAGGCGTCTCCAATCGGGCGGGTGGAGCATTTAATACCCTCTTCAGGAGCTCGTCACATCCGTTGACAGAGAACACCAATCAACTCCGTCTGCCGTTTACGATACTCGTAACTTTGGAAATCTCTTTTGTCTCGGATGTAAACAACGTGAAATACGCCCTGTACTTCGCCGAACAACTTTCTATACGTTCTCCACTTAAATTCAGGCACGTCGCTTACTCAAGTCTGCAGAGAAAGTCAACAGAAAGTTTTAGTTTATTCCCAGTTTAGGTCGTGTCAATATTTCGTTAACTTATTGAGGGGTTCAGTCGTGTCAGCGAAAGACTAACAACGGTTTTGCGGCAATTTCCAAAGTTCAATGACTGACTGAAAGTGAACTGAACAGAGTTCTTTGCTGGCAGCAGCAACTTTGATATTATGCAAGAATACAAAGCAACCACGGGCACAAAGAGCGACGGCAATATTGCATGCATAAAAGGACGCATAAACGACAGTCAATGTGAGTAGTAAAGGCAGCAGTAGGGACCTGGAAGGAGGAGAAATAAAGGCACGTGCGGTGGCTGAAATCCCAGAGTACATACACCAATGTGAAGGAGAATGAAGAATTGGCTTTTAATGGGGACCTCTTTCTGACAATGTTGTAGATAGGGTTATTTGGTAGCACTTGTGCAGAGCAGTTGGGGGTGGGCGCAAAAAAATTAAACACTTGTTTGACAGGCGGTATTATCTTTATTTCGCAACGAAGAGAAGATAGTTAAATCGCATTCTGCTTGTATTTATAGCAAAGCGCGATTCCGGTCGATAACCTGATCAGGTGGTCCGAATGGTGTTATTTTTGTTAACAGAGGTCGCTGACTGAACGTTCAAATGCTCTGCACAGGGTTCTTTGAATGTGAATTAATATGTTGTTTTTACTTTCGCCTACACACTAATGCTGGGAGGTGCTACTATTTTTACGCCATGACATTGAAGTTATTGACAGAACTCAGCGCGGCCATGAGTCAAAATGAGGCGTTTAGGATTGTTGCCACGGGAGCGACTTAAGTGAGTCTGGCGGTGAATGAAGGCAAAACGAAGTATATGCTGTCCTTAAGAAAGGATATGTATATGGAGAACATCGATGCCTGGGACAGAGCGCCACAAAGGGCACATATGACTTTGACCCAAGTAGAAAAGGACTTCGACGAGACTGTAAATAACTAGTCAGGTATCGCGCTAGTTGGATAGTCTTGAGGCACAGGTCCACCCCGGACTGTAGCGCCATACAAAGAACTTAGGGTACTCCCCTAATAGACACCTTCTGCAGGAGATGGTTTATATCTACAGATTCAACTCTCCGTGGGAGCAGGCCAGTAGCAGGCCAGATACTTTTTTCATTAGATTGTCTTCCATGAATCAACCAAGGAGAACTACGAGTGCTGCATCAATAGTCAGCTATCATGTTCGAGTTCCAGTAACATGGGCAACGCTCTTCCATAGAATTGCTCTTCTTGCACTTCTCTTTAGTTACACAGAAAAACGACTGAAAAGAAATTGTAGCTTAATGCAGTTGGCCGACGTTTTATTTTATTTTCCAAGAAATTGTTCACTACTTAAACGGACTCATTAAACGCAGATTTCTTAAAAGCTTTTATGCATTTCGTGACATTTAAATCATTTGATCTGAAGACCATTAAGACCATTAATTCGAATGTCTTTTTGGTATTTAATGTTGAAAACAGTCTTGAAATGTATGTAGGTACTTGATTTACTCTTCGTATTTCCTAAGAGCTTTCACATATTGTTTTATTAACCTTAAGTAATATGCGCATGGAGGACAAGAGATTGCTGGTAATACATTTTGAGGCACAAATAAATAAAACAGGGATTTTTTGTATATTCATATATTTAAGCAGCTTGCTGACCCAGCATAAAGCTTACAGAATTTAGCACCTAGATCGAAAATATTGGTGTAAAATACAATAGAAAGAGATAAAGAAGAATGCTGTTCAGAAAGTTTTCCGTAAGATGAACCAATCAGACACCCAATTTTCGACTTCTTCGTAGAAATCGAAGTGCTGCTCAGCCAATGCATGTCCCATCGATGAAAACAAATGGTAGTCGGAAGGAGCCAAGTCTGGTGAATACGGCGGGTGGGGTAGCTGCTCCCAGCCAAGTGTTTTGATTGTATCCTGAACCGGTTTTGCTTTGTGTGCATGTGCATTGTCATGGAGCAAAATTACCTTGCCGTGTCTTCTGGCCAATTCTGGTCGTTTCTCGATCAATGCATGGTTCATATTGATCATTTGCTGTCGGTAGCGATCAGTATTAATGGTTTCACCAGATTTTAGGAGCTCGTGGTACACCACACCTTTCTGGTGCCACCAAACACACAGCATTGTCTTCTTGCCGAATCGATCTGGTTTTGCAGTCGATGTTGATGGTTGTCCCGGATTAACCCATGATTTTTTCCGTTAAGGATTCTTAAAATAAATCCATTTTTTCATCGCCAGTAACAATCCGATGCAAAACCGATTTTCTTACGTGCCTTTGAAGCAAAATTTCACAAGTTGTTTTCCGGTTTTCCATCTGTCTTTCATTCAATTCATGTGGCATCCATTTTCAACACTTTTGGATCTTTCCCATAGCTTTTAAACGGTCAGAAGCTGTTTGTTGTGCAACATTTAACATTGCTGCCATTTGCTTTTGACTCAAAGTGTCATCTCAATCCAATATCGTTTGCAATTCGGCGTCTTCAAACTTTTTTGGAGGTCTTCCACGTTCTTCATTTCTCACATCAAAATCATTATTTCTGAACCGTTGAAAGCATCTTTTGCATGTTGCTTCTGATAGAGCATGATCACCATATGCCTCGACAAGCATTCGAAGCGACTCTGCAGCACTTTTCTTCAAATGAACACAAAAAAGTAATGCTTTCCGCAAATCATCACTTTCTAGTACGAAATTCGACATTTTTAACACGATGAAAAAATATGATTTTGTCTGTTCAATGACTTGATGTATACTAAATATTTTTCACAGATGTCATAGCAAACAAATGAAAAAAAAAAGCACTCGTTCACAACAAATGTTCCCTATCTAGACATTTGTATCTTGACGCTCACTTTATACCGGTATACCTGGTAGCTGTGTCCTAAAAACTAGATCTGTTGGAGAAGAAGCTAAAGTAAAATTGAAATTACCTACCTTGAATTAGTAAGAACCAGTTTTTAACATCAGACAAATTAAAAAAAATGATTTTGTTCACCTGTTTATTGTTGAAAATTCCTAAAAGCTCATTCATATGAATGGCGAACTGCGAACGGAAACTTCAGAAGCAATCCTTTTCCAGCAAAAATTAACAAAAAGTTACAGTTATACAGGGCGCACCAATAAGAAAATCCAGGCGAACAGGCTAATCCAGAGGGTTTAATTTTCTTGTAATTTGAACGTTGAAACAAGTTTATGTCGTCATGAATTATGCGCTGCAATGACCGTCTGGTAACTCCAATTCGTGCCACAAGTTTCGAGTCGATAGTTTTGATGATGAATTGAAGGTGCTATAGACGCGATTGTGTCTTGAACCCGAACATAGAAATCTCGATGGTACGGTCTTAGTGCAAGAACCGAATTGAAGGACTGCAAAGCATGGTACTATCCAAATTCTCCATTTCTCCATTTTAATAAATTTAAATAGTCAACCTGCCAAAAAAACAAGCTGATTACTAACACAGACATAAAGTTATCGCGTTCAGTTTTTTGTAGCACGATTCGTGCGCCACCCTGTTTTTCTTCTGCAAAAAGGTGGAAACTGAATTATCGAATATCAACAAACGTTAGTTTAACTGTCCTAATTAGTTTTTCGCTGCGAATCAATCATTCTCTCTGCGAACTGTCAAGCTGAGTTCGCAATTCACAAATAAGCAACCGGCACCCATAACCTTTGCAACCAAAAAATTCGCAGTGAAGTGTCAGTTTGCACCAGTTGTTATCTGCGAATGAGAAAGTTTCATATGAATGAATGTCAGAGTTTGCAATATTAGCAATTCGTGGCAACCTCATATGAATAGCCGCTAGAAGTTCTCACGTGTTTTTTTTGTTTTGTTTCAACAAGGACCTTAGGTAATTGAATGAATTGCGTGCGTTGCGTATTTTCTATAGTTTCTACAGTCTACTATCAAGGTGACCAAATGCATACTTTGAGGGTTAATCTATCATGACGGAGGAGTCATTTTTCAAGAAGAGTACAACGTTCTGCTGAAAATCTTCTTCTTCTTCTTGATTGGCGCTACAGTCCGGGGTGGACCTGGGCCTCAACCAACATGCCTCTCCAGCCTGCACGATCTGTCGCCAGCTGCATCTAGTTGCGCACACCAAGTTGGTTGAGGTCCTTTTCAACTTGTGTGCGTCATCTAGTGCGAGGACGTCCTCTGTTGCGCTGTCCCAATGGCTCGGTGTCGAAGACTCTTCGGGCCGAAGCTGTGGTGTCAATCCGCTCTACATGACCTAGCCATCTTAAGCGTTGGATCCGAAGACGCTTAACTAGGTGCATGCCGCTGTACAGCCCGTATAGTTCTCCTCCAAACGCCATCAACGCAAACAGGACCAAAGATCGTACGTAGAACTTTTCTCTCAAAACAACCAAGAGCTTCTTCATCCGCTTTCAATAGCCTCCATGTCTCTGCGCCATAGAGCAGGACTGGGATGATCAGGGTTTTAAACAAGCTCAGTTTGGTGCTTCGTGAGATGGCTCTGTTACTCAATTGCCTCTTGAGCCCAAAGAAACAGCGATTGGCAAGAGCAATTCTGCGCTTGATCTCGGTACTGGTGTTCTTGCCCCTATTTACTCCGTAGCCTAGGTAGACGAAGTCCCTGACTACCTCAAAGTTTCTGCCCAATATGACGCTCTGTCCGAGACGTCGATGTTGTGCGTCCTTCCGGAATGACAGCATGTACTTTGTTTTGCCCTGGTTTACCGCATGCTGAAAATCGGCAACCTCAAGAACCATTCATCCAAGCAGACGGTCATCACTCATTCCTTTTCCCTTTTCAAGAATCCCATTGAAATTCACCCAACACCCGTGCAGAAACGCATGAAATTCATGCCATAACTTCACAGCCTCCCCACCTTCTACGCAGCATTTCCCATAGTAATATATCATGTTCCTACAAAAAGTGTTGACGGGAAACAAATTAAAGAAAATTAATACGCACTCGCGTCGAAATTCTTCAATTAGACTTCGGATTGAAATGCGCTGCAGAAATGGATTCCCTGTAGTCAAGGACGCAGCAGCACCACACACGTAAGCCGGTAGCGGAACCAGCAAATCCAGTCGGCTCCCTCTCCTCGTGCAAACACCCACAGCCGGGGACGTCGATGAGCCGTTGAGTCAAGTCGTAAATTAACTTTGAACGGATTTGCCATGCCAACGCAACAAGGCAGACGAGGCTGTGTCAGTAGGCTTACTCACCATGATCTCGTGACTCAACATCTCTCCGCGCGCTTGTTCTTCTCTCAATTCAAATTAGCGTAAGCAGACGCTCAGCCCGGAGGCTAAATTTGTATTACATTACCTCCTTTGTGTGTTTTATTCCATCATTAATGGCCAGAGGCATGACGCTCATCGGCCGGGGATTGCTTTAGCGATTTGAAATTCTGTGGAAGGGTTTGCTGCAGACGACGAAAGGATAACAAGGGATTTGCAGCAGCAGGCTGGTTTATTTTTGTTCGCTTTTTTCAATTTGGTTGGAGTTGTATCACTTATTGCTCTTTACGAGGTTTGTGGGGCATCGCAGCCTTTGGAGTTCGTCGACGATTGAGGGGGCGGTCACATGTGGAAGATAATTTAATCAACGTGGTGTGGGCAAATGGAGGCAGCTCACAATCAATTGCACCAGCTGCAGAGGGTATTTTAATTGTGAAGCAAATGCATATGCATCTGGACCATTGTGTCTCTGGAAATAAAAGGCGTTTTTTTCTTAGAAATGGAAGAGAACTTTGAATTGAAATGAAACACAGATAAATGAGTGAAAACCGACTTCATGGAATTTATTTAGGAGACATTAATATAGAGACAATAATGCGTCCAATGACTCCAGTAAATTATGTTTCTGTGCCACTCACCTTTGACCATCACTAAAGACTGACATTTTTGAATGTAGTGCTGGTTCGACAGGGATGGGCAGGATGTGTTCAGTGCTTAGTAAACGACTTTTCACTGTATTGGAGCTGTGTTGATGACAATGGAATAGAGTCTAAAGTACGGTATGTGGGAGAGTGGATGAATGCTCAGCTTTTTTCTTAGACTGCGGCCTCCTTCGATAAAAATTGATTAGTTTTTTTTCGAATTCCTAATCAGGTTCTTCGACCGTATACGTACGCCCATAGCATAGCATAGTTCAAGCTGCCAAGTGACATCTACTAGACGGAAACCACCAGCAACCTTCCAGTGTAATGTAGATCTGACAACGATACGCTAGCTGATCCCCTGCTTACCTTCACGGATCATTGCAATAATAGAGGCGGTATCTTGGCGCAAGACTTATGTAATATCCAAAAAGGGCAATCAAGACTCTGGAAAATGTTATGTTAAACTCAATAACAAATAACCCTTAAAAGCAGGTCTCTTTTTTTAATGGGGGTGGGTTTCGAGACATTGTGAAACATTGGGCAATTGGCCAATCGTAGGAGTGGCTGGCTTACATGCCGATCGAATTATTGGCATAGACAGACACCAGCGAGTACTGCAAGCAATTGAAAACGCTAAATATGTGGAAAGACCTCTTTTGAAGACACTACTCTTTCTCAGCCAGAATCTGAACACTACGCGCTGGATGGCCCTCTGCGGCTTTACAGATAATGATCGATGATGGGTGAAGGAGTGAGCTCGGTTGTCTACTTCGTTTACCGAATCTCTATAGAGTCTTTCTCGCAGAAGCAATTCTTGGCCCTGCAGTCCGGGGTGGACCTGGGCCTCAACTAACATGCCTCTCCAGCCAGCACGATCGTTCGCCAGCTGCCTCCAGCTGCACCACAGTATGACAAAACTTGATTTCAATAACCTGCGTATATATCAGCGGAGGACAACAACGTTCTCTGCTGTGAACATATGTACTTTTTAATCAGCTTAGTGTCTAGTTCAGGCAAGGTCACGGGGTGGTTACCGTATCTTGCAGCCGATGGCGAAAAATGTTGACGGGTAAACATCCACCACAAGCAGGGATGTGGAAACACCCTGACATTCCTGAAAGACGAAGGGGGCCTTTATGCGAGAGGTGTAAACGAATAACCTTCAAAGTGGCAAAGAGTATTCAAATAAAATTACACATTCTATTAAACTCATACTAAACCTTCAACTGATTGTAATAACAATGGATTTAGATTTACTGTACCAACATATGCAAGACGAATTGAATGGTGTTCACAGTAAACTCATTGAAGTGCAAACAAATGGATTGAATTTGCTGCACGATGTACTGAGTGTCTTTCTTCGAAAATGACCTAACTCACTTCATTCGTCAGCAGTTGACATTCCCAACCACCTTGTCGAAAGTCATTGTTCACATCAAATTTGGAATCCTTGACGACATCCTCCTTAAATGCGATGAGAACACAACGAATCCATAAGTTGACTTCATGCATGATTTGCAAATGCTCTTCGAGGGTTCGCCTTGTTTGAAACCTTCTGTTCCGCCAACGTCATCTACTTAAGTTCGCCCTCATTTTTATGCACACTCTTTTGTAATCGATTCCATCACTTATTTGCATCATGTGCAGCGTGACTGTATCCCTGCCGTGGGATGAGCAGACTGCTTATGCAGGCAAAGTTTTTCCATTAAAGGAAGGGGAGTCCTTGAAAGACCCTAGGTTCGGTAATTTAAGAGGGGTTTGGAGGTCAGTCGATGACAAAATGACAAAATGGTCCATACTGTAGCTGAACAAAATTAAAACCAACTCAATGACATCAATCGTCTTCCTGAACTCAGCTAAATTCTGTGATGATACCAAAGCATAAAACCTTCAGGAATGCGCTGCTGCTCCCCGTGGGCAGCGGTGCTTTGCAATGTGATAGCCTTTCTGTCCTGGACACACCTTCTCATACCAAAAACTCCCACCTCTTCACTCCGGACACAAGGTGGAGAAGACCAGTTTGGGGGACATATCGCCAGGAAATTGCTGAGGGAACGCAAGCAAACGCAAACAAATTCACTGATTGAAGCATTAAATATTAAAGAGGAAGAAACAAGAAGGAAGCATGCAGGTCCTGGCAAACAGGAAGGACATTTCATAAACAGATACTCCCGAGGGAGACGTTTCGTATTTTCTTTTAATTTGTTTTCTTTATTTCAAAGCATAAGTTATTTTTGAGATTTTGTTATTTTTTCTTTTTCTTTTGTTTTTCCAACTCGTTGTCAGCGTTCCTCGTGTGGGTATCCTAGTAATGGAGGGTCAGTGGAGCATGAGAGATGTAGGGACCGTGCGCGACGAGTGGAGCGTGTGCCAACACTGCTGGGCCATGGGACAGCAACTGTGGATGGCTGATGTATGACGACGAAGAGACAACAGCCGGCTGGACATAGGATTGCGAGAGGAGTGATCCATGGTAGCCTAGAGCCAAGCCACGTTTCTCCTTTGGAGCCTCACCAGGGGCAGCGAAGGCACCAACGGCGACGACGAGAAGAATGATCTGTGAATGGAAAGAGGATTTGAAATTTAATTGATTTTGGAGAGGAATTATTTGTGCTTAATTTTTGAGATTTTCTAGCATGTCTTGAAGAGATAGAGACCGTTGACTCAACGACTGTTGTTTTTTTGTGCGGGATGAAAATGACTTTCGTAATGAATGTGGATGCCGATTCTATCGGTGCGTGTGGAGTATAATTCCCCACAAAAGAATTCATTTGTGTTGATGTTCTACAGTGGAGTGCAATTGATTTCGGTCTTACTTGTTTCCCCAGAAGTGAACGAAACTTAACGAAACCGTTAAAAACACCGTACTTCACTTCTGTGAATTCGTTCGATTATTCAATTTCAATCTATATTTGTGACTATGCAAGTAAAACTGAACGATACTTAACGAAACTCAAAAGCAATGCTTATAATGATCTTCTGTACATTCGGTCGATTGTTGAATTCAATCTATATTCGCGTCGTGAACGAAACTTGACGAAACGCAAAAACAATGCTTATAAAGGCCATTGAACATCACTTCAGCGTGTTTGCTCGACTGCTTAAGTTGACTTCAATCTGCATTCAGGCTTTATATTTAAGCAGATGTGAACGAAATTTGACGAAACTGAAATCAGTGCTTATTATGGTCCATATACATCACTTCTGCGTATTCACTCGGATTCTTAAGAGGGCTTCCATGTGCTTACGTCCATTGTATGCCAACAAAAGTGAACGGAACATAACGAAACTTAATGAAACTCCGAGCAGTAATCTGAGGAGAAATAGAGTGCATTCCTATGACTCCGACATCACTGGAATTAGTTCCTCGATTTTGGCTTCTGCTGGCATCACTTGTAATGAATCGTAGAAGCCAAGGACTGCTCCAAAAACAATTCTGCAATCTGACCTACTTCAGGCCACAACTCCCGTCATAAAATGCACGTCTTAACACTTGATTACAATTTAATTTGCAGGACAAATGTTCACAGGACACCACAAAAAATATCACTTACTGCGTATTTCATATTGATTTAAATTGAATGAAACTCCTTTGTAACTTGAGAACCTTTGTGATCGATTAGATGTCGAGGCGTTGACTATTGCTGAAATCCATGGATGCGGGATATTTATAGGAACTCTGAACAACGCATATTTGCCTACGTCGTCCGCCAAAAATTCGCACATGACGCTAGCGGCACTAACTCCCCTCCACATTCGCCGTCTAATCCAAATATATGCACAGGGATCCAAGCAATTACTGCTAAAGCAATTGGCAGAGGGTGTGCTGGTCCGACTGAATCCATGCAGTGTATACACAACAACGTTCTATCCATCGCGCTCGCCCTCTGCAACTATGTAAGTGTTTGCTTTCGCACCAGTGCGTTCGTATTTCGTGCAGTGATCAACAGTATCTGTTTGCAGATTGCAAACAGTTTCTGCAAATCAAGCGCGTCCAGTGTACCCACGCCCTGCCACCCGATGCCAGGAGCGGTGCAATCAGAGAGCCAACTAGTGGCGAGCATGCCGTCAAAAGTGAAATTTCATCGATTAGGCAACTGTGCAGATAGACGGCAAGCAATTAATGGCAATTGAATCCGAGTTGTGTTATTTTTTTCTGCATGTGCGAAACCGCGTGTTAATCTATTTCGGACTCGTTTGCTTATTTGTTTCCCGCTCTCGCAACAACCGTTTCGATTATCGGCGAAAAATCGTATTTTTATCAAGAAAAAAATAAACATGACGGATTTAGTTGCAGTTAGACGTTGACATCTGTAACCCACTCGAGTGGGCCTGTCAGTAAATCACGTCGACAACAGGATATTCGACTGGTTTCCCCAAGTGCGCCAGCTGAATCCGTTCTCGGAGGAGGGCATAAATATGTCTTAAGCGCTGCTAATCGCATTCACCACGTGATTGATTCGATACTATCGTCGGCAATCGATTTGGGTGATTTGAGTTATGCGTCGAAGTGAAGATAGTACGTGGGTGTGCACTGCGCTGTACTGACTCTGACCCGCATTTCGAGATGTGATGTCGTTCCCGGTTGATGTATGGGTTCCTTGATAAGGGAGTGAGATGGGAGTGAACAGGGAAAAAGAGAATGGCCCCTTTCTCGTCTTGAGTAGGAGAGATTAAGTACTCCTCAATGCTTACGAAGAAAAACACAAGGTGGCATTGCTTTTTTTCATTTCTAACTTGACTCAAAGCTCTGAGATTTTCAAATAAAAATGATGTAGTTCATAGCACCTAATATTTTTTTAATGAATCAACTTGTCTGCCTCTATGGTCAGGGAGCATAAGTCACATGGCAGCACTTCAGCACTCCATAGTACTCCAGTTAGTGCCGCATTCCTGGAATCCTCTTTAACTATCCCAATTAATTTTGTTCTGTGTTTCCTCGAAGTGATTAGATGATCAGAACGCTGGACTTATGTCTTTTTTTTCAGTGGAATCTTACTTGATATTAAGCTCACACAATTCCCTATCAATTTGTATTTCCTTAAGTGGCCCTACAGTCTACAGCTTGAGCAGATCTTGAAACTTGAAGCCGTAGCATCGGTATCAAGTGTCACTGTCCCTTGACCTTCTTCCCGCATCATGCCCGTTTTCCAATGACTACCAATTTATGGTCACGCTTTAGTTTGAAGCGGACTTCAGTGTACTGGAAGGGAAAAAAATGTTTCACATACGCCACCGAATTCATTGGATTCTCTCTCACTGTTTTGAAGGTTACGAGTGCACCATTTGGTGAGGCGTGTATTTTTGAAGTGATTTCCACTTTGGTCGGTTTTATTTTGATTTTGGGTGGGTTTTCATCCGGCTTTTAAGGATCAACGAGAGTCCTTCTCCGAAATTAGTGTCATGTGCCAATAGTCATTACACTGTCATCAGAGAGGTGGATCAAATGCTTTCTCTGGAATTTGGGCAATTGGCAATTGGGCTTATTGTCCGTAATTTGTGTGGAAGAGGGTTCGTAAGGAGTGCTCAACTCTTTTGTTGATGATGTTAGGCCAATAGGTCAATGTGTCAATGTCAGCATGTCATGTAAACAATCAGATGATCTGAAATCTTACATAATTCAAAAATACTAATAGAATTTAAAAACAAAGTGTGCTCCAATAGAGATTTCCGAGCATACCCAGTTAATGGCGGCCATATTGTTGAAGCTACATCTGTCAAATTGGCTGCCAGATATTCAGTCTGTTTTGCGAAATCAACATAGATGGACAAAACGTTCATCAGCCCAGTTTGGCAACTCTCCGCCCATTTTACGGTCGCCATAAGATAAATGGCTATGGCAACAAATGCAGATCGATGAACTTCCATCCCAAAAAAAGTCACAGCTTGGAGCGGATTTTTGGTTGACTGCGCGTCTTTATTTTTCCAGCGACATTAGACAGGCTCTTTTAGGCGAGCGCTATAGGTCGATGCTTACTAATTTCTTGGCTTCTGGTTTCTACAGGATGCCGCGGTACTGCATCCCAGACTGCTGACGCCACATTGGAAATTCTACACGAGCTAACAGCAGAAGATTTTTGAAAGCGAATAAACCACAATCCACAGCGGCTCTCGAAGCGAAATATTTATTAGAAATTTCGAATGTGCACCCAGAGAAACCGCCACGGACATTTCGACAATCGATAATTATATGTACCTCCAAACTCACATCCGGAACACCACTTACAATATGAGACACTTTACAGTATTTTTCGGAGATTCTTATTAGCAAACAGCACCGAAAATGTTAGTTACGTAGCTAGTACTACGGCACTAGAGTGATGAAGACATAGCTTGGACTAAGTTAAGTTAGACTATCTTAGGCAACTGAGCAGATGCGTAAGCATCGTCTGACTTAGGTTCTGATGACTTATTGTGATGACCGTAGGAGGAATTTGGGCTCTTGCGCTCCTTCCTCGCAACCGTTATTTCAGTGCGTTGCTAAAGCGTCCTGATAACCTACTAAACCTGAAAATACCTACATGTTAGACACTTTTTTTTTAGATTTCCAAGGTGCTGCAGAAAGTGCATCCCATTGCTCCATAGAAACTGAAGCAGCCGTTGGCTAGTCTCAGTTTCATGTTATGGGACTCCAGGTGATTAAAGCTCTATCTAGTGTCATTGTCATCGTAGGTCATAGCATCCGGTTGTTAAATAGTTCAACCGTTTATCGTAACATTTAATTTTTCTTGACATCTGCGATAGGTACTTGGGGTTGCCTAGAATGAGAATATTCGTCTCTTTCTTTTTATCTGCTTCATTGTTTTCATTCTTGTGACTCGGGACTTATTATCCAGCACAGATTATACGAGTGATTTGTTCTGAGTACTTTAAGTTCTTCCCCCGGCAGCATGCGACCAGCTAGGAATTGATTTCTATAGGCTTGTGTTCTTGTTCTGATTTTTCTTGGCATAGCATCCGAGTAATTTCTCAGATTGCATTGGTTTGCCCTTAAATAATAGGTTCGCATAGGTCAGTCATATTAGCATCTCTTCCATCATCTATGATCTTTGCCACAGCGTGCAATTTTGATGATTGAATAATGAACGTTTTTTTTGGTTTAGTTTTGACTACAACTAAGTACAGCACTTAACCCGTAATTTGTCTTTATTTATTTGGTCACTATTGACAGGTAACTCTCCAAAAAGAGTTCCTGTTAACATCGCAACAATACGCGGTTGTAAACTATCGCACGAGAGCAAGGGATCTAGTCCTTTGAAATCGGCAAAAGACATTAGTTTCGCCAAGGATGGGATAAACTGCAGAATTTGTATGCTCTTCCAGGCGGCGCTTATGTTTACAAGCGAAGTTCTTAATTTCATCTTGGACTAGTAAAACTCAAAGTTCCCTGTGGATATCGTCGTTTCTGATATACCACGGCGCATTAATTATAGCTCCTTCCACTTGAGTTTAACGTCAAGAGTCACCCCGAGGTATTTCTCTTCATTACCGAAATGTATTTAGACACGGTTTAGGAAGACCGGCAATTAAAGTTGTTATAGATTGCCTTCATTAGGGACAATTCGCCAGGAGTTCATCCGTTCGTGTATCTAGTGAGCGTTGTAATTTTGATGTGTTGATTCTTCTACCGTTTGCCCTGTTACCAGAATGGCAGTGTCGTCAGCAAATGTGCCTAAAACAGTGTGTTCTTCTTGTGATAAATCACTTGTATGAATAGAACATGATCGCTTCTTTGACTGTCTTCATCGCTCATAGAGCACACTGTTTGTTTTGAGTCTGAAGTCTAAATGAGTAACGCACACTTTAAGCATCGAGAAATATCCACCTACTCTGAACTCGCAAATCATTGTTCTAGTTTCTATTTTGTTGATGACTTCATTTTACTATTCACTCGACTTTATGGATCAATTGCTCAGAGTGCAAGCACGGACCATTGTGCTTGGTGAACTTCTGTACCCAATCAGCTAGAGGAACTACACTTGCAACACTGGAATATGCAAATCGAATGACGCCAACTACAAGCTACTCATCCTTACGTTATCTCTAGCCAGAGTCATTGGTAACCTCAAAAGTGGATGAGGAAGTCCTTCTTCTATGTTCGGCGTGCCATCTTTGGTCCTGTGTGCACTGATGTCATCTGAAAGAAAAAATCGACCACGAACTTTGCATGCTGTACAGCGAAATAAGGCAATTCCTACGTTGGTCCTAAGTGTGGAGACAACATGGATCCAGCCCGAAAACAACTGGAAAAGCACGTCAACCATCGGCTGTTGATAAGGTTAGTTGTTTGATGCTCACGCTCCCCCCAGACCGAAAAGGAAGTGCAATGACACAAAATGACAGAAGTTGTTGATTTTTGCATGAATATAAAAATCTGCTTCGTGACACTAGTCGCAAGAGCCGCATGATTAGAGAATTTGCGTGTCCTGATGACTTCAAATGTTGCTCTGTCCACTAGTCATTAGAAGGAGGACAACTAGGAAAATGTGTTAAACCAACAACTGGACGTCAAGACAATTTGTCAACTCTCTCGACCAGTTTTGTGGCTTTTCTCAAGCCAAGGAAAGCGCACGAAGTCACACAAATGTTGCCAGAAAAACCATAAACCTTCAAATTTTTACAGCCCATTTCTTGGCTCATTTATCGATTTCCTTCGATTTTCCCGGCTTCTTTGGCCTTGGCGCCTCCATCTGTCTGCATGATGTACCAGCAGAACCTCCCCCTTGACACAACCGCCAACACAGTTCTGGATTTTTTCCCCAAATCGAATGCAAATCTCAATCAGCATCGATTGCTCGCAATCACGAGAGATTTCAGCCGTGGCCGCAATCAAACTCAAATCCACCTTCAAAGTGAGCAGTAATTAAAAGTTCTCACCCTCTCATTGAATCTCTAACCGGATTAAGAGCTCCAGCACGCTCCACTGGCGTCGACGAACGCCGCGCTTCGATTCACTCGCACTCGCAGCTGACTGCCAGCTCATGCGAGCCCCCTTCACGAAGCCAAAGCGAGTATCGAACGCATGTATCAAAGCCTCGTCAAAGCTGTCACAAGTGTCAGTCACCGTTCGGGCATTCGGTTAAATAATTATTCCCACAACTGACATCCGATTTGAAAGTAAATTGGATCTGAGTGGGATTGCTCGTTTTTTGCGAGTCAACTGCGAGAGACTTAGTAAATCAGTTTCTGTGCGGCGAAGCAGAAACCGCGACTCCTGCTGAGCAGCGTTTCGAGCGTGCTTCGATGTCAGTGTGGCGTGTGTAAGGAACCGATGGCGGCAAGGAATCGCAGTCATTACGTCAATTTTGCGAATACAACTTTGAAGGAATTATGCGTATGGTAGAGAACATGTATGAGAGTCGGCTTTTTATTTTTATTTCTATGTTGACTCGTTTCCCTTTGACAGCCGCTGTGAATTTGACAGCCGGCATTTGTGATGGCGGCGTGATGCAAATAGCTAGCAAATTGCGTTTGCTGTCTATGGAGACGGGTGGAGTGGATTTTTGTACACGAACAGAGACGGGAATATTGTTGACACATTAAATAGGTGAAATACTCGTAAATCAGTGAATGTAAACCCAATGATTGGCGCTTTGGCGGCGAAATTCTGAGGAGGAGAAACATGATACTCCACATAAGACCGTGTTCCTGTAGTTTGCTGGATACCCTGCATACTTTTATTTGACTTGCTTTTACGACAGATTTATGAAGTACAAAGTTATCGTATGTAGCTGTCGTCGAATTCGTGTTTTTATTTGTATTTTTGTTGGAAGAAGAAGAGAAGTTGAATGTCATTTTTATGGCTCATTCACATTCGATGACTGCCATCAGATGTGCTTTCTACGACCTTGATGGACCGCCTTAGGTGTAGTAAGAGAAGTGTGGGCTAAGAGGGTGCTCATGCAAAGCGTTCAAAGTGTCCCGGCACACATATTAACATGGAATTTTTTTGTTGTGCTACGTAAGAGTACGACTTTGTATTCCTTGTGTTGGAAAACGGAAGAAAAGCAAAAGACAGCCTTAGCCTAGCAAGCATAAAGGCACAAACGTGATATTAATTGCTAAACAAACTGAGTCTAGCTCGTGGCCTTTTGGGGGGACAAGTTTAATATCATTAAAGGACAGACAGAGACATTGGCGATAGACCTCTTATTCATAGTCTGCCTTCAGTGACCAGGACCAATTTGCCAGCGTTCTCTACAACTTGGCCTCTTTATCGGAAGCTAGGCTATTCTATGCAGGAGGTTGACATTTGAGGGCCAAGTATTGCTACCCATGCGTTCGATGTGACCAAGATAGTGCAGGCGAAGGATTTTTGCGGGACTGCAGCTAGTGGAGTTCGCGCTTGTATCTTGTCTTCGACTTACCTTCCCTGGCAGACGGAACCAGATGCTCGGCGGAGATGTTTTTCTCTTGAAACCAACAACAATCAGCTCTTCTGCTGTCAGCTTTCAGCCTCATAATGTCAAAATAAGTGCTTTATAGCGTATGATCGTTAATAATCATTTAAGTTTCCACGAGCGATTGTTAGTCGGGTCGTTACTAAGATATCATACGTGGAATTCACGTTTCTAGCAAGGAGGAAAAGACCAGGCTACGTGAATATTGTATCTGTCAATTCCACTTTAATCTTAAGACCGGTGGTTTCGTTGCCGCCTTTATTGCTTCACTATTAACATTGTCAACGTCATCTGCGTAACTCAACAGCTTGAGTGATACTGTCACTCAAGTGGCTTGTAGTGTTTACAGAAGCAACCAATACCAGATTTTCCAACTCACATGACATCATAACTCTCTGCCAAAATTCGGTGTGGGATTTGAATGGTTCAGATATGCTTGGTTTTCCATTTCTTCTCGAACTAGAAGGCTCGTATACGAAGACCATCTGTGATGTCCTTGCGCTCGATATGGCTGAGCCAGTGAAGTGGATGGATTTTTGCCTTCCGGACAACATCCACATCTTGGTAGAGATTGTAGAGTGCGTTTTCATCTCCATTTACCGTCCTCGCAGACGGGACTTGAATGACTTTGAATTGAAGTCGGCTCCATAAAGCAGGACTGGCAAACTACAAAATTTATTGAGCATGATTTTAGTTTTCGAGTCAGGAGTTTCGAGCCCAGTTATTTTGACAAACCGAAGTAGCATCAGTTGCCAAGGACGATTCTGCGTCGGATCTCCACTAAGATGTCATTCGTGGAGTGTACGGTTACACCGGGGTAGACAAATTCCTTTACTGAATCGATTGTAGCTGTTGATAGTTATGTTTTGGCCCAGGTGGTGTACGGCAAATCGTTTTTAGCTCGACAGCATATATTTTTTCCTGTCCTCGTTAAGTCCAGCTTGTTGCCGCGAAAGCTTCCCCTACGGCGCGTTGGGACCGGTGTCTAATGCGTTGAACATGCGTTGCGCTTACAATTTACAAATATCGTCTTTGTTCGAATATTTTCCTTGGGTATAGGTTTATTATTCCTCCTTATGAGTTCGTTGTATTAATGGTTATCTGCTTCTACTACTATATTCCAAGCCAATTTACTTTGAGAATCTGAGAATGCAAGATAGTTCCAGTAACTTCAATTATTCCTCTGATAGCAGGTGCTTGCAATCTTTGCCTTTTGTGTTGAAATGCCTCACAAATTTGCTGTATGTCCTTTTTCTGCACATGATCTACATAGACCTTCTGACACTTTTCTGAAGTGCTCTCACAGTCTGCAGGATCCTGTTTGAACACCAGTTAGAATACGGAGGCGATTGTTGCACACTTTGGTATAGTTTTTGTCAAGATTGATTTGAAAACACCTGCTAATGGAAAAACATGTCTGCGGATTTGTAGTATTTTGCAAGAATGCCTCTGCTCCAGTTCCTTTATCGGTTCTTGATCTTCTTGATCAAGACTATTATACCATATTGAAATCTTAAAGGGAAAATGTTCCACATACGCCTCCAAATATTGCACCTATCTTCTTGCTTTCGCTAATTTAATTTTTTTCTAATCATCGACGCACGTAGGGGTTCCACAAGTGGCTTCGTTCAAGGTCCAAACACGGGATCGTTTAAGAGCTCCATGACCAACCACCCAGTGAGCTATTCACAAAAATACCATTCCGTTTAATTATGGTGCAAGTGATACTTTGTCCGAGGTGCAAAATGAGCGAGAGGGAATCACATCCCTAGGAGGGAAGGTCATCTCAACGTCCTTGTGCACCTGTACATCGCACAACAATCCCCCCATGATTACGTCTACATGCAGCTTTAAATTATGAAACTTTGTATTTACTTGAAGAATTTTAATTAAACAACTTTCACTCCTCGTCCATCCCTTGCAACAGCTCCTTGCTGCTACCGAGACATTTTGCATTCTTCCGCAAACTCAGGGCACATAGATCCATTGTATCCTTCAACAAAGCATCCTTCCCGCCCACTCGATTCTTATAGACAAATAGTTTAGTGTATTTACGTGCATCGGGTGCACCATTCTGCACGCCAAGACACAATCCCTCTCCTGGCCACCTTCTATTTGCTTCCACAACTTGTCTACAACCATTAAGTTCACCCTCTTTTCTTTCTCTTTTGCAGTTAAACAAGGACAAGAAAGGACACAACATCGCATCCTTCAACGACCATGGCAAACAACTAAACAAATAATAATTTTTGCATCGCCATCGAACAACCAGCCGGGAGCAACAGCATACCCAAGCAAACAATGATAATAGCAACGCAGCCGGATACAATGGCGAACGACATAAATCTCTCCGAGTACAATTTGATCCTGCAGTCGGGTTCGTACAAACAGAACGCCACCAAGTATCTGGAGGACTTCAATTTGACGCACGAGATATGGAGCGATTTCTTGGAGAAGTATCTGCAGCAATACAATTCGCAGCGCTTGAATGCCACCACCATAGACGAGTGTGAGGACTACTGCAGCGGCGACATACGAGAGTTCTTGCTTAGCTACAAAGGAATCCACGGATACATAGCGCTACTGGTGAGTGGGGGGAATGACGGCCCGTAACGAAACACACAAACCTGGAATTTTTTGATTGAATTTTAATTGAATTTCTGCGTGTATGTTGGGGATGTTTGAATGGAATTTTGTGTGAATGCTGGATGGCGCCACGTGCGTATGCTCATAAATCCGAAATGAAGTGACATTCACTCAAGTCGCGCACACGTCTCAGAGATCATGATGACGAGTATCGAGGATGTCTTCGGATCGGGGAGGGTCTAATAACATAACCAGATTTGAGAGCGTGCTCGAGTGTATGTACAACTCATAACATTGAATCGAAAGCTTGTCCCGACCAAATGCTGGAAGGGAGTTGAAGCAAGAAACCCTTTGCTAACGCTTCCGCTGACGTTGACTTTATTTTCCAATTAGAGCAGATCATCAAAAGGAATTCGTTTGCATTCATCCCCATTTTATTCCGACCCCATACTATTGGTACTCAAATCGATTTTTGCAACGAGCTATGTATACTTTCGCATCACGGGCTTAGGAGGAGCTGTAGTACTAAAAATAGGTGACCTAAAAATGTTGTGTGACTGACATCTCGGCATAAAATGGGTATCACCAACACAGAAATCTATAAGAGCTGGTGACTCTTGTTTAATCCGTCTGTGAACTACACCAGACTTGTAGGCTCCTCTGTTGTAGCACAATTGTTCCTACAATACCTCCTATCCAATATAAATTATAAAAGTTATCAAATTTGAGGAATTTGGTGGGCCGTGGCATTGTGGAACACAAAGCACTTCGATCCCTGGTGTGGACGTCCCCACTTCTCTCGAGTCACTGACAATGTTCAAAGATTACTTCTGTCTAGAAAAAGCTTCTCAAACCTGGCCGTTCGGAGTCGGCATAAAACTGTAGGTCCCGATACTCCGATAGCGGAGCAATCGAGAGCTTTAAAGAAGTTGAAGAGCGACAGTTAGGCAGGCTTAAGACAGGCAAGCAATAGATCGACGTTTTGTAGAGCCAGCTTTTGTGCCGTGGTAGTGGATTAGACGGATTCGGTGGAGAGGTGAAAAACAGAACCAACATAAGCATCACATTTCGTATCATTGCCGGGCACTATCTGGCAGATGACCTCCATGACCATCCCACATCTTCTGTGACAGTGTCGTGATCTATCGAAACGTACAGATCGCTAAGAGTTTATGTCTGCCTGTGATGTCTGTGATGTCTGCCACATTAGCAGCATCTCTCTGTAGAGATTATATATTTCACTTTGTAACCAAAGCTAAATAGTTCCCCAACAGGTGGAGCCACAATGGTAGCCTGGGCTTAACCGAATAGTTCCAGTTTGCTCAATCTATGGCTAACAGCCATCACTTACAGTTGAAAGCCGCAAGGGTGCGCCATCCTTAGATTTGCAGTCAAAGACTTTTCGGGACGAAGGATGCGCTCTCCATGACCTATCTGCTTAAGGTGTTGCATCGGGAGGCGCCTTGATCAGTACCTTTAGCGTGGATCACCGAGCTTGAGTGCATTCTTGAACAAGCTACTGCTACATACCGAGCTCGCCTTCAGATAAAACGTAAAAGAAGCTGAGAAATCTGAAGTTCTTCAAAGGCACGCCTGGGGGCACTTGAGTTAGGTTCGGTCGAAATGTTGGACTGACAGCGAAATTGCTACTCCGTACGGCCATGTTTGAGAAGCTTTTTCTAGACAACTCTCTGAGTCATGTTAGTGACTCGAGGAGGTGGGGCCGTAAAAATTATTTTTGTCGGACAGATAAGGGATCGAACGTCGAAGGATACGACGTCGAAGTTGGGTTCGATCCACATACCCACAACGCCACTGGCCATCATTTTTCATTCATACCGAACAAAATTTGTAAACGTTGAACATTTGATTCAGACGTATACGCGCCACTCGCAATGGCTGCCCACTGCCAAGTAGCATCACACACACCTCATCAGATGAGGCCTGACAAATCGCATAGCTTCCCCAACCTGTCAGACATATCCCCCAAAATACCGACCACAACTCAGGTAGCTACCTCACCAAACTGAGGATTTCGGTCTGATATCTAATTGTATCACAGTTCCGCAGTCTGTTTCAATCTATTCCAGACATACCCACAGTCGATTGAATTCTCGGCGAAAACCGCATTCAACGATTCACATCAGACGTGGCACTGCAGATATCCGACAGCGAAGGAACAATAGGACGCACAACACGAGTATTTGCTGAGAAGCAAGGCCCTGGCCCTCTACAGGCTGCAGCGCCATCTATATTATTACTATAAAATTTGGGGGGTGGCGCAATCAGGGTTTTGCGGAATTACATATTTTCGCTATAGCTTTCTACTACGTTCACGGAGGTCATCCGGCTTTCCAGGGCGGTTATATCGTTCGCCACAGCAGTTTCACTGAGTCTCTTGAGTGTGATATCGACAATGCAGGGAAAACAACACTTCCTTGTGGAACTTCGAGCTTCACTGAGTTCAGCCGATCAATTCAATGTCATTGTGCTGAAATAAAGGATTTTTCAATGAGGACTTGACAACAATTCTTTAAATCAATGCACGTCACTTCAAATAGTCAATCGGCATCAATTCTTGAGGCAGCTTGATCTTGTACGATTGTAAGCCAAGATCCTTACGCATAATTTGGCATAACGTAGACTGAGCGATGCCCAGTTCTTGAGAACGCCGTGGTATTGACTGATTTGGATCGTTTGAAATTAGAATGACAGCAAAACTAATTTTGGACTAATCTTGTTATTGCCTTGCCTACTATTGCGAGAATAACGACTGAAAATTCAAATTAACGCTTTTAAAGTCTTAGTCACCGACTCCGAATTTCGGTAGAAAATTGGCAGAAGTTGCTCGTTGGTGTACTTACCATGCTGGAAATGTTGAGTTTACTAAATAAATTGCCGAAGACAATTTGATGATTAGTGCGTTCACAAATTAAGTCTTCAGTTGAAATGGAGTCCCAGTGCCAAGTGCATTGTTGAGGAATAATTCTCCAAAAATCTCAACTATAAGATCTTCTTCTGATTAGTCCATATTAGAGTAGACTCAGACATTCAGCCGCAAGTGTCTTGACTTGAAGGCAACTGACATGCATAGAGACGAACTACACAACCCCATGGCTGTGATCGTGCGTCTATAATGTTCCAAAAGTTCACCCGCGGATGACATTGACGTGATTGGCCAAACACAGCTAAATGCCATTATGATGGCAATGAGACGGAAGAGGCATAAGGTGGTCTAGCAGATTGTGTCAGCCTGAGAAGTCCAAGGTCCTGACCCCGGACTATAATACCACCAGACGTCATCTCATTTCCGTTGATGGCGTTGTTACTTGCATATCAGGAATAACCCTTGTATGGTGAGAGTGTTTTCATACAAGCATACAAGGCATCCCTTTGCACTTCTCCTGTTTTCATTTATTCATCTCGAATGAGTGTACTCACCCATGCATCAAATCAAGTAGCCTTCAAATTTACATCATTGCTTCCAGGAAGCGACTTGACTTCCTCTACGTTCGTCCGGCTCACAGATCATTAGTCAGAAGAGTGTATCAGGTAAAATCAATCGTGGATACAACTATTCAGTTCAATCAGTTCTGCACTTTCATTGTTCAGCATGGATAATGGGACTCTCCTTGCTACGAGCATTGTTCGTCAGAAGTCCTTACGTCATTAGTCACTCTGCAATTTGAAGGAAAAGCCGTAGAGTCTTGTCAATTGATCTACAGGTTGCTGCAGAGTTTTGCATTCAGCTCAGTTATCCCATTGAGAATGTTGCTTGTGCCGATGATTGAAGTTAGAATCCTAAGGGTTCTATGTATACTATCCACTTCGGTACAACGGATACAGGGCACTCATCGACGTTATATGAGAAGATTGCATCCTCTGACAGGGAGGGAGATTTTCGACAGGTTTTCTATGAATTTGGAGTTTGGAAAGAATTTTTGGTGGTAAATCATTTCCTGTGATGGTTGAAGGTCTGATTTCATCGACTGAGACGAATTCATTAATACCATCGTACGCTAATTAAATCACTTCGTAGCCATGTTTCAATTAGAAGGCATCGAATCGACATGTTTTTCTAACGATACCCAACGTGTTCCTGCTCTCTCCAATCAGCCACGTGAACCTTACCCAAACCAGTGGCAAAACTCTCATTAAGGTATTCTTCAATAATCATACCCCATTTCCCTGCCATCTAGCGTACTTTTGTGACAACCCTGAACTGTCAGCTGTCAGCTGTCACACCGTCTTTCCTGTTTTTTGTTTTTTTCGTTAACAACGGCTTACGGCACAAATGGTGTCAAATTCTAAACGCGGATGGATTGCAGGTTATGCTTAGGGGCACAGGACTACACTGTCACTTGTCACTGCCACTGTAACTCACCTCACATCGCTCTGCTGAAGAAAAAACTATTGTGTTCGACGAAGACCTCTTGAAATGAATCATTTGTAATCCTTTTTTGCAGACAAACTGCTTGTGTACACACATATTTGCCTCCGCTTATGCCGTCCTGCAGTTTTGCCTAGTTTTTTGCTTTCAAGAGTGCCCTCCCATAATCCACTTGCCAACCATGTCACGTTTAGCTCAAGAGATCCTCCGGCAAGCGTTTGCTTGTTTTCAAGATCTATTAAGAAATTTCAACTTTCTTCAGAGCTACGTGTCCCCGTGGGCATGCAATTGAATTGTGCCTTGATGGAGAACATCCTCAAGAGCTGTTCCTTAATACCAGCAAGTTCATTGGCAATGATGTACTGTCATAACCAGCTGTGCTTAGTTGCACGTTGATGGCGGTTCCTTATGCCCGTCACGTATTTCCCTGTCCTGCTCGAGGCGTGCGTGCGGAGGTAACCTTGCCGGGTGCAGTTTTTCTTATTTTTAGCATTTTAAAGGAGACACCACTTCTCGCACGAAACGAAACCGATATCAATTAACCACATCCACGAGGCGGTATTCAGTTACTGAAATCGATCCAGGTTCGAGAGCGTAATTGGCTAAGCGACAGACACACTTAGATTCCACCGAACAAGCAAACAAATCAAGTTCGCAAATATTTGCGCCTCCCAAGTGGGAGTCCTTTCAAATTACAAGAACAAAGCACTTTCAATAAGATTCGAGCAAACAATAATCCGAATTGGAAGAGAAAAAAAGGAAAACACTCAAACACTCCGATTCAACAAGCTTTACGGAATGTCAGTCACATCGGAAGAGCAAATATCCTTTAGAGTTCCATTTCCCCTTCCCATTCACTTAGCGCGAAATAAGCAAAAGGCTCTGTTACAAAGGAAACAAAGGTGCTGCTCCGTTCGGGATGATGACGTCAATGCCAATGAATCGATGTTTCATGAATGATAACACAGGGCGCGCAGTGAATCCCCTTCGATGCCGACACACGATACACGTCGTCCCCTATGTAATCCTTTACCTGAAGTGTTATTAAAGGCAGTGTCACACGGGGGGTAACAATGAGGGAATCCATATCGGAGAAGGATTAAGCTTTGTTACTCGTACATCCGTCTCCTTGATTCGATTGCATAAGCTGTCAGGCTTCTCGGAGGTTTCTCGTTTAATTCCATCTGAGAGAGAGACCCGGTCTGTCTTTTATCCACTGGAACTTCCGCTCTTTAAGACGGGCAAAAACACACAAAATCGATGACACGTCTCTGTGAATGGAGAGAAGAGTCCTTGTGCCAAATCAAAGGATTTCCACCTCCACTTCGGTGGTTCACAGAAAAGAACGAACGATAAGAAGTACCCTCAAAGGGGTGGGCAACATTTATCTTGAAGTTGCGGGCGTTTTTATTCACGTTGTCTCCCCTCGGTCTGCGGGCGATGAGAAATTACATTTCTGCCGTTGTCATCGTTCGAAATATCACTTTCAATTTATAGCCACTTAAGGGTGGTGCTGGATTATATCTGTTTCCGCAGCGACGGGCTAACAAGTCACTAAAGGATTACGCGTCTGAAAGGAAAACTCCATCACTGTTCGAGTGCTGGAGTGCTTCGGGGAACTGTCTGATTGATGGTATTCACCATTGCGCAGCCTTATTTTTTTTTCTGTGTTTCAGAAATAAGCTCTGAGCGGGAGAAAATCCGATTTACACGGATCGTAATCGAGGTGACAGAAACATGTCACAAATGTCAGACTTTAACGAATGTGAAGACTGAATGGGATCAATGGGGATTTTCCCAGTTATTCCTAAGCGGGATTTCAATATGTGATCCCACTGAAGGGAAATTATGTCCCGCGCTGATGGATGTGACGTGGATTACGGAATACGCTGTCCTCTGGTGCAGAACAAAAATAAGGGGCATCTGAAAATTCACAAATAATTTATATTTTTCAACAATTTTTTGCCGAAAACTGATATGCAATGACAAAATGAAATAAAACAGTATGACAGCTTACGTGATGACAGTTCAGATTGGAAGACAAAAGGGGTTTTTTGCCTGACATTTTTTTTAATAATCAAGGGTTGACAGCTGTATTTCGTGTGGTAGGGTATTTGCAGAAGGGAAAATGTCAGAATTTGGTTTAAAAAAAATTCTCAAAAGGAAGGTAATTGAGAAAAAGGTCCATTTACATGCTTCGGCTTTTTATTTCCGCACAGTGCACAAGTGACGGAATTCAATTAATTTCGGTCTTTCTTGTTCTGTAAAAAAAAACACAAGTACTTCCATGATGTTTTATAAAACTTATAAGCATGTGTGGTCAGTTGGAGGGGCTAACTGACAATCTACCCACCATTAAAAATATGTATACAAATGTATATTACTAGGAAACCACTGCATCGATCTTGCTCAAGTCTTACCCGATGTTGTCAGATTTTATTTTTTGTTTAATTAATTATTAGCAAAGTTAGTCGCCTTCATCACCGCTATCGTCTTCATCGGAATACTAAGTGAAAATTAATTTGGAGCTCTTAAGAGAATACTTGCTTGAGGTAAAGGCTTCCTTTTTCTATGGAGCGCAGTCCTCGAAAAATCGGATGATAATAGGATAGATTAGGTTATTGGACCATCGATACATTGTGATACCTACAGTCAGACAACTACCACCGATCGATAAATTCACTGATGGTACCGTTATAAACCTAACGGCAAATAGGTTTAAGCTTGCTTTCACTGGAACTCGAACCGGAAACCCCAATTACCAACCGCAGGAACCCAACCAATTACGCCATCCAGCCGTATTTGATGATGTTAAATAAAAACCTGTTAAGTACATCTCTATCGGCATTTTTTCTGGTAGGTTGTTGGCTTAAATTGTTTTGAAATATTTTGTTCATATTCCTTACTAGAAGAAAAGTCTGTCATATTATAGGAAGAATTTCTAAGAAAAAGTGGTATTGCCTATAAAAGAGAAAAACATAGATTCAGCCACATTCGAATCCAGAATCTGCAACCAAAAACTGCGAGTAACGCACCAACCCACTATACTAACGGACCCGATAGCTTTCAAGGCTATATCGCAACGGTGCGTTCGGACGCTTTGACGTTTTTTAGTAAAGTACATTTAATGCCTGAAACACAATAGTGCGGTGGTGCGTTGCGTTGGCTTTCAACGCACACAATTCAATGCCCATGCACAGAATACTGCGGCGACCTACGTAAGTACAAAATGAGAGCGGTGAGAGCAACGTAACACGTAAGACCATCGCATGTCATTATTGAACATGTTGAAAAAATGTTGACAGATTGGCGCGTTGACGAACAGCTGACTATGTTTTAACGACAAAATCAATTTGAATTCGGAATAAGGGGGAAGTTTCGCAAGAAAAAATAAAAAAATTTTTAGAGTAGAATCCATTTGTATGTCTGCAATGCTTCAGCTCACGAACCCACCACCTTCTTTCTGATTGATACATAATTTGTTGCAACATTTCAAATGCTTGGTAGCATGAGTACGCAAATTAGAAACAAAAAGCTATTTCTTAATTTTTTAGCTTTGTTAGCATTCATTTTCCGTCATTAAGTCCTCAAAGTACAATTGTTTGGGCAGAATAATTGTGTTTTCAGGCATAAATCATTTGTATTAGTCGAAATGAGGCGGTCGCTATAGCTTCACAGACCGTATATCATAGGCCACAGCACAAAGTTCTAGTACTATTCTCCACTCAGTCTGTCGTTTTGCTGTTTATGAGTTAATTTTTTTGAATTTATTTTTGAGGCGACTTTTTATGCAAGTAATTCATTTTTGATAGGGTTCAAATTGTTGTTTGTTCAAATTGATTCCATATTTGCCTCGGCAATTGTTTTTCAGAACATTCTACTTTTCAAACGGACGCGTTTATTTTTGATATTAAAAAGATTGCTTGCTTTTGACAAAACATTCTCTTAAAGTCGACAAAACGCTTAGCAACGCCTACCAGACCCCGAACGTACGAACGCGCCGTTGCGATATAGCCTTCAAGCTTTTCCTTTTCACAAGGTGTGGGTGTGACATTCACGTAGTGTTTATCCGGGTATTTCGATTTTCCGTGATGAGCTGGTTCTAACTTTGCTGAACGAATCTGTGGACAGAAGTAAGTCAGAAAGCAGCAGGAAAAAATATAAGAGGATTGCTTTCCTAATTACTTCATACTCATGAGATCAATTTTAGTGATGTTCGTATCGTGATGCCTCTTAACGGTAATAAATAGCGTTTCCAGGTATACATGCAAGCGACGTGGGGCTTTAATAAGACGCTACCATGATTTTTTTACTGTGTGTGTCACTTCATTGCGACGAACCTTGTCAGTTCACAGATCAGAACAGAGATTTGTTTGACATCTTCCTCTGCGGCTTCAATTCGAAATAATGACACTATGCCCTATCGCCCATCAACCACACCATCACCACACTAATTTCCATGAAACCATCTCTCCCCCACTCACAATTCTTCCATTTTTTACAGATATGTATTTTCGGAACGATAGCAAACATCCTGAACATCATCGTGCTGACGAAAAAGGACATGGCCAAGGCGCCAATCAACAAAATCCTCAAGTGGCTAGCCGTTGCCGATATGTTCGTGATGATCGAGTACATCCCCTTCGCGACGTACATGTACGTGGTGTCACCTGGTAAGTTGCATCACTCCGCCGCTGCCCCCATCCACAAACACCCAACCCCCCACCAGTCCTCGAGTAGTAACTTTAGTGTGAACTCTTTTCTATTTCTTTACTCTTCAAATTTTTCCCCCAGGAGAAAAGGACTTCCGTTACGCGTGGGCCGTCTACCTGCTGTTTCACATGCACTTCACGCAAATTCTGCACACAATATCGATCGGTCTCACGGTCACGTTAGCCATCTGGCGTTACGTCGCAATTAGGTAAGGTCATCGAAGGGCTGCCGATGTCACCGATACGATGGCAATTACCGTCAGCAATCTACGAGCATATTCAATGTGCTCGCATTCATTTTGCTTCTTACTTACGTGACAACATTCGTCCTTGTTTCCTTTTTTCCAGGCATCCGCATGGTCCGTGTGCGATGTTCTTGCTGTCGCACTGCTCCGAGTCCATCCTGCTGTCTTTCATCATTTCGCCGATACTCTGCTTTCCAACGTACTTCGTGTTCAAGGTAAAGGAACGACACTTCCCCGACCGAGAGGATACCGTTTATCATGTTGACGCTGCGGAGGATACAGCCTTGTACAGGTAAGGATAAAGCAATGGGTCACAGAAGACGACCCAGTCACCCTCCCCCGCCTGGGTGGACTCGTTATCCAAACGAGTTTTAGATTCTTTTGTGCGCTGTTTGCACATGGACGCTGTGTCACTGTCGTTCAGCGGGTGGTTGCTAATTTAATTTTTACTTCACCTCGTTTCTGGGGGGCGGTTGGGGAATGTGTATAAATCCGCTTCAGACAAACGAGTGTGCTGCGAATTTGCGATGGTCGAAGGGGTGAATGTAATTGTTTCTGTTGCCGGGATTCCGGTCCACTCCATCCGCCAGAACAGAACGGCAGTATGGGGGACAAATAGGGTCCATGGATGTAATAAGTACGCCCGATGTGGTAATATATTCCAGCTAATGGCATCCAAAAGGGTCGCAAATGTTTGAAGAGCAAATGGTGGAGTTTATGCGGCGCGCTGGTTGCTGTAGTGTCAAATTTATACCCATATCCGCTTCCGTATCCATGGTAGGCTCATTCAATATTTGAGGACGGGTGTTTTTGCAGGCGAACCGCCGTTGTACAGAAATGAAGGGGTGGACCGTATTTGAAACCGTGAGGGTTTACTTTATTTCCGTAAAGCAACGAGTTGGTACAGTGCAGAAATGTGATCATTTGTACGGATTAGGGGTAAAACAGGATATCGATTTGTTAGCTGGCAGAAGGGTGCAAATTTACTGACTTAAAGTAAGTAAAAGCAACGTATTTTTGCTGGAGTATGACCACTTCAAGCGTTTTGATGAGGAGTCTGTCATCAAATCTCACCTCATCGGCAACGAAAAAATGCCACCTGATCCGAGCATAAGTCAGACAGTAGCAGAAAAAGTACTCTGCAGTGCCGTTGTCTTCTGAACAGACGTTTTAGAGAGTGGCAGCGGTTTGGCGAAATTAAATTAGGTCTTTGATCTTTGGCTTGTAAAACTACAAAAAAAAACAAAAATGCCACGGATTTCTTATAGACCCTTGGGAGCATGCTGTTGGTCAGTAAGCATCCTTGTTAATCATGTCACTGACTATCGGTCGAGGCGCAATCAAGGGCACAGACCATTCCAGTGCAGGTTCAGGTGCTAACAGCGCCTCCTCTAATATTGTTTGGAACGTTCATCGGCGATCTCCTTTCCCTTTGTGGTCAAAGCCTCAACCAAGTCTCTGCAAATTCAGACTACCGATGAAATTTAGAGAAGGCTTGCATCCCTGAAGTATCCTGGAAGTGGATTTAGCCCTAAGCCCCGCTTTGCTACAGACAAAAATACTTCGCCCCTTCGATATGTTCTTCGGAGTATATGGTAGCTCGTGACTATGCGATCAGTTTCAGCTTGGAAAACTGACGCAAATTTCGCTGAAGAGATGTGTAGTCTACAGTTGTCGCACTCCACAAAAGGCGCTAGGCTCTGATCCATCGTTAGACTTCGGTGATTCGGAATTTGACTACGAGAAAAGTAAATTTTGTATGTACTATGCAACATGAGTACTGATTTGTTCATCAGACGGTATAAGCACAAGTCCGTAGAGGCCACCATGGAATAACTTGATATATATTATTTTTCAAAGTGTAGAGTTCGTAAATTCTTTGCCAAAACCCAACTTTAACCGAAAAAAAGATAAAGTCAACATTATAGCTCTTGCATCACACAATCTAGGCGGTCGGCTGTCATTGAATAGAAATCACTATAACGCGTTAATTAAGTCTGTCAACCCACCCTTCAATCCAATGTTTTTTGATGAGGACTCCAATCTTTTCAGGCAGTCAATAAAGAGCCGTCCTTCAGGACCAGAAATAATGTATGAAGGTGTAGGTGATTTGTATGTAGGGCGAACGATTAATACATAAAACGAAAGAAAGACAAACGTGTTTTATTTCGTGTGCTAGCAATAACTTGTTCAGCAAATTTATATTCGAATAAAACTGAACGCTATAGTGTTATGTGTAATGTACTTACGCCTTCTTGAAAAAGACATCAAAACCCTGTCGTTCACACACACAATCGATGCATGGCTTACGCAATCCTTAATCAGCTGAATTTAATGCACTTTTGTACATTGCACTATGAGTACCTTTGTACATTGTGACATTGACATTTAACTACATTGACAATCACGTAATGCAATTGTTACTGTACTACCAACAGTGACTCCCGCTCAATATATAATACCGAAGCGAGATTGGCAAACGTCTGGGTGGACATACCATAAATACGTAGTGGTGGCCTCATGCCTTTCAAGCTTTCTGTGAATTCGGACAATGCATTAAATTTGTCACAATGCTACCAGAGTATCCCAGAGATATTTTTCTACTTCTAGGACGCTTAAAGAAGTGAGTGCAACTCGGAGGTTGTTCTAAACATTAAATTAGCATTTTTTTATGAGGAAACGTACGGCTGCTGCTTCTTGCATAGTTTCTGAATGTCATGTTGTGGCATACTTAACGTTGACGAGTGGTGATTGCAATAAAGTTTGTTAAGCTGGCTAATGCTAGTTAAAGGAAATTAAGATATGTGGAAAAAAGAGAATAGATGGCTACATCTTGACTTTTCAGGTATAATCAGCGTATATTCTTCACATCCGTGGTCAACTGGGTTCGATGCTTGATAAAATAAGACTGTTAAATGATGTCGATGCAAATCCTATTCAAAATACCAGTCTAAATTCAGTGATTGTCGCTAGAACCTTTGCACCTTGCAAACCGTTCATAACCGCCCACAGCACTTACGTCCTTTCTTTCTACGGTCATGGAAACGCTGATAAATCGTCAGCTCATGAAATATCTTGAAACGCTGCAGCTTCTTAATGATCGACAGTACGGCTGCCGCACAATACAGGCGAAAACAAGATAGTTGCGCTTGATATTTCTAAGGCATTTGACAGAGTTTGGCATCAAGCTCTTTTGTCGAAAATGCGTGCTTATGTGGATTAGATCTGCTTCAATGAATTAGAAACTACCTTTCGCACTGTTCAATCCAAGTTGTTTTGGATGGGTTTAAGTCTGATATACACAAAATAAATGCTGGTGTTCCCCAAGGCTCTGTTCTGTCTCCGATACTCTTTCTGATTTTTATAAATGATCTACTGTCTGCTTCTTCTAATCCTTCGCTGATGATAGCACTCTCAACTTTTCATATTCTTTCCAAAACTCACGACCCTGTTCTTCGGACGTACATATGTAGTATTGGAAGGGCAGCGTTGTCAAGCACATTGAATTCCGATCTTGACATTATAATTAACTGGGGTAAGAACAACAGAGTGAAATTCAACACTTCAAAAACTCAATGGTGTCTGCTGTCTCTAAAGCGAACCCCTAATAACCAACCATTATGCATGTATCGACGAGACCGGAAAACTTCTTGGTATGTGCATCAAAACAACAACACAGTTATACGAGGTCGCCAAAAAATAACAGGGAAAATGCAATTTATCGGAAGCGACATTGATACGTATTTTAGCACAGACAAAAAACTCTGTAAAATGTTAATTTTTTCGCTTACGATAATTCGGCGGTTAGAGAGCGATTTATTTTGTAGATCGTGCATTTCGCAAACAAAATGACGTACCAGCAATTTTGCAGTTTTGCCTAGAATACGCTCAGATCGACAATTGTATCGAACATAATCTGCTAATAATGCACGCTTGTCTACTAAATTGCCTACTTGCTTTTAATAAGTAAGTTTTCACAATTTTAGCGCATTAATCAATGTTTAACGGATCCCATTGTAAAATTGCAGACCTTAAATTAAACACATGCGGTCTTCAACGACAATTCTGTTTGACATATGCAATTATCGACGTTCACACAGCACTACAAATCATGCGACTTAGTCGGCCACAGTTTGCTATTATCGAATCCTACAAAAATACGCTTTCACGCGTACTACACGCTTGGCAGACTTCGTTCATGAGACTAATCACCACTTATGGAAATGGACGCGGACATAGGCATCGACATCCTTCCGTCACAACTGATTGTTAACTGACAAACTTGACTGACTGACTAACTTGTTAATGGCATACGCTGCCTGGTCGGTCTTGGTTAGTACGTCAGTGCCGTACGCAACTATTGCAACAAGGCTACCAAAACGCCCCGTTGAATATGCACTGCAGCTGGGCCCTCCCGCCGTTTACTACACCTTAATTGGATTCGGAATGAATTACGCGAAAATCCCCCAGTATATACTGTGCAAGTCTGCCACTGACACCAGCCCGCATAGAATTCATCGTGCTTTGCATATACTTCCCACAGGGGAGAACATTACTACCGATGATTAAAACTCACATGGCTGCTGGGAGCATATTCACAAGCTCTCACAGGTAATATCCTCTGCCATGTTCATTACCCACCGATAGCAGTCTGCTGAGGTATTTAACACCGATTCACCCCATAATTGATTTTGGGTTTTAATGCAAGTCCTGCTCACGGCAATTATTCATGTGCATTCATTCCCCCACCTTTGTTTCAGCTTCAATTTCTGGGTGCATTCTGTGATAATTAAACTGCTGCCCTGCTGCATACTGACGGTGATCAGCTTCATCCTCGTGCGAGTGCTCTGCGATGCGTCGAAACGGAAACTCAAATTGAAAGAGTACAGCAATCCCAACAAAGGAGCCCAATTAAACGGACACGGCAATCGGTGAGTATCCTTCATAGCGTTAATGTTTTCCCTTCACGAACGCCTCTTTCTCTCACTCGCAGTCCTACGAAATGTGATCGGCGCACGGACAGAACCACAATGCTGCTGGTGGCCGTGCTGGTCCTCTTTCTCATCACGGAATTCCCACAGGGCATCCTCGGCCTACTGAGTGGTATCCTTCAAAAGTGCTTCTTCGTTCGATGCTACGCGCTCTTCGGCGAACTAATGGACCTGCTGGCGCTCATCAATGCCGCCATTGGCTTTGTGCTCTACGGCCTGATGTCGAAGCAGTTCCGGACGGCGTTTAAGTCGTTGTTCTTCAAGAAGCGATTCTCCGGCACTGAGATGACACGCACCACCCGGGTCACCACGACGTGTGTTTGACTAAAGCTACCGAAGTATCTCTCCTAACTGAGCCCCACTCGAACGACAGCCCTTAAGTGCGCATCCTAAATACACGCACGAGTGCATCATCCATTCTTTGTCGGCAAGCGGAAAGACTTGAGCGGTGAGTGTGAAAGTGAAAGTGAGAGCGAAGGACAAAAAAATAAACGAAAGTGCCATTGTATAGAAAACTACAGTTTTTTTGTACGAATTAGGAAATAAAAATCCCACAACAAAATCCACATCAAACATTTTGAATGTGAAACCACGTGTAGGTCTTTAAGAAATGTAACTATATTTTATATCATTGAAATATATTATACTCTAGTCAACACAGCTTATTGCAAATTAAAATTAAATTAAGCTAAACAACAGAATCAACAAATAACACACATAAATGTACGATGATTGTTTATCAATTTACAACGAAGTTAAATTGTTTTGTTTTTGCAAATAGTATGAGATGATGATAAATGTGTACAGAAGAAGAAGAAGTGTAACCGCTCCTCGGTCAGGTAAGTCCAATGCATGTTTTAACGAGCCCCTAAAATGTGTGTTGTTGACGACTGAGGAGGACGGTGTTTTTTTGTTCGTTTTGTTTGTTTGATCAAAATAAAAATCTGCGTATCTGCTTATGTACAAAATGTTATTGAAATCAAGCTTAGATTAAAAAGGAATGTTAAGTGAAATTTAAATTCGCAGCAGATAAACTTGTAGGATCAAATTTAAATTAAATAAAATAAAATCACTGTGAATTATATTTTTACTGAATAAAGTGTTAATTAAAAAAAAAAAATGAGATTGTGATTACTTTTCTGATGGTTTTTTTTCAAGAGTGACCAGTTGTGTCACAGCTGTCCAAATAGAGATTCAGTTGCTATCATCATTGCTGAAATTTAAACGTAAGTACACTATGTTCATCCTTAAGGCTGAGGTTCCTATGCCAGCAAATGAAAGCCAATATCACTCGCGCGAATTCGCAGAGTTGGTTATGTTTTTTCTCATTTGTTTCTCACTGACAGGTCTTTGAATTTTAGGTGTTGCTCTGAGATATGTTTAAATATACTGAACTGTTCGTTCTTCGCTTGAGAGTTTTTTTTAATTTGAAAAATACTACTCATCTGTTGACATTTTTGCAAGAAGTAAATGGAAAGGATCAACCTTCAACTCGCTTAATATATAATTCAAAGAAGGAACGGCTCTTTCAACAGTCACTTGGGTTGACGGCACGAAAAGCAAGATCAATGTGAGTTTAAAAAGGAGGAGAAAGGAGATTTTAGCATTAGTTTATAAAAAAAAAACTAAAGAATGTTGGTATCTAATCGAAAATGTTCGAACGTATTTGAAAACATCTCGCTGATTCGATTAATGTCACTGCTTCCTGTTAATTTTCCTCAATGCTACATATGTACAAGCTAAGAAGTGAGTCATGTCCATCTCTACGTCGCGACTAATTGAAGTAGAAGAGACAGCATCTTGAAATGCTGCGTTTAAATTATTCCCACTTCCCACTAAAATATGCATGCAAATACATATGTACGTTATTAAGCGACTTTTTTTCAAAATTTCAGCAAGAGAGAGTTAGTTAAAAACCTGTCAAAAGGTTGAGAGTTATTTACGCGCACTGGTAAGCACTCATTCTTGTTAAAAATCTACTTTAACTTTACAATCGAGCACCGTTACAGCCCATGAACAAACATGCAATTCCAAGCAAAAATCTGTGGGATGGCGTAACTCGCGTTCTGGATATGTGCTTTTGATCCCTTTTGAGTCACTGACAATGTTCCACGAGTATAAATGTCTAGAAGAATACTTCTCAAAGTTGGCCCTTCGGAGTCGATATAAGACTTATACTCGTGAGAGAACAATAACACGCAGAAAACGAGTGGTTGCTGAGAAGGTAAGCCCTGGCTCTCTACGAGCTTTTTGTTGAGCCGTGAGCACCTGCTGGAGGTGGACGACGATGTCGACAGAGAGAGGCAACGCCGCAGCGAGGATAGGAAAGTATATATCTTGGTTATGTGTACCATCCAAGAGAAAATGTATGGAAACTCGACAGGGTTCTTTGGATCATGCGAGAATGCCGTAGCAGGCTTTGGAACCATAGGCAGACGCAGCAGTTGGGACCGGTGGAGGGCCCACAGGAAACGGATTAGAATGCTTCGGGTGCCATTAAATGGGGCATTACGGAGTTTCCATACACTGGGAACAGTCAACGCAGAGGTAAAGGCAGTCAGTAAATCGGTCCAGATTGTGTTTGACGTCCTCATAATGGCAGCAGGAAACCAGGCATACCCGATGCCAATTGGCCGAAAACTGCTGTACCAATCTCAGGTAAAAGTGAAGATGCACAAATGCGTGTCGATTACCGACTGCATGGCAGAGTCACCTAAAGCAGTGCGTGTTTTCGAGCTGTTGTTCGTGCTAGATGACGAATAGTAAACATGTGTTTTCTCATGATGGACTGACCTAAGTCACATTCCATATGTTTGATCCTGAACAAACAACTTGTGCTGTAGATTTAAATTGGGAAACTCAAAATTGAGTAATTAAAAACATTGCCCTGACATCCCAGCTGTCAGCTCTTTGGACAAAGCCAATCTGCTTGCTGCGCATTTTGCAGCCAGCTCAACACTGCCAGATTGTAACTTGTCCCCACCTGTACTCGAGAGCGTTGGTGTTACCATGGGACAAATTCACTTCCGCACTTGTACAGTTGCAAGAGTACTTAAAGATCTCGACGTGCACAAATCCGCTGGACCGGATGATATTCCCCCAATACTTCTGAAGAGGTGTTCTTCTTCGCTGGCAAAACCACTGCGTCAGCTTTTTCATCTATCCTTCTCTTCAGGTCTCTTTCAGAGTAGATGGAAAACAGCATTCGTCCAGCCCGTCCCTAAAAAGGGCGAATCTTCGTCACCCACGATCGATGTGGTATTGCATTGATTGCATAGTTTATTGTGCTGCTGCTTCTAAAGACTGAAGTTGTTCACCAAGTGAAATCCACAGAGTTTAAGAAACGGCACGTTTATCGAAACATAACAAAACCCAGTGTTCACCACGATCATTAATCACTGTAGATTTGAAATTTTCTCCGAATTCAGAACTCTCCTATAAATATTATGATCCAAGTCAAACATCTGACAACAAACACAATGCATTTATTTATAAAAGAACAATATCGCCTCTATCGGATTCATTGGCAGTCGGTAGGCTGCTGCCTTTTGAACAAATTTTACTTCTGGAGTGCACTGTAGTGGTTCACTAGCCAGTTCTTAATGAACATCTCTGGCAAACTAAGAACTTTCATGATAGCCAGGGAAGAAGGCTCCTTACTATTATTGGACGGCTGTAGGCGTTGTTCTGAGTGTCCCTGCTTATCTCTCTTTTTCCGCTTACCTTGGTGAGATTATGTCTTTCTTTTAGCGCAGTCCACCAATCCCCCCGTAGTTTGACGTTTATGAACTCCGCGTTTGTCTAACTATTGCACCTAGGTATTTGACGCAGTCAGTGAACGTCAGTTTTTTTCCTTTTCGTTTGATGTTGCGGATGTTATGTTTCATCATCTGCATAGGCTCTCGTTTTGAACCATATCATACATAAACTTTTGATTCTCTCGTCGACTACATTAATGCAGAGTGTAGGAGATAAGACTCCCCCTTGTGGTGTGCCTCTGAACACTATTCTTTCCGAACAGGTGTTCCTTGATTGATATTCAATTTGCCCGTAGTTGATGACGCTATTTATGCATTCTCCATCCTCTGCCTCATAATGGAATAGGTCGAGGATTCTTTTCTGTCTCTACAGAAAAGGTATTGTGTTTTAATTGCCCTTATTGTCTGTATTACAGAACGCTGTGAGTAAGCAAGGATTTCATAAATCGTTGTGTTGAGTCGAAAGACCTAAGTTTATCACTATATCACACTTTTCTCACAGCCAATAAAAAAGTCAACATTTTCTACGAGAAATGGCACATTTCTAGAATTGCAACATGATTATGCACTCTGTACAGCAAATCTTACGATTTAACGGAATTTACCTCTTGCGCGCCTCACCATAATTTCAAGGACTATTGAATAATAATTAAAAAAGCTTTAAGACAGCATCCGCTTCGGAATTTTCTCAGAATTCAGAACCCGCCCCTCTTTTAATCCCAGTCAAACACCTGACGGCAAACGCAACCCTCTCCAATGACCATCAGCATAAATTCAATGGAATCAGGTATTCCAATTAGCTTCTGATAAACCTAGAATGTATAAGTTTGCAAGGAGGTAGGTAAAGCAAAAATAATCAACAGAAATTATTTCTTAGAATTCCATGTTTATTTTGTTATCAAATCAAAAATTTAAATTCACTGAAAGCACATCTACTCGCAGTCATCCTCGTTGGGTGTTGAAACATTCTCGCCAGACGGTGCTGCGGGCTGCTCGACAACGGTATTCACATCGAACGGTGCCGCCTTTTCGGCGAAATTCATGGCGTCACTTTCAGTCCAAGAGATCTGCAGCAGGGATTTCAACTTTGTTGCCTGAAATTTGTACTAAAAACGCAATCATATCAACAATGAATTCCCATTTTCTCCACCCAACGTCTACATCATCGCATCCACACATGCTACTATCTACTTGTGCAAGGACGACTTCCATACAAAAGACACACCATAATCCAATTTTGATTGTAACCACAACGTCTACAAATCAATTCCACTCTCCGACCGAATACCGCCATTGTACATTCCAAAATCGATTACAACTTACGTCCGTGGGCAGAATCAGGTCCTGGGAGTCCTTTAGGAAGCTATTGAAACTTTCCGTGGCCAGCTCGAGTTTACCGATTTCATAACAGAACAATGAGAAGTTTAAGTAGACCAATGGATTGCGGGACGCCAGTGGTGTCTTTGAGAGCACGACGCTCCGTTCGAATGCAGTGAACGCATTCTCGTTATCCTCGAGTTTCCTCAGACAAACTACAATGGAGAACAGGTGATTCGCATGAATTATGAGACCATTGTATTCGAGGGGGAGAGGATAACTCACTTCCCAGCAGCATGTAGCACTCGGCGCTGTCCTTTCGCAGATTTATGGCGGCGGCTAGAGTATGAAATGCACTCGCATACTGTTGCGCTGTGGGAGAGAGAAAATGAATTCTTGTGTATGCAGTTACTTGATCCTTAAGCCACTACTCAGGTGTATGAAAAGTGGCAGAAAAGGATTTATGTTCTTCCCCTGACATGCAAAAGCTGTCTCAAAAATGTAAACAGATCTCCTTGCGTGCAGGGGTGCTAGATTGGTGATTTAGGGAAATGGAGGATGCAAATGTCACACGTGGGACGTCAAAAATGTATTTACTCTCTCGCTGCTGTCTGGCAGACAAATGTTGAGGCAAACTGACAAATTGTCTTCCACCGAAGCTATGCCAAAATTCAGGGGAAGACGAATGGCTTTTATAAAATCGGGTGACAAGTCATAAATCGTTTGGAGTTCCTCGCCGACACTTCGGACCCGTATGTACTTGTGATGGAGATGGCTGTGACAACACTGTTGCTATGATTTATTCAAATTATTGTCCACATGGCTTTTGGCAGAGATTATTTAATTATAGAGAAAGGTAGAAAAGGGTCGGTGGAAGACGATGTCCTTGGGATGGTTTAGAATATAAAACTGACGCTACTCCCGTGTGTACAAGGAAGCTGAGTTGAAATATTCGGCTCGAAAGACTAAAATTTAGTTGGTTCTTACTTATTAGTGCCGTTAAATAGGCAGATGCCGTCTTCGTAAACGTCAAACTAACTGCCAACGATTAAATGTTTGGTTAGTAGTACACGTTGTGAAAGAAAAGAATAAAATACAGGATTGTGATTGAATTGAAAGACGTTGATTTGTTTTAATTAGTACCCATAGTTTAATACTGTCTGTCAAGCCTGTCAAAGGCTTGATAAAGAAGAGATATCCCAAAAAAAACAAGGAATATACGACTTGCTAAAGGCGTTATCGGCTTTAATCGTTGCTTAGTTGTCCAGAGTGGGAAATAGGGTTAATTTCGAGCGAAAGGTTTATTTTCAACGGTCATGACAGACAAGATTCAGATCCCTTTGAATGACTTAACAATTCGCAAAATCCTAACATCACTGCGAATCGTTATATCGCTAATAGGTTCCTTTGATCTTTGAACATGCCGCTGGGGTGTTGTTTCTGGCTATACCGCGTAGCGTAAAGTATTGGTAAATTCTGAGACAGCACAGTCCACACCCCAGTGATTCCTAAATCCCATTATACGATTTTCCCGCTTGTAGCAACTTGCAGATAAGCTCTCGCTTCTCCAGAATTTTGTGTTTCTACGACCCACTGCGATCAGTAAACTTAAATGAAACTCTTTTCTGCAAAATACTCCTATTATTTTGAACAGCGCTTTTCCGTTCGCAGGCATTTCCTCTCATGAAACCGTCTGCCGCACCATCACAGATGTGAACATTATTTACTAATTTTGCTTGGAAGGTGCGGTAAGAATGTTTAACGAAAAGTTTACGAGAAGAAGTTTTTGCCGGGTAAGCAGTTAAATCGATTTCAACGTCGCCCCCTATTATTCTGAATACAACTACCATAATAGGTGTTAATAAACATCAGCGCATAGGTAAGTTTTACACCAAAGAAGGTCCACGGTAGAAGTATACGGATTAAATATTCCTGATTCTGCAACCTATAGTACTTGTAATAAGACGGTTTATCTGTTTACGCTTACGGAATAGTAGGCCCCTAAGTGTAAGTAACTACGTCTTTCCAGTGCAGAGAGGTGATTTGTAGTCTTTTTCTCCTCTTTATCCATGCAGATTCAGCAGAAGTAAATAGTTTTATTGCATGTTGTCTAGTAAGGACGCTAATGTCCGCTAATGTCCGCTAAATGTCCTCAGCGAGGGTCTGCTCAGTCTAAACAGACAAAGTGACCGTTTAAGGTGCGGGCCACATTTCTTTTGTTTAGACGCAGGGTATGGTTTCTAGCCATTTGTGGTTGATTATTTAATTTGTGTTAATCTCAAGGCGCTCTGGAAGAGGTTATACCACACATTGCGATTGCATCAGCTTTGCGATTGTTCAGAATCTCACCAAGTGTCGGCACTTGAGTTGTATATTAAATTGTTCAGCCATCTCGTTGAGGGACAGTCTACAATTAATTGATGTTTTTGAGGTAGACATGGCATTTCCCAGTGACTTACTCGCGGCCTGGCTGTCTACATCGGTGGTAATATCACTTTTGAACATGACACAGTTCTTTAGACTGACTGGAAAAAAGCTACAGTTGTTCGGAAGCTTCATTGTGCGAGCAATCTTGAGATCTTGAGCATAAACACCTTCGATCATCTTCGATCCATCTGTGTAGATACACAGGGAATATTCCAGCGTGTGATTGTCAGACATCCAGTCCGATCTGGAAGGTATGATGGTATAGGAATTCTTCTCGAAGATAGCTTGGGGTTGAAGTCGAATTCATTCGGAATAGTTGAGCGACTGATGGTGTGTTCGGACGAAATTCGGTGTGTTCATTACTCTAAAGTCCAAAGAAGGGTAAGGCATGAAATAACATTTGGTTTTTTCTACACTGCCTCACGTTACATCTTCCGAAATAATGATTAATTTTACGCTATCTGGAGTCAGACATGCTGATTCTTAAATGGGGAAACGAAGATATTACTGAAGACTATACAATATGTACAAAGATGTCAGCACAGTTAAAAATGTAATTATTCATCCACTCATCGAATACATGACCACCAAAGGCTAACCACAATAAATGTAACGACACTTAAATGAAATTAATCAAGCGAACGATTATACACAGATAATACCCTATGGCCACCACAAACCGCTTGGCGTAGTTTCGTCAAATTTCGTTCGGTTTCATTCACTTGAGTGGGAGCAGAGTTAATTCGTCTTCATAAACATAAACGACGTTGGTTCACATCCCTCACTCTCTGTGCATGTGAAGGTGTTTGACTTTGAAATGATATTCAAATTTGATGCTTCCGCTTTACGTTGAATTTTAATAGAAGCTTTGCCTGACTCTTTGTGTAGCTACCCTCATTGCACTACTATGGACAAATACCAGTCAAAGGTCTCGAGCTTAAGTCCGACTGAATGTGTGCCTGGAATTCTGGATCTATGAATAATGTCAATGCAACAAAATGGGTGGCGAGGTGGTTCTGGGTACAGCTTCTTCACTAGTTGGTCGCATTGTCCATGGAGTTGTTCTCTTTAAGAGTGAAAGGACTTACAATTTCATGTCGCCTACGACCACATAAAGACGACTCTCCCACCCATCATCGTCTGTATCAATTTAATTGAAAATAGACCACAAATCTCTGTTTGCTCACATCCTATCATTAAAATTGGTACACCAGCTTTTGTGTATGAATGATACTAAATTAGTTTCCCAATAGCACCTTCACATGTCCTGGTAAAATCCCCTCAATGGGATCCGCCCATTATCACATTAGCTGAGCGGTGTTGTAGTCATGTTTTGCAAACTCAGGCTAACCTTCGGCATTTGATTTACTACACAAGACATCACCGCCCTTCTCCCTTCATCAATGTATGACTGTACATCCTTTTTATAGAAAATGTCAAACGTCGCATCCTCTTACATTCACAGCGCTCCCCAATTAAATGCGAACGGAAAGAACACTCACCCGATATGTATATCAAACTCAAATTGTACAGCGAATTGTAGTTCAAGGGTGACAACCACACAGCCCTCCGGAGACAGGAAATCGCCTGCAAAAGAGGGATTTATTTATCACACCCACATCACATCCCTTGTCATCCCCGTCAAATCGATGCCATTACTCAAATGACTCCCTGCGACCTAATACCAGGCGACATATCTCACCGCAATGAATTTTTTCTTCTTGAAGAAACACAAGCCCACATTGTTCCAGACTTCAGCGCACTCCTGTTCCGGTTCGTTGATTTTATTGTATTTCCCCAGGGCGCCCTCCACGTCGTTCCTCGACTGCAATCAGAAAGAAATGAAAACAATTCAGACAGCCCTGACAAATATTAACATATGCGTGGCATTTATTTGCCGCGAAACAACGGAACAGCGTCAGAGAATGACAGGTCTGTTGACACACGTCAAGTGACAGTTATGCTACCTGCAATATGGCGCCAAATGCCAAGAGACCTCGAGATGAGTTCGCGTCGATGTTCGTCACTTCCTGCAGCCGCTCGTACGCCCTCTCGGTCTCGTTGATTTTCAGATAGAGGACACCAATCTCTGTAAGGACATCGGTGTTCTCGGGGGCGACCCTGTGGCGGAGTGTAAGCGAGCGTTAAGAGAACTTGCATTCGATGGCATTCTTACTGCAAGGAAGCCTCCAGGATCTCGATGGCCTTGGCGTAGTCCTTGTCCTTTCTGTAAATCTCCGCTAGACGTTGGAAACTTTCAAGTTTCTTGCCCCACTGCACGGCCTTCTGAAAGTACTCCTTTGCCTCGGACTCGTCGGAGCTATCAGCGGCGGGGTTACTTCCGGCCTTGCGGTAAAGCAACTCTCCAATGTAGTGGTAGATCTCATTGTCCGGCCGGGGCGAGATGGACTCTGCTTCTCGGAACACACCCATGGCCTGGCTAAAGCGGCCCATCAGGAATCTGAGAAACATTGAAAGGGACTTATTGAAATGCTTTGGGAATTTGGGAGAGCTCACGTACAGTGTTTTGCCGATTTCCTTGTAGGTTTCGATGTTCTTGGAGTTCAGGTCAATCGCCTTCTGTAGGTTCCTCAGGGCATCCAGATAGTTATCCTCTTCCCTTGCTATTAGTCCCTGGAATTAAGAAGGTCGGGAGTATCGATGATGAGAGGTATGGAATCTGATTTGAACACATCCTAAGCAAATGTGTTCTCGAAAATGCCTTTCATTACTCTCTGGGGCCAATTCGAGTGATTTGAGTGAGGAGGAGAAGAGTGATGACTTACGGACGTAAATTAATGAACTCAATAGGATTACAGTAAGAGGAGGTTCCTCAAAGGGTTCTTAGTAGAAAATTAATGCTGTTTCTCACTAAAACAATGCATTTCCGGTCAGGAGGGTTACTCTACGCAGCAATGACTTTATCAGGGGATCTTGTGAACAAAACATGTGCAATTTTTGAGGACGGAGAATGGACTTGGTCTTTTCTAGTTCATTTTGCACAGGAATGGACACATTACTCAAATGAAAGATATTACATTTGATATGTGGGTACCCAATATCAAACACATAACGTAATGACGTCACATCGACACGCAGCACTTTAAGCGCCCTTCAAGGACAGCCAGTGTTTGGTTTGAGTTTAGTCGAGAATTTGCATGTCCGGTTTTATTTCTTTTCATATCGTCGTTGTCCTTCATCATTCTCGTGCTTTCAGCATGAGGCATTAAAAGCATATCTGATGAATGAGAAATATTTGTGTGACATCGAAATTGAAGCATTTTACGACTACAAAATAGAATTGAGAATAATGCGTCAGGCAATGTCAGTTGAGAGTTGACACACAAAATAAGCAAAGGAAGTGAGTCAATGATTCTTTTTCTGCGAGTTATTACACCTGCATCAGTGTGTGTTATAGTGATGGGAACTATCGAACCAAAACTAACTAGTTATTCGATAATTGCAAACTATTCATTTATTCGATAGTCGAAAATCATTCATTCATCAAATTGAATGAACAAAATATTCAGTAGTTTTTACTTTTTTTACTTCTACACATGCTAATTTTGACAGCAAGTTTCACCTTTCTTCCTAAAAAATTGAAATGCATGCTGTCAAATTTTAGCTCGTGTAAAATGGGCATTGTATGGCTGCTGGCCCGTGGCCTTGTGGGTACGTGCGTCGACCCCAACCTCGACGTCGTAGGTTCGATTCCAGCTCTAAGCGACAGAAATAATTTTCACGGCCCCACTTCTTTCGAGTCACTGACAATGCTCAAAGAGTATTTCCTGTCTAGAAAAAGCTTCTCAAACTTGGCCGTTCGGATTCGGCGCAAAACTGTAGGTCCCTTCCACTCGTGAGAGAACAATAGCACGCACAACACGAGTGGTTGCTGAGAAGCTAGGCCCTGGCCCTCTATGGGCTGTAGCGCCACCCATATTATTATATTATTATTATGTCTGGTTGGACTTGAGTCAAATGGTTGGCATGGCAGCTTCTCTGAGAGAGAATTTTGTGTATGCACACACACATTGCCAAAATATTTGCATGACAGATTGTTGTATGGTTTGGTTCGAGCCGATAGTTCGACTCAGTTAAGAGATGAGTTCGAATTCGTTTATTTGTATGATGGAAAAATGTTCGAATGGTTTTAGTTGAATGAATGGTTCTTTTGTTCGTTAGGACTTTGGACTATCGGGTCCCATGAATGTATGATGCATAAATGTTTAAATGGATTTAGTTCGCCTGAAGGGAGAAAAATTGAATCAAATATGTCGTATATCAAATATCAATTCTGGGTTATAGACGATGGAAGAATAGCCGAACACCGGAATGAGGGATGTAATTAGATAGTAAGTTGGTACTATGTAATGAACTTTGTATTTTATGAATGAAATAAACTAAATACGAATGATGCTTTCCATACTAATCGATGTAATTTTAACATTTTCAATGAGAGTCCAACTTAGAAGATCGTGAGTTCGTGATATGTTGTACTCTAGTCATGTTCACCTAACTGTGAGTTTGGAATCCCAGCCTTTGGGGTGTTGGGTTTTTTTTTTAAATTTAGTTGTAATTTTTTGGTAAGTTTCCATGGGTGTTTTTACATTGAATTTCACAAGGCTACACTTTTCTACAACTAAAACTAACTGTTATGTATTAGCTTAATTTGTGTTACATCACATTTTTGATAAAAATTTAATGATGTTAAATATGAACTACCCCATGTGCCTACGTGTTGCCCATTAGGCTATATTTGACAGGTTTTCTTGATTGAAACATAACAGTTTTTTATTTTTATTTCGAGAGCTAAAATGTCCAAACAAAGTTCAAAACCACAACAATGTTCCCCTGAAAACCATGGTAGGCCATATTTCACAAGAAGTGGTATTAGCCGCATTTTTCTTAAAGCTCAAATTCGAAGTTTCATTAAGTTGTTGTATATATTTCTTTGTTGTTTTTGTTTTTTTATTTATAGTATCTAGAGACTGATATGAAAATGATTTATAGGACTGTCGAAAAAAAAATAAATGAATTAGAGTTAAGTTGATGGTTTTATTTAAAAAAAAATTTAAGGATAGGTCTTATTTGCCGCACTTTCTATACTATTGTTGGATGAGTGTTAAGTGGAATATTTTTTAAGGGTACAGAAAAGAGGATTGTGTGAAGAAAATTATATATTATATATTTATAATATTATTTATTTAATATATTATATTAATGTAATTTTTATTATTAGAAATTAATTAATTCTTTATAGATTACGAAAAAACTTAAAAAATTATAAATTAAAATTTCGTAATTATTAAGATCCATATTGCAACTAAAACTAACGCATGACCTACTATTGGTGGCGCTACAGTCTGTAGATGGCCAGAGCCTAGCTTCTCAGCAACCACTCGTGTTGTGTTGTGCTATTTTTCTCTGACAAGTGGAACGGACCTACAGTTTTATGCCGACTGCGAACGACCAAATTTGAGAAGATTTTCCAGACATTGTCAGTGACTCGAACGAGGTGGGCAGTGAAAATTATTCCTGTCGCACAGACCATTGATCGAACCTACGACGTCGAGGTTGGGGTCGAAGCACATACCCAAAACTGCACGTGCCAACAAAGGCATCCATAAGGGTATCAATAAATACACGTGATACCGCCAGAGTCTTCAACAGAAACCATTGATATGGTAGATTTTTGTGATACCTTCGGGAATGAAATGGACGGTTTGTGATGTTCGTGTGATGAGCGGAGCTGAACTGTCAACTGATTATCACCTGGTATTGTGCACGCTGCACCTCACTGATAGAGTGCGTCCTCTGCCAGTGCGCAAACCAAGATTGGTTACGCGCATTCGGTGGGAGTGAAGTGTTGCGGCTTAAAGTGGTTTAAGGCACCCTGAGTTCAAGAAGTCATTTGAGATAAGAAGATTGGATTCTCTTTAGGAACTCTGCTTCTCGTGATCGGTACTGTGAGGCGCGAACAACTTGCAAATTGGCTGTACGAGCAGCTATAGAGCCGTCTTGGAAGGAGCTCAGAGAGAAGCTGGTAAGCGACGAAGATCTATGAAAAAAGTAGTCTGGCACATTATTCGCCGACTTTTGCTTATGTTGCTTTCCAATGAGTCCAATCAACAGACTATAAATCGAATTCCTATGGTTGACACGTTGACCCACATAAAAAAACACTCTCTGACCGGAGTAGTCTTTCAGTCTAATTTGGCAAGTTAACGCAACAGAGGACGCTCATATATAAAGCTACGCACAGCTAAGGCACTTCAGTCGTTTTCTTGAGCTTCCATTGGTCATTTTCGATGGGCATGCTGACATTCTGAGTATGAGTTGTTGCATTGCTGTGCTTCTGGTATGAACGCAAACAAATATATAGTCGATATTCTTTAGGTATTAAAACACAATGTACATATTTAGTAGGGACTCGTGAAGCTCCAATTGCTTAGCTTCTACAGGAACAAGTCCCGCTCTCGGTTATACTGCACACAAGTGAAGCAACGAGCAGTTTTACATATATCGAACAGTGGTATGAAGTTTGAAAACTAGTTGTAACTTGTTCTGCTGTTGCTCTGTTTGTTCCAAATCGGGTCTTTGGAACCCTTCATCTCTATTGACAAAACTTTTCTCAAAAGGATTGCTAGTAAAGAGACTGTATCAAGGTGCAAATTCAACCGAGAAGTCTCTGCTGGTGTCAAATATACAGAAAAAGTTGAACATGCTGTCGTTTATTTAGAAACACCAAATCTTGAAAATTAATATCAATTAAACGTAAAATCTGTTAAGATTTCCATGGATTTTTCTATTTTTATTTTTGTTCCCAATTGACCCATCCATCCCAGACATACCTTCACAAAGTATAAGTACTCCGGATTTAAGTGTTCGGGCAATTCCCTCTCGATGATGTCCTTGCATGTTGTGAAATCCCTGCGAGCATAGTAAATGTGCAGAAGCCAGTCAATATTTCCCGCTGTGGACATGGTCGACCGGGGTGCTGAAAGCGTTAAGAGGACAAATTGATTTTAATGTGTGCCGTAAGAGGCTTAAACTGAATGAGACTTACATTTTTTAACCACTTCCAGTGATGGTAGCGAAGTATTTTTGCCATTGCATACAATTTCCGATGCCATACCTCGAAATAAAAATCCAAATGCGACTGCAATGTTGCCGGAGCAACGGATAAGGACCCAAACAAATATTCGGTGCTTCCACAATGTGCAGGTGTATTCAGGATTGAAGAGTGGTTAATGGAAGTTGAAGGGTAGCTATTTATATATATTTGAGAGTTTTTGGACATGACAGTTTTGATATTAAAGATCTTATTTTGTTTTTTTGGTTTCGAACAAGTCACCAATAAAAATTGTTTGAATTTAAAAGAAAACTGATTCTTCATAAATTTGCATTAATTTCTTCTTTTTTCTGAATCTCGTGCTTAAGCCCTCATTAACTTAAAGATACGATCTAGACTCCCTTCGTTCGTCTGTTAACTACCAGGACCTTTCATCTTCAGTACCAAGAATTGTTCTCTCGATTGATGAATCTATCACCCACCTGCAATTTGCACCAGAAAATGTTCTTCCTACTTAACTCCATGGTGGGTGATATAATTAACTGTACCTCAAAACTAAGATTTCACTAAAACAGCTAAATTGTGACCTCCTTTCATCGTGTTTGCTCTGTCGATGTCACATAATTAAAAAATCATTTTAAACGCAGTAGCAGATGGTACTGTAAAGAGCTTTGCTCTATTCATGCCAATATATACGATGTAGGCAAACAATTAAACACGGCTTCGTTTTTTCTGTGTATGCCTTAAATACCTTCAACTGATCCTTTAACATTCAAAAATATTTTTAAATTTGTCCTCTAAAAGTTCAAACTTGGCATCACTCATTAACCACACATCATATCCACAAACCAAAACCAATTCGATAATTCCACAAAATATCCCTCAACATCATGGGAATTTCCCACATAGAAAATCGCCCCTCTCGCTCTCACTACCACCAGAAACGTCAAGTCAGTATCACTCAAAAATAGAAGAAATATTGTTGACAACCTAAACTGGAGTCTGTGGGGCTATTTTTTTGTCAATGGTTTTTGTCGTTATTCGCTGTTCTTTCGGGTAGAGTATGTATATTTTTTCTGATTTTATTTAAAATTTATTGCTTTGTTATGTCAATGAACGCATTTTCATACCATAAACGTATTTGTTCTCTATTTGCGGAGGTGAACAAACTTTCAATCTCGTTGTTCTGTGAACAGTGTGTGTTTTCCGTTTTCCGTTTGTGTTGCTTGCATAGTTCCTAGTGAAAATATCGAACGATTCGCAGGCGAAAAAAAAGTATCAAACATATTTTGCGCAGCAACCAGGTGAAGGTGGTCATCAGATGTTTATCAAAAATCATCTTGTCGTAAATGAAACCCTTGGAATTGGCAAGAAAAAGGGGCGTAGAACGGAGGTTTTCTTGTGAAGATTCTGACCCCGTTTTGTTCTTCTTTTTTTCCCGTCTAGTGAAATCAAATCAATGTTTGGACACTGCGGCAGATTTTAATGTTATTCAGCACATAAATTCACTGACCCAATTCGAACGATTTTATAGACGACAGTTTTTACAGTTTAATCCCGAAATTCTTTGGCGTCTCTTCATTCATTCATCCGCGACGAGGTGGTGTGGTGAGACATATTGAATGGCAATTGTTGCACGCATTAGGGAACCTATACTCGTTCGTGGAAAACCTGATAACTGGATAATGTACACAAACTGCCCAAGCAGACGTTAACACCTCCTAACGAGAGGAAAACACCAGATCCATGACAATGGGTGAATCATTTGTGCCGTTGTTAAGCCTGGTTACTGCCCGAAGACGGGCATTTGTGTAGTTTATTGATTTTGCCCCCGTCACTGTTGCTGCTGCTATTGATAGTCATTGGAAACATAATACAGAGATGACAGTTCATACGCAAAGGTCAATTGATAAAAACGAAGTCATTGCCTATGCGACCTGGTTATCTATTTACTCGCCTTTTTCGTTCTTTTGTCTGTTTGTTTCCCTCGCAGAACATTGGCTCTGTATGTGTTGTATCTGTGCAATTGATAGCCTCCTCTTGCGGTCGTACTTGCTTTATTTTTGGTTCTGTGTCAATTCTGCACCATTATCGCAAGTGTTTGACTGTAGATAGACACTCTAATTGGTATTGCTTGGCTTTACTTTGCATATTTGCATTTCAGAAGCTTTATTATGTGAATTACCTTTGAATTGTGCCGGAAGGAGGAATTAATGAAACCTACTGATTACAGTGTTTGAGAACGGGGTAAGTGGTGTCAAGTGGATGGGATGGAGTTCAAGTCGTTGTGCTATGGCTGCTGTGTGAATGAACTTCTTCTCCCAGTTATGCCACTGGAAGTACATAATTCAATTATTGTTTGTTCAATCTGCTCACGTTGCTCGGGTTCCCCATAAATTTGTGGCTGCGTTTATCGTTTGTTCCTTGCTTTTATGAAGTGATTAGGCGCAAGATTGCGGGTGTGCCGCCATGTGAGTGGTTGTGATTCTAAATTGTTTTGATAAAATAATTCTGTTTGCACTCGTGACGAACTTTTAATGTGTTGCAAAAAATTGCATTCGTGTTATGATTATCTCGACTATTTCCGACTTTGACTAGTAGAGGCACAACTAATTCACAGCCCACATCTTTTTGTTTGAAGATAGGGGCAAATTGTGGCCTGATGTCGGCTTCTCAGATTCAGAAATCGAAAGAAATGCTTGCTTCACCGAGAAGGCAAATACAAAGCAATCCAAATTGACTCTAACTCATATTATTCTTTTAAACCATCACACCATCTCTCTACTAACAGCCTTGCTGACAATCCAACGAGTGCCGAATATTTTGCATTAAAGCCTTGATGAAGCATTTCCTTCGTGCTGCTGTTTCGGGCGCTTGAAACGAAGTATGCACCTGGGCCTCAAAATGCGGCCTCAGTAAAACGGAACTGATACCAAAGAACCAAAATCCCCAATTTCCCCATCTGAATAACCAAACGCTCGCCGCTATTAAGTTCATAGACGCAGACTTAGATTCCACACTTAGCTGGAAGATAAACATAGAGCAGCGTGTTTAGATTGCGTGCAAAGCCTTTTGAACCTTCGGCAATAGGTGAAGCCACAAACCAAAGATGACTCTGTTGACGTAGGCGCCTAAACTGCGGCCAATTCTAACATAGATCATTAGCACGGTGGCCAGTCCACAGAAGAAAATTCAATACATACAATCTCAGCAGGTTACAAGAAGGCGGTCTTCGGTCGACACCAACAGATGGCCTGATCTTAATGCTACATCTTCTATCATAAGTATAGATTGGCACTTGTGACTAATGTAACGGCATACAGTTCTTATTACGTTCGCTATGAAGCACCACTACTACCTACTGTGGTCGTGAAATGATGTTGGTAGGTTAGGTTAGGTTTTGGAAGTGGAGTGTGACAGTTCCACTCGATGGTCAATCAACCCAGTGTGATTCCCTTTCTGATATATCTGCATTCGCTTAGAGAAGCTAGTCGCCGATTCTGGTTTCTCTATCGTCGCCAAGGCACAGACCGCTGGATACCTGGTTCCATTTTGGATGCATTTTTCCGAGCGGTCAGTGTGATCACTCCGGTGAGCATACGAATTTAGGTCTAACGGCTGAATTTTGTTTGTTTTGCCGGTATTAAGCTTTGACACGTTGATCTTGTCGATGCATAATCGGCTCTTTTAACCCTCGACGAGTGTTGTGTCACATGCCGGTAAAATGCACTGATCGCTGGTTGCAGTGATGTGTCCGCTTCGCTGATTTCTCAGAACCTTGTCTGGCCAGTTTGTCCGCTTTTTTAAAGCTGTGGCCCGGGATCCAGCAGTGTTCGACTTTATAGCGTCTGATGGACTTCATTGAGTCACGATATTTCTTCTCGTTGTACATTGTCCTCATGACATCAGTACAGCTTGGCTGTACACATATATGGTGATGGGATATCGGTTTCTCTTAAGTGTTCAGCTGCTTTTCTCTATAGCCACCATCTCCTCATATCGAGGAGCCTCAATGATTCCTGTGTATGTCGGTCGCAGTACCTCGATCCGCCCGTGAAGAGAGCTATCTCGTGGTCGTTGATAACGGCGTTTTAATATGTATCTATTATTTTTATTATAGCTGCATGTCTAAAGAGGACTCTCCTAATATAAAGTCCAACCCTGCTCCCGTTGTGCATACAGCAGCACCCCAACCTTGGTACTTTATTGAGCATGTCCATGTACCTCTTTGTGTTGCTCGTACTCCAACAGAATAGGGGCCCTTAGGTTATATTATCTGCACTTCATATACGTTTGTTGATGATAAGCCTTCATACAAAAATGTGATTAGATGTCCATCTTATCGATCGCCCACAATGTGATAACTGGCTTCTGCTTTTTCTGTTGACAACTAGTTTCAAGGGACCTTCTAAACTGTTAGTTGAATATGGAACTTAGTATGCTGCTGTTACATTTAAACTTTCCCAGACCTCAGTGACGCATCGCAGTGCCGTCCCAATAATCTAATCGCTATGCACGTGAATACTAAAAATATTTCTAATCAAGGCATCAGACTAGTGATAAGACGAATGAATCGGTCATCAACGTTCGTGTGAATCTCTGAAATTCTGGAAGTTTTGATTTCCCACACAGCGATTGAATAGTTGAGGTTTATAAAAAGAATACAGGAGTCTGAAGTAAATTGTGAACAGATAATGTACAAAGTCAAAAGATTGGTGCCATAACAGGACACTGGGTTTCGAGACATAATGCTGATACATTAGACATCATTGAAAACGGTATCTGCAGATTCATGCGGATTATGAATGAGGCAGAGATAGAAGGTCTCCAAGTGAGCGAATCATTCTCAATTTTTTTAAACAGAAATCTGGTCAAGCGTTAAGCGAAAACTTCTTATAATTGTTTTGCTGTTGCCAAAAGCTTGGGCTGCTTTCTCGTCTATACATAATAATCTAATCTAGCTAGCTGGTTTTTGCTCGCGTTGTACTCGCTGATGTTCTGTCTTGAGTGGAACTTGCCTTCAGTTTTATGCCGACAATGATACACTGTGAGCATTCTCAAGGACTCGAAAGAGGTGGTGCCGTGAAAAGTATTTTTATCGTACAGACCAGGGATCGAACGTACGACCTCGAGGTTCAATTGCTTAATGGTCGGTGCACATTGCTACAACAACATAGGCCACCACCTTCTCTTGTCTAGTTTCTGCATATCGCCATTGGAATCTGAAGGCTTGTGAAGAGTTATTACATGTCTGATGTTTAGTTGTCAATTTGACAATGTAGGGTAGGTGCACCAACGGTCAACGCATTGGTTCATTAGCCAACCACAAAAATCCGGGCTAAATTTCATGTGTGCCCTCAAACTCGAATGCAACTGTGACGCTGTGACTTCTGCATGGAACCAATTTGTACGGAACATCGTGTTAGTCTATACCAGAGATAATGGAATGAATTTGAATATAATTGAATGCATTTTGCGAACATACACTTGTCTCTTAGTTTCCGTTTTTTTTTGGAGGTGAATATTTGGCGTTCAAATTAGTGGCAAAGCCGGAAATGTCGGATAATTCACTTCATCAACTGCTCGCATAAACTAAAACGCATTCACATTCACATTCAGCTGGTCTCGAGCTTTACACGTATGTGAAGCAGGAGGAAAACATCTGTGAAATGTTATACAAAACGCTGTCAGATGAATCTGAGGGACAAGAAACGTAGAAGTAGCATATATCCTCCTTCCATTATCTCTGATTGACACTAAACATCTGACTACAGGGATGCTACTTCCAGTCATTTAAAAGAAGTAAACCTCCGTTGAAACTGGTGCTGTGGGAGACCATCCCCTCAGAAAAGAATTCAGGAAAATAAAAAGAAGGAACTACACAGAGAACTGCAAAAATTCTCATGCCATGAAGCAAGCCAGGCAACTCTGAAAACTGAAAATGGTTTGAGGTGTGTATCAAGTGTGTTAAGGTACCTTTTCTTTCTCTTACCTTGTATACCTACGGACCGCGCTGCGTCTTGACCCTAGACAATTAAGGGTATTAATAACCCCTTGAACACGCGCATACTATAGATAAAAGCTTGCTGCAGACTCAGTGAGCACCTCAGAAGTCAGAAGAAGGTATCTGCAGATTTTGTGGAGAATATAATGAAATTCCAGAACATGTACTGGCACTTTGTGAGGCATTAGCGTACAAGAGGCAGATCGATATGGGCTAGCACCTGATATTAGAGGAGGAATTGAAGCCAGAAGAACCATCTCTCATCCCCAGATTCCTAAACGAAACCGTCTTTGAGAGAATTCTCTAGAAAAAATCTCTCCCACCTGGATTCAACAGGAGTCCACAATCCTCAACTGAACTCTGAAAAGAACTTAATGTGAGGGAAACTGCAGGAGAGCAAGGTGTACAAAAGGGTACACGATAGATCTAAAGGTGCAATATACCCTCAACAACAATAATAAAAATGCACTGTCTGCATCCACTTAATGGCTGCCTTCCATCGGTGAATGTTCTGACTCAAGGACATGCTACTACCAAACATTAAAACCAAACTGACTTCCAAACATTCAGTCTTCTTTCTTCTCGAAGCAATAAGCTACCATTGGAAGATATGAACGTACGTCGGGTCAACACAATGATGGACCTTGTGGATTTCACGTTTACTCTAAGGTAAACAAACTCACACGAGTACGATAACTTTAGAGGAGTCCAAACCAAGCCGTTTAGGAGGTAGATGCAATTTAAGAAAAAATTGTTAGATATGAAAAAAATAAAAAAAAAACAACTGCAACACATGCAATAGAGTACTACAACAATTTTGAAAGCCCAAAACCTGTTCTTTGATCCTTTTAAAATTAAATTAAACTATTTACGTTAATCGATTTTGAAAAATGCACCCTCTACCAACCAATTTTTGGCGCCAAAGTTATCGTACTCTCACCAACAAACTGGCAATGCCCATACTCGACGGCTTATTATGTTTAACCTCGTTAGGTAACCATTAGCATATGCTTCTGGTGAAAATTTAAAACAAAATGGTGACCTCGAATGACTTCAAAACTTGTCAAGAACCAACCAACTATATTTCCCCCAGAACATCTCAAAAATTGTTCACTCCATCAATGATATGAAAAACGTCGTAGACAAGCGTAAATATGTCAACAGATGATTGTCATATCAATAAAATAATTGACTCCCAGTTGAGTCGCCATAAATCTATTTCACTCGCCATCAACCACTTATCACCTCGTCATAAATCAATTTACTTTAGATGCCCCTGCAGCCGTACACTGACAACACAAATAGCTTTTTATTATCTGATTCTCATTAGCTGCCGATTGAAGGCAATGTTCCATTAGCATGTGATCGGCATTAGACGGTGTAACCAGATCATCCTATTTGCTCTAATTTTGCATAAACACACAAGCCATTCGTTGCCTTTCGTTTTCCCATGTGATACAAATCGAGCAACTAAGAAATTTTGAGTTTAAACCCTAACAAAGCAAAGTCAGTTGCAAGCGATTGGAAGTTATTTGCAAGTGCTTGCTTCCCTCGTCAAACACAAAGACGAGAGGAGAAGTAGAGGTGTACTTCTAAATTGTGTATGACGCATCGCAGGCGATAAGAGTCGCAAAACAGAGCCGATTTTGTAATCAACCAAAAGTGTTATTCATAATTGTGATTTGCAATAAAAAACAAAACAAAACAGAAACCAAACAAAGTCATTAACATTCTCTCTCTCTCTCTCTTTAACAGATGCTGTGCAAGTGAATAATATCACAATGATTTTGTAAGTGCGCAGGGGGGGAGATCAACGAGAGCCACACAAAATCTAAGACGTGAACTACACAAAGTCACATCACTTATTCCCCGCATCAATGCATCGCCTTCGAACGCGACTCGAAATGAAAATCTGGATAAAGATCATTTAACACATACAGACACACAGCAAGACCGTCAACTCGCACAATATGCTAAGCAAGACACAAAAACTCATCCTAGGCATAGTTGTTTTAATACTCGTCGACGTCATTTGGGTAACGTCCAATGAGCTCACCAAGGTAAGACCACGTTTTTTGTTTGTTCCACCTCGTCTCACGGATACTCATTCGATTTCATCTTGCAGTACCTCTATGAAGATGAGCAGTACGATAAGCCATTCTTTTGCACGTACTTCAAGACATCAATGTTTACAATTTACCTAATTGTAATTGGTTTGGTGACACCGTGGAAGGAGTCATGCGAGCAAAATGGAAATTACTCGGTGAGTAGAACTTGAAACAGAAGCGGTGGGAATTTCTCTGAACCCACGAGGTGTCGTCTTGAAATACGATAATTGCTAATATCTGGTGATAAAGGGGAGTGTGGGATAGTGGCTTTGGGAACCAGTTTCGGTTGAGTATTGTGGTCTGGTCGCGGTTGGCATTGGCAGCGGTGACGATTATGAAGGAGAGACTCGTTCTGTCTTTGAATTTTGAGATATGGATATCTCATTTCAACTGGGAATAAGCTCCGTGCTGCCTCTTATTAATTCTGTTCTTTTCTATGTGGCTACACATCGAGGTCGACCTGAGAATCAGTCAGATCGCCTCTACAACCAGTGGAATCTACGGCTATTGCTAACATTAAGTTCGTTGCTGCCCTTGTCCACTCGTGTCCATATCCTTATACTCGTGTGTCCTCTGCTGTTTTGACACAACATAGGTAAACGATCTTGGAACCAAAGTCAAGATTACCATGCGCTCTACTTCAACATTCGCAACAGGGCCTAGTGGTCGCCCAATCAAGCAACCGTAAATCGCATTGATCACATCGTGCTCGATGGACTTCTTCTTCAGCATTCTCGATGTCCGAGGAGCCAACATCGACTCGAATCGTTTCTTTCTTGTAGCCAGGGTACGAGCACTGATGTCGATAGGACAACAGAGCTAGAGCAAACCACAACAGTTTAACAGAGAGTCTCTCAGGAGATCTCAGAGAGTCCAACTATGCGAGGCAAAGTAACCGAAGAACAGTGGAAGCATTGTCAAAACGCCATCGGTTACGGTGCCTCTAATGTGTTCGTTTTTAAAACGCCACCCAGAAAGAAATCCTTGCTTTTACGATTGCATACAGGCGCTTTCAGCGAGAAGAACAGCATTTACGACGACTCTGGACTGAAGGACAAGAACGGTTTGTGAGGTCTAAGAACTTAAAAGAAGGGAAGAGCATCGGTCTCCCAAAAAGAAGATGAAAGACCAACCAAAGCGTACGATCGTGAAAATGCATTGGTGCTACAGCAGGAACGATGTGGAAGAAGCCTGTTGGAACTAAGAGAAACAACTCGCAGTAAAGGTCTCAATCGATACCGATAATCTCGCGAGGAAGACAAGAACGTCTCTGTCTGGCAGAATGCTTTACTCCGCCCATGGCCGAAGAAAATTCCGTCCCCTCTACCTGGACGAAGTCAAGACGCGATACCGAAACTAAAATCGAACAAAGATGCTGGTGCATATGGACTGTCTGCAGAACTTCTTAAGATAGCTAGAGATGAGATGGTAGGGTGAATGCACCAACCCGTCTGTAATATGTGGTCAGAGAAAATCATGTCCCAGGAGTAGTCTCAGTATCGTTTCCGCGATGTACAAGAAAGAAGATGCCTCCAACTGCACCAACCCCTCGCTTGTATTCTAAATGTCGCATAGATGTTCTCTGTCCGTTTTGTGTGAGAGCGTGAAACCATTCGTCAACTGTGAAACGTCTTTATCAGTGCAGTTCCAGGTCAGGAAGTCCACCAACGACCAAATCTTTACACTATGACATATCCTGGCAATAAACGAGACGCGGATCGACACCCAGCATTTATATCTTCGAAGATTTTGAGGTCGCACATGTTGACAGCCTGCATAGAGGCAAGCTATTAAGCGCTATGTCTAGTTCTGACTCTCCTCCCAAACTCGTCAAGTTGTGCATGACGAAGGTGAATTAACGCTGCTCCGACGCGACGCGCTGTCATTGATAAGTTTACGGTCACACTTGAGAAGATCTTAATCTCCAACACAATAGGGTCTTCCCAAAATCATACGAGGCGACATTGATGTGATTGTTTGAACACAGTGAGCAATCAATGAAGTGTTTGCTGGTATTGAAACGGACACTGAGTAAATGGGCTTAGTGGTGAATGAGGGCAAATCGAAGTATCTATATGCTGTCACCGAGGAAGGACGCACAACAACTTCGTCTACCTCGGTTCCAAAGTTAACAGTAGGAACAATCAAATCAGTACCGGGATTAAACGGCAACCTTTCAAATGGCAATTGAATAGGAGAGTGCTTTCTCAAAGAATCATCCTAGAATTATATAGGACTTTGATCATTCCTACACTGCCCTATGACGCGAAAGCCTGGACAATCTCCAGAGCAGATGGAGGAGCCCGTCTTTTTAAGAGTATACCGCGTTCAATCTTTAGTCCTCTTTCCGTTGAGGATTCAACCACGAACTGTGCAGCGACATGGGTCCAGCCAGGCAATTGCATGTAGAGCGCATGGGCACCATTGCTACAGCCCGAAACATGGGACCAATGCAATAAAGGCCGCCAATGAAACTGCACATCTGGACCTCAACCAGCTTGTCAACTGGGTAAAGATCGTGTCAGACGGAGAGGGTTGTAGGCAAGTGCACCCGACTGTAGCGCCATTAGAAGAATAAGAAGTGACATCCCTTTGCTCAGAAAATCAATACGGAGACTTGACTGCGTGTTCATGATTTTCGTTTCAGTATTATTCCCCCACTCTCTCATCGTGCATAATCCACATTAAATTCGTCCCTTAACTGATGCTGACTTCCTAACAAAAATTCCATTCTTACCTTTCAGGTAATCGATCCCACAACGGACGATGAGAACTACTACTCAACACAAGGATCACTCGTAAGTCGGACACAACCCAAACAAAAAAAAAAAAAACACCATCTTAACACACCCTTCACTTCACTTTTTCAGAGTGATCCAACATTCATTCCGATCCGCACACCCGGTACTGTCTCCGGCACCGAAAGTGATGACTCGAGCATCCGCAGCGTGCGCTTCAACAAAATGGCCGAAGTACGTGAGATGTCGGCCCACGAAGCGACCGAAGCACTGATGTCTCGCCTCTCGTATGCTGCCAGTCTAAGAATACGCCGACAAAAATCACACCACAAGACTGCAAAAACAGCGTTACTATTTTGTGTCCTGGTAAGCATGCGACGTCTTCATCCCTAGTATAAAACCAAACACTAACAGTTCACAACGTTCACGCATTGATTTCAGTGGTTTTTTGCAAATTATTTATATCAATTATCATTAGAACTTAGCGAGAGTGCAATGGTGGTGCTGCTCAGTTCGTCGTCTAGTTTCTTTACATTAGTATTAGCTGGATTTTTCCCGTCGTCCTCTGGTGATAAATTTACATTCTCAAAGTTTTTAGCCGTGGCCATGAACATTGGTGGTGTTGTAAGTGAAAAACCGCTCTCCAATCTGCTCAGTCTTGTATGAACGTCCTCATCTTTCAGGTGACTGTGACAATATCTGATATCTCAGATTCAAAATTTTCTCGTGGTGTTATCCTAGCTTTATTCAGTGCATTCTTTTATGCGGCGTACCTGGTCTTTGTGAAGAGAAAAAGCGACACCGAGGAAAAAATTGACATTCCATTGTTTTTTGGTAAGTGCTCCCTACCCGCATCTCTCTCTCTCTCTTTCCTCATCACGATGTTGATTGGACTGCCTTGTGTGTGCTTTGCAGGTTTCGTTGGTCTGTGGAATCTACTACTCATGTGGCCGATATTTTTTGTTTTGAATTTTCTTCAAATAGAAACATTTGAGCTTCCCAATCAAAATCAGTTTGCGGTGCTGTTTCTGAACGGTCTCATTGGTACTGTGGTCTCCGAAGCTTTGTGGCTATGGTAAGTGAAGTGGTGCCCATGAACCTGTTCGCGTTTGATTCTATGATTTCGATCTCTTTTCAGGGGCTGCTTCCTGACTTCGTCACTAGTTGGAACACTTGCGATGACATTGCAGATTCCAATGTCGATTGCTTTTGATCTCATTCTGGGTCGGAAACCGTTCTCATCGTTATTTTACATCGGTTCGGTGCCAATCTTTGTCGCACTGCTGCTGGTTGGGCTGCTAACTAAAAACGACGATGTCGACCCCATATTCTGTTTCTTCAAGTTGGTGTACCGCAAGATTTGCCGTTGCCGTCAACCGAGCATTGTGCGGTAAGTTGAAAAGTAGAGCATTTCATGGGTGGGCTTGTGCTGAATGGGAACTGGGTGTAATCGGGGCTGTAAATCTATTCCTCGGTTTTTTCTTATGAGGGATCTAGGCGATATTTGTGATTCCTACATAATGCGACACTTCTAAATGAATGTTGTCCATTGTGTATTATCCTGACGCAGTAAGGCAACTCATCTGTAAAATCTGTTCGGATGAATGAATGCCCGACGGATGGAATCTCAGTACCAATTACAGACGGATAAGTTTCCCGATAAGATAATTTTCTGTGCCCTGCGTAAGCGCTAGAAACCCTACGTCGACAGCCTGATTGGCCAGTGCAGGTTCAGGCTAGCGAAATCCACTATTGGCCAATATTTACATCACGGCAGTCGTTTCAAATCGATATCCACCATCTATTCATTCACGTTAAGGTATTTATAGCGACAAGCTATGCAGCACATTGTCTATTTTTGGCATCCCTGCAAAACTCGTTCGTCTTTGTGGAATGGCGGTGGAGAATGCTCGTGGCTCTGTCGATGTCCTTTAGTGTCAAAAAAGGATTTAGACAAGGCGACGCACTCTCATGCGATTTCTTTAACATCATTCTCGAGAAGATCGTGCGGAAGTCAACACCAGAGGCACGATCCTCCACAAATGTGTGCAACTGCTAGCATATGCTGATGAACAACATAACAACCTGTCAGTGGGGCGTTTGTGTGCACTGTGTGTGTGTGACTGAAATGTTATGCGGACAAGGAGATTATTGGTCGCGTTTCGAAAGGAATGTCCTTATTATCTTTCCGTCCCATACCTCCTGATGGTGTTTGTAGGGGGCGACTGAATGACGAATTCTACGGGCTCATCAAACGATTTAGCGAATCTCGTGTCAGATGGCTAGATTAAGTGGAGCGAATGAACACTAATGCTTCGGCCCAGAAAGTTTTCAACTTCAACCCTGAGAGACAAAGCCTCCGGTGGTGCACGCAGCTGGAAAGGGACCTGAATCAGCTGAACGTCAGTGGTTGGAAGCAACTTACGCAAGACCGTGCTAGTTGGAGAGGTACATACGTTGGCTAGGCCCATGTCCATTCCCAACTGTACCGACACCCAAAGAAGAAGAAGAACTAGGTCTTGAGGGGATAGGGCCTTATATTTATCTGATGAACATCTATCAGACGTCGCGCTATTCATGTCTAGAGCTCCGAACCTAATGCAACTTGGGATCAGTGAACTCATTAAATGGAACACTGTTGTGGCAAGCACGCTAACGATAGCCCTATTAAAAAGATATGCCGTGATTTTGCATTATTCGTTTAAAAATGCATCCCATGATTAATTAATGTTATCTCGTACTTGAGCTTGTTCTAAATCACTCCAGCGTATTAGCTGTTCGTGCAAGCATGCCGCTTAACAAAATCGACGTGTAGTCGTTTTAAATCGTAATCCTCTTGTGAATTTTGTTGGAAAATATGCAACATTGACGTGACACAAGACGTTGCTTTTATCTTTGTGTGACTGTGCACTTCACAGTGGTCCTGCGCCTCAATCAATGAGCCCTTCAGTTTGGGCGTCGCTTGGTGCTCATATCCTACAGTCCCGAAGTTAAACACTCTTCAGGCCGATGCCAAGTTGTCCATGCACTCTACATACATGGCCCCGCCACCTTTGCCATCGGATCTGCTTGTCTGTCTAGACTCACATTGCTGCACAGCACAGCTGATTGAATGATGTCGATGTTTTTTTGCTTGGCGTTAGACACAACGCTCTGTTTTCTAGAATGAGGCAACTAGCTCTGGATATGGATGAATAACAATGGTTTTGTCTGCCAGTTTCTTCTTAGGGAACTGAGCGGTCTGATTGCCTAATGGATTACCCAAGCTTGCTAGCCTGTCCGCTTCTTAGTTTTATTAGATCCCAGCACACGATCACCACGTTTGCCAAGGATATTTTACTGACGCTCTGTCTGCAAAACCTAATTAGTTTTTTCGTCAAGATGTCCGATGCTTGGCTGTCGTTCTGTTGCTTATATTAAGTTCATTCAGTGCGAGTCAGCTTCTTCGGCTTGGAAGACACTGCTGCTGTCTGTTAAAAGCATGGATTTCTCGAATAGGTTACAGATGTTCCCTGCTCCTCTGCCCACATTTTTGATCCATCAGTTACTCCATCTGCTGCCAGTTGTTCCCGATGTGGACATATGTGGAAGATCTTCTCTGGGGCAAATAATGCTGTCAGAACAACCTGTCTGGTTGTTGTGTGATGTCGTTTTCAATCTTTTAAGTACGGAAGTGTGGTCGTTTGGTTCTTAAGACACCATATCCTTCGTTGTGCATCGTTTCAGTCGATTCCATCTCAATGCTGGTAAAAACTGCACTGACGGCTCGCTGCCTTCTTTTAATTTCGAGTAGTATATTATCCGATTGTGTTCACAGCTGGACGGGCTTCATGTTGGGCTGTCGTGTCGTCCCCTCTTATACATAAGAAACATGACATTCATCAATTTCAGCCGTTTATCGTGACGTGGTCTAGTTGGTTGACAAGGTATTCTCGTCCAATCGTCCAGTGTGAATGGAGCATAGTGAAGTTTAACAGCGACTCTATAAATATGCCATCCAAAAGGCAAATTTATTTACTTACTTGCCGTCAAAGATAAACACTGTTGACCTAGACCAAGGCGATATGAAACGAAACTAATCCAAACAAACAATCGTACTGCAAAACAGCGGCGCATTCCTATCTCTGCTGCTTATCTTGCTGCCGACGTCCGTAACAAAAATAGTTCACAAGGTTGTAATGTTTAGTCTAATTGCATGCTTATCAACAAATTGACGTACACCTTCTACACCTCATCCCAGGTCAGAGGAGCGATTCATTCGCCTGATTGTGACGACAACAATATCGAATAATGACTAATCACAAGCACGTTACACTAATTAAATGCCATTACCTCTACCAGCAGTAATTAAATGACGAGTTCTCTTTTCCCACAGGGTAAACGATGAAGAACAACAGGAGTCGCTCATTGGAAACCACGATTAAGGAACGTTTGCATAATCGCGACGGAGACAGACACACAGAGAGAGAGAGAGAGAAAAATCACAGGAGATTAAACAGGAACTACTGCGCGCTTCAGTCCTCTGTTCGCCTAACGCATTATAAATATATATTTTTGAAACAAATATACAAAATAAAACATTAATTCATTGTGATATCAATAATTATATATGTATGTAAAATGAGACGTAATTCTTAACTAAGTTACAGACAATTCATGTTTTAAGCTATTTTTATGTTTTCTTTTCCGTTTTTCTTGTTACATATGATGTAGTAGGTATTCTCTGTATTTATTATGTTTTCATTGTGTTGAATTCATCACTCAAGTCAGACGTAAATCTATTCCTTACTTGTAGGGAGGGAATTCAAATGTGTAATGAATTAATCGGTTCATGTGTGTACAATATATGCGTAGAAACGGAAAAAGACTTTCACCCACTCCCCCTGTTCTAAGGTAGCCGTATTTATTTGTATTCAGTGGTAATTTTTATGTATTCGAACATGAATAATAGTAGATAGTAAGGTATATTTTGAAATATTCGAAAGAGAATCCAATAAAATCATGTAAAAGAAATATTAAACTGACATTGGCGTGGTTTTCTTTTGTTTTTACCTCATTCTGTGATGACAAAGAATCCCCTATTGACATGCAGTGTGGTTGGGATCTGATTTATTCCAGTTGTTTGGGTGAGAAACTCACTAGGGAGCAATTAAATTAAACTTGAGCAGCTGATTCTTGTAACGTAAAGGGCTATAGTGCGATGGTTTGGTCACATGCTAGGAATGTTCTCATACATCAGATAGAAGACGACTTAGCAGACTCCCGAAGGGTTGATGGCGATCGAATGGCTTGAAGATCCCTAGTGCAATCTCTAACCTCGGTACTCCTTTATTGATCCAGAAAACAAAGAGAAGCTGCTCTGCAGCAGACTGCATTGACAAATTGTAGATCCAAGCTATCACTAGATTTTCTACCTAATAACGAAAAAGAGTCCCCAAGGTCTTTAGACGATCTAACCTCTTTCGCTTGATGAGGGTTGTTACTACTTCTTTGTGGACTGTGGGTTGATAAGATGTACTGTAAAGAACGCCATTAGGATTAACCAATTTCAAGCTCAACTGGACACCCAATCATACTGGACGACAACAAATTAAATATATGCATAGCGATTGAAAGAACCAAGAGTCCGGCCTCAGGCTTGAGAAAATTCACCCAGGGTAATGTAGTTCCGGAACCGCTCGGAATATTCGATGTGTTTAAGCAGCATTTCCATCATCTGCTTATCGGGCCTGACCAGGCGAGAGTGATTGGAAATCGGAAAATCCCAACGCCAGTCGATGAAGTCCTCCCACCCAGCTTTGATGATATCGGCACAGCCATTAAAATGAGCCTGCGCATTTGGCTTACCATCGGAGATCTTGAAAGCTGATGGCGATGTTCTGGTAAGGAGCATGCAGCAGATCATCTGCCGAATTTTGAATGCATATCCGACGACACGTCTGAAGCAAGGAGATTCGTTGTCGTGTGGGTTTTTCAATTTATAATAATAATATGGGTGGCGCTACAGCCCGTAGGGGGCCAGGGCCTAGCTTCTCAGCAACCAGTCGTGTTGTGCGTGCTATTGTTCTCACACGAGTGGAAGGGACCTACAGTTTTATGCCGAATCCGAACGGCCAAGTTTAAGAAGCTTTATCTAGACCGGAAATACTCTTTGAGCATTGTCAGTGACTCGAAAGAGGTGGGGCCGTGAAAATTATTTCTGTCGCTTAGAGATGGAATCGAACCTACGACGTCGAGGTTGGGGTCGACGCACATACCCACAACGCCACGTTCTTCAATTTGTTGCTACAAAATATAGTTTGGCGGGCTGTTTAGAACAGGTAAGGCACTATATTCTACAAGTAAGTCCAGCTAGTGGGATACGCGGATGACATCTACATTTCTGTGCGTTCCCAAACGGCAAACGTAAACTCCACGAATGACAGTGAGAGATTCGAAGTAGTAGTAGTATTGGTTGTAGTAGAGATCCGAACTAATTGGTTTATAGAAACAACTGGGTTCCAAACTTCTGACTCAAAGCAAATGATCTACAGACCGCATATTTTGCCAGTCCCGCTTTGAGGAGTCGAAAGTTTGACGGTACGTAGAGCAGATGAGTTAATTTTTGGTGGCTTCGAAAGAAAATTCTACGTCAGATATCTGATCCTGACTGCGAGGACGGCGAATGGAGGTGAAGAATAAGCACGACCTTCAAGAGCTGTTCAAGGATGGGGTTGTAGGCCGGACGGCAAAAATCCTCCTATATTGGCTTGGCCAATGTGAGCGCATGAGCAACAGTCCTCCATCAAACAGGGTATTCGAATCCGACCCTCCTGGTTCAAGAAGTAATCAAGGACGTAATGTAGCATGGTGTTGATGACTCCATGAATCGTGCCGAGGACCGTCATCTATGGAAGGCAATTGCCAATTGCATCGATTACTCTATGCTGGATCTCAGGTCACAGAGACATAGTCGGCAATGAGGCATCAGACGAATTTCAGAGGAAAGAGCTGTAATTGAACCATCCCAGGCAATCCAATTTATTCAACCGCTTCTTGCTGATGCTAAGATGAAAGTGGATAACGTGACGAATCATAGAGCTATCTAATGAAAAGACATACCACTCTAACTCTTTGTGAATCCACTCGAATGCTATGACCCAACCAGAATAATACAAAAGCCGACAAACTCCTGGCATGCGACAAAAAGTTACTAAGCAAAGTAGTTGCAGCGGTGACTGGCCAGAACTATCTGGAAAACAATAGAAACAAAATGTGACTTTCAAATGATTTCATATGCATAGTAGAATATTCATCAATTTCTCTGTCCTCACTGTTGCAGCCTGTCTGTCAGTTGACGAACATAACAGTCCAAGACCTACAGGAATATTTAAGACCAAATTACCCTCTATTTTGGGGTGTATTGAGATTCCGGGATGGTTGGACCATATGAAGAAATATTGAGCATGAGGAAGGTGCAATGGAACTCTTCCCCCTATAGGGTGAACACAATATCACAATGATCATCAAGACTTAGGTGAGACGTGCCTCTCGCGGCTACTCAGCAACCTGACCTTACGAGAGATGGAGATACAAGATGCAAATTGGAACACAATCTGCGGTCTTAATCATCATTATCTTCCGTAACCACCATGTTCCACTAAATAAGTCCTTGACGACGACTGCGTTGACGGACTTACACAGTTGAAAAAGATTCTGTCAGATCTGGAAGCAGTCTCCTGTTCAATAAATTGGTGAAGTGCGGCAGGTAATATACTGGAATGGTGAAACTTTGCAAAATCTGAGAATTCAACATGCCTCTACCAATGGCTGTGACTTGGAAAAGCACGCACTAGGGATTTGAAGGCCGCTTCATTCTACGCCATTAGCCTCAGTTGAGAGTTGGAATAAAAACTGAGTTAAAGTGCCGCTAACTTGACACCAAGGCTGGCCTGGCCCCAAGGGAGTAACAATCTATGGAATGAATGATGCCTTCTGCTTTCGAGTAAGAAGACTTTTGGAAGATCAACATTTCTTCAAATTAGTGTATTATTTAGAGTGATTCTTTCCATCACCAGAACTCACGCAAGTATACCAATTTTCAATCGATTACCATCTGCTGACCTAACCCCATGAGAAATCATCACTCGAAAAGTGGAGAGAACCAAAAACTGATGCAAAACAGTGAATAGAGCTGTTGATTCCCTAACCTCTCCCCAGTGACCAGCGTTGATTAACGACCGTCCATTTACGATCGTCGGAAGGGTTCTGTTAACCGAGTCAAAGGGCAACACTGAAAATGCCATGAGTCCGATTCAGTATGATTAAAAACAAAACATCTGAAGCTTCAAAAATTGTTAAAGATAAATTTTATTTCATTTGTGAATTTTCAAATCACCGACCTCTGAATGTACAATCTCCGCTCGAGAGTTTCACGAAGTTTCCTTCGTTTATTCATTTTTTTTAACAAAAGTAACAAAAAATTAAATTCAGCGTAATACCTAGGGCAATACGAACTTCAAGCATTTGTAAAATAGAAAAAATAAAACAGAACAAACAAAACGAAAACAAAAAAAGAAAAATCGTCCCTTAATCTTACATTAGATCTCTCAAAAGAAATTCAGCCGAATCGCTTGAGGATTTCCCCCTTTCAAGTATCAAAACGTCCGAGCTCATCTGTGTTGCGGGTTTACTGCACCTTGGCAGCGATATGTGAAGTGGATTGTGTTTGTGACGCGTTCTGCGAGGTTGCTGTTGTACCGGTGGAGCCGCCGGGCGTGTTGGTGCGCTTTGTCCGCTTGCCTCCCCGGACATTGGAACTGGCAAAATCTCTCTTGTCCACACTGACCTCCAAGACGCCGTCCAAGTTCTGCTTGAAGTCCCCGGATCCTTGCTGTTGCTCTTTGGCGGCCGCCTGCACGTTTGGATTCTGATTTTGCTGGCCACGTGCTTGCATTTTATTGGGCTTTGGTCGATGCTGCACCGCTACAGAGTTTGCTATCGGTTTGAGGACGTTACCAACGGCCTTTGTGCGGCCCTCGCGGAAGACCATTCGCTGGCCGGGCCGGATGTACTCGGGGTGCTTGATGAAGCGGAATTTCACATGTGCCTTGTCGCCGGTTCGCAGACATTCCTTGGACATTGTCACGATGGAAGCGGTTTGTCTGATGCTTCCACAGTGCACCATTGCCTGGTAGCGTGACGATATCGTTGTCGGGTGATGCAGCACTAAGATCTCGCCCTCGAATTCCCAGCAAGCGTGCGGCTTCAAGTCGGGGCTCACCATCACCATGCCCTTCCTGATTTGAGATCGTTTGATTTTCTTCAGCGAGAAGCTGGCCGTTTGGCCCGCACGAACTTCCTTCACGTTCATACGCTTCCGATGGATGCTCCTTATAGCAATCTGCGTAAACTGGCCCAAGGGGTCTGGCCCCAGCATTAGTGTGTCGTTCAGCTTGATCACTCCCTGCAGGCATGTGCCCGAGACGACGGTTCCCACTCCGGGCACTGAATACGTGTCGTCAATCTGGAACTCAGCCGGTTGATCGTCCTGGCCCGCCATGCGTGTGGTCAGCAAATTCAAGAACATCTTCAGCAGATGAAGGTTCTCTCCGGTGACGTTGGATACCTGAAAAATGGGACATAGCCTCTCTGAAACGAAATTTGTCGCACTGAGGACCACCTCGTCGGACGTCTTCACCATGACCGGCACCTTTCGGCAGCCCTGTGACTTGAGAATCTTGAAGAGCAGCTTTAGATTATCCTGCAGAATATTCGGCGGACACATGTCTATCTTGGTGACCACGACGAAGACAGGAACTGAGAGAGCTAGTGCGAGACCAAGATGTTCCTTTGTCATCCCGACGATGCCGGCGTTTGCACCGATCTGAAGAAACGACAGGATTGAGTGGAGGGAGATGCTTGGCTGGTGTGTGCCGACTTACCATCAACATCCCGAAGTCGGGCGCGTGGCCTGTCATCCCGAACACCGTTGTTTTTAAGTAGCGCTCGTGGCCAGCCAGATCGATGAAGGTTATGACTTTAGCCGACTTCTCGCAGATCTTCACCCAGTCTAGCGTGCCGTGATCCGGTTTGTTCACCACGTTTCCTATGCTATCAAAACCTGCAAGGGGTCGCAACGTTCTGTCTTGGGTTTTCTGGATTTGCGAACGGGAGTACTCACCTAAGATATCGTTCCCCACGGAACTGGTCCTGCCACTCTCCATCTCGTGCTTGTGTCGAAATAGCCTCTGCCTGGCGTGTCCACGACCGTTGTCCAACTCCCCGTGCGTAAGAACACCCAAGAGTGTTGACTTGCCCGCGTCTACGTTACCAACAACTGCGACTCTGTGGAGAGCACCAGTCTGAGAGGAGTTCTCCATGTCTTCACTTGTGATTCTTACCGAATTTCCATGAAATCGGACATGTCTACTCGTTTCCTTATCAAATACTGTCCCGTCAGTCCCTTTTCACCTTTCCTCTGCCGCAGTAGGACCATGTCTGCATCAATTGTCGTGGCGAGCGACTGCAGGGTTGCCACCGAAGCCGCATACTCGTCCTCATCAAGGCCACTGTCACTGCCGTCTGATGGAGAATAATTTAGTAAGCTGTCGTGCAATCAAATTCGCTTACCTTCTCCGATTCCAATCTCGTAAATAGTCTCTCCGCGACTGTCCAGAGTCCGTTCCTCCAGGCGCTTCTTTAACAATTCGAACTGCTTCTCATTGGGACTCACCAGAACGGTCTTCCCTCGGATGATGGCATAGTCGACCTTTGGACTGTGCATCATTTCACCCGACTGAACCAACGGCTTCTTGTTCGGTGTCCCGGGATTGTCCATTGTATGTGTTGCTGGCCGCTTCGCGTTTTCCTATGCGTACTCTGTGTGTTTGGAAGTTCTTGCGTTTATTTTCGTTTGAAGAACTTCTTATCAAAATTGTTCATTTCCCCTCTTGCTTCTAAAAAGAGACAACAAACATAAGAATGTACATTTTTTTTTCGTGCTGGGTTCCTGTGAATGTTTGGTGGTGCAAATTTATGTGAAGCGACAGCTTAGAGGGAAAGTGAAAGCTGAGAGGCGAAAAACGATACGCGTCGTGGGTTCAAATCCCGCAGGATAGTGTGTATTTTTGATTATTATTTTGTTTAAATTTTGTATTTTTTTTTTAAACTGAAAAACTATCCCGAAGTTTGTGCTACCGCGGATAGTGTTCTTTTAGTGTCAAACTCACAGTCGAATTCTGCCCAAAATGAAAACATTATCAGGAACGATTGTTTGGAGTGCGGTTTGCGGTAAACAGCGTGTGATTGTTGACTGAATCGCGTATTCACGGGGAACAAAAGACCAGCTGCGGCAAGCAGTGGCAAGTGTGTGGAGAAGCACAAGCTGTAGTACATAATGAACAACACAGCACGTTTGCTACTAGGATTCTCATACTAATGCAAGTCATCGAAAAATATCCACAGTAGACTCCACCTAAGTCGAATTTTCACAGCATAGCCAAACTAGTTCGTGTTAGAGAGAGCTCGACTTAGAGGATGTTTTTGAATGGAAACTTGAACGAGTGCCAAAATATGGCAAACAAAAAATTCTAATTAAAGAGAAATTCGACTTAGTGGACTTTCCATTGTATTTGGACCATTCTTAAGGAATTATGGGGGGTTATGGACAGTTTTGCTTGTGCAACCGAGATTCTGACTGCGAATAGCTCAGTAAAGAGCCTCAATGTTCACAGATTGGACGAATTTCATTGTCTTAAAATTTCAGTAAAATCTTATTTGGGGTTATGTGCTTCTTTTCCTGTTCTTCAGCTCACGCGTTGGCCCAACATTTTGAACGTTGTCACGCAGTAGTTCATGGATTATTTCATCGACTTGTAACAGCTCTGACAGCGATCTTCTTTGCATCGTCCTACTAGCCTGTCGTTCGAACTCACGTGACAATCCGCTGCATTGTCTACAAAACTAGGGTTAGATGTTGAAAGATAATCCGTTAGAAAACGAATATGTCACGATGCGAGGCTTTGTTTTTACTTATTCACCCCTCTGTTCTGTTAAAAAAAATTGCACGCATTTCGATTCAGATCAAAAAATGATCCACATATATTTATGAACAAATTTGACGAAAAAACAGGAAAAATGCACACAAATTCAGAATTTTTGGAATGTGCTCTTCACAATAAATGGTAGTAATGAGAATGCTAGACATACTGGCTCACTACAGACACCTATTGTTTATTTTTTGGAGGGCAAAATGCATTTGCGATAGCTGACAATGCATTTTTTGGCAGATCATGACGCTGATGAGATTTGATTTTTCATTTCAGCAGCATAAGCTGGTGGCTCGTGAAGTTGTGGGTATTTGCGTCGACCCCAACCTCGACGTCGTAGGTTTGATTCCAGCTCTGAGCGACTAAAACAATTTTCAATTTCTGTCTAGAAAAAGCTTCTCAAACTTGACCCTTCGGATTCGGCATTAAACTGTAGGTCCCTTCTACTCGTGAGAGAACAATAGCACGCAAAAAATGAGAGGTTGCTGAGAAGCTAGGCCCTGGCCCTCTACGGGCTGTAGCGCCACCCATATTATTATTAAAGCAGAAGCGTCGCCTCTAGGAAGAGCATTTTGTCGAGCAACACACTGCGGAACTAAATGTTCACCTAATCTTTGTAAAAACAGACAAACATATATTTCATTTATTGTTATTACAAATATTGGTAATTCTCATCGTACTGTTGAATAGTTCTTAGCAACGTGACTAATTGGAATGCATTGTACAAATGAATTTGCTCCATAAAACTGGAAGCTTATGTAGTCTTGAACAGGAACTGATAGAAACCTCTTGTTCTTTAGAGATGTTCAGCAATTCAAGCGCCAAATTGTGATTGGTACAAAAATGATTAGTTGTGACGTTTCTTCCACGATATTCCAATATATATTATGTCTTAAACGACTCGATCATCCTGTCATCGCGTAAGACGACAGTTGTCCGAAGACATCGTTTTGACGATTGTATTCATTCTTGTAACACTAAGATATTTGAATCGACTGGACGACGTCGGCTTGAACGATTCACTAATGCTTCGTATTACTCACGACACAACGAGACGATTCGATTGTGTTATACGAAGCAAACGATTGTATTCCTTCTGTTGTTTTTTTCAATCTTGTCTTTTGTCGTTTAATACAAACGTTTGAACAACGATCGTCTTAAAAGTTACGCGATGAGATCCCTGGTTTCTTTCAGGTGGTCCTCTAATTCATCCAAGATAAATGTGATATTTCAAACAAAATTCATGCACAGTATCAGCTGCTATGCAAGCTTTCATGTCATATTTACCAAGTTTGTTGCGCATGTATACTTTGAAGGGACACGGAAAGGAATCAGGTGTTCGTCCAGGGTTAGGTTTTCGTTTGGGCCATAATAACTGTAGCTCTCCACTTTTCATAACTTTTCACGAATCGGTGCAAGTTTAGCTCCACGAGCTTCTGACGAAACGAAATTGTCTGTCGTCGGATGCAAGTACGCGGATATTTCCAAAGAAACGTTCTAGAGACATTACAGCTCTTAACATAGGACGTCCTTAAGTTCATTCCATAAACTTCTGATACTTTCAACGTTTGAACAACTAAAACCCGCACAAAACGATCCTCCATTTCTGTTTCGTAGTCGTTCACTTATCTTTAAAATCATCACCACGGTCTGGAAAAGCCACAATCACTCAGTAGGAAGGAAATTAAAAACACCCTAAATACAAATATATTAGTTTCTAAGCCCTTTGGTTAGTTAATAGGTTTAATAAAGGGAAATGCAGAAGTAACCAAATGCTGCCAGTTTGTGGAATTTGTCGGCGCCCTTATAGTCCAGAGTGTAAAGTAGATTATGTTCACGTGGCTGACAGTAGGGGACAGTTGCACTTAGCCGTGCTTATTGGCAAGAGTTGATATTGCTCAGCGGTTTTAGACTATCGAAGGTTATGAATGGCGCTACACGAGCAGAGATGGTGCATTTTTCGTCATCTTCATCGTACCAGCATCAGCAGAAGTTGTTTGTGGGAGCGTCAAGCCACAGTGTCGTGCGTGCAGACCTGCAGTGGCGGATGTGCAAGATTGAATCCAAGAACGAACCGAGTAACAGAGGCAAACAAATACACTGGACGTCCAGTATAACGAACCATCATTTGATGACTATTGATATCTCTAAATAAGGAATAGAGCGAACAATTTTACTAGTCTATATAACGAATGCTGTAAAATTTCAAGGAAAAGCGAATGTCATCAACATCATCGAAGAGGAAGATGAAGACAGAGAGGCTGATGAGCAGCTTCAAACAAAAGGCTCTAATGATTGCCTCAAAGCATGTATCAAATGAGTAGAATAAAACCAATAAGATTGCTATAAAATATCGAAAACCGAGTTTCAATATAATGTATTGGCTGAACATCCTTCGTTATACTCGACGTCCAGTGCGGATGATGCTTTTCAAATATCCTTGCCAAGATTTTCCTCTGAGTTTGATTGGATCTATCAAACAGAGAAGTAAGTCAGATTATTAAATTGCCAACCAATTCTTGGAAAGGACCGGTACTGATTAAACTCCATCCATGGTAGGAAAACAGGAAATTATGAAGGAACCACTCAAGATCACACAAAAGATGTAACCTCATTTAAAAGCAATTGCATTCTGATTAGGATAACTCGAAACCGGAAGGGCATCTGGATACATACTCCTCTTATCTGAAACACCAATTAATGGAAAAGGCTGATGCAACAACACTTGACCAGGAAAAACCCACGCTGGACACCGCCTTCAACTTTGTCTGATGAAATTTATCTGGGAGTCGGATCGGGAATTCGTCTGAATGCGAAATCCCATCACATTGCGAAATTCAATTGGCGATCGTTTACAATAACATTGCATTTCATCAAACATGTAATTCGATAACATTAGCTGCTATAGATAGTGAATTCGTTGTTTACTTATCACTTGAATATTAACCATGGGAAACCCCTTAAGCAATCATTATTTTCTTTAAATAATCACAAGGAACTCTTTTCTATTGAACAGATAATTAATTCAGTTACACACTTTACATCTATCTCCTCGATCGTACTGGATACCACCAGAAATAGAAATATTTTTTTAAATCACAAGTTAAACCCATTTGGTCTAAGAACTGACTGAAGACCGCTCAGCTTGGGGGAGGCTTTTTATATCATTGCAACACAGTCGACTTTTGATATGCAATTGAAATTTGTACTAAAAATGATGAAACCTGATGCAACACTAACAGCAGCACATCTTCGTCCAATGTAAACAAAAAGAGAACAATTTCTTTGACGACGTCAGCACATTACATACTCTTAAGTAATCGCACTTAACACATAACGATGGCAAAGGCAATCTTGCCTACGTATCAACTGCTGTGACTACAAAGTGATACCACACGAAGATGTGAAGGGCAAATGGCCTATTGGTTTTACTGGCGCGAAAAAAGACCACAAAATATCACATCACCAGACTTTTAACGAAAACAAACAAAGATAAAAACAAATTTCACTTTTCATCCCGCCACAGATAGATACGCATTCACGCAAAACTTAGTACACCCAGTCAAAGGACGATTTTCTTTGAGTTTGCAGTGCAAACTGCTGATGGAATATGATTTTCCGTATTTTCTTTCGCAATTTTCACTGCTTGATGTCGTTCCGAGAAAAAAAATCACACAGAATCGAAGTGAAAGGAAGATACTGTGCCTTTCTTTTTTGAAGTGTCCTCAGCAGGAGTAGGGCTCCTACGTGATAATTGATATTTTATGAATGTTTCCTTGAACTTACTGGTAAAGTTCCCGTGAATTGAACACACAATGTTCTTTGTTTTGTTCTTGTTCCTTTTGTGAGATTTTTTATCAAAACAAAAATAGATTTTCTCAATTTAGGAGAAAAAATTTTCTTTTGACGTGTTTGTGTATATCTGTCAAATTAGCGTCGTCAGATTGCTACACGTCAAAGTTTTGTGAAAGTTGTCATAAATTTGTTGGTATATTTTTTTTTTCTTCAACTGACATTTAATGGAGCTTTCATTGCGAGGATGAGTTCGAAAGGTGGATTGGTGAAAATATTTGAAGAATAATAGAAAATTAAGGGAAGCAAATGTAATACGTAAATGGAGACAAAACAAGAATTCTTTAACCACTTTTACTGAAATGACACTCAAACTTCTTAGGTTCTTACCGAACCACCACTTTTACCTGCCCCACCTTTTGCCTTTATATCCATTATGGCATTCCTATGCATTATTTCTTAACTAAGGCATCTGAGATTGGAAATCTATAAACTTCACTTCCTTGAAGGATGGTCACGCAGTAGGTGTACAAAGTTTAAGCCGACGTACGAACGGACACCTTCGGCAAACATCTTAATGCACTACTCCGAAGCGATGAACCCGTGGACGACTGCAGTGCATTGCCTCTGTCAGACCTTTCCTCGGATAACTTACTTATGTACTTGCTTATCAGGCCAACGGGCCATTCTATTATCTATGCCAAAAGGGCTTGCAGATTCTGAGCTTGAGTAACTGCTGCCTTTCATCACTGGGCACCGATCTTGGGCACCTTACTCCCAATCATCAATACCAAGCTGTCTTCCGTGGTATAGGAAGTTCGGTCTTCTTCACGTTCTCGAACAAGGAGGCTCCAATAACACTATCTTTTTTGCTGGGACGTTACTGTCCATGCGCTATATGTGGCTGATCCAGTGTAGTCAACGGTATTTTGCCTTTCGTCCGCGGTTGTGTTTCTTTCTCCAATCACCTTCCTGGCATTAAGACCATATATCAGCAAGACTCAACTCTATTCAATAAAGCAGGACTGGCAAAATAAGAGTTTGGCATTATTTTGGTTCTTCGGTCAGGAGTTGTGAGCAAAGTTGCTTCAACAACCCGAAGTAACATAAGTTGCCAAGGTCATTTCTAGGGACCTCTACTGTCATGCCATTTGAGGAGGTTATGACCTTTTAAAAAATGATTTCTCTCTATATACTTGTTGGGCACCGAGAGACCGTTATTGGCGTTGTTTCTTTATGCAGCCATCCTGTCATCTTGATAAACTTAAGAACGTGCTTCAAGCGGTCCTTGAAGAAGAGCTCTCCGTGGTCCTGTATCATAATTGAAAGATGGTGGGACAGTGGCAGAAATAGTGAAATAGTGAAAGCGTCGTCGCTTTCTTCTAGATCGCCACAGACTCTGCCTAAAGTCTTGGGATATAGCAATTTTTGTTTCGTGGTACTTCAGACGGTTATCTCCCTTTAGAGATCCGACTACCATCTTTTAGTAGCTTCCTGCCTCTTTAAAGAAGCTTATCGCATACAGTTCTATTAATATTGCCCCATAGTATCCGAGTTGTTTTAAAGGTGTCCACCTTGTGTTAGCTGACACATCAATTCTACCAGCCACCTTTTATTGACATCTGCCAGAGGTGATTGAATCCTGGGATGCGTCGATATGGACTACATTTCGGACAAATTCATGGCTTGCCTCGTTACCGGCTATATCCCTTTGACCTGGAAATCAGCATAGAGTGATCGTGCTGAATGCTGAGAACTTTGAGTGTTTCGCGAAATCACTTCTACTCAGAATACGCCTTATCTGAGATTCACTTCCTTCGCTTGAACTTACAGAGATGCCATTGAAATATATTTGCAGGTTCACACCGACCAGACAGAATGACAGACGTCGGTACAGAGCAACCTATTTCCTGACTAAGTCTGCGGATCCCGTCTCGTTAACCTTTACCCTTTCACCTCACCATTTCCTGGATCGTAACCTGACCCTTGACCAACAAACCATCATTGCCATCGATGGCCACTTAATTGTCCCACATTAGATACCCTGTGTTCTCAAGAGAGCCTGTGTCCCACAGGCGTGCAATCGAAGACTCGTCGGGACGGAGACAAGTTATCTATGCGTTCTACAAGAACGACCGAACTTAGACGTCGAATTTCCAGCCGCGTAACTAAACATATGTCGCTGTTCAGATCGTTTTTAAGCCTTCTGATCTAGATGACATCAACGCCGTCAGAAGCAAATATTGGAAGCAACGGCTATGTAATAACTTAAGCAGTAACATTCCACTTCGGGATCTCCCGGCTACCCAAGACCTACAATACGCGACACAAAATAAACGCCATAATTTCTTTAAATAAATCTATTTGTTCATTCCGTGTTTCATTCAGCTAGTCCATTCATTTTCTCCTCTTAAGCTCGTCTTTCACGCCTTCGATTTCCTGCTTCAAATTCGAACTGAACGACCGCATGAGTGATCTGAAAATGAAGCAAATATAGTGAACAAGTCCACCCACTATCCGTGTTCAAACTCACTTGAATTTCTCAGGCGTCATATCCGCAATACCCTGTCGCTCAGCAATGTTTTTTGTTTTATACATCATTGCCACAACCAATTGCGCAGCCCTCCTCATCGGGTAACTTTCAGCCATTCTCTGTATCAACTGTTCATTGTTAGCCAAATACCGGAAGAGAAATCTAAACACCATCGTGCCGACTTTAGAATTGTATGTTTTTGTATTTCCGAATCAACTGTTGCTTCAATTTGAGTTGACTCTTCAATAGTTCGAGCTTTTGTAGTTGCTCCTCCTTGTTGTAGTCGATGCCCGGGAGCTGTTTGATTTGGTTCCTCGCACTTTCAAAACGCTTCTGCAGTTCGAGAATCTGTGCAGAGAATTTCACAACAAACGCTTAAGTTAGAGAATGACTGAATGCAAAAATGTATCGCTCACCTTTTGACTGCACTCTTGGGACTCTCTAAGTTTGGCTCCGCTATCAAGAGGATCCTTTTCGACACTGAAATGCAACGAATAAAAACAAAATTAGACTCCTCTGCCAATGACCGCTTATATAATACGAGTGAATGCTACTAAAATTAGCGTTTGTTTTTCTATATTTGTTAATAGAGTGATTCAGTTTAGGTCACGTCTTTTCAACACAAAAAACAAACACTTGGATTTAACAAAAGGAAATCAATAGAATAAACAAATAAAGGATTTTATGTACCAGCGGATGATATCGTAGATTACTGGCAGAATTTCGATGTCAAGCTGGTCAACTGTCAAAGTTCCGGTGTTGTCGATGTTACCACTGATTTGATTGACTTGTGGTTTCCTATCAATGGGTTCAGACGGCGAATGATCCATTACTTATAATAAATATTCATTATTTTATTTAAAATTTAGAAATATTGAAAATGCTCAATTATTTCTATAATATTTTGCGAACTGGTGCCGATTGTCTTCAGATAGGTTTTTGTTGACGTTCTTGTGACACATTGGAAATGTCAGATGGCTTGTTCCGTAGAGGATATAAGTCAGTGATGCCAGGTTTCGGAAATTGTCGTAGTGTGCATTGTATGATAAAATATAGATTTCATATAAAATCTGTTGCAAGTACATTAATTTCACAAAATTCATATTAAAACTAGTATACAGTATGTATTATTTATAAGGATCGAAATTGAGGTCTATTTGCTGATGTTTAGAAAAGTTGTGATGGATTGCAATTTGGAAATTATACGGGTTTAAAATCGAACTTATGCAAGATGGCAAGGGCACAATCACAGTCTGATAGTGTGAATGAGAAACAAGCGCGGGGAGGATAGAAAGGGGTAATGTGAGTGGTTCTGGCCTGTAGGAAGACAAAGAGAGCGAAATTAAGTTACATGAAAACAGCAGTTTATGATTATTAATTATTTTGTATTTTGTTTTAACACACAGTTCATTGCGTTGATGTACGGCAGCGTGCTACAGCCAGAGATAATGTCCATTATCTCTGGCTACAGCCCAGCAAGTCACGACGGTACACCGTATGCTCGTATCGAGCAATAGCATAGATCCAACGTTCAGCATGACAGCATTGAAAGCTTGTTATAACAGTGATTCAAGGCGACTATATACTACTTCAGCATCAATGTTACAAGTGGATGTATAGAGGAGGGTACTAACTTCTTGCTTGTTACTTGCAGAGCAAAATATGCAAAGACCCACAATTTTCGCAAACATCCATAACTACGACTACAGACAGTGGCTGTGTGCTTGTGGCCAGAGAGATCACGAGTTGCGCCATATCCAAGACAAGGCTAGACTAGACTGCCTTAATTTTAGAGTTATTGAGATGTATGTCTGGATCGATGTTTTTTTCGAAATTGATAAAACTTTCGATTGATGGGTTTAATTTAATAGTAATCAATTTGTGATTGATCAAGTTTAGGGGGCCGTTCTAGATCGTCATTCAGTTGGTAAGCAAGTTCATTTAGATCAGCAAAGGGATTAGAGTATCAGCGTGCGAAAGGATGATCGTTGTTAAACATGCAGAACAGAGTAAGTGTTAATATTGAGTCTATCCTACCTGAGAGAAAACTTCTCAAAAGGCGAAGACTTTGAGGACTTTGAGAGAGAGAGAGAGAGACTTTGAGGTGGCCTTTGATCGTATCAACCTCTAATGGATCTGGAAATCCTTAGATAGGAGAGGGATTCCATCGAAGAAAAGGACGAGCCACGGCGCAAGATACTTCTTTGTAAATAATGAACTGTCACTCCCTTTCGAAGTACGACAGGGAGTGAGACAAGGGGATATTCTGTTGCTAATCATGTTTTTTTGTGGGCAATAGATGATGTACTGACTGGCGCCGAAGGTACAACTGAGAGACTAAGACACCTCATGCCGGTGATGTCTGTTTCCTGGTAAGTACCAACAGCGGAATAAACGAGATGTGCCAATCACTGCACATGAATGGAGACATGGCTAGTCTTAACGTCAATTGTAACAAGACACATAACCATACACACTGGCCACTCAGCACACCTGCCAATTATTATGATACAGGCGGCCATTGAGAAGGTGAACAAATTTAATTATCTAGGCAGTTTTGTAACGTCGTTGGAATGTTTTCTTCAGTATGAAACTCCAGTCAAATATTCCTACGCACCAAGTTAAGGCTCTTCGAATCTACTCTCAAGTAGATTACCGCTATCTTCGATACATTCTTAAGATCCCATGTCCACAAATTATATCAAACGAAGAATTTTGGCACATACCGGGTCAAAAGCTTATGAGTGTCGAAATTAGATAGCAGACGTCGCGACCCACTGAGGAGACCAAACGACAATATCGCAAAGCAGTCCCTTGAAGGGAATCCTCAAGGTATACGGCGCGTTGGTAGAACAAGAACTATTTGGAAATCAACAGTATTGACGGAAGTAGCAACGCAGCAAGAAATGTGGCTATGGCTGAAATATGTGGCCGCAGATCAAAAAGGATGTAAGAAGTTTATTGCAGCCCTTTGCCCCACCTAGAGTTGAAGGACTCAAATGCATATATTTCACAAAAACCAAAATTGTTCATTAGTTTAGAGCATGAAATAACATGTTTTATTTTATTGTAGGCCTTCGAGAAGTCAAGGAAGCCGAGAAAATTTATCGAAAGATTGGTGGTCCTCTTCCTCTTAGCTGAGGAAGAAACTGAATGTATAGTAGGTTATTGACGGATAGATGTTTGGTTATCTACTAAGGTCAGGACAAACAGGGGAGAATGCTTATTGGACGAAAAGATTCTGAGGACACGGGCGAAGTTTTCTTTGCGATCGAGAAAACTCTGGCCATTTTCCGAATTAGCGGAAAATGGGACGTGATTCAGCTATCAAAACTTGTATAAATGTAGGATACAGGACCAAAATAGTGTGATGATTTGAAAGTAAATAGGTGTTTAAAATTGAACTTTAACCATATGTTTGTGGCTAGTTTATTACATTCGAAGTATACGTTCATAACATTTGCGGAACCACATTCCTACGACATTGTTCATTATGTTCATTAGCACGTTTGCTTTGAAACTGCCTGAGTACATGTTTTTTGATCAATTGTTTCCTTTGGCTACTGGGATAAGCCATCATCTTATTCAGGAATCAGGAGTCTAGAAGGCTTTGATGTCTTATAACACATAATAGGCAATAGAAACATCTTTCATGAGTTAATTTAAGACATGTCTCCCATTTCTTGTCAACGAGAACTTTAACAAATTGCTTGACGATGTTTACTAGCACCCAATTTGCAGCAATTCGAAGTCGAAGAAATTAAGAGTGAAGTCGACAAGGACCAAAACAAAACACGTTATCCGAGTAGAAGACAACTAGACTCCTCCGCAACTGTGTTGAGTAACGCCCTCAATGCATTTGCATCGGATTGCCAGACCATTGGCATTGAATATGATTCCTATATAAGTGATCGACATTGAATATGTCATGTGTGCATGATTCAACTTGTTTAATTGTTTTTTATGTAATTTTGTGGTCTGGTCTACTCGATATTTTGTGTAAAAAGAAAGCCAAATAAAGTAGAACTGCTCTAATAACCGTGCCTAGTCGGCAAAGACTTTTATAATTTCCAAGTGAGGCTGCTTGGAAGACTTCTGCCATGTTTCCATCTTTGGTGTTCTAGTTTACACTGGTAATGCTTTTGTCTGGGGTTGTACGAGTCGCGTCGCTTGGAGTATTTTAATTGGTGTGAGACGAATGCGTATAATCTTAAATGTTCGTACGTCTTTAGGAAAATATCCCAGTGCACAGAGATGTTCTGAACGAGTTCACAAGAAAGCTGTGACTTGTGTAAAAATACCGCCTGAAGTTCGATGTAAATGTTCATTCGAACGTCTGGAGGAAAAAATCTAGTTCACAGCAAAGATTCGCACGAGCTCGACATAAAAGTGTGAAGTGTGTACATGTTTAACGTGGAGTAAATAAATCCTTCCTTCGTCGACTCCAATTTTACTTAATACTGACAGCAATAATTATAACCTTTTTTCTCTTGTTCACAAAATGTACCTACCCAAGGGACACAGGGTTCCACCTTCCCCAGACCAAATTCTCATTCGCCCATTCAATTGCCAACCCATTTGATATGATAATAAGCGGATATTTCAATTCCTCAACTCATTATCGGACGCATGGTTATGCACTGGTGGTCGCAAATGTTTTAAGTGAGAGCGTGAATCGATGAAAGCTTTTTAATTAAAACATTGATTGTAATCAAGGACCCATGCAGGATTGTTCTTCTGGTTTCAATTTACATGCAAATAGTTCGCATTCACTTTTTTACGAATGACATATTTACGCGAAGCCAACACACTTTGTTCGGCATTTAATGGTTTAAATTGCATTTTTGCAACACATTAAATGGTACATGAAGAGGTCTCTGTCCACTCCTGATCAAAAGTGGACTTCAGTATTCAGACGGTACCTTCTAATTAAACGTCGACTTCAAATCGCTTCTTCTATCGATTGGCACTCATCAAAGATATTCATTATTCTTCCTTGCGTTTTCTTCTCAGTATTCTACTCCTTCTCGAGTGCGCTGGCATCGAATGTGCACTTCAAAGTCAGTACTCCCTGATTACCTGCACTTTTGCGGAACCCTTTTGGCTGCTCTCCAAAAGATGCTTTGACAGCGTTTTTAATTTTTCATTGTCTAGGTCCTGCTGGTGCTTGGAGGTCATTATCGGAACAAAAATCCGACATTATTAGCATGCACTTTCATATTCCTGTCCCGCCTCCCACCCACATAACTTTTGTTTTTCGTCCTGCACAGCAGGGAGCATTGTTGGCAGGTTTCAACGTCGCTTGGGTTCGATTTTCCATTGTGAGTATTTTCCTCCGCCCTCTCTCCAGGTTTTCGCATACTGCAATTATTTCATTCCGGCAGACGAAAAAGCATTGCATTGTACGGTTTGAAATTTTCATTTTGCGTTTGGCTGCTTCATTTTCTTTCTGACTTTCGACGAAAAAGGAATCAGTTGGCGCAATTACTCGCATGAGTAGGTACACGATTCCCTCATAATCTTCTCATTTCAAAAACTGATGCACTAATGTACGGATAAGTCTTGTTCATTATTTATCCTCTTTACAGAGTGGGAATAAGTTCGTTTTGGTGTTCTTTGATTGCTGGTCGTTGTCGAATGGATGACCTTTGATATTTATTATGAATCTGTTGTGTGTCCTCTTTTTCATATTTAATTACTTAAACCGGGAGTCGTGTGCTAATAACCACAAAGCAGCTTGTTCTAAACGACTACTGATCTTCAAGCAAATCTACACTAATCTAAATAGTTTCGTTGTAGTGGTTCAGATTAGTTTAGAAGATACACCTCACATTCACTCAACCCTTAAATACCTACATGTCCCACATTTTGGGCACGCACTGTTGGAACAAAAATGTTGTCCAACCAACGTTCTGCCGTATGATATTCCAAATCGATGAGATGGACGATAGAATTGTAGAGCACGCCATACTCTTCGATACACATCCATTCCGCTACTTGCTTACCATCGTACTCAAGGGCTGTACTAGCTTGGCACGATTTGCCGCCAGCGCATCCCAAACTTCCTTAAAGGTTCGACAATGGTGGAGACAGCATTGAATATGTCGCTTCGTACCACGGTCTTCATGTGCCCAGATTGCTGGAATCAAATCATATTTATCGACTGATGAAACAACACTGAGACAAATCCAACTGGACACACAATCCACAGACAAAAGGGCATGCAGATAGATGCTATCGATCACGTGCCGGGCACGACACAATCCGCCTTCGATGCAAGAACCCTGAATGCGACTGACGAAATCGATTTGTTTGCCGGAAAGAACTGTTCCATACAATTTAACACAACCTGAGATGCGCCGCCGATGGTTTTTTATGATAATTTGGTTTTTGAAAATCATTTTCATTTTCAAAACTGTTTTCATGTACCTCTGTAAATAAAAATCAATGTGTGTTTGACTTTTATAGACTCTTAAATAGTGAGAACAATGATGTTCTTGGTCAGAATTGTCTGACTTGGTACCATATGTATTTTTTGTAAAATGAATTAATATAAACAAAATTCTCTCATACATATACAGCTTTTGGATTTGTTTGGTCGGTACGCCCAGCGTGTCCAATTGGACACTCATTACCTGAAGTCAACTGTAACATACCCAGGGGAGCCATATGAATAGTGGTAGAACAAATGTTGTTTCGAATTGTCTCCTCGAAACCATAAATTTTTTTTCCAAAAATTCGGCTTTAAGGGTTAATTTCTGCATGCCATCCGGTTGTTACAAAAACTGGTTACAACTTCAAGTGATTATCCTCATAATTGTGTATATTCAAAAGACATCAGGTAAATAACAAAGACGGCTTGTGATCTTAGCGCGCCCCAACTCCTGCGTCATAATCTCAAGAACACGCACGCATTCGTTTGTCCAATGGAAGGACAGACTTCCGTGAGCTTTAGACATTTTTTTACTTTCCGCAATAGTGCGCGACAAGTGCTGCAGGTAAATACATTGCAATCATTTGCTTTAAGCTGATTTAGAAGCCATCTCCTTCTCTCCAAGACATTCAGTCAATACCCGAAAGCCAGATTTTAACTGAGGTAATACTAATAAAAAAATAAAAAAACATCAGTACCGAGATCAAGCGTAGGATAACTCTTGCCAATCGCTGTTTCTTCGGGCTTAAGAGGCAATTGAGTAATAGAGCCTTCTCTCGAAGAACCAAGTTGACTCTATACAAGACACTGATCATCCCAGTCCTGCTACACGGCGCGGAGGCATGGAAAGGAAATCTTGAAAGCGGATGAAGAAGTCCTTGGTCTCTTTGAGTGCAAAGTTCTACGTGCGATCTTTGGTCCTGTTTGTGATGACGGGCTCTGGAGGAGACATGAGCCTAGTTAGGCGTCTACGGATCCAACGCCTACGGTGAATAGGTCATGTAGAGCGTATGGACACCACAGCTCCGAAGAATCTTCGAATCCGAACCCGTCGGGGAACGCAACAGAATACGCCCGCGTTTAAGTTGGCGCACCCAAGTGGAGAAGGACCTCAACCAACTAGAGACAGCTAGCCAGAGATCGCGCTAGTTGGATAGGCATGTTGGTTGGGGCCCAGGTCCCCCCTGGACTGTAGCGCCACACAAAGAAGAAGAAGGAATAGTCAAACGGTGGTGAGCCGTGGCGTTTTGGATCTTCAACCTTGAGGTTCGATTCTTGGTATGTACTACAGAAATAATTTTCACGACCTCATTCGATGCATTGACAATTCTCAAGGAATATTCCTGTCTAGAAAAAGCTTTTCAAAACTTGGCAGCTCGGTGTCGCTATAGTTTAGGTATTCTTAGGACTGTTTGTCCCTTCCACTTGTGAAAGAAGGAGAGCGCGCACAAGGTGGATGGTAGCTGAGAAACTAGTTCCTTGCCCTCTACGGGCACCACAGGCTACGCGCAGTCATGTCCACCATGCAAAACTCAAAATGGCAACAAAAACGCTTCGCACTTCAAATGTGATGGTTGTCGATTAGAAAGAAGAGGTGGTGATCCTCAAGGCTCTGCCTTGTCTCCGACTTTTTTCGTCACTTGTTCTCTGTCTGCTTTTTCTAATCCAATTCGCTCCATCACTGATGACAGTACTTTCAACTGTCCCAAGACAAACGACCTTGTCATTCGGTAGCGGAATTGGATCGCCGCTGCTAAGAACATAGAATTCCTTCATTATAAATATAAAACAGAGTGGAATTGAATACTTTTAAGACACGAAGCTCCTTCTCGTCTCGCATGACGAATTTTTGCTCATCCTGACCTTCATTTCACAGGTACTTGTGGCATACCTCGTTAGAATCAGTAGGCCGATCCCAGAACTTTCATCGTCTTTAAACTCCAGGCAGATTTACCAGATTATGTACCTACACCTTCCTCCTGTAATTTTTAACGACTTGACGAAACTAGGCAGTTTTAGTACCAGTACTATCATCGTTTTATTAAAAACTGTAAATGATTTGCGGAATAGGATCGACTACGTGGAATACAGGGGGCATACTGCGACCTAAGTGGGCATTGCCATTCATTTCTTTATTAAGATTCCTAGGCTTCTCTTTACAAACTTAAGCGTCATTCATCGTGAGGTTTGATCATGAAGCCTGTTTTTGACAGATGACGGCTGATTTCTATCAAACTGGCTTGACGTTTGGCAAGCCGCCATCAGAAATAAAGTACTAGAGAGATAGCCGTCTTCACAGCTGTTTGCCCCCTAGTGTATCGACGAATTTGACGGATTTTCCCCTACTTTTTTACGGATATTCATGAATGGATAACAGTTATTCATGAGTCAACGCACACTGTGTCCTTTTTACGCACACATATCAAGTACACCACGAAAATGGCGGCTGATTCGTGCATAAAGATTCCCACTAAAGTAAAAATTCGTGAATTCCCCACATAAACTAGTACTTTATTTCTGGCCACCATGCACAGACTCACACCACAAAAGCGTCTCCAATTTGTTGTTTTACGAAAATCAGCGTTCTGTGAGAAATGATTGTCGTTCTAAAACTCAAACACATGCAGCCTTCCAACACGTGAAACAGCGAACTTGATGAGAAATCATTTTTGTGAGTACTCAATTTCCCATTTCGCGATGGTAAATTGGGCGCCTAGATCGTGCGATACCAAACGTTTGGACTATTTTGTCTGGGGATATGTAAAGTTTCAGGTCTTTAGGAATAAGCCACCAACGACTGACGCTATGGAGGCGAACATTACTGGTGTTACCCGCGAGATACCAGAAGTTATGATCGAACGAGTCACACACAATTGGACAAGCCGGCTAGACACTCTCAGACGTAGTCGTGGCCAACATTTACACGATTTTCGAAAAGTAAATACCGTGCATTTTTTGTAAAACCGATATTATACATTTTAAGTCCATTTTGTTCATATGTGTTTTATTTTACATTATAAATCGAATTTCACGATAAATCATGTCTCCAGGCTGCTCTTCACCTTCCAAATATAATCCAAAAGCCAACGATTAGGCGATGGGATGCCGACGCCAATTGACTCGCATGAAAACATAAGTAGTATGATTCTTTGATGCTGCTTAAGCAGTGCTGTAAATTACCATACTTCATAAACTTCAGATGATCCATCTCCAAAGGAAGTGGCTTACAGTTTCCAGAATTCGTTGCACTCTCACCAACACCCACCCATCAGCTCATTTGTCTCAAATCCACTAGGAAGTTTAAAGTCTCATTAAATTAAGTTTCAGCGAAAAGTTCTTCTTCAAAAACAAAGAATAATTTATTTCCAACAAAGCATATGCATGTTCGGTGCAAATATTGAAAACTTTGCAGAATAATGCATCTTCACGCACACACTCAAGCGTACTTCCATTGCCTTCAATGCCCTCCCTATTTAACAAGCATAACAGCAAACAGTCTAAACGAGGTCATCAGCATTAATTTCAACGAAGGAAGATGATCCCGTGGGAGGTAGTCCCTGCCCCGTTCCACCCGTGTTCGACATTCACAGCAAGACACGAATTATGTTCCGGTTTTTCGTTGCATATCGTCCTTAAAAGCCAAACGATTACGTTGAAGCAGATGAGTAGTTGAGAACACTAGATGCTTCGCCTTTCAAAATATGCACTGCAAGCCTCTTCTTTTGGGTAACACAAGAGCCTTTCAGTGTGCAGCAACACCAACTGCGTCATGCTCCGATGGCCTGAGGCGAGAAGGGAATCCTTTTCCCATGCTTGTTTAAATTTTGTGGAAAAATGAAAATAATACTTGAGAGAAAAAAGTGAACACCGTTCGACAATGGAAAGCTCCGTAGGAAAACAAATCCTTGCTGTGAAAGGAAGAGGTCAGAGATTGGAAAGTTCGGAAGTATCCTTTAATTAACTCTTAACAATGTGCGCTTATCCAGGAACTGGGTGACTGGAATTGGAAGTTGTATGAACTTATTTTGGATGAATACCTTTTATGGCGCGTGGGATTCTGTTTTGTTTGTTGGTGAAGCCAATTAGCCAAAAATGTGCTTAAAAACTGATGATAATTTTGCAATAAAAGCTGTCATCTCCTTCTAAACAGTCTTAGAACCCAACCTGAGAGCATGAAGGTTTCTGGACAGAATTAGAGATATACCAACCCGAAACTCGAGTTGGAATTGAAGCGAACCTTGCTGCAACTCGAAGCTCTACTCTTGTTGTTGTCTAACTCGGTTCCCTGTTACAGTGTTACCACAGGTTAAATTATTTATGAGTCCCTGAAGCAAAAAACACGATTCATTTTGAAAATAAATGAGTCCCAACAATGGTTTTTGATAACACAATGCTAGTACGTGCTCATGCGTTTTTAATGAACGCGTAGTTCACACTTTGTTGTGAAAATAAAAATGTGAGATAAAATTACTATAGGTCTTTAGGCAAAGGGTTTTTTTTCCAATAGGGACTTGACAGCTTTGAACCATCAAAATGTCACCGTCAATTTATTCGGTAATCTGAACATTTTCATCATGGTAAAGTACACGAACAAGCAATGACTGCAAATCATACAAATTTTCTACCGAAATCCGGCGTCGGTGACCGCAACTTTAAGAGCGTCAACTCGAAATTTCGGTCGTTGACCTGAGTGTTGCTGCCATTCATGCGTCCCTGCATCTGTCTATTCCGCGGCGTTCTCAAGAATTGAGCGTCGTTCCAGAAAATTATAGATGTTAGCAAAATTAACTTCAGTGCCTGCGTTCATTTTTGGCACAATGGGTTCATTAATAAGCAAAATATATTGATCGGGTGAAAATTAACATGTGTTTCATGAATCACAAAGTTTTTGGAGCGGTTCGCATGCCGGGACCATATTTTTTCGTCAACGATAATGATCGTCACGATAATCTGAATGGTCAGTGTCATCGCGCCATGATAACCGATTATTTTTAGCCCGCATTGGAAGCCACACAGCACACGTTACAGTTGATTTATTGAAGATCCGGTATACCGGTATGAAGTGAGCGTCAAGATACAAATGTCTCGATAGGGAACATTTGTTGTGAACGAGCCCTTATTTTTTTTGTTTGTTTGCTATGACATCTGTGAAAAATATTTAGTATACATCAAGTCATTAAACAGACAAAATCATATTTTTTCATCGTGTTAAAAATGTCGAATTTTGTACCGGAAAGTGATGATTTGCGGAAAGCATTAATTTTTTGTTTTCATTTGAAGAAAAGTGCTGCAGAGTCGTATCGAATGCTTGTCGAGGCATATGGTGATCATGCTCTATCAGAAGAAACATGCAAAAGATGGTTTCGACGGTTCAGAAATAATGATTTTGATGTGAGAAATGAAGAGCGTGGAAGACCACCAAAAAAGACGCCGAATTGCAAACGATATTGGATGGAGATGACACTTTGAGTCAAAAGCAAATGGCAGCAATGTTAAATGTTGCACAACAAACAGCTTCTGACCGTTTAAAAGCTATGGGAAAGATCTAAAAGTGTGGAAAATGGGTGCCACATGAATGGAATGAAAGACAGATGGAAAACCGAAAAAAAAAACTTGTGGAATTTAGCTTCAAAGACACGTAAGAAGGTTGGTTTTGCATCGGATTGTTACTTTCGATGAAAAATGGATTTATTTTAAGAATCCTAAACGGAAAAAAATCATGGGTTAATCCGGGACAACCATTAACAACATAACAACCATTCACCAGACTTGGCTCCTTCCGACTACCATTTATTTTTATCGATGGGACCCGCATTGGCTGAGCAGCACTTCGATTCCTACGAAGAAGTCGAAAATTGGGGGTCTGATTGGTTTGCTTTAAAAGACGAACAATTGTATTGGCGTGGTATTCACAAATTGCCAGAAAGGTGGTCAAAATGTGTAGAAAACAATGGCCGATACTATGAATAAAATGTTTTTACTTTCCTATTAATAAGTAGTATTTTATTTTAAAAAAAAACTCATTTCATACCGGTATACATACTGGTAAGTATGGTGAGCGTGTTGTCTAAACAAATGGGACAGTCGATAATGCCGCTTGACTATTTTCTGTGGGACTACGTTAAGTCATTTGCTTATGGCAAAAAGCCAACGACTTTGGAAGAGCTCAGAGTCAAGTTGTCAAGTCTCTATTTGAAAAACTTTTATTTTTGCTCTAAAAAATGAGTCAAATCTAAAAATTATGAGTCCCCGAGTCAAGCTCTGTTAAGACTGGTTCCCAATTTACAATAAATTAATTTTAGTAACAGTCAAACTCAACACCAAACACGGGTTAGCTTGGTATACATACATACAATTGGTTTGAAAGACTAAAGAAAAAACAACCTTTATTGTCAAACACAACAGCAAAAAGGCACCAAACCTGCCTCATCAAACATTGCTCCTTCCATGGCCAACTCGAGTCGATAAGCCGAGTCAACCGAGGTGTGCGTTCACACCGTGTCTACTGATCTGCGAATTTAATGTTAATTTATTCGTTTAATTTTAGTTTCATCAAATCGGTTTGACATAAATTTAACTCGTTTCCAATCGGTTTGGACGTAGCTGGGGTTGACTCGGTTCGTTATCTCTCTCTGTCAGCTAAGACAAAGCCAGAGAGTAAACAGACTTCAAGAAAAATACCCATGCGCCTTGAAAATTTCACTTCCAATCCCAGTCACCCAGTTCCATGATAAGAGCACATTGTTAAGAGTTAATTAAAGGATACCTCGAAACTGCTTGCCAGAGGTCGGACTATTTGGAGAGGCTTTTTGGTTGAGGCCCAGGTCAACTCCGGATTGTAGCGCCATTCAAAGAAGAAGTGGATTGCTAACCTGCTGTGTGGATTGTGGAACCTTCTTGTTGAAGCCACATATCATCAATATCTAGCAATAGTCTCTGTAGCGATCTCCATTCGTTATCTCATTTTTATGCAGGTTTGGAAAAAGTGGACGATACCGCATGCTGTTGCATTGCTCAGCAGGTTGGGTTTCGAAGACTCTTCGGGTCGGAGCCAAAAAACAGTGGCTGGTAGAAGTTATTCTTATTCGTACAGTTTACTACGGAGGCGAAGTAAAGAAAGTCTTTAACAACGTCGAAGTTATAGCTGCACATTGTGACGATCTATGCAAGGCATCTATGGTGTGTGTCCTTTCCTAACAACTGCACATACTTCATTTTGCCCTCATTCTCCGTCAGACCTATTTCAGCCGCTTCCGTCTCAGTATTAGGAAACGTCTCATTGACAGTTCTGGCAATCACGTCAATGTCATCTGCGTGCCACTAGTCTGCTGGTTGTTGACGAAATCACATGAGAGCGCGGCTACTTGTCTAAAATCTTGTTTACACTGAAGACCTCGGTTACGGACATTGATGGAGGTGCGACGATTTGCCCCATCTGTTGCAGTACCACTCATCATCATCATCATTTTCTGATCGACATCATCCACAAAAGGGGTCCAGTGGCTTAAGCTCGCACTAGAGATCTCTAGGCCACACCTCCTCAGGATATACGTCCAGTCGCAATCAAGCGAGTTTTTGGACTTGTTTCAACCACCTCGTTCTGAGTCTGCCAAGGGGACGACTTCCTTATCGAGTCGCAATTTAAGGAACGCCTCGGAAGACGCGATGATGGGAACATTCGTGCCACGTGTCCAAGCCATCTGAGCATAGCTCTTTCCGGAGAGGTAGCTGCTCGACATTGTGTCTAGTCTACTGCCGTCTTTCTTACCTTATCCCGGCGAGTAACTCCCACAATTCACCTCGGCAGCTTGTATTCGCGAATTTATTCCTTAAGAGTCGGACAAATAGTGAGTTGAAGACCACTAGCTTGGCCTTGACGCCAATCTCGACCTTTCTGATTACAAATCTTCCGAACACAGGAAAGCTCAGCATTACATCTCCCATTGCACGTGAAAAAGATCCCGGGATACTTGAACTTCTCCACCTGCTTCAATGGGGATCCACTAACATGCAGGGTACAATGAAGGCGTTCTGGAAATCACCATAACCTCAGATTTGTAGTACCACTAAGCAAGCATATGGAGAATTTATTGTCTGCCTCAGTTTCCTAAATTGTTTGTTGCTTGTCCGAGGCCCGTTTACCTCTTGTCATCTGACGGTTAGGATTGTGGAAATGTCTTATATTGAAATAGTGTGATAGCCTATCCTACATCTTCTTGTGTGGCGCCACAGTCTACGGTGGAAAGTACCCCTCAGGCAAATTTGATGCCAGTGTCGTCTGTTATTTTGGAGTTCGCAGAGGTCTGTATGCTTAATCTAGTTTAAAGTGATTGTCAATGCATTTCCCCGAGGTGCTGGGCTCGCAAGTCGTCTGTAATGTTGGCCTCCTTTGTTTACCTTGTCTTGCAGATCTATGCACTTCCAACGACCCTGCCCCCCGAATTACAGTCCTGTACAAAGCCCCTCTTAACAATGCATCGAACCCAAGCAAACTAACCGTCGCGTCGTCACTGCACTTTTAGGAGCCACGCCGACACGACGCCGGCACAGAAAAGAGTGATAAATCTTAAAATCGCATGGAAATCCCTCGTAATGGCCTGTGCAGTGCAATTACTTTTCAAGACAATTGCGGTAGGCCCCGCTCCACTCGTGACCATCCTGCAATCATTAGACTCCTCTACAAATTCCCATTCATCCCTCGGCAATCAAGTTAGCTCCGGCAAAGGACTGCACTCCATTCCACCGTACACACGCCGCGTATTCCTCCTCGCCGTAATTACACAGACACTCTTCAGCCGAGTTTTAGATTAACCGGAATGGATACGCCGCTCCAGGAGGACGTTCCAAAATTCTGCACTATACCTCTTACAGTGTGTTCGTGTGTGCTGTGTAAAAAAAGAATTGCTTTTGTCTAGACCGGAGGAGAATGAAATGCTTTAAACATGACATCGCGTCTGCTCTGATGGCGCTCCTAATGCACGCAATGCAACATCAGCGCCGTCTAAAGATGGTGTCCCTAATGAAATGTCTGCAATTCCCCACCGGAACCGGAAGTATTCCCATTTTAACCATTTTAATTCGTTCCCAGCAGTACTCTCGAGAACTATTCGCATTGTATCGTCCCGCTTGGCAGAGTGCACAAGAAAAGATAGACCTCTTCCCTCCGCTCCGGTGGCAAGGTAAACTGCATTTTCCCATTTTCTCTCAGCTGAAAGAGATCCTTTTAGGGACTCATCACTCAGCTCTGCGCTTATCCTGTCCATCCCCACTCACGGTACACGTGTACGCGCACAATGCCAGTGAAACGCTGCAAAAGTCGCTCGAAGACGAAGAAGGATGCACCCCCACTCTTATGAGTGATTCCGCAAAAATTGTTTAGTCAAGAACTCGCAACAAAGTGGATGTGCTCTCCTCACAACTAAACCACTTGTTGTAAGTAAACGACGACGAGTGTGTCTTTGGAGAGCACCAACAACAGGCCCCATTGGGAGCCCAGCACACAAAGGCACACACGCATACGAGATGAACTCTCGCTGAGTTTCAATGATACCAAATTGAATTGGAAAACTTATTGCGGTGGATGTGAGCGTGATTCTTCGAAATTGAAACGTGAAAGGGACAGCCACTGGCTTAGTGGAACACAGTGGACAAGGGCGCACATGCGATCCGGGGGCATGAGGAATGTTACAAGAGTAATTAGATTAAGTAGAGGCGAACTAGTTCTTTGAGTCGCTTTGCTGAATCTCGAGAACTTTCGCATAGTTTCTATTTTCTTTTCAATTCAATCTGGGGGGCGGTTCTCCTTGGGAAATTAAATTCAATCGACAATCAAAGAGGAAGTGGTTGGAAATTGCTGCTGACCTAATGCTTAGAGTAGTTCGGTGTCCCAGTCAGTGAGGTTAATCTGAGATCGGTGTGGTCATGTATGCATTAAGGGGCATCTGTACATGCAGGCAAGGACCAAACCAATGGAATTTAGTTGCAACGAGTGAAGTACGGGCGGTTCATGATCTAATTTATAAATAACCTTAAAATCGTTGACAATACACAGAATATTTGTAACCTTACTTTGGATTTCGTTCAGTTTCGTTAAATTTCGTTAGAGTGGTAGTAGTTCTTTGTAAACAGTTGGGTTTGACAGATCAGAGCCAAGTTTTGTTTAAGTTTGCACAAGAAAATATGCACAATTTTAAAGGCGGTCAGTGTCGCACGCATACATGACCCCTGATGGCAATTGGCACGCTATTTTCTCCACTAATTCATATGTTTCAATTCTAATAAGTAGTATGATGGCGTTTTTTGAAAAAAAAGCTAGAGCTAAAAATGTTTAGAACACTAAAGCTGTACATGCTTTATTTCTATTTATTTTATACTTGATTTCGTTCTCGGCTTTGTCCGGGTTTTTTTCTTCAACCGGTACTTTACGGGAATTACGTTTTTTTCTCAACCATTTAAACACAACTTGGAGGGATATCAAGCGATTCATAAAAAAAAGTTCTTGGGAATCCCTTCTATGTACCTGCGAGCGATGCTCACTTGTTGTGCAAATTGAAGTCAAGCTTCATGAACCAGATTGCTTACTGAACAATAGAGCTGTTCTACGGAGTCATGGTGTGGTGGGTATTCTGTTCGGAAATTTGTTTCTACGTCAATTTCGTTGATTCACCGGTGATTGTGTCGAGCGCTGTTGAAATGCAGGACGCAACGCTCCAGATATCGCAGGTGCTTCTGCGAGTCGTGACCACGTATCTGTTCGTTGTGCAAATTGAAGTCGAAACTTCATGAACCTTGAAAAAATAGCCTATCTTGTAACACATTATGTTCGTTCAATATTCAGAAGTTCAATATCCACAATTTCAGCAAAATTGTTTTGATTTGTGTGTAGCTGTGTAAATGTACATGTATAGATAATTTGGTTATGATATATGAGAGAGTTACAACACACTGGGGGATGGTTGATATCCACGACTACGCAACTTGGAATGGCATATTCATACCGGATTGATGCAACCACCTTTACTTTGAGAATTTTATTTCCGTTTAAAAAGTGCTCGTAACTTCCGAACCGTATATCGTATCGACTTAAAAATAATCACATTCAGCATCTAAATTTTAGAATAATTTTTGTTGAAAATTTCAGAACTCTGCGACGTGTAGTTTCGGAGCCTTTGTCGGTCAGACACACAAACTTTCTGCTTTACCATATATATAGTTAAGATGCTAGGATTGCAGAGAGTAAATTGCTCAGGGACTTGACAACATTAAATTTAATTTGTGAACGGACAACATTTTCATCATGGTACAGTACATGGGCTGGGCCCGTGGTGGTGTGGGTATGTGCATCGACCCCAACCTCGACGTCGTAGGTTCGAATCCTCCTCTGTGAGAAAAAAACAATTTTCAAGGGCCCCACTTCTTTTGAGTCACTGTCTCAAAGAGTATTTCCGGTCTAGAAAATGCTTCACAAACAAGGCCGTGCGGATTTGGCATAAAACTGTTGGTCAGTTCCACTCGCGAAAGAACAATTGCAAGCACAACACGAGTGGTTGCTGAGAAGCTAGGCCCTGGCCCTCTACGGGCCGTAGAACGAACTACGTCTGCAAATTATATACATTTTCTACCGAAATTCGGAAACGGTACCCGCAATTTTAAGAGCGTCAACTCGGTTTTGCCCCTTTTTGGCTCAATGGGTTCGTCAATAAGCAAAATAACAGTTATTGGTCTGGTTAAAATCCAAATGTGCTTTATGAATCACCCCTTAATCCACAAAAAAAAAACTGTTTGCGCTGGTTTGCATGTCCGAGCCATATTTTTTGGTCGAGGATAACGGTATTACGTTAATGTGAATTGACAGCGTTATCGCTCCGATTGCTTTAGCCCAACTGGGAAGATATGGACGCGGACGATACGTAGTTTTAACAGAATGGTGCCAATGGTGATTATTTGTTTTTTGTACAAATATTTGTTAAATAGGTCAGTCTTCTCCTCAACATCAGCTGCTGTTCACTGCTACCGCTAACCTTCAGGAGCAGTTAGTGTTGCGTGGTCTCAGGCATTGGAAGTGACCTCTACCAAAGAACACCTGAATTGTACACTCAGTTAGCAGCTCATGACATAGGTGCATACCCTCGATTTATTGATTATCTTTGCTTCCATCAAAAAACGTGCTCTACACATGTACTAAGTACTTCCAAAGTCACCCCCAACTGGGAGACTGATTGAAGCCATTAACTGCAGGGGATTCCATCAATTTAAGTGCGAGCGAGTTCCTCTAGCAATCAGAAGGATATTTCCTATCCATTTTCATTCCGCGTCGATATCATTCTGTTAAGCCGTCGCCCTCAGGTGACACCTGGCTTTCGCCTTTCGGCTTTTCAGTTAGGATGTGTAAACCGTCGACAAAAATAGCCTTGGACAGCCACATAAAGATCGTGTACAAAGTGCTCCTATACTCAGGACTAATCCACTTCAGGTACAATGTGACCGAGCGAAAGTTCAAGTGTCAACTGGTCAACCAAGTGCTGTCGCAGATTGTTTACCGAATAATAGAGTTGGTCTACGGAGTCATGGTGTGGTGGACATTCTGCTCGGCAATTAGCTTCTACGTCAATTTCATTGATCCTCCGGTGATATTGTCGAGCGCTGTTGAAATGCAGGACGCAACGCTCCAGATATCGCAGGTGCTTCTGCGAATCGTGACCACGTATCTGTTCGCGTGGAACTATCTGAAGCGAAGGCACTGTCTGCTGGCGATCGTCAACGAAATCCTTGATATTTTCCATCGGCTAACGCCCCACACCGATTCTTTTATTTACTTCGATTCGAAGTTTCTACACCTGGTGATCTTGAAGATGTGCCTTACCGCTATCCGACTGCATCAGGAGTATCAAACACTCCTGCCTGCCGCTTTTGTGATAAACGATGTGCTGCTGCCGTACAGCTACCTGGTAGGCGTCGCGATGAGTGTGACATGCATAGGCTTCCAGCTGGCTCTCATCTGTTTCTACACGAAGATGTATGAGTTTCTGACGCTGTCCAGCTGGCGGAGGCTGGATCGGGCGATCTCGCGGGACTTACGAAGGTTCATTGCTGTTTCCAATCGCATCCATCGGGTCAAGAAGCAACTGGACGGCTTCTACACAATTCTGTTCATCGCCTCCTACATCGGAATGCTTACTGACATCTACTACACTTACAGAAGCATGCAGGCATTGATATCTGGCGGCAAACAGTTTAGCTGGATAGTCATCATAATTTGGACAGCGAAATATTGTCCAGGTTGTGTGACGGTTTCGTTTGACGTCTATTTGATCGGCCGGCTGTCTGACGTGCTGGCTGATACAGAGGAAGCGTTCAAACGGCGCGTGCTCGAGCTGATTTATGAACGGGGCTTGCAAGGGGACACAAGACTTCAGAGGGCGGTAAGCTATGACTAGTTCTGTGCGATCGTGTGACTTTGTTTTGCTGACTTCTTGCAGGTGGAGCTGCTGTTGCAACAGGACTTGTTGCGCCGCATAAACACGATGGCCCTTGAAAAGATCCATTTGGACCAACAATACGCATTCGCGTACTTTCTCAACGTGATCGTCGTCAACGTGATCACTTTCCTGCAGTTCTACGCTAGTAATGAGCTATACACATCGAAGAATAGCACAGAGGCAGACGAATAGCACGTGCTGTACGATGTCTGTCCGTTTTCACGTTCCTGTGCCGAAACGAATGTAAATATAATAGAATTCGTGGTACACTACTATCGGCGCACTTTAATTATTTCAATTGGCGTGGAGTACATTGTTTTGTTTTGTTCTTGTTACGGAATGTAAAGTGTATGTTGCGTCTGTGTGGATATTTTTGACTGCGGGTTATGAACAGGAACACTGAAAAGAATGAATGATGAATAAGTCCGGGTGGCGTTTCAGATTCAGTCTCTTTTCTATTCATCGCCTTCAATGTTTCTTGTAATAATGTCCTTCTTCTTCTTATTATGGCGCTACAGTCCGGGGTGAACCTGAGCCTCAGCCAACAAGCCTCTCCTCTGGCACGATACTTAGCCAGCTCCCTTCTATTTCGCACGCCAAGTTGGTTGAGGTTCTCCAAATGTGTGCGCCACCGGTTTCGCGGGCGTCCTCTATTGTGTGCTCTCACTGGTTCGTTTCGATAAGGAACTTACAGGTTCGAGTGATTTAAGGCGCTCATGCGGCAGAGAAGATCCTCGACAGTTAATGGTTGAAGGGGTCTCCTTTCTTGTGAATCGTGCAAACGATATTGAGATTCTACTCATAGGACATGTTTTTTTTACCATATCTTACAGATGAGTTGCTGCATTCACCATAGCCCTGCCAATTGCCATCAGTGCAAAAGAGAACCAAATATTGAACTCAGAACTTTTCTTTCGAAAAGGCCGAGGGCTTCTTCGTCTGCTCTTGAGATCGAGGGATGATATTCGTTATTTTTATTTGAACGCTAAAGTATAGAAAGTCCTTGACTACCGGTAAAATATTTCGAGCTATAGTGACGTTGCGTCCAATATATTGCAGCAAGAACTTCCCATCATCATACCGCACAATATAACGTTTGGTAGGAATGTTAGACTTAGAAATGGTGTTCTATAGCTCGACTTCTAATACACGAGGTCACCTACTGTTGGGATAATTCTGATGGCCCCTGTTATAGGCGAGACCGGCGCCTCGGATGAAAGCTTTTCCATGCTAGTCATGGCCAAGACTGGTGTGCCACATAAGAAACCATGTTCACCATTCACACCATTCTCGTTGATAACTTCAGATAAAGGGTGATTTTTTAGCTAATATCTTTTTGGCAGCACTGGTTTAAACAGCTGACTCACGTTTCGTGTTTTGTTTCACTGTCAAATATTTTCAGTTTGCAAATTATTGAATTTTATTATCGAAACCGTTGGACTTCTTCCATTTTATGGCTTTTAAATGTTTTGTCTCAATGGGTACGTAAATAAGCAGAATTGTCGATTTTGGAGTGAATATCAGCCAGAAGCATTGCAAGAGCTACCAATGTATCCAGAAAAAGACACAGTTTATGGGCTGGTGGCATCATTGGACCGTACTTCTTAAAAGATGATGCGAATCGTAACGTAACTGCGAATGGTGAGCGCTACCGTGAGATGATATTCAACTTTTTTTTGCCCAAAATGCAAGAGCTTAACTTGCATGACATGTGGTTTCAACAAGACGGTGCCACATCCCACACAGCGCGCGCAACAATGGACTTATTGAGAGGCGAGTTCGGTGAACATTTTATTTCACGATCGGGACCGGTCAATTGGCCGAATAGATCGTGCGATTTAACGCCTTTAGACTATTTTTTGTTGGGCTATGCTAAAGCTCATGTCTATACAGACAAGCCCGCTTCAATTGACGAATTGGAAGACAACATTGAAGCATTTATTCGTGAGATACCAGCCGAAATGTTGGAAAGAGTAAGCCAAAATTGGACCATTTGAGGCGCAGTCAAGGTCAACATTTGCATGAAATAATCTTCAAACATTAAATTATATTGACCGCACTATCGATTCAAATAAAGATTTCATGTATTTTTCTGAATTTGATGTGTTTTTAAAAATAAAAAATTCCTATAGCTTTTAATAAATCACCCTCAACATAGGATATCGCCTTTTTCCGTTGTATGATTTTCCGTTGCGAATGATAAGGTCATCTTCACAACAAGGTTGATTAGGTTAGGCTATAGTGGCTGACTGCTAAGGGCAGTCACACTTAGGCCAGAGTACGCCCATTGTGATACCACGCGGATTGACTTCTCCTAACGCTGGAACCAGTTGGTGCTGCTGATGAACCGATTTAGTTGGCCAATGCTGGCACTTTTTAGCTCGGCCGCTGAAGTAGTAGGCTCCTAGGTGCAGGAACCTACGACTGGCAAAGCACTGCAGGAGCAGAGAAGGTGATGAATATTTTCTTCCTCCTCTTCATCCATGCAGCTTCTGCAAAAATCATTATATGGGGCACCCATCCTGCGAGCATGAGTGCCAATTGCACAGTGGCTGGTTATGACTCCTGTGAGGGTCCTTAAGGACTGGCTGAGTCCAAGTGGCTGAGTCCAAGATTTCGTTTGTTTTAAGGCAGGTGGTGCCTTCTAGCCATTTGTCATTGGCTCTATTTGTGTGAACCTTTGCAAGATGGCAGGCTGTAGCGATCGGCATGGAAGGCGGTACCCCCTGCTATGGATTGGGATGAGGTTGGACCACATCCAGCGAGTTCTTCGGCTTTGCAGTTTCCTGGTATGTCACAGTGTACCCACATGAGGTGAATGTTAAAATGCTCGGCCATCTCGTTAAGAGACAGCCTGCAATTAAGGGATGTTTTGGAGTAGAACATGACATTGTCCAGTGATTTTATGGCGGCCTGACTATCGGAACAGATGGCGATATCCCTTTTTGATTTAGCATTGTTTTTGAGCCAAGACAGCGCCTCTTTAATCGCTATGGTTTCTGCCTGAAAAACGCCGCAGTGATCAGCTTCACGGAGATAGCAATGTTGAGGTCTTGAGAATAGACACCTGCACCCACCCCTTCTTTTGTCTTTGAACCATCTGTGAAAATGCGCAGAGGATCTTTCAGCGTTTGCCTGTCAGTCATTCAGTCCGATCTGGAAGGAATGCTGACTGAGAATTTCTTTTCGAAGATGGCCTGGGGTAGTAGGCGGTCGGTGTCGCTAGGTAGGAAATTCAATTCGTTCACAACAAGAAAAAATGTAGAAATACACTTCTTCAACATCACTCTTCCATAAAGATCTGATATGCTGTTGTTCGTAGTCTTTGTCAACCAATTTTATGAGAATCAACAAGTAGAGTCTTCGTGGTAAACGAGTCGAAAACGCTTATCCTTCCACTCCATTGGTTTGACTCTTGTTCCACCAGAAACCTCATCGGTATCCAACACCAACACCACCCCTTCCCGATGACATCAGCGTCCTTTGTTTCAATATTCGAAATCAGTTTCTCACGCGTTAAACGGAAATTCCTCATTTGACGCCTCAAGACCTCGAATTATTCATTCACTTCGTTAAAAGCATGCCCGTCTCGAAGCGTGCTCCACTATGGATCGAATCTATGCTGGCAACTAGTATACCCACCCATGGATGCCGCAAAAGTTTTCTCGCCGCAACGATTGAAGGTGTGGATAAGTTAACTTGGAGCAGGCAAACTGATTGCCAATTGCTTTGCAAACTTTACCCGAACGTCAAACTTTTAGGCCGCATCTCATGTGATAATTATTATGCATATGGATGCGAGGACGGAGATTATCATCCAACGGCACGTGTGTATCTTACGGATTTCTAATCCTGTTATTACTTTCTGAATTGGATGTCATTAGACAGAACCGATTTGTCGGCATAACTCTGCGGAGTGTGGAAGTGTTTCTTCGGCGAAAAGTTTCCGGATCGAATTTGCCCGTGCAATGATATCTTCCTGGGAACTAAGCTGATTTCGGGGAACTGCTGAAGGGGCTGGCTTACTCGAGTACTCATTCATTGGGATGTTACTAATTAATTTTAGTTATTCTTTTCCTTATGGGTTTGACGAGGAAATTATGCGTGTGTGAGATGGTTGTGGTCAGGATGAGCAACAATTTGGGCAACTGTGAGTATTTTTTTGTGGCGGTCGGTAATGATGGTAATGATGGGCAGATATTACCTAATTGGTGACCTCATTGGGATAAAGTGGGGTAAGTGAGCATACGTATGTTCCAAAGAGAAATTGCAGCTTAAAGAGCGCTATTGGGTATTGGTACAAACGCCATAAAAAATTGCCTTCCGGAGATTGGTCTTATTGCTCTGCGGCACCTTAACAGCCACTGTGTATTTGAGTTCACGGACATCCAATTTCGTGGTTTCAAGGGTATGCACTTCCTTTTACTTTTACCAGGGAATAGAGTTAGGGAAAGTCTTACACAGAGAAGGCAAAACAAACAGAGACATCTTGTCCGTAAAAGGGAGGAGAAAAAGTTGAAGGCGAGGCCTTTTCTAGAACCGTGAGTTCCAAGGGCGCACTGCCTTGTTATGACACCAAATAGAGTTGTGAAATTGGACCTGCTTATGTTGATCAAGCTTATCGATCATATCGAGCTTATCATAGGTCAGCGTTGTTTGGGTATGATGCATCATGTGCTTGGGGGAATTGTGTTTAGCTTCACTAGGAGCTTGGCAGTAACGATGGGCATGAATGGTGGATCAATATCCTCAAAGACTACAGATTGTGTACCCTTTCCAAAGAGTTTGTCTGATTGGCAATTGTCTAGAATGTCACAATGTCTCGCCAGCCACATAGGAAGGAAGTTAAAAGACATGGCCATTTCGGCAATTGAGGGAAGTGTTAGAGTTGAAGGTGACAGCTTGCTTGACAGCTTGACCGGTCAGACTGGACTCAATATCGAAGTTAGTTTCCTTGCGCCCCTTCCAATGATATATCACAAGTGAAAATGGGCCATCAGCCTTAAACGGAGCTATGAAAATAGTCAACTGGCAAAATCCTGATACGCACGCAATTATTTAAACCGCTCCTAAGCCTATTGCCACTTATGGTAATTATATTTATTTGACTCCACTTCATTGTATCTCAAGGCTGCTGTTTACAAATTGCGGATTGTCTCACTCGTTTTCTTCGTGTACTGTCAGTCGTTTCAATAAAAATACATAGCTCGGTATGGTTCGCGGATTCGATTTATGTGATAGCGGGAATCGGCATATCCTGAAAGCGTACCAAAAGGTGAGCTGGTACATCTCCTGTGTAGTATCGCAGGATGATCTGCTGAGGTAAGAAACTACGCCAGACGATGCTTCGTGCAATAATGGTATCGACTCGCAGCGAAATTGTCAAGAATCAAGGACAGCTCATTGCCACGAAATTTAAGCCTATATCAAAAAGGCGCGTTCTAATTTTCTAAATGCGCGTATTTGACAGTTCTAAACGCAAAGATGGAATTAATAGGCGCGATTTCTTGTACAACTAATTCTATTTTACACGGTAGACGCGTTTTGCACGGTTGATACGTTTCATAAAAAACCGTGCAAAAAAAGAAATGAGGTAATCATGCATTTTTTGTTTTTCCAAACCGTGTTATTTTAAACAGAAATGGTTGTATTCATATATACTCGTTAACTGAAAAATGTATATAATATAAAAATATGGGTGGCGCTACAGCCCATAGAGGGCCAGGGCCTAGCTTCTCAGCAACCACTCGTGTTGTGCGTGCTATTGTTCTCTCACGAATGGAAGGGACCTACAGTTTTACACCGAATCCAAACGGCCAAGGTTGAGAAGCTTTTTCAAGACAGGAAATACTCTTTGAGCATTGTCGGTGACTCGAAAGAGGTGGGGCCGTAAAAATTATTTCTGTCGCTCAGAGCTGGAATCGAACCTACGACGTCGAGGTTGGGGTCGACGCACGTACCCACAACGCCACGGGCCACCACAAAATGTATATGGTAATAACAACAATACGATAGCGTTAGTTAACTTGGTAAACTGATCAATTCCACTCAGCAAGCCCAACCTGACCGTGACGGCTTGGCCTTTATACCAGACGTTCGGTCTCTTTTTCTTTTTCGAACGTGAAATCTCGGAGTCAAAGCCGCTTTTTTAGAGCGTTTGTTGACCATGCGCTCGAAGTGGCCAAGCTAATGTAGTTGACGAATTTTAGCCCGCCGGACTACATCCATATCCTGGCACAGCTCGTAAAGTTCGCCTCTTCTCCTCTATTCATCTTCCTCATAGAGAGGACCCTATATCCGACGTAGAATTGTTCGCAGGCACCAAGAATCAGCTGTGCAATTTTGCTTAGCATTCAGCTTTTGGAGCCATTAAGCAGGAGTGGCAAAATACGTGATTTATAGAACATGATTCGCATCCTACGAGTTAGGAGCATCGATTTCATTCCGAAGTAGCGTCGATTGCCAAGGGCGATTCTAAGTCGGATCTAGGCTAAGGTGTGGTTTTTGGAGTTCACGTTTGCCCCAACACTGCTTCACTACTTTGGAATTTAACTGGTGATCGTGTAGTTATGTACCAACATGGTATTTATTTCGCTTTTTCCTTAATAACCTTGAGACCAGCTCGTTTAGACTGTTCTGCAATCGACGTAAAGGCCAGATTTGACAGCGTAACTCAACGGTGGAACTAACTTGTAGGAGATAGTACTTTCTGCGATTACAACTGCCACCCGCAGTATCTTTACCAGTACCAGATTGTAGTAATCACCCCAGAGCGCAAATGTCTGCCGAGATCCGGTGCAGGTTTCAAGCAGTTGCAGCTGTGAACTGCACGGAGCATCGTGTTTGTTTTAGAGTAGTCCGACTCAAAAGGATCAGTTAATAAGTGCCTACACGAAACCAAGGAAAGGGCTCTACGAGGTGCATCAAATACAAAAACGAAAGACAAACACGAAAATGCTCTTGGAACAGTTTTTTTGCAAGCTCATCTTAGACACATCGGGACCCTAAGGATGAGACAAACGAGATCTCTCTAATGCATTCAGCCGACTGTTTGCCATTCAAAATGGAAACGTTAACCTTATCCATTTGCAGTCCTCGAAAATTGCATTCGAACAGATTTGTGTGAGGCATGAACTGCAGTGTAATTTAGACGTTCACCAGAGAGAGCGGTTGGCTTGTAGTGAAAAAGACAGCCCGAGAGCCAGAAGAACAGAAGAAACTCTTTGAGAGAGACGGAGAGTGGCGAAATAAACCACCACGTATTTAGAGCACCAGTGTCACTTGAAGACCGACAAAGTTGGACTGTCCACAGTTCGGACTTATCCAAGACGATTCCAAGAAGCATTTCAAAACGTGACCTATTCCCTAAAAGTGCACCAGATTGGAGGTGATCCTCACAAACTTTGCCCACCGTTGAGTGTTTCAGAAAAGAAACCCAAAGCGACCTCCCCCGGTGTCCAGATGTGAGGGCATTCGTGTTGTGTGCACTCTCCGCCGCGCGGCTCAATAGACGAAAAAACACGCAATTAAAGTTTAAAAATAAATCCCTCTCCCACTCGGCTCTCGCGTAGTCGTTCACGCCGTTCACGCTCTCATCGATCAGCGGGCGCGTCCCGAAATAAACCGCATTGGCGCGTCGTCACCGATCTCGCCTGTCAGTTGAAGATCGTCTCTTGCGGGGAAATCACTGGTCGTCTGGTATGTGGACACCTCCACGCTGTCTCTGTCGTCTAATCCGTGTGTGCATTTTTGTTTTTTGTCTCGCAACAAGTGAAGAACAAGAACACGAAGTCCAGTGAAGTGAGAAGAAGTAGTTTAGTGAAAAAAGAGGATATGTCGGAAACAGTTGGATTCTGTGCGGTGTGCCAGGTTCAGGCGAAGCAGTTCTGCTCGGCCTGCAAGAAGGTGATGTACTGCAGTGCCGAGCACCAGAGGGCGCACTGGAAGAAGCACAAGAACGAGTGTCGTTCGTACAAGATCGCCCAGAGCGAGGAGCTGGGCCGGTTTCTGCTGGTGACGCGCGACATCAAGGCCAATCAGGTTGTCTTCACGGAGAAGCCGTTGGTCGTCGGACCGCAGTGGTTTCACTCGAAGCAGAATACTAGGAATCCACAGGTCCCTTGCGTGGGATGCTTCATGCCGTGCCGTCTGGACCAGTACCAGTGTCAGAGGTGAGCAGTTAGCTGTGGGGGCCTTCCATTCCAGCTAATCGGTGTTCGTTTTTCAGGTGCAAGTGGCCGGCCTGCTCGCCGAACTGTGCCGGGCTGTCGGATCCCCACTGGCATGCGGATGAGTGTGCGGTCTTGAAGCTGGGTCCTGGCCCATCCGGGAAGAGTGTCGAGGCACGGATGGACTACTTCCGGTGCGAGGCCCTCTTCGTGCTGAAGTGCCTTATGCTGCAGGCGCAGGACCCCAAGCGGTGGGCGGAGCTGCTGGACATGCAGAGCCACGAGGAGGACCGCTTCGACTCCGATCTGTATCTGTAAGTGCCGCTGCCGGGTGATTTTCACTGTTCTTGCAAATCCGCCGCCTCTTTTCAGAGAAGCCGATGACCGCATTGTCAGCTACCTGCAAAGGAACTACCTGAACATCCTGAAGCAGAAGGAGTGCAAGAAGAAGGAGAAGTTCCTGCCGCAGTGCGGGGGGCACATTCTGCACAAGATCTGCGGCATCATTGAGACCAACTACATGTGCATCAACCTGCCGACGGGGCTCGAGCTGAGCGGCCTGTTCTACACGGCGTGCATGATGGAGAACACGTGCCAGCCGAACTGCTACTTCCGCTTCGACAACGAGCACGGCTTCAAGATCTCCGTCGTGGCCGGCAGGGACATCCGCAAGGACGAGCACCTGCACATCATGTACTCGAACATGCTGTGGGGCACCCAGATGCGGCACGAGCACCTCATGATCACCAAGCACTTCGTGTGCAAGTGCGAGCGCTGCCGCGATCCCTCGGAGTTCGGCACGTACCTGAGCGGCCTGATCTGCGTGGGCGACGTGAACAAGAAGTGCGGCGGGATTCAGCTGCCGAAGGACCCGCTCTCGCTGGACACCGACTGGGCCTGCAACAAGTGCCCCGTGCTCGTCGAAACGGATCACGTAAGTCGATGTTTGGTACGTAGGGCGTACTCACTGTGAATCCATTTCAGGTGCGCTTCCTGCTGTCCAACATAACCGACGACGTGAATGACATCCTGGAGAAGAAGCCGAAGGTCCACCAGCTGGAGGACATGATTGCTATGCTGTCGCTCCTCCTGCACCCGAACCACTACCACCTCTTCACGCTGAAGCACACGCTGGTGCAGCTCTACGGCACCGAGCCCGGCTACCTAATGAACGAGCTGAGCGATGAGCTGCTCCAGAAGAAGCTTAGCATGTGCGACGAGATGCTGACCGTGTGCGACACCCTCGACCCGCATACCGTCAAGCTGTCCGTCTACGTCTCGATCATCCTCATTGAGATGCACAAGGCCCTCAAGGAGCAGGGCAAGCGGCTGTGTGAAGCCACCCCCAAGCGCAGTGCCGAGGGAATGGACAAGTTCAGAGAGGCCCGCAACCATCTGAACAGGGCGACCAGCGTGCTGGCCAAGGAGCTGGACACTCTGACGGGCTGCAAGCTGAACGACGCCATCCAGAACGCCGGCTTTGACCTGGACCTCTTGATTGCCTGTGCGAAGGAATAAAATAAAAAATAAGCTTTTAACGAAAGAGGCGTTCGAGAAACTTTTCAAATTTCAGGTCATCTTCATTTTTCCGCGTCGCTGAACACCAGTCGGGTTCTTTGTTCGCAACTCTGAATCGGTGGAAATTGAGTTGGAGTCGCTGCGAGTACTTCGGCGAGGTCGAGAAGTCTGTTTGGTTCATCGACTCGTGTCCTCCCACTGTCCTCCGGTGAAGTGAGAGTTCAGTGAATAAGTGCCAGAGTGGGTGCCGGAAACTTCGTCTAAGTCATCACTCGATGGGGGAAGTGATTGCAGAGTGTTAACAGTCCTCGTAGTTTACTGGAAAATTGTTTTTGAGAACTTCTCACTTTTCGCACTTTAAATTTTGAGGAATCCACTGGTGGTGGGAATAGATTTTACTGGTTGGTGTGAAGATTACTTGGATGAGGGAGCACATCGTTCGATGGCTAAAAATGCTGCTCTGAAATGTGACCTTAGCGCACAGGGAAACGATTCTTCAAGAAACTCAGGTCTCTTTGAAGTGACTAAGGAGGGATTTCTTAAAAGATGTGGTCCAATTGGAACCGCGTTCGCTGTCCTTGCTCCACATCCGTCGATTTATGTTCATTAAGCTGTAAAAATACATATGAGTAGACATACCCTGTGAAGACATACTTTGTGAACGTCTTGAAAGTCGGAAATTAGAGTTTCTATAACAATGGCAAGACAGTGTTAGAGAGACAATATTTCTACTCTGGTTTCTCATCCATCACAAAGATGTTTCTGTCCATGATATGTTCTTAAGTCCTAATGAAGGATGTCTCCTTGGTAGCCTGTGTCGGACTAGCCTTGCTTGAAACACCCACGATAAGGGCCTGTTGGCTGCAAATAATTGCCGCCAGGTTCCCGGTAAACGCTGTGTACGAGTAAAAAGAAATTGGGAAAAAGAAATTTTTCGACTGAGCGACGAAAATGTCAGTTATGACCACATATTCCTCGAGCAACAAACCAATCTGATCTGACCTCGACCTGAGTGACCTCGTTCTTCAATAAATTTTGTTGCGATTCTTATCTCATTGTTGAGCTACACCGACCATTTCTACTAGAGTCTTTCAGATGCTGAAAGCTGGTTTCATCATACACAAAATGGGTTCCCGAAAAACCTTGAAATCCTAAAGCGATGATCTTGCAAAAAGATGGTACATATGTTGCACAATTTATCGCAATTTCTTAGCGATCTTGACCAATAGGTCGTTGTCTATTGGCTTGTTGCGCTTTTCCCAATCCCTCGGCCTTCAATCACTTACCGGCCAATGGCTCATCCCTCTTCGCTCGATTGCTTGTCACATGTCGCGCAATTGGTCTGCGATAAATCCATAGTCGTTCAATAGATTCTCCCATGCCGTGCTCTCTTAGTCGATGCCCAATAAGCGGCCTTCAGCCGATCATCGCTCAATGCGATCAATCGGTATTCGCTGATTGCTCTTAACTCCAGGGGAATGGTTCTTGTCTCTGGCTTTCATACTCACAATGAGAAGCTACAACACAAGTTTGTAGTAGCGATAAGCGATCTGACGGCACGAATCTTGCAGATAAGAAATGTGAGGAGCTCAAAATCAGGCCGGTGGTTAACCATGGCGTTGTGGGTATGGGCGGCGAACCTAGTGCACTTAGATCTATGTTGTTTCACAGTCCCACCTCTTAACAGTCACTGACAATAAGCAGTATTTCTGTCTAGAAAATGCTTCTCAAACGTGGCTCATCGGAGTTGGCATAAACCTGTAGTTCCCTTCTACTAGTCAGAGAACATTAGCACACACAACACTATTGGTTGCTGCGAAGCTAGCCCCAGGCCCTCTACGGGCTGTAGTGCCACCCACATTACATTATTATTATTAACATAAGACGGATCCTAAAGAAGCTGAAGTCTAGGTCGAAGATTATCATTTCTGGTGCTGATTCTTCAGTGAATGCAGTCTACTTCGATGGATGGAAATTGAAATCGAAATGAGTCTTCTATGGACCGTCAGATTAACCTATGGACAACAAAAGAAACTCATTCACCTTCATGAAGGCTCAGTTGGAAGCATACGAATGCAAAACCGGCGAGGAGCACTACACTTCTTCAAATCCTTGATTCATCCGAATCATGGTAGGCTCGAGTGGTCGGAAATAGGCAGTTCTAGTGAAAGGAATTACAGAAGTGATACTAGACTGAAGCTATCGACGATCGGCGTATTGTAAAGTAGCTCTCTTAAGACTGGATGCGGCGCAGAAATACCACACCACTGTGACATCATATACTAGCCCTGAGAGTCCTTTAAAGACATTCTGAACGAACATGTAGACCTTCACACTAGCGATGGGCGATTGCGAATGAAATTCACAATCGAATAAATTGGCAATTGTTAAAATTTGAATTCGATTGTCGATTTATTCGGTCTCGTCACAAAACAATCGAATAATAATCGAAGCGAGTCGATTATTCTCAGTACCTACTACCACCAACAGAATGCCGGGTACTAATTCCTCGATTTATTCATATGTTGGCGTCAGTGTATAAAATCAGCGTAAGGCTGTGTCTCCAATAAGAAACTATACCTACCAAAATAGGAACATTTGGAATGGAAATAAAGCCAAACCTCTGTAGTTGGAACATCCTTAAATCGAATTTTCTATAATTCAAACCAAATATCTGAACAACATGGGTTTCCGTGGCTATTCGAATTTCGGGGGTTCGACTGTATTCTTCGTCTTTCTCACCCAATGAGTGAGAGGTTTGTACTTTCACTCTCATAAATGTACAATTTAAATTTTAGTAGTGAAACGAAATGAAAAAGAGATGGGCAATTGCGAGAATCGGCGGATAGACACAATTTAGTGATCTCCCTCCGACTTGAAGAATCGACGAATACACACAATTTAGCAATCTCCCGCAGAATTAAAGAATCGACGAATACACACTGTATAGCAATCTCTCTCTGACTTGAAGAATCGGCGAATACCGCAATCGTTGGCGATTGGAATCGGACCTACAAGAATCGAAATTCAACAATCGACTGCGCTCAATTCGAATTCTGTTTGATTTGTTTTTATTCGCAATTGCCCATCGCTACTTCACACACAGTAGGGGTTCCATGAAATTTGCTGCGGTTTCATCCTGATCAGTTGCGGTTGGGTGGCTGTGGTTTGACAACTTTACCACAAATGTGATACGATCACACAAAGCAACAACGTAAAAGGACTCGTGAAGGAAATACAATGGTCGGTCTTTCCTATACAGTTTGCCTTAGAACAAGTTCGATGCACGGAAGCACTCGGGGCTATTGTTTTCCTCCAACTCTAAGAGAGACGGCATCTTGGACGGGAAATCCAGAGAAACTACGATACAGCACTAAAGACGAATAGACTAACTTCCACCAACCCTAGCCTCAGAAAGTTTTCCAACGTTTTTGTTCCAATCACAGGTCTTTATAGCCGACGTTGAGCAAGAAGCGGTCACGAAGTCAGGTGTCAGATGGTGGAGGACAGGAGATTGTAAAGGCTCCGTAAACAGCTGTATGACGCTGTATGGTTGGTTCAGTGCCTGCCATCGGATATTGGGGTCACCGGTTCGAATCTGATTGGTTTTCAAATCCAGTCATAATTTCAGGATCAAATAAATTGCACTGGGTCTCACAATGGACCAACAATCGTCCAAGAGTACCGGCAAATTTCGCTGGCAGCCCAATAAGCTAACCTAACTTAAAGGCTGCGGTTCTCCCCTGCTTACGTTGCGCCATGTCAAAAAATTGAAAACTCATAACCAACAAGTGTAATGCTTCACAATGACTGAAGTTGGTCTTTTTTGACTTTTTCATAGTTTGGCAGTTCATTCTCAAATATGTAATAAGTTGGTTGGCGCTGTAAGATGAATGTGCACCGCAAACAACAAGACCATCAAGCTCGTTGAATATCTGACTAATTGCCTCGAATTTTGTTGGTTGGTCGGTTTGAAGCCTTTCCCCCTTGTGTACATCACATTAAAGGCGGTCGTCCTGTTGCGGTTTCCCACCTGTTCAGATACTGTAATGACTAGAGTTGAAAGCTCTAATCAGTCTCCGGCCTAGCAGAGCGATAGTGCACGAAGAAGCAACACATGTCCCTATCCTATTCTATGGGTGAATACGAAACGACTTTGTTGAAATCCTCCTACTAGTCAACGATAGCCTCTCCCACAGACTAGCCTCTGCATAAATTGACCACTCTCTTCAGTATCAGCAAAATGCATTTACCCTAATTATCGCTGCACGCTTTTTTTCCCCAGTTACCGCCATTAATTCTGCATGAAGTAACAAAACATCTGCTTACATTCTTTCGACCACCATCAACTCCACGAACACACCCCCACCCCCCGAAGCAGAGACAGACACTGTGCATGCTTACATATTCCGTCGGAAACTTTTTCAATTAGAAGAACCCCCTAGTGATAATTTCGTGGTTAACATCTGAGACCGGTTTGCCAGGATCTGCGAATAGTTGAAAAAAGTGCCACCCGCCGCCCAGCCAGTGCATCTCCATCCAAACCAGCTAAAGTTTCTCTCGTGAAACGAGAAACATTTCCACTCCACGAGATGACAGCTTCTCCTGCACTCGCGCGAGGTCCTTGATCATTATTCGCGTGCGACGAGTGTGTGCTCGCATTTCTGATGGAAGCGTTAATTATGACAAGCGGAATTTGCGGCATCAATGCCAGCTCGAGGACAAAGCGGAAAGCCGATACGAAGCAAGGAGCAATCCTCTCTCGCAGCTGCAATTACAAAGTTTCCCCAATTGAATGTGTTGCGAGTGTGCGTCGACGTTTGGCTGCTGAAATGGATGCCGCAGGTGCACAGGCCAGGGGCTGACGAAGCTGATGGAAGAGATGCTGGACCTTGCGAGGTGGAAGTTATTGGATTCTCGGGAATCGGAGGAAGTCGGCAGGATCTCGCAAGAGGCATCCCATCGAGCGTCGGGAATGTAATTGGGAATTAGTGTAATTACACCGCAGCTTGTGGCGTGGAAACCCTAGACTTGAACTCAAACCAGCTGCTGTCTCAGTTGCATCGGTGCTCATTTCAGGACGGTCTTAGTTGAGGGCGAGATGAACGACCTTCTTTCCCCAGTCAGCCCACCATCGTCGTTGAGCAGTAGGCAGTAGGCAAGCGGAAAAATAATCAACAATGAACAAATCATAATCAGCATCGTCGTCCTCGACGGATGTCGATCCGATTAATGTTCGCAAACGCATTTGTCAGCAGTCGAGGGAGGGGAGAACCCGGGGCAACTCATGCGTGACTGAATGAATGGCAGCATGCTTCGAACATAAATTCAGAAAATGTCATTCACATGGAATCGTGTGCTGCAAATACACACATTTTATCCTAATTACCAGTCAGGTGGAAGTTGTTTTGCTCTTTCACCGCTCCACCCCATCGTGTGCGTATGCAGAGTGTGCTTGTTAGGTGGGCTGGGGCGACACGGTTTGTAGATCAGATTGGATTGGATGCCGACGTGCCGGGCAAAGGGGTTGTTTTGTGCGTGTGTCAGGGAATTTGTAAAGCAAATAGTTGCCTCTGGCTTTTGAAATTAAGTCGGGGTTTTTTTTTTGAAAAAAACCTGCTTTTTTTTTCCTGTGGCACGGCCTTGGTTCCTGAAAAGGACTGAATGACGCTTTGCAACACCTTCACCAGTCAGTCCTTTGAATTCCGGCACTTCCACTTGCACTGCAATCAAATTACCGCTAGTAGCCTAGATTCCATCCAAATTACCGCTAGTTACCTAGATTCCACCCGTGGTGATGTTTGCAGGCCACTCCCGCAACCGCGATTTCAAAAATAATCTCTAAATTATTGCAATCCCATGTGTGTTCATTAAAAAACAATTTGCGTGCGAAACACGCAGATTTTCCTGATTGAATCCCGATAATGAATTGTTTTGCAGCGATTATCGCGGCAGGGATTTGCTGGCATCGCATTAGGGGATGAACACGAATGTTGGGGTTAATAATTAAGCGGGATAACAAAGGTTAGTGGGGGCTTTCGATTTAAATCGATATTTCAATTTGATTAAGGTTATGTTTGTGGAGTTTTTTTTTTCTGTTTGAGGTTAGAATTAAATTGTGGTTCAACACTAAAATGAAAACTTTTTTGAAGCGGGTATTTGTTGTTGATTAATTAATGTGATGGCGGTATAATAGAGAACTAATGATCACAGGCACCATTGGAACAGGTGACAAGCTGATTCTTAAGACCCGAATTTTGTTGGACTCGTGCCGATGCTATTTGGATGGAAAATGAAACCCTATTGAAGGAGAATCCGTAACTAAAGTTAATTCTCATTGAATTTACTGGAACTGTTTGAGCTGAAGCAGAAAATTGAAGTTCTGTGCCAACCTCCGACCAGTGCACTTGCTTTCGCGGTGCATTATAATAATAATATGGTTGGCACTACAGCTCGTAGAGGGCCAGGGCCTAGCTTCTACGCAACCACTCGTGTTGTGCGTGCTATTGTTCTCTCACGAGTGGAAGGGACCTACAGTTTCATGCTGACTCCGAACGGCCAAGTTTCGCTGTCATGTGATTTCTTCAACATCGTCCTGGAGAAGATCGAGCGAAATTCACACGCCAACACTAGAGGCACGATCTTCCAGAAGTACGTGCAATTGTTAGCTGAGTTCTGCCAATTATTGGCGTGATTGGCAGAACTCAGTGAGCCGTCAGTGAGGCATTGAGATGGAAGCGGCTAAAATATGTCTGGCGGTGAATGAGGGCAAAACGAAATAGTCCTCAAAAAAGGACATACAACATCGACGTCTTGGACAGAGCGTCACAATGAGCAGCTATAACTTCGACGTAGTCAAGGACTTCACTTACCTCGGCTCCGGAGTAAATTGTACAAATAACATTAGTACCGAGATCAAGGTATGTTGACCCGCTGTTTCTTCGAGCTCAAGAGGCAATTGAGTACTAGAGGCCTCTCGAAGAACCAAGTTGACTCTATACAAGACACTGATCATCCCATACGGCGCGGAGGCATAGACAATCTCGAAAGCGGATGAAGAAGTCCTTGGTCTCTTTGAGAGCAAGATTCTACGTGCGATCTTTGGTCCTGTTTGTGATGACGGGCTCTGGAGGAGAAGATTCAATACCGAAGTGTACGAGCTGTACAGCGACATGAGCCTAGTTAGGCGTCTACGGATGCAACGCCTACGGTAGATAGGTCATATAGAGCGGATGGACACCACAACTCCAGCCTGAAGAATCTTCGAGTCCGAACCTGTCGGGCAACGCAACAGAGGACGCCCGCGTGGAGACCCAAGTGGAGAAGGATCTCAACCAACTTGGTGTGCGAAACTGGAGACAGCTAGCCAGAGATCGCGCTAGTTGGAGAGGCATGTTGGTAGAGGCCAGGTCCACCTCGGACTGTAGCGCCACACAAAGAAGAAGTCCTCGTTTAACAGTCTACTTAAGTGATGTTTTCAGATTCACAGTTTGAACTACGATTCTACTTCGAGCTGAGAGACTTCAGTCTTAAGTTTTTACTAGAACTTTCATACATCTCTTTATTTTCTCGATCGTGCGCTTCTTGACCTGTTTCCTTCCATCAAGTTCGCCAGGCTAACCGGGCTCAATTTTTATAAGCATCGTCGCCCTCGTTTTCTTGAATGTGCCGGCCTGCCCTCGTTGTCAAACGAGGGCTTTTTTCTGGGCGGCGTTTTTAGACCCAGCCCATTCGAAGCAGTTTCATTTCTCTTGACTGTAACACCTGGCAGGGGTGAGTCCAACTTAGAGCTTCATGGAGGCACATTCGTCGATCGAATGTAACTTTTCGACGTAAAACTGTTGTGGTCATGCTCTACGCCATTGTCAGATGAAAAATCCTGAATGTGATCTGAGTCTGAAATGATCTGAGTCAATGTTGACTTCTCGCAATGTGATCAATCCTGTTGGTGGTTGAGTCAATTTGTGAATGTTGAGATGTGGGAGTCACGTACTGGCTGCAAAACAGTTTCGCGTCTTGAGGAAATCGAAAATCTTGGGTCTGGAAAGATTGTCCAGCTACACTGGCAAATATGTCTTCCTTAGTTAGTTTGGTGTTGAAATCTTATAGAACAAATGTTGCTGCGGAGTTGATGGTATATCCTTTTAAGGATTTCATCGCAGATGTTCTTGTTAACGTCATTCCTACTCTCCGTTGGATCACTGGTGCAGATTAGACTGATATTCCCAAATTCCTCCTCCCTATCATCTTTGCGTGGCGCATCCCATCGCACATCCTGTAAGGTGGTGATGTCTGCTTTGTAGACTTCTTAGGTCTCTGCAATTTCCTCGGTCTGTTAAGGGAAATGTGACCACCAATACCGTGTAATGAAAAGATATTGGTTCCATTCTGTTTTGTAATCTGCGTACCAAAAGAACAAACATCGTGACAGCACCCTATTATGCAGATGTTCTCTCTTATTGATCTATCATCTACTATGTTTTCTTATTCTTACACTCATGTTTAATTGCTATGCACATAATGTTATCTCATTCTATGTTTTCTCATTATGTTAAGTTCTCATCATATTCAATGCTCATGTTAATCGCTTATCTCAATATTCATGTAAAATGATCATATTATGTTCTCTATTTCTCATTTTTTGTAATTTTCAACTATCTCATGTTCATATGATACGTACTCAATCTCAAGGTCAGGAATTAAGCTCTTCGATTATCAAAGCGTGGCTCGGTCTTTTGCCGCCGACACTCAGAATACACACATCGTTGTTCCAATTTTAATAAATTCAATTTTGTACAATTTTGAATGATTTGTTTTTTTCATCGATAATAGTGCAATCCTAAACAATTTTCTGGTCCTTCTAAGCCGAATTAATTAAACTAAACTATTTTGACAAATAAGTGTGATTGAAATTTATGGACACATACATGTGGTATATATTGGACATTTGTATGGTATGGTTTTTTGAACATATATATATATTTTGTGATAAGCTGATGCATGTGATGAAAGATTTCCTATAACCCGAGATATTTCTTATAAATTTATATCGTAATTATTTCGGACTGCAATTACATATCAGACTACTTGTAATATTCATATTTGAAATTATTCATAAAAAGCGTGATGAACATCATAAAGACGTTTTGACTTTCGTGAAGGGGAGTCTGACTCGCGCGGTATCGTTTGCGGAAAACATAGACGATAAGGTCTTACTAGAATTGCTCGAAATACGTTTCCAAAAACTGCAAGATGATTGGAAGGAATTCCGTGCGTTACAAAATCAGCTTTTAGAATGCGCGGGTGAATCTGACAGCGAGGACGCAGAATTAGAATTTTCCCAATACGAATCCAAATACCTTTTGGCGCTATCCACTATCAAAAAAGTGATTCACGATAGGAGAAAATCGGAGCCACATTCCTGTAGCCAATGCAGCGACGATAATTTGACAAATCAGGAAGCAGAAAGTAATAACTTGAAATCAATGCAGTCTGTATCAATTTCTTTGCCTAAAATTGATATCGCACCCTTTTCTGGTGACTACAAAGAGTGGCCAAGTTTCAGAGATATATTTCAAGGTACCATCGATAAGAAATGTAGTTTGTCCACGACGCAGAAATTCCGTTACCTTAAATCGTACTTACGCGGTGAAGCAGCCAATCTCATTCGGCACATAGCGGTTACAGATGCAAATTATTTAGACGCTTGGGATCGTTTAGAGAAGCGATACGATCGGTCGAACTTAATTATCCATTCGCATATACAAACGTTCCTTTCTATGCCCAATATGGGTTCCGGTAGTGTTTTGAACTTACGAAAAATAACAGATTGCGCTGATGAGACTATTCGGGGTTTAAATGCTTTAGGATCGACCACACGCGATCCTTGGGTCAATTATCTTCTGCTTCAGAAACTTGACCTTGATACACAACAAGCATGGTCAGAAGAGATAGGATCTAGGAGTGATTGCACCGTGGGTGAATTAGTGTCATTTTTGCAAAAACGTTGTGATGCGTTGGAGTCTTGCCAAGCATTTTCTCGTTTAAGTTCATCTCGAAAAAACTCTAAATTAATACAATCACACTTTGCAGAATCTAATTTTATTTGTCTGAAATGCAAATTAGATCATACATTATCCAAATGTTCTCAGTTTCTTTCGTTTGATATAAACACTCGTCGTAAATTTGTGAAAAAACACTCTCTCTGTTTTAATTGTTTACGTTCTGGACATACTTCACTCCAGTGTCGTTCTAACTTCCGTTGCAAAACGTGTAATTCGCGGCATCATTCGCTCGTTCACATTCAATCATCGTCATCGTCGTCATCATCGTTAAGCCCTCCAAACTCGATCGCTCAAGAAACCTTCGACAATCGAACATCTAGTCCAGGATCATCAAATCATCTAACAACAACACAACCAAAGGTTTCGCTTTGTTCTTCCATACCACCTAAGGGTAATACACACAAACCATTTCGCTTCGCTCAATCGCTATTACCCACAGCCATCGTTCACGCTATAGATAAGCAAGGAAACCCACAAACCATTCGGTTGTTGTTAGATACTGGATCTCAGGTATCCTTCATTACTGAAAGTACGGTTCAACGCTTGAATCTTAATCGGAAACACGCGCGTATTCCCGTTCTAGGAGTTGGGTCAACTTCGGCTGGTACCACGAATGGTGTTGTATTAGTGAAATTATTCTCTCGATTTACTCAAGACTTCATAGAAGTTCAATGCTACGTTGTATCTAAACTCACATCGTTACTGCCTGCGTATCCTTGTACTATTTCTGACAAGAGAGTCTTCGCTTCATTCAGTTTGGCTGACCCTAACTTCAATAGTCCTAATCACATCGACATTTTAATCGGGGCCGACAAGGTGTTCAGCATTTTCAATGGATCAGCAATTAAGGGTGAGGAAGGCCAACCTGATCTCATTCCCACAATTTTCGGATGGGTCGTATGTGGAAACACAGCCACATATAAAGCTGTTGACTCATATTGTACTCAATTAAACACAGAACATACATTTGATCTGGAACATTTTTGGCGTGTTGAGGAAATATATCAAAAGCCGCGTTTGTCTCTTGAAGACCAATACGCAGAAGATATATATGTTAAAACCCATTCTCGACTACCTGATGGCAGGTATATGGTTCACTTACCGTTCCAAAATGTCGGTAATTTTGATTTTGGCAATAGCATTGATATCGCGTTGAAGCGCTTTAAATATATGGAACGGAAGTTAGAATCTAACAAGCATTTGCGAGACGAATATATTCGCTTCATGGACGAATATGAAAACCTAGGGCACATGGAAGAGATACCATCCAATGAATTGACAGTTTCTTCAAATCGATGTTATTATTTGCCCCACCATGCTGTTTTAAAAGAAGACAGCAGTACTACCAAAGTCAGGGTAGTCTTTGATGGATCGGCGAAATTACCTAATAGTCAATCACTTAATGAAGTTCTTCTAGCAGGTCAAAGTTATCAACGAGACCTTTTCTCAATATGCATTCGGTTTCGTTTTTACCTCTATACTATATCTGGAGATATAGAGAAAATGTTTCGACAGATAAGAATGACCAAAGATCATATCGATTTCCAAAGAATCGTATGGAGAAAATCGCGTGACTTACCTTTGAAACATTATCGTCTCTTGACTGTTACATATGGCACAACATCCGCTCCTTTTCTAGCAGTTCGAACTTTGTATCAACTTGCTCTGGATTCGCGTCAAACATATCATCGGGCTTCAGAAGTATTGTTAAACGATTTTTATATGGATGACGTCATGACGGGTGCGGACTCTATCGAAGAAGTCACTTCACTGCGGGAAGAACTAGTAACAGTATTAAGTTCGGGCGGTTTCAACCTAAGAAAATGGACAACAAACTGCTGGCCTTTGCTAATCTCCTTGCCGGAACAACAGCGCGAACTTTCCCCAATTGAATTTGAACAGTGTTCTTCAGTTAAGGTATTGGGCATGCAATGGTGTCCTTCTAAAGATTGTTTCTTCTTCAAGGTTAATTTGAGCTCTTCTATTGTATACACAAAACGCAGCATACTATCGGAATCTTCGAGGATTTTTGATCCAATAGGGTTTTTAGCTCCAGTAACCATCGGCATAAAAATACTTTTCCAGGACTTGTGGCGAAAGGGACATAATTGGGATGAAGAGATATCAAATGATCTTGCTGAGCGATGGAGAATGATTCGTACGGAACTTCCCTTGCTTGAATCTATATCTATTCCAAGGCTTTTGTGGAACAACAAGCTTAACTTCGAACTTCATGCCTTTTGCGACGCATCACTCGACGCCTACGCAGCTGTTATTTATTGTCGTAGTGTTAACGCGGACGGATGTATTAATGTATCTCTTGTTGCAGCGAAGACTAAGGTTGCACCTCTAAAAGTATTATCCTTGCCTCGACTTGAGCTATGTGGAGCTATTCTTCTAACAAGACTAATAAAAAAACTTAAGACTTCTTTTCAGGAAAAAGAAATAAAAGTTTTTGCGTGGACAGATTCGTCGATTGTCTTACATTGGCTGTCTGAATCGCCCAAAACGTGGTCAGTCTTCGTAGCTAATCGGACCTCAGAAATCCTGACATCAATTCCTAGGCAAAATTGGAACCATGTCCGGTCAGCTACCAACCCAGCCGATATCGCCACTCGTGGAATTTCACCATCTCTTTTACATACAAATGAGATGTGGTGGAAGGGCCCTGAATGGCTTTGGAAAGAAAGATTACAGTGGCCAGTATCGCATCCATGTACCAAAGGAGTTTCTGTACCAGAGTTAGAGAAGAGAAGTGTAGCGAGACATCAGGTTTTAGTTACCAATATATAAAGTCTTAATATATTCGAAGACATCATATTCAAATCGTCCAATTGGTGGAAAACTGTTCGTATCGTGGCATATGTTTTACGGTTTATCTCGAACATTCGTCTTAAGAATCATCGTCAATACTATCATTTATCAACAGAAGAGATTTTCAATTCTAAGACTCTGCTTATAAAATGTGCTCAAAATTCGTTATTTTCCTCGGAAATCAGTGTACTAAAAAGATATACTTCATTGCCAAATAAGAGTAAATTGAAATCGTTAGCCCCTTTCATTGATTCAAATGGTGTAATACGCGTTGGCGGTCGATTAAAGGAATCAGAATTATCGTATAGTGCAAAACATCCTATTATTCTTCATAAATCTCATCCAATATCACGACTAATAGCTGAATATTTTCATAAAAAATATTTTCATTCTGGTGTATCTCAACTTTTGTCAATAATAAAACAAGAATTTTATATTTTAGGATGTAGAAATCTCATTCGGAACTTAGTGCACAAATGCGTTACTTGCATACGTCAAAGACAGTGTTCCTCAAAACAATTAATGGGAAATCTACCAAAGGAACGTATTCGGTATTCGCGACCATTTAGCATAGTCGGTTGTGATTACGCTGGCCCTTTGATACTCCGGTTATCACGCGGGAGAAACCCTAAATTCAGAAAGGGTTACATTGCAGTGTTCGTGTGTTTCGTAACAAAGGGCATTCATTTAGAACTCGTCGGTGACCTCTCCTCAAATGCATTCTTATCAGCTCTAGATCGTTTCGTAGCTCGTCGTAGAAAACCAACCGAAATTTGGAGCGACAACGGTACCAACTTTCATGGAGCAAAAAAGCTGCTTGACGAAATGCACAGGTGCCTTCTTAGTCAGCAACATCAGAACATCGTTGCAGACCATCTTTCTGCAGATAACATCGCTTGGAAGTTTATACCTCCTTCTGCACCTCACTTTGGTGGGCTGTGGGAGGCAGGCGTTAAATCTGTTAAGACCCACCTGAAACGGGTTATTGGTAACCATATATTAACCTACGAGGATCTTTATACATTGTTAACCAAAATTGAAGCGTTGCTGAATTCTCGCCCCATGTGGCCAACAGGCGACAGCGAACCCACTGCGTTATCACCTGCCCATTTTATGATTGGTCAACAATATACAGCAGTTCCTCAACCTGAAATAGAACATACTAATTCACCTAAAACAAATTGGCATCTTTTACAGATTCTTATGCAGGGTTTCTGGAAGAAATGGCATCAAGATTATTTGACATCATTGCAGCAGCGTCCCAAGTGGCAAGGTAGCCAACCTGACATTCAAGTAGATGACATTGTACTCCTGAAGGAATCAAACTTACCTCCATCGAAGTGGATACTTGGACGTGTCGTTAAAACTCATCCAGGCACTGATAACAAAGTTCGTGTTGTCACCGTTAAGACGAAATTTAAGGAATACATCCGCCCTGTTGTGAAGATTGTGCCTCTCTCTGTAACTGAAAGACCGGAGTCTTTCAGGGGGGGCTGAATGTTTTGTAATCTGCGTACCAAAAGAACAAACATCGTGACAGCACCCTATTATGCAGATGTTCTCTCTTATTGATCTATCATCTACTATGTTTTCTTATTCTTACACTCATGTTTAATTGCTATGCACATAATGTTATCTCATTCTATGTTTTCTCATTATGTTAAGTTCTCATCATATTCAATGCTCATGTTAATCGCTTATCTCAATATTCATGTAAAATGATCATATTATGTTCTCTATTTCTCATTTTTTGTAATTTTCAACTATCTCATGTTCATATGATACGTACTCAATCTCAAGGTCAGGAATTAAGCTCTTCGATTATCAAAGCGTGGCTCGGTCTTTTGCCGCCGACACTCAGAATACACACATCGTTGTTCCAATTTTAATAAATTCAATTTTGTACAATTTTGAATGATTTGTTTTTTTCATCGATAATAGTGCAATCCTAAACACATTCTAAATGGATATATCTTGCTAACCGAATTCATTTCTCATCGATTCGATTGTTGAGCGACGTGTTGGGCCGGACTTACTAAACTCTTGCTAGACTCATATGTAGTTAAAATTACTCGCTTTGAAATGTGCCACGATTAAGTCAGTCAGTCAGTCGGTCATCTCAATCCGTAAGATGGACTTCAGTCAAGTCAAGTAGACAATTTGTGATAACATTTGGTCCAATCGAACCCGGTGTAGAGGTACTACCAACAAAGCAGTTTCTATTATAAGCATCACTTCAGAAAAATCAAATTCAGGGACTAACAAATTTTCAAATGCAATCGGAGTGGTTTTGTCATCAATTTGGCATCGCAAACATCTGCACCTAGTTTCGCATACACTGGTGTGCCGCAGGGTTGAGCTATGTGTACTATTCCTTTTCTGAGATTAGCAAATACCATTCGTCTTCTTCTCAAACTAATCTATTTCTCTTGTTGAAAAAGTAGAATCCGTTTCAATCACAAAACCGACATCAGTGTAAACTAACTGTCCACATTCGCAAAACACTCCGAGCGTTTTCAGAGTCCAGTTGAAATGTTCCAACAACGCTGTCCGCCCCATGAGCTATTGCCGTCAAAATTCATACAGAAATCAGAATCCATTAGGAATTTTCAGAAGATCCGTCCAGCTTTGAAAAGTATATCAATTTCCATTCGTTTACAATCCTGCATACATTAAAGTTGATTACTCAGAGGTAATCCCATTAAAATTCAATCGTCGACCCCCCTTCAGTGGAGGACCAGCCGGAATCCGCAACACACGGTGTGGAGTGTGGACAATCCTATTCACGCGTCAGCGTCCCCCCTCGCAGGTGCCGATGAAAGCAGATGGAGTGGGAAACACCAGCTCATCAGACAAACAAACAAAAACTGAAACAAAACGGCGAAAAAAAGAGGAAAATACCACTTAACCGGAGAGAGAGAGAAAGAGCGGAACGCCATTCGCCACAGCTAGGACAAAAATAGAAATAAAACGGTAAATAATGGATATCCTGACAAGCGGGGAATTGGATTTGCGATACATTTCGTATTTGCCCCGAGCAAATATTGAATCGAGTTCTGTTGTGTCGATTGTTTATTGAAAATCGTGAGATTGTTTTGAAATTGAGATTCAAACGCGAACCTGCAGACGATGGGGTTGCCACAGCCCCCGAGCCCTCTGTCGGCCGTCATACGGATTAGACAACAAATTAACTCGATGGCCTGCGGTGGGTGGAGTGTCTGGATTCATTGGCCGTTGCCGGGAGTGGGTGGTTGACCTGGGAGTGCATGTCGATTTTGAGTGCTTTTGTGGGAAATGCTCCAACCGGCGACGAAAGGAGTCCTACAAAAGGGTGACTCTTCTTCTGACAGCCAGTGAAACGTCTGGGCCGTGATAATTAATCGCGTGTAACGTATCGCCTTCTTGCGAATGTGTTCTCGCATTTCAACTGAAATGTTTGCCATCAGTACCCGCTCGAGGACATAGCGGAAAGCCGATGCGAAGCAAGAAGCATTCCTCTCTCTCGAGTTGGAAGTGTGGTTCGACGTGAGCTGAAATGGATGCCGCAGCTGCACAGGTCAGAGTGTAATGAAGCTGATGGATGATATACTGGACCTTGTGTGTAGGAAATGTTTGGGAAACACAGAACTGAAGCTCTCTGACCATAATAGCATCTTCGTTCAGTTTCGTCAAGTTTCGTTAAGTTTCGTTGAATTTGGTATCGCGAACTTTAAGGAAAAGTAATCCATAAAAACCATCTTTTTCCACGTTATCGACGATCAACATGAAGAAGAGAAGGAGTGACCGTCCAGAAAGTCTAAACCGACTGACAGTGTTCCTCGCTCCTGCGTAAAATATGCTCAAACTGCTTCAACAGAGTACTGGGATCGTACAGGATCTTATTACAGCTCTCTTTCTAATCGATTTAGTCAAACGACAACAACTCCAACGTGGACATCGGCTTTCAACAGAGAGAAAGAATTTTCTTTAAAAGCCAAAAAACCTATTGGTTTCGTTAAGCCTATATCGTGTGACGAGAAATGATTGCTGCAGAAGGGCCGGGCACTGTCTACCACCTTCGTCTGCTTGCAGATTCACCAGCGTAAAGGTAAACGATCTTCAGAAGCCCTCAATCCAAACATTATTTCACTTGAATGCCTGAGAAGCACTCGAGTTATCTTCGCAATCAATAGTCACTTGTTTGTTTGACTCCCAGATTCAGTTGTGGCATGTCCATTAAAATTCAATAGTTCTGCTTCAGATTAACTTGATTCGTCTGGAGGATTTCCTAGACGTGCCTGCTTTCCCCCGAATTCTCTTAAACCGTTCCATTTAAGTCCACTTTGCCATGATTGTTCTCTCCACTGGAGCACTGTACACACATTAGGGATGCGTTCAATGTGCAAACAGTGTGTGTCCTCCCACTTCCCCGCAACCGATGTCTCATAAATTTAGACAGAATATTCGATAACCATCGAAATGGATGAACATGGGCAGAATACCACACGAACAATCCTCCCAAGTAATTGTATGGCTCAAGTGACCGTATCCCCTTGCTTATCCATAAACAATGGCAACACAAGAGGGATTTGTAGGGACACCAGTGGGCCCAGACTATCGAATCACTGTCACTTAACATTCATCAAAAGATATCCACATCAGACTGCTGTCGACTGGCAAGCAATCACATTCGTCACACTGTAGCTCTCCAGTGCGGGAGTCGGCTGGAGATGATGTTGTGCCGGAGATTACAAGCCAAAAAAGTGGAGGGTCTTCACGGGCAGCAGACTGTTCCTGTCAATGACCTGTCGCGGTGTACCGTAACCACGACCGAGACACCAAAAAGTGACGGAAAACGAAAGGAATGTACTGCCGTTTTGGACGCCAGCCAAGATAGTTAACACGAGTCCTTGTGGATGGATATGGAATGCTGCTCAGTGGTTAAGTGCTGCTGAGTGGAGGGGTTGGGGGAATTTAATAGAGGCACATTTTTAATGTCCCTTTCGAGGACTGTCACGGTTGTTATTTGGATTTGTAACTGAATTGTGGGCGTCTGGTAAGCATCCAGGCCTAACTGTGGAAGCTGATTTTACTTTTTTTTAAGTCCTGTCATGGGGGTGTACACTCCTCAATCCTCTGGAAACTTTGAATCTTTTGTAACTCAGTCATAAGGGGTCCACGTTTAGCAAGAAAGTGCTGAATTTAATGGCATGTTCCAATGCAAATGGCCAACACTTTGAAACACGCCTTTTTGTAGATTTTGAGAAGGCTGGGTGCCGCGAGGTTAACTTTGGAGTGATCTGCAGGAGTATGAAACTGACGGTCCTCTTTTAAGGCCATTCACTCGCTATACACTTGCTATATACATGATAAATCAACACCTTTCACCGTGGGCGTTGGTCTTCGCGAAGAATGCGTATTGTCACCTCTCCTAAATGCATGTATTTCGGATTGGATGTTGCAGCGCAGCCGAAGGGAGAAATGTGTCACATTGGGAGAGTTGAGGGTAAGTTATCTGCCCTTTACAGATGATCCTCACATCCTCCCAAACGGAACTCCAGCATGCACTCGATAGGTTTGTGACCGTATGTGCAGATGGACATGGACAAATCAGAGGTTTAGGCAATTCCTGGAACGCCTCTTCAATGGACTCTGCATGTGAGTGGTGTCCAATTGAAGCAGTTTGAGAAGTTCAATGATCTCGCAATTTTTGTCACGATTGATGGGAGGAGTAATGTTGAGTTTTCCTGTGCTTTGAAGATTTTTGATCAGAAAGGGCCGAGCTTTTTGTAGTAGGCTTTCAAGTCAGTATTTGTTCCGACTCTCAAAGAATAAGATCGCGATTAGAAGCTGCCTATATGCCATTTCTTCGTGATGTTGTGGAAGTTACTCGCCGTGATAGGGTGAGAAACACGTCGGTACAGGGGCATAAATGTCGAGCAGCTACTTTTACACGTGGCACTAATGTCCCCACCATCACGTCTTCCGAAGCGTGCCTTAAATGCGACTCCATCTGGAAGGCGTCCCATTCAAAGACCCAGGATGAGGTGGTTGGACCAAGTTCAAAAACTCGCTAGTTACTGGACATAAATCCTGATGAGTTAGAGCCGATGTTGAAGGATCGAGTGGCCTGGAAATGCGTGCTTTGTCACTGCGACCACTTAAGTGGATCATGTGGGTCAGAAAATGAATAAGATGATGATCAACCATTCAACGGCTAGATGGCGCCGTTCTTTGTGTGCGTGCCCTTATGTCAAACCCACTCTTGTAGCGGGGTCCCAGGTCCGAGTGAAAGAGGGAGCAAGGTTAAAACGCTTTCGTCTGGTTTTTAAACCTGATCCATTCACCATTTGCCGTGGTCAGCACTATTACTGAAGTTGTCGATGAGTTGGGGTAGTCTGATTGTGCACCGACAATGGTCATAGACCAACATACACGACAACAAGTGGAAATCCGACGTAGAATCGTCCTTGGCAACCGATGCTACTTCGGTTTGTCAAAACAACTGGGCTCGAAGGACCAAAATCATACTTTACAAAACTCTTATTTTACCAGTCCTGCTTTATGCAAACGAAAGCTGGACGATGAACTGCAAAGCCTTGTACTCGAGTAAATGCAACAGGGTCGACTTAAATTAGAAGCAATAATTGAGTTTCTACCATAAAGCTGACTATATAGAGTTACCAATAGAGTGTGCAACCGTTAGAACATAATAAATAGCCCAAATCACATGGAAATAATCGAGAATTCCGAAATATGCACACTCTATTGCATCCTTTCTAGATCTTGTCGAAGATGGACTAAGACACTGGACTCAGAGTACCGGCTTCCTCGTCGGAGATCTCCTTCTCTCTGTAACTTCGACTACCTAACCACTGCCGTGTATTCTCGGCAGAAGGTCAATCTATACAGAAGGCTGTCCGCTTAATGTCAGTGCATCTGATTGGCGGGTTATCTAATGTTGAGGCTATCGTTAGGAGGCCATAAGCTAACGTACTCAGTTGAGCTACCGGTACGGATTGACCAATTGTAGATACTAGGAGTTAAACTTTTTCCCTCTGTCGTAGTAGTACAAGGTTAACACTAGTGGTACGACCGCAGTCAAAAGTTTCATTAACGTTTTGTCTTTAACGAGTGAGCATTATCGGTTTAGGGCCATTTATTTATTTAGGACATGAGCACACTGAATTAATGCGCTTCGATGTTGATGCAAGTACAATGTGAACACATATCGTTCTTTGGTCCCTCAACCCGGTTTAACCGCGCGTAGCACAATATTAACGCCCCTATAATGGTTTTGGACATACGCTCAACTAAATTAGAGATGGTTAATCATCGCGGCATATCCCTTATGCACATAGCGAGCACATGAAACTTTAGCCTATGCTGTGTCCCTGGGTAGTGGTAGTGGACAATGGAAGACCCGATGAGCTACCCAGAACAAGAGTGGGCTTGCCACTTGCAGAACCTCGACAAATACTCTCCTGAGTCCTAGCAGGCATGTAGTCAGGAAGGTCGTAAGAATAATCACAGGGCACTGTATCTTGGGCTCACAAGCAAGTGAATGGGAACCCTCTACAGCAACTTCTGTAGAAGCAGCAGGGAAAAGAAAGAACACAATACCACTGCAAAAACAAGGAAAAGTTAGGAAGCTACATATTCAGCAGCCTAGTAGATACTTTGAAATATACAAATTCAGAACGTAAACAACCTCACAAGGAATTTGTTATAGCCAGTGGTAGCACATGGACACCTGCAAGCATTTCTTAGCTGTCCGCTAGTTCCACTGGCTAACGAGGAATCGGTCAATCAATCATGGATCCACATTGGATCTAAGTAAGTCACAAAGGATTCAGATGTCACAATCACTCTTACCTAACCTAATGGTGCCACTGCCCGAAACTGGAACCGTCAAGCCTCTCTGTACCTAGCTGATTCCTCCATTCCCACTGCTTCTCCGCTTGTGCCCGCCATCGGGCGTCGATTGTTGTGTTCCATCTAGCCACATACTTCCAGGTCCTCCCTCTAAACCAACACTCAAGAAAAAAAAAAATAAGAGTAACATCATCTTTCTCACGACTGAATACCGAATGGCCAACATAATACGAGTCATCTTTTCTCAATCATCCGCACGAGCAAGCAGAATGACACCCCTCTCGGGAGGCTACTCCTCAAATTCGGGCTCCCTACATCACTCAATTCAACGTCCCCTCCACTCAATCACAGACACACTGGGACCCTCGCCAAATTTATTGCAAGCACTCGCTCCCAGCAGCAAACTTCAACAACAGCCACAGCCGCCGTTGGGGAAATCTAAAATGAAAATTAGTCCCCGGACGCGGTCCTTGTCCTTCTTGTCCTCCCCCCTCCCGGTAGGCGCAACTAACGGCCACTCAGTGAAATGTCCCATAGTTCGTGCCGATTCATTGGAACGTAAGGCACGTCTGCATATAATCTACAAATCACCCCAAAGGACACCCGTTCCACGCAGCAGAACTATTTTCAAATGCAGGCGACGTGTCTCAACCACTTGGCCAGCGTCGCGTCCGCCGCTCCAGTCCGTTGACAAGCGCGACGACGTTGTTTATCCCTTGACACCATCCAGTTCAGCGGCGAAAGCCCTGTCAGTGCCCATGCAACGGCGGAATGAGTTGGAATGCAAATGAGCCCACCATCCTTGGACGGGCGCTGAAATCGTCTTGGGCGACGCACGACTCCGTGCCGCTGTCCAATGGATGGGGTCGCGCCAAGAAGCAGACGCCATCAGCGTCGTTTAAGTGAAATGGAAACTGAGTGCATCTTCGCCTCGGTCCTCCTCTCCCACCTCTCACTCCTTGTGCGGGCATCGTACATCGAAGTTTTAATTGCTGTTGTCGGGGTGCATGTCAGAGCTGAGCAGGCTCCGTGCTCATGACGGCGATGGTAATGACACGACATTTAAGCGCCCATCCGCCCCACTCCGGGTCTCTGCGCGCCTTGTTGAATCCTTTATCAAAGTCGTCATAAAAGTTAGCGGTGCGGTTTGTCGGTTGACTTGCGGCAATGAGAATGAGAGGTTCGAGTCCGGGGGTAGTAATGTCATCCGGTTTGCTTTCACAGAAAGTTGGATTTTAATTCTCATCGTCGCGCCGCAAGTCTTTGTGCGTTGCGTATCGTTATCCTTTGTGCGAGAGTGCCGAGTCCCGTCTCTCTGTGACGTGTTCGCAGCCAGCATGTGCATGTGGGTTCGGTTTGGAGACGGTTCACTCGCTTGGCTTTTATGACAGGATAATCGCTGATGGGTTTCCTTTTTCGCCTTTGAGAGGCTGTGGCTTTGACAATTAATTTGATTACGAACGACGTGTGTGGGGTGGGAGGGAGGTGGAGCGGCACAGTACAGGATGGTGGCTACATTTTGTCTTTTGCGGCTTAAAGACTACCAGCATTCCAGATGGTCTGAGACTGGAAAGGAGATCTATGAAAGTGCTGGCTCTGGCAGTGACAAGCGATTGATCGGTTCGACTGAAGGACGGTAAAAGGTAGGTCATCGGAGTCGGAATGTTGCCATCCTGCAGGACTATGTCCTTGGTGACATCTTGGAAATCCGCCATTTTAAAATATAAAGTGTTCAACGATGTCGACTCAGACCAGGAATCGAACCTACGACGTCTTCGTTCTAGTGCGTTGTGGTCCCAACCCCACGGGCCACCACATGTCTACCACTGTCTGTCTAGAAAAAGCTTCTCAAACTTGGCCGTTCGGATTCAGAATAAAACTATATATCCTTTCCACTCGTGAAAGAACAATAGCATGCACAACACCAGTGGAAGTAAGGCCCTGTAGCGCAACCCATATTATAATTATAACGATGTCAACTGGGTTAGTAGGATTATGGGTCAAGTGGTCGCCTCCGGACAGTTCCAGCCAATCCATTTCATAGCCAATACATTCTATATCAAATAGAAATACATATCAAGCTAATTTCAAAGAATCGTGTGCCAATTTAGCAACCCCCCCGATTCCACATAATGTGGTAGCCTTTATTGTTTTCAAGCTTTTCCAAGATGTCGTGATGTGATGTGATGACCCATCTTGACCCAACTTAGCTTAGCCGCTTCCCTCTCGATGCTAGCAAATGTTCCAATGACAGCCCGTTGAGTTCTGCCGATTATGTCAACTTCATCGACATATGCGGCTAGTTGCACAGACTTGTGGAAAATCGTTCCTCTGGTGTTGACGTATGCGTTTCGAATGATCTCCACATTATGTGGAATCGGGTGGGTTAGACAGATACAGCTTCAATATAGCTAAAGACTTTGTCTATCTAGGCTCTGCAATAGACTCCGGAAACGACATCACCGCGGAGATCAAACGAAGGATAACCCTGGCTAATCGTTGTGTGCCTGGACTTAAGCGGCAATTCAAAAAGAAGGCCTTGTCTCGGAAAACCAAGCTGTCTTTATATAAGACCTTGATAGACCCAGTCCTGCAGTATGGCGCAGAAGTATGGACAATATCAAACAAGAACGAAGAGATGCTTGGTCGTTTCAAAAGGAAGTCATTAGAATCATATTCGGTCCCGTTTGAGAAGGAGTTTGAACACGAAGACTGAACGACGAACTCTATGAGCTGTACAACGACAATGGCCTGGTCAAACGAATTCAACTGTCTCGTCTCAGATGGCTAGGACATACAGAGAGAATGGACACTAAAGCTTCGGCTCGGAAAGCCTTCGACGCCAACCCTGAGGTAACGCCACGCGGTAGAGGAAGACCTCGACTCCGATGGCGTAACCAGTTGGAAAGAGATCTTAAACAGATTGGAGGCGCCTAGCCGAAGATCGCGCAAGTTGGAGAGGAATGCTGACTGAGGCTTTTCTCTCAAAACAACCAAGAGCTTCTTCATCCGCTTTCAATAGCGTCCATGTCTCTGTGCCATAGAGCAGGACTGGATGGTCAGAGTTTTATACAAAGTCAACTTGGTGTTTCGAGAGATGGCTCTGTTACTCAATTGTAACAAGAGTAATTCTGCGCTTGATCTCGGTACTGGTGTTGTTGTCCCCATTTACTCGAGAGCCTAGGTAGACGAAGTCCTTGACTACCTCAAAGTTTCTGCTGCCCAATATGACGCTCTGTCCGAGACGTCGACATACATACCTTACGGAGCATTATTGAGCAATGCGTTGAGTACAGGTCTCCGCAACATCTATTGTTCATCGACTTCGGGAAGGCTTTCCATAGCTTCCGCTTTATAAAGTCTACATACGAAGGTAGTAAGTGTCACGTCTTGCACAATGGTAAGTTGTCAGAGGAATTTGAGGTCCAAAGTGAAGTTCGTCAAGGGTGCATACTGTCACAACTATAATGTTTGGTGTTTACCAGCGAATCACTCCGTGCAGCATTTGTGGACGGAAAGTATGTGCATTCGATGGACTATGACATCTGACCTTAAACACCTTGACTACGCTGACGATATTTGTCTCCTTTCGCATCGGATAATGAATCTTCATTTGATGGCCCATCATCTAGAAGCAGAGGCAAACAAAGTCGGGCTCCAACTAAATACAAAACTAAAGCCCTTAGTAATTCTGACAACAGCGCCCAATTGAACATTGCGGGACAGGAAGTCGAGAAAGTTAAAAGCTTTCTTTATTTAGGAAGTGTGGTCTCCGCTAATCGCGGTGCCACCGAACTGGATGTGAGCAACAGAATCGGGAAGGCTAAGTCTGCGTTTGGAATGCTATCCGCGATCTGGAGAAGCAATGTCATCAGCTTAAGAACCAAGCTGCGACTGTCGGTGCTGCCATATGGATGCAGCACCTAAAAAGTGGACATCGTTACCACACGAAGGCTGCATTCGTTTGTCAACAGATGTTTAAAAAACAGTCTTAGAAGTTTGTGGCCGAACCGTATCTCTAACGAACCTGAGAACGGGCGAGAAACCTATAAGCATCACAATGCGAAGGAGAAAGTGGCAGTGGATTGGACACACCCTACGACGGGAACACAATTCCACCATATTCCACGAGATGGCGCGCAGGCTTGTTTGATGCCTTATGCCCCTCAAGGGGTTAAAGGAATTAATAGGAGATGTTCCAGTGAGCGGAAATCACAAGCGAGGCGAAAGAGGGGCGCTTTTTCTATCAGAAAAAAAAAAACAACAACAAAAATATTAGGTTAGGTTGTTGTGGCTGACTGCTATAGAGCAGTCACACTTAGGCCAGAGTAGGCCTATTGTGATACCTCGCGGATTGACTTCTCCTAACGCTGGAACCAGTTAGTGCTGCTAATGAAACGATTTAGTTGGCCAATGCTGGCACTTTTTAGCTCGGCCGCTGAAGTAGTAGGATCCTAGGTGCAGGAACCTACGACTGGGAAGAGCACTGCAGGGGCAGAGAAGGTGATGAGTATTTTCTTCCTCCTCTTCATCCATGCAGCTTCTGCAAAAATCATTATATAGGGCACCCATCCTGCGAGCATGAGTGCCAATTGCACAGTGCACGGTTATAACTCCTTTGAGGGTCCTTAATGAGGGCTTGCTGAGTCCAAGTAGACTGAGTGACCGTTTTAGGTTAAGTGATGGCCAGATTTCTTTTGTTTTAAGGCAGGTGGTGCCTTCTAGCCATTTGTCAATAGTGGTTTTAGTTGTGTAGATCTTAAGAAGATGGTAAGCTGTAGCGATAGACATGGTACGCCTGCTATCGATAGAGATGAGGTTGTATCACACCTAGCGAGTTCGTCGGCTTTGCAGTTTCCTAGTATGTCACAGGTGTATGTTAAAATGCTCGGCCATCTCGTTAAGAGACAGCCTGCAATTAAGGGATGTTTTGGAGTAGAACATGACATTGTCCAGGGATTTTATGGCGGCCTGACTATTGGAACAGATGGTGATATCCCTTTTTGATATCACATTGTTTTTAAGCCAAGACAGCGCCTCTTTAATCGCCATGGTTTCTGCCTGAAAAACGCTGCAGTGATCAGGAAGCTTCACGGAGATAGCAATGTTGAGGTCTTGAGAATAGACAACCGCACCCACCCCTTCTTTTGATCCATCTGTGAAAATGCGCAGAGGATCTTTCAGCGTTTGCTTGTCTGATATCCAGTCGGATCTGCAGGGAATGCTAATTGAGAATTTCTTCTTAAAGATGGCTTGGGGTAGGTTACAGTTGGTGTCGCTAGGTAGGAAATTGAATTCCTTGGGAATGGTTGAGTGGCCAGTGTTGAGTTCGTACCACAATCGGAGTTTGAGTCTCAAGGCTGTGCTTGCTGCTGCTTGTTTCCCGAATATTTGTTTCAAATAAATTCAGCAACACAAGTTGTGACTCTTTGCATAGAATACAAAAAACCACACAGTTTGTGACTCACTTGGGAGGCAGTTGTGAATGCTGTCACAAAAGGTTTATATGGAACGTGAATGGAACACCTACAGGCTGACAGTGAATGATTCCGCTTGCTAGACAGCTGAGTGACAACCACTGCACTGTCATTTCATCTCCTCTGATTCCTTCGAGCGTTTCCGCCAATGTCGGCAGATCCAGCAACGTTGTATGAGTTGCCTGTGGTTAGCTGACCATATGATTGAATGAGTGGGTCCTCATAAAACGCACCTCTCTAATACTGGCCACAATCAACTTGTAAGTTTCCTTAGTCCTTATTGAAAGACCTCTTAAGACAGCACACCATTTAACCTTTTCTTATTTTGTTCACACTGAGTTTGCCATTTCCGCCACAACGCCAGGCAATTTCTCATTTGCGGCACTTCAAGCACTTAGTCTGGTCTGGCCGGCTGCTAATTGAATGGGAATTTAATTAAATTACTCCGCAAATCTTCTTCACCGTCGTAATCAGTTAATAATTTGAGAGAGGTGGTTCTCACGACTTGCCATTTTCTGCAACGCAATGTCGTGGCCACCAGTAACCATTGAAACACTCCCCCACCACTAATCAATTCGTCCAGCAAGTGCCAATGCACGCATTCAGCCGTCAGTTGCCGTCCGTCCTTGGCGAACGCCACAAGGCTTCGTAGAAAATGAACTTTGCCGAGACCACCATCGACTACGCGTTTCGCTGCCTGACGATCTACGGCCTCTCGACGCACATCTACGACCGGCGCACCGGCAAGCTGGTCTACTCCAGGCGAGTGTTTCTCTACTCCGCCGCACTGCAAGCAGCCGAAGTGCTACTGTTCCCATTTGCCTACTTGTTTGTTGAAGACAATCAACACGACGACTCGAAGAAGCTCTACAGCTTCAGCAAATTGTTCTCCCTTGTCGTGGTGGTGAACTTCGTGGCCGTCTTCGCGAGCATAGGCACTCAGTGGACCAATCGCGGCAAGGCGGCGCAGCTCTTAAACGAACTGCTCGATATGTGGCGCAAGGACATGGCCCACCTGGAGTCGACTGCGGAGCTCAGGCATGCGGCCGGAAGGCTCTCCCTTACCACGTCGATTTTTACAATCGCCACAATGGTCAACTCTCTGATCGAAGGCATATTGAACATGAACATCTCCGCAGCGTCGCTGGGCTTTGGTTTTTACACGTTCATGCTGATAAACATCATCGTTGCGGTCCAGTATCAGTTCTGCCAGGGCATGATCTTCGGCGCGTATCTCTTCCGGATGCTGGAACTCAATCTGGCGCAGGTTGTGGCGGACATCAACGGACTGCGTGATGCTCAGTCGAAGCAGTATGCCCACCGCCTGAGCGAGGAGCTGCTTGCGATCGGCAGACTCCACGCGAGGCTCCACAAATGGGTGGTCAGCTTCAAGGACCTGTACCAGCTCGTGATTCTGTGCATCTTAACGTCGATCTTCCTGTCTCAGGTGTGCATTCTGTACATCCTGCTGCACAGCAGGGCGGTCCTCTGGACCACATCCTTCAACGTGTCGGAATCGCAATTTCTGCTCGCCTTAGCGAACATCATCCTGACTACGATCGACATGCTGTTGCTCTTCTACGCCTGCGGGAGTGTCATTTGGGCCTGCAACGCCGCGGGGGCCACCTTGAAGGATCTGTCCCACCGCAGGCTTGCCAGCAAACGACTGGAGAGAGCGGTGAGTACTTGCCATTGGCGAGATGACTTTCGAATTTGAGATCACGAGTGCTTTTCAGATCGAAATGGTGTGCTTTGAGCTGACGCGGGAGAAGATACGGCTGAGGATTTGTGGGCTGGCTGACCTGGACGGCAACACAGGCTTCGCTATGACCGAGGCGGCCGTGATGTACATCATACTCCTTGTCCAGATGCACTATGAGCAGTTTTGAGTTTACAAATAAATGTGGCCGGGGAGAAGTTGAGGAGAGAGTTGTTTTTATAACGTCGGTTGTTCTTGGCCAGAGTCGAGCGCAAAAAAAAGATTCACCGACGGACAAAGTCCTTGGTACTTCATCATCGATGCAAAGGGGACACGCTCCACTTTCTAGAATTGCAGTGTGTCCTTCGACGTGATTCCGATTCTGAGCCAATAGCCTCCTCAAGCGGATGTCCTAATTTTTTGAAAGAGCACACAACTCGAAGCCCACCCCCTCATCCAACGCCCACACTGCAGCTGCACCGGGTGGGTAATTGATTTCCCTTGTTTGACATCGGCTTGGCACAATGGGACGGCAAAAATCTGAAACACATCATTCCGGGCCGTCCGGCTGTTTGATGGCAAACACAGTTCAGTTCCAAACCGACCATGGACTGCTGTGGTTTTCTGGCATTGCACATGAAGCACGTATTTTGCTCCTCAATTGACATTCCCTAACCTTTTGCGGTTGAGACGGGCCATGGTCAGGGCAGGAATACGTGCGAGGACGACGTGTGCGAGTGTGTGCGGAACATTTGAGCTTGCTGCCATGTGATCAGGCAATCGGTTTGACTGCTAATTAATCGCTGCTGCGTGGGATGAGTCAATCAGAGATTGAGAGTCTGGATGGGATCAGGGAGCGTCTTGGATGTCGGAGATTCGGTTTCGCAATTAATGAAGATGAGTCGGTCTGGATGCCCGGCATCGTCTGGGGATTGTTGCCTAAGTAGAGCCGACCGCAAACGAGTTGAATGTGAGGAATTGCACAAGAAATGCGGTCCGTTTTGTGTGTGCTCTGGTTGCAGTTGAATTTAATTTCGTTGGTTAGCCGTTGCCGAAGAGATGTGCATTATTTTGGGGTAAGGCCACAATCAATAGAATGGGGAATGAAGAGGTGAATCGATGAAGAGGGAGCTTTCTGTTTGTTGAGACGTGAGCATGGTCTTATGGAAGGGAAGGCGCTGCTTTTGGTTTTAGGGTTCCTTTACTAATGCTGAACACACAGACCTTTGATGGAAGGTTTCTCGTCTTCAAAAATCAACAGTGGTTCTATGTATGAAATGCTCGGTATTTTCATCGTTTTCAATTAACGTGGTGTTTTTGGGAAAAGGTGGAACAGATTAAGACGCTGTTCAAGGATTCAGGGTACATTCAGGGTAGCTTCAGATTTTGTTGCAGTTGCTTGTATAAGATATGGTGATGCAAGCTTTTTAGATTCTAGACTAGTAATTATATGGGTGTAGCTTATACAGCAACCATTCGTGCGTTGCGTTGTGTGCTTTCAGCTTTCATCCAACATCCGACTCGGAAGCAGTTGAACGTGAAAAGAAATTAGACACCGTGGGAACATGTGCGTAAGGCGCCCTGGTAATTGAACAGAAATAAGCTAACTCAACTACATCATCATACACTGTGATTGTTGAGTATTGACAAACGCTCTATAACTCCATTCGAAAGGACGCGGCAGCCCTCATTTTGTGGATTTTTTAGAACCAGTCAGAGAAATGTTCCTTGTAATTTTGAATAAAAAGTAGCCACTTTGATTATTGGCCAGTAGTATAGATGGCTATTTCACAAACAGGACGACTGTGGTGATTTGTGGTGGATTCAATTCCTTAGCTAATATTGATCTCTTTCACACAAATATTCGGAATAGATCCAAGCTGATGACCATCATTATCATTTTCTGCCTAGCATGATCCATTAAAGGAGTCTCAAGGGTAAAGCACGCACTAGATATCTCCAGGTCACTCGATACTCCGCCGTCGTCTCTAAATCCTCCTGATTTATGCCCAGGGGCAACCTCCTCGTCCTGCGTATTTCAATGGGACGCCTTCTTGATGGGGTCGCTTTTAAGGCACCTCTCGGAAGACGTGATGATGGGGTCATTCGTGGTCATTCTTGTCCAACCTATCTCGGCGAGTAACTCCCACAAAAGCACCAAGAAATCCCATCTTATTCTTTCGGACACTCCTCTTACAGAATCAACATTCATTTCTTCGGAGTCCACCATTGAGCTTGCTAAAGATACTCGCTTTTGTTGTTTAATGACAAGGACTCTTTGACGACGGTGACTGGCATTTCATTCATCAATAAAAGGAATTAATCAGCATTAATAGGTTTTAAAGGTTCTTCAAAACGTTTCCAGGTTGGCTCAGGTGCGGTGAAATGAGCGGAATAAAACACTAATTATTAATGGGAAAGTAAAAACATTTTATTCAAAGTATTGGCCATTGTTTTCTACACATTTTGACCATCTTTCTGGCAATTTGTGAATACCACGTCAATAAGATTGTTCGTCTTTTAAAGCAAACCACTCAGACCCCCAATTTTCGAGGAATCGAAGTGCTGCTCAGCCAATGCGTGTCCCATCGATTAAAACAAATGGTAGTCGGAAGGAGCCAAGTCTGGTGAATACGGCGGGTGGGGTAGCTGCTCCCAGCCAAGTGTTTTGATTGTATCCTGAACCTGTTTTGCTTTGTGTGCATTTTCTTTGTCATGGAGCAAAATTACCTTGCCGTGTCTTCTCGCCAATTCGTTCGTTTCTCGATCAATGCATGGTTTGTTGTCGGTAGCGATCAGTATTAACGGTTTCACCAGGTTTTAGGAGCTCGTGGTACACCATACCTTTCTGGTCCCACCAAACATACAGCATTGTCTTCGTGCCGAAGCGATCTGGTTTTGCAGTCGATGTTGATAGTTGTCCCGGATTAACCCATGATTCTTTCCGTTTAGGATTCTTAAAATAAATCCATTTTTCATCGCCAGTAACAATCCGATGCAAGACCGATTTTCTTACGTGTCTTTGAAGCTAAATTTCACAAGTGTTTTTTCGGTTTTCCATCTGTCTTTCATTCACTTCATCTGGCACCCATTTTCCACACTTTTGGATCTTCCCTATAGCTTTTAAACGGTCGGAAATATTTTGTTGTGCAACATTTAACATTGCTGCCACTTGCTTTTGACTCAAAGTGCCATCTCCATCCAATATCGTTTGCAATTCGGCGTCATCAAACTTTTTTGGTGGTCTTCCACGTTCTTCATTTCTCACATCAAAATCATTATTTCTGAACCGTTGAAACCATCTTTTGCATGTTGCTTCTGATAGAGCATGATCACCATATGCCTCGACAAGCATTCGATGCGACTCTGCAGCACTTTTCTTCAAATGAAAACAAAAAATTAATGCTTTCCGCAAATCATCACTTTCTGGTAAAAAATTCGACATTTTTAACACGATGAAAAAATATGATTTTGTCTGTTCAATGACTTGATGTATACTAAATATTTTTCACAGATGTCAAAGCAAACAACCAAACAAAAAACGGATCTTGGCTTTTCGAACCACATCGCGGTACAGCTCTTATGGTTCATCCCTTACAGTAGCCTTCCTCGCAGGCATGACCATATATCTGGCACACAATTCCTACCAGGTGTCCAGTCGGTCACTTTAGTTCTGTCTTCCGTACAACTCTCAACTCTTTACAGCTGAACTATCGAAAGCATGATGTTTACCTTTCGAGTCAAGTTGAGTAAGAGAAACCGAAGTACTAGTGGTCCCCGTGCGTCGTTCGTCCCAGTCATCAACTTCCTCTTGGGAAAAAATCAACAGAGGTTATTTCTTGGAACAACTAATTTCAAAGCACACGACAAGTGCTGCCTAGTTGGCTCACTTCATGCGTAGACAACCACTCCGCCTCAGTCTCGTGCTCTCAAATACCAGACCAGTCCTCGGCGATGTAATGATCAACTCGTACGTCCTCCAGTGTCCTTAATTATTCGCAAGAATCCCCTCTAATTGGATATCTCGTACCCGGGCCCCGGTTGGCGTGAAACTTTCCCTGAAACTGTCCCACTTGCCGCCTGCTCTTCGGGCGAGGAGGACATAAGTTTCGCTTCCAAATTGTTGAGCACTGAGGGGCGGATGTTGAATAAATTATTTTCTTTCTTTCTATTTGCCATTCAAAGCGATGCCGGGACACCAAGTGGAAGCCACTAAAAGAATTCGCAAACTAAATTGGAGCACTAAATACTCGGTCTCTATTGCCTGTGGTTGACTCTAAGTCGGTTTTGTGTGCCCTTTCGCCGCAGCTCTCTTGGGCGAGAGAAGCCTTTTTCAATTAGTTGTAGGATATCATGGTTTATTGCTGAAATTGGTCATAGCGATGTGATGTTCCATTGCCATGGAGTGCGAGAATTTGCAGAGCAACGTTGACGTTGTCGGCCCTTGTGGGATTCTTGGAACTTGATTGAGGGCGTGTTTGTTGGACATGTTGTCATCAACTGTTGGAAGTTGGTCTCCAAGCGATCGGTCAGGAGGTTTCAGTGGAAATGGCAGGAACTTCTTTAATTGAGAGTAAATTCAGACTACGAGAGTGTATACATCGTAACCAGCAATGGCATGCATGACCTACGACAGCAGAAATGCTCCATTGCCAGTGAACGCAGGGATAGAGACAAACACAAAGTAAAGGGCTGCATCACAGAATGGAGGCTTGCTTAAGAGGACCTCAGTCCTCTACGAACAGGAAAAACACCCTCAAATCTGAGTTCAATTACTGAAGCGACCTCATTCACATCCCTGTGCGATTTGTTACCAATGATTGTGCAGAGAGCTGTCAAATGAAAAAAAATTCATGTCTGTTGAATAGCAAACCTGGCCGTGGACATTAGTCAAACCGATGAATGACTTTGTTTTATGAGGTCGCTTATGACCTTATTGCTAGTCGGTGACAGACACCATTCATAGTTATAGGCAGAGTACGATTTTAAATAAGTGAAGGTCCTACATGGTAAATTTGGAAGTTGTTTTTTTTGGGGTCGATTATTATAAATGTGAGCAAATGTAGTGAATCTCCTGAAAAGATGAACACTGGATAACACACATAAAGAATGCAGGGACTGATTTCTTTCACCCAAATCGAACAAAAATTACAAACCTCAATCCCACAGGACACCGCATTCACAATCTGGTCCCGGTTTGCTGATGTATCACATCTTACCAGACGCACGTTATCCATTTATAGCACGCATCGCGGAGGCAGCCGTGCCACTTGACTAACCATCCAAGTATAGCCCTTTTCGTTTGAACAAGCAGCTGCTTAACATTCAGTTCCACGCTTACTACCGTGTTTTCCATTCTAGACATAAACAGTAAGGAACCCATGCAACGGCATGAATAAATCTGACCTCAGCAGATCGTATACAAGATCGTATTACTTTGGTATTTAGATTCACGCACATGTCATGACAATAGGTGAGAGTTGGAATAAAGTTGAAAATAAACATAGAATATAAAGCTCTTGATTCGTGATTTCTTATCTTCCAAAGTGGCGGTCCATGGCGTTGTGGGTATATGAGAAGATTCCATGCACTTCCACGAACTTCGACGTCTAGGTTCGATGCCTAGTCTGACCGACAAGAATAATTTTCACGGCCTTAAACTCGTACGAGTCCCTGACAATGCTCAAAGTGTTTCTTCTTCTCTTCTTCTTCTTCTTTGATTGACGCTACAGTCCGGGGTGGACCTGGGCCTCAACCAACATGCCTCTCCAGCCAGCACGATCTTTCGCCAGCTGCCTCCAGTTGCGCACACCAAGTTGGTTGAGGTCCTTTTCCACTTGTGTGCGCCATCTTGTGCGAGGACGTCCTCTGTTGCGCTGTCCCGATGGCTCGGTGTCGAAGATTCTCAAAGTGTTGCCCTGCCTAGAAAAGGCTTCTGAAGCCTGACCCTTCAGATTCGGTATAACACCGTGACAGAACAATATAACGCACCGTTTGGCACAATATTAGAATAGCTAAGTCATCGGCAGAAAGTAGGTGACTTACTCTCAACTCTCTAATGTGAAAGATTCCTCGCATTGGCTGTGTTGTAGGATCCAGTGCATATATATTCATATTGGAAAGGAAATATGACAAGACGCACCCACGGTGAAGAGCAACACACTGGTAACTCGCTGCTCCTTGAATTTTTACTGAACGGCCTTCAGAGGAACCTTGAGGAACTCTATCGTATGTCTACTCCTAATTTACAGAATAGCTGTTGATTAGTTTGGCATACATCCATGAAAAGCTAATAGGTTGAAACAACAGCCACACTCCCCAATCCCCAATCCCCAGTACTCACCTCTACAGTAATTGTACCAATCGCGAGGTGTCTAACCGAGTCTATACGAAAGTAAAGGTGGATTAATCCCCCCGTCGGGGTCTATCATCCGTAGAGTTCTGTTCAGATTGAGCAGCTCCAGGAAGTACATTCTCCATCTGTGTTCAAGCTTTCTAAAATGCCTTCTAATAGTTAGCTGTTCCAAGTCGTCATTTAACAAAAGGGTGTTTTTTTTTATAGAGGCGGAGAACTTAAACTTGAACCTAAACTTGGAAATAAAACAAAGAAAGATGATTCTAATGTCCATGACCATGGGGAATATCCGTCAGAGATGCTGAAAAGGACGATTGCTGAGGCGGAAAGAACCAGAACCGCGCTAATCCTGGGCTGTGATGCAAACGCCCATCACACAATATGGGGAAGCACGGACATCAACGAAAGAGGCGAGTACCTTTTCAACTACCTTGTAAGTAGTAGGTTAGATTTGTGTAACCAAGGTAATACACCTACCTTCGTAACTAGGAACAGACATGAAGTCCTAGATCTTACACTCGTGTCTGACCATATAGTGGATAGAATCAGCAATTGGAGTGTATCACCTGATCAAGGCGAAGGGATCTCGTGATGCTAAGGACTGGGACTCATATAAGGAACACCTCAGTACCTTTAAAACTGAATTGAGGAAGGCCCAACGAACCTCTTGGAGACTTTTTTGTGGTAAAATCGAAGAAGTCTCCGAAGCTTCCAGGCTAAGAAAGATTCTAGCATCATCCCCTAAATCACCTAGCTTCCTACAAAAACCTGACGGAACCTGGACCACATCCAGTGAGGAAACCCTCAGTCTCCCTGTCGATACGCACTTTTTGGGCAACTTCTCGATTAGAGCCAATAAGGAAGTCGTATCTCCTCCAAAAACTCCATGTGATCTTATAAATGTCGCCACACTACCTTCATGTGGGCACTGACAAGCTTTAAGCCCTTCAAGTCAGCGGGACAGGACGGCATCATACCTGCGGAGCTCCAAAGAACAGCTGACATCATCATGCCTTGGTATAAAGGTATGAAATGAGATCGTCAAGATACATATGTCTCGATAGGGAACATTTGTTGTGAACGAGCCCTTATTTTTGTTTGTTTGTTTGTTTGCTATGACATCTGTGAACAATATTTAGTATACATCAAGTCATTGAACAGACAAAATCATATTTTCTCATCGTGTTAAAAATGTCGAATTTTTTACCAGAAAGTGATGATTTGCGGAAAGTATTAATTTTTTGTTTCCATTTGAAGAAAAGTGCTGCAGAGTCGCATCGAATACTTGTCGAGGCATATGGTGATCATGCTCTATCAGAAGCAACGTGCAAAAGATGGTTACAAGGGTTCGGAAATAATGATTTTGATGTGAGAAATGAGGAACGTGGAAGACCACCAAAAAAGTTTGAAGACGCCGAATTGTAAACGATATTGGATGGAGATGACGCTTTGAGTCAAAAGCAAATGGCAGCAATGTTAAATGTTGCACAACAAACTATTTCTGACCGTTTAAAAGCTATGGGAAAGATCCAAAAGTGTGGAAAATGGGTGCCAGATGAAGTGAATGAAAGACAGATGGAAAACCGAAAAAACACTTGTGAAATTTTGCTTCAAAGACACGTAAGAAAATCGGTCTTGCATCGGATTGTTACTGGCGATGAAAAATGGATTTATTTTAAGAATCCTAAACGGAAAGAATCATGGGTTAATCCGGGACAACCATCAACATCGACTGCAAAACCAGATCGCTTCGGCACGAAGACAATGCTGTATGTTTGGTGGGACCAGAAAGGTGTGGTGTACCACGAGCTCCTAAAACCTGGTGAAACCGTTAATACTGATCGCTACCGACAACAAACCATGCATTGATCGAGAAACGACCGAATTGGCCAGAAGACGCGGCAAGGTAAATTTGCTCCATAACAATGCACCTGCACACAAAGCAAAACCGGTTCAGGATACAATCACAACAGTTGGCTGGGAGCAGCTACCCCACCCGCCGTATTCACCAGACTTGCTTCCTTTCGACTACCATTTGTTTTCATCGATGGGACACGCATTGGCTGAGCAGCACTTCGATTCCTACGAAGAAGTCGAAAATTGGTTTGCTTTAAAAGACGAACAATCTTACTGGCGTGGTATTCACAAATTGCCAGAAAGTTGGTCAAAATGTTTATAAAACAATGGCCGGTACTTTGAATAAATTGTGTTTACTTTCCCATTAATAATTAGTGTTTTATTTTCAACAAAATAATTTCATTTCATTCCGGTATACCTGGTACATTCCTAATACGTTCTCCCTTTCAATGTAAAACTAAACCTCGCCAGAGCTCTCATTGAGCCCGTCTTGACATACGGAACTAAATTCTTGTTTGTTTTGAGAAGATGTGGTCGATATGGCCATGTCTCGGAACAAGAACACGATCTCATAGGATGCGATTTGGAAGCATTCTTAGACAATAAAATTTGATATTTCAGATGTTCTCCGTATCCGAGGCTTGTTGCCGTCTCTGAACTAGTGTGTGTTATACACGGTGAGGAAGTTAACCGCACGTGAAACCCTCGAACCTGGAGTATCGGGTCCTGGTTTAAGCCCCCGGACAAGGGGTCGATGCATACATTGGTTCACCTCTAAGAGGTTGCAGTAGAGGATATCCAGAGGGCGCAGCGAGGAGGCTGTATGTCAACTTGACCTGTGCATTTACAGGGATCGTTGCTGGCATCTCGCCAAGTTGAAAGCAAACAACAACTTTGCCCTGAATGTACAGGCCCATGCCCTTCCTGCCGAGACTTAAGACAAACAAAGCTGCTGGAGCCGACGGATTGTCCGCGGCACTGTTTAATGCAGCTGGAGATGATCTGGTTGGGCGCATACAACAGCTCATCTATAGGATGTGGTCGGAGGAAAGCATGCCCGACAAGTGGAATCTTAGTATCGCTTGCCTTATCCGCGCTTCGCGTTATTTAAGTTTAAATATACAAATACCATTTATTAGGAAAGTTAATAAATGTACGATATCTTACGCATTGTAACAGCCATCAATTAGAAGTGTGAAGCATGGGTCGTTATCCTGGATAAGAGCCACTACATGCTGGATTTTAAATGAGTCACCAACCACCTCGCGGTCACAATCACAACTCAAAAACTTCTCATACATTTGTCCGATAAGGGCTCCATCTCTCCACAATATTTCTAAGGGCCCTGGGCACCTGCCTGAATCCCCGACGAACGCAGACAATGCTCAAGACGAAGTAAATGTCCTAAAAACCTCGTCCAGAAAATAATGAGAATCCATATCCTTCCGGCCCGTCTTGAAGTGATACCAGAAGCGGTACACATTTCTTGGGCGAGATAAGAGCCTTTGAGGCATTTATGTCAAATGTACTCATATATTCACTGAGCGTGGCCCACACACTCTTGTAGTACCGCGTGAGCTCCCCCTTCACCCACTCACCGCGCACCGCATCCTCAAAGTGAATAACTTATAGTCGCTCTTACGCTTATTTCATATCAAACTCCAGCATCAAGAGCAGGGGGGAACCTCAAGCACACAATAGAGGAAGTGCATAGTTGTACACGTTTTTGTTCAAAAAACCAAAAAAAAAACGAAACAAAAAACACATCCTTCTTCTCCGTGCTCCTTCTGCGCGCTCCTTCAGAGTAGCCGAGCACTCAGGCGAAACAAAAGCAAAACTTCCCGCAAACTCGAAGTCTTATGTGTGCGGCGCTGGGTGGCTGCTGGCTGGCGCATACTTTAGTCTCTCCGGGAGCCAGCCAGAACCATTAAACCATAATACATGCTAAAGCGTGACTGACCCGGATTCGGGATTCAAAAAGGATACGCTCCGGCACAGCGCTACGACTCGTAGTTTCCACACAGAATTTATTGTTAATTGCTCACGTTCCAGTGAACTATCACAAGTATCCGGCCGCGAGAGGAAAGAATAACTTTGGATTCACTTAAGATGGAGACGCGTGCATTCGTCACCGTCTACATAATTGCGTCCATTAGTGTTTCAGCGTATCTCGGCTGGAGGGCGAGCGAGTGATGAGTGCATGACGAACCACGTCACTGGGTCGGTCTTCAGGTGATAGTCGCCCATTAGCAGGCGACTCTGTTGGTGATTGCGCTCCGAAGATGCAGCGTCGGGTGGTGTGGGAGGACTCAATGGACTCCTTCACGCTGAGATGCTGCCATCAACTGTCACTTTGCTTCACTTGGTCGTCGGTGGCAGGAAATACTGATAGCGACAGTCGTTGTCAATCAGCGGTCCATTGAATGTCGGAGGAGTTCAGTGTGTCAACAACGACGTTGTTCAGCTCCAGTGGATACGTGACAAGCAAATGAATTGTGAATCCATTCCGCTCGAGTGGAGACTGATTAGCAAATGTTTGATGTCGCGTGCAAATTTAGCAATTTTGACGGGACGCACTTTTGACGGGATGAGTTTTATTTGTGTGGATGAAAGTGTGTGTGAAGTTGACCATTCAATCATGTGCCGGTTCATTTTTTGCGAGGATTTGAAGTGAAAGTGCGTCACCACATTTATGATTTAATTAATCTTGTTTTAATCATCTCTTGACCATGTTAGAGAACGTGTCCAGAAACCCCTTTTGGTGTCCTTGTCCAGAAACCCCTTTTGGTGTCCTTGTCCAGAAACCCCTTTCGGTGTCCTTGTCCAGAAACCCCTTTCGGTGTCCTTGACCAGAAACCACTTTCGGTTGCCTTGTCCAGAAACCCCTTTCGGTAGCACTGTCTTTCTTGATATTGAAGCTCTCTGTCAATTCCGTACCGACCGTGATGGAACGGCAAGAATTCTCCCTTGTCATCCTGTGCTTAAAAGGCTGTTGCAACTAGACTAAGTGTTGTATACGATTAGGTAGTGAGTAACGACCTACCCTACGTAGGTATTTCTTAGGGTAGGGTAGGTAGGGTGATTAGAAGAAGATCATTCCAGCTTAGATCATTTGGCTAATTGTTATGCTGCCACCTTATTCGAAACCAGCTACACCCTTGACCTTGTTGCTTTCTTGAGTCTTTTCAAATAGTCAACGCTTATTAAAGGCAGACTCGAGTAGCAGATCGGTTTGGTGTAGTCACTAACAATGCTCAAAGAGCAGTCCTATCTAAAAAAAAATGCTTATCAAACTTGGGCATTCGGAGTCGCCATAAAACTGTGGATTCATTTCACTCGTGAGGGAACGCACAGCGCTTGTGGTTGCTAAGAGTCAGGCCGTGGTCTTCTGGGGACTGTAGCGCCACAAATGTTTGTAGACATAAGGAAGAAATGGAAATAGACTTCATCTACCTTGGCTCAAAAGTTAATAGTACGTACAACATCAGTACCGAGATTAAACGCGGAATAACTCTTGCCAACCGCTGTTTCTTTGGGCACAAGGGCAATTGAGTAGTAGAGCCCCCTCTCGAAGGACCAAGCTCACATTAAATAAGACCTTGATCATCCCTGTCCTGCTGTATGGTGCGGAAACCTGGACTATCTCAAGAACGGATGAAGACGCACTTGTTCTCTTCGAGAGAAAAGTTCTGCGTTCAATTCTTGCTCCTGTTTGCGTTGAGGGTTTCTGGAGAAGAAGAACTGTACGGGCTGTACAGCGACGCGAATCTAGTCAGGGGTCTACGGATTCAACGCCTAGGATGGCGAGGCCATGTCAAGCGCATGGACAACACTGATCCAGTCCGAAGAGTCTTCGACTCCGAACCAGTGGGACAACACAATAGAGACCGACCACGAAGCCAATGGTGCACTGTAGTGGAGAAGGACCTCAACCAACGAAATTGGAGGCAGCTGGATAAGGATCGTGCCAGTTGCAGAGGCTTATTGGCTGAAGGCCAGGTTCACCCCGGACTGTAGAGCCACAAGAAGAAGAAGGAAGAAATATAATCCATCCCTGATTGAAACATCTGATCTGCGAATGCTCAGCCCTCATAAAGAGTAGGACCTACTTGGGCAAACACTACTTTACCGAGCTTGAGGACTTGTGCGGTGTAGAGCTGAAAAACCTCCTAAGGATAAGAATGGTTACGGACACAATTCACCCAACTAGTTGGTCTAAGTGAGTCGCTGCCGAAAGGTCGCAAGAGCTCCCGATTACCTAACTAACTACCTAAGCCATTTCAGTGCTTCACTGGAGCTTTGTCCCGACTCGTGACTCCGTGGAATCACTGCATCAGCCACAGGAACCCTTTTAGAATCCAGCCCTAATTGATATCACCTTAAGGTGGTAATGGCAAGTCAGGTACCACCTGTCAAGATTCTTAACTTCGAAGAAAATGCTGCCAACTTGAAGAAAGAATAAAACTTTTGATGTTGGTGGTCAATTATTCTCATGTTAACTTTAGGTCTGGGTTCCCCAATATTTTGCTGCAAAGTCGTTTGCCAAGTTGGTGACCACAAGTTGACTTCGTCATCATGGCCCTGCCAACGATTTGAATTCCTTCCACGCTGTTGAACGAACAGTGTCCTGATTTCTTTTTACTTCGCGGCAGTTAACTTATCTTTTATGGGCCACTTCGTCCTCCTTTCGCACGCCTCCTTCCATTGTTTCCATCAAACTTTAACCATTCCATGCCTTCCTTCCCTCTTGCCGCGTAGTTGAGACTGAAGGAATTGCTTTTATGGCTTTGCCTTTCACTCTCTCGTACGCACTCTGTTTTCCAACCACTAACCATAATTGCTGGCCTCTCCCCGAGCAGTTCATACAAATTCCCTGATAAGCATAATTTGATCAAATCCCACATAAAGAGATGGTCTCCATCGATACACTGGCTGAGGCGCCTCCTTTAACGTCGCATTCGATGGTCTCCGCTCAAAGGACTCCGCCTCAGTGGCATGCAAATGAATTCTAGACCATCATCCTAAGCAGTATCCCGTGGCGTTTAATTTTTTTTCTTCGCTCCCTTTGCCGATGACACACATACCCCAAGTCAGACAGCACCCACAGGCGTGTAGGTTTCCATGGATATTGCTTTCATGCCTCGCAGAGGCTTTCTAACTCTCCGACGGTTCCCTTTGTACGCGAGGCGATGCGTTCTCGGCGCGAGTTCAACTCGACTCGTGCAGGACATCGCCATCTGTGCAGCGGGGAGCTGCTTCGGTCTTAATTAAAATTCGCCTTAATTCGAGGGCGACACGAAACACAATTCCACTCGGGGACATGCTTCCGATGCGCCCATGTGTGTGCGATATCTGTTCGAACGTCTACTGCCGAAACAAAAGCTACTACCCACCCGCAGCAATAATTCTGGCATTTCCCCCTGCATCGAAAAAATACACGAAACGGATAACATTTCCTCCTCGTCGTCGTCAGAGCCTATTCCAATTCGAATCCTTCGGGCGCTGCCAGCTCGCCCGGCATCAAGTTTCGGCTGGGAAAACAGGGAAACACGAGACACGTCTACGGCTGCGGACAAACAAGTGACAGCCAGTGTGCGGAATAGAAATGTCAAAAATGCAGAAAACGATGAATATTCAGGATCTTCAGTGAACCGGAAGGCTTATTATTCATTTCATTGCTAATTTATGCATTCGCGCCGATGGGAAGAGGGGCGGCACGTTGACGTATTGTTTTGACGACGAACACAGCATGGGGTGACAGCGCCCTTCATCTGGCGTGCATATTGCGGCAGCGTTACGTGCCAAACTTGAGCGCGCACATATGACAGTGGGGGTGAGTGAGTGAGTGTGTGTGTGTGTGTGAGTTGGATAATGTCGAAAGTTTTGGCGAAGCAGGATTGCGATGATTCGAGGGTACTCGGTGAGCCTTGAGGATGTTTTGCTTTTGGTTTGACATACGTCAACGATGGAACATAACTTTACGCATGTTGCGGCTGTTTGACGATGGAGTTGAAGTCTTAACTTCGGGAGGAGACACGAAAATCGATGGGAAACTCGGTTGAAGACTTTATTACGCGAGTTTATCAGATGAGGCGTCTGTTACAACTTAAGTAGGTCGGATGGGTGTCTGTGACGGATTTGCTTTCCGATATGATGTCGGGTTGCTGGCTTTATTGCTGAAATAACATCGTGTCTCTCCTAAAGTTAGTCGATAGCTTGCCCTTGACCGAGAGGCAATTAACTGAGACCTATCTGCACTAGACGTCGTCTTCGTGAACGTGAAACCAAACCGGCTGAAGTTGTCTATCATTTTGATACGCTAAAGAAAAAAATGTACTGTGCTTGAACTGTGCGTATTTTTTGGTAGGGTGTGTACACGAACGAATACTTCGATGAATAGAATTTAATAGCGACAAGCTGCATGACTTCTACCAGAGCAGCGAGTGGAGTCATAATCGAGGTTAGGGCGGCTACCATACTACCACCCGAACCCAAAAGGACCAACCAGAGCACTCCCTATGTAAGAATAAGCATGTAATTATCATATTACTCAATAACTTGTCAGGCCGGCATCCCATGAGGGGTCCAAGATCGAGCAATTACTGCCTATCATCCGTGATGATCCTGGGCACGCTGCTTCCAGTCATCTGGCCTAGCTGTCTTACATCCGCGATGACTTGGTCTCTGTACCGGAGGTTCGGTCTTCCTCTCATTCTCGAACCAGGAGGATCGGATTCGAAGCTTCTTTGCTGGAGCGTTGTTGTCCGGATTTTTGCCTTCCGGACTACATCCACATCCTTGTACAGCCCGTAGAGTTCGCGGTTGTGTCTTCTACTCCATTCGCCTTCCTCGCAGACAGGACTATATCCGACGTAGAATATTTCTTTCGAAGCCACAAAGAATCAGCTCTGCAGTCTTTCTTAATGTCTGGCTTTCGGCTCCATAAAGTAGGACTGGCAGCATAAGGATTTTGTAGAGCATGGCTTTGGTCCTTCGAGTCAGGAGTTTCGAGCCCGATTGTTTTGACCGACCGAAGTAGCATCGATTGCCAAGGGCGATTCTACGTCGCAACACCACTACGATGTCATTCGTGAAGTTTACATTTGCCCCGAGGTAGACAAACTCCTTTACTACCTCGAAATTGTAGCTGTCGATTGTGACGTTTTGGCCTAGGTGGTGTGCGGCGGATCGTTGTTTGCTCGACAGCATATATTTTGTTTTGTCCTCGTTGACCTTAAGACCAGCTCGTTTCGCCTGCTCACGTTGGGACCGCGCAATAATGTCGATGTCATCAGCGTATCCCAACAGCTGGACTGACTTGTAGAAGATAGTGCCTTCCGTGTTGACTTTTGCCCGCCGCACTATCTTCTCCAATACCAAATTGAAGAAATCACACGACAGCACATCTTCTTGCCGAAATCCGGTGCAGATTTCGAACGGTTCAGAGGTTTTTGAACCGAACTGCACGGTGCATCGCGTATGTCTTAGCGTGGTGTGACACAACCGGATCAGATTTCACGAGATCCCGAATTCGGCCATCGCTTCGAATAGCTCGTTGCGATGAATGCTGTCGTATACTTTAAAATCGACGGACAGATGGTGAATATCGGTGTGAAACTCGTTGGTATTCTCCAGGATCTGCCTTAGTGTGAAGATTTGGTCTATAGTCGGTTTGCCGGGCTGGAAGCCTGGTACGTTGTAGGTGACGTTGAGCAGGGATATACCTCTGTAGTTGTTGCAAGAGGTAGGCTTTGTGTGGATGGGGCTTATGGAGATGATGTTACAGTCGTCGGGCTGACCTGGTGCATGCCAGCTTTGAAGAGCTCTTAAAGGTAAGCCATCTGCGGCTGAGGGTTTGTTGTTCTTCAGCCTTTTAATGGCTGTGCCGTGCCGCTTGGTGCGAGGACATCTTTGTGGACTGGGAATTCCTGATTCCCTATTCCCTGTGGGTCCATAACTAGGTTACCCTCGCGTATTCGAAGAGCCTGGGTGCCTTTCCTAAAGTCTGTCGCCAGGCTTTTGGCTTTTTTGTAGAAGACTCGAACTTTCTGTCTGTCCCTAGGCCCTTTGATAACCTTGAGCTGGGAGGTTGCGAGAGAAGACATTTTCTTCAGGCGTAGAAGTTTTTTTTTTTCCCGTCTTCTAGCCAGGTACTCCTCCTGCGGTGCTCTTGTTTTCCGTTGATGCGCTTTTTGATATGCCACGTCGGTTGCACGTTTTTTCTGCACACACTCGCCATCATACCACGGCTTTCTTCTCGGGGGTGGTAGGTAGCCTAAGATAGTTTCCGCTACCTCATTGATGGCCGAGCGGCAATGCAACCACATCTCATTGGCACTTGACGAAGGCATACCGGAGAGTCTCTCACTTAATTGCTCTTCGTAGGCTCTGGCAACCACCGGTCTGCTCAGGCGTCCAATGTCAAAAGTTATCTTTGTCGGTTGATGCAGCTTTATGAAATTGGACAGTCGAGCTCTGGATCTTGCTGCGACGAGAAAACGGTCAGAGTCGACGTTTGCTCCCATGAATGTTCGCACATCCAAAATATTTGACGCATGTCTTCAGTCAATGAGCACATGGTCGATTTGATTGGCGGTTCGACCATCTGGCGATCGCCAGGTTGGTGTGTGGATTTTTTTGCGAGGGAACCTTGTGCTACTTATGACCATATTACGGCCTGTTGCAATGTCAGTGTGTCGGAAGCCGTTATCCGTTGTCATGTCGTGGAGGCTGTGCCTTCCGATCACTCCGCCAAGGATGTGTTCCTTACCGATTTTAGCATTGAAGTCCCCGAGAACGATTTTGACATCGTACTCCGGACAGGCATCGTCCAGGAAGTCGTAATAATCCTCTTTGACAGAGTCTTCATCTTCGTCGGTAGGGGCGTGTGCACATATGAGGCTGATGTTGTAGATTCTGCCTTAGATGCGGATCACTGCCAGGTGATCACTTATCGGTTCTAAATCAATGAACTTCGATCTTTACCGTCTTCCCACGACAAGTCGCACTCTTTCTTTTTTTTGTCTTATCCAATGTGTTTTCTGGAGCTCATCAATATCCGCCTTATACTGCGTGAGGATATTTCCATTTTTTGGGCGGGGCGTCCGTCCAGCCGAGGCATCTTGTTCTCCTGTGAGCTGGTTGTTCGCGCAACGCACAACCGCGAGCGAATCACTGTACGTGTTGGTGACATCTATCCAGGGAGCACCGAGAGGAGGCTGCATGTCAACTTGGTCTATGTATCGACTTTGAGCGTTGTTGGCATCCCGCCAGGTTGAGAGCGATCAACAACTTTGCCCTGTGAGCAAAGACCCTGCCCCTACATCATAGTAATCAACAAAAAATACATCAGTTGTTGGCTGACCAACAACACCCTTCACTTTATTTTTAAGACAAAAACATAATTTTTTTTCACAAGAAATTTTTTAAATCACTAATTAGCTGAAGTATATATTTCAGTGCTCGCCCTCTCTGAAGTCCCGAAATGTCAACCCACGCCCACCACCGACCTTCTGTCACACACTCTGACCCACGCCACGCCAGACATTCTTCCACACGCAGTGAGTCACAGACGGATGTCCTCTTTAATTTATTCAAATGTTCTCACCCTCACGGTGCAACGACTGAGGATGACCACCCCTGCAGCAAAACAGCCGTCGAACGCATCGACGCGTGTGTAATTGAACCCCCCTTCCCCCAATCGGACAGCACAAAGCGCACGAACACATTAGGTCGCCATTAGAGCGTGACTCTGATAAGAGTGTCTTATCACTCACCCCCGCCCACACGGGTTCCACACGAGTGAATTGTAAACTGCTGCGAAGATGACGGCACTGCCATACGTCTAGACCACCGCCCAAATTTCGAATACCCGCAAATCACTGCAAGACCCGTGTCCAGTCGCTGCGTATGAAACATCGGTCGGGTGGCTAGTTGAACCTGTGTGTTCGCCGGAAATTGAGTCTAATCCGCATTTCATCGTGCTGGGGCTCAGGCTGCTATTCATCATGCTCCCCTAAGACCGCTCTGACAAGGCGAACAACACTGACATCTCACCCGACCGGAAAATACCTGAAAACACGGTAACTTCAGTCGGTGCTCCGCCGAGTTCCGGGCGAGGAGTCGATGTTTTTCGGTTTTCCTGGTGGATGGAGTGCCAGGTGGATGGAAGCCAGTCCAATGCTGCTTTTATGACTGCGCCATAAATCAACTGGATGCTCGAAAGTTGCTCCTGGCTTAGGGGAGGCAGCCGCCGCGCCGCAACCACCACCGGCAGCGCATGCCATGCCACCACGAGTTTTCAACATAACTCAGCCCGGCTGAGTCATGCATGGGGCTGCCGGTGCGACTGTGGAGCCTGCTTATCGCCTGAATTATGCACTGCGCCGGTGAGGTGCCGAGGGGGGCATGTTGTCGACAGCGTCGTCACCGCCGGCAAAGGAGATTGTGTTTGTCATGCTAACAGAGTTAATTAAAACAACGGTGACAGATGCTGGTGTCCTGCTTAGCAGATTCGTCCTAACGTGTTCGTCGTCCTTAAGCCACACCACGTTGAAATGCGATGCTAGGTGAGCATTGACCTTCCACTGCCTCGTCGACGTCGTGTTGTGTTGACTGTGCGGTCGATAGGGATCTCGGGAAATGAGTTTGGCTAATGAATCGGTGGCGGCCGCTGGGTATCTGCTGTGATTTCTCGGTATGGTAATTGGATTAGGACGGAGCGAGGGATCGCGGATCAGCCGAACTCGGTGTGGGGTGGTTGCGGTCGAACAAGGCCGCAACTGTGGTTTCGATTGCTCAATGAGGACGCGGAGCTGAGTTGGATCAACCAAAGGAACGGCAGTCACATGCACATACATCCGCTCTGGTGCCACAGAGTGCAGGTTAAGGAGGCCTAGTGATTCAATCTGCTCGCCAAAGAAGAGGATGTTGAGCAATTGTAGGTGAGAAGAGCTGACAATGCTGGACGAAGCGAAATGCTGGGAAGCCTTGAGGTGCCAATCTGAATGGCGTCGGCCCACAATCGAGAGAAGTGGAAGTACTTGTTGTAAGAGGCTCGAACCGAACACCGAGTGTGTGGCCGATGAAATGCTGGGGTATAGAATATCGATAGACTTTCGTGACATTTATGTATGCGTTTACGTTACATCAAGTCTCTGCACTCGTTGTGGACAAAGATGGACCCTTCTCCCCGAGAAACTCTCCTTAGGCAATATCACGCGGGGCTGGTTGGTAATAATGCATCAGACCGAACGCCGGCCCCTTCTTCTGTTCCCAATGTTTCTGCTTAACTTGATCTCCAAGCTCGTACAAGCAGCCTTCAGTCCTCAGTTCTTATATTTCTAGCTTTTGTCAGATTATCTAGTCGCAGGCTTGCAATCCATCTGCAATATGATCAACTTCATGCAGTAGGTCTTTGGCCACACTTGGGTCTTTAGTACTCTAGTGACGACGTAAGGAGTTCATACTGTTGACAGTCGCCATGTCCCGGCAGAAACTGTGTGACAAAATGGTAGTTCCTTGATCCTTGCTCATCGACCTCAATGTCCGGGACGAGCCCTTATTCCACTTCCGTTTGTGAAGCCCTACACCTTTATTCGTATTTCACCTGTTGACGTTGCTGCCTATGCCAAGCTTTACGCCTTCACTCAATTTATGTTAGGTTAAGTAAGGTTAAGGTGGCTGACTGCAAAATAAAGTCTCACTTAGGCCAAAGTAGGCCCATTACGATACCACGGGGATTGACGCGGTCGCAGTTCTCCGATCATATCGATGGGCTTTAACTTACAAGAAGAGTGTTTTTTCTACCTATCAGTACTCAGCTTAGTAAGATTTTACACCGGAAACAACAATAAATCAACTTACTGAGTTAGGACGACTTAGTAAAATTGCACTGTCATCACTGACTAGGACACGATGAAAAAACTCATTCATAGATGGCGACAGAGGAAACTATTTGTTTATTGAAGATTGGTCTCACGCGATTATTGGACATGAATCATTACTAAGCTGAGTACTGAGCTGAGTAAACGCTTAAGACAAGAAACAAAACTGTTTTTTGTTTGACTTCTGGCAACATCGACAAAGCAATGAAAATATTTTCACTATGGTCTCACCGTGTGCCACAACGAAAATTTGGTGTGCGGAAGAGACCACGCAAAGGGTACATTTTATCACACCGATACATGTGTGCAGACAGTGTCGTGTGTATGGGGGTTTTAACACTAGATCCAATCTGAGCTTGCAACAAAGCGAATGAGCCGACCTATGTTGGCTTTGTTTAGCTAGTCGAGACTATAGAAATACCATGCTCATAGGTTTAAGTGATAACAACTTCCCAGAGAACTACAGGTGATTCACTCATTTTGATTGACAGGATTTTGATGAGTAAGCACTGCATCTTCTCAAATTGTCAAGAGCACGCATTTTTATTCGAAAACGCTCGCCATTGTGACAACAGAGATTTTGTAAGGATATCCGTCCTGCTGCGTAGTATTTGAATAAGATGTGAGGTGATCACTTTACTTGTTGTTCACATTTTTTCTATTTTGAAGATTAGTGTAGTCGAAAAGCCCTGCGGTTCGACTGTTCTGAACATGATCCTATTGTTGCATCGGGCAGTCAGATGATCAGAGGATCGAAACTCAAGTTGATTGAGGAGCATCAAATATTGCAACAGATTGATCGAGGGATCGGAGGCTAATGAACTGGAAAGGCTTAGGTCTCTCTGAACGGAAAAGTTGTGTGTTAGAAAGAAGAGGATCAGACGATCATGCTTGACAGCATGATCAGAAATATCAGAACGGTCCGAAGATGGATACGGAAAATCGCAGGGTCTTGGATGATCGGAAAGGTCAGAAGGGTTCTGAGAACCCAAAATGGTGACTAAGTTCAGGAGGATCGACAAGATTAGCAGAATGACGATCAGGAGAATCGGTAGAGTCAGGAGAAATAGGATAATTAGGAGGATCACCATGGAACATCGGGTGTTTGGTATGAATAGAATTTTCAGTGAAGAAAAACTTTGAGACGAACAATATAGACCGCCATGTCAAATTGCGATATATCTCAACGCCCACTTAAGATCGGTAACTAACCTCCGAGGCCTTCAACGTCAGACACTTTTTTAGGGGAAGCAGTGAGCTTTCATGGGACGAATACAACATCATTCTCCAGAAGAGCCTCTAGCACTCGGTGGTCGACAAGGGAGACACAGATTCAACTACGAACTTCAAGACCTGTGCTGCGACATGAGTCCGGTTAGTAGCCGGGATACCTTGCCTTAAAGCTGAAAAAGTCTTTGAACTGAGCGTATGGGATAATCAGGGAATGTGAGCGTTTAATGGCCACAGACTGGAAGTCGAAAGGGCCTCAACAAAATGTGTGTGGACAAGAAGCAGACTGTAGAAGCATGTTTGTAGAGACAGGTTAATTCAAGCTCAGTAACATCGGATGATTGGCGATCAATTCTTCTGATGATCGGAATCAGCACACGATCATGTAACTTACTAAGTATTTTGAGATGCTTGGATATGGCAAATATGTGAAAACGACAACAACAGACTTACAAGCACCACGAAGCATGTCAAAGGTAAAAGGTTTCTTAACAACTAGCCAAGATTGGGTGTGAATCATTTTCATGTTAGCCAAAATCACTGAAGCAGAGTCAGCGGATATACTGCTTGAACTCAGATGTCGAACTCAACGTCATTTGTCTTGTCGGGGCATTTTGACCGCCGACGTGGCGTTGCTTCAGCTTGTTCAACATTAACTTGTTTGCAAAGGGATGTGCTGTATCAGAGGTGCTGCGCTTCTGTTATTTGATATTTGTAGTTCCTGGAGTAGGATCTTTGGAAGGGAAACTGTTTGGTCTCCATGTCTGCCAACGTTTCTAAGCTTCTGTCAAATCAACACACACTAGATCAAGAAATGTTGCGTTTTTCTGTGTTGTGTTTGTGTTTTTGTGTTTATTGCCCTCCGGATAGCAAGCCAAACAATCCATTGACAAAACTTGTTTGCGTTTTATTGAATACTCCCCTATTGAATCTCCCCCAGTCGAGTATCTATTAGATCTGCCTTCGCCTCCAGCTACTGTGCGGAGCGGACACTGCCCATGGGGGGCAAGTTTAAATTTCGCCTTGTCGCGACGTAGTTCGAGCCATCTGATGCTCGAAAGTAATGGGTGTCGACGAAATGAGGTTATTAACTCGAAATTGGAAAAAATGGCGGAAAAGGAACTTCTGTTGGAGAAAACACGCTTGTGAACGCAGAAGAGGTGGGGTGTGTTCTGTGAAAAAGAACTCGATGCACAGAATTGCGATGTTTCCTTAACCTGGAACAGGGCACAATGCATTTTTAATTAATATTCCACGAAATCGTCTTTGCTGCTTAAACTACAGTCCCGCCTGCGATGGAATGTTCGCCTCGTAGTCCGTCGGAGTTCACAAGTTCAGAAAGTAGGTCAGTGCAGTGCACCACCTTCCCTACCGACAGACTCCCGGCACAAATCGGGAACTCCACGAAGACGATGCCCCAAAGTAACAAGTCCCAAGTAAACATAAATCTTGCATGCAGAACTGCAGTTAGTCGCACTGAAGGCGAGAGGCTGCAGTCTGTTTGTGTGACTTAAAGTGTTTGTTTTGTCAGAGAAACTTCAGTCATCTGAGGAGCAGTCAAAGCGGCAGGAAAAAAATATCAAATAAATCCTTATTTGAAGCTACCCCTATCCTTTTTTAAAATGTCTATAGTTCCATTGAATTACAATGATTATTAAGTAATTTTATTCAACAAACAGGTTGGAGTACAAAGTCTAGTCATTGCGAAGCACTTGCCTGTGCATTGGGGTGGCGTGTGCGCAGAGCTCTAGTCCTCGTCGTCGTCCTCTATTTCGAACTCCTCCTCTGGAATTTGCTTCAAAGCCACCAGGGTGATCAGGGCGACTAAGAATAAATCTCGGATGTTCGGCGAGTCGCTGAGCTTGTCGAGCATCGGATCGGCGTATCGAAGGTTGCTGTGTTGCTCCTTAGACACGAGGTAGCCCTTGTTGATGTCGTCTTCCACTTGCTCCTCCATCAGCTTCACCTTTTGCTGTTTAACGTCAGGCTGTGACCGCATTCTGTCCTCATTATGTCTGGGAACACCAGTTCCATCGAACTTTGTTCCAATCCAAGTCGAAGAGGCCGCAGATCCGCAAGCGCAACTTATCACTTTCAAACTGAAAGCACATCGTTTCGACCTGAAAACAAACCACCTAGTTACTGGCAATGACAAGAAACCACGAAAGACTTACACATCTCTGCAGGTGGACGCAACAAATGCCTTCGGTCGGCACCTGCAGGTCCTTCAAGATCAATCCTGGTTCATTGGCGGCTTCCACTAGTTGACCGCACATGTAAAACAACGCCACAGAATTCAAGAAATACATCAACGTAGCCACGATCGCTATAACGAGAGGACCGTCAGCACCTCCTCTCGAATAAAGGACCACGATCATAAGATACACCCCAAGGACAACTACTCCCAAGAACGACATCACGTTGAACAGCAGCTCAAATTCATACGCGTTCTTGAAACGAATCACCCACTTCTGGAGCTGCCCGTGAATCAGTTTAATCTTCTTCAGCTCCTCCTCCAGCTCCTCTGCTTTCTGTGGCGTTCTTCGAGTCGACTGCTGCCTCCTTATGTCCCCCATAACTCTAGCCAGGTTGAAGTTTATTATCCGAAAGAGATAATTGCAGAAGAGTATCCCGACACAGAACTGGCACATGAGCAGCAAGCTCATGGCGGAGAGCGCTCTCATGGAAATTGCTGCGATTTTCCAGCTGTTATCCACAACGGCCGCCTCATACATCAAGTACACAACAATCCCAAGTGACTGCAGCGTCTTCAAAAAGAACAGCCAAGCAGCTTGGCAAAGGGCTTCATCACTCTCCTCAAGGCGGGCCATGTCCTTGTGCCAAATCTCAACTATTTCGTTGAATAGCTACCCTTCGTCGGCTCGTAGTGTCCACTGGAGTCCCAAACTCATACAAATTGCTAAATAGTGGAACAGACTGATCGACGCATACACAGAGCATGTCGGATCAATGGCGACTGGGATCAGGGTGAAGACTACAAACAGAATCACAATTGCGGCGTGAAGTGAAAGAGAGTAGCAGTGAGCTCCTCGCGAATGCACTAGGCGGTGCTTGTCGGTGTCGTACACGTGCGTTGTTAGGCCGGAAACTAACATCAAGCGGAAGAATCTGGCGATGGCGGAGTCCACGACGTTCGTGTGCTTATTAGCCATCGTTTAGCGAATAAAAGTGATTTGCAACTGAACTGAAACTGATGCACCGCGGCACTTTTAATCATTCGGGATCCATTAGTCTGACGAACCTGGGGACTACTATAATCACGGCGGTCTGGCTGGGGACATACTGTCCAGAGAATGCGATGCACACGGTTAATTTGCTTAAGTTGGTTGAAAATAGTCTAATCTTGTCTAGCCGGGTGCCATGCAAATCCAGCCCACTTCATTGAGGCAATTTTACGTACTCTCGCAAAGAGTGCTACCCAAGTGCGTGTTTCGTCGATGCAATGGCTTGAGAATCAGACGGAGCCCAGTCTGGTGGGGGAGCCGTTTGTTTTTTGTCTTCCAGTCGATCCCGATTGTTTGTCTAGAGGCACACTGAGCTGCAACCACCACAATTCGACATGTTTTATGAGATTGCTAGAGCAGGCTAGAATGGGTCTGGCTGTGAACGTTAGGACGATGTCCACCAGAGAGGCGCCTAGAGAGGCGCCTGTGACAAAGCGTCGTAAACGACAACTGTGTATAGCTTCGAGGTAGTCAAAGACTTCATACCCTCGATACCGAAACTAACCGCAGAATAAAGACCGAGCCATGAAGTGCGGTCATAGACTTGAGATGGAGTCAAAATTTAACGAAAATTAACAAGAAGAGACAGTCGACTCTGGAAGGACCAGCAATTTCTTCGAGTTACGATTCTAGTTAAAACAAACGGTTACTAACGGATACAAATCGATTAATTTGCTTATCAATTCAAATAGTTCGACTGAACGAAACTTAACGAAACTGAAAAAAATGTTTGAAGATATAGTCGCAGTGTCTAATTTCTCAGCCAGCCATGACCACTTTCAAGGGCGGAATCCAGGATATCTTCGAGGGAAAATATTTGACTTCTGGAGGAGAAGATTCTGCACATACGCGGATCTGAGGCCTAAAGTAACTGGCGCATGTAGAGCACATGAGCAATTTCAACCCGGTCAGATTGTTTGACTTCGAGTCTGTGTGATAACGCAACAGAGGATATCCGGGTTCAATGCCTAGGGCGAAACAGAAGAAGACCCTACCAACGTAGCCCAAGACGACTCTTGACTGTACGGCCAGACAACGTTGTTAATTGCTTTCAACTTCGTGAGATGGCTGCACAAGCCCTGTAAGTCATTGGTCAAGTTGACATAGTCTTCGTGTGACACTCTCGCAGGGACTCCAAAAGTAGAAGCTTAAAGGTGAAGCAATGTCACTTATCCATGGGCTTAAGCCAGGAGTGGTTTGTCGAGGCTCAGGTCTTTCGCGTGGGCATACACTATATAAAATACGCCTAGTTGCGAAGCTGCAACGAGCATCGGCTATGGATAATTTAACCGCTGATTACTGTAAGGTCATCAATCTTAGAATTTGTTCGTGGAACGTTGGGACTCTTAACAGACCACGTGCGGCCGAACAACTTACGGAGGTCCTAGACCGCTGTAAAGTGGACATTAGCTCAGTTTAAGGTATGTGGTGGGATGGGCAAGTCAAAGGAAGGATCAGAAATTGTGATAAGTGCACGTTTGGGTACACATTTGTCATTAAGAGCAGACTTAGGCAAGACCTTTTTAGTCTTGTTTTTTCATTCATTTACTGAACCGGAGGAGATCCTCGTGACTACCACTTTTCAAGTTTGCATCGCTGTACAGGACCTAATTGGGATAGAACTTCTTCTGTTCACAGTCGAGTGTACGATAAAACCGAAGACACTGTCTCTCGAACAACCTCATCTTTTCCATCTGGCAGGACTAACGTTGAACCCCAGTGGACAATCAAGGCAAGAAGTCTTGAGCTTCAGATATATAAGCGAACGCTTGGCAATGAACCGAATCAGCCATGGCATAGCTTCTCAACAACCACTCATATTGTGCGTGTTATATTCTCTCACGATCGGAAAGAACCTACCGCTTTATGCCGACACCGAACGGCCAAGTTTGAGGAACCATTTCTAGACAGAAGTACTCTTTGAGCATTGCCGTGAAAAGGGATCAAACCTATGACTTGGACGCACATAACTGCTACCACGGTGATCGAAATCAAGCCTGAAAAAAAGTCTTTGAACGACGAACAAGTGTTCGTTCGTACCCGTTGAGCAAAATATGACTCGAGACGGACTGTAAAAATACGTAACTGTCACAGGCATAGCGAGACGGATGGTCACTGTACTTATGAATCATTGTGTGTTGTGAGTAGATATATCTGGATCATGATTAGTACTCGCGGTGGTCCATTGGGCTTCCATTGGACACTACTGGCCAACTAGACAAAATAATAACGTTATGAAACAAGGCCATGACCAACCTTCAACGTGCGTGGAAATTCAACGCCAAGCTGCCAGGCGGACCATTTCTGAGACATTTCAGGGCATGGAGAAGAAGTTGGACGGTTTGATTCAAGACCTCGTAACAAGCTGAGCTCTAAAACAACTAATGACAAATGGCTAGAAGGCACCACCGGCCTTAAAACAAAATAAATTTGGCAATTACTTAACCTAAAACGGTCACTCAGTCTACTTGGACTCAGCAAGCCCTCATTAAGGACCCTCATAGGAGTCATAACTGGGCACTGTGTAATTGGCACTCATGCTCGCAGGATGGGTGCCCCATATAATGATTTTTGCCGAAGCTGCATGGATGAAGAGTAGGAAGAAAATACTCATCACCTTTTCTGCTCCTGCAGTGCTTTACCAGTCGTAGGTTCCTGCACCTAGTCTACTACTTCAGCGGCCGAGCTAAAAAGTGATAGCATTGGCCAACTAAATCGTTTCATTAGCAGCGCCAACTGGTTCCAGCGTTAGGAGAAGTCAATCCGCGTGGTATCACAATGGGCCTACTCTGGTCTAAGTGTGACTGCTCTGCAGCAGTCAGCCACTACTACCTAACCTAACCTAACAAGCTGAGCTGCAGTTCAACTTTCTTGATGTATTCGACTGTATTCGTCTCGCAATCGGGTTGCGGATTCGTTCAGCAAATTAATATTCCACCGCGAACTAGGCTGTTTTTTCCTAGACTGTAGTTGCTCTCAAGGAATGTGAGTTTCAGTGTCCAGGTCGAAACGTGCTTTCAGTATAGAGTTGGATAGAGAGTAGTTTGGCTTAGTTGGTAGAATTGTCACGCTGTTGTAGAAGCGGTTACATTGCATGACGTGGACACCATCACCAATTGGTGCAAATAAAGTGAATCGCTGTTTCTTTTGTGCATTCCTTAAACTCCATCCGCCGACGTCACGTATTCAACATCGCACCACTCGATGGACTGCACAAAAAAATATTGCCAGTAAAGTGTTGCGAGTCGTTTCGTGCTTGAATCGCTTTCAGAAACAATTTAAAATCCATTGACCCCTGACACGTCCGCTGCGTCGCCACATTCACAAATGGAGTTCCCTTTCATTTCCCTTAATGTCCTGCCGCCGCGTCGTCGTGTACATCATTTCGTGCAATATTCCCGCCGCAGTGTCAAGCCATAAATAAAAGGACTCAACCACCCCGAACCCGTGCAGCTCATAATTCAAAAGAAAGCGACTCTCCGTTCGGAACAGATGCTCATTTCCGCTGGCATCGCGTACCACCATGGCCTTCTTCCCTCAACCCCCAATTAAAGCCGGAAATTTGCATTTTTCTTTGAAAAAAAAACCCGCTCCATCCGTGCAACGTCTTTCCGGCAAGGATAAACCATTTGCAGTTACAAGAGGATTCCCCTTCGCGAGGATACAAATTAACTCAGTGCAGTGCCGTGAATCCAATTCACTCTTGCTCCCCTGGACGGATGAAGGACGACGGAGGAGAGTGGCCAATAGACCACGACGACGTGTTCCATTTACTCTGTGATCTGTTAAACTGTCCACCCCGGCCCGCCGGGGCCCGGTAGGTGAGGAAGCAGAACGAATCCGCAAACACTTTAAGACCCACAAACACCGACCGTAGCCTCTCGTCTTCCGTGCGATTCACTGCAGTTCTGCCGGCAAGATTTATGTTTACTTGGGACTTGTTACTTTGAGGCATCGTCTTCTTGGAGTTCCCGAATTGTTCCGTGAGTCTGTTGGTCGTGTGGGTGGGGTGGTGGTGCACTGCACTGACCTACTTTGTGAACTTGTGAACTCCGACTGACTGCGAGGCGAAAATTCCATTTCGGATGGGGAATGGAATGGAATTTAAGCAGCAGAGAGGATTGCGCTGGAATATTAATTAAAATTTCGCTTTTCGAGCTGGCAGGCCAAAGAAACATCGCAATGCATTGAAACCTGTCAAAGGTTTTGTTTTGAAAAAAAAGGGACAGGGGTTGGTTACGTTTTGTCAGCGGAACTGGCAAATGACAGGAGTACCTAGTAGGATACTGGGTGTGACAGGTTACCATTATCATGCCAACCATTCTACGGAATTCTGGAAGATCCTTTAAGGTTTTCCCACGATCTTCTTAAGTCTTCGATGAAGTCATCACATGACAGCTTGTCGACTTTTTTGACATCGAAGTCCTCGGTTACGTTGCCGACCTTGATGGCCCAGCTAGAGTTCTACTTCTTAATCCTGCACAATTTGACGAGTTTGTCAGTGAACCCGGGCAACACTGCAACTGGCAGCCGAAGGCCTACAAGCGGTTAGCAACTGTTGGCATTTTTGATGGCAAATACTGCCTCCAAGACATCAGCAGCAAAGACGCTGCCCTGTGGCATCCCACTAAAATTTGACTCAGCTGCCACCTCTGTCGATTAAATAGTCCCACAACCACAACCTGTGTGCGGCAACTTCGCCCGCAGGTTCGCCACCGCTGCCGGTCGGGAACGCTGAAAAAAAAAACAATTCACTGAAAGGCACTCAAAGGCAGACAAAAGCAAAAATATCGAACTATTTCACAATTTTGTTCGATTTGCTGCCGATTGTGCTAAATGCACACCGTGCCCGGTACAGTGCGCTCACCTGTTTGCGTTTGAAATTCATTTATGACGATTGGTTGCCCCAGTCGGCGCTGAACAACCACTTCCGAATGGACTCGCTGGCAGCTCGCCGGTGCGGAGAGTTGAAGAGCTTCTCCCTTTGTATCCTTTGGCCTTTGAGCGGCGATTACGGGAAAACAACCGCCGCGCCACTGCTGTTGTTGACCGGGTCGGCGCGGCGTACAATAAAATTCGAAAAATCAGCACCAAAGCGTGGTCCTGAACAAATTTCGCAGTCCAAGCGGAAATTCGCTGCAGTTGTTGTTTTGATGCTGCCCCGGAAACCAAACAGTGGAATGATGTCGACCGGTGCTGGTGACGGCCACAGAGGCGGATTATTTGTTGTGTCAAACGTTGGATACCGGCTAATCTGATTGATGTCACCGATGGCTGGAGCGGGATGGGAGACCTCCAATCGGAGCTGAGGTGGTATCTTTCGCGAGTGATTTTGCTGTGGAGTGGCGCTGGTTCAGCGAGGGGTCCGGATGTGGCGGCTTTGTGTCAGGATTGCTGCAGGATGTGGTTAGTTTTGGGAAACTCACTCAAAGCCGGCTGTGGTGTTGGTTGCATGGTTACGACAGGCAATTCTTCGTGTAGTCGGCTTTGCGATGATGTTGATTATGAAGGGGGTTGGGGGCTGATATGACTCATTTCTAACAATCCTGTGCCAGCAGCTCTCGTGTCAATCGGTATAAAAAAGAGCAACCGATCAAAAACAAAGGAATTCTGAATCACCCACAGTTCAAGGTGAAACGGCTTCCTCCGTGTGTCCACAATCTTTCCTTTAAGCTTTAATTTCACGCTCGTCCCCTCCCCTCCAACATTGAAGTCCATTTTTTCGCTTAAGCTCATTTGCATTACGCACAGGTGCACCCTGACAGTGGTGAATTATGCACTTCCTCGTCGATAATGTCCTGCGTTCCTTGATGAAAATTAATTGCATGCACTGCGACGCGTGCACTCAACGCGTAAATCATTTCCCTCCAGAGTCCTTAAGCCGGTCAGATGCCGTGCGTATCGCAGCGCTTTTTTACCGGCATTTTAAATGCACGCTACAATATTGACACTTTGATGAGATGCATAAAGGGGGGGCCTGTTTATCGATGGTGTTTCAATTAAAACGAACAGAACACAAACGAAAAAATCCGATGCGAGGATAATGCCTCCTCACACTGCGAACGGAGCTGCGTTCATTTAATTGCTTCCGTCTCATGGCTTAAGGGCTTATCAAGGATATCTTTTTTAAATTGATGCCATGTGGAGATAGTGAGCCTGTTGATTAATAGATTCAACATGGAAATTCATCTGCGATGACGCATGTTTTGCATTGAGTCGGAGGGCGGTGTGGCAAGAAGAGTCCGAGAACTTTGTGCGTCTGCAAGTGGAACGGTGGTGAGACATAAGCCCTTTGGTTGATGCAAGGTTGCTAGGAAGCTTCAAGTGAATGTGAGAGTGAGGTGGGTGTTCTTTAACCACAGCTCTAAAAGTTGCTTATTTAGAACCATCGTGCAAAATTAATTCTTTGATGTTCACCCTGGATATCTTTCTAAGCGATTCGAGGAAGTTTTTCTAGAGTACGCGCTGGACAAGAGTGTGTCAATGATTCTGTTTGTGCCGATTTATTACATTTACGACAGTTTGTGATATGAGGGATCCCTAGTCCATAGGCCGTTGAATTTTTTCCAGGGGGAGTAGACTTAGTCTCAGAGTACATTTCGTTAAGGTTGGACCACATAGTCCACTGAGAAGCTGGTCCTTGTCCCTCTACGGGCTGTAACACCACCCATCATATATCATAGTCTACTTCGCGATAAATTTGTCAGGAAAACAGCCGTATTTTTGATTGATTTTACATTCAATCATTGGCGCTCTCCATATTTATTGGCGTGTGACTAATCAGCACTCAAGTTAGTAATGATTCTCAATAAAACGCTTTTTTGCTGAGTTAGATTTTTCTCCCGAAAGTTGGTACGTGTGCATTTCAAAACACTCTAATATCAAAAGTGAGTGAAATTTATTCCTGAAAAGCAAAGAAAATACACAAATAATGGATAGCCAAACAAGTAATATAAATGATCTGATATTTTATAAATTCTGCAAAAGTAATATCAGGAAAACAAGTGTGAAATAATCGTGTGATACCAACCTTAAGACAAAATTGTTTCTTCTAGCGCCATCTATGATTTCGATGTTTCAACGCGTCCTAGTCAGTGATGACAGTGAAATTTTACTAAGTGGTTATAACTCAGTAAGTTGTTTTGTTGTTGCTTTACGGGCAAAATCTTACTAAGCTGAGTACTGACAGTCAAAAAAACACGCCTATAATAAATAGTATGCAGCTTTATTTTCTTCGTGGAATCGCTCTTTAAAAGACGCCATAAACGAATCGAGGTTCAAGGAGAGATGAGTACTCAGCCATTATGGAAAAGGGCACGCTGTTTTGTCATTCGAATCCTTGGCAATCAAATGGGTCTACTTTGGCCTAAGTGCTTATATTTCACCACTTAGTACTTAACTACCTTCCTACCTATTTAACCGAGACCATATGAGATTAGCGATTTTCAGGAAATGTAATGAAATTCATGTTCAAGTGGTATGTGTACTTCCATTGCAGTTGTCCATTACTGCATGGGTGGCAGCTCCTTGTTTTCAAAAACACATTTTGTATGCAATAGAACCCACATTATGGTTATTTTAAACTTTAACGACACTGCAAGCTCATTACGGCATCCTGGACTAATGTTGAGGTCATGATTATCCCAGTCTACACAAGAAGGAATATCTCAACAATTTTTTTAAAGCCAAGGTGCAACTATGGCCATATGTTCTTGAGCTGCACGTAGTTATATTTTTAATGTTAAGCTAGAAAATGGAGAATGGCCTTCAAACCATCGACTTGGGTCCGGTTTTTGTCAAAACTCTGATTGAGACATATAACCCTCTTCATCGGCTCTTTTATATTCATAATCCAGTTGGGTTTAGGGCTTAAAAATATTCACACTTCAGCACATCCTAGAAAAAACCAACAGATCGACACCCACCATCTATTTATTCCTCGATTTCCAGGCCGCATGGAGCGGAGGTCAGGACAATCTCAAGAGCGGATGAAGAAGTTCTGTCTTTATTCCTGTTTGCGTTGATGGTTTCTGGAGAAGAAGATTCAACCACGAACTGTACGGGCTGTGCAGCGACGAATCCTTGCCAGGTGCATACGGATTCAACGCCGTGGACAACACGACTCCAACACGAAGAGACTTCGACTGCGGATTAGTAGGATAACGCAATAGAGGACGCCCACGAAGCCGATGAAGCATACAAGTGGAGGAGAACTTCAACCAACCCGGCTTCAAGTGAAGTCTGTAGGCAAGTCTGGCTTGGCCTTGAGTAGGCTACGTTCTTTTCCCGGGGAACATCCTGAAAATTCAATTAAAATTTGGGGTGATTTTGAGCCAAGCACTGATGGACAACGATGTGCCATCATGTTCGGAATCCCTTTGAGGCCAGACCTCATCGCTGTCATGAATCTTGCTGACCACACAAGAAAGGATGTCAGAACAAAATAAAAACCCTCCAACTACCAAACCATTTCCCTTTATTTCCACAACTGCTCGTAGTCTGTCTGAATCAGAAGGATTATGTACAGCAGTGCCGCCTCCGACATAGCGAAACCCTTGCTCCAGTCCAGGTCGACCAGGCCGCAGACGCGCAGACGCAACTTCTCGACGCTAAACTGAAAGCATATCATTTCAATCTGAAATCAAATCACATCATTTTCGAATTCGAATGCAAGCACACTTACACATCGTTCCAGTTCCACGGAGGAGAGTCCCTGTTCCGTCACCAGCAGAGTCCTCATGATGTGCCCGGCCTCGTCGCTGGCATCCAACAGCGCGCCGCAAATGTAACACAGCAGAATCAGATCCAAAGCATTCCAAAGGGCGGCTGAGGCCACTCCGACGAAATCCAGCAGCACGGGCCCCACCAATCCCATGCGAATGATCAGGCACAGGACGAACAGGATGATGACTTGCAACAGCAAGAACTTCGTTATGATGAACATCAGCTCGACCTGGTAGAGGTCCTTGAATCGCACCACGCACTTCTGGAGCCGTGCGTGAACCCGTCCAATGTCGCTGAGCTGCTGCTCCAGAGCCGCCAAATCGTTGTGCAGAGTGTATCGCGACTGACAAAGACCGCCTATGGCCTCCACAACGCGCACCAGATTGAAGTTCAAGATCTGGAACATGTACTGGCTGAAGATCAGGCCGCTGCAGAAGAGGAACATCACCGCGAAGACTACGTTCGAGAGAAGGAGTGCGTAGAAATCCTTGGCACTGCGTGCTACGTAAGCTGCATGAACGAAGAAGGAGACCGACGTTAGTGCCTTGAAAATGAAAAGTCTCGCGGACTGGCGGCGGATTTGCCGACTCCCCTGCAAGTGGGCCACGTCCTTGTGCCAAATCTGGATAAGTTCGTTGAACACCGTCGGCGCGTTCGTTCGCACCGCCCATTGCACGAAAATACACACAAAAATGCACAAAAAGTGCAGGATCACGATGAGATTGAGTAGATTCTCAAACAAGAACCCGCTCCCGAGGGTGAACTCCTCCTCGTCTGTAGAGAATATGTAGAAAACCGGCGCAAGGCCTACGAGTGTGAGATGAAGCGACAGAGAGTAGCAGTGCGCTATTCGCGAGTGCACCAGACGGTGCTTCCTGGTGTCGTACACGTGCGTTGTGAGCCCGAAGAGGAGCTGATAGCGGAAAATGGTCGCGATGATGGTGTCTATAGTGGTCCTCCTGTTGCCAACCATCGTGTGTTCAAAGACGGTAGCTTCCAACTGGACTGAATGGCGTTGCAGTTCACTTGAGCGACTAGGGATATTGAGATTGTATCCACTTGGTCTGGGGACGACTTTAATCATGTTAATAGGCCGGAACACACACACCATGGATGAAGCGCGTGAACCACGGTTAGTGCATTAAAGTTGTTCACTTAATTGCGGGAATCCATTAGCCTCCGATCTGATTGCAACTGCCAACCAACTCCCTGGTGATCGTCGGAACGGAGGCTTGTTTTAAGATAGCATCAATATTCTGCTTCCCATTGCTGCACTTGACCTTGTCTCGTGTCGACCCTAGCAAAAGGGACTGTCCTCTTGATCGAGCTTGGTCCTCTTCTCCAGTGTTCATAGTCAGGGATTGCTTAGTGAGGCAGGAACTGGCCTGGCACTGGTGATGTGCAGCGGTAAGCCCAAACAGCGTTAATATAATGCTGGTAATTGTCAGTAGTAATCCAGCTAGTTAGACTAACGAGGTGATGAAAGGGATATTTCTTGAAATCATTCGACGGACAGGTGCGTCCTGCAATGCCCAGTCAGTTGGGCGTAGCAGATGTTATTTATGTAACCAAAAACATTTTTTTGAAGGTGGCGACCGTAGCGGTGTGGGTCTGTGCGTCAACTCCTAAGCACTTGATCCCAATGTTGAGCTGCCCAAAGACAGAGGATATGCCAAGGCAATCGCCTTTCGATCGCTAAAGCGTACGACTCCTGGGTGCAATTCACAGGAGGACAAAGATAATTTCTGGTCCTCCATTGCTTTCGGCACTGACTATTCAGAGTTGTCTCAAGCTCTCTTCCGATCGTGAAGAATAATAACACTTAAGGATGGTTGCTGAAAGGGATAGACTCTGGGCCCGTAGCAAAGTTGCTTAGTTTTTCATCAGGCCAACGACCCGCGGACAAACTGATCCTGAGCAACAGCTGTCTTTCACCATTGACGGTCCTGGGCACGCTGCTTGCAAAGGTTACGTAGTCTTGAGTCAGCGATGGCATAGTCGGAGCGTCGGTAGTTTTTGTTCTTCTCGAACTAGAAGCCTGGGATTCGAGGTGTTCATGTCGGAGCGGTCTCCGGTTTCTGGAATTGCGGACTAAGTCCATATACAGCTCGTAGAGTTTGAGGTTATTTCATCTTCCTCGCAGACGGGAGAATACATCCGACGCAGAATTTCACTCCCGAAGGCACCAAGAATCAGCTAGATTCACTTTGTTGCAATTTTGCTTAAGGCCCATCTTTGGTTTTGTGGAGCATGCTTTTGGTCCTTCGAGTCAGGAGTTTCGAGCGCAGTTGTTCTGACAACTCGAAGTAGCATCGGTTGCCAAGAGCGATTCTTTGTCGGATCTAAATTAAAATCTTCTGCCATTCGTAGGATTCACGTCTGCCCCGAGGTTGACAAACTCCTTCACAAATGTCGATTGTGATGTTTTGCCCTAGATGGTGATCGGCGGATCATTTCTTGCTCGACACATATTTCGTCTTATCCTCATTGACCTTAAGACCAGCGCGCTTCGCCTGTCCTCTAGATATTTATATCTGCAGATAGGCCCGTACTAGTAAATGATGTCCATTTAATAGACCGGACTAGAAAGAATTTGCAAAGCGCTCGAAATGGTGCACCGGATGGAGTGTGTACATTTCAGAAATGCGCTAAAGACAACACTAAGACTGATAACAAATCTATGGTCTTATGGCTCGACCATGATATCCAGCACTGTTGAGGACACGGCGAATAGCCTGAGGGTTACAGACCTCTTTTTGAATGCTAGGAGCGCTTTGGGATCTTGTTTTATTTTTCGCGGTATTAATCATGTGACTTGTGATGTAAATGTAGGTTGGCGTCGGCTACGAGCTCTATCGTGCCGGTCTCCTTATATTTTTGTATAATCTTCTGAATGGTAAAGGGGCGTTTATCGATGAGATCAGCCATTTTCCGTAAGCTTTTATCTTCTATGTGATTTTTGATTATTATTAAATTCTTTATATCTTCTGATAGTGGCTTTCCTCGGGGCGCCATGCTGAAGATATTCCTTTTCAGCCGACAATTTTTGATTAAAGCCATACTAAACTCATTAAAACAAAATACCATTATTAAGCAATACAGCCTCCGTTCTCAAAGTTTTAACTCAGAATGGGATGTCTGTGTCTTCACACCAGATGGCGCACACAAGTGGAAAAGGACCTCAACCAACATGGTGTGCGCAGCTGGGGGCAGCACGTTGGTTGAGGTGTCAATCAAAGAAAAAAAAAAAAAACAAGAAGGGATGTCGGTGTACTACTTTTGTGACTAACTGCACTTTGGACAATCTCAACCAGTAGACCTCCCAGATCATACTGGCAGTCTAAAACCAAAAACTGGTCGTGGTCTGCTCCGAATACTCACAGATGGATCGACATGATTGAAGAAGATGCTGGGCGATCTAAACAGTCAACAAAAAATCGGTAGCGTTTTTCAGGTAGAAACAAAAGGATATCAGCCCCGAAGTAAACAATATAATATCAGATCTTGTCATCTCTTCCGAGGCATCGATGAAATCCTTGAGCACAAGCCCTCTTACCTTGGAGACATCCCTGCATTGGCGCCTAACTCTCAACGAGATGTCCAAGTATTTTATCATCCAACTAATGTGGATGCCGGGACATTATGAAATTCTAGAGAATTTTGAAACAGAGCACATACATTGTACTCTCCCCGAATGGAGATCTGCCGTCTACCATCCATGTCAATCGCTACTGCAAAGATTCAACTGAGGCTTGAAACGCTTACTATGATAGTCGACCGGCACAGCTATGGTCTAATATCTATCAAATACTCTCACGTAGACTGCTCAGAATGAGTGGATATTTCTTCAGAACCATTATCGGCGCCATAATCGGGCCTTGTGTCATTGGTGACTAGGAGAAGAAGAGGACAAGAAACATCTACTCTGTAATTGCAGTGCTCTCCCTCCCAAACAAGAAATCACCGAGATGCCTTAACTAAGAAGTTGGTATCAGTCGTCTCCAACGCTTCTCCTGTCTTGCGAAATGTTATCAATCAAAGCCGTGGTGTAACGCAATGGACTTATGCTGACCCAAGTGTGACTGCTGCCAATAAGCAACAACCTACTCTTACATTACGTGGTCATTGGTTAATCTCTTAAAATAAAAATAAATGTTTGTCCCTTATAGACTCTTAAACGGTAAGAGATAGAGCACCGATGGCTTTGGTAACTTTGTTCAGAGTTCTGAACTGCTTATTGTGACACTCTGTCCAAAACGTCGATGCTGTATGTCCTTTCTTGAGGACAGCATATAATTCGTTTTGCCCTTATTCACCGACAGACCCATTTGAGCCGCACAATCGTTATAATGCCGCACTCATTGTGTGGAGTCATCATAAATTGTATCGACTGGCTCCGAAAGGTAGTCATTAACGGCATAAATGTATGTAGCTTCTAAATAATGTCAGCATATATTAAGTAACTCCGTCGTTTTCCAATCAATGGTGAAGGAAACCTCATGCTTTTACCGAAAATGGTGCTGGGTAGTCCACACAATCCCACAAAATTGGGAAAACCTCAGCAGGCTAGAGGCTTGTTCTCAGCTTGAGCCAGGAGATCGACGTAGACAACCACCAAAATAATAAGCCCAAACTTTTAAGAAAAGCAGCTAGTTTAGGACATGGTTTAAGTGTGATGGCAATTTCGCTGACAGCCCAAAAACCTCTAGTGGTCAGCTAGCGAAATTGCCACTTAATCCATGTCGGTCCATTGTGATGCCCATGTTCAGACTGCTACCACTGATCGACAACTCCATTGGTATTGCCGTCAATTTTGTACAACGCATAAAGTGCATTAAAACTGCTCCATGCAGACGTCGACAAAGGAGCTTTCTTTTCTTCTTTAATTAATAACAAATTAACTTCTTTAATTTGTACACGTTAGTGCCTTCTGGTGCCCTCCTTGTTCTAATTTTCGTGGAATTTCCATTGTCCCGGCATTGAACTTTTGAGATTTACTGACTGGGAACGTCTGCACCATTGTCACAAAAAATCTAAAAGCCGGACCCACACCCATCAAAAAGAACACTCCCGAATTCCATTGCCAGAGCAAAGTCCTTCTCATCGATTCCCACTGGCCCCTCACAACTCAACTAGGTCTCCTTTTTCGGCTTAAGACAGTCCGTTCGTTCACCCAACACTCAGTGTAGTCTGCTCGAACTTTGTCTGCAGAACAGCATCTCACTCTCTCCCTCTCCCTCATAGTGTCTTCAAAGGATTCCCAAATCCTTGGCCTTCCCGTGCATACCTCAAGTCGAAAACAAATTCACCTTCCTCAAGAGCATTCCTCAGACCGTCGTTCTTCTAAAATCCCTCCCACAGAAACACAGAAAAAGTACAGACATCGTTGCCTCACCTGTGAGCAGGCACATTCCTCACATGAGCTCCCGAGTGGCTTTCAATTTCTTCACGGCTGCATTGCCTTCTTCTTGGCCCACCGGGCACAACCGGCATTACCAGCATTACCAGCAAAACCAGCTAAAAATTTCCAGAAACAACAAAAAGCATTCGGAATCCTTGAACAATTAGCTTGGAAATGAATAACAAACCCTCGGGGGATGTGCGCACACCGAGAGGACTCAGCCTGGCATGAAATTTTGACGTTTTAATTCACGACATGAGTGGAGAGCCCATTCACAGAGGCTCCTTCGGATCGGGAGATGAGACGCACACAGCCGCTGCTGGAACTCCACTCAAATGTTATCCTTGCTCCATCTCATCTCCGGCATTGTTTCAAAGTCGATTGCGTCTGCCTCCGCCTTCGGCTCGGGCTCTGCAGGCGGGGCACACATGCTTACGTCGGGCTGCCTGTCGGTGGGGCTGAAGGTCCTTATCGTGACTTTGTCAGCGACCCGTCAATAGGCACTTGAGGACGAAAGGCTTCCACTCTTCGGCGCTCGTTCGTCGTCACATCTGTGCTGTGTGGATGTCGGTCTTAATTAAACACACTCATCCCCCGCCACTTACAGCGGGTAGGTGCTGGAGGGCCGTATCTTGTTATCCTATCATCGAGTAATCATCGGCAGCGTGAAATCATGTGAATGCGAGTCGGTGCGCTCCGTTGGCTCACATCCATGGGGGACGCAGTGAATCGAATATCGCATGGATGTGCCAAGCGACGGTATCTGTGAGTGAACCCTATCGTGCATCTGCGTCAGCAGCGGAGGGGGCGCGGTGGGCTGCTGAACTAATGCGAATGCAAGCCAATTTCCTCCGAACACAAGGAGCAAGGAATTTCAATAAATTTCCCCGAAGAAGGATGCACAGTGAGACACAGACGAGCAGCGAATCGTCCTTGTCTGCATCTGCATATCTTCATCGCCGAAAACAAATTCCCTCGCAAAGTGTCAAGTGCTGTTTCAGCAGCAGTAGCAGCAGCAGCGGAGCGAGATGTGCATCCTTTCGTGGCATTAGCGTGCACAGCCAATCGATGTCTGGCCGAGATAGAGGTGGCTGGGTGCTCAAAGTGTCGTTTCCGACACTCTGGCGGAATCTGCTTCTGTTTATCTTCCGAGGCAGGTGCCGGATGGGTGGTTGCCCTGCAACGAGATGGAAACACGAAGTAATTGATATCACATGGTGCTGATTAACAGAGGACTTGTGGTTTACTGTTCGCAATTAAGCAGAAGGAATGGAAGACCTACGGAGTCGGGCATCCATTCCGAGCGACATCATTTATGGCGCAGCATCGAGGGAAGATGGCAGTCGGTGGCGCACTGAACTGATGCGTGGTGGCGAGAGATGCCATGCAACCGGCCCCCTGTGAGCAGTGTAGTCAATGATAGCCGCCTGGATGCATGCTTTTAACACGGATAAGAGAAGTGGGTAGGAGCTTAGCTGACTTGTGCCTTCGGCCAGAACAGTGGGTGTGTCCGATAGTTTCTGTCTCAGAATGACATCAAATCGAGTGAACGAGAGCTCAGCTCAGACTAGGACCACATTATTTTCACGCAAAAGTTGTAAGAAACCACGCTGAAGACACTCGAACTAGTTGCATAGATCGAATGACCTTAACTCATCAGAACCTGGGTTCTACGAAGCCTGAACACATGTTTGAGCTTAAGGCAGTGGACCAATGACGTCCCAAATTCAAAGACAAAAAAAGTGCGTCGAAAGCAATTAGAACGAGTATTTGGGGACCGAGTTTGCTACATTGAGGGGCACCACATGTAAGATGGGTTCGGATGAAGAACCAGACCAGGCACGCTTCAAACGTTGTTAAGATGAGCATTTGTACATTATTTGATTTCGCTGATGCAAGTTATCACATTGCACACGACTCTGACTGTGGATTGGCTCAGCCGATGCATGGCAACCAATGCTGACGCTGAACACAAGTGTAAATGAGTTTCTGGACAGCTCTTCTTCTTTGACAGGCACTACAGTCCGGGGTACAACCTGGGCCTCAGCCAACATGCCTTTCCACCTAGCCCGGGCTTGTGCCAGTTGCTTCCAGCCACGCACGTTCAACTTATTCAGGTCCCTTTCAGATGCGTGCGCCATCATAGGCGTGGTCTTCCTTTACCGCGTTGTCCCTCTAGGTTAGAGTCAAAGACTTTCCGGGCCGGAGCATTGGTGTCCATTCGCTCTAAGTGACCTAGCCATCTGAGACGAGATATTCGAACTCGTTTGAGCAGGCCGATGTAGCTATATAGCTCGTCGTTCAGTCTCCTCCTCCAAACATCATCCGTACATACGGGACCGAAGATAATTCGGAGGACTTTTCTCTCGAAGCGACCAAGAATATCCTCGTCCGCTTTAGTTAGTGTCCATGCTTCTGCGCCTTACAACAGGACTGTGACTATCAAGGTCTTATATAGGAATATCTTGGTTCTTCAAGAGATGGCTTTATTCCTCAGTGGACTTCCGAGTTCGAAAATACAGCGATTGGCCAGCATGATCCTCCGTTTTATCTCCGCAATTGCTTGTATTAACTTCGGAGCCTAGGTAGACAAAGTTTTTCACTGTCTATAGTGATGTTTGTATTGGTGGTCCTCTTTCGTAGACAGCATATACTTTGTCCCTCATTAACCGCTAGTCCCATTTTGGCCGCTTCCTTGTCGATGCTTACCAACGCCCCACTGACAGCCCGTTGTGTCCTTCGATGATGTCGATGTCATCGATATATGCGAGCACCCGCGCAGAGGCGCAGAACCTCGAAGCGGTTGCTGCAGAGGCTATCCAGAAGGCGCCACTAGGAGGCTGTATGTCAACTTGAGCTGCGCATTTACAGGGATCGCTGTGGACATCTCGCCAAGTTGAGAGCAATCACCAACTTTGCCCTGTATACGCAGGCCCATGCCCTCCCCTCTCAAAGGACTAAGCTACCATTATATAAGAACTGTGCGATGAAGCGTGCGAACTTGGGGGCAGATGGCTAAGGATCGTGAAAGCTTTAAAGGCTCCTTGGCTCACAATTCTAGTAAATACTGCGATGCATTCCATTGTCCATCAACAACACAGGGATTTCTTCAATTGAATTTAAGAATTGATGCAAAGTACGCTAGGCACCCAGTCAGCCATACCGTACAAACAGCTGCCAATAGACTTAGATGCCGTGCCAAAAAATGAGACACCGCCTCTCTAGGCTGATGACGTGTTGTAGATGATGGCTTCCAGACCCGTCTGTTAAAAATTAAGCATTTTTCACAGACTCAGTGGTTGTTGTCTTCATAAGCTCATCGAAACCCAAAGCCCACCAGCATCCCCATCCACGATCCGCCAGAAACTGGTCCTCCATCAGCCCAACGCCTACCAGCACAAGGCTCTACTACCGACTTCCTCGCCTATCCAAACCGGAACCAGTCGCCTCGTCACCTATGTTCGCTTGCGACCAATTCAGTTCATGCGCCGCGCAGTCCTCAACAGACATGTTGCCAGCACCCTCAGCCGGCAACATTCGCCGCACTCAGTTTGCCGCAAGTGTTTGCCGATGAAAGTTGTGTACGTCCGCCCAACTGGTTTTCCCACGACCGACGCACCGCGGTCGTGAAGATGTTTCTCAGCGTACTTGTGCCTACTTGTTGACTCGTGGACCCCCCCTCTCTACGGCGCACATTTGAAAGCGCATCCAATCCGAGAGCCATTAATCGTCAAGATGCCTCACCACCGGTGAGTGGGGGGAGGAGTGGGGCGATGAGTGAAAGTTCGAAACGAGATCAACTACGGCACACCAGTTGCCGCCGACAAATCGAACGTGTCATAAAACCGCTAGAAGTTCGCTGAGTTTCACAGCAATTAACGCCGCTTGCCGGCCTCGTAAACTGGTCCCAAGGGGGGCATACAAGTGAGTAGCCCTGAATTGGCCTCCAGAGCCTCCGCGGTGCTCCAAATCCGGCAGTTAATCACCGCCGAGTTACGGGGCTGCGATGGAAAAGCGTGGGCATCGCCATTAGACACAGCATCCATCAGCAGACGATGCATTGAATTTCAAATCGGAGCCGAATCGATTGTTTTCATGGAGCTTCGGCGGTGGTTTCGTGTGTGGAAGAGCTGTGCTCTGGTGGTGGCCGCGTTGTACCCTCCCATGCTCGCATATCTTTGCATCTCTTTACACGGGCTTCGTGCGGTGTCGTATTGACTTTGCATCCATTCGAGATACTTTCAAGTTGCCTCGGGGCACAGCCATGCTAATTTCTGGGCACTGCCAGCTGGAAGGAGGTGAAGCTGACTGTGGGAATCATGTGTGATTGACAGTTTGGCAATGTGGGTCAGTCTCTGGGCAGGAAATGAGTTTGGATTTGAATTGATTCAGACACACACAACTACTGTGAGGGGGGCAGCCGGTGTGTAAGCCTTTAGACGAGAGGGAGCAGCAGATGGGGGTATTTTTGTTGAAAAAAAAAAATGCCCATTTAATAAAGCTTATCCAGGCATGATGGAGGAGGAATGGGGTGGAAGTGCTCTGAGCACCCACACATTTCCCTCTGTATTATAGAGTCGAAGAATGAAGGCGAATGCCTGTTGGTAAGTAAGTCATGTCAAGGCAATTCAAGGTGGATGTTCCAGTTTTAAAAGCCTATTCCTTGTGGTGGCATCGTGTGAACTCGTCTTGTGAGACTCTTGCCACTTTCCATCACATCTACTGAAAAATGTTAATTAACATGAATTTTCGGTCAACATTGGACGAATATTTAAGGAACGGAATGAAAACAGTTGTTATCCTTTCCGATGCCAGGTCTCTAGGTGTTCTGTTGTTCTTCCGGAGCACACACTTATACCAACGCTCTGGAACCATACGGGCCTAGAAGGGGTCAAGCACTTCCCATTGGAAGACATCGCTTTTATAAAGTCATCCACATTTGGGTACCAAACATTGAATAAACGCGACAGGACTATACCACTCCGACATGAGACAGGTGCTCCAAGTGATGTTGGGTTGACTATGGGGTCCGAATCGGTTGCCTAGAGGGTTTGAAAAAACCATGGCTGTACCAAGCGACTATCAGACTAATTATTGCGTAGTCAAATTTCTTTTAAAAAAAAGACCACACACTCGAAGTGTTGTTAAGGTTTGCAATAGGGGACCAAACTGACTGCGTTGGGGGATTCCATTTGAGGACCAGTTGCCGCAAGGGATTGCCTGCTGGGTATCTTTTGTGACGCAAGTCCTCGAGTCATATGGAGGCTGCCAGATTTGCGAAGATTATAAAAATCGAGAACTCAAGTCGGCTGTCTTAAATAATCCTAGTTAAAGAGTACTTGCAACCAAAATCGAAGTCAACTTTTGCAGGCAATATCTCCAAGATTAAGCTCCAAGAGTGAAGTGTGAAGAGAAGTAATGAGTGTAAAGATCAATAAGACCTGGCTGACTACCTTGTGGGACACCAGACCAAAAGGGGTTTCTGTAAAGACAGGAATAATAATTGACAGTCACTCGTCTGGTTACTTCATCATAATCGTTTATTCTATCATCCCTAGGCTGTCACTTTGAGAATACGTCACACAGGGATTTCTCCTTCGACGTCAAACAGGCTACTGGTTCCTCCTCAACAAACGCTCTTCACAAGATCCATATTTGCACGATACTGACTAATAGAAGGCCTGAGCCTGAGCTCTTTGCCATCGTTGAATTCTTCTTCTAATTATCAAGATCAAGAATTAGGCCTGCCTTTTTCATCTCCTACCTCGAACCAGGGAGCTTCGATTCGGAAACAGACACTCTTTCCCGGAGAATTGGTGTCTACTGGCTCGTAGGTTGATTTTTGATCTTGATACTTACTATCTTAAGGTGACGCTAAAGTCCGGGGTGGATTTGGACCTCAACCACCAAGCGCCTCCACCTAACTCGAACTTTAAGTAGCTGCCCCCAGTTGTGCACACCACCTGAGTCGTGACCTTCCTCTCCTGCGCCATTCCTCAAGGTGGATTTGAAAACACTACGGGCCGTAGTTTTAGCTTCCATCTTAATCGACGGATCTTCACTCTTCTATCAAAATCAATGTCGCTGAACAGCTCGTACAGTTCGTCGTTGTGTCTCCTCCTCCACTCACCATCTATACAGACGGGACCGAAAATCACTCGAGGAATTTTCCTCTCAAAGCAGCCAAGAGCAAATCTGTCCATTTTGACAAAGCCGATGCCTTTGCTACATAAAGCAGGACAGGGATGATTAAGGTCTTATAGAGGATCACTTTGGTTGTTCGTTTATCAATTGGTTTCTTAGCTCAAAGAATAAGCGATTGCTAAGGGTTACTCTTCGTTTTGTTCGCATCGATGACGCTGTGGCAAACCAGTTGGGATGCCTTCCCACCACTGAATCATGGACGCAAAGGCAAATAGGGAACTGAACATTCTTTTACCTCCACAGGACACGGACACGATACCTCACCTATGTGCCCCGAATGTCCAGACGTGAATGAAGACGCGGAACACGCAGTGTTCTACTGCACACGCTGCGCCGAATACAGAGCGAACTTGTCAACCCGGGGGAACTCGTACGCTACATGACGAGATATGAGAGTGACTGGACAGAGGTCTGCTCTTTCATAGCAAACGTGCAGATTGCACAGCGAAGAGATGAAGCTCTAAAAAGAGGCGGCCTTGCAGAATAGAGCATAATTGCTAACCAGCCCCGCGAAGTAATACCTAACGACAGTTCCGCGGGAAGAGTGGTTTAAGTGTGCAGAGGTATGGCTTAGGAAGCAGGCGCGAGAATAAAGGAGAATAAAAACCCGTGCATCGTTCATGCTAGTTGCACGGGCTACCCGTATCTTGAAGAAGATTCCACATTCATAGGCGCAAACCAAGCCCTCGGTGTTTGTGTTTGTGTCTCCTCTTCTGCTAGTAGGGCACGTGAGCAGCTTTTGTCCAACTCTTGGTTTAAATCGTAGAGTTCACAGATATGTTAATCTTTGTAGAGCATCATTTTGCTCCTCCAAGATTTATTTTCACAAAGCAAAATACGAACGATTGTCGCGAGCTATTCTGAGTCCTTATCTCGATCAGGTCCTTTGGTCCTCAGCACACGCGTTAGCAGTCTATTAATAGCAGTCATGCTTCGGTTCCCCTTAGCCCATGGGTCCTTGCTTGCATAACAAGCCACACTCCTCATGCATATTCACCGTGACCTCACTCCAGCCCTATTCATTTTTTTCCCTTTGATATGAGACGTGATTGCAGGCGAAAATTCTCCTATTCTCTCCTGGTACTCCTCTGAATTGATTCACCTCGCTTGAAGCTCCTCACGTCAGGTACAATTGCACGGCATTAGCAAGAAGAACCCCATCTGCAAACGGCAACCTCTTCCGTTCAAGTGCTCGAGTAGATACGAAATTTTTCATATTTCCGATCAACAAATGCCGGAACTGAGTGGCACACAATGCAATCCATTTGGCTCCGGCCCGAAGGCACTGCAGTCGAAAGCAGGTGTACGCCCCGAACGTGAGAGCATCCTGCCCGAGCGACTCATGAATAAGGCATTCAATGTATCTCTACTACTCGCATTGATACGGGAAATTATGGATAAGATACTCGGATTCACATCAAAGCACCCTCCGCGCAGAGAAAGAATATTTTTAAAATTCATGAGCAACGCACCTCAAGGGAGCCGGAGCGTCAATAGGTGCGAACGGGACCACCACCCCACGGACACGTGTTCGAACATAATTGCCGACCCCAGCCCTCCCCCCAGTCGGCTTAACTCGACAAAATAATTATTCCTATGTCCAGATAATTAAGCAAAACTGCCGCCCCCACACGCCGGCTCATCAGGGGCGCACGGCTTAGCCCGACAAGCAGTGTTGTACACTAATAACCTTAATCACCCCTTTGTTCCAAGGCAGCGACCGAGGTTGGGTGGGCGAGGGCGTCGGTCGCAGTCGCAGAAGCAAACGCAGGGCTGGCCGCTCTAGCGTCCTTTAATCCCGCCGCTCGTTTGCTTTGTGAACTGTAATGAGGGGGTGCACCACAAAATTTATACGAGGTCCTCATGCATGTGGCCATGGCAGCGGCACCGCGCCATCGTTTCGCTCGCCATAAATGTGATCGGCCAGTCGGTGCGCCATGAGTCATCATGCCACCGTCAAGACGGCACTCACTCCACCTCACTCCGTGTTTGTGTTTCACAGACGAGCAGAGCAACCCCCGGCAGGGGGATGAATGAACCGCTCCCACCGGGATTGGGTGGACTGAGGAATTTCAGAGAAGATTGGATTTCCTGCTGCACATCATGCAGTCTCCTATAAAAAAAGAGGAAGGCACATAAAGCGGACGTTGCACGGTCTGCTGTGCACGATGACGCCGCGCCATGGAGAGGGCAATTTGGATTATGGCACGGTTACGGGGTTACGATGGCAGGCGCATAATATCAAACGATTGCTGGCTGGGTTTCGTAATTATTCATAAAATCGTTACGAAGTGGCATAAAGAGTTGTTTATGGACATTATGAATCGAAGGCGGATGACCTATAAAAGCGCCACCAAATTGCGTCGTTCGATTTCTGATTATGGTGCCGTGAATTTGAACCCTTTCAATTCATTAAGGGTCGCATTAATGGACGATTGGGGGTGAGCATCAAAGTTTAAAAGTCTGCTGTAAGTGTGGGCGTAAGCCGGGAATTAGCAGTCGAGGGTCGTGAATCAGAAGTTAGGGGGTGGCTGCAAGAGCAAAAAGCATTCCAACTGGAATGAGGGGGAAACAATCTTAGACACAGCAAAGGTTCTGAAGCAGTGGTGCTCTACGCCTGCATTGAAATGTCCTTGACACTTGGAGACGACTGTAGCGTCTTACATATATCGGTAAGTAAATAATTTTGAGGTGCCCCGTGGCGTTGTGGGTACATGCGTCGACCCCAACCTCGACGTCGTAGGTGCGATTCCAGCTCTGAGTGACAGAAATAATTTTCACGACCCCACCTCTTTCGAGTTATTGACAATGCTCAAAGAGTATTTCCTGTCTAGAGAAAGCTTATCAAACTTGGCCGTTCGGATTCGGCATAAAACTGTAGGTCCCTTCCACTCGTGAGAGAACAATAGCACGCACAACACGAGTGGTTGCTGAGAAGCTAGGCCCTGGCCATCTATGGGCTGTAGCGCCACCCACATGTATATATATAAATCATTTTGAAAAACCTCGAAGCAATCGATGAATAGCCTGTTCTACAATCATTTCCCACTAGTATCTGCACTCTGAGATGTGGCGTGTGACAACTTAACTTCGAATGACACGTCATCATACGGTCGTTGGTCCAATTTTTGATGATTCACTGCACAATGTGCGGCGTTATTCCGGCATTTGCGTCTCGAATGTTGGCCTCGTCCTAGTGGTTAGTTTGGGCTTCTTAGCGTGGACTAACGAGAGGAAGTAGCAACACATTAATGACGACTACGGAGTGGACGCAAGTCGTCGACTAATTGATGAACTCGCTATGTGACGACTAAGACCCTCGTTTCCTTTTTTGGCATTCAAAATCCAGATCTCAGGCCAGTTAGCAAACTCATGGCGTTGTCTACGGTTGATTTCCTGGCGATTCCCAACTCAACTGAACGGCGTTGAATCAGCATTTCTTAGTCTTTTTCGATACTGGCGACTATGGCAGCTAAGCGTTCTTCATTTCTCAACCATCTATGTCGGGTTGTTGTCTCACGGTCAGAAAGCATCAAGCAATACCCTAAGCGATTAATTGGCTGTTGTAAGCCCACAGGCTCTTAGCGGTAGTTCATTCAGTGCATTCTAGACGATTGGCCCGTTAATGTCTGGCTACCGATGGGTTCTCAAAATCTTTTTTTGCAATGGTGCTAGTTAATGTACACAACATCGCTCGTGGTGAAATCAGAAACCATGCACGGGGAACACAACCTCTTCATGCTGTCTGCATGATCACTCGAGCTAATTTGTCATCAACATGACACACTGTGTCTGTCCACCAGTGCGCAGATTAACATAACACCACCAACCCACACTGCACCTGAAAACTCGCATTCCTGCACTGTCCATCCAATCATCCCATAGCCGCATTAGTCGATAAGATACTTTGCTAGTTTTCAGTCATAGATCTGTCCGTCAAGCATTCAGTCTAGAAAAAGCTTCTCAAACTTGACCATTCGGAGTCGGCATAAAAAAGGCGGATCCCTTCAACTTGTGAGGGAACGATAAAAATGACAACCTAAGAAGCTAGGCCCTGGTCTTCTACGCGCTGTAGTGCCACCCTTATTATTGCAATGCTGTGACAAACCACGGGCTGTAGAAAAATGGCAATGGCCATCGCTTCGTCTGTCGTTTACCTGTTCATCCTCCCATCATTTGAGCCATTACGACGATGCAAACTTTATGCTCGTTGTACAATAGAATTGCTTGTGGCTTTCTTGCTGTTCCATGTAATTCGGTTCCATAATGAACAGTACCCAGTCTTAAAAAGTCACTGGAGGTTAGGTGAGCGGTCACTCTTAGGTCTTTGAAGACCCATTGTTATGTCCATGTGAGAGGATGGGTTGCTCTTTGACTCATTTCGAGTGCCCTTAACTATGCCTAGAGTTAACGTTTTTCCAAGTAGTGCTAGCCGGATGCCGTAATAAACCTGCAAAGAGTTTTTATTGACATATCAAGCACTTTAAGCACATTTGTAAAGAAATTAAGGTCTCTCGCTGGATTGGTTCTTGATTGATAATGCTAGCATCAGCTTCTTGCCCAAATTTACAGCTCTCTGATGTTGAAGTGAAATGAATTTACAAGAGTATGCGTTGCTGGAATCACAAGCCTTGCATACATTTATTCCGTACTCAATAGGTTTCTACAGAATGTACTTACGTACTTACTTGTCAGGCCGAACACCCATGAAGGGTCCTAGCCTGAGCAATTACTGTCTTCCATCGGTGACGGTCCTGAGCGTGCTGCTTCTAGTCATCAAGGCCAAACTGTCTCTCTGCCTTGGTCTCTATACCATAGGTTCGGTCTTCCACTCCTTCTTGAACCAGGAGGTTCGGTTTCGAAAATCCTCTTAGGAGCATTGTCGATGCGCTCGATTTGGCCGAGCCAGTGTAGTCGACGGAGTTTTGCCTTCCGGACTACATCCACATCCTGTTACAGCTGTTTGAGTTCGCGGTTGTGTCTTCTCCTCCATTCACCTTCCTCGCAGGCGTGACCAAATATGCCATCTATAGAATGTAGTCTTCGATACCCAGCCATTGGGACAACGCAACAGAGGACGTCCTCGCACGAGATGGCGCACACAAGTGGAAAAGACATCAACCAACTTGGTGTGCGCAGCTGGCGAAAGATCGTGCTGGCTGGAGAAGCATGTTGGTTGAGGCCCAAGTCCACCCCGGACTGTAGAGCCAGTCAAAGAAGAAGAAGAAGAAATAGAAGAAGAAGAAGAAAAAGAAGAAGAAGAAGAAGAAGAAGAAGAAGAAGAAGAAGAAGATGAAGAAGAAGAAGAAGAAGAAAAAGAAGAAGAAGAATGTAGTCTGAAAATTGTGCATTGTGTAGGGGAATAGACGTTCGTCAATGGTTATTACTTCTGACGGTGTATACGAGGTTTTCAAATGATGCTTTAACATTGTCTCCCGATTGGAAGCAGCTTTACCTTCACTCCTTTGATCAAGTCAAATCTCCATACAAAACGTAACGAGGTCTAGTCAGACCTGATCCGTTCACTTTAGGGGTTGTTGTAGAAAAAATCGTTCTCTTATTTCCGCAGAGGGACTTAAGCATCAGCGTCGCAACAGATAACTAGGCTCATCTGATATCAGTACTCTAGGCCACAAAATAATCGTAGAAAGCTGATGCAACGACGAAGTTATGCCACACTCTGGTTTACCGTGGGTTTATCTATCAAAGGTGCAGATAAGGACTTGGCACCTAGCTTTTGATGTCCCGATGAGGCCTTTAGGCCTTCGCTGTTGACTTGTTATTCCTGCTGCATGCAATTGTTTATTCTGCTGATAATAGTCGGCTGGTTTCATCTCTTTACTTTCTCACTGTTGTTTCTGAAATGACCCATCTGGGCTGTCGGTTTTTCACTAGGCAGCTTAAGTGACGTGCAACCATAAACCAGCCAGTCGGTTGGCTGATTGAATGTCAAACATAGACTCATTATAGCTTCGCTCTGGCGCAAGACTACTTCTCTTGCCCGAGTCTGGGATTACATCAGCAACACATATCTCTAAGCTCTGTCCATTCACCCCTGCCAAGCACTGATCTCTTCCCAGTTGTGCGTCCACGCAGTTGACGTCGCCGTCGTAAGTTCAAGAAGCCAAGGCATTCATAAACAAAACAAAATTCATTGACCGCCTCGTCTAGTGACTAATTGTTCGGAAAGCAGACCACTTTCGGCTGCCCTCTGCCCCGCTCCGCACCAGAAGTCACATAAACTTAAGTAGCGGCAATTTCTCGGAATGATTATCTTCAATCATCCGAAAAGCGTCCCGTCAGTTGTGACACCCCCTCCCGGCGTGTGTGGGAATCCAAGTCTACGGCTTAATTTGTCATAATTGCATCTAGTTCTTCTTTCGCTTCGCCCGCTTGAGTGACGGAATCGTTGCCATGATGTGTGGCACGCCGGCATGACTTGATGGCTCTTGTTGTGCAGCCTCCGTCGGCCGCAGCGAATGGAGCAGGCATCGTGTCGGCAGATGCTATTACATCCGAGATACACAGAAACGCGTGTACGTATCTGCATAATTGATGATGACAAATTGTAATTCGGTTAGAAGCTCATGCGGATCTATGGCACTTAAGCGACGTCGGCAGACGCACACTCGCACACGAGAGCGCCGCGCCGGTCTAGACTGACAGCAATGAATTGCATCCCATGTCGAGGCCGGGTAATGTGACCTAATTGTTTGGGATACGTCCAGATGTGATGTAATCTCGTGAAGTCGTGGGAATTATTCAACGAGCCGTTTTGACAGGCGGGGCGACATTGAGATGTTTGGCTTTTTGGGAGCTGCTTCGGTTGGGGCTTGGACATTTTATGAGCTGCTGTGGGCCTAGGAGCTGCTTATGTTGATTGCTGCTGCCATCTGCTTGTGGTCTGGCAAGGTCGAGGGGACATTGTGGGAAGACAAGGCTGAGAATGAAGCTAATTAAGACCATCGCTATTTCTGGCGATGACGGAGATGTGACGCTCATATCCGTTGATCTAAGCCAATGCATAGGCTTGGGTTTTAGGATGAACGTCATAAGAGAAAAATGAAGAAGACTGGAAAACAAGGCAGCCAGGGGCCAGAAGCCACGAGCCACGAGCCACGAGCCACGAGCCACGAGCCACGATCCACGAGCCAAGAGCCAAGAGCCAAGAGCCAAGAGCCAAGAGCCAAGAGCCAAGAGCCAAGAGCCAAGAGCCAAGAGCCAAGAGCCAAGAGCCAAGAGCCAAGAGCCAAGAGCCAAGAGCCAAGAGCCAAGAGCCAAGAGCCAAGAGCCAAGAGCCAAGAGCCAAGAGCCAAGAGCCAAGAGCCAAGAGCCAAGAGCCAAGAGCCAAGAGCCAAGAGCCAAGAGCCAAGAGCCAAGAGCCAAGAGCCAAGAGCCAAGAGCCAAGAGCCAAGAGCCAAGAGCCAAGAGCCAAGAGCCAAGAGCCAAGAGCCAAGAGCCAAGAGCCAAGAGCCAAGAGCCAAGAGCCAAGAGCCAAGAGCCAAGAGCCAAGAGCCAAGAGCCAAGAGCCAAGAGCCAAGAGCCAAGAGCCACGAGCCAAGAGCCAAGAGTCAGGCGCCTTTAGGCAGGGGACTTGAGTTCGAGATGACCTTATATGTCGAGCCAAGAACACCCGCCCATATAGCGTTTCACAAATAAGATCATTCACCAGCACCACCTTCCCACTGCACACGTCCGCAAGGACAATGAAATTCATAAATCAAACCCGAGCGTCTCTCAAGGGCAAACGCCATCTCCGAACAATTAGCAGTCACATTTCGCTGGCACGTGCATTAGTGCACCCCTTGTGACCGTGCACGCAGCAAGGACACTCACACAGTCCTTAAAAGATTAACAATTTATAACGCACTGTCGCCTGGGCGCGCCTTTGACCCAAGCGCAAATAATCCATCCATATGCAATCCCTTAATTGGAGGCAGCGTGGCAGGACCCACCCCCACCCACCTATCCCTCGGGATGCGGCTGGCAATTCTTCAATTCGCCCGAACGTAATTTTCTATATTTACGACCTGCCAAATCCCATTTCATGTGTGTGCGGCCCCGCCGCTGGAGCGATTCCGATATGCATTTCCGAGAATCTTTTTATAGCAGCCAGAGCCTGAATAATTTATTCGGGGACGGAGCCGTGTGTGTGCGTGCGCGGGGATGGTCGTGGCTGATATCATCATCCCTTGGCAGGGCCATCACCGAAGGAATATTTATGTTCACAAGGTTAGCAGTCTTGCGTGGCTGCTGGAAGAAAATACCGAAAGCGGAAGGCGATGGGCGGAAGCGCAAACGACGAAACAAGGAGCGACACGGGGCGGAAGCGACCGGGAGAAGCAAAAAAAAAATCGATGGGGCTGTTGATCCCATTAATGCGAAAGCAATTGTGCGGAGCGCCGGGCCGGGGGTGGCTCCGTTCTGCGGGGGACGCCCGTGCAAATTGATGCAAGAATTTATGGTTTACTTTGTCAGGCTTTGTGCGGCAGCCCCCCATCCTGCTCCATCGCGTCCTACACGCCGTCGGAGTCGTTTCGTTTTATGTGATTAAATTTTCGCCAATTATTCATATTGCGGATGTTGCGAGGGTCCTTGAGCCGTGCCACGGAAGTGGGTCTGCTTTGTTTCGACGCGGAGTGTCATCCTCACACACCGACGCGACGCGCTGGTACCTCCGCCGCCGGTGGAATGTCGTGTAAAAATGAAAGGGAGCTGCTCGTGTCAAAGGCGCACTGTGCCGTGAACCGCGAAGGCGCGCCTCCAACTGGGTTCAAATGAAGAATTAATGAACGCAATACGCGCGCAGTGAATGAAAGGGATTCCTTCGGTGTCTCGGAAACGCCACACGTGGGCTGAGGCAGCACTTCGATTTCAGTCCTCTGCTGGTAGCGGCAATGTGCGCGAATCCTCGTGTAAGCAATCGGAGACGACGTATCGTTGCCTAATTAGTGAGGCGATACTGTCGACTTCAGTGAAGGCAGAGGGAAGCCACCCTTTTGCTGAGGTGCCCTCTGGGAAGATGGAAAGATGGGTTGGCGTTTCGATTTGTTTTGAGGTCAAATTTTATGGATTGGCTCATTGCCCATTGCTCTTGGGTCTTGGTTCATGGCTTGTAACTCGTAAGCCATGGCTCTTGGCTCTTGGCTCTTGGCTCTTGGCTCTTGGCTCTTGGCTCTTGGCTCTTGGCTCTTGGCTCTTGGCTCTTGGCTCTTGGCTCTTGGCTCTTGGCTCTTGGCTCTTGGCTCTTGGCTCTTGGCTCTTGGCTCTTGGCTCTTGGCTCTTGGCTCTTGGCTCTTGGCTCTTGGCTCTTGGCTCTTGGCTCTTGGCTCTTGGCTCTTGGCTCTTGGCTCTTGGCTCTTGGCTCTTGGCTCTTGGCTCTTGGCTCTTGGCTCTTGGCTCTTGGCTCTTGGCTCTTGGCTCTTGGCTCTTGGCTCTTGGCTCTTGGCTCGTGGCTTGTGGCTTGTGACTCGTGGCTTGTGACTCCTAAGCCATGGCTCATGGCGTCTAATTCTATATTTTTGCTTCTGTTGCATCTCCTCCTACATCATCGTCATCTGCTTCATGTTCTCCACCACTCGCTGATCCACACATCCTACCACTTTCACAGACTCCAAGGACTTTCAACACCACGCATCATCATCATCTCCATCATCAGCATTTGCATAATGCAATGAATCTCACATGACAGTCCAAGTGTTGCTCATGAAACTGACTACTCATTTTCGACTCCGGCGAGTACAACTTCCTCGCCACTAACCAGTTGCAGTGCAGACTGCTGATGCGCACCGAGGTCATTGTTTTAATTAAATTCAACTCGTCCAAGCTGTGCTGAGTTCAGTGCTTCTCCGGTGGGGTGCACAATAAAATTTACACAATTCCCGTCACCTCCTCTGCGCCCATTCCCATTCCCGGTGCCGATGCCATTCTCTCTGCCTCCCAGGAGTGCTCGATTGAGGCAGAACTTCAGCGTCGTCATCGCCATCGTCATTGTCGTTATGTTCGTTTTAATTAAATCCCTGCATCCGACCCAGTTCCATTGGCATTCCATAACGAAATACAAATTGCGACTTAGGACGCTGCTCCGTTCCCCCCGGCGGAGCGCAGACCTGGAGGCAACGGGTGACGAGCAGTCCTTAAAATTCAATTAAAACAAATCCACTCTCGGAATTAGAGGACGGGAGAGCTGCACGTTGGCTCGGATAACACGTTTACAAGTCGCTAACAATGGGCTCCGCTGTCTCCAGACCGAACGGAGATCCGCTGCGGAGTGGGTGTCGTGTCGGGGAGCCGATTCCTTGGCATGCATAGCCTTGTATCGAGCGATGCACACGAGGTATCCGACGCGCCAAAGGTGCCAGACGCGGAGGACGGGTGCCAGCTTCTGCTGCTAATTGTGTTTCAATGGAATGCGATGGAATTGTGAGCCACATCCGTGTCCCAGATTTCAGGTTTGCTTGAATTGTTTGAAATTGATTGGATGGCGACGGCCATCATTAGGGTCTGCTCTATATTTGACTGATTCATTTGTCCTCGATTGGGGTGGCGGGGTGGCGAGGGATTTGTGGTCCCTTTTAGACGACGTCGCTCGTCCTGCAAGCCGTAATCTGATAACGTGACTCTGGTGGAATTGGTTTTTGATTGTTTGCGACTGATTTGCTGATGGGTGCTTTGTTACATAATTTCGCTAATTGCTGCCGGGACGGAGAGAGCACGTGCCATCATGAAGCAGGACCGATACGTCGACTCTTCTGTCAGGTGCGCATGTGGACAGAAATTGTGTCGTGCTCCATTCAGCAGGAGTATGCTGTGTTTAGTGGGAAATAGAAGGGGCACAGGAGGGAGCCCTGAGGCATCCAAATTTTTTCTTTGAACTTCATATGAATAAAAATAGCAAATCGCCCACCCGACAATCGATCACAATCGTGACACTTATCGAAGCCACGTAAAATTCCATCTCAGAATCATCCATCATCAAGAAGGACCCATTTCACAAAATGTCCACAAATTCGACGGCAAGTCCTTAATCCTTTCATACAGCGAATGTCATTCAATTTCATTGGGCCCCACAAATTGGATTCGTTTGAAAAATGAAATTGAAGACACACACCAGAACGCTGCGCTGACTAGGAAGCTTGTGAGTGCCAGTGCCACCACTAATTGCAGCCCTCCTTGGCCGTCAGCCAAATGGCAGACGAAAATATCGTCGATAAAACTCATGAACCTGTCAATTTGTTATTGCCTCTCTGTCTGGCTGCCAACGATGAGGACAACGACGACGACGACGACGTGGGTTTTCCTGGGGGAGAGGTCAATGGCAGTGAAAGTCTGGAATGTTTTTCATGCACTTTCCCCGGTTTGAAAGGGTTTCCTTCGTCTGTTTTCGGTTCGCCTTTGTGTGCGGTCGTTTTGTTTCATCCGGCAATCGGTCGATAATGGATTTGTGAGACTTGCAGACCTGGCAACTGTCGGTGTGCCTTTTTTTGCCCATGGACTCCTGCCAGTGTGAGGAGGATGCAACTGAGTACTACCTCAACAGGTCTTTGAAGCGTGAGGTGAACACATAATTTTCTTGACAGAGATTTACGAGATTTAATGACTTAAGTGAGGGATCTTTGGCACTTCACGTGACACGTTGGTTGGTATAGCTGGGTTCTGATGTACAAAGCAATGTAGGAACATGCTTTTGAGTGACACTCTTTTGGCACATATGGCAGTTGCAATGTGCTGGAGAACTAGCGACAATATATGCTTGACCAAATAGTCATCTCTTAAGGATTTCTCAACTTTTGTGTCATTGTTTGAGAACGGATGACTGGGAGAAAGTATGACTGGCAGGCCTCAAGTATACGTAGTCTATCTGTGCCACAGGAGCTATGAATTTGTGACATCCATACGGAAAAGAGTAAAAAAATACCGTCAGTAGTTGTAGGCGTCATATATGGTTTCCTGTCTCTCGGGCGACATTTATCAGAAAATAAGAATGATATGACAAGCAAGAGTGAGATTAGTCGAGTGTATGAGCGTACACTCGTCGTGGTGCTCACACGGTTGTTGTATGCGTCCCATCTGACTTTGCGGACAGGACAAGATAGGCATCAGCAGCATTCGCCCTATTTTCCCCTTTTTCTTCTACAAAACGAAGACAAAAACTGATTCTGCTCAGAAAGATAAATTATGAGCAGTTTAGATTCCATGAATTAAGTAATTTACCATAACATGACTGGCGCTACAGCTGGTAGAGGAACAAGGCCTAGCTGATCAGCAACCACTCGTCTTGTGAGTGCTATTGTTCTTTCACATTGTAAGGGACCTACAGTTTTATGTACACTCCAAACGGGCAAGTTTGAGAAGCTTTTTCTTGGCAGGAATACTCTTTTCTTGGTATGGTCTGTGACTCGAAAGAGGTGTGAAAATAATTTTTGCCATACAGCCCAGTTTCAAGTGCGTTAGGGTCGACGCACGTACCCACAAGGCCACGGGCCACCACGATATTGTTGCATATTTGGGCTGTAAAGATGAGAATTGATTCTGCGATGTGATATCGCGGGCATTTGCCGATGTGGTGATTATAAATTTCCTTGTAAAATGTGCAGTGTCGTGGCGTGACGAATTTGAAAAGAAAAACTACAAATCAAAAATCAGTTCAAGCCAATTTTTATGTTTTTACTCACTTTACTTATCAGGCAGAAGAACCATGAAGGGTCTGAGCCTGAGCAATTGCTGCATTCCATCGGTGACGTTCCTGGACACGCTGCTCATCAAGGCGAAGCTGTCGTACATCCTCGATGACTTGGTCCTTGTACCGGAGGTCCAATCTTAGTCTCCTTCTCGAATCAGAAGGCTCGGATTCGAAGACCCTCTTTGCTGGAGCGTTGTTGTCCAATGTGGCCGAGCTAGTGTAGTCGACGGTCTACATCCTTGTACAGCTCGTAGAGTACGCGGTTGTGTCTTCTTCTCCATTCGCCTTCCTCGCAGACGGGACCATATATCCGATGTAGAATTTTTTTTTCGAATGCACCAGCTCTGCAGGTGTGGTTAGTGTCCAGCTATTGGCTCCATAAAGCAGGATTGGCAGAATAGTTTTGTAGAGCATGTCAGGACAGACCCCGTAGGCACCATCCAAAAGGTCGGAATAATCCTCTTTGACAGAGTCTTCAGCTTCGTCGGTAGGGGCGTGTGCACATGTGCACATATGAGGCTGGCGTTGTAGAATCTGCCTTGGATACGGATCACAGCCAGACGATCGCTTATCAGTCTGAATTCGATGACCTTCGACCTTAGCCGTTTTCCCACGACAAATCCGCATCCAAATATGTGCAACCTTTTGTGACAGCTGTAATATATATCGCACTCTTGTCCTATCCAGCTTTTTCCTGGAGCGCTGTAATATCCGCTTTATACTGGGTAAGGATATTTTCTAGTTTTTGTGTGGCCCCTGGAGTGTAGTGTTTTTACATTCCAGGAGCACACTCGCAAATCGTAATCATTTTTCGCGCCGTGTCCTCGTTGGGATTCCGCATGTTCTTCCGAAACTGCTTGCTCTTCCATAACAGTTATTTTATTCGTGGGTGGGTTGTTAGCCCTCCACCCAACCGCTGGGGAAACTCAGCATGCATTGGTTCACCTCACAAGGGGTGTTGTGAGAGCTATCCAGGGAGCGCTGCTTGGAGGCTGCATGCCAACTTGATCTATGCATCGACAAGGATCGTTGCTGGCATCCCGCCAAGTTGAGAGCGATCAGCAACTTTGCCCTGTGAGCATAGAAACGTCGATACAACTTCACTAAATGATCATCTGTCAGTAGGTCCAAAAGTATTAGAATATATTATAGTCGACATCAATCTGTTCTGGAGGAGATTCCAGTACACATTTACAGCCGACATAAGCAAGATTTATCTATGGGAAAAAATTGCAGTGAGACAAGATGAAGGTGACTGAGCTGAAGCAATACAAGAAGGAATGTACTTGGAAAATTTGTATAAGCGGTGATGAATCGGTGGAAGCAGCTCTTATGAAAAATCGGGCCATTTTGTCCTCTGTCAATTTCAATTTCTCATTGCACAACAATAATTACACTTACACGGACAGAGAACCAATTTCTTCTTATAGGCCTATGATACACAGAATACAAAGTAATATGTGCCCGTGTCTTCTCTAGGTTATTGTTGGTGCCGTCTGAGCTGTTCAGCGACAATAACTTAGCTAGCTAGGTCTTGTAGATCGAATGGAAAAATCCACCCCGAGGGATGCCGCAGTATAGGACTGCGACTCATATTGCACACACAAGTGGAAATGAACTTCAACCAGCTTCTTCTTCTTCTTCCTTGATAAGCGCCACAGTGCGGGGTGGACCCGGGCCTCAACCAATATGCATCTCCAGCCAGCACGATCTTTCGCCAGCTGCCTCCAGCTACGCACACCAAGTTGGTTGAGGTCCTTTTCCACTTGTGTTCGCCATCTTGTGCGAGGATGTTGCGCTGTCCCAAAGGCTTGGTTTCAAAGACTCTTCGGACCGGAGCTGTGGTGTCCATCCGCTCTACATGACCTAGCCATCTTAAGCGTTGGATCCGAAGACGCTTAACTAGGTGCATGCCGCTGTACAGTCCGTACAGTTCGGGGTTGAACCTTCTCCTGCAAACGCCATCAACGCAAACAGGACCAAAACCAAGACCTTCTTTATCCGCTTTCAATAGCGTCCATGTCTCTGCGCCATAGAGCAGGACTGGTATGATCAGAGTTTTATACAAAGTCAACTTGGTGTTTCGAGAGGTGGCTCTGTTACTCAGTTGCCTCTTTGCAAGAGTAATTCTGCGCTTGATCTCGGTACTGGTGTTGTTGGTATGTTCAACCAGCTATGCGTGTGAAACTAGCTAAATGTCGAGCTGGGTGATGCCCACGTTCACGCGGAACTGTAACGAACCTGAATGTGGACCTATGATTATGGCGTCAACTAAATCAAGAATTCCGACAAAGTCAGTGTTCAGCAAGAAGGAAAATCGAAATAAGCTGAACGAACTAGGCTGGAATAATCGAGAGTGGACTGCGTGTGCTAGAGATTCAGCAGCTCCGAAAAGTGTTCGCTCCAGCTGCGTAATACATCCGTCTTATTGGGAAGCAGGCGAATTTCTTTCCTCTGAGTCGGTGAATAATTTGCCAGAATACTTTTTTTTTGCAGATCTATAGTCGCATTCCAGCTTATCGCCGAACTCCTTCCATGACTGCTCTTTAGCTGCTCGCACAGCTAATTTGCAAGTTCTTCGCGTCTCCGTGTACCGGTCACGAGAAGCAGAGAATCCAGTCTCTGTAGGTCCTCCTTTTCTCTCTGGTGGCTTCATGAACTCCGGGTGTTTTAAGCCACGCAGTTTTTTTTCCTCACCATCAGCCGCCACTCCGAGCCGCTACCTGCACAAACATCCCGTACAGAGGTAATGACAGCTGTTGAAAACTGTCGACATTCTTTCTCGACATGCGAACAGTTGGAAGTTGTTCAAACCTGACCTATATGAGCTGTCTTGTCTCATCTCACTGTTCTGTAGTTTCTCCCATGGAATGCGTGTAACCACTCTTGGCTTGCGCCTCTCAGCGTCAACAACACCAGGTGATGAACAGATGACAGTTCTGGCTTTCATTTACTGGAGTTGCCAGATATTCAAGCAGCTAAGGTTCCTTGTATTCTTTGAAGGCAGAATCCTATGAGTGCTGATTTAAAAACCATTATGTGCCGATGTTAGGCTTTGGACAAATATTAAACACCAATTCGCAGATTCCATGTTCAACACCTCCTTCACAACTCCTTTGAGTTCGGAAAGTAATGTCCAAACGACTTGCTAAACCACATGTCTACTGTGTACCAAGGTTGAGCTGTTGTTGACAGACCTCAGTTGTTTAAGATTTGAGCTCCCTTAACCTCAAATTCTTGACAGAATCAAATCAATCCCCAATGGCGATTCGCAAGAGTTTTTCTAGAGTTTCCTTATTTACCAATTAAAGAACTTAACTGCCTTCCAATAGAAAGACAAATCAGCACTCATCCCCCTCATCACCGATAACCAATTGAGTGCAGTCGCACAGCCTGTGCATTGAACCGTGGCAGTATCTTTGACATCGTTCAATCGCCTGCAGCAATGTGGGCGTCAAAATCACAGCCAGAGTCATCAGCACTAGATGTAAACTCTGCCAAATCTAGCACACCCAACGGACCATAGCCCGTATCTAGTTAAGAATCTCCCTTGTCCACTGCACTTAATGGCATCGCATGTCGCCATCCAGCGCCCAGCTTCGATGTGCTGCCGGAACCCGGTGTAAACCACACAGCAAATCACCCTCAAATCAGAGCGGTCCATCCCCCCTCCACCAGACAATCCATAGTGGCAGCTGTCACTACAAGCACTTCACCCTTCGCGAAACAATGCATTCGGATCGTATCGCTCAAATTCCCGAGCCATTATCTAAAATTGAACCGAAAACCATGGGACCCACCCCAGTTCTGGGCGCAGTGCAATCAGTGCACTCTGCCCGCGTCGCTCATTCCGACGAGCCGCAGGAGATCTGCCATCGCAATCGATGAATCGCTCTCGAATACAAATGAGCAGGGGGAACGTTTCGAGATAATTATTTATCTGTCTCAGAGATTCGTTGCAATTTATGATGCGAAAATCGCTCTCGTAATCTGTTTGACCCGCGCGGGGTGGAATAACGCCGCACCGCGCCGCGCCTTCACCGCACCCTTGGAGATTTGAATTGATTTTTTCGTCGGCTCTGAGACCTCCCCCTGGACGTGGAACTAATCTGCTAAAATGTGTCTCGCATGCAGTTTACAGACTGCTCTCCGCTTTCAGCTGCGGCAGGCCCGCCCGGACCGGCACTTCCGGGGGAATTAAAACTCATCACTTATGTCGAGCGGGCCGAGGCGGGGACGGGAATCGCTGGCAGCTTTTCCGAATAAACACTCGCGGCCACAATTCTTCGGGACATAATCCGAAATGGTGTCGTGTCTCCCAAAACAGCATCAGCAAACATGGCATCCGCGCACAGTAGGCCCTTACCACTTTGGGGAGCCCACGAGCCCCATTCCCGTGCTCATCCTCATTACGAGTCGGCTCAGCCGTGGAATGTTCGACTTGCTGGTGTTGGCACAGCGGGGATTCAATGACTCGACGCGATGTGGATGCATGTGTACAGGGCGGAGGATGTGGGCGCTTGCGGAGCAGCAAAATTCGCTAGAGAATTTTCGGATGCACAGGCCTTGTGCGTTGGTTTCGTTCGTTCGTTTATTTTTTTGTGCCCTCTTTTCCATCCGTCGCAGTTTCAGTGTGTCACTTCAAACAGAAACCGAATAGGTGACTGTAATAGAGCCTAATGTTGAGGGGGAAGCAACCACCCGGTGGGGGCCAAGGTACAGTCTGTCACACATGTGGGAATCGGTTGTGTTCGCGGCTCCTTGCTTCTGTCTTCTGTCTTCTGTCTTCTGTCTTCTGTCTTCTGTCTTCTGTCTTCTGGCTTCTGGCTCCTAGCTCCTGGCTCCTGGCTCCTAGCTCCTGGCTCCTGGCTCCTGGCTCCTGGCTCCTGGCTCCTGGCTCCTGGCTCCTGGCTCCTGGCTCCTGGCTCCTGGCTCCTGGCTCCTGGCTCCTGGCTCCTGGCTCCTGGCTCCTGGCTCCTGGCTCCTGGCTCCTGGCTTCTGGCTTCTGTCTTCTGTCTTCTGTCTTCTGTCTTCTGTCTTCTGTCTTCTGTCTTCTGTCTTCTGGCTTCTGGCTCCTGGCTCCTGGCTCCTGGCTCCTGGCTCCTGGCTCCTGGCTCCTGGCTCCTGGCTCCTGGCTCCTGGCTCCTGGCTCCTGGCTCCTGGCTCCTGGCTCCTGGCTCCTGGCTCCTGGCTCCTGGCTCCTAGCTCCTGGCTCCTAGCTCCTGGCTCCTGGCTCCTGGCTCCTGGCTCCTGGCTCCTGGCTCCTGGCTCCTGGCTCCTGGCTTCTGGCTCCTCCCGGCTCCTGGCTCCTGGCTCCTGGCTCCTGGCTCCTGGCTCCTGGCTTCTGGCTCCTCCCGGCTCCTGGCTTCTGGCTTCTGGCTTCTGGCTCCTCCTGGCTCCTGGCTCCTGGCTCCTGGCTCCTGGCTCCTGGCTCCTGGCTCCTGGCTCCTGGCTCCTGGCTCCTGGCTCCTGGCTCCTGGCTCCTGGCTCCTGGCTCCTGGCTCCTGGCTCCTGGCTCCTGGCTCCTGGCTCCTGGCTCCTGGCTCCTGGCTCCTGGCTCCTGGCTCCTGGCTCCTGGCTCCTGGCTCCTGGCTCCTGGCTCCTGGCTCCTGGCTCCTGGCTCCTGGCTCCTGGCTCCTGGCTCCTGGCTCCTGGCTCCTGGCTCCTGGCTCCTGGCTCCTGGATCCTGGCTCCTGGCTCCTGGCTCCTGGCTCCTGGCTCCTGGCTCCTGGCTCCTGGCTCCTGGCTCCTGGCTCCTGGCTCCTGGCTCCTGGCTTCTGGCTTCTGGCTTCTGGCTTCTGGCTTCTGGCTTCTGGCTTCTGGCTTCTGGCTTCTGGCTTCTGGCTTCTGGCTTCTGGCTTCTGGCTCCTGGCTTCTGGCTTCTGGCTTCTGGCTCCTGGCTCCTGGCTTCTGGCTTCTGGCTTCCGGCTCCTGGCTCCTGGCTCCTGGCTCCTGGCTCCTGGCTCCTGGCTCCTGGCTCCTGGCTCCTGGCTCCTGGCTCCTGGCTCCTGGCTCCTGGCTTCTGTCTTCTGTCTTCTGTCTTCTGTCTTCTGTCTTCTGTCTTCTGTCTTCTGTCTTCTGTCTTCTGTCTTCTGTCTTCTGGCTTCTGGCTCCTAGCTCCTGGCTCCTGGCTCCTGGCTCCTAGCTCCTGGCTCCTGGCTCCTGGCTCCTGGCTCCTGGCTCCTGGCTCCTGGCTCCTGGCTCCTAGCTCCTGGCTCCTGGCTCCTGGCTCCTGGCTCCTGGCTCCTGGCTCCTGGCTCCTGGCTCCTGGCTCCTCCCGGCTCCTGGCTCCTGGCTTCTGGCTCCTCCCGGCTCCTGCCTTCTGGCTTCTGGCTCCTCCCGGCTCCTGGCTCCTGGCTCCTGGCTCCTGGCTCCTGGCTCCTGGCTCCTGGCTCCTGGGTCCTGGCTCCTGGCTCCTGGCTCCTGGCTCCTGGCTCCTGGCTCCTGGCTCCTGGCTCCTGGCTCCTGGCTCCTGGCTCCTGGCTCCTGGCTCCTGGCTCCTGGCTCCTGGCTCCTGGCTCCTGGCTCCTGGCTCCTGGCTCCTGGCTCCTGGCTCCTGGCTCCTGGCTCCTGGCTCCTGGCTCCTGGCTCCTGGCTCCTGGCTCCTGGCTCCTGGCTCCTGGCTCCTGGCTCCTGGCTTCTGGCTCCTGGCTCCTGGCTTCTGGCTCCTGGCTCCTGGCTTCTGGCTTCTGGCTTCTGGCTTCTGGCTTCTGGCTTCTGGCTTCTGGCTTCTGGCTTCTGGCTTCTGGCTTCTGGCTTCTGGCTTCTGGCTCCTGGCTTCTGGCTTCTGGCTTCTGGCTCCTGGCTTCTGGCTTCTGGCTTCCGGCTCCTGGCTCCTGGCTCCTGGCTCCTGGCTCCTGGCTTCTGACTTCTGGCTTCGCCCTGGAAGTGCTCCTGCGATGCATACTGTCCCGCAGGCACTTCTGCCTTCTCCACCCGGGTTCATGCACTGTTGAGTGCCGATGTCTGCTGGTGAAATTTATTCGAATACATCTCTGTGATACCGACACGCTTGACTGACTCGAAACGGTTATCCGACAGCTTTGCCGTAACCAAACGGCTGTGGCCTAGGCTGTGCACTGCCCGGAGACGCTCCTTTACATTCGCTGCCTGCTAGGGGCCACGCCAGTCATGTGTGCAAGGGTTGCGGCTGACTTTCGCGGAAGTTCTTGCTCGTGGCACACACGCCCGCGATCGTGGAGATGACGGAACGCAGCCAACTAGTGACTCCTCTATCGATCCACCCGTGAAGTGAGCACTTTAAGGCCACAAGGGCCTCTTTCCCTTTGAATTCCACGCAGTTCTTTAAAGCCGCTCTCTTGAATGCAATTCAACGCTGCGCTGCGCTGCGATAGCGTCGATTGGTTAAACCCTCCAATCAGGTTGTTTATCAGTGAGTGCACAAAGTTTATTTATTTACGACGCCGCGCTGCGCCGCACCTTCACCACACGTCGACGCTGTGCAATTATTTAATAATTAATAAACCCCGTAATTAACAATTTTCAATTTATGTTGATGGACATTTGCAGGAACTCGTCATGTTCATCGATACCCACTCGATATGCGTCGGGCTGGGACGCTGCGAGTGCGAACATGTGGTTGACCCACCCGTCGGCCCCGCCCCCTGCAGCGAAAATTTTTATTAAAAACCGGCCGTCTATAGAATTGCAGTTTTTTTTTGTTTCTAGAAAACTCGAGGCAGCCTCCCCCGGTGCTGGGCGCCGCTTGTTGATTTCGCATTTATGATAAACAGATCAAATTTAATTGCCACTCGCGTTGGGCAAATACGCTTCCGCGCTAATAGCACTCAACGCTCAAATTGGTTGTTGCTCAATGCGACCACTTCGGCGGTGGGGCGGTGGGTGGTCGCCGGCGGTCAGTGAGTTGGCAACGCTCACTGCGAGTGCTGTTAATCTTGATGTCATTTTTAATTTAAAAATAAAATTTATTCGGTTTTTTTGTTTCTTTTTTGGTTTTGCGAAAAGTTCACTGTCGGTTAATTCAATCGGCGTAATTATTAACACGCGCGCTTACAATGCGATCAACTTTGACGGGTTTTAATGTGAAAATTGGCAGAAACAAGAGTTTAAATTGTCAACAGTAATAACGGTCGAGGATGAATGTTTGCTGGGCGCAACCCAACTGGGGAGGTCACTGGGTACTCGTGGAGTGTCTGAGCAAATATGCGCATCATGTTTGCTTCGAGTAATCGATATCCAGTACATTTCTGTACAAGAAAGTAGCAAATCTCGACCCAGGGTACACGGGTGCGAGGACTCTCCTGTCTGCACATACTTCATTGAACCGCAAATATACCAGCCCGCTTTGGCTGTTCCTCAATCCTTGCAAAATTGCCTACAATATCAACTGAAACCGTCTGTTGATGCTTATATCATCCGTTCACACCAGCATGAGTTCCGACCATGGCGACTTCTCTACGAACACACGCCTGCTTCATCAACACGTGTACCAGATTGAAGTGTGCATATAAGACCGCGTCACAACACAGTTTCGAGGACCGAACTGCACCTTCACCGGACTTACCTCCAAATTACCTGTTTTCTCAAGACTCTTGAAACAGTCGAATGTTTCAGTGATCAGCGCTTCATTCAGTAATTAGTCATCATTGCAAACAGCAGACTGGAGAGGATAATGGATTAATTCCTGCATACGTTCAAAGTTCTCTCATACAACCTCTATCTTGCTAGGTACCGTGCATATCAAGTCATTTTAAGGCAGACCCATTATTACTGTTGGGGTCAATTGCACCGCAACCTTAATATCTATAGTGCCGCCTTTCAAACCTTTGCTATCGCAAGAGTTCCCGGCACTTACAGTTCACAGCTATATTGAGGGTTAAATGCTCCTGTTGAGCAGAAGCAGAGATTTGTACAATAGTGCACTCTCTAAGCCAGTTTCCTTTAGGAATTTGAAAATGAGAGGTAACCAACTCAGTCGTGGGCTAGTGCCTCACAAGATCCCAGTATGTGTTCGGGAATTTCTTTAGATTCTCCGCAGAATTTGTGATGACCTCCTTCTGATGCTCCTTCCAGTTTCCTTAGGCTCTCCCTGAGTTTGCAGTGCCCTGTTAGGATAAGGAGGTTAAACTTGTTCGTTATGATAAATGCGTCAAATAGCTTTTGCTTGTGTTGACCCAAGAGTTCCTTGGCCTGCTTGATGGCATGAGCGTTGTTCCGGGATTCTGCTTGGTGCCTTCATAGTTCCTTGAACTCTATCTTGAGGACATGATCTCCTACAGCGCAGAAGCGTTCGGGGCATACAAAAGGTTGCGATGCTCCTTTCCTAGCGAGGGCTTCGCCCATACCTTCTATCCCTGTGTGGCCGGGTTTAACCCTGCTTTTTAGGCTTTTGTAGACATTCCAAAACAAGTTTGATTTGTTTATGTAGGAGCCGACTGTCGTTCAAGTCTCTGTCTTCTGCTAGAGAGATACTTGTGCGTTTGCCCATGTGTTGGTAGTACAAGGCCCGGGGTCCAAATACTCCCACCCCTGTTCCTTGCTCAGGCCTTTATCCGTTTGTATACCCCTTCACCGTATTGCTCAGTGTATGGACTTTGGATTCGTTGCAGCAATCTGTTTTATTGTTAAGGCTAATGCTGAACGCTTTATGGAAATTTAATTTTCTAATCGTATCATCTTTCGGAGAGGCAGACTTAGTTTGAAGGTTTTAGTTACAACGGCGCAGTGCCAGTGTTGTTGCTGTACGTGTCGATTTTAATTATTTATTTTGTACAGTAAACAACGTCAACAATAGTTATGTCAAATGCCAAACTCGAATTCTCCCTTAACTCTCAAGACAGACTTTCAAATTAAAAGAAGTCGGCTTTGGCATAAAACGCACTGAAACGTACGCCATCCTATTCGCAACAATCTATTGTGAAGAACAGGTTGAAGGGTCCACACTCATCTGTGTCGACGTTTCTCAGAGGAAACTTTGTCAGGGCCTGAACCTACGCTCGGACTATGTGGTTAGAGCTTCCATTGTTGGATGGGCCTCTTAAGTGCACAAACGGAAATAGCATGACTTTCTAGGATGTAGATAGACCCAGCGTCCGCTCCCAAACGTCTGTAAGAAACTCGCAGCATTCTTATTGTCCCTTGACAGAAAATTATGGGGACGACTTACCAGCGTAATAGCGGGCCACTAGACAATAAATGTGTTTGGTTTAGGCGAATGTACCCACTACGACGCCTGACGACGACACGGTGAAGCACTTCCGCTGTCATTGTCCCGCCTTTTCTCAAATCAGGTGGCAAGCATTCGGCGCTGATGTGATAAGAGCTGATTCTGTAGTCCTTCATCACAGAAGCGCCTTTTCGTCTTCCTTCAGCTTTGTCTCATGCATTGTCTACATTGTCTTCATTGTTTATAATCCCCTGTCGATAATCTTAAAATGTCCACGTTGAATTATTTACAGCCGTGTAATGTACATGGCACAACAAGGCTGTGCCTGATTTCGTCGCAATTAGACCATCTGCAGTAGTGTGATCCATCGATTGAGGCTTCTGTAGATGGGCTGCAGTAGCGAGAGTCATGGATGCCAGTTCTCCACCCAGAAGGGATGATAAGTTCCGCTTTTTCGTGCAATGTCAGACTTTCACAGCATCCGTGTGTGATGCATGCTAAAAGCAATCAGGGACTTGATCGCAAGTTATGCCGACGTCAGTCACATTGCTATTCAGCCAAGAGGCCAGTAGGGCTTCTGAGTAGTATAATACATGATGAATGACGTGGGACTTCTAACCTGACATGTGACACAAAATTGTCTCATTTTCTAAAATTGTAAGCTTTAGACTGATGTCCGTCTTATCGACTTTGATCATGAGTCAGTTGGTAGCACGGGTGAAGACCTTCCTTCCTTTGCTGCCAGTTTAGGGTTCGGCAACACCATTTCCACTGCCTGCCTGTCTGTGAAAAATGCAACCAAACCACTTGGGTCACATGAACTATTAAAATGTCTCGCGAAACGCCTTAATGTTGCAGACAGGATGATCGGGGATAGGAAAAACGAAGGCTTCAATCATCGTTTTAGAAACCTTCCTCCTGACTCAGATTTCCTCGTCAGAGCTCGTAGCCTTAACAATAAAGACTTTGGATTGTTTACGACCCGGTTTGTCCTTTCGCTAGACTTTTTGTGGCGTTTTTTTTTTTTTGATGAGTTCGCTTCCCCTTGCATTAACAACTACAGAAAACCATAGCCACGGCATTTAAAATCATGACATTTTTACAGTCCAACAACCCCAGAGCTGAGTGAAGCTGTATCTGTGAATGCAACTTCTTCAAAAAAAATCTTTTAATATTTGAAATTGTGACGGAACCCTAGAATTACCATCCTCCTTAAGTGTCATCTCAAAAAATCACTTAAATAAAAAAAATTATTTTAAAAAACAAGAACAAGCCCATCCGTCACTCCTGTCCATTCTCAGGAAGGGGTTAATCCCACCACCCACCCACCTCAACCATAAACATCGGCAAAACGCCTCGGTTAATCATCTCTGCCTTCACTTCATTCATGATTCTCCCCTTTCCGACTGTCGGTCGTGTCATTTGTCATTTACCCTCATCATCAGCCACTAAATGTCCGCACTTCCATCACGAGCAGAGCGAGCATCATCAAACTCCTTTCAGGATGCGGATCCGAACGCAGCAAGAAACCCACTCTCTGCCCGAATCAGAATCGAAAGCCATGCAAATAGCACGCCACCGACTCTCCTCGAAAACAATAAGAAACCATTTTTCATTTTGACACTTCCAGGAATTATCGTCCCCGTCCTGCGTCGGGTCGAAACTCCCCAACAAAGCCAATTAGGAAGGAAAATGTTTGCAACACCGCATTTTATTCGAAATCATTTCCGTTCTGTAGGTGCTCTACCCCCTTCCCTCGCCCAACCCCAAACCATCGCCCGGGTGTTGTTTCACTGGGTCTACCGCATTTCGTTTGCGTTGTGGAAAACTCGTTAATGTTTATAATGGTGTACGGCGGGCGAGCCACAAGCGGGTGGGAAATGAAGCACCTCACAGCAAGTGGATCTCGTGACGGGGAGCAGGAGGTTGCTTGGCTTTGAAAGGGCCATCACGAGTTGCAGGGAGATCGCATGTCCGTCTATTCTTCCATGCCAAAGTCGTTTTTCCGTTTTCCGGTTTCGGTCTACGGTTACTGGGGAAAAGGTGGTCCAGAAGTTAGAGCTGGTCAGACAGGCAACGTGGTCGTTGTGCGAGACCAACCAAGTTCTTTGTCATGGGTTCAGTTTTCTCGATACATAACAGAATTCCCAGCAGACAAGCAAATGCTCCTGACTTCGGTCTAATGGGACAAGTTTGACTTTGCTTCACCCAGGACAATAGCCCGTCAAGTCTTTTGAATTCCTGATGCGAGATTACCCAATCGGGAGCTTTGATGGCTTCGTAAAATCAGAAATTCAGCAATGATGGAACATTAACGGTTGCGGGGCTGTTGAAATTCACAACAGCAGGGGTGTCCTGTGAGTCCGTTAAATGCATCTATACCCCGATGTGTGATCCTGTTGTGTCCAATGTTGAGCGACTTTCGGAGACCCCGCGATACCCAATGCATTTATTATGTCCCAATCGACACTACACATCGGACTGATGAGGGAGACCAAATATCGTTGTGGATGTCTTCCAGCTGGGTCGGTGGGTTGGTGTGGCTAGGCCCTTCGGAGACTCATTGTGATGATGTCTCCTGGCTGAGATTTGACAACAAAGGAACTATGACAGAGAAACACTTTTCTTGATTCCAAACACATCATTTGCGGTCAGCTTGTGTTTATGTGTCATTTTATTACTGTCAATTGTCGGGCGCCATTTCAGCTAAGTTCGCAGGAATTCGATTTATTTCTGCTTGGTGACCTCTGGAAGCGGTAGCAAGTCTCCACGCATTGGATGGCCGGCGTATGTATCCGTGGGGCCAAACTTAATGGATATACAGCGGCCAGCCTGGCGGTCAGACTAAAAGCGTTGCACATGCGAAACTAACTTCGTTCTGATTATGATCAGATGTTATAGCCCAAGATCCAAGCGCCGAGAAAACGACTAAATTCGAGAAGTACTCTACAACCATCATCCCATCCAGATTCCCAAGTCTCTTGGGAATGTTCACAGATTCATGTGTGGAAGATCGGAACTCGAAAGAACGCCATATGAGCCAATTTATCATTTTATTTGACGAATCATTGTGACATCTTAAGCAGAGGCCAAGCGGTCGGGGATGTTCTGTCCAATGATCACGTTTCTGGTTGCTTGGATATTCAAGTGGAAGGCGCGTAGATTAGCATGCATCAAATGTGGATGCTGGGAAAGTGTGACGTTCCCGGAAATTAAAACGCCATTCATAGATGGTCTGATGGCTCTTAATGCGAGTGTTAATACCTACATCGTTTGAACTTGAGCAGTTGAGACGAAGAAGAACAGAAATATTGCGTAATTTTTTGCAATTTCAGCGCCCTATCCACACCAAGTGGAGGTATCTGCGTAGGGTTCTTGTTTAGCAAGCGAAGCAAAAAGTGTCTGTATCAGAATGGGGCGACTGGACAATGGAAAACGGTGTGTAGGTCAGTGTACCACTGCAGTTTAACCCGGGTGTACTTGTTCCAGGTCGTACAAGTGTCTTATTGGTTGAACTTTTCACTCAACACCGCTTAAATGGCACCGCTGCGTTGGTCAGTCACTTTAGCCTGCAGGAAAAGCTGAGAAGATCGGTGGTGAAGAAAGCTATAGTGCATCGACATGATCGACACGACCGACAACCACGCACTCACCCATCTTTGATACAAATGCAAGACTCGGATTAATTAAATTGGATCTATAACTTCGTGCGGTGCTTGGAACGTTTATTCAAGAACAACATGTACTTTTTTCCCATCTTTCTGGCAATTTGTAGATGCCATCACAAAAGAACTACGCTGGCTCAGCAGCCAAGAGTGAATCAAGCCATTTTTTTTGAAATTCTGCTCTGACTCAGACTGTCTGCATGAATTAAGTCATATTTCTTATATTCGTTCCAGTATGTTGAAATCGTGTCGTTCCTCGTATTTACGTTATATTGGATGTTGTGTACTTTGAGCATTCAACTCCTAGCTCAGTCAATACTTGCTACATTCATAAGATCCACTATTCTAACCACTTCCGTCTGCCATTTAATGTCTTCTTTTATTTTCACCTGGTCTAGATTGACTACAATATAGTCCACAACTGACTGTGCTCATTTCCGGACAACCGAGTACCATATGGAACCCGGCGCCCAAGCGCATCCCTTCCGATCATCTTAAAATCACTTCAAATGCCCTCACTCATCCTCCACCCATCCTTCAGTTCATGGATCATTGTTGACCCTCATTCCTTCCACATCTGGACTTCGGTCCCCTTGATTTATCATCAAAGGCCAGCACCTTTCCGCGTAACCCACCTCGTGGAGCACACTTGCAAGCTCCAGTTCCGGCTATCTACCCCAAGTCGCCATCCCAATTGCGGATATCTAATGAAAATCAGGCAACACAAAAAAAAATCCTCTATATTCTCGGAACAATGCCGGCAAAAAAAAAGAACCGCCATCCACTTCATCCCGGAATAGATTGTGATCCAATTTGCTCAAAACAATAATCCCGTGGAATTAAATCTCAGCCATCCCTCACTTTAACAACCGTCCCGCAGTGGATGCCCGTGCCCCAGCCGCCAACCGTCGACGACGACGGGTCGACTCCTGTTTGTTGGTGCGGTTGAGAAGGTATCATATCAAATTTATATAACGGTCCAGCCACTGACCATTAGCCAACGTCCACAATCCATAATAACGGGGATTCGTTCGGCTCAATGGCTCGGAAAGCTGAAAAATGATATGATCTCTCCTGCTGCAGGTGGTTTAATGAAACGCGCGCACACACACACACACACACAAGCGAGTGCGACGGGGTATAATGAAATCAGGGAAAAAAGGAAACAAAACATCTTATCCTTTGTGCGGGCGCCATCCTTTGAGTGTGGGCATAATCATCTATCTTGTGCCGGTGCGGTGTACTCGCTGTCAGCCATCATGACTTTCTGTTGCTTGATGGCGAGAGATTCTCCCTCTCTCCCTCTCTGCACCCACCTCTTGTTCGTTATATTAGCTTCAATCTGTTTTGTCCTGCTCTCCCTTCTTTTTTTGCCCATTTTTTTATTAGAATTACTTTCACTTGAGTTAATGAATCCTCGGTTAAGTAACTGGAGCGCGGCGCCGGAGAGTGATGGGGACACCTTGGAGCTGGCGGGGACGGGGCGGTTTGTGAAAAATTACAGGTCGGGTGTCGACGGTGTTGGCTATCTCGTGGAGTTGCTTACAAATGAATTTGTGGCCGAGACTTGTTGTGTTGTCTCAGGCGCTGGTGCTGTGAAATATCGTGTCCGGCGTTGGGCGTCTTCGCTGGTTGGCGAGGAGGGAAATTGAATTTATTGGCAAATTAGGAAGACACTGAGAGATCCTGGTGATAGCAGGCGTGAGATTGTGCACTCATCTTGGGTAGGAAGGCGAGGAGCGGGTGGCAGTAGATGTGGACACCGATTGATGCGCTTTGGGAATGGTCTCAGCTGAGGAGCTGGGAGAATTTTGCAACAAAGTAGGGAAGAAATAGCTGTAGACTTTGTAAGTAAGTCGACGAGCACATGCGTGGATTCTTTCTCAAGGCTAAGGACTACAGTTGATGTCGAATTTGACAATGTGAGGCAAGGTGGACTCTGAGGGGGTCGGTTTTTCATGAAGACTTGAAAGGATATAGTTTTTTTTTTACCTGCTGGTGTTTGTATCTGGGTTCGTGTAGGCACGGTTAAGGTGGTGAACTTGGAGTCAGACTCATTCCACAATGGGGGCTACAGTCAGTAATAGAAGAGTGAGATGCAACCATCGCTTCTGTAACAGGCTGCAACATCTTGGCGCTACAGCCCATAGAGGGCCAGGGCCTAGCTTCTTAGCAACCCTTCGTGTTGTGCGTGCTATTGTTCTCTCACGAGTGGAAGGGACCTGCTGTTTTATGCCGACTCCGAACGGCCAAATTTAAGAAGCTTTATCTAGACCGGAAATACTCTTTGAGCATTGTCAGTGACTCGAAAGAGGCGGGGCCGTGAAAATTATTTTGCCGCACAGAGCAGGAATCGAACCTACGATGTCGAGGTTGTGGGCGACGCACAAACCCACAACGCCACGGGCCACTACACTAAATATAATGCACCAATAAAATGCAATGCCTGCTTGCAGTAGACCACTACTTGAGGCATTATAATGGCATGAAAGTGTATCAGCGTTGTCGTGTGTTATAATCCTAAATGGCGCTCTCACAACAACACGTCTACACTGAAATTATGTTGCAGGGCATACGAGCTATTTGACTTAGGCCATCATTGTGATATGCATTCCAATATAGTGATATAGAAATTATATAAAGTTCAAACAATTTCATACGCCAAGCCCACTTCGGAGAGCCAACCTCAAGCAAATATTAAAGCAGCTACACGAATTAAAAATTCTTTAAAATGTTCATATGTCCAGGCATTGGTAGAGCTGAACTCAACTCAGACGGGAATTTGGAGGAAAAATACACCTCGTCACGCTGCTATACTTCTTCTTTGCGTGGCGCTACAGTCCGAGGTGTATCTGGGTCTCAACCAACAATCCTTTCCAACTGGCGCGATCTCTGGCTAGCTGTCTCCAGTTTCGTACACCAAGTTGGTTGAGGTCCTTGCCCACTTAGGTGCGCCAACATAAACGCGGGCGTCGTCTGTTGCGTTGCTTTGGAGGTTCGAATTCGATGATTTTTCAAGTCGGAACTCAGTCCGTACGCTCTACATGGCCCAGCCACCTAAGGCGTTGGATCCGCAGACGGGTGCCCAGGCTCATGTCGCTGTACAGCCCGCACAGTTCGTGGTTGAATCTTCTCCTCCAGAACCCATCCACACAAACAGCACCAAAGACCGCATGCAGAACCTTTCTCTTGAATAGACCAAGGACTGCTTCATCCGCTTTTGAGACTGTCCGTGGCGCCTTTGTGCCTGCGCGCCGTATAGCAGGTCTGGGATGATCAGTGTCTTATAGAGAGTCAACTAGGTCCTTCGAGAGAAGGCTTTATTATTCAATTGCCTCTTGAGCCCAAAGAAATAGAGGTTAACAAGCTAGAGAGCCAAGGCCTAGCTTCTCAGCAACCCCTCGTGTTGTGCGTGCTATTGTTCTCACACGAGTGGAAAGGACCTACAGTTTAATGCCGACTCCGAACGGCCAAGTTTGAGAAGCTTTACCTAGACAGACAGTGATTCAAAAGAGTTGGGGCCGTGAAAATTATTTTTGTCGTACCGGCCAGAGATCTAACCCACGACGTAGAGGTTGGAGTCGAATCACATAACCATAACGCCACGGGCCAAGAAACAGCGGTTGGCAAGAGTTATTCTACGCTTGATTTTGGTGCTGTTGGTATTTGTTCAATTTATTTCAGTACCGTGGTAGATGAAGTTCCCAGACCAGTTTAAGGCGCTTCCTTCTCAATCTTGGCAAACGCCTAATTTAGAAGGAAGCCTAATTGAATTGATCTTCTCCAGGACTACTCTTAAGAATTCACATGACATCGAGTCGCCTTGTCTAGAACCTTTTTTGACTTTGAAGGTCAATGTCTGCACCGACTTTGATGGTGCAGTTCTCCATCCTGCATAACTTGACAAGCTTGGCGGAAATGCCAAAACTAGACATGGCGTCGTAAGGCTCGTCTCGTAGTCAAAGGTGTCTCCTTTCTCGTAGATCGCGGCTTTACACAAAAGTTAAGAGCAACGCAGACAATATTACAACTCGACAACCTATCACCAATCCTAGCCACGGAAAATAGTAAAAACGTTTTTCGAACACGGAACAATGGCAAGGATGTGTGTTCATAGCAGATGGGTGAGTGTCCTTTACAATGACGGCTGAAAGACAAGACTTTGTATATGGATAGGGGTCTTCGGCAAACATCTTCGAAAACTCACTGACACTAAGAGACTGTTACACATTTTTTTAAGCTGAAGTGGCTCCTGTAAACGGAGTAGCACTTGCATTGAGGAATGGCAACTAACCGGTGAATCGCTCACCATCTGCTATGACAGCCAAACAATAACACAAGCCATTGAATCAAGCATCTAGGCATCGAAGCTTGTTAGGCTATGATCGGGCAAAGTGTCAATGAAGCATACTAAAATCAAAGGTAATGAAAAGGCTTGCTGTCTCGCTTTGTTTGAAGATGGGTTAATCCATAGCAATCCCGTCTTTGCACACACAGCTCAGTTCCATAAGAAGAAAACTCAAGACGAGACCATGGATGAAGTCGAAATTGGAAAGAATTGGAGCAAGGGCTCTATGGCGGATGCCAAGCAAGAAGAGATCAACATCATTAAGTCGAGATGGATGTACACACGCTGATAAGACTCCGACTTTTTCAGAAGCTGCAGAGATGAGGTAGACATTTAATCTCTCCAATATCTTCATTGCTAGCGCTGCAATTAAAAGAAGAATAATATAATATGGGTGGCGCTACAGCCCGTAGGGGGCCAGGGCCTAGCTTCTCAGCAACCACTCGCGTTGTGCGTGCTATTGTTCTCTCACGAGTGGAAGAGAAGAAGACAGCAACTAGTAAAGGGCAGAAGACAGCTTCTACAAAAGCCCTTCTTCATAGAACTGCAGGACTTAGGCGGTGCTGAACTGAAAAACCTCTTAAGTTGCATATCTGAATGATTTTAGGACCACAGTAGATCTCACGGTAGCTTTTAGCACTCCCCGCGACGGTCACAGTGGACCCAACGGTTTTTGTCTCGGTTGTTGTTAAGTCACTCATCCACAGATGTCTCGTTAGAGTTGAAGCTAATGTGGCTTGGATTCGGCCACAGAGAGAGTAGTGTGGTGCAAGTGCGTAAAATGACTTCGTTGCCAAGGCAAAAGTCAACAGATTTCCGTCCGTTCAGTGCATGTGGTTCCTTTTCTTTGCAAGATGAATGGCTAGACATATCTAGCGATTTTCTTTTAATTGAAACAAAGGCTTTAAGTGTTCTGCCTTTGTGCTGACCCTTCAGAGCCTTTTTCACAATTCATCTGTTGACGCGGTACATGTCAGGATTTCTACAGCGATACAGCCACCACATTTGAAGAAGCAAACCGCACACAGAACGAAGACTTAGATGCTTTGAGAAGTGAACAGGCAAGTTTTAGCTAACTTTTGAAACCTGGTGCGAAGTGCCAATTATGGAAGACGGCTTGCGGTGTAGTCGGCAAAACGCCTTATGGTGCGCCTCTAGCAGCCCAAACTCTGTGCTACACTTACAGTCGGCTACAAACTCTGGCCGTGCATATCGAGGGATGCCTCAATTCACGTCATCCCGATGGCATACATACATGTTATCTTTGGGGCTCCGCGGAACAGTGGAACTGACGCTCCAAGCAATCGGCTTACGCTCTGGCAGTGGTTACATAATTGTTCATCCGTCATTCGTAGACAGCGGTGGAATGGTGAATGCTTACGCACTGCAAGTCCTTGGCAATTTCAGCGCCGAGAGGAAAACGTAAGTATTACTAATAGTGCTGGCCAGGCACAAAACTTTACCTCCCACCAATTGTCGAATCAGCAACCGGCCAACGATGGTCATACCGGAGTTATCTCCAACAGACTATGCGGGTCAATTTGAACCAGTTATATGACTTACAGCTCAGCAGTCTTATTCTCTCTGAGATTCGCACTCAGACGACGCGCCGTAGGTCATAATGGACAACGATGTTGTGACAATGATACCGTGGTTGGTCACTGTCAAATCAGAGGCTTATTTTGAAAAGGCTTTGTAGAGCGGAACAATAATGCGGTGCCTCAAATAAGCGGATGACTTTCCTTGAGGATAAGCAACGATTTAAGTACGCTGACAAGCTAAACGTGGACCTAATGGCTCCTCAACCACAGACAGACACAAACTCAGATTACATCCAAACTCCAAGCGGACGTCTTGCCATTGAGGCAATTTTCCCGTCAGAGGCGGTAAAGTTCCGTCAAGCCACACTCACTCCCGCCCTGTACCCCACCCTACCGTTGGATCAGAACGCTCACTCCATCTCAGTGAAGACGAGATAAAGCGGGACACCCCCACCGCCAGGCAAAGAAACCTTCAACTCAGCACCGCACGTCGACCGCATCCTTTGAGAACAATTAATTTGCGTAAAAGTATCTCATTCTCTAACCCCCTTTGAGTGGCGAGTGCTCATTGTTTCAGCTCGTGTAACACTTTCCCGGCCGGCAGTCCGTGCACGCCACCGCCAGCCGTCTTCGGCTTACAATTGTTCTAGTCCCGATAATTCATATTGTCGGCCGGGGCGGGAAAAGCGGAGACATTTAAAAGCTTTATCGTAATCCTTTGTGCCAGTCGGAGAGCGGGTGCAACAGTTTGCATTTGTATTTAAGCCGTGCTCGTCGCGCGTCACCGTCCTTTGGCACGGGCCCCGATGTCACTGCAGCCACACGAAGGAGCCAGCCCGGCAAAGGGATCCGTTGGACTCGGGCCCGGCCATTGTTCGCAGGACAAAAGTATTTATGTTGAATTACTCGTGGGGACGTTCCTTTATTCAGCGATATCAGACCGAAGGCATGTCCTTCCCCTGCGCCCGCTCGGTGGTCCTTATTTATGTCGCCACGAGGGCGGAGGCGGAAGGATTGAAAAAAAAAACGAGAAGAAGCAGCAGACGAATGATGAACGCACCAGGGCCCGGGGGAGCTTAAATTTTAAAGCCAACGCTGCATTTAATTGTTTCTTCGGCTCCCGTCCACCGCCCATCGCCACCCCTTCTGTGTGTGCGCTTGTGGGGACAGCATCTGGTGCCGATGGAACCGCATTGCTCGGCTCCGGACATTGTGCAACAATGCAAGTCCCGTCCAAGCCATAAATATCGCCCAAGAGAAAGGACTGAAGGTTTATATAAGGGTCAATGCAGTTCAATTTTTATTCTCGCTGCAGAACGGGCGAGGGAACGATGGGCGAGGAGCTGAAACGCAGTGACTCTGTCGTGTGGTGCTCGCCCCTTTCCTGCGCAACGTCGAAGCAGAAACAATTGCCGTTGAGTGGTGGATCGGAAAAGGGAGATGACACCATCAATCATCGTCGAGGATTGAGTCGTCAAGGCGACACGAAGGCGATGCCCAGCAAGGATGCCCGTGTAGGGGACAACCGAGTGTGGCTCCTTAACAGCTGCCCCGGACGCCCTACGACAGATGGGACGGGAAGCAAATCGTTTAGATGTGGCAAACGGCTTTGGGGAGATAAATATCGGGCTAAGCCGAGAGCGCTGACACTCGGTGAAGCACGATGCGGGGATTCATTTGAATGTGAATCTGGGGGACTTTTGTAGGAGCTTGAGTGGCGTTGGCATACAGAATGCTGGGTGATTAGGGCAGAGACACTGTGTCAGTTTAGAGAGAAAAATGCAAGTTGACGAATTTCGAACAGAAAAACGAGAGAAGAAGTGGCTTCCTCTACGGAAACTGCGATATGCACAATTTTGTGTCATGTTCTGCCTCTTCACATGATGTTTGCCATCGTTGAGCCCTAATACTCTAGTTATAGTTGTTTACAAAGATGTGGATGGGCTGCTCTTCCAAGAAAGCATCTGTTGGCTAGGTTGGCTTGTGAAGGTGATGGCTAGGTTGGCCAGGTCAGGTAGGTTGACTGGTGACTGGTGGCGTTAGCTGGTGGCTGGTGGCTGGTGGCTGGTGGCTGGTGGCTGGTGGCTGGTGGCTGGTGGCTGGTGGCTGGTGGCTGGTGGCTGGTGGCTGGTGGCTGGTGGCTGGTGGCTGGTGGCTGGTGGCTGGTGGCTGGTGGCTGGTGGCTGGTGGCTGGTGGCTGGTGGCTGGTGGCTGGTGGCTGGTGGCTGGTGGCTGGTGGCTGGTGGCTGGTGGCTGGTGGCTGGTGGCTGGTGGCTGGTGGCTGGTGGCTGGTGGCTGGTGGCTGGTGGCTGGTGGCTGGTGGCTGGTGGCTGGTGGCTGGTGGCTGGTGGCTGGTGGCTGGTGGCTGGTGGCTGGTGGCTGGTGGCTGGTGGCTGGTGGCTGGTGGCTGGTGGCTGGTGGCTAGGGTGGCTGGTGGCTGTGTGGCTGGGTTGGCTGGTGGCTAGGGTGGCTGGTGGCTGTGTGGCTGGGTTGGCTGGTGGCTAGGTTAGGCTGACGGCTGGGGTCTGGGTCGGCTAGGTTGGCTGTCGGCTGGATTGGCTAGGTGGGCTAGTGTGGCTGGTACCTATGTTGGCAAAGTCGGCTAGGTTAGCTGGTGCCTAGGTTTTCTGATGTCTGGTAGCTGGAGGCTGGAGGCTCTGATCATCCCTGTCCTGCTCCATGCCACAGAGACATGGACGCTGTTGAAAGTGAATGAAGAAGGAGAAAAGTTCTGCATGCCATCTTTGGTCCTGTTTGCGTTGATGAGTCTTCGATACCGAGCCATTGGGACAACGCATCAGAAGACGTCCTCACGCGTGATGTGGTAGTAAGTAGCACGTAAGTAAGGGAAAAGGGACCACAACCAACCTGGCAGCTGGCGAAATATCGTGCTGGCTGGAGAGGCATGTTGGTTGAGGCCCATGTCCACCTCGGACTGAAGCGCCAATCTAAGAAGAAGAAGGATTTAGCTTGATCTGTTAGTAGCTACTAGCGATCTATAAATACGGAAGGGGCAACCACTTGTTTCTAAAAAATCAGACTCAAGCAATTCATGTTGCATTCTCTAAATAGCTTGATGTAACTCCTTCGACTAGAGCTATGTGTCTTCAGTCAGTCTATGCTAAAGTGTCTTCATTTCTTAATTGTTTGATTGGTGGTGTACCATGTAGCACCGTCTTATGGAACCCAATGCGTGCTGCTGTTCAGCTCTTGTATGTTGGGCAAAATAAGAGTTGTCATTATTTAACTGCAGCATTCGCCATTAACAACGACATGTTCCTCATCTCAGTCACCTTTAAAAAAATACGGACTTATGATTCCAATCCCCACCAAAAAGGGTTTCTATCCAGGCATAGAGTACCATTTCAACACCCAAAACCTCCTGCATTTCAGCTTCTCGTGCAAACTCTCTTCCTTCTCATCGGATTACTTCCTATAAATGTTTGTTCACCTGGCCTTGTATGAAAATATTTGACTTAAGAAAAGGCATTCAAAATACATCCCCCTTCCACAGAGCAGAGCAAATTCATCAGATACCAGCTGCATTCTAATTTTGAAAAAAAAATGTGCATGCTGCCCTCCATAATGCGCTTCGATCAAATGCTATTTCCCCGAACCATGCCAATGATCTGGCACAGAGTCACTCCCCCTCTCCACATGAGCACCGCTCGACAGCAGCAGCAGCATTTTCCCATCAGATTCCATCGTGTTTATGGAGTTCATTCGAATATTTTCGTATATTCCTGATTAATTTCAAAATTCAATCCTCCTCCCCCCCACCGTCCCGGCCCACTGGCTGCCATCAAATATTCATTCGCTCCAAGTTTACACTCACCGATAATCCTTTCCTCGTGAAATTCCTGAAACAAATTTCCAAGCAAGGATTTATACCGCCCACCACGGGGAATGGAAATGTTTTTCTTCTTTTTTATTTGCTTTCCATCAGATTCTGCTCGTTTTTTTTTTCTGTCTGTTTGCATATCCTTCGGTGTGCCGTTTGCCCTTCGGCAGTGGATTTGTACACTCAGTGTTGACTGGGATTTGACACGGATCCTCACACAGAGAGATGGGATGGGACACAGGACAAGTGCAGATGCAAGGCTAGGCTTACAACGGGTAGGCTTGATTGGTTCTCTTTGTGTCTTAAGTGCATCGTGTGTCCCTGGGAGATTGTCAAACCGTCCCATCAATCCACAACAACAGTCCGAAGAACTCACCTCAGACGTCCGTCCACCTCTCGCATGCGAGACTGTTCCATTTTTCATGCGACACCGCCCGTATTCATGTCGGCTTGGGGATGAAGCACGTCGCTCCCCCTCGGGCACATGTCACATTGATCGCATTTGTTCGGAGTGCTCTAAACTATTTCGAAATTAATTGGATTAGATTTGAAATTGCGTTTGTTAATTAATTTGAACAAAATTTAAAGAGCACTGCGAGACTGGTCTGTGCGTGGTGCGAGTGTGGGCGGTTGGCAGACGGTGAATGGCCGGTGGGCGGTCGGTTGGTCGGTTGGTCGGTGGGTCGGTTGGTCTGCCCCGTCACTGTATGCTGTTAATTAATGAAACGCATTTTATGGACAAATTATGTTGTGCAGCCCGAAAACGTTTCATAATTACATTTTTCAATTACATTCCATTGAGCGTGAGTGGCTCGAAACGCAGTCGGTTACATTCTTGACTGTGTTTCGCTTTCACAATATTTGACTGTGCGCCTAATGAGATATTCATGAGCGCAATGGGGACGCACATTTTGCGTGCGTCGCGTCGGATGGAAATGTGATTTTGTGGACACAATTTATCGTCGCGGTTTGGGGGCGACTGCGAAATATGGCCACACGTTGGATTGGATTGGGGGATGGTCCTGTAATCGCGTTGCCGCTGTTCAGTCGTGTGGTAAGTGCACAGATTAGCAATCAAATTTTGGAATGTTTTTTTGGTGGAATTGCTGTGAAAAGCCGACAATGAATGGGATCGTAGTGAACGAACGTATTGAGCTTAAACTAAATTGATCCTCTTTGAGCTCATTCTGTGATGAGTAAGTTACGTTTATTGGCTTGGGGCTTATCTGCAAGGAATGGGGCGTCAATTATATTTTGGATCACAAATCTTGTGCGGAACTCTGGAGCGTTCTAGAAATGCTGATCCTGGGATGAGGGTCAACGCTGTTCATGTTAGGTTAGGTTAGGTCACAAGCCGCATTCGATGGTTGACTTTAGCTAAAGAAGTTGGGATGGCGTATAACTATGACAGCCAGCCAGTTCTGTCAGTGTACTCGATTAATAAAATAACTGATGTTTTACTGAGGTCGCCTGGGTTGGGGTGCAGGGTCTATGCTCACAGAGCAAAATTCCTGATCGGTCTCAACTTGGCGGGATGCCAGCAACGATCCTTGTCGATGCATAGATCAAGTTGACATGCAGCCTCCAAGCAGCGCTCCCTGGATAGCTCTCACAACACCCCTTGTGAGGTGAACGAATGCATGCAGGGTGGGTGGAGGGCTAACAACCCACCCACGAATAAAATAACTGTTATGGAAGAGCAAGCAGTCTCGGAGGAACATACGGCATCCCAACGAGGACACGGCGCGAAAAATGATTACGATTTGCGTATGTGCTCCTGGAATGTAAGAACACTCTACACTCCAGGGGCCGCACACGAACTAGAATATTACTGATATTGGATATTACTGCGTTCCAGGAAATACGCTGGATAGGACAAGAGATTATGAAAAAGAAAGAGTGCGACATATATTACACCTGTCACAAAAGGTTGCACATATTTGGATGCGAATTCATCGTGGGAAAACGGCTAAGGTCGAAGGTCAACGACTTCCTGGATGTGCGAACATTCAGGGGGGCAAACGTCGACTCTGATCATTTTCGTGTTGCAGCAAGATTCAGAGCTCGACTGTCCAATGTCAGAAGGCTGCACCAACCGACAAAGAGAACTTTTGACATTGGGCGCCTAAGCACACCGGAGATTGCCAGTGCCTACGAAGAGCAATTAAGTGAGAGACTTTTCGGTATGCCTACGTCAAGGGAACCAGGAAATCCCAACTCCAGTCGACGAAGTAGTCCTCCCACCTAGAAGTCGGTACAGTCATTAAAAGGCTGAAGAACAACAAAGCCGCAGGCTCAGATGGCCAAAGCATTGCCTGCGGCTTTGAAAAGCTCGGCGAGTAGGCCGTCAGCTCCCGCAGCCTTGTTGGATTTCAGTTAGATATGGAAATCCTCACCTCATCCGGGTCGTGTGGACGGAATTGTTGATTTTCATCGTCCCTTTCATGGGGTTTGAATGGTTCGTTCTGCCCGACAGCATGATTTGGTTCTTCGTCGCAGTTATACAGTCTGCAGAAATGGTTTATCCATAAAATTTTAGCATGTTTTAATCGTTTTGCATAATTGGCTGCCACTTGTGCAATAAATAGATGCATCCATAAGAGCAGTCTTCATGACGGACTACTAGACCCTCAACGAGGTGATCAAACCAAGTCCAGAAAACTCGGCTGGTTGTGCTTGGGCTTAGCTCATGATGAGTTAGGTCAGATGGCCTGAAGATCTCTCGTGCGTCCCTTTATTGGATCGTGCGGGTTAGAAGATGAAGAAGACACAGTCTCTAGAAACGCAAAACTACCAGTGATTGATAAATGTAAAATATTAATACTTTCATGAGAATAATATTAATACTTCTTAAGTGAAAACATACACGTTCACTAAAGACACAATTTCTTGCTGTGGGAGTACAGACTGGAATGGACTGAGTCTTTGACCAACAAGCCTCTCAATTAAACGGTTGAGGTTGAGGTTCTCATTCCACTCCCTCTCTCTGCGTTACCTCTGGTCAAGCCCGCCGTCCGAAGAGAAACAGTACAAACCGCTTAAACTTACACACTTGCGTGTGTTTGGACATTGCCAAATGTATCGTGGGAATACATTTTATTGGCTCCCCGGTTGAATGACATCGACTTGGAAGAGCTCTGGTTTCAACAAGGCGTCACGTCGTGCAAAACATTGAGCGCCGCAAACACATTTCACACCTCTTAGCAGACAGATCATTTATCAATTGGGTAGGCACTAACCAGCGAACACAACTTCCAGACAGGAAATGAGTTTTCGGCAAATAAAAATTGTAAACTCCACGTGCAATGCGGTGTTGCCCTGAACCCTACCTGCTGCTAATTCGGTTCATTGAAACATCAATCTTTTAGAGATTTCCCGATGAGCTCCAAAGAAGCAGCAAACTTTGGCTCTTCTCCAGACAAGATGTTAGGATCGAACAGTTCAACGCTCCCACTGAGACTTTGCAAGTGGAGTAAACGAACTTGTCAGACATGCAATCGCACTGCCATCAGCAACTGAACACTCTCTGTACAAGATGGTTCTACGAGAAATCGCAAAATGTCAGTTCACCCATGGGTGGGTCGTGGTGGTATGACCCGTAAGTCAGCCGATCTTTGTGGGCAGGCCTACAGGCAGTAACATAGTAATAAGCCATGACTACTGCTACGGTAACGACTGATGGTGCAGGAAAAAAGGGTCTCTGTGAACTCCTAGAATATTCTAGAATGAATGAAAAGCGAGGGGAAATCAAGGAACTCACAGAAAAATGTGATAAATCAGAGAATGGCAGGTCACACAAATCGTTTATTTAAAAGTCATCAATTTCCCACGGTATGTTGTTGGCTGGATGGTCGAGCCCCGTGCGGGTCTGGCTATGGCTACACCCACAGTCATGCGCCACTTGCCAAGGGAAGTAGACACTTGATGTACAATATCATGCTGATCATGGAATTATGCGGCTTGACCACATTATCGGTCCGAAAAAACTTCTTTATCCACCATTTGTGTAATCAGCTGATATCTGTCAGTATATGAATTTTTATAATTCAATTGTCTTGAAGAATATTTAGATTGTTTCTTCTTCTTCTTATGGCGCTACAGCCCGGAGTGAACCTTGGCCTCAGCCAACAAACCTCTCCAGCTGACACCATCCTTAGCCAGCTGCCTCCAAGTTCGTTGAGGTCCTTCTCCACTTGAGTGCGCCATCGGCTTCGTGGTCGCCTTCTATTGCGTTGTCCCACTGGTCCGGAGTCGAAGACTCTTCGGGCTGGATCAGTGTTGTCCATGCACTCTACATCCCCTAACCATCTTAGTCGTTGAATCCGTAGACTCGCGTCGCCGTACAGCCCGTACAGTTCGTGGTTGAATCTTCCTCTCCAGAAACCTTCAAAGCAACAAGGAGCAAAGATTGAACGCAGAACTTTTCTCTCGAAGAGACCAAGCGCGTCTTCATCCGCTCATGAGATAGTCCAGGCTTCCAGGCTGCCACGCCATAAAGCAGGACATGAATGATCAAGGTCTTACATAATGTGAGCTTGGTCTTTCGAGAAAGGACTCTCCTACTCAATTGCCTCTTGAGCCCAAGGAAACCGCGGTTGGCAAGAGTAGCTCGTCTCTATGCACACTGTCATATGCGGCCTTAAAGACGACAAAAAAGGGGTGAGTGTGGGTCTGCATCTTTAGGTGGTTTTTCGAGGATCTGCCGTAAGGTGAAGATTTGATCGATGGTGGACTTCCCAGGCCTGAAACCGCACTGATAAGGACCTATCATGTTGTTGACGAATGGTTTCAGGCGCTCACACAAAACGGCAGAGAAGATCTTATAGGCGACGTTGAGGAGGCTGATCCCTCGATAGTTGGCGCAGTCTCCTTTCTTGTGGATCGGGCAAACGTTACTAAGATTCCACTCGTCGGGTATGCTTTCCTTCGACCATACCTTACAGATGAGCTGGTGCATGCACCCTACAAGGTCATCTCCAGCTGCCTTAAAGGGTTCTGCGGAAAGTCCGTCTGCACCAACAGCTTTGTTCGACTTTTTCGACACATTCAATCCCATCAATTGGTTCCAGGAACCCGTGGAACCAACAGAAATGCCTAACAACCAGCCTTGAGGTACTCCATCTGACTTTAGGTTCGTGACCTTGCCTGCAAAGTTGGATGCATGCAAAATGCCTCTAGAACGGATAATCGCGCGGCACAACATACCCATGGTTGACATCATGGTATTCAAACAATTGCAACGAGTGTCAAATTTTCACCGCTCTCACCTGCAACCGGAACCGCTGCCCTCGAGGAGGCCATCATGGTCGCTGGCAATTTTGCAGTGGGCCAACAAAGTGTCATCCACCATCCATTGAGAGCAACTGATTTGCTGTCAATCTCAGGGAGTCATCAGGCCCCCGTCAACCAGCACACATCCACTTTAAAAGCATGCAGCTTCCATTCAGGCTAGCATCCTCTTCTCCATGCACTCGCTGCGCTTAAGGACACATTCAGTTGATTCCTGTTAAAACTCATTTCGGAGTTAATACACGAGCGGAGGCGTCCGGCTGCGATCAATAAACGGTCGCGTGCAGTGACATTGTAACTTTATTCCGGCTCCACGGCCCGGGGTTGCTGCTTTTCATTTCCCTTTAACGCCGAGCCATGCGAATTTGTTTAAGCCTCTCCACCTGTCCATGGGTCGGCGCGGCGGCTGCTGGCATCCCGTCACCGCGTCGGGGTGGTTTTTTCTGTTCACAACAGCAAACTGGTTTTCCTTTCTGCTTGCGAATGACGGGCTTATTTATGCGCGGTTGTCCATGAACTGCCACCGCCGCGCCGTTGTCGCTGTTCCGGGTTGGCGCCCTTCGCTTCGCACCCTTCGACGTCCACAGTTGGCGGAGGACTCTGCAGAAGGTACGCGACCATAGCAATGCAAAATGGTAATTTGTCAAAGTCCCATCAGCCAGCGGCGGGTGGTGGTGGCTCTGGAGGCAGTCTAGACCAGAGCGCTAATGTTTTATTCCCGGCATTATGCTCCTCCGATTGATAAGCGGTTTCTGATCGGCGACGGCGGCGGTGGCGGTGGCGGTGGCCGCGGACTTCTGTCGCGACACGCTATGTTGCGATGTAATGAACGCCGTCGACCGGTGCCGGTGGGGTGGGTTGTAAATAATCGCCGTCTGGCCGAGGAGCTGGTGCACGGGCTCTGTCTGCGTCTGCATTTGTGTATCGAGGTCACACCTAGAGTAGTTGATGCAATTGCCTCCAGGCACGAACCGGACTTGGCCGGATGTTTGGAAGGGGGTGGGGGTGAGTCACATGCGAGTGCCGGTATGGATTAGGGTGCGGAAGGCAAATGAGTCATTCCGGACTGATTTGTGGGTTATGAGGACCGTCGACAGCTGTCGATGCGTTATTGGGTCGGCTGGGGAGGCGAGGCACACCTAGTATGTTAGGGTGGGATGTTAAGTGTGTTGACAGAGTAGTTCGAATTCAACCTCTTTGTGCTGTCAAAATAGAGGACGTCCTCGTTGAGTTCTTGCGGATATCTTCTATTCGTCTGGTCATATAGTTTATTTATTCTGCAGCACTTGGTGATTCGGTCGCTAAGGAGCAGCGGCATCTCTTACTCACTTCTTAGTCCTACCGACTTGTGTGGTTCAGAGCATGAGGAATAGCTGTCCCATCCATTGTTGCCAATGGCAGACATGGTTTCGATGATCCTTTGGCTTCGGCGAATTGGCGTTCCTTTCTTTTTCAAACTAGTGCGGTCGGTGCCGAAAACTTTCTTAGCTGATGTCTACACTCCGCGATTGACGAATATGTTACGCCTTCCTTACTGCGGAGATCGAATATCCGATGCAGAAATCCTCGTTTGACGCCACCAAGATCCTCTCACGACAGTTACGTGGACAAAGCTAAACAGCTTCTGTTTCGAAGAGCAAGCGTGATGTTATGTGTCAGTTGGTGTGTAATGGGTGGGGCCCCATGGCGTTGTGGGTATGGGCGTCGACCCCAACCTCTACGTCGTAGGTTGGGTCTGTGCAACAAAAATAATTTTTCGAGTCACTGCAAAGGGAGTCAATTCGCTTCCCAAACTTGGACGTTCGGAGACGGAATAAGACTTTCTTCCAATCGTGAGAGAACAATAACACGCACAACACGAGTGGTTGCTGACAAGCTTAGCTCTGGCCCTCTACGGGCTGTAGCGCCACCCACATTATTATTATTATTATTATTATAAGGTGTGTGATGGAAGCAGTTCTGCTCGAAAACAAACATTTTATTACTATCGCAACCGACCTTGACCGGCGCATTTCAATTGAGTAACAAAGCCGTCTCTCGATGGATCAGGCTGGCTGGACAAGACACTGATCATACAAGTTTTGCTTTACGGTGCACAGTCCGTCAGCAGTCAGGTGACATGGACAAGCTCAAAAGCGGACGAAGAGATCCTTGGTTTCTTCAAGACAACAATTCTACGTTCGATCCTTGGTCCTGTTTGCGTTGATGGGATCTGAAGGTAAGGATTCAACCACGAACTGTTGGAGCTGTAAAGCGACATGAGCATTGTCAATCGTCTTCGGATCCAACGCCCAAGATAGCTGGACCATGTGGATTATGGACAGCCCAGCTCGAGACCCCGCAAAGTCTTCGAATTTGATCCAACTCAACGCAAAGTGGCGCCTCCAAGCGGAAAAGGATATCAACCAACCTGGCGTACGAAACTAGAGTCATATAGACAGAAGTCATAATAGTTTGAGGGTCTTGCTGGATGACTAGGCCCCGAACTGTAGCGCCATTTTGTGGCCATTGGTACATCAACTATTCGATGGAGGTGGGCAATCCTTATTTAGGTCTGCGGCCAGACATTTGCCAAAGGTGAACGTCAATTTGGTTTGCCAGCGATTCTTCAACATCATTTAGCTGGGAGGTTGTCAGAGACATTTTCTTCAGGCGTTACTCTAATCTCCTCTACGTTTGCAACACTACTCTTGTTTATGCCACGCTGCTTCATGCTACTTCTGCTCACAGTCGCTGCTGCACTACTGGCCCCTTGTCCGTAGCGGTGAGTAGCGTACAATTATTCTGTATTTGTGGAAACCCAAGTCTTTTCGGAGATATTCTCAATACTATGCTCTTCACAGCCTCCATTCCTAAATTTGCCTCAATTTTGGGTTTGAAGTTTTTTCAACTAATCATCAATCACGTCTAGTCAGCTAACCCTCCGGCGCGTGATGTTTGTAGGATCTGCTCCGGAACCAGGGGTTGTTGACGGTGACGCTTCCAGTTGTGGACCTTCCACGATAGACTCTCCCTCACAGTCCTCCGGCTTGCCTCTGCGATAAGTTGATCCCTATAACTGAAACTGAAGATCTTCTTAGCACAGCCCAAGAAGTCGAAGAAGTCCCTTTGATGTAGTCTTTAGTGTTTCCTGGTCAACTTACCGGCTTCATGTTCATGACAATAAGTCCGGATCTCGGCTTTTGTGACAATTTTCCCTTATCATTCTCTGTCCAATTCAGCGTGTTTCATAGAGTATTCGCCTTGAACTGAGTGAGCGTCCTTTAAAGGTAATGCTACGAGTCCCGGAGAGTGAAGTGTTCCTTCATTCCAGGAGCGGACTAGAAATCGTTGTAGTTTTTCGCTTGTGTCGTTGTTGGGGCCTGTCCATTCCTCCTGAGCCTTCTTATCTCTCACAACCTGGGTGGGTGTTTAATTCTCTGCTTGGCCTGGGTAGCGTCGTCACTGTATTGTAAATGAGCCCTGATCTGTGAACCTTATCTCGTCTACCGGACCATAGATGCCCCTTTGAGTTGCCTGAAAACTACCTCTGCCTCTTGTCGAGTGGCAAAAATCTCAATTGACTTCCTCCCAACCCAACTCCACGTCAGAAATGAAAGTGCATCACCCCCTCACCCACAGTAATGTAATTCAACAACGAGGATTGGCTTTCGGTTGACAAACGTCGGCACAAATCAAATGCGCTTGCATATGAAGCTCAGAGCACCGGCAAGCCATGGGCTCTCCATCACAGCCTTCCGCGCCTCTTCCACAGCCGAGCAACTTTAATCGAATCCAAAGCCGTTGCCGTTCCAACCGCAAAGCGAGACCGCGGATATTCCATTTCAGTGTACGAGCCGAGCTGGCAGCATTCTTGGCCGCGGCAAGGACGAGGAACTTTTTCGTGAATCACTTCCGCTCCCATTACGTGCGACAAAAGTTAACTCAATTTCTCACGGCACCTCCAGTGTCTGTCATAAGTCAAAGCCCAAACGACGGCCACGAACGCCCGCACGCCCGCACGCCCGCCAACAACTCGCAGCCGAGCCAATAGACTTATTTCCGCAGTCCTTTCGCACAAGGACTCGCTTTATCCGCTGCACAGCAATTTTTCTCTCGTTTCCACTGCATCTTGCTTTGTCGCGTCGGCAAGAGGTGTGCACTCGCAAATAAACCTTCGCCACGGCAGCCGGTTGGAATGGTAATTGCTTTCAGCGCTGGTCCAAGACACTGTTTGCCCAGGCCAAGGAGGCGGCTGGTTTTCAGCTGCCAGACGACGTCTTGCAGTTGCAAGTGTGCAAGGCGATGCAATGCATCCCCGCCTCCGTCGGTGGTGGCCCGTTTTGCCGGAAGCTGAATCCGTTGTGTCAGGTGTTATGGTTGGGAAGTGCTTGCTCGTAAATTTGCATACCTAACCCCCACCACTCCCCCGTCGGTGCTCGTCACGGAGTGAACGAGTGCGACGGAGCTTCAAGGAGGCAAGGCAAAGTTTTCCCTCCATTCGCTTGGCTCCGTGTTAAGTGGCCCTGAAATGAGTCAGCATCCTTCAAGTCCACAGTCGGTCGTCGTCTCTTCCGCACACACACTCCGGCCCGCTCGCCACAGCCCGTATGTAAATTCAGCCGGGCCCTGCACAACAGTTGCGGCCAGCAGTGGTGAGTGGGCGGAGGGCGGTGGGCGGCGGTGCGGCAGGAGTTAGTTGCAAGGATAAGAGAGTTATCCTTCCGAGAATGGAGCATGATCTGTTGGTCTGCTGTCTTTCGATTGAATTCATTCGAGAAGTTTCGCACGTTTTTCAAATGCAATCAGGACGACAGAACGAAACGGAATGATTGTTGTTTCCGCACGGCACAGGCCGGCAGGTGAGGTCCCTCAGGAGGGGACGGGACTCGAGCTCTCGTAATCCCGGCGAAAGGGGCTCCTCCGGATGTCCTGAGTGGTTATGAATGCGAGGGAAGACAAGGGCTCGACAAACTTTTAATGGATCGGTATCACCGAGATGACGTTGAAGTGCGGTGACAAACGTGTTATCGTGTCCTTCGATTTGTGGCACTCCTGCGGTGCTCCTTGACGCAGCACACAAATCGCTCCGTACTCCCGCGCCGGGACGGGGGTGGTTATTGTTTTGAAAGCACGATGCCACATGTGTCATTACATGGCGCACCGTGAATGAATTCAGGATGTCGTTGTTACACTGAAGGAAACACACGGCGGGCGTTGAGTTTAATTAAGAGAAACAAGCAGACACCCTCTCCTCGTGGCCCCGCCTCGGAAGCTTGGCAGCGTTGAGTCGAGTGCCTATTGACGGGTCGCTGACAAAGTCATGATAAAGGACTCCTCGTTGAAACCGTGCACCACGTCCTTTTGATATTCAAATGGGCCAGAAGGAGTCTGAATGAGGGTGACTGGAAAAAAAAACGACTTGTCACGCTTCGTCTTGAAGTGAAACAATGCGAAGGAGAGATGTGTCACATCCGCTGTGACACCACTCGAGAGGATGTGCATGATCCAATTTTCTTCAGTTCTCCCGGTGCTTCTTCAGATCCACACGATGTGTGGTGACGGGCAGGGGGAGAGACAAGAGCGAATGAATATTCAAGAGTGTCGCTCTTTGAAGGCTAATTTCAGGAGTTTCTGACTCCTCTGAGCTTGATGTCGCCTAAAGGTCTAATTTCTGGTTTAACAGGCATATCGAGTGCGCTTGTGGCGATGTCTTTGGGAGAAGTTTGTGAGAGAAAGTGCTTTGTTGTGATGGGCGTGCGGGAGTGTGGGATGTGGGCCAGTGGACTAGGAGTGGCTGAAGGAAATTGGATGCATGGTTGAAGATGCATCGATCGGACTAAAGGCGTGAAAGTGCTTTAGTTCTTGTCACTTGTCTCTTCGGTCGTGCACATTTTCTCTTGTCAGTTACTTAGTTCCGTGAACTCATCTGCTGGTGACGATGATATTTGTATAAACTGCAAACTGCCTGGGATAATGAAAGCAAGCGCGTTTGAAAGGCATAAAGCGTGGAGCAGTGTAGGCAGCACTTTTACACAGGGAGGTCCAATTCGACGAGAGACAGGGATTTTTGGCATGTTTGGCGAAACCAGTTAAGACGAGGAGGGCTAAGCTGTGGATGTAGTGTCTTTTTAAAATTGTGCAACAGTCCGATACTGTCTAAGTAAGCAACCAAGGTCTTCATTTTTATTTTTGCAAGGACACGTTTATTTTTCTTAGTTGGCCACTATGGCCAGGTCCCGCGCGATCATCAATCTGATGGATCCACATTCAAAGCATGCCTCGGGAGTCGTGATGAGGGGGACATTCGTACCAAGTGACCACACTATCATCAGAAGAAACAGCTACGCCACAATCAGTTCCTCGTGTGCTGCCGCTGTTTCAAAAGTCCACGCCACCTGTGTATGCAGAGAAAAGAAGAGGTGACATGACGCACCCTTGGTAAAGACCACGGTGAATGGTGTTGACTTAGCACCGTCAACCCGAAAAACTTCCATAGTTTGTGTATAGAGAATGAATGGCACTCAGAAGGGGATCCTTAAAACAACACTCCTGCCGAACACTGCAGAGCTTATATCGATGAAATCGGTCGCATGCGTTTGCACATCAACAAGACATCTTGAATTGGAATACGCCCGATCCTCCTGGAGTAGCATTTTTAGAGAGAAAGGCTGGTGGGTTACTTCTGATGGGACCAAACTTCACTGTTCATCCTCCATCCTGGACTCGATCATAGCTCAACACCATGTCTCCAGACCGCGACAACAACACCTTTGCGTAGACCTTCCCTGGGATATTTAAAAGAGGTATGTCCCCGTGGTGGGAAAAATCTCTTTTGTGTCTCGAAAAGAGGACCAACCACACCAGCTTTTCAATCGCCACGAAAACTCCCTCTTTACCCATTGACCATAAGTATATCTGGCTGAATTTCCATCCACAAGTACGAATATCCTCTACCGATTGTCTATTCTCCGCCCCACTCAAGACTACGGGCCTGCCATTCCCACTCTAAACTTCTGAACTGAGCAGCTCTGAAAATTGCTCTCTCCAGCAGGGAAAAAATGTCAACATCATTGGACAGCAACACACAATATTTGAATTTGACCCATTCGACGATGTCGAATTTTCCTCTTCTGGTTCGGTGAATCGTTTTCCAGGACACCTACGGTCACTGTTCAACTTTCCGACGGACTCCTCCCTTAAGTTGCATGCATCCATTCTATTCATGACAAAATTGAACCCCCTCGCAGACCCAGACAATCTATACTACCCGCCCCCTAGCACACCGTCAAATCTAGCAGAGAAGCCCGCTTCCAGGGAGACGCACAAATCAGTGAAAACCGATTGAAATTACATGAATCCAATTCCTCAGAATTGCTTCGATTCGGCTGTCTGCCAACGAGGGAGATACCCCCCTCGTTACCAATTTAAGCAGCTCACTCCTGGGGTTCGTTGATATCCTCCCTATGGCTACCGACAACAAAAGTCTGGATGCTGATTCCATGGGTAACCTGAGCTTCCGAGAAAATGTGTCTCGCTTGCTTAAAAATGCGCCTTTATGAGCATATCAGCGTTCCAATTTGAAGGTTTGTTCCAATTCAGTAGAAGAGGGTAAAAATGACATATTTTGGCTGCTTAAATACAAGGGTAACATGTCGTCGTATCCACTCGTGAAAAATAGATAGAGACAGTCAACGCTACGACGACGTCTGGCATTTCAATTTAGCCCATCAAATCTGTAGAGAACAAAGCGTGTGAATCCTTCAGATCCTGCAGTAGTAACCAGAAGTAAACGACACTCAACGAAACTGATTCAAAAGTTCAACTCGCAGTGAAACAAGGGCTAATATGCTTTTATCTGTTAAAATCTGGTCCAGTTTGAATTTTGACGTTGGGATGAAACTAACGCCACTGGGTTTTCCAATAGCTGGCAACTTCGCTGGCAACCCAGTAACCTATGATACCTTCCCCACAGAGACGTGGAGACTCTAGCTCCAGTTCTGTCGAACTTGCTGAGTTGTTAAGCAAAAGTGAACAAAACTCAACAGAACTGAATGAAGTGTCGTTTATGTTTTCAGTTCCGATTACTTCCGTACTCATTTACATCTCTCTTATCTTCTATGAATCCGCCGTGCATAACCTTGACTGCATAGGGGCTTTTCCTAATTCGCCCTGCTCTGCTCAAAATGCACTTCACACGCACAAATTCCCCTTCCCTATCCACATCGTGAGGTGTACTCTCAAGACTGTAGTTCTGTTAAATGGAAAGATGGTCTCAACTCGCAGTCTAAATTTGATCACCTTGCGCACCCCATTTCCTTTGACGCTCTCCTAGTGCATATGTTTCCTGGCACACAGACGCCAGTGGCTCTGGTTTGGTTCTGGCGAAAATTTAATCAGGAAAGGAGTGTGGTCGAATCTTCACGGATGACACCAAACCCAAGAGAGGGTAAGGCGCTTTCGGGAGACAACGAAATCAGACTACACACCCTGATTTCGCCGTTTGGTAAGACTGCGTCGGTTTTCCAGATGGAGACCTGCATATGTGCCAATAATCGACGAAAACTATATTGTGAGGAACAAGTAGAAGGGGCGTAGTATCTGCGTCTGTATCGACAGTCAATCTGTGCTTAAGGCCTTACTCAACACTTTAAACACCAGGGTCGGTTAGGAATGCAAGTCTCGTCTGAATATGATCGGAAGTATAAATTCACTAAGGCCACTACGGGATCACGGGGAATGAGATCGCGTCTGAACTTGCCAGACAAGTATCAAAGGATGTACTCTGCGTTGGGATTACACACGTCCTTGGCTAGGTCTTCCATCTCTGGTTGAGCTTCTCGAAAGCACAGTCGGAGGGGGCATGACTCTTCAGAATGTAGACAAAATCAAGCGCATGCTATCTCCTCCCGTTTAGGAAAATGATATGAAAAAATATATAAAAACGGCGGCAACACTACAATAAAGTACAATGCCGGTTTTTAAAGCATGAAACCTCTTCTTTAACCCTTCAGTTAATAAAAATTAAAAATTCTGTTATGCTAACCAACAAATATGTGTCGTTTTTCATTAATTATTTTTGGGGTGAGTTCTGTATATGGAGAGTATTGAAGACAGGTGTTTGCCAGGTGAAAAGTACCTATCCCGAGCTGGGTAACGAAGTTTCGTGAGCGGGAACTGCTGCTTTGCGGAAAGAAAGCTGAAATTTCTTAATCCTGTGTAGCGGGCCACCCGGCCAATGTTAATTAAGAAAATTGTTGATAAAGGCCCCTGTCAGATGTTTAAACTAGTATTCATTCATTTAACTGAAAGGCAGACCTTGTTTTTGACCTCTCTCCCAGAAACAGGTCCAGCAGAACAAGATTATGTAGTCGAGGTTAGCGGTAACGTAGGGCCACCGACATTTTTAAAGCTAACGAAACCGACACTACGCTCCGGATATGGAATGGCTACCTTTGGCTGACGATACATTTTTCCAAAACAAAGCTACTCAGCCACGCACATAAATCTCTCGTTTAAATAGGCATGGCCGGACAACCGGTTGAGGGAGTAAAGAGGTACGTTAGAAATATTGTCTCAGCCAATGAAGGAACCGAAGCAGATGTCGCAAACCGCTTATCAAAGGCCTTGCATTCGGTAAGTTGTCCACAATATGAAGAAGCTTAAACAACAAGCTAAGGCCATTTCGCCCCAATGTTATATGGGTGCAGCACTTGGACAGTGAACGCTGTCATCACTAGAAGACTACAGGCGTTTGTGAATCGGGGCTTGCGAAACATACAACGGATTTTCTGGCCGAACCGTATTTCAAACGAACAACACTACGAGAGAACGTGCCAGGGATCTGTTGGCACCACTGTTCAACAACGCAAGTGGCAATGATCATACATCTTAAGACGGTAGAATAGCCGAGAAGTACAAGGCGCAGAACAGTGAAGGAGGAGTCCTGATAGCTGGGCAAGAATTAGAGAGAGCTGCAACTCATTGCAGAAACAGCACACGATAGCGCGTTGGTTGTAGGGCCCCTAGAACCCACAATTAGATACAGGATCTAATTAAGTATGTACCGGCAACAGTCATCAATTATGTGCGCCAAAGTTATCGTACTTGTGGCGTGACGTCCATCATGGTGATGGGCACGTTGCTGTCAAGACTTCAAGACTAAGCTGAAAACTAAGTCCGCGATAACTTCAGTTTTCAATGAAAGTTCAGTCTTTCTCAAATAAGGACGCACGAATTCGAAGACCCTCTGAGCTTGATGTTGTCCTGCCAATGCAGTCCAGGCCCTTTTGCAGCTTCTTCCTTTGACCCACAACCTCATTCCGATCATAGAACTTTGGACGTCAAGGCGGACAGAGGATTGCAACTACCACCTTACGCAGTTTCTGTCCAGTCACCGCGGCAACCGCAAATATTTGTTGAAGTGCGGACGCGACAACTCACCTTACTGCCTGGACTGTCCAAGCAAGGAAGAGGATGTTGAGCACGTGATTTAGACGCTTTGTAGAGAACAGGATTGAACTAAGATGTCCAGACACCACAATCAGTTACACGACGCAATCGGAGGAGCACTGGCGATCTGCTCATATGTAGCCTGTGGGCAGAAACACTAAGGCAACAAGAGGCTAATTCTGGTGACTGAGTATAATTGGCAAACAGACGCGAGAAGTAATACCTAATGGCAGTACCACGGAGTGAATGTTAGAAGAGCACAGGGTGTGGGTGAGTTCGTAGCCGTATTCCCGAAATTGAGTACTCGGGTTTGCGATTTGTGGACCCTAATGGCACGGGACATGAGTGTAAGAAGTATTCTTTTAAAACCAATAAGATTTTTCTTCGAATAACTAGATGCTCTGGACGTCCTCGCGAGTAGTTCGATCGAGAATGCCCTCAAACGCTTATCCACCACAGCACCGAGTTACCCTTGAATCCTCCTCAACCAGGAAAGGATACTGCACAGCGATGGTTTTCTTTCTTCTCATTATCCCTCCGCTGAAAGTAGATAAGAGCAAAGGGAGAGAACAGTAAATGCAAAAATATGCACGATCCCTTTTAATTAGAAACTCCGACTAACATGAGTATCTTTCGAAGACTGACACATCCTTGGACGTAACAAAAAAACAGCTTCTTCCTTCTTCCGAGGGATGAGACCACACGACAGCTCATCTACAAGCCAAATGCCGGGATAGGCATCTACGGGTTGGAATACCTGAACGGAACGGCACACGGCATCGGGCGTTTTTTTAGCGTCGTGCGACGTTGAGCAAGCACATAATAGTTATGCACCTCCACACTGGTCAATCATTGAGTTACACCAAAATGCGCCCTTCTTGCAGAGACCACATCAAAATTAAATTTGAGTCGCATCACAAAGCTGCCATGAAGCACATTACGCCAAGTTCAACAATAAAAATTCAAACAAATAAATACGCACGCTTGCAGGTAGGTTAAGCAAACGGCTTTGCTTTTAACTGAATTGACGAGGAAAGTAAACCACCTTGCGACACAGTCTAAACTAAACCTCGATTCGCTCCCAACTCGAACATGTGCCCTCAGACCATCAGTCGCCATCAACACCAGCAACAATGCTGCGTCAACACACCACCACGGCAATCTACTACAATCCCCAGCCACACGCCACAACCGCCCAACCGAACATCCGACCTTCGAACATCGAACCATGTTTCGGCTTCTTGTAGGCATGTTGCCAGAGCACCATCATCATCCACCCGAGCACCGTGCAGACACACGACTCAACGGCGCACAGCAACACAGCCACAGCGAAACAAGTGTCGGTTGAGCGCTGCTGTTAGTTCGTTAGAAATGCTCGCCCGTGAAGGACGTGTCCGCGCTTAAAGTCACCCCGCCACCGACAATCTGACCGGTTTTCTCATTCTGCACACAAACACAACCCCCGCCCCTCCGCCGGCTGTCTGTCGACAAAACAAGTCTACACGCACTCGCTTCCAGTTTGCGACAGAATCCTCTGCGCTACGCTCAGGTGTGTGTGATTAAATTTCGCTTGAATCCAGTGCAACTCGGCAAAAAGTGAACCAAAAAAGAAAGAAATTAAAGAAAATTCATTCAAAATCCGACGTGAATGCAAACCCGAGGTGGAGAGTGTGTCTGAAAGGTGATCCGACGAATACAAGTGCAATAATCCATTGAAGCTCATTGTATCTGCGAGACCACTGTGTCGTCGTGTGCGTGTGTGCGGCACAGTGCTTCAAGTGGAAAATGTATAACCGATCCGTCGTGTAATAAAAAAGTCAAGTCAGGTTTTTCGTATTTATTGCGTTACTCGCTCACCTTTGTGTTACAAGACGCGACCGGTGTGCGGTGCACGCGGCGTGAGCTGTGCGCTAGTGTGAGTGGCATCGTGAATCGTGGTAGAGAAGAAGTGCTGGCCAGTGGTCTCGAGCTCGACTCGACGCGGTATCTCAAGGTAGCCACAACAGAGAAATAGTGACAGCCGACAACACTGTGAGTGTGAGGCTACAGCGTGTGCCTGTTTGTGTGTGTGCGTATAAAAGTTGAGTTGTTTTCCCAACAAGAAGCGGTTTGTTGTTTCCCATCCCAAGAATGGATGCGATCCACTAGCCGCAGTGCATGTGCAATTATCTCCATCGTCGAAGTGCGAAAGATACAAACAAACCAACGAGTGAAAAAAAAGGATATCCAAAAGAGAGTGCGAGAGAGAGAGGGAGACCATCTGGAATCTAGTTTGCTACTGGTTTTGTGTCGCGTGCATCTCCCTAGCTGCTGCACCTGGTCTTGATCTGATTTTCCACCGCCGAACCAGGGAGAGACAGCTCAATCGGAGTCAACGTACCCGTCCAGCACTAGCAGCGGGCATCCTTCGAAACGGGTTCCAGACGAAACGCTTTTTGGATACAAACACAGAGTCCGTGGACTCCCAAGAATGATCGTAAGTCACCGCTTAGATGCGTTTTTCCAGCCAAATTGAGCCTTCACCAGGAGGCAGCCGCTCTTGTGGATTTTCCAAATGGAAATCAGTATCCCCCCCCCCAATTGACGGTTAAAGAGGTGCGCGTCGCCGCCAGCTCCCAGCTCCCAGCGCAGCAGAAGCGTCTCGTGAAGAATGTGCGTTAGCGCGACTCCGGGTAGCGTTGGGATGTGAGTTGAATTTTCAATTAACGCGCCGTGTCGGAGGGGGGGAAAGATGACTTGTTTCGTTGATCGTCGTGGTCGCTGAGCCGGCGCGGCGATCAGTTTTTTTTATGGAAATTATTCAAATCGACCGGAGCCAGGTTTTGTCAGTCGTTTTTGTTTTTTGTGGAATTTCTGTTGAATCTTTGAATTTTAATCGAAAAACAGGGAGGAGTGCTTATGGAGATGCGCGCGTTATGTTTTCAAAACTCGCAGGCGATCGTTATCTGCTCGCTTTTGAGATGTCATCTATGTCCAATCTGCTTATGCGAATAATTCATGTCCTACACGGTGTCTCCTTTGAAGAATTCCCCTCTGAAACGTGTCTCGGACGTGTGGTTCGCCGCTTAGCCGATGGGAAACAAAATGCCGTGTGAGATGAAATCGAACAAGAAGTTCACGTATGCTGCCTGATTAACGAGAGATATCAGTGATCACGTAGTGAGGAAAGTGAATTTGAACGGCAACAATGGTCAATGGCTTGCGTGGGATTCGCTGTTGCGTTGAATTCGAATGAATTGAGTGCGGTGTGGAGGCTTAAGTTGATGAATTGGTTGGTGGAACGGAGAGAGTCTGTCAGGAGGGGGTTCATTTCCCAGCTGCTCTGTCTCTGGGGGAAGCCAGATGAGAGGATTTTTCCGTATTCTTCTTGAATCTGACGTGGTTTTCATGTTTGACGATGGATTATGTGGTTTGTGGGAAGATCAGACGTGGTTTTCATGTTTGTCCAGACGTGGTTTTCATGTTTGGTGCAGGTTCATTCTCTGAACCTATTCATCAACCACGCGACAGCACCATCAGACTAAGCGACTGAAGCGTCCTAATAGCAATAAAATCATCAAAAATTTGATGATAACGTTAAGGTCTCCATTATGACTCACAGAATCTAAACAATAGCTTCTACCAGAAGTGTCTCAGGGTCTGACTAAATGGCAGAACCCACAGCGGAGGACCACCGCGTCTTAGATGGCACACACAACTAGTAAAGGGCAAGGACGCTGGACATCAAAACTTTATGATCGTAGCAGCATCTTAGATTCATCCACTGACTAATCTCATAAAGTCTTCCAGGGTCTCTAAATTCAATTTACCAAACGGCTTTGATACTCTAATGCCCGAAAGAACGGCTTACACGACGGCCAGGTGTTCCGGGGCTTTAAGTGGGTTCCGGTGGCGGCCCAGAGGCCCTGGTCTCTACGACAAAACTAATTTGCACACCCCTACCTCCCGACTCGGAAGTGTTATCAGAATTTTCCAAAAAGGCTACAGTGTGTTTCAAGCGGCACTATTTGCATCCGGGAAACATGCCAAGTCAAAATAAAACCAATTATCCTGTCAAGGTAGAAGCTTGCTTTATGTATTGACAGTCAAGCAGCCCTCAAAGCTATTGCCTTCTTTACTACACACTCTAAACTTGCAGAGAAGGGCCAGGCTGAGCTGGAGTCGGTAAAAGGCCAGCTCTCTTATCTGGTTTCAAGGTTACAAACATCCCTAATCCCTAATATCTCCTAAGACAATCTCAGTAACCTCAGTTGACGGATTGTGCTAAAAAAAAGTATGGCCTGCTTACATTAATTTAAGTACTTACTTAAGGTGTCGCTACAGCCTGGAGTCTCAACCAACGTCTCCAGTTGATGTCCATTTCCACTTGAGCGCCTGGGCTGAGTCGCGGTCTCGAAGACATCCCCAGCTGGAGCGTTGGTTTTCATTCAATGTACATGACCTAGCCATCTTGAAGATGATCTGGCTAAATCGATGTCGCTGAATAGCTCGTAAAGTTTTTTTGGTCATATATCGCCCTCCACTCATCATCCATGCAGGGAAACTGACACGAAATATTTTCCTGTCAAAGCAACCAACTCCATCCGCTTTTGACCATGCCCCTGCGCCATATAGCGAGCTTGGGACGACTGAGGTCTTACAGAGGATTACTTTAGTTGTTCGAGAAAGAGGTTGGGTTATAAATTGTTTTCATATCCCTTGGAAGCAATGATTGGCAAGAATTAATATTCGCACCTCAAAGCTATGTATGTCTACTGAGGCACTTTGGTGGAATCGTCGATGTTGCGCGTCTTTTCTCGTTGAACCTCATTTTTCGCTAAATCCGTCTTAGCGGGCTTCATCGCAATACTTACAAAAGCGCTATTGATGCGTTCTTCCGATAATGTTATTATCGGCGGCAAATGCGAGTATTCAGACGGACTTATTTTTTCAAGACTTAAGTTAAAGAAGAAGGTCTGAGTACAACCGAGCCAAAACAAACGATCTCATTCGTCGAACTCGGCATAATTTCGTGGCGGTTTGCACGGGATACTGGCCGTTACGAGTCATGACGCCAAACACTGCAACACTGCCGAAAGGGAAACATTACCAAATTGCATCTGCATTAGCCCCAGATTGGTAACAATGGCAGGAGGCTTGTAGTAGAAGCTTAGAAGCATCAAAAATGAGTGAGGACACAGGCGGAGATCGTCTGTGACCTATTCGGGAAATCCCTGGAATTAGAGACGACTGTAGTGTCTTCCAAGCCGATGTGGCCGCACATCGCAGAGGGGACTCGCACGGAAGAAAATCAACATAACCAGCAGATCGATTTCAATCTTCTGCGACAGCCAAACGGCAATAACATTTCTAGCTTCGAAACTAATCAGCCTATGTTGTGAGAGCGTCTTTGGGTAAGCGTGGTGTCCAATTGCTGGGTACCTGGGCATACTGGCATCCAAGAAAGAATTGAATTGACACATTACGCTCATCTCCCTAAAAAGGAAACTGCCGGGCGTGAAAGTAGCCAGAGCTTGTTGGTTCAATCTAGGCAAAATAGGTCCTGGCAAAAATAGGTCAACATCACTGTTCAGCTTTGGTCTCAAGGAAGTGCGAACGCTTATAAGAGTTCTTACCGGGCACTGAGCCAAAGCCACTCGCATCGCGACTAAACATACCACGCAATGATTTCTGCAGAAGCTGCAGAGATGAGGATGAGATGGAATCTAGCCCTGACAAGGATAAGATCCTTTATAGCTAGTTCGGAGCTTAAGGACTAAAGTTTCCTAAAGGAAGCCAGATGGCTTCAGAGCCAACGGACTCAGCGTGTTAGTCTAAGTGAGCCACGCTCGTAAGGCCGTAAAGGCATCTACCTAGGTGAAAGAGTGAGTGGGTAGACGCGAATTAACTGCGTCTCACTTAGGTCCTATTGGACCCATTGTGATTTCTACCTCCCTAAATAATGTCCTTTCTATGCTCCTTAGGTTAGATTTATAGACATCTTCAAAACATACCTCACTTTCAGTATCAGAGCTGTGACACATAGTGCTTAAGTCAAAACCGGTTATAACGACCTTCAACTGACTGACGAATTTGGTCGTTATAACTGATGTCTCAGATCCGCCACTTCTGCCTACCTAAACAAACATTTTGTGAACAAATCGAAGTTGCATAGTTTTGGAAGTCATGCATAAACCCTCATCTTGACCTACGCCAACCCACTCGTTCACTCTAATTTCGAGTTCATTTTCATCAAATTCAGAGAAAATGACGTAGTTTTGATCAATCAGCGACGGATCACTGGAGTCAGTGCTGCTCTCAAGAGGTCCCAAGTGTTGGAAAAACATTTTATTTATGCCGCGTGAGATACTTAAAAACATTGCGCAGCCTACAGCTGGGATAGTGACTCATCGCAGTTGTCGTCAAGGGGAAATGCTTTTTGAGCGTGACTGGTGTTTGTTTACAAGAGAAGTTTGACTATATCGTGACCAACTCTACCATGAACGTCAGAGTCTTGAGAATAGCTTTTGTCGGAAGAGCTTTAGGTCTCGAATCCGTGGGAGAGCACAACAGATGCCACCCGCGTCGTGGATGAAGTGCACAAGTGGTAAAGGACATCACCTTTCGAGTCAGTGTACATTCCAAGCTGTTTCGGTAGAATTGCAACGTTCAGCCAAGTCCTGTACCTAGAATGCAAGCGACAGACCGTATGCGTCTTCTTTAGAAAGGCCTAGCAAGTAACAACCTTGACCGCGTCACCCTTCAGCCACGGCAGTCTGTAGCTAAACCAAGCATCGATTGGCTGCCTCAAACTAACCCGCCTTCTTGTCGAATTGGATCCAAAAAAACCCAAAAGGCCTTCACCAGCAACTGCACGTCCACCACTCTACTCGCCTGACCTCCAAACCAGGCCACACGGCGTCAAAGAGCCTCTTAATGCAATGCAAGCCCCCTCAACGTTCCGGATCCGCAACAGTCTCCCGCATGATTTGCGAACTTTCGCAAATAATTGCTCCGCCAGGAGTGTGCAACTCTCAATGGCACTTCATAAATCATAATTTGCTCCCCAACAAAAAACAAACCAGCCAAGTCCGGGTCTAAGTCATCACCGCAAACGACTTCCTGAACGCAATTATGCAGCTCTTCTGCGGCCCCGATGTTGCCGCTGCTGCCGGCCGCTTCTGTTCTGCCGTGCTGCCCTCATGCGACGACCTCATGTCCCTGGCAAGGGAAATCACATCACTCGACTGACTGATTGCGACTAATAACGATGCGAGCAATTACCGCGACCCCCGTTCCACTTGGAGTGTCGCAGAGCATCCTCCGCAGCGGTGGCTGGCGAGCCGCGGAGGAGGCCAGAGTGTTAATTAAGTCATAAAGCAGCAATTTTGTCATAAAAACCATTAACCACACGCAGCCTCCGGCTGCTTCGCGGTCCAGATGTGTGCTCTGCACGCGGTGATGCCATCGCACTGCTCCGGGCACAATCAATTATTCCTTCAAAGCTGACATTCCACGGCATGCGCCGCCTACAATGGCGCCACCTGGGGGCCCGTCTTCGATTCCCGAAAACTGAGCAGAAACACTCTCTCGTGGTGCCCGCGCAGAGGGGGCGGTGTGGCGCTCAAAAGTAATGACAGAACTTTTCTAATTACGGCGCTGCGACTGAAACTACTCCTCTGTGCAGTGAATCGGGGGGAATGTCGTCGTTTCTCTTCAAATTGAAACTTTGTAGTTCCTAGCGGTAATTGGGAGAACAATTTAAAGGACACAGAGTGCTCGACCGGGCCTAGGCACGACCCGCTCGGCCCGACCATGGGACGAACTTAATATTGGTTGAAAATTAGTTGTACCCTCGAAGGGAGCCACCCACGAGCAGTGAACATAATTACGTGGCAAGGACATGATGGACTCGTTTGGGTGGGAGTGTGTGTGTGTCGTTGGATGTCAATAAAGGTCTTGGGAATTTTCAATAAGCCGCCCCAGTCCTTCGAGTGCGGTCACAGAAGTCTTGTGGTTGCACAGCACTCGACAACGAACTGGGAACCCTTCTGCTGACACGAACTTTGCCTGGAATGTCGTTCGAGTAAGTTTGTCTGCTTCGAAGTTTTTGGGAAGACTGACGAGATGATGGGTTGCACCGCTCGCCTGAAATGAGTTCGGTGAAATGGCGTCGCATTACCTGAAACTTGAGAACACAATAGGTGCTGTGCTGGTTGTGAACTGGGCCATTACGAGTCGCGGAAGCGTTGAAAGGCAACAAGAGACGCGGTGATGTCGGAAAGGGGTTGTCGCGCAGTGTGGTGGCATTGAGTGAGGAGGGTAGACCGCAAGGCTGTGGTTTCGTTGGAGGGGCTTTGAGGGAAGGTGATTTGTTGACATGACGACTATTGGCATGAGCTTGTTATTTCCCATTCAATCGTTGATCTTTCTTGCTTTTTGTTATCTTCCTCTTAAAAGCCGGATAACCTATGCACAGCACTCCAACTGCCCACCCAGTTATTGCCGGAAAGCTGCAATTTGACTTGGCAGATCGATTAAATCACAAAATCGACTAGCCCAGCCACCATCTTAAAAGTTGTCTAAACCCTTTCAGAAGTCTTCCCGTCAGGCAGTCATTCGCTTGAATGAAAAAAAGTCCAATCTTCTCGTTGCTCACAAGAGTACTAGACGGATGAGCTACAGATCAAATGTTACCTCCTGGATAGTTGCACAAAACGCCGGCACTAAGGTTCCTCCAACCGTTTCAAGTAACACAATTATGACAGCTACAAGAAAAAAGCATAGGTGATAGTACTCAGCCCAGATGCTCTTCATTTCTCCTTCAAATATCACACCTCCCAATGGAACAAATTTGCTTCAGTGTTCAGACCTGATATAGTTCACTTAAGTGTCAAGCTTGACTAATGTGCAATTAATTCATTATCTTCATTTACTGCTTACGTCGAGGTCGAGGCTTCAAGAGAGACTTTATTTTGGTCATTATAACCGTTACAGAAGTTGGGTTCATAAAATCTGTGATTAGGGTATGCAAGTGCCGATCAGGTAGTTGCCCTAGTCCTAGCCCTTGATGTGAAACGCTGTCCATTGTTTCGTTGATCACACAGCAGACTGTTGTAAGTCAGGCAATGTTCTGTGAATAACTCCAACACAAATGTTTGATGTATGTTAGATTGCATCGCATTGCTGCGCGTGGGCTCTAGTTTGGAAACTGTCACGAACATGTTGTACCGTCCATGCATATCGTATTCACTTCAGGGATGATGCTGCTCTACATCTCATTCAATACCGCTCTAATCAACAACAATAGATTTTTTTTGGCGAAGTAAGGACGGAGACGCCCTTGCCTTCGATGATATTATATAGATATGTTAACCGACTTTCTGTGCCCAGAACTGGCCAACCAGCGATAAAGACGATCTGTGATTACAACAAGATGCTGCTTCGTGTCATCAAGCCAAATTTGGGCACTAGATCATCCTACGGCGGGCGTTAAATAAACACAGTGATCACGTAACTGACATCACTCTACCCCAACAAGCCAACGACTTTTCTGGAGCTCATTACCAGCATTCGCGACGCTACAGAATAACGCAGCACATCTTGGTCCAATTCAAGTTGCCGACATTGAGCCGGCCAAACTCAATGATATTGAAGTTGGCTTCACAAGTTTCTAAGAACTTACACAACATTTGAAAAAGCACTAAAATTATTATGAGGACGACTATAAAACTCCACATGGCAATGTGTTCCTTAAGTTGTGTAGTGTATACGGATGTAAGAGGCTAAGTCATCATTGAAATCTAAGGGGGTGGCTTAAACGATTGCTTATTAAGTACAAGTAGACAATGGACATCACTTTCAATTCTTCACTTCATGTTCGGTAGGAGTTAGATCAACTGAGAAGACGACTATCATTTCTGGAAGTATAACATATTTCATAAGGAATGACTTGATGAGCATAACAAGTGACCAGGAGCGGTGGGCAGAGATCGCGAGTTCCTACGAAATGTCCTGAAAAACCCAATCGCAAGACGACATATGTGGTTCGTCAGACAAGAAGTGGAACTGTTTACACTCGCTTCAAGGACGACATGGAAGCAACGTGAACATAAACTGGAAGACGAACTGCAATGACACGCAATAAACCTATAAATCTAGAGCACTCCGTTTCAAAAAAATTTACAAGCAATAAACTTCAGTAGTTTCACTAAAAGAAGAATTTACAACAAAATCATTAGTTGTATAGATGGAGACCAGTAGCAGTTTTTAACTCATCCAGCCGACAAAGCCGGCGGTGAGGTTTGCCAATTCACTGTACATCGCTTGGGAACGCGAACAAAAACTTGGAAAACAACCCGTATTAATTGATCCACAGAGATTAACTGCTTCTTACTTACTTATGAGGCCTACGAATCCTACAATCCGTGGACGGTCTGAACCTGATTGCTGCCTTTATCGGCGACGGTACTGGACATGCTTAATAAGACCAAGCTGTCTCACGTCCGAAATTACTTGGTCCTTATTCCAGCGATTTGGTCGTCTTCTCTTTCTAAAACCAGGAGCCTCGGACTCGAAGATACTCCTGGAGCATTGATGTTCATTCGCTAAATGGACCAAAACCGAGTGTTGTCTACGGATTTTTACCTTGCGAACTACACGGACATCGTGGTACAGCTCGTAGAGTTGGTTGCTATGTCTTATTTTTCATTCATCTTCCTCCCTGCAATGACCATATATCCCACGTAGAATTTAACTTTCCAAGCACCAAGAATCGCCGCTGCTATTTTGATTATCGTTCAGCTTTCGGCTCCATATAGAAGGACTGGTAAACTAAGTATTTTGTGGATCATGCTTCGTGGAGTCTGAAGTTTTGAGTGCATTTGCTTGGCAAACCGAAGTAGAACCGGTTGCCAAAGGCCGGATCTCCATCAATATTTCGTTCACCACCTTCACCATCTCGACGTTGTAGCTGTCGGTTGAGATTGACTGTTTGGTGTTTGAATTTATGACATGGAGGATTTCCATCCTTCGACGAGGAAATTCATTAAGAAGTAAATCAAATAAAGCAAGTGGCATCTAATGTTTCTGATGAGATTTGACAAATCGGGTCTTCATGCATTTCCGGTGCGATAACCCACCCACGCGTAGCGATCTAATTTACGTTTGCCTACAGCAGTACCTTCTTCTTTGTATGGCGCTACAGTCCGGAGTGAACCTGGGCCTCAATCAACAAGCCTCTCCAACCAGCGCGATCTCTGGCTACCTGTTTCCAGTTTTGCGCACCAAGTTGGTTCAAGTATTTCGCCACTTGAAGCACGAACACCGACATGAACCTAGTCGAGCGTCTACGGATCCAACGCCTATGGTGGCTGGGCCATATAGAGCGTATGGACAACTCAGCTCCAGCAGCACTACCTATTAGCGCTAAATTTCAGACTGTGCTTCAATTGACACAAGCAATTCTGTATCAGTTCCCTTCCTGGCTAGTCCATCTGTTCCGTTGCTGGTTGACATCAAGTTACACATGTACGATTACACTCTGAACATCCCTCCCCCTCATTGAATCCCAGTTCCGACACATTTAACCAACGGACAAGTACTGGTCCCACTTGGCACTCCTTCGGTATCCCATTTGCTAACGCAATTACAACCGTTCAATGTCTTATTCTGTTGGAATGTGCACACCCATTTATGCGAGCGTCAAAAAGGCGCACAATAAAACGCCATTCAAGTCCCCACCACTGGCTATTCAATTTCGCCATTACAAGTTTCAACTTTTGCAAACCGCTTTCCCTCCCCTCCACTCCGGTTAATCACATCTCCTCTACCAAATAACGAAGGACACTGTAGGCTTCCCGGCCCACTCATCCACTCACTTCCTCCATTGTCCAGCTCAAACTTTCAGCTCATTTCGAATGGATTTGCCTCGAAGTCTCGAAGTTCGATACTAAACTCGAGCCACAGCGCCGTCCCCGCGACCCCACTGTGCTTCACAACCAACAATGGCGGGAGTAATTTCACGCAACAAACTGCCGGGGAAACGGGGCCCAGGAAGCATGGAGAAAATAAACAGAAAAGAAAAATAACAACATGCCACCCTCAACCTTCCGCCGTCGACCGGCCAAGGGATGACGTCCCGGTCGTTCGACGTTCGCCGAGCGTGTGCTCTGTGCTGGCAACAATCCAATTATTCCAAGCGAGTAGAACAAGTGATGATTTTATGGATTTTGCATAAGGATAACTGTAATATGATCCGCCACCCACTCGCAGCGGTGCGTCATCCTGGCACAGTCGCACCGCCCGATTGGGGAGCACACTCGCCGCTCTGGGGCAGTCCTTCGGTTCGGTTGGGGGCGTAGTTGTAATCTAACTTCGGCTGTGTTAAACTTACTTACATGAAGAAGTTGTGCCGTGCCGTGCCGCCATTTTCAACTTGTGACAGATGTCAACTTGTGAACGGGGTGGTTGGGAAGTTGATTATGCAGCGTTGCTGCCTTTGTTTGCCTGCGTTGAGGGTGGTCTTGCGCTGACTTCCGAGGAATCGATCAAATGCGCGCGTCGTGATGGAGAACTTTACATCTTGTTCGTTAGCCATTGTCTGCGAAGGATGCTGTCGTCCTCGGACTGCCGTATGTGCTCTGTACACATGTGAAGGGCGGAATTTATGTGCCCCAAGGCCTTGCTTTAACAGACTGCAGCCCGTTCAAGGGGACTCGGCTTGTATGAGGACTCTAATGAAGCATCAGACGCGTGGGATTGATTGACAAATTGTTGATGATTTGGTGGGAGGGTACGCAAGTCGTTCCGTCGTCTCGTGGGGACGTGCACATGCTGAGGGGATTCAAATTGAAAGGGGTGCCAGTGGAAGACAGTCTTTCGTGTGGGAGAGCGGTTAGTTTAGAGGAACTGAGGACTCTTTCAATGCAGCTGCCATGATTTCTCTTAGATTTGTCAGTGTCATTGCTGACATCTGTCTGATAATTGCCGGGCTGCACTTAAGAGTGTGAAGAGGCAATTGTTTGAGAAGTGGGTATTCTTTTAGAAACTACATGCTAAGTGGATGACAAAGGCCTTTCTTTTTGGAGTTTCAATGGCTTTTGGCATCGCTGATAATTAAATTTTCATTCGGTTAGAGGTTAGACCCTTGTGCCAAGAAGGGGTTGACTTTGGACATGTGTAGCAAATTTATAACTAAACAAGACGAGGGGACTGCTGGCTGATGGATCAGCTACTGGACAGCTGGCACGAGTGAACACGGTTACAAATTTGCGAAGTGAATGTACTAGTGTGTCCCCACTTTATGTTGTTAGGAGAACGTAATGAAAGGGAGGACCTCCTGCATTCTCTCAGAAGTAGTCAGATGTAATAGAAACCCACGATTCGAGAGAAATCGTTCACCAAGTGACTGTAAACTCACTTTTGTCGCTGACTGTATGGACGTTCCAGATCATTAGTGGGATGAACCTATGGAACACGATAGTCATTGACTGTCTCCACTCGACGAAGTGTGTGTTATCCCACATTTTGTCCAGTGCCTCTGCTTGAAATAATGAATGGAGAGCACGATGCATATGCCGCAACAGCTTGATTTCATTTTGATTCATCGAAGCTAGCCTGTCATTGTCATCTATCAACTTTGATCACTCAATTCTGCAATTCTCCTTCCTTCGGGCATTTATAAGTGTTTCCAGCCATTTCACCGCTGCTTCTGAGAAAGTTTGCAAATTTCACATAATTTTTCTAGAACGCTCTTGATTATTTCACGAAGTCGTCTTGCCACTGGTACGGCAATAAGGCTTTTTTACATAAACTTCCCTAAAGTCCAAGAGCTAAATAATAATTAAATGATTTCGCTTTGAGTACACACCTCCTAAAGTAAAAAAATGCCACGGATAGGCATAGCATCAATTGTTGTCCACGATGACGAATGGCATCACTGTGCTCGACAATGGCAACGACTTCCAATCCAATCGTCCTTGGAGATGCCTCATATCCACTAGAGCATAGTTTCTCAACCTTTGAGCCTGTGCGGGCGACCAGCAGCGAATTTATCTCTCGGCGGACACCTCCCAACATACAGCTTGAGATAAAGACGTATTTTTTCGTTTTATTAAAAGTCCGTCGCGAACCCCATGAAAGTGCTCAGGTTGAGGATGGCTGCACTAGAGTGCACGCTGTGTGTAAGCAATGTATCGTATTCCGAATAACTTGCTCAGATGGACGATCATGTCGAGCTTAAAAAGGACATAGCGCCTCATAAGTCTGGCAAACCGATCCAAGGTTTTCAGGCAAGCTATGTGGCTCAAAACGAATCAACTTTCAACTGTCAAATTGACAATCTCTAGAAGCAGTGTTGCCAGTTTAACTTTTTACACGCATAAAAATTGTTTATGTCGCATCAATAAAAGCACAGCGAACTCCTGTGTGGGGTCTTGATCATCTAAGCTAAGAATGATCTGATCTGAGACTAGTATAAATGACTCCAAACCGATGGGATACCCATGTCTTAGTCGAAGGGCTATTTCGGTGGCGTTGTACTCTTTGCCAAGCCCTTCACTAACTTCGGGCAAGCTTGTTCATGGGATCGATTCATTCTACGATCACCAACATTTTCCACCTCAGCGCTCTTGTAAAGCAAGTGACTACTTGGACAGTTAGACTTGCGAACAAGTATAGAAACTTTTTTTTTAGAAATGGGAGAAGTTATGTAGCTTATCTAAGAATCAGCTGCCCAATCTGACGTTGATTATGTTCTCTCTTCTGAATCGATGATGCTTCAGACTCACAAACCACATCAAGTTACGATGTTTTTGGGTGGACGAACCTAGTGTGACATCACTTCGTCTCACATCGAGCAATTTCGCTTTTAAACGTACCCATTCTTCCCGAAATCGCTTTGGTGAAGGTGCTTTGATTTGCTTGATTCAGGGTCCTCTTCATTCAAACGATCTTGCCAGCATTTTTTAGTTCATGTGTCGCTTGGATTTTCTTTGTACAATGTCAAGTCATTCTTTGTACAATCAAGTGGTCAGTTTTCATTGCTCACAATCGACAGTGGCGATGCTTTTAGAAGATCTTTAACTTCTATGATCGGTTGAATTGAACTGAGGATGCACAACGCACGCCTCGTTGTTACTAGAGAGCACCCATTCTGATTTGAGGTTTGAGGTATTGCACCTATGGCTCAATACTGCGACTTGCAATTGCAGGAAAAATGTTGTTACCGTCTGAAGAAAAAGATAGCAAGTGACTCTCCCAGGGTAAGGGTACTAGTGAGCAGCCACTTTATCCATTTTCTTCATACTTCACAGATTTTCAAGGCATGATTGGTGACCGAACACTAGAGAGTCCCCAATTACTGCGTAGTGCCCGACCACCCCACGCACTCTGGATGTTACAGACACGTCTTGAGAAGAACACATGATCGTGTGTCTCGTTGGTACTGACGCCAATCGTCTGATTGACAGTTTACAGATGGAACTTACTGTTTGTCGGTGGCACTCGAACTGATTTGTGGTGGCACTAGAAGAAGTTTTGATCATCAGTTGGTGTTGCTAGTAGACACCTACATTCAAACTTCGATAAGTCGAACTAAGATAGGTGTCAACTGTACTTGCCTCTGCTCACTGAATTTTAATATTCTATTCACAGCCTCTCTTTCCTTCAAATTCTCATCAAATTATCAACATTTTCCAGCATTCTCTCTTAAAATCAATTCAAATTGTACCCTCCCACCGAATCACATCCCTCCAAACCTTGACCTCTGCTGTCTCAGCTAACGCTCCAAATGCAACTTTCACAATTTCCCCAGCACCCGGCTCACTCATTCAACTTAGATCAACAACCAACGATTTACGATTCGAATGTGCTCACAGTCAGCACCATCCCATCTGTCATCCAGGCCATACATCAAACCACGTCCACCGGATAGGCTCTTATGAAATCCCCGCAAAGCCAGTGGAAAAAAATAAAGGAAACCCTTGCCACATGGCAGGAGCCACCCGACTAATGCATTAGTCACCAGCTGTCAGCAGATGCTCCCGATGAAGCACAAACGAGCACTCGCTCTCGCTCGTATTTCCTTGTTAGTCGTGTCCTCCGCAGATGTCTCTGCTGACGGACTTTCAACTTCCCAAAACCCCACGTCACACCTATTAATTTCCTCGAGGGTCACCCAGTTTCCCTATTAATCAAACAAAAACGTCCCCTTGCCGCCTCCACTGTGCAGTGTCACTGCCGCGCCGAGCCGGCACCTACACCCCAGCTCACGCTTCACAGTTTGTTGCCCGCACACACACAGACGCACTCAGTCGCTCGGTGATTTCCTTGTGTCGCGATGAATATTTTTCCAAGACACCAGATCGAGGGATGAAGGAAATCCCATTCATTCGGCACCACCACAAGGACACCGGCGGCACTACCACCGCAACTACGACGGCCCGCGCACATGTCCTCGCCGCTGTGTTTGTACACCCTAATGGGTTTATAGTGGAAGCGGGGATGGATAAATAAAAACAACCCCCAAAATAAAAAGCAAACCGGCAACGGCAACAACAACGAGACAAGAAATGTTTCATTCATATGGAATCATCCTCGTCGTCGTCATCGCCGTCGTCGTGTCGTTGTCGTCTCTCCGGCTAGCTGGCAGCTCCCTTGCTCTTGGTCTTGCCCTTGCTGTCGATGCGTGAAGTTTTTCCCCTTCGAATACGGTTCAATTCACCCCTAGTTGCCTGCGGCAATCGGCAACAGCCGAGCGAGCAGCTCCTCTTTGTCCGGCGTTTTCAGTTTTCAACTTGTTTTTGCTGGCACCCCCCTCCCGTCGTCGCTTTCTTCGCTGCGCTGAGGGTTGATTTCCACAAACACCCCCCGGCTTGGGATTTTGCTTTTCCTGCAACACAAACACTGGCGAATGCGACGGCATAGTGGCGCCGGGAATTATCATCCCTCAAAGGGATGCAAAATGCACCCCCCGAAAAATACACTGTTTTCCCCCAGCACAACACCGATACGGCACGACACGACAGCGCTGAGCACGATACGCCGCGGCACGGTGAGCGAGAGTCGTGTTGTGTGTGCCTTGGATGGTTATCCGTTTGCCGGCGGTGTGTGAGTGAGCGAGTGGGTTGAGGTGGACGTACGAGGACGAGGCATTTTTTTGCGGGGATTATTCGTCGTGTTAGATTAGGACCAAGGACGGCATTTGAGGGTGAATTTGTTTTTGTCAATAATGGCGGGCACTGGGGGTTGCTAAGGACATCGTTTTCAATACGTTGCTAGGGTGTCGTGGCGTCGGCAGCGGTGGCGGTGGGGGGCAATCCAGCGGGCTGGATATTTTGAATAGATTCGATCGGGTTTTGATGGTCTCTTTCGAGGACGTTGTGTGTCGGCAGTTGCTCGCTCGAAATTGCGATTCCGGACGGTGCTTGTCAAGGTCTCCGAATCTAAACGTGCGTCGATAAGGAGAGTTGGATGTGATTCTTTTATTTTATCTTGAAAATGGCTTAGTGCCAGTCAGCTGGAGGGACAAGGCTGCATTTGGCTTGGAATCTATCGTCGGACTATCGATGTCTGACGGGGTTTTATGAGTCGTTGCCGTTTTTTTGGTCGAGTCCTTGCCAAGCTGGACTCAGCTTGCTTGGTCGTGGAATGTAAATTGGGGCATTTTAACCGGTTGTTGATTTTACACTCGCATTGTCAATAGCTTTTAAATTGCGTCTCGTTAGGGCATACGGGCATACTTTGAGATGCTTTGTTCACAGGGGAGTCTGATGTGACGACGTTCATGACTGGACTCAAAGAAAGAGCGAATTATAGTCATTTCACATGAAGCCTAATTAAAGAATGAACTGGCCCCAGATGGGTGGTGACAAGGAACTGCTCAGTCTTTCTCTCCTCCTCGAACCATGACGCTTGGGTGCCAAGGTCCTCTTAGCCGAAGATTTATTGTGCGTTGGGGCAAGTTCGCGGGCCAGTTCAGTCGATGAAACAATCTGGAATTTGCCTTTAGACAGCTCGTAGAATTTACCTTAGGCTTGCAGACAGGAGAGAACAAACGTCATTTGTGCTGACCTTTGATGTACTCAGTCGGCCTACTTATTCATCAGGTAGAGGAGGTTTTGTAGAGGACGACGACGGACTCAACAGCCAGTCTGGAGGTATGACAAATTGAAGAAGCACGTCTGACTCTGCGTCAGGTCATTTGTAGAGTTCGCGTTCGCCACGAGGTGGACAATTTTAAACAGGTTCAATTTACTAAGCAACATTGAGTCGCTTGTCTTTGCCAGCTTCGACTCAAGCTCAAGAGCGCTTGTGAAGAATTTCACTTGACTTGATTGATGATTGATTCTTTAGTCTTTGCTGACCGCGGTTAGGTTTTGTAGGACGGGGGTAAGTCATGATACTCTTAAGTTTTGCTGCATCCATGGCTGTGTCTGAAGGAGTACCCCCTTCAGTAGCAGCTCTAGATATAGTCGCTGGCTAGTCTTAGACATTTTCATTTTCAAGTATGTACCTTCTTCAGATGACCTTGGTCTGTTACTGGTTTGGCTTGGAGCATTCCAATCGGCTCACACCTGGTTAGATAGTACTGCCTTTTTGGATTTGGTAGCTCTATGGCTCTATCGTCCACTTTTTCTTCACATCCGCAAGAGGTGGCTTGATTCAGAGGTTCATCCCAATCTAACTGTCCATCCTTGGTATGTGCGTCAACACAACACTTAGTTGGAACGATCATTTATTCGAGGTCGCCAAAAATGCTGCGAAATGTTTAGGTTTCCTTTATCGACGCAAGAAATATTTCACCCCCTCTGATTTTGTTTTAATCTGGAAGTATATTCGCCCTATGCTTGGGTACAACGCTCATATCTGGTTTGGTGCCCCAAGACCACACTTCTGGATAGAATGCAGAAGCGAGCGACACAACTTATAGAAGACAACAATATCGCGGGTTCATTAGACTCGTTCGAACATCGACGTACCGTGCCTTCTTTGTCCGTGTTTTATCATTATTTCAACAAGCGATGCGTAGGTGAGCTAGCCAACTGCATTCCTCCTCTCCTTGAATTCACCCGAAATACACGTCTCGCGAGGGATGCACATCAGTTTACCCTTAAGCCTGCTTTCGGACGCACATTGCAATTTAGAGACGTTTTTTAGCCGCACCACACGAATATGGAATGTTCTTCCCAGCTCAATATTTCCCATGGACTATAATGCGCACAGGTACCTCCTCTCCCTCTCTCCCTCTATACCGTCGACCCGTGCTGTGTCTTGATTCCGGACAATAAAGGGTATAAATAACCCCTTGAGCATGCGCAAATTATAAAAAAATGTAGTCCTTTCTTCTTGGAGAGTTGAACAGCTGTTTCTTTGCCAGTTATGTACCTGTGACCCTGGGTCCATCATAGAGTCATCGATTGTTGCCCGCTGAGAGCCTTAAGCTTTTTAACAACAGCGTGTGACAAGTTTGGACATCTTCTTGTTTCATTTTGCCTTCTGAGATTTTATAGAACTACTGATCCCGAAGCAATCCTCTTCTTCGGAGTGGACCGATTCTTAACCAACCAGCACCTCCAGCTACCGCGCCTAGGTACACACGGTTTCCCACCACAAGGCTCTTAGGGCCGGAGATGAGTCCATACGCTCCATATGCTCCAGCCGTTGGATTAGGAGACAGGATGCCTCCGGACTGAGCTGAATAGTGCCTTGTAAAAAGTCAGCTTGGCCCTTCAAGAGGCGGTTGTATAGCTAAATGGCCTCTTGAGCTCATAGAAGCATCGATCGGGCAGAGTTATTCTGCGTTCGATATGGATACCTGATGTTGTTTGTACTCTTAACTGCGATGGCGAAGTAGACGAGGTTCCGGACTACCACGATGTTGTTGCCATTATTTCGTGGTATACAGGAAGGCGATGCAGCACGGTTTTTCTTGAGGACAGCATGTATGTACTTCGTTTTCTTCGTTCATTTTGCCAGCAAAATTCCAACTTGGCTGAATTTTCAGAGGATCGTGGATCGAATGTTGATGAAAGTGAGCTAAGATCGATCTTGCTAACGAAGTCTCGAGTGCGTTCGTTTCCGACCCCGGCGATGTAAAAACGTTTTGCTTTTAGAGGAATGAAAATATTATAAATCGCCGCGTAAAGGCTTGGAACACGCACGCCTTTATACTGATATCCATCACGTCTTGGATCTTATTTTTTCAAGATTTACCGCAATGTGAAAATTTTGCGCCACCGGTCCTCCGTACTCTGCGGGTAATGTTCGACTGGATGTCAACTGCCTCAACACGCGCTCTAAACGTAAGAGGGCCTTTCCCTTACTTTGTAATGGCGTGTTGTTTCAGATCAATGCCTTGGATGCATACCAACTTCTCACTCCCCTTTGGGAGTACCAGTCATAATTGAGTGGGCGCAAACTTTGCACACTTTGTCTGAGCTGTGAACAGAGTCAGTTGTGAAAAGATGTCGATCCTACCCTGTCGAACAGACACTACAAGGCCCTTGTCAGTTCGACCGAGTATGTTCAGCTTCACCCTATGAAGCATGTGTTACTTGACATACACATCGCTCCACTGACCAGGTTTCTCCAGAATCATTTGAGAACTACCTTGGGTACTGCGTACTGTGCAGAGTCTTAGGTTCCTCGTGCTATGGTTGAATAGGAAGGGCAAGTGGAGCTTACGACTCATTTCATTAATGATCACCTTCCGACTCCTCAACTCACGAGAATGGGTTTTCTCTGCTGACTAAAAATACTTAGCCCACGGTAACCAAATTATGCTCGCGGAAGCTAGCTAGAGAACTAAACGTTCTAAGTCTGTGAAAGGTCACAAAATTGTGATTTTTACTTATTGCCTGTCACGACCTTCTTACGGGTCTTCCATCGTTTTTTACCGACATTCGTGGCATAAAAAAACACTTCCAACCTCTCGCATAGTTTCCGCCCAAAGTCGTCCCTTTTCGACGCCACTGTTCGAAGAGTTCACACCCCAAATGCATCGAAACCCCGCCAACCCCCACGGGCCCGGTGAAATAATAAAATCAAATGGAATCCCCCGCCGCACACAACCGCCGCCCACATCAGCCGCCAGCATCACGAACAAAGGCCGACTGCCACGCCGAACACTCGAAAAACAGGCGGCAGCAGTGTGTTTACGCTGGCAATTTCCTTGGTCCTTGCAATTGATTCTGCAGGCGTGTGTGAGTGCTTGCGTACGTTTTGTAGTAAAACTCACCCCAGGGCGCGCAGAGAAAAATCAATAATCCTGTCCCCCGAATTAGATGTACGCCAGGAGCAGCAGCAGCAGCGGTGACGGCGTCCAAAAACGACCGACGAGACCAACAAAACCGACAAGACGTGCGCACACACACACACACAGCGGCAGGAAGGACCCCCCGAACGATGGATATCCATTCGAACGCCAACACCGACCGAGGAATGTGCATTTGTTGCTACGAATATGAAATTTAATTGCTGCCGTTTTGTTACTTGCTATGCGCTGGCACATTCGTCCCTGTCTGGCGTGCGCTTGTGTGTTGAGAGGGAAAATAAACTCCGTCTGCACTCGCCTGAGGGGAGTCGAGTGATGAGCACCAGGACACGGTGCGGTGGCAGCCGGCAGAAGAACAAGAAGACCAAGTGACGTCGACGAAGAGTCGTAAAGTTTTTCCTCGGCAGGCCAGACCAGAGGTGTGGGCCAACAGTTTCTGGTTTCCCCGGTTTGCTGGCGCACACACCCACACACACGCTTGGAGCACACACAGGAAGGGAAAACTTTCCTGGAACTCGAAGTGATGACTCACGAGCAGGTGGTGGTGAGGTGGAGCCGAGCCGAAGGGTGGCGTGTTTTTCTGGCGCATTTCATGCAACAAATTCTCTCGTTCGTCCTTTGTGATTTGATTACTCATGGTGCTGTGGGCCTCCTCCGCTCCTCCGCTCCTCGGTCCTTGTTCTGTTTTTTGTCCAACGGAACGGTTTAAGGATCATCATCGTGTTGGCTGTTGGAACTTGATTAAAAACTTTTCCATCTGCCTGGAGTTCGAATCGCAGCCTGCCAGGCTACTTAGCATTCATACGTTCCGAGCACGAGCATGTGCTCCCAGCCGGGTTGTGGGAGCTTCGAGGTGGAGATAGTTTTTTGGAATTTATTAGCTAAGTACACATCAGCGAAGTGCCGGTTTGTGGGCGGGAAGGGATTGACGGCCGCAATCGGAGCCATGTCAGTTGCGGGTAAACGGCGATGGACATTATGCGGGCACTTCAAAGTAGCGGCTCAAGTGTGGACACATCAAGGGCATCTGGGAGGAGGAGGCTGACTGCAATCTGCTGATGGACAGTCGGTCGTAGCGTGGTTTTGGTTTCGTTTTCTGGTAAAAACGAGGTTGGCATCAGATGGATGGCCTCCTGCCATGGGATTGGCTACCCACGGAGAGCAGGGCCGCCTATATAGGGTAACAGGGGAAATTCTTTAGAAACCATGAGTGATTCATGTCAAGAGGAATGGTGGCAAATATGGATGATCCACTGCTGCAATCTAATTTTAGGAAAGCGGTCGTTGCGTTCACGTTATAAGCATGAAGCTGTTTGGGAATTTAGATGATTGCACTCAGGTTGTGCGAAACTACAAGAAAAAAAAATGTTGGTAATCTAGGGTACAGTGATCGTTGTCCACATCTGTTTGAATTTTGCGGGCAGCGCTTTCTTTTCTCAGTTTTCATCTTCTTACACCAGGCCGGACGTGGGTTTTTGTGTTAAAAACGTGCTTTCTGCTAGTTTTCAGGTTCACAACTTTGACCTCTTCGCCTTTATCGTGCTGGTCTTCAAGTTCGTATGCAAATTCATAAAGAGGTGTTGATGCGTTCCACTCGTAAGCGCAATAGCGAGCACAATATGAGTGCTTGCTGTAATGACTCGGCCCAGGTTCACTTCGGACCACTGTCGCGCCATCTACTCATTTTTGCTATGGCATGCGGCGTACGGATTATTATGGAGACTGTTCCGTCGCATGCAGTGATGCAGAAGTGGTTTACCGAGTTCCGATGCAGTCGTACGACCACAAAAGATGCTTAGAGCTGGGTTATCACTGTGTCACCGAGCGTACAAATTTGAGTATGTTCACACCTCAAGACACATGTGAAATCTCTAAGACCCCGCCGCACTGTCCCAGTGCTATGAGGCACAAATAGGACGCTTAACAATGTAGCGGCATCACTGTGGCAAAGCAAGTGCGTATGTTATTGCACTCTCAGGCGTACAGGCACGGAGCTGCTTTATGTGAAAATGCAACGTACACGGTCAATTCACATTGAGAGGATCCAGGACTTTCGTTTGTTAAACAAGAGATTGAATATGGCGGTAGATTCCCTGCACACATCAACTGTCATCCTCATTTTAACAGTCTCTGTGATCTAAAGCCCAGTGCAAAGCACTTTCCATTTGACTTGAACAAATCCCCCCTTGCTCTCAAATCAGCTAGCGACGTCAGGCGAATTGTATTTTCCATTCAATCCTCAGACAGGCATCATCAGAATCAAAGTATTCCAGAAACCCTCCCAAATCTCTGCATAGAGGTGAACATCAGCAATCGCCTCCGCACCTCCCCTCAGCCACCCTGATGAACCCTAGATAAGTCGCCGAGAACCCATCGCCCGCCACCCAAGTCCATCTGCTCTTTTGTGTCCCATTCCGCATTCTTTTACAACTCAAAAGCGATCAATCCAAATCCAATCTCGCTCCCCATCCCTCAGCGAGGAACACAAACAAACTGTCTTCAAACTCCACTCAACTCAATCACCAGCAATAACACCTTCAGCCAACCCCGCCCCAGCCAACGCCACACCTCACAGCATTCCACATCCAAATCACGAACCAAATTTGTGACGAGAAAAATCGAACCCCGTCTCAGAACCTTCTCGTTACAACCGAATGAGTGTAAATACACTCAAGTCCCCATTGTGTGACATCGGGAGGAATTCCCGTTTGAATTCGTTGCCACAGCTCGCCACCGACACCGCCACCGCCACCGTCACCGTCGCCGTGCGTCGAAATCAATTTCTTCAATCCCTCTCATCCATTTCGCACTAGCGCTCCATCCCTAGGCGTGATGCTTTCCCCCCTCTCCCTCCCCCTTCCGCATTTTTTTTTTGCGTTTGTGAGCTCTTATGGAGATCCTTATCATTAATCCTCATGATTCCGGCTTTTGTCGGAAGTCTGGCGCAATTGAGAGAGCCCTGCAAACGTCGAGATACGAGCAAGGACACGTTCTGCCGACGACGCTCGCATATGGGTCGACCGACCCCGACCGTCCCGGATGGGTCCGTGTGTGTAGGGACACTCGAAGGATTGCAAATTGCCGCCCGCACCGAGGGCGAGAGGGTCGTTATGATGGGATACGTGATCAATATTGATTTTAGGAATTAGAGCCAGATGCGAGTGTATATTGGTAGTTAAACGTTCGGTTTGCCATGACGCTCCGGCATTACCGCTGTTAGCTGAAGTGCGTAAGCGAGAGGTGGGGACGAGGTGAAAGAAGTATCTTCCGTCGGCAGGATATGTTTTCAAAAGTTTATCGAATGTGGCTGTGCTTTGTTGCTTTGTGCTGTGTGCTGTGTGTTCTCTTCAAATTGAATTGATTCGCCGCTGAGGCGGGTGGGGGTCCTGTCGGCGCATAGAACAAGTGAAAGAAAACCGGAGGAATCATCCAATAAGCTTAAGAGGATTTTTATTATTCCCCTCGACTGTGTGTGGTTGCAGTGGGTGCGTGGGGGTTGGAGAAGAAAAAAAATGATGTAGAACCAAAGTGAGGTTGCGTATGACGTGCAAGTGAGGGGGGAGGAGGCAGCTTCAAAGAGGGATTTCCTCGATGTTCAACCGAAGAAAGAGTTCAAGTTCGCCGAGGCAAAAGGAAGCACAAAATGACAATCAGCCGATGGGGGTCCTTAGATGTTGTCGCCGCTCGCTGTTGGGACGACAAATAGGGATCGTCGTAAAAATTCGAATTGGGTTGAAGTACATGTCAGGTGGCTGAGGTGGGGGCGTGTGTGGGATTACGTGGCGCTGTTTGCAATTCGAAATTAATCCGATTCCTGCGGTTGGGAGATTAAATTTTGCAATTTTTTTTTATGATCCCACAAGACATTAAAAGGACGTCACTTCGTTTCATCCACGGAATCATGTCTTTGCCTGAGAAGGCGGGGAGTAAAGGACGTCAGTCTCCACCGTGTCATTGCTTCTCAGCGCAAGAGATTGGGGGACAAAGACACTGTGTACACGTGGAACGAGAATAGGAGTTGTTTCTGTGGCAATGACTGCTGAAAGGGAGATGCCAAGGTTCAAGTGAATGCACATAAATTTGCTATGAGGAGAGTGAGGAAATTTTAAAACTGAAACAAAAAAAGTCAAAATTGCGCTCTGTTGGTCATATTCCGATGTTATGCAGAGCATTAGAGTCAACAAAGAACAATGTGTACAGAAGTCAATACTTGGGAGGAGTAGGCTGTATCCCAGGTTCTACATTACCCACTGATGACCGCTTGACTGATGGAATACATCAACCCTTCTACAGAGTTCGCAGAGAATCGCTTGATGATGAAGAAGGTTCGTGCAATGCAGAAGGCGGTATCCTTGTTGCACTATCTAGAAAAAGCTTCTCAAACTTGGCCGTTCGGAGTCGGCATACAACTGTAGGTCCCTACCACTCGTGAGAGACCAATATCAAGCACAACATGAGTGGTTACTGAGGAGCTAGGCCCTGGCCCTCTACGGGATGTAGATCCACCATATTATTAATATTATCCTTGTTGCACAATATTAAGGCCAGTCAATTCTAGGTTTCCTTATATGGTACTAGTCTCACAAGGAAATACATGCAATTCGGGGACTGAGCTTAATTAATTCGACGTTCAAACCACTACTCGTCCTACATTACACCATGAGAACCCCAACTTTGGAAAATCCTGTAATGCTTATAACTTCAGCAAGAGCCCCTACCTCCGCCTATCTTCACGCAATACTTGACAAGACCGTGCACATCTGTGCTACACCGATAAAGCGCGGTACAAATAAAATCACTTACATCGAGCTTTACTCTTTCGACTGACTAACAGAATGAAAAAATGCTTGGTGGTCTGGCCTTTAAGAACTGTCCATAGCCGCTTAGCTAACGCCTAAAACTAAGAGTTTATGAGTCCAATTGTCGTTAAGCACTTGAATGCCTGCAGAAAGTGGAAGAAGGCCAAATAATTGGTTTTTCCAATAGGGACTACACAACTTAAGCTTTAAGTAAACGTACGTCGCTTCAAATGGTCCATCGGCTTCAACTCCTAGTCAGCTTGATCTTGTATGGTTGTAAACGAAGATCTTAGCCGATGCCTGGTCTACTGAAACCATGCAGCTTTTCAGCTCTACACCGCACAAGTCCACAAGCTCTGAAAAGAAGTAAATACCCACGCACTGCTTCCTCGGACCGGGCTTTCGCAGAAGAGATCTTGGATAGATTCTATTTCTTCCCCATGTCTACATATATTTGTGGCGCTACAGTCCGCAGAGGACCCAGCGCCTAGCTTCTCAGGAACCACTCGTGTTGTGCGTTTATGCATTCGTACCTATAGCACATTGTGCGGTGAGGACCCCAAATAATTCCAAGAAGTGCCAATAAGTTCGCACCCCATTGCGACTAAAAATGATCATTGATTTCGATATTTTCTTTTTTCAACGTTGGCACAGGGCGCTTGTTATTGCACCAGGTTCCAAACTATCGAGTTTTTACTCTATCTAGGTCTTACCCTTCTTAGCTAAGCGGCGTGATCGCGTAAAAGACCCCAAGGGATACTTCAAGAAGTCCCTAGAACGGTGTCTCTAAATAAGGGACATTCACATTGGTCTGGCGGGTGTCCACTAAAGAGAAGTTTTACTCTAGTAGAAAGGGTTTAAAGACTAAACACGTATACTTTTCTCCAGGGCTTATGACTGGTAAAGGAGACACATTTTAGAACACAAGCTGTGGCTTGAAAACTCCAAGAGGGGATTGGGGCGAGCACTCGCTATGCACCGAAGGCATTTCTTACTCTTAGCAGAAGACGGTTCTTGGGTGCGTTCGTATGAGAGCGCATTTTTGACTTCGTCCGATTGGTCACACACAAATTAGCTCGACAATTAATTATGAAATAAATGCGTATAGTACGAAGGTGGAGACCATGAGTAATGGACACTTGCATACCAGGCTTAAGAAATGGCGGTAGGTGCTTCATTTCGGCCAAAAAAGCACTGGAAATATGTAAGTTTTCAATATTTGCTAACGTTTTTCAAACGTAATGCGACTCATTTCGTATCGCGGTTCTGTGATACTGACCTTCTGTCAGGACTTCGAGTGAAACACCTTCTTCTTCATCTTCTTCTTGTGGCGCTACAGTCCGGGGTGAAAATGGGCCTCAGTCAACAATCCTCTCCAGCTGGCACCGTCCTTAGCCAGCTGCCTCCTATTTCGCGCTCCAAGTTGGTTGAGGTCCTTCTCCACTTGAGTGCGCCATCGGCTTCGTGGTCGTCGTGGTCGAAGACTCTTCGGGCCGGAGCTGTGGTGTCCATGCGCTCTTCATGGCCTAGCTATCTTAGGCGTTGAATCCGTAGACGTCTGACGAGACTGATGTCGCTATACAGCCCCTACAGTTCGTGGTTGAACGGTCTTCTCCAGAAACCTCCAACGCAAACAGGACCAAAGATTGGACGCAGAACTTTTCTTTCGAAGAGACAACTCCGCTCTTCTTGAGATAGTTCAGGCTTCGACGCCATGCACCAGGACAGGGACGATCAGGGTCTTATATAATGTTAGCTTGGTCCTTCGAGAGAAGGCTCTACTCAATTGCCTCTTGAGCCCAAAGAAACAGCGGTTGGCAAAAGTTATTCTGCGTTTAATCTCGGTACTGATGTTGTTCGCACTATTAACTTAGGAGCCAAGGTAGATGAAATCCTTTACGACCTCGAAGTTGTAGCTGCCTATGGTGACGTTCTGACCTCGTCGTCGATGTTGTGTGTCCTTTCTTGATGACAGCATATACTTTGTTTTGCCCTCATTCACCGCTAAACCCATTTTTGCCGCCTCCGTCTCAATACAAGCAAACGTTTCATTGACGGCTCGCTGAGTTCTGCCAATCACGTCGATGTCGTCCGTGTATGCTAGCAATTGTACGGATTTTTCGAATATTGTGCCTCTAGTGTTGGCGTGTGAGTTTTGCACGACCTACTCAAGTACAATGTTGAAATCACATGACAGCGCGTCGCCTTGCCTAAAACCTTTCTTGACATTGAAGGTCTCCATGAGTTCGTTACCGACCTTGATGGAGCAGCGAGAGTTCTCCATCGTCATCCTGCACAACTTGACGAGTTTGGCAAGATGTCATATGCGGCATCATGCGGCCTTAAAGTCGAGTGAGAAACAGCTGTCAGTGTCAAAACTGCACCCTGTCTTGAGTGACCAGATTTATATAATTCTTTGTCTGTAAGCAAAATTGATTTTATTTTGTATGAGATGACTCATCGACAGGAGTGCTTTACGTGGCCCCAAATGTTGATGGTTGGGTCCAATATGTGCGAAGTTTTTTCTTCCGGCGTGTGTAATAGCAAATATTCCAAGCAATACATTTTATTGACAATTGTGGAAGCAATGACATAAAAGCAAATGTCGCGAGGCATAAAACCAGAGAGTGTGGCACCTGGCTTTATCCAATCGTAACAATCATTTCTTCCCATTCTGGTACATTTTATAATACTGAATAGTCTCGCTATTCCCAATTCGATGGGACACCATTTTCTTTTCTTTTTCTCCTTGCTTCGGTCATTCTGCACCACTGTGGACGTCTTGCTGTAACCACAGAGAGTCCCGAGAGCTTTGCGGGAAATTAAATAGTTGTCAAAATTTGTTGAGGTAGTGACTGAAAATTTAGTTTGGGCATCGCGAGACTGGCTAAGTAAATTCAAATTAATCAAGTAAAACATGAGCAATTATTTGTGATGCTTAAGCTCGCGGTTCCAACCAATGACATGTTCTTCATGTGACCAATGTCAATAAAAATAACTGAAATTCCACCACCACCACAAAATGAGCTACGAAACGCCTCTGGTGACCAGAGGAATTTAAATCAAATGAGGTACGTCATCGGTTTGAACTGTAATCTGTTCAATCCCATCAAGCTCGCTACAACCCCCCACCATCACATCCAACAGAACGGAATTTCAAAAAAACCGACACAGGCCTCGAATTAAAAATCGCCTTTAAATCATTTTTTGGAGAACATTCCTCGACAAGGAAAAAGTGTTGTTCAACTTCACAAAAAAACAGAAAAACCGGGCAAAAAAAAAGTTCAGGAAATGCAGAAAAGTCTACAAGCGATATGAAAACCCATTGAGTTCGAGAGCGAAAAGGCATGAAAATATTCGCGAAAAGCCCGAGCGAGGATATATCCACTCGACGTAAATGAATTTTCCCTGTTGTTGGCGTGCGCGATTGTTAACAGAGCAAATACACGAACCACAGACAAGAACACAAAGCGATAAGTGGGGGTACAGCACAACAAAACCAAAAAAAATGTAGAATGGAATGCGAATTTTCATGCTTTCCTCCGATGCATTTCGGTTTTTATTTGCAACGCTACGAGACATTTGGGAATGCAGTGACTTTGGTTCTTCTCCCCCTCTCCGGCTGTGCGTGTGGTTTTTTACGGAGAGGACGCCGATATATTGGCATGAAATATACAGAATCGTAAACGGTTCGTTTCTTTGTTTTTTTATGTTTTGTATCGCCGACAAGCTTTGTTCAATTTATTGGGTTACTTGCCGGTTGAGAGCGTTCACACGTTGATTACCTTGCCGCGAGCCAGATGGAAATGCCCTCGGATGAGGTTGTAAACAGATTTCAAGCATGTGGGCTTTTTTTGTTGTGTACTAATTTGTTGACCATGTCGGGAAAAAAAATGTGCCCTCTTTACAGAGTTCGAATCATTCGATTTGGGAGTGTCATTTGCTTTGACTTGGTGACTTAAATGTGTGTCAGATTTCATCCATTTGACAGTTTTCAGATTGAGTCAGCCTGGAATGTTGGTCTCGAGGCTGGAGCTTGTTGACGTAGACTAAGAATTTGGCGTTTGTTAAACATGAGCATCAAATCATTCAAAATTCCAGACTTCGACAGTGTCAGCATGAACTATCAGAGAAACTAACAAAAACAGAGAAAATTGTCAGAAAAAACTTACAACAACCCACCTATTGTCCATCTCAAGCCGACCTGTAGATTCACTCTGCAGGGCACAGTGTTTATGTGAGATGGCCCAGAGTCCGTTTCAATGTTTTCAAGTGGATGACACCTTCTTCCGGTCAATCTTATAGTGTCGCAGTGTAAAAGGTGCCGTAATTTTACGCTAGCGCCACATTGACAACGCTACTGGTATCCAGGAGCATGACGGTGGCTGGCAGTTACCGAACGCTCGCAATGAGAAGACCCAATCTCCTTTACAAACTCGATTGAACTCCACCTTGTTGGTAGCAGAGCGCTGGTATATGCCTGTTAACATTGCTCAGGGCCTGCGCCCATAGATCGTTATGATGCCTTCTTCCTCAAAAAAAGTATCATTCCATCAGCCACAGATAAACGAAACCCCACAGTTAATCTTTGTGGGCTACACTGATGCTTGTTCGAAAACGTGTCATGCTGACTAGCCAATGAACCACTTTAGATTTTTCCTAAAAATTGGATCTCTGTCCAACCTTAGTGAACTCCCCACTAGCCTGACTAAATTCATCCATGGCTACATTCTCGTTTATATATGGGCCCAAATCGACAGACAAAATGAGGTGGGTTAACTAGCTGGCGATGCCTAAAACTGCTGATTAACTCCTAATCGACATTTCTCTGCCTTCTTCGATATTGGCCGCTGATATTGGCGGCTGTGCCTCCTTCTTTCGCACCAAAGTCCAAAGCTGCCAACGAAAATGTGAGTCTTTCTGTGTTATACTGTATTAACGACCGTTTACAGACGTATGTTGAGGAAAAAAAAAATCGGACCCTTGCGGTACACCAATTGTCATCGATAACATCTGAGAAACTAAATCTCCAACCAATACCGACTGTTGCCTTCCCGTTGGGTATGAACACACTCATTTCGTCGATTGTATAGACCAACCAAAAATACTCAGCTCACAGCACAGGAGCTGACTGTTTCGAATGATTTTTGGAAGACTGCCCAGAAAATCAAACCATCACTTCAAGTTCATGCGCTAATACGAACAGAATATTTCTGATTTCGTTTAGTCGCATAAAGTAGACATATTTTCACTTTGTTTCAGAAATTCAACTCAGGCCGAAATAAACTTGCTAACCTCCCGCCTTAATTTGCACAAAATTTAACATGACTGCGAATGCAGATCGATCTGAAATTTTTCTTCGAAAGCCTTAACGGCCTTATCTTGCACTAAAGTCGTCGTTGAATGTATATGAAACTATATCCTAGCATTGTGCACGATCTGTTCATAAGCAGTCATTCTACACACATGCCTACAGATTTTTCCACGATCCTAAAATGGCGAGTAGTTCGGTAGCCACGAAAGAATGAAAAAATAGCACACGAGTTGCCGACAAATATATGCGTCAAGGCGCCCATGAGCAATAACCATACCATCACATAAAACAGCGGGGATTCGCTGGGTCGAGGTGCCACAGAAATCCGATCATATTCGTTATTTGTCTCTGATGTTACACATGTGTCGCTCATCATATCCTGTTCCAAATCGTAAGTGAACAGGCCCTGGAATGTCTTATTGTCTTATTATTCCAAGAGCAAACACGCAAATCACACTCTATCATCGTTGCAGGCTATTGTTCTGAGGGATTTTGCTCATTCATAAGAAAGAATTTCATGTTTTTAACAGCCATACCGGATGTGTTCAATTAGCGCCATCTAGGCGGTTGATTCACCCCAATCTGTCAACTTGATCGAAAAATTAAAAAATATCGTTGCTAGGCTTCACTCTTTCAAAGTACATCTGATACATGCTTTTTGATAGCCATTAAGGCGAAAAGACTGACTCCTTAAAGAGGTGGGCTAATGAGTCAACCCTATGTACACCCACTTTTTCAACCAAATGGGCACATATCAAATGCCCGACTTCCCCAGAAATCTGATGAACTATTCATGTCAGAGAAAACTAACAACAACCCACCCATTGTCCACCTCCAGCCGCCCTGTGGATTCATTGTGCTGCCGAATATGTTCCCATGACAATGCCATATCGCCCCTCCATTCTCTCATCCGTCAACATCAACATCATCGCCTCGGCATTTCTTCACGAATTCACGACAACCAGTATTGAACATCACCGCTGCGCCCACAGGTATTCCTTAAATGATAAGTGATTCCGATCCCATCCTTCGCCCCCTGAAGCGACTAATTATTTTGGCATCAAATGTCCATTGTGTCTCCTCCTGTGCGTCCCGCCAAAGAGATCCTTAATGGCAACGGTAGACAATGGGAGCCAGCCGAGCCTCAGGGGTTGGAGTGTATCTCGGCATGAAATAACAAAGTTAGCCCGCACGCCCTATCGGCCATCCTGCTGAGCGAGGGACCACGCGCCGTTCAATTCGCATTCATTGCGGCGTTAAGTAGATTTGCTGTCGTTCGACTGTCTATTCCCGTTTGTGTCTTAAGGTCGACGGGGGTGGTGAGCTGAGTGGGGAGCGCCTTGCGGAGAGTTGACAGATCGGGATATGGGGAGATTTATGGAAAAATGCCTTCTGTCGCAATCACGAATTCTGAACCGGGGCATATTTCACGATGACGGCGACACGATTGGGTTGGAGGCGAAAGTCTCGAATTGAATTTCCATCAAGAGCACTCTATTCATCACTCAGCAGAGCTCTCGAAATCGAATCAAGACTCGAGCAGCCTGAGTCCAACCACACCAGGCAGCGCCGCCAGCCGCCGACCAAGTCAGATCCATTAAAGCGTTATGCGGCCAAATTGTATGCATCCTGCCGTCATTTTCGGGCGCTCACTCTCGGCGGTGCCGGCCACTTGATGATCGGCAATATGAGTCGAGCAGTCAAGTGGCGGCAACTGCATGTGCTCACACGGAAAAGTGGAAAACTGAAAATCCTATTATCCCTGGAGTGCTCTTCAAGCAGAGTGGATGTCCTTTAGTGGCACAGCTGCAGTTTCACATCAGGATTTTTTTTTCCATCCTTTTGCTGTCGCGCTGCTAGTGGCTGACGATGCGTTATCAGGGCCAACGACGGCAGCATTGCGCCTCTTGGAGTGGCGGCCGACAATCTGACGAGTGATTATCTGTCGCAGTGCGATCAGCACATTCAAATGCAAAGTAGACCAAGTGCCAGCGCCACTCGTTACGGATACAATTTGTCAGGACGGGCGGCGATGGGCGCGCCAAGTAATTAGGGACACTCGCTGCTGCATCGTCAACACATTACGTCGGCTAATTTCTCGACGACTAGGCGCAGGGAGGGCGTGCACAAGTGAAAAATTCAACATCCCCATCCATGCGTCGTCGTGTGGAAGTTTTTAATTAACTCCTCGCTGTCGCATCTGGAGTCGTCTAACGATGCCGAATGTGGCACGAATATTTGTCATCAACTGGGGGAGGCTGGGTGGCCAACAAATGGCCGCCGTGTGGACGGAATTAACTTTTGTGCGACGCAAGGATTTATCCGAATGTGATCGACTGGTGGAGGGCGGGGAGTCCATGTAGTGCCTAATATTGTCGGAGCTAATTGAGATGAATTGTGGAGTTGCTTTCGCCCAGACTTTAATTAGTTACGCCTTTGCCGGGGGAAAGGGTTCTCTTTGGGTGACTGTGGGGTTAATTTATCACTTATCCTTGACAGAGCACCGTTGTCAGTGGAGGGTGGGGGGTGGAGGGGTTTGGTTAGAGGAGCCACACTGAACACTGAATTGTGGCATCTGTCACGAATGACCGAACGTGGGAAAACAGGCTGCGATTGAAGTGCTACAGATTTTGGTTTCGATAATTGATTGCCGGAATGTTGGGTGTGCACCTAATGGTGGCGATTTGTCGTGGAACTGGACTGTGGTGGTTCGGGTGAAATGAGATGGAATTGTGTGCAATGGTCGGTGTGGGTGACCACAAATTGAGCAGCCGATGGGTTTTGTTCTGGCAATGGACCCTTGAAGTGGTCGTCTTGCTGTGGATGTTGGTGAAGAATAGGAGATGGTGGTAGGAGTAGAGCAGTTATCCAACTCAGAGCTGTTATTCTCTACTTGGGCAATTTGGAAGAGGTGGGATCCGTTCCAATCTAGCCCAGATCAGACAATTTGAAGTTGGGGGTTACCAACACAGAAAACATCAAGTGAGGTCCTTATGTTAGATGGGGTTACAATGAACATTGATTTCGTCAAGTTTCGTTACATCAGGGTTCGGTAAGCTTCGAAATTCCGTTTAGTTGCAAGGTTAGTTTTGTTTAGTTCTGGAGTTTTGTTGAGCTTTTAAGTTTCGTTTAGTTTCGTCAAGTTTTGTTAAGTGTTAGATGGACTTTCAACGAGCATTGATTTGAAATAAAAAATAAATTGTCGTCCAGTTCGGTTAGGTTTCCTCAAGGTTGACTAAGTTTCGTCAAGTTTTGCTTAGTTTCGTCAAGGTTCGTTGAGTGTGAGATGGAGTTTCAACGAGCATTGATTTGAAAAATTATTTTTCGTCAAGCTTCGTTTAGTTTTGTCGCTAAGTTTCGAAGTTCTTTTTCAGTTCTGTAGTTTTGTTGAGTTTTGTTAGGTTTCGTTAAGTTTCGTTAGGTTTTGCTAAGTTTCGTCAAGTTTCGTTTACTTTTTCTAATTTAAGTGAAAGTAAAATCAATCTATTCGAACAGACATTGTGGTTAACTTAATACGGTTTGCTACTTTCCATTCATTTCTGACGCAAGCTTAACTACACTTGAGACAATGATGGAATTTTACCGCTTCAGTGATAAAATCGTCTTCTTCACCCTGTCAAGAGTAAAAGAGTCGTTTTCACCTTGATCTTCCTTTTGACACCAGTTAACGAGGCACTAAATCGCCACAAGTCTTCTTAAAGATGCCGTCCCTTTTTCCACCTTCACTCCATCTCATCACAAAATCGCTGACAATCGCACAGCCCCTTTCATCACAATCGAACCTCCATCAGTGACAATCGTCAAGCACTCAGAAGTCCATCGGCCAAACGTGACAGGATTCAGAACATCATCCGGCGTCCGAGCCTAAACGACTTGAATTCTTCCTGATGCTTCTCCTGCGCCCACCATCTGTGTCCAGTTGGGAAACGCGCATTTTCTGCAGCCTAAGGGAAATTCCTTCCGTCCGCTCGCATTCGCATTCGCATTCGCATCCTCTCATTCGGTTTTATGGCTCATAACTCCATTTGCAGTGGCCCATCCATCAAGCGAGGCCCGACGCGTTCACACTGAATGCGATTACGGCCCGGTTTCTTCGCTTTTTCCTTTCGCATCGCCCCCGTCCACACGGCCGCGATGGGGTTTTACGATATAACCACTTCATCCCTTCTAGCCGGCCCTTAATTTGTATTCCTCTTTTTTTTGTTGATCATCTGGTCGGGGCTCCTTTACCGCACACATAAACTGAAAGGTTGCCACGAACATAAAACCCACCGACTGCCTGTCCAGGGCGACGGTCACGGGGACGCAGCTGGTGCGAGACGTGAAAGAGTTCAAACACGTTTTTATCAACGGCACGTCAGGAAGTGTCCGCCGCTGGTCGGCTGCTGGTGTTCGGGTTCGTTTCATTGTTTTGCCGTAAAACACCACACTTCGCACAGACACACACAGGCACTCCTCGCGGCACGCACACATGTTACGTGGATAAATTGAAGAACATTAATAATTCGATGGAAGGGCTCGAGGGCGGCTTTCCTGACACAGGCACACAAAGCGCCACTATCAAAGTGGTGGCGGCAGCGGCTGTTTGCCCTTTTTTGGCGGCAGCGTATGTGTGTGCGACACAAACACTCTCTGGAGCGCATACAGCCCCAAAGCATATGCGAGCTGCGCTAGAGATGTGTGTGCTCTGGCGGCCGAGGGCCACCCTCAACCGGGAGGGTGACTAACCTTTTGTTGTGCTTCGACATGTGCGGGCGGGTGGCTTACCTTTGTGTGGGTTGCGGACTGAGCGGGTGGGAGAGATTTATTAGGGGTTGAAGTTCTTATTTAATTACGGAATTGAATGCCAGTCTGGGCGACGACGATAAAGCCGATGGCCTGCCTCGAGCGTCGCAGGTTGCCAGTGGCTTCCTTTGTCTTTGAATGCATTGTCTGGGCGAGGGGATGAGTGTTGAACTTGTCTATTTCCTCGGAGTTTCCTCAGGAAGGTGCTCTTTGTCTGCAGCCGCGTGTCGTCTTTCCGTTTGATAGTGAATGACTGAATGTGCGTCGGTTCCTGAGGCAATTACTTAAAATGTCGTGAATCCTTGAATTGAGTTAAGCGGGCCTTGACGCTGGCGTGCGATGCTGTTGCCGACTTTTGCTTTAGAGCCAGTGATTAAATTTGAGCGTCTAGCAGATTTAAGATAAGGCCTCCATCTGGGGCTGGTTGTTATGGCAACCAATTAGGAGTAACCATTCGATTGTGGAACTCCAGCAAAGTAGAGTCTGTACATTCCGGTACCACGGAGCCAAAAATTCGGCTCGCAAAGTTTTGTAAAGCTTCGTCAAGTTTCGTTTAGCTCGGTTATTATAAGTGGGAGTTTCGACACTAAGCTCACTAGGTTTCGATAAGTTTTGTAAAGCTTCATTAAGTTCGGTTAACATAATTATGAGTGACGAATTTTCATACCTCGCTCATACCTCATTAAGTTTTGTATACCTTCGTTAAGTTTCGTTAAATTCTGTTAACATTAGTGGGAGTGGATAAAATCGTTTCCTAAGAATTTTCATACCTAGCTCATACCTCATTAAGTTTTGTATACCTTCGTTAAGTTTCGTTAAGTTCGGTTAACTTAAGTGGAAGTGTATTAAATCGCTCTCTATGCATTTTCACAACTCGCTAAGTCTCGTTAAGCTTTGTGCAGCTTCGTTAAGTTTCGTTAAGTTCGATCAACATACGTGGTAGTGAATAAAATAGCGCTCTAATTATTTTTGCGCAACCTTACTTCTCAGAATCAATCAGCTTCTAATTTCAGACATGTGTTCTCCAGTCGTCCACACCAATTTCAGCTGCGCTTCCACTTCGTCAAAAACCTGGATTCTGTGAAGAATTCGCCGTCATAGTCAAGAACAAGGGACAACTTAACCATTTGGGGGTGGGTTTATTAGCATCTTCCATCTGACATGAATCAACGAGACAAACAATCGCCACAAGTCGCATTTAAGATGTCCCTCGTTGAAATTCCATTTCATCACAAAATCGCCTACAAATTCAATTTCTTTCGTGCTGTAGGCTTTTGCTCGCTCCTCCACTTTCTCGAACCTCCGTCGCCTAGGCCTTTACATCAAACGCGGTCACCTAAACATACATAAGTAGGTCTGATAGGAGATCATCATCTCAGACGAACAATGGTCCACTCAAGAATTGGCACCGGGAGTAAACAATAAGCTTAAGATTCCAACAACTTGACCCTGAAATCCTCAATCATCGTCTATCCCTCCTTCATCCCACACAAGCCTCACCATTTGTCAAAGCGATGCTCAGCGCAATCAGTCGTGAAATTGTATTCGACACGCCCTCCGTCTGCCCGCCACACAATCCAATGAAAATACATTCCCGTCTTAAGCAGCACATTTTATTCCGAAAAACTTCCTAATCCCAGACACATCACTTCAAGCGTGGTGACATTCCTGGCAACAGACCCCACGACACACAGCACACCTCTCGAGCGTCCTTCATCCATCCGGCGGTCTCCTATTGCCCACGGTTGCATTCGGCAAACACCTGCGCCTTCACCTGGACGAGAGTCGATTCTGATTGCTCGAGTCGAAGTGATTTATGTGAACTCAAACGCCATTACCTGAATAAATCTGAAGATGTCCTTGACCATTTCGTTTGCATTCCGACAGTCGGCCATCTCCGTTGTTGCCGTCCTCGTCGCCGTCGGTCCGAAGAGCCCACCGAGTGCTGGTGAACGCTTGCCCCAGTACGGCGAGAAGGTCAGCTGGATGGGGATTGAATTGAAAGGGAATCGATTTGGTTAAGTGTTGATTAGGGCGGGCGGAAACTTACTTGACTGTGAGCGACGGCACAGAGCAGGACCAGGACGATGGCTGGCAGTAAGAGTCCCTGAATTGAGTTCATTCTGCAGGATTTTGATGGATTCGCCGGCTGCTGGGGCCCTTTTTATACACGGAAATGGAAGCCATGTGGGGCTTCAATTAGCTGTTGCGTATGATTAATGAGAACACCCACCACTAGTTGGCAGATAATGAGCTTCACAAGGCCTAATTGCGTTTTGCATGAGTCACGCTGGTGGCAGTTGAAGTTCACTTTAAGTGATGGAATGGAGATTTGGCATGTTTCAAGAAATAGTCGGGGTGTGAGAGGTGAATGTGATGTAGTGATGGATGTCTATTCGGATGGGGAAGAATAGGAGGCTCAGTTTTGGAGGAGGAAGCGGCAGCATGACACGTTGATCCACGAGCACATGAGGTACAACTCTGCTTATCACGGGCTTCCCTTTCTGCAGGCAAAAGGCCCTCCCCATGAAACTGGAGTGAGAGTCACCTCACCAAAGTTCATAACAAAGAACTAGCGGCTCTCCTTGGCACTCAACTTCAACTTCAGCAGCATTATCGGCTGAACAAACAAGCGTGTTCAAAGACTTTTCTATTTTATTCCTTATCGCTGTGACTTGAAGGGCGACCCAGTTGATGACCGTAAGTCTCTTCACGGCCAGTCTGGGACGCCATCCTATTGTAAATCTAGCCCCTCGAGATAAGAACCTTCTCTCCCGCCCCTGTCTTCGTCCGGATACTCGCACCAGCACTTCATCCTGTGCAAGGCTATGGTTTGGTTCAGCTTCCGCGACTCGCCTTAGACCGCTGGCTAGTGATTTGCAGCCTTGCTGACATGGTGGTCGCCACGCCAGATGTCGAATCGTCCTCTAATCCTTCCGGTTTCGATGACGGCCTTGCCTCATGGGCCTAGACACGCGGCTGTGCTCACCGCCTTTCCTTGTGCAGATGCTTTCTTTACCACTCATCCTATCGATCTTGGTGAAGTGGTCCCGCACCGTGTTGATGGAAGCCCCATGTTGTCGCTTGTCTACTCCAGTCAGTTTCCCCGTTCCCACCGCCTTTAGCGACAGTTAGTCCAGTCTTCTGGCCTCAAAACATCCATCTGCCATGGCATGTGCTCAAGTTGTCTCTGCCAACCTGTCGATAATCGAAATTCCTGTGACTGTCACCTGAGGTTGGTCCAGCAGCTTCCTACCAATCAGCATTGGGTATGCCTGTCACTATGAGGACTCTGAAAACTCTCTCCTCCGAATCCACTCAGTCGACTTTGATCGTTCTCGTGCTTGATCGTACTTGGTTCAGTGCATCTGATGTAACACTACGAAATTTTTGACCGATTGTGTACACTGAGTAGGCAAATCCACAAAACAGTGTCTAGATCCACACCGTGTTGCAACTGAAGAGAGTTAGACTATTCTGATCCTTACAGCCTTAGCTCCCTGACGTCTGTAGTGCATTTTAGATCGAAACTGTTGCGATGAAGAATACCCTTTCCACTGTGTCATCTGTTCGGACAGTAAGGCCTCAATAAAATGTCGGGACAATGTCATGATTCGTTTAAAAACACCCCTTAATTGCGGGCTGCCTCTTATCGAGATGGATAACTTACAGTGAAACCAGTTGGCCACAGGCCCAAATTGCCTTAAGATCTTTGCGCCGCAGCTAGTCAACTTTCTCATGTTTCATTTCAAATCTCACGTAAGTGCCATGGCACTGTGACATACCGGGCAATTTGAAAAGCCGATGAACTCGATAGGTGACACCAGTAGGAGACTCACCTTCTGTGCCTTTCACTACAGTCAAACATTTTCTTGAGTTAATCACTCACATTTTAGTGACTAGAAGGCACCACCTACTTACCACCTGCTTTAAAACAAAGGAAATATGGGCAACTCTGAAACGATCACTCGGTCTGCTCACACTAAGCAGACCCTTACTCAGCATCGATGTCTAAACCCGACACAACCGCACTTGGCATTGCAATCATCTCCACCGCTTATTTACGACTCTCACTAGTTGAAGGTACACACATCTTCTATTTCAACGATCTCCGCTAACGAAATGGTGTCGAAATTAGGGTGTCATAAGCACCAACTGGTTCCAAGTTTAAGAGTACGTAGTCGATCCGTTTGGTACCACAATGGACCCACTTTGGCTTAAATTTTTCTGGCTTCTGAAACTAGCGAGTCCAACGCAACAAATTTGACGATTCGTCAAGAAACAGCTCTGCTGTCTTATACCCCGGCTTTCGGCTCCATAAAAAATGAGGGTTTTGTAGAGCGAACACTTTTGATGTCAAAATAGCAGCCTCGGGGTGTTCTACGTCGGACGTCCACTAAGACATTGCTTTTGAAGTTCACCTTTGCCCTGAGATAGACAAACTCCTTATAGACGATGTGTGACGCAGGGACTCTTGCTCGACAGCATATACTTCGTCTTTTCCTAACTAACCAGTGGGTTTCGCCTGTTGTTTAATCATCTGGTACACGGTATGACTTCACGAATTCGATTTCTATTGCAGGCGCCAAGTCAATCAAGTTTTACTTGCTCCGCATGATATGTCTACTTCCGTTCAAACAACTCAATGCTATTATCTGCATAATCCTACATGTGAAAAATATGTCTAACTGAAAAACTGTCTAAATGATATTTTTTTGTTCTCATTACAGCGTTCTTGTCATCGTGTCCATAAAGTGATCTACAATTAATTTGGTGAGTTGTTTTTTATATTTAAGAGCAAATTTCAGGTTCAAAATTTGATCAAGTCGTATGATTGACAATTTTCTGATTGGCCTCTGCAGTTGATGCCCTCATGGTTATTATAATATTCTGCTGCTGTTAATGGTATTGGCTATTAATGTGCAAATGTTGCCTGAATTCAAAGGAACTTACTTAGTAATCGAACATCACATCGCGCAAATGGTCTCCACGATTTGGCTGGCACAGAAGCGCTTTTTTGTTGAATCTGTACAGGACTCTTATGCTGAAATATTCTATTTTCGTTTATTACAGCATTTAATTTCCTCCTGGGATGCACGGGTGTTTGGGGACTTTGTTGGCATTTGACTTTAAATAATCCCAAAAAATGTCTAATCGTGTTGTCACACGAGCTAGAAGCGAATTCACCGAAACAAGATAATAAACGACCAAAAAATTCATGAAGTTACTACATTGGGGCTTACGACATGTGACACCGTCTTGTTCATATCACGCAGAAAGTACTGTGGGACTATATCGCGCTGTCGAGCACCAGTAACAATCACTGCTTGAATAGCCTCATTTTCTAAAAAAAGGTATGCTCCAACTACGCCTTCAGCCCAAAAATCCGCACCAAATAGTGAGACGCGTTGGATGCATGTTGATGATACATTATTTACGGATGGTGACCCGTAGCCCGTGGCCTCGATGTCGTAGGTTCGATTCCTGCTCTGAGCGACAGAACTAATTCTCACGACCCCACCTGTTTCGAGTCACTGACAATGCTCAAAGAGTATTTCCTGTCTATAAAAAGCTTCTCAAACTTGTCCGTTCGGACTCGGCGTAAAACTGTAGGCCCCTTCCACTCGTGAGAGAACAATAGCACGCATAACACGAGTGGTTGCTGAGATGCTAGGCCCTGGCCCTCTATGGGCTGTAGCGCCACTCATATTATATTATTATTATTATTTACAGATATTAGAGACTCAAAATAAGAAAAACATATATTCTTTTATTTTTAAGAATATGGATTGATATAAGAAATACATTTCTTTTTACGAATTTACGAAGTTTCTTATATTCTTGGTGCACCAACTGCTTCGTTCCTAATGAACGGCATGTTTTTGAACGACAAGTGCGTTTCGCGTCTCCAACTGATCAAGTCTCCCCGATTTCATCTACTGACCTCTTCACAGTTGACGAAGTTGAAACACTATTCCAACCCGATTTTGTAAGAAAAGTTTCAACACGGTGTTCAATCGGGTCTCTATTTTTAGCAAATTCCAAGTTATCAGCAGCCAAACTCTTATTTTGTTTCAATTTTGCAATCAAAGAAGTTACTGCACAAGGGGCGGCATATCCACATCTTGAGTTCATAATTTGACCCGTTTACGCGTTGAATCCGACGACACCTAACTAGACTCATGTCGCTGTACAGCTCGTACAGTTCGTGGTTGAATCTTCTTCTCCAGGAACCTTCAATGCAGACAGGACCAAAGATTGAACCCAGAACTTTTCTCTCGAAGAGACCAAGTGCGTCTTCATCCGCTCTTGAGATAGTCCAGGCTTCCGCGCCATAGAGCAGGACAGGGATGACCAGGGTCTCATATAGTGTCAGCTTGATCCTTCGAAAGAGGGCTCTACTCGATTGCCTCTTGAGCCCAAAGAAACAGCGGTTGGCAAGAGTTATTCTGCACATAATCTCAGTACTGATGTTGTTCTTACTAATAACTTGGGAGCCAAAGTAGATGATGACCTCGAAGTTGTAGCTACCTATGTTGACGTTCTGACCGAATCGTCGATGTTGTGTGTCCTTTCTTGATGGCAGCATATACTTCGTTTAGCCCTCATTCACTTCTTCTTTGATTGGCGCTACAGTCCGGGGTGGACCTGGGCCTCAACCAACATCCTTCTCCAGCCAGCACGATCTTTCGCCAGCTGCCTGCTGCTGCGCACACCAAGTTGGTTGAGGTCCTTTTCCACTTGTGTGTGTTATCTAGTGCGCTGTCCCAATGGTTCGGTGTCGAAAACTCTTCGGGCCGAAGCTGTGGTGAACGCTTTTTTGACGGCTCGCTGAGATCGACCAATCACGTCAATGTGGTCCACGTATGTTAGCAATTGTACGGCTGTTTAGAAGATCCTGTTTCTATTTAATTGATTCGTGGTGTAATTGTTTATTCTGATAGTTAAAAAATAAACGGTCAGCTATGGCAAGAGGCATAGATGTTCCCTTTCGACGTTGCGCATGAGGTCGTGGCTTTTCATTTTTTAAGTAAAACTATTTTCTACGTTGGAACAATGTCGAGGCGACAAGGGATAATGTCAGAGACTTCTCGCCCTAAACACAGCAAGGAAGGTGAAGCGATCTATGACTAGTTAGGGCAAGGAAGCTCTCGCGTTGTTCCCTCTCTAGACGACGACAATCTCCCTTGACGTTGCATTTCGATTGTCTGTCGCGACATTGTCGCATCATGTAGAAAGATCCTTTGAAAGTCACAGGGGGACGAGATTCAGTTCTGATGGCCTGTCAATTGATTTCTTCGTTCCTTAGTATCAGACGCAGATGTACTGGGACTGCGATGACTGCTCGCCTTCCTCGTCTCACGAAATGACTCATGTCTACACGTATGGTTCGCGGGAGCATGAGAAGACCTCCTCGTAATACGATTTTTCTTTAAGTCCAATTTATAGGAGTCTTCTACAAGATGCTGCCAAGCACTCTGTAAAAGCTTCCATTTCAAATTGTCTTCTTTGACAAATATTTTTAGAAAATCGAGACCCAACTTTGACTTTGTGAATTTCGCCACGTAAGCCTTCTATAGCCAACCCTAAAGTCGAGGGGAGTTGTTGAAGTGACCTTCAGTTCGGAAACTTGTTCAGATGCTGTCGCAATGTCGTCCTTCGTTTCGTAGACAACGCAGGAGATTGAAGGAGTCTCTCAGCTTTGCATCATCGAAGATGCTTCTAGTTTTCAAGAACATTTTGTTTTCCTCCAACACCAATTGAGGGACACACACTCACTTCTCGCAAAGCAATGCCCACAAAGTTGAACCCTTTCTTGTGCAGCCTCAATCCTTCCCTCTTCATCCTCAAAGCTCCAGCAAATATTTCCAATTCCCTGATTCCTAACACAGATTGCTCATCGCTTGTGCAAATGACGTACCTTTTCACGTCATACCCTCGGGCTGTTGTCGAGACCCATCCCTTTGCCTTTGAAAATCATTAAAAAAAAATCCATGTGCCTTCTCATGCGTAGGTCCCTCGCTCGCTTTGATCTCTAAGCCCGACCGCCAACACAAGCACACCGCCCCACGCCCCACGCCGCCCCACTAATGAAAAGCGACTTCATCTCGGAGGATAAGCCGCAACCTAAAGCGACAAACTTAAACAGAATCGCTATTAACTCACCACAAGCGGCGGGCTGAGCAGTCACCCCACCGCAACGATTACTTCAAAGACTGGGTCACATGTCAGGACCAACCCTCCGCCCCAAAGTCAACTCATTTACGGAACCGCAGCGAACCACAGGTTCACTCAGAGTTCTGATAAGAGGCTCCTCGTTGTTTGACTAATGGCGACGAAATGATAAAAGCTGTTGTGTGCCTTGTTTGGTCGGTTCCGCCTCCGCCTAGACCGGTTTCACGGGGGGCAGGCGGACATCGACTCGAGGGCGTTTGGTGACTTAAGCGGATTAGCCACTGTCTTCGGCCGGATTGGGGACACACCTCTCGGGTTTCTCGGTGGTTTGTTGAACTTCAAAGGGAAACCAGATATGTTCCCCTGCTGCCACCAAAACTCATCGTCACGTCCACTGAATGCGAGGCGATCGACATGAACGTAAACTTTCACGATGAACCGCCACACCGGGGTCCGAAAAAACAAAAGCGATTTGTAATTCCGTGCTCCAATCACCTAAAACGGAACACACGTAATCAGCGCCGCCCACGTCGATTACGACACGGCACACAGGCGCACGCACGCACACGTGAGGCAGCAGAGCGTGAGACGTGCCTCCACCGCCCCCCCGTGACACGTAATTCGATTTTAATTACAAAGCAGCATCCGAAGATGGCAGCTTTGCGTGCGTATCGGCATGCGACTCCAATCAATTCGCCGCTTGTCACCGGCAGCGTCGCGAATCCATCTGTCATCGCCCCAATCACGCTGAATGGCAATTAGGATGAGCGAAACTAATTCCCCCGAAGTGGCTGCGCTCCCGTTCCAGCGTTGACATTTTAATTTCGCCATAGAATGGAAATTCAATTCGAGCAGGAGCGGCAGTCGGGGCTGAGCTGGGTTGAGCCGTGGGCTCCCCGCCCCTCGTGGGCCGCGCATTAAGTGAATTACGATCGATGAATGGTAATCGCGTTATCCGGTGCCGACAGACGAAGAAAGGAAGTGAACGCATCCGAGTTCGTCTTCAGTCCGGGGTGGCTGGGCGGCTTGCCGACTCCTCGACTTAATTGAATCCAAAGGACTTCTCCGTCGAAAGTGGGACATCCGAAGAAATTCAATTTGAAGCCAAGACACGGCCGGTCTTCGTGAACTCCACGACCATGTACAGCCCCTCAGTCCAGAGTCGATTTGATTGTCTTCAGAAGTGGCTCGCGGAGTGCCTCACTTGAGTTTAATTAAAACAACAACAACAGCGCGATGGACGATGCTCGCATCTTCTTCTTCGTCTTCTCCTGCTGCTGCTGATGATGATGATGATGGCGATGTTGTCTCGTATGATTAATGCCGGCGAATGCTTTCATCCGGCAGATGGGGATCAGTGCAGCGTCTTGGAGTGAGGAAACATCCATCAGCGGTCTAGTGCTAGGTGCTAGGCACACGGACTGCGTCGAATGCGGTCGGTTCGCTGACCCGTGGAGCTGACGACGCCGCAGCACGGTGCCGCTTGACCGACCGGCTGTGCGATGGGATGGAGATGAAAATTCCTTACGTCGTGCGATGGGAAACCTGGAAAATTGGTCAGCTTGCGGCAATTAAGCCAGGTCGAGGTGTGCGCATGCGTGCTCGGTGGGTTTCTCTGTGTGTGACCGCTCGGTGGAATGGGAAGTGGGATTGTGGGTCTCTGGAAGAGGCGAGAGAAGACCGTTTGCAAGCTTAACGGCGGTCGCTTATGCGGGCTATGGCGCAGGTAAATTAAATTGGGCGCTGTCCCATGAAGGGAATGGACTCAGAGGCTGCCGCGCGGTTGTGTGTTAATTAAATAAATGTCATGTCGGGAATCGACCTGAGTGCCTTTTTCGGGGTAATGACTCGAGCTAAGTGTTTCTGTGTCTCGTTTTTTGGGGAGAGATTGTCACTTAAGTGGCGTTTGTCTAATGACGAGAATCGTGGGTCGTTAGAGGCTTGCACGGAAACGAGTGCTAATAAATCGAAAGTCGGGGACATCATCTGGCTTCGAGGTGAAGAGAAACGCTTCGCATGCAGGAAGGGTGACGTAAGAGATAGTCGACGTGGAGTCTGCAACGTCTCAGCAACGTCGTCAAAAATGGTAGTGATCGTAGTCTCAGAAATCACGCGTGAAATGTAAATATGAAGTGCTTGTGAAATTAACTTTCTATTCGTCCGTTGATTTGCATGCGATTACTGTGTCAGTAGGGCCAACAGAAGCTGGAAATAAGTTGTTAGGGCTTATTCGCATACTCATCTTGAAGATATGGTCTGTGGAAAGCATGCCTGATTCTAGACACTGTTAGATGGCTTAGTCTGATCATTATAAGGAGACCTAATCCTAAAACCTTCATTGGCATCATAAAAGGTCATTATAGAAACGGTCGCCATAGAAACGCAAGCCTCTAGAGTATGCTTCCCCTACATCGACTTCTGGAGCTACTGGAGAAAGAAACCGCTGTACACATGTTATGCAATTGCAGTGCTCTCTCATCTCGTAGATAAGGACTTCCGGAAGTTTAATTATAATAATATAATATGGGTGGTGCTACATCACTTATGTTGTGCTGGATATTGGTCTCTCCCGAGTGGAAGGAACCTACAGTTTTATGCCGACTCCGAACGGCCAAGTTTGAGAGGCTTTTTCTAGACAGGAATGCTCTTTGAGCAATGTCAGTGCTTCGAGAGACGTTTGGCCGTGAAAATTATTTTCGTCGCACAGACCAGGGATCGAACCTATGACGTTGAGGTGGGGATCGACGCACATATCCACAACGCGACGGCCCAACACTTCTGGAAGCATCTCGCTTTAATATTTCGGCTGAAAAAAGCAATTTAAAAGTCGAGTCTCTTCTTCGTTTCATCAAACGCACAACAACAAGCACAACAAAGGGCATGAGTGTGTTTTCAGTCTTCCCTTACAGCAGTCAACCACTTCAAAAAAAACTTCATTCTAAGCTACGCCTGATGAGTTGAAGTTCCGTTTCTTGGTTTCTTCGGATCCACAATAAAAGAGACTTGGTGTGAGCGCCTCAAACCATTCTGGAAAGACCCAAAAGGTGGTAACCGGCAACCCACCGCCTATTTGTAGAATCAAGGCGGCGTAGAGATGGCGCACACAACGCTATATGCAAGATGAGGGAGAATTCTCTCTGCACCATCAAAGTAGAGTCCTAACAAAGAGCTTTGATGTCAAACATTTAGACACGGCAACTTGCTGTCGTGTGGCTTCCTTCAGAATTCCGTACAACTGGTTGCATACGCAGACGTCATTGAGGTGATTTGAGACTGAACTAAGCTAGCCATCAAGGAGGCATTAGCTGGCATTGGGGCGGAGGCGGCTAAAATGGGTCTGACGTTGAATGAGGTCAAAACGAAGTATAAGAAGCTGCACTCAAGAAAGGACATACAACATTGACGTCTTAGACAGCCACAATGGGATGCTGTGTAAACAGTGCGAATAACACCAGTAACAAATTCAAACTCCTGAATAACTCTAAGAACTAAGACACTGATCATCTCAGTCTTGCTATACGGCGCGGAGGCATGGACTAGCTCGAAAGCGGATGAAGTAGTCCTTGGTGTCTTTGAGAAAAAGTTCTGCGTGCGATGTTAGCGATGTGTTGACGGGTTCTGGAGGAGAAGATTCAACCACGAACTGTACGAGTACGCCAACGCATATGGTGGCTAGGTCATGTGGAGCGGACCGACACCACAGCTCCGGCCCGAAGAGTCTTCGAATCCGAACCTGTAGTGCAACGCAACAGAGGACGCCCGCGTTTAAGGTGGAGCACCCAAGAATTAGCTCAACCAATCCACTCAGGCCCACCCCGGACTGTAGCGCCACACAAAGAAGAAGAAGAATAACTCTTCATTTCAAAACCTAAGACGGCTGGGCCTTGAAGAACGTTCAATTCAAATAATGGGGTCACTAGAGATTTTAGGCCGGATCATACCGAGTTACATAAAAAACGAATTGAACTGATGGCAAACCGAGTTGCTGAAACTAAGACGTCTGCAGGAAGTACTTGTCCGATTTTATTAATACTGCCTTGTAATTGATTTTCTAGGTTTCAAACAGGACTTGTTAGGGGCTAGGTTATGAGGAATGAATGTAGAAGCAGTACACACCACACCATACCCCAACCATCCATCCAGTTCTCACTTTTCAGAGGCTCTAATCCTTCCATGGGAATGTTATTCATCACTTTGCAATAGACTACACCAGCGGCAACGATAAAGTACTAGTTATCGTCAAACATTGTTGGAACTTCCGCCCGAATATGGCGTTCTTTGCTTTGTAACGTGAGTCATTTCTTCTTCGTAGATATCTTCCTTCTTTATGACAAGAACCGGTGTACGGAAGTGAATTTGTTGCTGCACGCCTTTAGCAGTTCTTGAGCAATGATACCACCAGTAGCTGTGTCTACTACAAGGCTGCAGTTACCATCGTATATTTTTGGGAAAGTATGCACCAACTATTCGGCGATATCCTGGTTGAATGATTTACACTGCTGAAGAAATTCCGGCTGTTTTTGGGAAGTGCCCCTAAGGCAGCGTGTATCTAATGTGTACCGGTTGTCAAACATGGCGGAAGTAATTAGAGTACCAATCCCGCCCAAGTAGAGTACCAATACCAAATCATATAATACCATAAAATAATACCATCGTAGTGAACTCGAGTTGCAACTAGGTTCGCTTCAATTCCAACTCAAATTAACTCCATTGAATAATGTTTAGGTTGGGCACGTCTCTAGTCTGAATGATTGGAATGACGAAGACGCCAGAGGAGCAAGACTTTAACCAACTTCGAGGATTATTGTGGGCCCAGGATCTCTCCAGGCTGTAGAATTAAAAGAAGAAGAACCGAACCGTTTTCGCTTTCTTCAGCGGGTCAATCCACTGATCCGTCGAAGGGTCTTGGGTTTGGCCTCCCGTTGGTTATGGACATTCTCATCACGGTATGTTAAACAATGGAACAAAGCTCGCTGCACGTGCAAGCCTAAATCAAAAGGTTTCCTTGGGGAAAGTAGAAGAACAGCTGGATGCCGACAATCAATGCATCTTCCAAGAGAAAGATAACTCATTTCATGTCTTCAATGGGAGGGGTCGCACGTTGTGTTACTAATGATGGCGGATGATGTGGGTCCATGATCTGCGCTTGCCTGGAGTACCCACCGTCAGTGGGTCAGACAGTAACTAGTCTTACTTAGACTTTCTCTCTATTTCAATTTTTGCTGAACATTTTTTAAATTTGTTGAATATAGTCTCATCATGTTCTATTTCAAAATGACATGACAAAGGCTGAGCCTGTGATAGAGGTAGTCTGTCTGTAGACCAGCTTCCCTTCGTCACCAAAAATCTTACATTTCGTAGCACTTTCTGTTCAATTTTCAGTTCAATTATCACTAAAGGACTTGGTGGTCTGCTTATGGTCCGAGTACTTTCTCACGTGATTGGTAAGTGGTTCCATCTGTTTACTAACTCTACGAACTTGAATGTCATTACCTAACTGGATACAGAGCAAATGCCATGTGGGGAAAGCATTCCAGAGTGGCCCCATGAAATGAACGAATTTCCCATGAACACACTTGATTTCTTTGAATATCAATTTTGTTGTCGCGAAACGCAGTTCAATCACCCTACCAAAGCCAACGGGTGAAGTAGCCAGTCAATATCACGGTGAATACGTCAGCAAAAAGCCCGAACACATGGTTGCACATGGTCGGTAGTGATTACGTACACAAAATGTCTTGAGTCAGACTGAATCGAGTTTAGCTCGAATCTATGTAATTTCAGCCGACCCGGTGTTGTATCAGTTCAACCAGGTGTCTCTGGATGCATGTGAATAAATATGATCAGAGGGAAGGTGCTGACAGATGATGGGAGATTTTGCTGGGCGAGAAGACGATACATACACAATGTTGGTTGGTTAGAAGTTCAGGAAAGGAACTAAACGCGAAGACATTTCTCAAGAAAAACATAGATCGTCCTCGAGTTGGGGCCAAGTAGATGATTCAGAAGATAAGGCAAAGTGGCACGGTTCGCCAGGCACTTGCATTTGACTGCCAGGGTGACACGATGATGAACGGATCTGCGAACTTAGTGAGTCACTCAATTCCAATGGAATTTGTTTTCATCTGAGAACCAGTCCACTAAAACTTCCCCAAAAAAATACACGATCTCGACTGGATGCTGTAGAAGCCTAGATCCGATCCGATGATGATACGACGATACGACGTTGCTCTCACCGATGTAAGGCAACCATTGCTCATGCTCCGACTCTTCATGTGTTGTCGGCCTAAGTAACGTCGCCCTCATCGTCGTCTCATGGCAGAATTTAGAACATAATGACTATCAACGACGCAGCATCAGGCCGCCTTTTTTAATGATTTTTAGCTTAATTCACGCAATTTCTCGACCGGAGCGTGAGTTCCGGTGGTAGATCTTAATCGACTGTTTCCTCATTCGAAACTGAACAACTGTTGGCGCTCGTTTTCTTTGATTTTGAGATGAGATCAGACCGTTGAATGCCGTGTGGTCTTCAGCATTTGGTAGGATTGACTGCGTTCCCTCGACTCATTCATTCGTCAGTCTTCGTCGATCGCTTTCTAAGCCCAACCATCCGTCATGTGATGACCCCATTGGTTCCCACATCCGCGTCTGACATCATTGACAAAAGCGGGCATTCATCGGCGGGTTAAAGCCATTTAACAGCAGTCAACGCGAAATGTGCATAGAATCCCCTCAAAAGAGACTTACAATTTCAACCTAAATGAACCCTAAGTACCTTCTTTGACTTCTCACAGATCGTCGCCACCGACGCTGCGACTCCCTACTCTCCCATTCATTGTCCCTTTCATTGAAAGTTCCCTAACCTCACTCTCAGACTCAATGCATACACTTTCCCAGATAGTTGTTGTTTTTGTTTTTTAATTCCACACACCACACATCGCGCAGCCATACACTCGGCCGGTTGAATTGTGCATGAAATGTTTATTCAAACAACTAGGGGAGTAACGAAGCAACAACAACACCGTCAAACGGCAAAAGCAAAGAACTCCCCCATTGTCTTAGTCATTCCCCCTCACCCGCACCAGCCGCTGCTCGGCCGTGCATAGATCCATAATCAAAAGGTATCTCTTTTGGTCTTTTTTTTTTCGACGCAAAAACAATTGTCAGTTTGACAAAAGACTCTAGTGCGCCGTGTCTGGCATTGTTTCGCGCTGTCCCCCCTCGGCCGCTCGCAGTGACGGTTTTTTATTGGCATTCTCTTGTTGTGCCGGGCTTCGACTTAACCAAGACTCCGCACACTTCCGGTGCGAGTTGCAGAGATGCTTCCAGTGGCTGTGCCACTGTGCCGGGGCCAACGCGGAAGCAGTCCACGGCGAACGGTGGAGCGTCGTCGTCGTCGTCGTCGCTTCAAAGGTATCAAGTGCTGCAATCCACTTAGGCGCGCTGTGCCAAGTGGGAAGCGAACTGTTCGAGAGATCGACTATGAATGCACTCGACTGGAAGTAGGGACGATGGATGACTGTTCTCGGGTCTTTTTTTGTGTTTCAATGAATTTCCTTCAAGTGTGAAGCTTTGTCAGAATGACTGACAGGCAAGGCGTTCCGTGAAATGTGATCTTCGCTGCAGAGCTCGGCTCATCACTTGACCTGCGCCCGCCCAAGTTGGGCCAAGTCGAAGAAGGGGGGTTGGAAGTGGAACGGGGAGGGTTTGTTGCTTTGTTTTTTGGGTCGACGGTGAAGTTGGTCTTTGTGTCTTTCAGTGGACTTCGGGCGATTCCGAAATTTTTTTAGAGCAGGTGTTCTGTTGTTGGTTGACCCAGGTCCACCCCGGACTCTAGCGCCATAGAAAAGAAGAAGGGCTTCGAGAGTGTGTCAAGGAGATCGCAAAAAGTCAATCTTCAGCGTTGGAATCCATTCACTTTCGGCATTGATTGATTATGCTCCTTCAACGTCTTACGTCTCAAATGTGACAGTACGCCACTGACAGCTGGGGCTTTGATAGAACACTATGCAGCGAGTCTTCGGCAACTGCTTTGAAATGTGGCTTTATGAGCTACTAAAACCAATAGTCTGTTAAGCCCAACAGCGACTTCAGTTAACTAAGCTTAGTATCTAAGTCTAGACAGCAACCTACCTTGCACACGGAAGAGACGAGCAGAAAACCGACGAGCGGTCTACTGATTCGTCGAAGATTCTCTGCCAAATTCTGTTGATGTAATCCAAGCATCGTAAAGTAGATGTATTTAGCCATTGTTAGGTCCACAAAGGGGTGATAGCACGGACAAAGAGAATCAGCCTGATCAGCGCTAGAGTGCACTCAGCAAAGTTCAAAGGCTGGCACGCGTGAGCATTAAAAAAAAAGGACAGGAAGAGCAAAAAATACATTGACGCATTACGATGCACTAAGCTAAGCTACCATTTTCGACACTACATGCAGACCATATGGACAACTCAGCTCCGGCCCGAAGAACATTCGAATCCGAACCTGTGGGGCAACGTAACAGAGGACGTCCGCGTTTAAGGTGGCGCACCCAAGTGGATAAGGACGTTAACCAACTTGCTGTGCGAAACTGGAAACAGCTAGCCAAAAAGCGCTATAGTTGGAGAGGCTTGTTGGTTGAGACGCACGCCCACCCCAGAAGAACAAGGTGACGCTGCAGCCAGTAGAGGGCAAGTGACAAGCTTCTCAGCAAATCACTCCTGTTGTGCGACTCCGAACGGCCAAGTTTGAGAAACATTTCTAGCCAGGAAATAATCTTTGGGGTGGGGCCGTGAAAACTGTTTTTTTATTCGTGCACACTAGGGAAGCAGATGACGTTATTAGCTCAACACCAAACAAGACTAAAGTAATGAATCTATAGTCCACAGACTAAGCAACAATGCACATTGATCACAAAAACAAACAAACCAGCATCTTTCAAGCAGACAAATATGCCATAGACAGATGCGTCCAAACACATCTTTACATTCCCAATGTTCAAGGCACTTGATCATTAAATCTAAGCTCTTATGGGAATACCTACAGAGCTCATTGTATTGAGCAAAAGGAACAAAGTTAAACTTTGCTCGATACCTGGCTGACTCGCTAGCTCAGAACGCGAGGAACTGGAAAAGCAACCGAACAAGCTAATGACATGAAGCAGGTGTGTGTGAGAACAACCTGCTTCCTAACATGACACTACAGACTTAGAGCGCCTTTCAGGAAACTGGCGTTATCAGAAGAAGGTCGCTGCAGATTCTGTGGAGAATCTGATGAAATTCCAGAACACCAGTACGTGATTCTGTGCGGCACTAGTCCACAAAAGACAACGATACATGGGCAAGCATTTACTATCAGAGGAAGAATTGAACTCACTAGAACCATTTCTTATTCTCAGATTCCTGAAGTAAACCGATTTATTTCACTTTTCATTTCATTTGTCAGGCCGGCTAATCATACGGGGTCCGAGCCTGAGCAATTGTTGTCTTCCATCGGCGATAGTCCTGGACCTGCTTCAAGTCATCAAGGCCAAGCTGTCTTACATCCGCGATGACTTGGTCTCTATACCGGAAGTTCGGGCTTCCTCTTCTTCTCGAATCAGAAGACTCCGATTTGAAGACCCTCTTAGTTGGAGCGTTGATGTCCATTCGCTCGATGCGGCCGAGCCAGTGTAGTCGACTGATTTTTGCCTTTATCCACATCGCGGCACAGCTCGTAGAGTTCGCGGTTGTGTCTCCGCCTCTATACGGCTTCCTCGCAGGCGGGACCAAATAGCCGACGTAGAATTTTTCTTTCGAAGCCACCATGAATCAGCTCTGCAGTTTTGCTTATCGTCCAGCTTCCAGCTCCATAAAGCAAGACTGGCAAAATAAGAGTCTTGTAGAACATGACTTTTGTACTTCGAGTCAGGAGTTTTGACCCCAGTTGTTTCGACAGTCTGAAGTAACATCGGTTGACAAGGCATCCTCACTACGATGCCATTCGTGGAGTTAACGTCTGCCCCGAGGTAGACAGACTTCTCTCCTACGTCGAAATTGTAGCTGTCGATTTTAATGTTTTGGCCCAGGTGGTGTGCGGCAGAACGTTTTTTGCTCGACAGAATATATTTGGGCTTGTCCTCGTTAACCTTTAGATCAGCTCGTTCCGCCTGTTCCTCAATTGCGGTGAAAGCTTCCACTACGGCGTGTTGGGACCGCGCGATAATGTTGATGTCATCAGCGTATCCCAACAGCTGGACTGACTTGTAAAAGATAGTTCCATCCGCGTTTACAGCCGCCCGGCGCACTATTCTCTATAGTACCAAATTGAAGAAATCACACGACAGCGCACTCCTTGCCGAAATCCGGTGAAGGTTTCAAACGGCACAGAGGTCCTCAAGCCGAACTACACGCTGCATCGCGTATGTGTCAGCGTGGTGCGACACAACCGTATCAATTTTCCCGGGATCCTGAATTCGGCCATCGCTTCGAACAACTCCTTGTGATAAAGGAGTGTCGTATGCGACTTTGAAATCGATAAAAAGCTGTTGAGTATCGATTTGAAACTCGCCGGTCCTAGCCAGGATTTGTCCTAGTATGAAGATTTGGTCTATAGTCGATTTGCCGAGCCGGAAGCCGCACTGGTGCGTGCAAAACGGCTTTAGACGTTCACACAGTACGCTGGTTAAGATCTTGTAGGCGACGTTGGACAGGGATATACCTCTGTAGTTGTTGCAAGAAGTAGGATCGCCTTTTTTGTGAATGGGGTTTATGTAGCGGATATTCCAGTCGTCGGACATGCTTTCGTCCTCCCAAATTCGGAAGATGACATGGGTCATGCTACCCACCAGAACATTGTCACCAGCTTTTAAGAGCTCAGATGGTAAACCTTTTAATGGCTGTGCTGACTTCTTCCATGCTAGGTGGGAGGACTACTTCGTCGACTGGAATTGGGATTTCCTGGTTCTCTATCACACTCTCCTGGTCAGGCCCGCTAAACAGCTGTTGGAAGTTTTGCTTAAACACATCCACTATACTTGTGGGTCCGTAACTAGATTACCCTCGCAATTTCGAAGAGCCTGAGTGCCTTTCTTAAAGCCTGTGACTTTTTTGTAAAAGGCCCTTATTTTCTGTCTGTCCCTAGACTCTTCGATATCCTTGAGCTGGGAGGTTGCGAGAGACCTTTTCTTCAGGCGCAGGAGCTTTTTCTCATCCCGTCATCTAACGCGGTTCTCCTGTTGCACTGAACTCTGAAAACCTTCTCCTTTTTGGGTATAGCAGCAATTTTAAGAAAAGTAGCAATTGTTGATGGTGAGAAGTATGATTGAACGAAATTCGGGATTATGTCGGCTGTGGATGTGGTCTGTGAGCCTGGACTCCAGTCTTCGTTTCAAAGCTGGTCGTCAGCTGGTTTGGTTTCATAAAAGACGTCGTCTAGTGCAGATAGTATAGGTCTCACAGTCAAGGGCAAGCTACCGTCTAACTTTAGGAGATACACGAAGTTTTTTCCAGCAATAAAGGTAGCAACCCGGCATCAAATCAAATCGGAAATTAGGTCCGTCACAGACTCCCATCCGACCTACCATCACACATTGCGCTGGATATGATTTTGTAGGCGATGTTGGGCAGGGAGTGTAGTTGTTGCAAGAGGTAGGATAGCCTTTTTTGTGGATGGGGCTAATGGAAAAGGGACATAATATGGGCGGCGCTAGATTCTAGCTTCCCAGCAGTCACTTGTCTTGTGCTTGATATTGTTCTCTTACGAGTGGTAGAGACTGCAGCTTTATACCGACTCCGAACGACCATGTTTGAGAAGCTTTTTCTAGACAGTTTGTCAGTGACACGGGAGAGGTGGGACCAGGAAAATTATGTTTGTCGCACAGAGCAGGGATCTAACCTTAACATCGGTGTTCAAATGCAAGTCGACGCACTTACCCACAGCGCCACGGGCCACCACAAAAGAGGGAATGCTCTAGAAAAAATCCGCCGTCGCTCCAAAGGAGTCTCTAACCGTCCATAACCAACGGATTGTTGAAAATCGCGCTTGCTGTTCTCAGCATTCTCAGAAAAACAACACCAGCCACCGTCGGCAAGTACCCTTTTTTCAGCTCAGCCTCGCACCACTCCCTGTTGCCCAACTGAAGCTGCCAATTTCATATCACACTCCAATGGAGATCCCACGACGAGCCACCTCACCAACGTGGCCCCCGCTTTCACCCATTCCTAGAACCAAATTCGACTGTAATTGCAAAACCGAGTGAAAGTTAATTGCCATAATTTGCCTCGGCAGCCAACCAACCGAGCATTATTTCCTCATAATCGCTTCCGATGTCGTGTATTCCATGTATCTCCCCCTGCATCTGATTAATTGAGTCCATCGATTAGGCATCAAGCCGCCCCCCGGAGTGGCTTTCCCCGCTCAGTCGACAACCGACAGCCGGTCAATTAATCAATCCCCATCGCAGTGCGTGCATGCAACATGTCCCCATAAATTTCCAACCGATAGCTACCCCCTCTCTCCCCCAACAGTGGCTTTGTTTCATCGGATGGGGCTCTCAATCAAAGTAACCCGAGATCCTGTTTTCTATAAATTGCACAACCAGCAGGTTCAGATGCAAAAAAGGAAAGAAAACGAAACGAAAACAAATTCAAACGCAAATCGAATTCCTCTCCTCCGTCCGGACGGCCGTCCGTGCATGCCTAGTGCTTAACGGGAGCGCTTGGGCAAAGCCAACCAACTGCCGCAAGCCGAAGAGGTTGCCCTCCCCAGCAACGGACCGACAGAGAATTAATAGCCCTCTCCACTAGGCGCACGTATCTATCAGATAGCCCAGCGAGAGGCAAGAAGACAGCACCGCGTCGTACGTGCTTGCAACGTCTCGGGACAGGTTTCCACTGCAGGAGGGCGCGGGCAGGCCTTGCCTTGACGAACCACTCCCCATCAATGGACGCCACCCCGCGCGCCCACCATCAACCGGCCAAATCAAGACATGCACGGTAAATTGCTTAGGACTCCGACCCGTTCCCGGGCGGCTTCGGTTCGACGCGGTATGTGGCCGTGGCCATTCTGACATCCAGCGAATTCAGTGAGGCAGTTTATTTGCCTTTCGGAACCGTAAGGACTCGAAAATGAGCTGAAAATTGCGAAACCTGATTGGGTGCGCTGCAAATCACGAGTGCAGTAGCGACGCGGTGGCGTGCCGGGATGGGGACGCGCTACTCTGGTAGTGCGCGCCTGGAACCCGGCTGGTGTGATGCCGTGATTTGGTATTCAGCCGGAGTGCCATGGGTGCCTAGCTGCCTACACACACACTTGGCGTGCACCGGTCGTGGGGAGAATTTCAAGAGATTCCCGGCCAGGTAGTGTCTCCGGAGGCTACTTGACAGTCAAATAGTTATTTTCAATCCTTTTGCAAGGAGGGGGTGACTTTTTGGGGAATAATTGATTGTCGACGGATCGGGTGATGATGGGACGGAGTGTAGAACTTTTGCCTCAAATGGCGGCTGGGTAATCGATTCTGATTGTTGCTGCGGTTAGGTCGATTCATGGGTGCTCCGGCGTGGGAGTGTACTCAGAGCGGGCAGTATTGACCTGGATGTGGTCCAGCTGATGGTGTGTGGAAAAGTGTGTTAGTGGGACGAAGAGATGCCTAGAAGGTAGGCACCCGTTCTGTGGTTGAAGGGATTGTGTGGTGTTTCATACCGATGATGGACTAGGGGACGATTTAGAGCAGTAGTCTGTTTGTACAGCTTTAATAAGTGTCAGTTGGCTGCTGGTGGGCTCCGGAGGTACGCGCTTCCCTCAGGTCTTCTAAAATGCTAATGCTGAATTTCGTTCCATTTCAGTTTGAGGTTTGGATTTAAAAAATGGTTTCTTCAGTCATACTAGTCTCCCGGGAATGTAAGTTATACCCACTTTACGTCAAATTTTCCCTTTTTTCCCGAACCGTATCTCCAACGAGCAACTGTAGGTAGGTGCCTGAGAACAGCCCAGGAACTTATAAACATCACAATTGGAAGGAGAATGGATGTGTTAGTTGATTCGACACACCCTACACCACCAACAGTGGAGTCCGCTTACACAGGCAGGCAGCCAGAAAGCGGGATACATCGAAAATCGTAACGCAACTTCAGAGTTCAGACTTACGTGACACGTTACTGAGCTTTCTTCCATATGATAAGCCAAAATATCTGTCCAACTTCTATCATACTTTACAGCGAACGAATGGGAGTGAGCAAAGCAACACACAACAAAATGTAACGTGACGCTCAATAGTGACGTTCTTCGAAAAAAGTTGCGTTGTGGAGCATACATTTTTTTGCAATGTCCTATTTTAAGGCGTCACGCAAAGTTATGGTTGGACTAGTTTCCTTACTCACAGCCTATGAAGGATCCGAGCTTGTGATATCGTTGCATTCTATCGTTGACTGTCCTGAGTTCTCTGCCTCCAGTCATCAAGATCAAGTTGTCTTGCATTCGCGATGCCTTTGTATTTATACCAGAAATTCGCTCGTCCCTTCGTTCTCACGCCAAGAGGATCGGATTGAAAGATTCTCATTGCTGGAGCTTAAAACAATAGCTTTTGTGGCCGAGCCGGTGCAGTCGATGCATTTATACCTTTCAACTCGTAGAATTGGCGATTATGTCTTCTCCTCCGTTCATCTTCCTGAATCATACATTCGAAGGCTTCACAAATCAGCTTCACGGTTTTGCTTATCGCACAGCTTTCAGATCCTTTAAGCAGGACTGGCAGGAAAAGAGTTTTGTAGAGCATGATTTTGGTCCTTCGAGTCAGGAGTTCTTGCGTCCAGTTGTTTTAACAATCCGATGTATCATCGGTTGCCAATGACTATTTGGGCAAAACGGCTTTAGGTGGGCACACAATGTGCTGCATAAGATCGACGACGTTTATTATTGTCAGTAAGCTTACTGATCGTGGCCCGTAGCGTTGTGGGTATGTGCGTCGACCCCATCCTCGACGTCGTAAGTTCGATTCCTGCTCTGTGCGACGAAAACAATGTTCACGACCCCACCTCTTTCGAGTCACTGACAATGCTCAAAGAGTATTTCCTGTCTAGAAAAAGCCTCTCAAACAAAGCCGTTCGGATTCGGCACTAAACTGTAGGTCCCTTCCACTCGTGAGAGACCAATATCAAGCACAACATGAGTGGTTGCTGAGAAGCTAGGCCCTGGCCTCCTATGGGCTGTAGCGCCACCCATATTATTATTATTAAGCTTACTGATCCTGCGCACAGGGTAAGGTCATGCAGGAAAAGGTCAGAATGGTTTATGATGCCCTCTTTAGCTGTTAACAATTGGATGCAAATGCCGCACCGCTCACTGGCTGTCGGCTGTCAGACCGACACTACTGAACAGTGTCGTAATTTGGTATACAGCACTAAACAAGACTACCAATGGCAGGGTATTCAATCGTGTGCAGAGGCTGATCTGCATCAGCGAAGCGCTGAAAAGTACACGGCCCTGCACCTTCCACCTCTACATATATTTGGCACCACATGCCTTACTTAATCTAAAATGTTCCCTCGGTCACCTTTGACTCAGCAGACCCTCATCGGTGTCATAACAAGACTGTGCGCGATTGGCACTCGCACTCACAGAATGGGTGCCACAAATATTGATTTCTGAAAAAGGTGCATGGATGGAGAGGAAGTAGAAACTACAAATCAGCTCATCTGCTCCTGTAATGCTCTGGTAAGTTGTAAGTTGTAAGTTGTGGGCTGTACACCAAGGAGCCTACTATGTCAAAAGTCTCAACGAGTTAAACAACGCCAGCATATGTCAGCTCAAACGCTTCATTGAAAGCTGAAACTGGTTCTGGTGTTAGGAGAAATCCCTCGACGTGGGGACTACCTTTGCCTAAGTGTGACTGCCTTCTGCGGTCAGCCACTTTAGTACGCCTAACTGCCCTTAGCCTGCGCATGTTGAAATTCTTCGTGACACTTCTTCATAATTTGTTCCATGGAGAAAAGAAGCCCACTGTCCTTAAGTGTATAAAGCAAGCGGCCCTCTATTACGCATCCCAGCCCGAAGATGGCGAATAAAATTGACTGACGTCAGCTGAAGCCACCAATGTCAGGGGTTCTCTTTCGCAAAGCCCCACACACCTCGACCACCACTCAAGCAAAGAGTCTTCCTTTCCAGAATGCCCTCAATCTGCCAACACCAGACAGACACTCCAGCTTCAACTCGCATTCCTTCACATTTAAGGACGCCCATCACTTTTGCGACAGCAACAGGCGATGCTCCTCATCTGAGATGCCTTACCTCCAGGGTCTGAAATTACCAAACCCTTGGCACTAATTTACGCGTAAGTGACGGTCAAAGAGTCTTAACTTCTTCCAAAGTAATTGCGGTCGTCATTCACCGGCGGTCATTATGGTCACGCAACATCGCCTCAGACACCACGGCCAACAGCACCATTTCCTTTCCAATGTATCGGCGGCTGCGGCCCTACTGAGCTACACCGCCGTCAGATAATTGCCCCCTCCTTCAATTTAATCACAATCATCCCAAGACACGCCAGGGGCCCAAGCGCCCGCTGGAAGCTGGTGGTGAGCCAGGAAGAAATAATTTCGATTCTGAAACCGGGCCACAGCCGCGCCACAGTCAAGTTCAATGGCCGCATCCGAGCAATGCACGCCGCCGAGAAAACACACACAAAAGCGTGAGAAACCTCCTCACCGGCGAACGGCGAACAATAGAAGCGACGTCATGGATAGACGCCGAGGTGCCACTTAATACGCGGCGGCACTGTGACACGAAGCGTGTCAGGCAATGTCAAGGCTATGCAAATGCACCCGGCTCCGAGGCAGAGCGAGCGCTGCGACGCGTCGCGGCAGTCCGGGCGGTGTTCGTTGGGTCAGCGGAATCCGGCGATATTTTTGCGCAGTTTATGCACGCGGCGGAGCAATTAAAATAGCGTTCTCCTATCTTGGGCTTATCTTTACGGAACTCATAAAAAATAAATTATTGCATCGCTAGGGCGGCCAAACAATCGCTTTGTTTTCGGAAGGAACGCTTTTATGGCGCAAAATAAATCTGCAGAGCTAATGGCCTGGGGGCTTGTTGGTGAACTCTAATAAATTTGGGGGCGCGTTGTTCATTGTCTTAGCGGTAATCATGACGCAATTCGATTCAGTGCGAGGAGGGTGGTGCGTGCGGAGGACTCTGGCAAGCGAGGGCAATTGTTGGAATAAAATGTGTGCCGGATTGTAAGCTGCTTCTGCAACTCTTGTGATACGACGTCCTTTGGGCACTTCATATTTTTCTCCTGAATGAACACACTCCATGTGGCGTCCTTCCTTCTACCAGCAATCCAGTGAACTCCCATTCCCCTCGGCATCCGGCAAATTCAGCTCGTTAAGCACAAACATGGAGTGCATGTCCGCTCAGCCCTTGACCAAGTCCAAGGAACCCCCGAATCAATACGGATTGCCCCTCATAATGGTCCTCGTTCCAGCGAAGTATGCAAATTCACTAAGCGCCCATTGTCCAGCTGAACGTCCTCTCATTCGATTGCACTCGCAATGCAAACGAATCCATCCATCTGCGGCGGGGCTGCAATCTAATCCCTCCCCATTGCCAGGCACCGCTTGGCGTCAAGCCAATTTGTCTGCAGAAGCGCTCGCTTATCTTTCGCCACAAATAAGATACTTTCGAGGTCTAAGTGCTGCTGCGGTGGGGCGGGGAGTTGGGGTGCTGGGGGATTTATTAAAGTTTTAATTGCAGCAGTTAGGACGGGATATTAGTCGGCTTTGGGCTCCACTCGAAATCCCCCAGATCAGTGACGCCTTGCGGATGCTCTCGCAGCACTCACTCGTAATAAAAGTTTCCGGCGCGGGACAGCGGCTTAGCCTGCCCTCCCAATCCCCCCAAAACTCTCGCCAAATCACATCGCAGCGAACTTTTACGAGCCGCGTACTCCTCGGATGAAATGAAAAACCCTCCATCAGCATTGTGCGGCCTCGCCTCGACGTGGGGCGCGCGCTTGCTGCGGAGACTGCTCGCACGTCTGCTGCTGACGCTACGCGCTGACATCTGAGGGAAACATTTGACTTTTCTTCATGTTTGCGGTTTGTGCAATTCGCAGAAATGAAATTAATTTGGATTCTCTTTAAGTCGAAGACGACGACGGCGGGTGGGTGGCTGAGTGGTGGTGGTCTGGGGTGAGCAAGGCGAAGCAAACATCACTCGTGTGCACATGCACGTCGAGTCGAGTGCAGGATACGTACGAATGTGCGACTTGGAGAGGGCTTCCTGGCTGCTCAGGCGTGTTTAGGTGAAGCGGTGAAATGCACCCACGTACCACGGGTGATGTCGTTGGCTTTCGCTTTGGCTTCGGCGATGGTGTTGGCATTTGGGGTTGAAGTTCTGTTGTGTGCATCGCCGCTGACATTGGAAATAATTATTCGCTTAAAGTACTTGTCCCTACTCGGTACGTAACGAGTATGTGTTGGAATGCCGTTCGTTGCCGACTCAGTCGAGGACTGTACCCTGTAGACACAACACGGCGACGGGCGTGTACCCGAGGATCCCTGAGGACTTATAAATCAGGAAGGGTGTTGCGATGGAATGTTCCAGTGCTCCACGAATGAAATTATACGGGAGTCGGGTGGCGGGATGAGGAATGAAAAATGAACGAATGAAATTTTTATACGCCCTCATCGCCGAGGTGCTGGAGCGCTACAAAGTCTGTGTGTGCCTCCGCACGGCGCAAAGGTGTGTGTGCGGGAACGGATGATTATCAAAAAGTATCACTTTCTCGCGCTTGTCAAAGGATTGAGTCTGTGCGCCGGGGATTAAATCATCCACAGTCGGTGCCGGGGAATGTGCAAATTTGTCACAGCAGACTGAGTGTCGTTTTCTGTGTTGTGTTTTGCCGTCAAATCACTGGCTTAAGCGACGGGATTACGGAGTGTGAAGGGCCTGACGGGGATTTATATTTCGCTGTGCTTCTGGAGCACATCGTTAAGATCCTTCAGAGGGAGCATTAAATAAACTCATTCGCAGGAACAACTGCGATCTCTGGTGTACTTCACATTGATGTGTCGCCTTCACCTTCGAGGTGAGTGTGTAGACCCGTTGGCGGGTAAACATAACAACACTTGTCGTGATGAGATTTGTTAATCCTTTTCAGCGAAGTGTCCCAAGTCCTGGTCAGGACTTGAGAGCCTCGTTTGGGATCAGAGCAATCCAGCGTGTGGTACTTTGCGCACGTGCAAAACAAAAGTGGTTTTAAAGAACTAACCGGCCTCTAGTCCGCGGGTTTATTTTCTCACAGGTGGACATGACCTTCAGTTTTATGCCGACTCCGAACGGACAAGTTTGAAAAGCTTTTTCTAGATATTAGATACTCTTTAAACTTTGTCATTGACTCGAAAAAGGTGTGGCCGTGAAAATTATTTTTGTTGCACAGACCAGGGATCGAACCTACGACGTCGGGGTTGGGGTCGACGCACATACCCACAATACCACGGGCCGCCATTCAGTCACGCAGCATGTATAATGTCGGCTGAAGTTTGGATTCCACTTGGTACTTAAAAACTTTGACTACTAACACATGAAACGCTCAGTAAAACCAACGATCAAACAGTCAAAGCGAAAACAATTCAACAACAACACCATCAGCCCAGTGTAGCTGATGAACGGGGAACACCTACAAATAATTCAAGCTTATTACAAAAACTACTAGTCGTTGGCGGAAACTATTTGAGCGTCCATGCGCTAACGCTTGTTTCTTTGGGCTCAAGAGGTAATTGAGTAATAGAGCCCTCTCTCTCGAAGGACCAAGTCGACTCTATAATACTGATAATCCCAGTCTTGCTATACTGCGCGGAGGCATGGACAACCTCGAAAGCTGATGAAGAATTCTTTAGTCTCTTTGAGAGAAAAGTTCTGCTTGCGATCATTCGCCTCGTTTGTGTTGACGTGTTCTGAAGGAGAAGATTCAACCACGAACTGTAGGGCTTGTTCAGCGACGAGCCTAGTCAGGCGTCTACGGATCCAACGCCTACGGTGGCTGGGCCATATAAAGCGAATGGACAACTCAGCTTCGGCTCGAAGAATCTTCCGAACCCAAAAGACAAGTCATTTACTGTTTTTCTAGTGAACATATTTGATGCTTAATGTTCGCTCCTGGAGACCTTCAAGTGAGACAATGGGTTGGTCAAAGGGCGCAGAATACTGTTGCCAAACAAAAAAACAAAAAAAAAACAGTCGATTTGACAGCGTTATCATGCGTTGGTCGTCTTTACTACCGCGTTTTGGCAATTAAAAAAAAAAGAAATACTTGACCTGCAGCGCCAATAGCGCAAGCATTAAATCCCCTCGGATTGGGCGCCAGAAATTTTGGAAGAAGATGGCCCAAATTATCGATACGCCCTCGTCAGCACACTGAATATGCATCTTTGGTCAGGTGAAACCCTCATGCGTTTCAGTAAACATCACATTATCCACACAATAACATGTCAAAGTCAATTGAGATCGCTACAGAGGCATGCTGCAGCGTTCTTTGGTCAATCGCATAGACTAGGCACTAGTTCCAATAAGAACGTGCCACTAGCCAGCTAGTTTAACAATTGGCTTGTGGCAACTCAATCCGATGAAAGTGTTATGTCGAGAAAAGATTCCCTAGATAGACAAGGGCTAAGTCATTGATATGTGCCAACAGCTTGACGTCTTAAACAGAGCGTCGAACTCCATACAAAAATGACTTTATCTTAGTTGAAACCAATAATACAATTTTCGAAATTTCGGCTGAAGACATTTTCGATCGCGTTAGTCAGAGCCTTGTTCAGTTGATATTCGAATGCGACTATCAAAAGTGCGACAGTCAATATTCGTCTTTGTCGATGTTATCCTTCAATAACGGTCATCATAATTCAAGATATGTATGTGTGCTTGGAGACAAAGGACCACACTTAACTTATGACGGACATGCATGCGAATTCACGAGGGCCACAGTATATCGCCTATAAGATCTTTTTTGCCGTTTTGTGTAAGAGCCTGCAACCATTCGTCAATAACCTGATAGCTCCAGTTCGGTTTCAGGCCTGGGAAGTCCACCATCGACCAAATATTCACACTTCGGCAGATCCTGGAAAAGACTCAAGAGATGCAGATGGACACCCACCACCTATTTGTCGATTTCAAGAACACATATGACAGCGCGAATATAGACGAGCTATACAGCGCCATGTCTAGTTTTGACATTCCTGCCAAACTCGTCAGGTTGTGCAGGATGACGATGGAGAACTCTCGCTGCTCCATTATGTGACTTCTTCAATATCATACTTGAGAAGATCGTGCAAAACTCAAACGCTAATACCAGAGGCACGATCTTCCAGAAGTCCGTTCAACTGCTTGCTTATGCGAGCGATATTGACGTGATTGGCCTAACTCAGCGAGCCGTCAATGAGGCGTTGGCATTGAAGCGGAAGCGGCTAAAATGGATCTAGCGGTGAATGAGGGCACAACGAAATTTATGCTGTGATCAAGAAAGGACACACAACTTCGACGACTCGGTCAGAACGTCACCATAGGCAACTACACCTGCAAAGTGGTATAGGACTACATTTACCTTGGCTCCCAAGTCATCCCTGTCCTGCTCTATGGCGCGGAAGCCTGGACTATCTCAAGAGCGGATGAAGAAGCCCTTGGTATTTTCGAGAAAGTTCTGCGTTCAATTTTTGGTCCTGTTGGCGTTGAAGAAGAAGAAGATCGTCCACGAACTGTAAAGGCTGTACAGCGACATGAGTCTAGTCAGCCGTCTACGGACTTAACGCCTTAGATGGCTAGGCCATGTTGAGCACATGAACTCCTAACCAGTGGGACAACGCAATAGAGGGCGAACACGAAGCCGATGGCGTACTCAAGTGGAGAAGGCCCTCAACCAACTTGGCATGCCAAATTGGAGGCAGCTAGCTAAGGATCGTGCCAGCTGGAGAGGCTTGTACATCTGTCAAGTACTTTTCATGGCTTTCTGAGTCCACGCGAGGAATTTCAGTCAAATCGTTTGATAAATAACGAAATTGTGCACAAGTGTGATGACCATTTGAAACACATATTTGAGAGCAGGATATATTCCTTAAACCTCTTTTGGTTGTGTTGACCCTCGGCTTGTTCCAGGATTCTTCCCGATTTCTTCTTTCTGGTTTTCTGAACTCTTCCCTGAGCGCATAAGGGTTCGGTTCGTATAAAAGGTTCCGATGGAGGGAATCAGCCATTTCTTTGCATTTTATCCCCGTGTGACTAGGTATTCAGCAGAGTTTACCCCTGTTGCTCCTGCTCAGCTTCTTAAGCTTTTGTAAACATTCCACGCCCTGTACTCTCGCAGGCTGTTCTTCTTCTTACTTTAATTCTCTTGACTAACGAAATGGACCGCAACATTTTTCTCCCAGCATAAAGTCGCACCTGTCACATGAATTCTTGTGACGCTTTGATGACAAAGTACTTCACATCAACACAATAAATGTCCAGCGTAACTATTTCATAACGCTCTTTGAGTGAGACTCCTCAATTTTTGACGATCGCACCCTTTCACAGCGAAACTCCAGACATGCAAAACGACACTATTTTCTAATGCCTGCCAGAATCACTTTCACTTTCCCAAGCCCACATCTTTTCGTCGGCTTAATGAGCATGTTAAAAGGCAAATATAATTAACTCTTAACAACTTTGTTAATTTTCCACTCTACAGCGTCTCAAAATGTTCGCGACTAAAACGTGTGAAGCTTTGGCTTGCCGCTTATTTCAGTTTATCATGCATATTCCGGCGTGTAATTCGTCTTGATAAGGAGCATGTTTATGTCAAGCAATATAAATTAAATGCGTTTAAATTAGGCACTCATATGGATGTCAAGTCGAGGAGATCCGAACGAACTGTGATGACTTCATGTCTGTCGCGCCTCCGTCTGGAAAAGAATTCGTGACAAGAAACTTGATTCCCTACCAAGCTCTGGTGTGATTTCAAAGAAGGTCTTATGGCGGATTCCGTGAATCAGAACGGTTTACAAACAATACTCTTGAATCTCAATCGCTCCTCGCACAACTCAATCGAATAACATTTTCCAGTGACTGGGTCTAAAAGTGCTCCGAAAAGACTTTCGCCGTCCCTTTGCTGGCGGTGGCTGTTGCCCGCCTGGAGGGGAGCACCATTTCTGTAAACAAAACCTTTTCCGCCTCACGGACATGCCCACCCTCAGCCACTGCCATCGGCTCCCTTGGAGTCGTTTACAACCCGCAGGATCTTGAGAGAAAAAAAGAAATTAAATCGAATCAGGCTCAAAGTGACTCCTCGTCAGCACCACACAAAGTTACTTTTGATTTCTTTCGGATTCCAGTTCATTATGAAAGCAGCACGTGTGCAGCAAAACAGCAAAAGGGTTATCAAAGGCAACAAGAATAAATTGAAGAAGCCTCGCCCGAGTAGACATCCTTCTCGGTATACAAATGCAATAAATAGCCTTTGCCGGGATTCATGAAGCCGTTCCCGGAATCTCCTTATCGTCCCCAGCCAGATAATAATATTTCACCTTCCCCCGGCCCAGCCCGGCCCGGCCACTCGCACGGGGAATCTTCGAATGACAAACGAGCAGCCCTTGGATTGGTAATTACGAATATTTTCGCATCGCAAGAACCAACGGATACCCTCCATCAAATGATTTACTTATCCACGACGAGACACAATTATACAGCTCGCACGTGAGGTGGAGCTCGTGTGTACGAGGGGTGAAATAATACGAGGCGCATAACTCAGGGAAATTGAAACAGAAAATGTTTGTGATACTCGTCTGCACTGCCAGTCGGTAGCCGACGACGGTCCTTTGAAGTGCGCCAACATGAATAATTAGAAGAGAAACGGCTGAATTTAAGCGCATTACGCTGGGAATTGAGGCAAATCATCAAAACGACGGGATGGCCGTGTCAACCCTCCGACCATTCGCCATGCTCTTGGGGGCGACTTTAGGGTTCCGCATTGGCTTTGGAAGGAGTCACTGGGGAGTGACTTCGGAAGTCGAATGTCAAGTGAATGAGGATACAAGGGGACTGCCATTTTAGTGACGAGTTGCCAAGTGTTTGATTAGCCACAGAAATTAGTCGGAGTCAAGGTCCTCTTCAAAATGTTTGGAACATTGCCACCTCCAATTGACTCAGAAGTTTCTGATGAAATCGTTGAATCAATGGTTTAGTTTTTTTTCCCAAAAACTGGCCCAGTCCTAAATTCCCTGCATAAGGTTTCGAAAGAGATTCACTAGGGGAGTCTGACTCCACACGCCATGCCATTTAAAACAACACTCTTTTTTTTGCCTTTTTCGGAACTGCCCCCGTACCGAAGATATTTTCTTAAAATGTCCAAGTTTTGATTGTGCCCAAAATAAGTGAGCTGACAGCAACAACTTATGGATCTTGGTTCAGTCTTAAACCTAGTCTGAAGCGTCACTGTTCAGAATGGCCTGAATATTCTCACAAAAGCCCACGATTTTTACTGTGATCCAGATTAGATTCCATTTCTGACGGTTCACACGGAGTACATCCAGAGTGTCTAGATAAGAACGATGGGAAAAGAAAATTAAATGACTCATCAAACGTTGTGATACATGAAATGATGGTTGACTTTATTTTAAAGCAATATTCCTTTCATTTTGTGTGGAATAGCGCAAGATTCAAATGGCCTCCCCATTTTCACTTACAATCCTTTCGGAATGCAATTCAGGCGATGAAGAGACAGACAGATTCTAATTATGTTTGAACTTTTGCTGGTCTGTACCGTGCGTCTCGAAGGGGTTAAGCAGTCGTTCCAATATGCACAGAGTTACTACTGCCACAGACTCTCGACTGTTGTCCTTGAGCGTGTGAAAAGTCTAGGATAGACTAAGGACTTGAAGCAATCCCAGAGAAAATAATCGTATGTTTGTGAGATAATTCAGTCCAGTCCCAGAATAAGCACTTTTTCCAGAACTTTGAGCTCTACCCCACCTTTGTAATGTGCATCACCGTCCTGTTGGAAGCACAGCTCAGATATATCGAAATGTTTTTCAAGCACCGACCATAGAAAACCGGCTTACATCGCTTAGTACCAGAGCCCATTGGCAGAAATCAATGAGGTCTGATGATGCCAGCATGTCATAAACCGCTCAAAACGTGTCAGTCTAGGACGATGCATTTGTACTTGGTCAAACCTTTGTGGATTGCGTTCGCTGCAAGAATGCCAATTTGCCTGTAGGCATAGTCTGTAGTCATAGCTGTGCTAAGAACAATGCCTGTTCAGAGCAGCTGACTCAGAGGAAATTCAGATCTTCGTCTGAGACCACAATTTTGGCAGAGACATCCGCGAAACAAGTCGAACTGACACTCTTGGATTTTTCTGAACTTTCCGTCGTGTACTTCATCATTTCCCAATAAATCCCTGCTTCGGTGTATAAAGTGCTAAAAGCTACTCTATGCCTTTGGTAAGTATAGGCCAATTGTGGTACCACGCGAATGGACTTACTCCTACTCCTGAAACCAGCGCTTGTTTGCAACAAAGCAGCGTAGCTGGCGTACACTTAAATGGTTTCTGTCGGAAAACGCTGCAGTTGTCAGAGAGACAGAGAGCTTCAATGAGAGGATAATATGGAGGAACATTGTAGGCTCCTATAACCACTCGTCTTCGCTTCGTCTGTATAGACAAGCAGATGATCGCCCAGGTCAGACATTTATCGCCATCTGTATGTGAAGCCTGTAGAAAGATTTTATTTTCGAAGACGCCTTGGTATAGTAGGCGATCGGTTCCGTTGGATTGGAAGTTGAATTTCTGAAGTATGGTTACCCGACCGGTGATAATTTCGGATCACAATCGAAGTGTCTTAGGGTCTGCTTCAGCAGGATATGGTGGGGGTGTGTGAAAGTGCATCAGCCGGAATGGTTTTCAACGCGACATATGTAGGCTAGTCCTTGCACCTGGTTGAGTGCATTGCAGTTGAGAGTCTCAACTTGAGACTTTTGCTCAATGCAATGCACTATTGTCGGTGTTGGTCTGACGTTGGAACATATAATTTAAGAACTTGCTCACGGTATTACCTGCACAGTACATACTGCCATGTACAACAATGGCAAATGGAAACTTGCGATGCGGATTTACAACAGAGTCGGATAACATAATAAAACATTTCCACACAAGCGAAGTAATGCACGATGAAGTGGTAAATCGTACAAAGTATTTCTATAGCTGGATGTCATTTGTAACTTTGACATGTCCGCCTTGTTGTCTGTTTCTAATTAAGAATCATCTCAGATGCCACCTTCATTTAGGCTTTGTAATTTAAAGCTATCTTCTTTGAACTTGTAAACTCCTAGAGATTGTTACAATTTTAATTTGTATTCCAAAGTTAACGTACGAGGGTTTTAAAAAGGAAAAATTATTTATGTAGCAACACAGTTCACAAAAAAGTCTGAATGAAAACATCTCTTTGCCACCCACCGACATGATTAGAAAAAGTGCATCTCCACCGTTTTTTTTCCAAACTCAAAGTCTTCCATATCAGTAAAATAAGTCGAATCGACACTTCTGAGTAGTCTTCGATTCTGGCGGCTACGGCAGCTAGGTTAGGTTAGGTTAGGTTGTAGTGGCTGACTGCTGCAGAGCAGTCACACTTAGGCCAGAGTAGGCCCATTGTGATACCACGCGGATTGACTTCTCCTAACGCTGGAACCAGTTGGTGCTGCTGATGAACCGATTTAGTTGGCCAATGCTGGCACTTTTGAGCTCGTTACGGCTGCTGAAGTAGTAGGCTCCTAGGTGCAGGAACCTACGACTGGCAAGAGCACTGCAGGAGCAGAGAAGGTGATGAGTATTCTCTGCCTCCTCTTCATCCATGCAACTTCTACAAAAATCATTATATGGAGCACCCATCCTGCGAGCATGAGTGCCAATTACACAGTGCCCGGTTATGACTCCTATGAGGGTCCTTAATGAGGGCTTGCTGAGTCCAAGTAGACGGAGTGACGGTTTTAGGTTGAGTGATGGCCAGATTTCACACATTTCTGGTACGCAAATTTTGACCCGTTGTGCTCGGAGTGTGTAAAAAGCAAAACGAACATGCTCGCCTCATGAAATAACTTGATACGGCAGCTATGTTGTCATCATTTCCTACCAGTCCCCTTATCTAGCTGGTGACTTAACTCAGTCAAGAGTGGCTGGCTGCTTATAGCGATCACTTTTAGGGCAAAATACATTCGTATTCCTGCATCCCTTTGGTCCCATGTAGCAAAGCAGTGTAGCTGGCTTATATTGAAATGGTTTGAGCCAGAAAAACTTCTTTCGCCCGCCTACACTTTTAACTCATAAATTCCGACAGATTGTTGCAAATTCGACTTGTAGTCCAAACTTAGCGCAGGAGAAGTTTCAAAAGGAAAAATCATTCATTTACCAACTTGGTCTGAATTTTATATTTTTCCCAGAAAATGCTTATTACTCAGTCAACTAATGGAAAGCATTTTTCGCCTCCCACAAAAAGTCCATCACCATCAACCATCTTCCACCGAACTCACAGTCTTCCATACGACGAGCAAATGCTCGCAACCACTGCGGTCCCCTTAATGTTTTGCATTCTTTTCCCCGTACATTTGAGTCCACCCGTGTTACCCCGTCAACAACAGACTTTCCAGCTTGTAAAGGATGGAATCCATAAACTCGAAAAAACACGCACATGTGTGCGCTTTCCACTTAGCATGTATTATTCAAAATGAAGAGCACCGCTCAACCCTTGAAAGGAGAATTCGGGAAATGCATACTTTCTGGCTTTGGCTCAAAGGACTGAGGGAGTTGCCATCCAAAGTCGTGGTTGTTTATGCAAAGTGAACTAGGGGGCACGTCCTCCGGCGGCGGTGCGCGTTTCCATCGACAGTTGGTCGCGTTTGACAAGAAGGACGTGGCATTTTCTACCAATTAGGAACATCCACCCAATTTATGCTGTTTCTGTGCGTTTGCCTCAGTCGCTCATTGCTGTTGAGACATGGATACGGCTAACGAAATGTTGATTTTTAATTATTCAACCCTCGGTCTTGGCCTTCAGAAGGGCTGTGACACCTTCGACGTCATGCGACGTTGAATGATGTCTGAAATGAGTCGCTTCTCGAGTGACATGAAGTGCTTCTATTTTTGTCAAATGACTTGTAAACGCAGGCGGGTGAGACAAGTGAGCACTGTGCTGTGTTGATGGATCGGATGGAATGGGTTGGTTGAAGACATGTCATGGAAGAGATTCAGGACCAGTAAAGCGGCAATGGGAATATCTGAACGTAAGATTAAATAAAACATGCGCGACGCGTCTACCAGTCATCTTTTGAAAAGGACTTTCCAATTATTTAATTTTAGGCGAGGACAGCGTAGTCACAGTCAATCGGTTCGACTGATGAGCTACGGTGGTTAGATCGTCGTGTGCTTCCAACTGCTGCCGAAAGGTGAGCGATGTTAAGCGATCCAGAGGATTTTTTGCCTTTCGGGAAGAAACAATCCTTTCATGTCGTCGTGATGGTCTTCTTCTTCTTTGTATGGTGCGACAGTTTGCGTGGATCTAGGCCTCTGGCTAGCTGTTTTCAGTTTCGCGTACCAAGTTGGCCAAGGTCCTTCTCCACTTGGGTGCGCCACCTTATGCGCGGGCGTCCTCTGTTGTGTTGCCCCACAGGTTCCGATTCAAAGTAGGTGCACTCAGGTAAGGTGACTCTAGCCTCTCACTGGCGATTGTTTGGTTACTTTGAGCGGGCTTTGAACAGAGATTGTTAACCCGACAGAGTCACCTTCATCGCGTCACCCTCAGGCGCAACTGCATGGCTTATCAAATTGTTTCAGTCCCAGAAAAAATAATCGGATGGTGTCCATTGTATGGCTAATCTACTTTTATCCAAGTTAAAATAATAATGATGGCCAATCCATAGTTCTCCTTTAAAATATCGTTCCTACTCAAAGCTCAAATTGATGTTGTCTTCCCGGCTGTGATAGGAGGTTCATTATAAATCTACATACAACATACTTCCGATTAAAACAAGAAAAGTGTCATCAACCAGCCTCTTCCATCAATTATCTGACGTTATTTCTCCACATCCATGGAGAGGCACCCAGTTTGACATCACAAAGGCACAGCCATGAGTCACCGTCCAGAGCTAGTCACCACAGTGCGTGGCCTTGTGAGTAGGTTCGCCGACTCCTACGCTCGTTATTAGGGTTCAATGTCCGACACGAACAAATCTCATAAATCAACGTTTAAACACATTCTTGAGTCATGTTCCCCCCACTAGCACGCTCAACTCAAATGGGTGCTTGCGCTGGGGAGCGTCTACTTCTTTAAGACACCGCCACAATGCTTTACAGAATGACTATTTTACCATATTGATATACGAAAGATGAACGATAAGCACGATTACGGAGTCAATTATTAGTCTCTCTCTGACAGAAAAATCCAGGCTGAGAGGTCCATTCCATTCGGAAAATCGTTTCTCAGTGGTTTTTATTGGGTGATAAGCGACCGACATGTAAAGGCCAAACTGGCAATCTACCGTCCTTGTCGAAGTTGACATAATATCTGTAGACATCAGTTTTTGATGGTCAGTACGGGGTACCAGCCCATAGAAAATCATGCCCCAAAACTAGTTATTCCACACAATAATCATTTTAGCTGACGTGGAGCCGGTAACACATTTTACCTCTGCCTACGCGGCTCTTGCTAGAGCCAAACAGCAAGAGCTTGCTTGACCCTCCTTTAACTCTTTAAAAAAGGGATATTAAGGAACTAATATTCTTCTTTTTCTACATCAGTTACCTACTCCACTAAACAGTCTCAGAGTCACTGCCTTCCTCCACCTCCCGGACAAACGATTCGAATTTAAAGGAACCGCAAGTAAAACAAATATTTCATATTATTTTTAAGTGCTAGTTCACCAACAGGTCCACAGTTCTCTGGAAGCTCTCTCTCCCTCTAGTATCATTTATACAAACTTACCCTTAAGATCCATGACAGAATATTTACCTAATGCTTCCTTTTTTCCTTCATTTCGTTTCAGATTGCTCAGATGTAAATTCTTTTGGTAAGTAACGATCTTTCTTCACACACATTCTTGAGACCTTCAGGGAGCGCTTGTCATTCCTTAAGAAAGGGTTACTTTGTATGATTGAAGCGACTTGAACCTGAAAAGTCTATTGCTAGTTAGGTACTACTGAGTAAGAATACTGAGTAGAACGTCAAACCCATGAAGAGATGAATCTGATTCACGAAAAAACCGACGGAGCCCTTTCGTTAAAACGATAAGCCTTTTTCAGCAACACCGTCACATCTATCTTCCTTTAGGAAACAAGCCTAAAATGGAAAATAATGCTCATGGAAACACATGGCAGTCTCTTAAGCAAACACTTCCTTGACTACGTGTCAACAGTTGAAACTGACCTGTTGAAACTATTGAATTAAGAAAGATCAAAGAATCATGTGAGCCCATGTAACACTCGGCAATCATTCCTAAACTGGTCTTTAAAAGCTGCCGAAGGATTTCTCTATCAATCCCTTTGGCATGAACGACGATAAGTTTCATAATAAATCGACATCTGCTCTGCGCAGGCTTTGTAAGGAACTGAAACCAGTTCCTCCAGAAGCACTCCTTGAAGAGCAATATTCTTAAATAGTGTTTAACTGAAAAGCGCCCTGGACGTAGGTGGTCTCAAGGCAGTAATATATCTCCCATTAGAGCCACAAAGAATCATTAATCTAGCGATCTCTGCCGGAGCTGCGGAGATGAGGTAGAAACTGAGACGATCCAACATCTGCTTTGCTACTGGCCAGTTCTCCATAATCGGCGCCTAGCTTCGCAGGGCCATAGATTCTTGACAGAGACTGCGGACTTAGTGAATGCAGATGTATGGGGTCTTCTTAAATGTTAAAAGAGCACGGGAATGTTTCAACTACCATGCGTTATGACAAGTTAGAATAATTGTGTACTCCACAAATGAAGGGATTCATTATGGGCGCCTTGACCTCCGTTGACATCTTGTCCAGGGTTTAATCTAGGACCTGGTCCCACAGGTTCGGTGAGAAAAATAAATAATTTCGAAGCTACAAAACGCCTCGTATATGGATGATCTTACCGCTGACGACCCTAGCAGACGACAATAATTTTCGAATATGCACTGTGGAATGTCAGGACGGTTAACAGGCCATAGAAAAGGAAAGGCGACCCACTAGCATGCGACTTTTTAATATCATTCTCGAGAAGATAGTGCGGAACTCAAAAGTCAACACCAAAAGCACGATCTTCCACAATCCACAATCTGTGTAAATGCTCGCATATGCCGATGACATTGACAACGGACTGCCAGTGGGGCGTTTGTGAGCATCGAGATGGAAGCGGCCAAGATGGGGATGGCGGTGAATGAGGACAAGACAAAGTATATATTAAAGTCGATAACTTTTTATTTTCTTTTTGTTTCAAATAAAGTCTTGCCGCAATCGCAGCTCTCTCAAAAGTAATCTTATTTTTGCCTATTCTAATTCCTTGATGTCGATGAGCAATGGCCTTCACACGATCCCGTCCCACGGTGGTTAATCGGCGACGCTCACACTATGGTGTCGGTTTGCTCGGTTCAAACGCTGCCCTAGCGTCTGGCTGTTTGCACATCTGGCGTCTGGCTGTTCAAGTCTGCGGCGTGCGTACAATGTGAGAGCGTTTTAACTTATATGCTGTCTACGAAAAAGGTCCACCAACACCGACGTCTTGGACAAAACGTCACTATAGGCAGCTATAACCTTGACTTAGTAAAAGACTTTGTCTACCTAGGCTCCGAAGTTAATACAAACAATGACACCACCGAGAAGATAAAACGAAGGATCACGTTGGCCAATGGCTGCATTTTCGCACTCGGAAGGCCTTTGAGGAATAAAGACATCTCTCGAGGAACCAAGATGGACCTTGATAGTCGCAGTCATGCTGTATGGCTTATTCGGTCCCGTATGTGAGGATGGTGTTTGGAGGAGGAGACTGGTAGACGAGCTGTACGGTCTGTACTGCGACATCGACCTGTCAAACGAGTTCGAATCTCTCGTCTCAGATGGCCAGGTCACGTCGAGCGAATGGACACCAAAGCTCCGGCCCGAAAAGACTCCAACCCCGATTGACAACGCGAGAAAGGAAGACCACGGCTCCGGTGGCGCACGCAGCTAGAAGGGGACCTGCATAAGTTGAACGTGCGTGTCTGGAAGCAACTAGCACAAGACCGAGCTAGAAGGAGAGGCATGTTGGCCGGGGGGACCTAACCCTGGACTGTAGAGCAAGCCAAAGAAGACCTCCGGTGAACCATCACATTCCCCTTCCTAAAGCTAACCTAAAGGCATAATGACCCTGAGTGGAGCTAGGTCCTCAAGACAGCAATACAAGTGCCTATTTATGCCTTCTCAAGAGAAGTTTTTTCTGTCTTCAGGGAGTCAGACGCACCATCGAAGGATATAAGATGACGGCGTCTATCCCCGCTTTCAAGTAAGCCATGCCGAAAGAGTGTGCACAATTTTTCTCCTCAATCGGCGTTTCCTTGGGTTCAAGACTAAACTGTGTAGCAGAGCAATCTCTCTCGAAACACAAGCTGGTTTCTTCTGACTCTGTTTGCTTGATGGCATGCGGAGAAGAGTATTCAATCACGATCCTTATGGGCTGCAAAAGCGTCAGGAGTCCATACAGCCGTCTACTGAATAGCCCGCTCCAGTTCGTTGTATTTTCACATAGCAGATGACGCCCATAATGTCGATGTTGGTGAGAACTGCAGAAGGACCTACAAAAACGTCGGGATGGCGTAGTCGGTTGTGATGACAGCCCTTATTAATTTGGGGCCCCTGTTTGAATCCAACTGAAAGCTGAAGTTAATATGCCCTTTTTTTAAAAATCTGGTCCAGTCACCATTTGCCGTTGGGATTGAATTAACAGCACTGGGTATCAGTGGACCAACAATGGTCTCAAACTTAGCGTAAGTAGCTGGAGAGCTGCAGGTCCATGCCGTACTGTAGTGCCTCAAGAAGAAAAAGAAGAGTCCTTGTCGTACTTGTTGTCCACCTGAGTCCTTCACAAGAGAGGACAATTCTGCGAAAAGACCTTTTCTGCCTTTGATCTCGTTAAATCGAATGCAAAAGGGAGTCACATGTGAATTCACTCTTTAGGTGCCACCCTTCACTCGGACTCGGTTCTTCTTTTCGAACACCTTTTCCACAGAAAATCCCGCTTCCATTGCATCTCCCAGTCACCAGTCACATTCTCCTGTGTGCGTCCTCCTTCGAAATCCCCACAAACCAAGTCTTTGGCTGTTTTCCCGTGTAAAGGCGATGAGTGCGCAAAAAAATATTCCAATCGTTCTTCCTTAGAAATCACTGCCAATTCAAAGATAACGCAATTTTCTCCGCCTCGTCGCCTTGAGGATTGAGCTGAATTGCATATTTGTAAGTCGGCCAGGACTGAAGGGCTGGCATCAAACCGCCGAGAACGAGGTCAAACGGCCTGCCTGTCATTGCTCTCTGCCGAAGGCAGTACAGTTCGGCGGCCTACCCATCGAACCCTAAAGAGGCCACGTCTGAGATTGAAATCCATTCAAGTGGCAAAGGCGCTGACTTGCCTGGAGTTGTGTTTCTTTTTAATTTTCTCCTAACGACCATGATCTGCGAGCGTCAATTGCGCGCGCCCTGTCCCGTGCCCGCCGGCAGTGTAATCTCCAATTAGAATCAATTGAAACAAGTTTGTCCCGCGATTAGTTCCGTGAAATGGCACTCCGGAGCCTCGCGGCCTGCCTAAGACCTCGTTTCCTTCGAACGGCCGCAGCCCACCGCACAGCGTCGGTTTCTAGCCTCAAAATGGCATCCAGCAAGCACCGGAGCCGTTCCGTGCGCATCCAAGAATCTGCTATAACTCGTTGTTTCCGCCGAGATGTAATTACGCGTTCCCTGTAATATCGCGGCTCCGCAACCACCCTCCGCGGCAGCGCGAATAAAACCATCGCGGGGATTCACTTAGTTTCAACTGCCATCGTTGGAGGCGCGTACCCTGTACACGCGGTTCAGCTTGTGGAAGGCATTTAATATCTTTTATCGTTACGACGAGCCTGCCACGGCGATGAGATTGAGTGCTTATAAACTGGTTGATATTTACCTGTTTCCATCGACGCCACTGCTGCTGTCAATGCAAATTACCGCGCCACACCGAGGCGGTCGGGGGAAATTTAATGAAGATTTGCTGAAACGAGGAAGACATCATCGCGGAGCGCTAAGCCGAGAAAATTTGTTGAACTTCACGGGCTGGCACTTCGCGTTCGGCGCGAATGGTTACAGCCCCCCGAAGGAATGTCGGGCGTCGGGCGGTGTGGTGAATACCGCCGTTTCCATCGACCCAATTAGCCAATTAACGAGTTCTTCTTCGGTGTTTGCTGAGACTTGATGGCAATTGCCAAGTCATTGTTGGCCTGTCAACTGCACCGTCGGGGGGACGTGGTGTGTGAGTGGAAACCTGAGAACACCTGCAGTGGGTCCCTCAGCTCGGATGTGGTTCAATGGTCTTTGTTGCAAGTACTTTTTGAAGGGAATCATTTGAGTTTTTTTCGCTCAGGGCCAACTGCATGCGACGGGGATTCTGATGAATTTTTTCCAGCATTTATGCTGACAGTTGCAGAAATGAAGTTTGAAGTCGTTTTTCCCTTCGTTTTTCTGGTATGCACTCGTATTTTTTTTGTCTTCCCCGTTTTCTCACTTTTCATTGTCAACCCGGTGATGTATGGGGGCAGTGAGCGACGCTACATTAGATTCACATTGGTTTTATGATGCAATCGGTTGGGGTTTTGCTCAGTTTTGTTGTTTTGTGGCTGTCTTATTTTCAACTATGAGGGTCTTGCGTAAGGCGCCTCTAGTTCCATACATCCGACTGATAAAGTGTCCCTTTCCAGCTGGGTACGCTATCGGAAGCCTGCTACCATCTTGTCCTTCGGCGTTGGACTCAAAGACTTTCCGGGCCAGAGCACTGGTGCTCATACTCTCTACATGTCATACCTAGTCATCTGAGACCATCATCGAGTCAGTGAAATTCGTTTGACTAGGCCAATGGCGTTATAAAGCTCGTACAGTATAGTTCGTCGATTTTCCTGCAAACGACCAAAAATCCCTTCTTCCGCATTTGATATTGTCCATGTTTCTGGGCCATGTAGCACGATAGGGAGCAAGTTCTTATAGGGGCATGTACTTTATCTGACCTGCATGCCTACGTTCCTCAGGTGTTGCCGTTTGAGTTATTTACGAACTTTTTGAGAATGATGTTAAAGCAGTAGCACGCTCTTGACAGAGAAACAGGCATTGGTTGTGGTCAGCACTGACTATAATTCCAGTACGTAATTATCCCTGCAGCTTGCCCTTCGATCTTTTCGAATTTGTCATGTTCTTTCTACCTGTTGGAAGAGTTTCTGATCAATATTGCTGCAGTAACATCCCTCGATCTCCTCTGTCGTTCCCTTATTAATGCTGTAGGTCTCTTTTCACGGCCTCTTCTTTCTTTATTGCACCGCTTGTTATGCTTCTTTGGCACTTGCTGACATTCATCATCGCATCAGACGTTTCCTTTTGGTGGCTAAGCCAAACGCAGTACATCAGTTGCGGATTCTAATGGCTCCTTTGCAATACTGCCACTGGTCTTGAGTACTTGATGTCGGTGGAATGAGAATTTGTGACACTCGAAATTGGATATTACAAGACCATGCTAATAGCATTCGTAGACCCGAGTATTCGTATAGGGAATGCGCCTGCGTGCTGTGGGTGGCACTGCAGCCTGTAGAGGGCCGCGTTTTAGCTTCTCAGCAACCACGCGTGTTATGCGTGCTATTGTTCTCTCACGAGTAGAAGGGACCTACAGTTTTGTGGCGACTCCAAACAGACAAGTTTGATAAACTTTTTCTGAGACCTTGAGCCTACTAAGCTCGGTCCGCCTATTCAATTTGAAGGAATAGAATTTCTCCCATTTCTCAGCTGGCTCCGTAGATCAGCGGTGTTGGTAGGTTTAGTCTGGTCCTTTCAAATCGTGTATTCTGCGTCTTCATCAATGTCCTTACAATGTGGACAAAGGCAAGAGCTATCGTACCCGAATCTCTGAGGATATTTCCCATAAGCCCTGTGGTCCGACAGAAACTTCAAAATTTCGTGTCTTTTTGACTAATCAGTACTCATCTTAGTAAAGATTCTCAATAAAACGGTTTTTTTTGCTGAGTTACATTTTTCTTCCGAAAGTTGGTACGTGTGCTTGCGTCCATTGTATTAGATGTCAAAATACAAAATATTCGAATGTGAAAAATAAGTGAAATTTAATTCTTAAAAGCAGAGAAAATTTACAAATAGTGGATAGCCAAACAAGCAATATGAATTATATTTTTTTATGATAATTAAACAGTGATGACAGTGAAATGTTGCTAAGTAGTTTTAATCCGGTAAGTTGTCTTCACGAGAAAAATCTTTCAACATCATATTGGGAGCCATAAACGACTTTGCCTTGCCTGCTTGAAGTCAATTCATTCGTAATATGTATACGGAAAAGTGTATAAAAATGACCTCTGAAAACGTCGCTGAGTGTAACATAAATCGTTCCACTTTTGAATGCCTTCGAACGAAAGGGAGAGAATGAAACCGACGGGCAATCATCGTTCCCAGTTGTTCACTTGTGTGCTGTGCACCTTTGTCATCCCTTCCCCACCGTCGCCACATTCACCTTCTACCAGGTGACACACTCAGAAGGACAGAATGAAGCTATTAAACTGTTTCACGAATGAAAGGATAAGCAGAATATCGGTATTTTCATTTTTTGTATACTCTGCCTTTCTGTTTCCCTCCGTGTGCTTCCTTGTGGCACAATTTATCAGAGAGATGAAATAGATTCCGAAATGTGTGGCCATTCTGTGGGGGCTCCCCTCCCTTGGCTGGCCGGGATGGCGGTTCCAACTGCATCCGCACCGTCGGGCAATATTTATGGCTTGGAAGTGATTCACATTGTTTCCACACAGATGGCAGAAGTTGACTTTAAATTCTAAAATCCCTTGCATTCCTGCAATGAATCCGCACCCGCTTTCTCTCTCCGTTCAGTCATTTGTTTGCGTGCATGCGGGAGAGGAGAGACGAGGGCAATGGAATCGTAGCCTGCCGGCTACTAGAGGCTATGAAAGGACATCGCAAGTGAGGCTTAACATGAGCACCGAACAATGGTTAGTGCTCGTGGAATGGAAAAACGAGGATTTCCCTTTGAGAGTCGAAGGCACAAGCAAAAATAAGCGGCCATTGGACGCACTTTTCATGTGGCAGTGGAAGCTTAAGGGATTGCAACTTTTACTCCACTTTGTCATCGTTGTCGCGGGGTTAGTCGTTTTGTTTGAATGAACGATTTCAACTTGTGCTCCAGGGATGTGTTCGTTGAATGACGTTAAATTGCATGGAGTCTATGGAATGCAGAGTGGTGGATGGCTCGTTGGTCAGTCGCTTTCATATGATGCGGCGGAAAGTGGTTCAAAAAAACTGACTACGAGGTGGTCATTACTTGACGTTTCCAGATGACACCAGTCCTGCGGGTACCTGAAAGTTAATCAGTGAGAAGAGGAATTTCCTTGGCACCATCAACGGATGGGGATTTGCCTTTTCAGACTCTCCGGGGATGTAAGAGTAGAAAGGTGGTCGACAGGTCCTTTTTTCTGGATGTCATCAGCCCCATTGACAGAACGCTGTCATTAAACTGAAGACATCAAGGCCTTTCGAAATGTCATTCAAGAAAAGAATGCTCTTGAGTGGGGCAAAGTGGGCTGGAAAGAGCCTTTCATGGTCGTGTCTCTGAACAGAACAGAGCCTCCGAAAATATTCCTAAGCGAGTCATGCTAAGTAAAGCAATTGGTTACCTCACTTAAGCATCATTGAAAATGGCAACAAAACAGTGAAAAAAAAGCAGTGTCTTGTCTCAGGTGTCTTCTTAATCACTCGCACGGAGATTCCATCCCTTAACAGGGGCGGGTCTTACTTCCATGTTCCGCGCTACCTAGACCCCACTTTGGGTTGATTGGATTTCTTTATTTTAAGCTTGGTTCTTCCTTCTGTACTCTTTACCATGAAACTGGCCGAAGGTCGAGATTGTTAAATGAGTCAGTCCTTTTCAAGTGCTGCCGAGACAGTGGCTTCAATTTAATAGCATGAATGTTTAAGGCACAATAAGCCATGAAGTCAAGTCAGATCTGGGGAATATTTCGTACATCCTTTAAGAAACGTAGATATCAAGTACTTTCATTTGAAATTTAGATCAATAAAAAGCAAAGTAGACAGGACGGAGAGATGGGGCACACCAGTACACACACCTACGGCTCGACTGATTGGCAAAAAAATGGTTTTCCATCGAAACCGATAGGATAGATGAAAAGGAAGAAGAAAGGATGTATTGGATCCGGGCTAGCGAATTTGTACATGTAAAGGGTATCCACTAGAGCCTTAGACGCTATAAGTCAGACAGCACTTAAAGCACTATCGTTTAACCTAATGGATTGCAAAATGTCCTACTAAAGTACCTCCTGCCGACTTTGACTGGATGAAACATTCGAACACATTTTTTGTGAGTACTCGGCTCTACTACTCTGGTAAGGGAAACTTATTTATTCAGTGTGGAGATACTAATTTTAAGTAGTGAAAGACTTTGTCTACCTAGGCTCCGAAGTCAAAAGGAGTATCGCGTTGGCCAATCGCTGCATTTCTGCCCTCGGAAGGCCACTGAAGAATAAAGCCATCTCTCGAAGAACCAAGATATCCCTATCTAAGACCTTGCTGTATGGCGCAGAAGAGACGGACGAGAATATTCTTGTTGTATGGTAAAAAGGCGCACTCTGTCAGAGTTGAGGTTGATACAAAACGAAAAGCACACCAGGCAGAATTTGTCTTCAGAGCTGACAGCATGTGTCATTGCTTGAATGGAAGACGATGCTTATTTTTTTAGACAAATAACCAAAGAAGAGATCTAATTCTTTGCCGTTGAGGCATTAGGCGTGTTGTTTTGATTTGTCAGTACTCAGCTTAGTAAGATTTTACACAGGAAGCAACAACAAAACAACTTACTGAGTTAAAACTACTTAGTACAATTTCACTGTCACTGACTAGGACGCGTTGAAAAATCTCATTCATAGATGGCGCCAGAGGAAACTATTTGTTTATTAAAGGTTGATATAACTAAATTATTTGACACTTGTAAGTGTTTACTTGTTGATATTACTTGTGCAATTTTATAATTTATCAAATCAAATATTACTTGCATGGCTATCCATTATTTCTGTATTTTCTTTGCTTTTGAGAATTAAATTTCACTTTTTATAGTGTTTTGAAATTAGAGTATTTTGACATCTAACGCAATGGACGTAGGTACATGTACCAACCTGCGGAAGAAAAATGTAACTCAGCAAAAAAGCGTTTTATTGAGAATCATTACTAAGCACGATTATTCTACTTTTTTTCAGAATTGTACTAATTTTTGCCTGATCGTCCTGATAGCTTGTAAATTCGAATTCTAAACCCGATAGCTTCTCTGCAGCTTCAGTCAATCCACTCGGTGTGTAATCACAGCACAAGAATGTTTGTCATCACATCAGCAGAAGCAATTTAGCCACTATCGAACAATTACTGGCCTCAATACGGGGCGCATCCAAACAGAATAGGGTGAAAACGAGAATTTAGATGATGACAACGTACAACACAGTGATCCGAGGATCTGAGAGGTGACATTGAGTTAATTGAATAACCGTTCAGTACACCTACAACGTCTTGTGCTCTTCCGGGCTCATTTTGTAAAGAGATCCTTTCTTGTGTGCCGTCTGGTCTGTATATCGAAGCCAGGTAGATGTCCGTGCATTCAAATCGGCCGAAGTGGCAATCAGTCAGTCAGAAAATCACTGCGAGGACACAGGATGCACGTCACGTCTACTTTGACAACGAAAATGATTTTCCCTACAAATTTGGGCTTCTATACACAAAATAGATCTTACCACAGAATATTGCAACAATGACAAGAACAGGGCCGAATTGTGGTTCAAGTTGGTAAGCGTATGTATGGAAGACCAAGGTGATTCCAATCCCGGATGCCGTTTCAACGAGTCCATAACAATTTATATTGGGTCATTGTATGCATACAGGAGTCCGCTCCTTTAAATGTCCTTCCCCAGTGAATTCAGCTAGAGGGAAGCAAAAGGATTCCAACCTCTAAACCCCTCTAAGACGATCAAATGCACATTTCACAATTCCATCCATCCACTTAGTCAAAAACGAAGAGTACCTACTTCAAGGGAGTTGGGTTACGCCGCCGGCTTTTATGTGACATCTCAAATAGACTCCTTCGCAGAACCCCACAAAAAGCCATCAACTTAAGACGATCTTCCACTTCCATCCGAAAGAAAAAGGGACACCTCAACGTCCTTGTCAGTTGTCCCTTCCGTTGAATCATTCCAGTCTCCAGGCACTTCTAACAAGTGGCGTCCCACAAACATCCCGTCAAACTTTTCGCCCAAAAAAAAAGAGTTCTCGAGAAAAATAAATTATGATGTACTTATGGACTATCATAAGCGGTTGTCAAAAAGTTTCGCAAAACTCCTACCCTCGCCCGTCAAGCGCCCGAGGGGAATGAAAATCCCAATCCGAGGCGCCCTCCTCCCCAAGGACTCGGGAGACCCTCCATCGAGCCCGAGAATGGGATGGCACGGCGAAGTTACTTTTGCACACTTGACCCTACCGGGCGATGGATTGACCGGGATCATCGCTCCCGGGGGGCTCTTTGGTGGGGAATGACTAGTGTCAGCAGAGAGACCGTGCCTTAGCCGCCTGTTCGGCTAATTAATTTCGAAAAACTATGCATCCCGGTGGAGTGGCGGTGGACGCATGCTTCGATAAATTCCATCAAGTTTGAAGTAATCCGCTGACATAGAGCCCTTCCCGGGCGGAAGATACCGATCGATTTGGGAGTTAAATGCTAATTAGGAAGCCATTCACTAGGATTAGTGGGTGGAGTGGCTTCTGCAAAATTCCAAGGAAACACAATGTGTAAGAGGATTAACAAAACGCAACCCTTTTCGCACCCACTCCGCCGCCGGACTAACGACGACAAGCACGGATAAGCGGAGTACTTAAGGACGGACAGCACTCGGCGTGGAGTGTGCATGGGTGGGTGTTTGCCGCAGGACACTCAGCAGCAACAAAGGAGCTGCACTCCACATGGCGAATAGTTTTTCCTTTTTGTTCACTCCATGGCATGTCCTTAATCAAACGAATGGCACACAAAATTTCAGCGGCAATGCTTCCAACTTCAAAGGCGGGTTTGCAGACATTGATTAAGTATGTACAGTAATTCTGCACTTCCCTCTAAGGGAGGAGATGGGCGTCGTCTGGGCACTGGGGGGCGGCGTACCATGTGAGTCTGGTTGTTGTGTCTAGACGGAAGCAATTTTCTGGCATGCATTCTCAGACGTTGCGTCGTGCAGTGGGTTGGTTGAGGGTTTTCAATGAAATTAAAGACAATTCCGTGCAATTACGCGGACGGACGTGGAGGCGTGGGCAGCCTGCAGCGGAGAAAAGTTGCACTGTCAAGTGAATTTTCTTGCAAATTGAGTGTCAAACTAAGTTTTCCGCTCGACAAGTTGCTTGATGAAAAGTTTTGCAGAGCGGCAATGGACAGGAAGTAGAGGCCTTGTCTGTCGTCTGGACTTGAAGAGGGCCGCCACGATGGAAGACTGTCCTGCCAATCGTCCTTCTCCCTCGATTGATGCACTTAGCTGCGAGTTTGACAGTTCGGGCTGTGTTCGGTGGAACGTCAGCACGCGATTTGGCTAAATGCAGGCCACTGAAGTTTGAACGAAGAACAGCTCGCGTACATCAACAATGCGACTTAAAAGACAAACAAATTCCATTCCATCGTCGTGACCGCCCCAGCGCACAGGCCTATAATTCAGTTGCCATCACACCCGTCCCCCGACGCGACCCACCCCAGCGAGGACTTAAAAATTGAAGAAGAAACAAAAAAGATCCAATACCCAACGACGACGACGACACGCAAAGCACACGTAAGCAGTAAGCATTCACTTGATTACCTTTATCCTTAACGTTCGCAATTCACATGAAATTTGATGCGAAGCCACATAAGGATCAGATCATTTATTTCCTCGCCAGTGTATTCCGGCACCATCAGCCCTCATGTCGAGCGCATGTAAATGAACGATACGCGACCGAATATCGTAAAAAGAGAAACGTGCGAACAATAAAATTTAACTCTCATCGACGGCACGGATCGACGTCCCGTCTTGTAGTTCCGCATCCGCAGGCGACGACGCCATGCTGCCAGTCTGTCATATAAATGAAACAGAAGTTTATCGAGACCACTAGTTTCGATTGCGAGCAGGATGAGATGCGATGTAACCGCAAGCAAGTGGTTTCGTGAATTACCGAGCCCTCTGCAGGCCCCTATGCAGCGAGCAACCGCCATGTGGGCTGGCACTCGGCAATGCTCTTAAGGTAGGAGCGTCATTTAGAGACGACGGCGGGAGGGGGAGAACCTGTTTCGAAAGGCGATTAAATTAAGCCTGCCTGCACTCACAGATGTACAAGTGGTGGAAACACTTGTCGCGGAGATGTTTGTCGTGAGAGGACGGTCGATGGTGGCACCAGATGGAGAAGTGCGTGCCAAGTGGACTGCAACTGTTCAGTTTTTGGGGTTTACCACGGTGTGTCTTTTTTGTTTTGTTGCTGTTCACTTTAGAGCCACGCGGGGACGGCTGAAGTGGACTGGAGTGTAGTTTAATCTTGTTTCAGGGAAGGGACCAGCGAAGTGCGTGCACGCGGCGCTTAATGATTAGGTTTTCGGAGAAGAGGATGGGTGTTCCACGTGTTTTTGTTTTTTCCCGGTATTGGATTGAATGGTGGGCAAATAGAGAATTGAAATGCAGAAGGTCACCTGTACTGGATGCACCTCAGAGGGATTCAGGGAAAAACACCAAACATTAAGGAAATGCACCAAAACTATAAGAATTTATGTTTCCTTCTGATTGGAAATTTAAGGTTATTGGATGAGTATGTAGAATCCATTTATTTGAGGGGGCTTTTAAATGTTGCACTGTGTACTGTACTGCAAGTGTTCTGATTGACTGAGGAAACTTATTGACCACATGCCTTGATGTCAAAGAGCACTTTTACACAAGCAAGCTTGCTGTCGAAATTAGTTCGAGTAAAAGTACCCAAAGTGAACGAATTTCTAATGGTTGCAGTGGGGAACATATACTAGATGGATAGAGGTACAATGCAGTGCCGGGCGGAGAGAATCTCTAAATACCTTAAAGTAAAAAGACTCTGCGAGTCTTGAGAGCATGAGAGCCTCACAGCAGACCTTCATGTGCATTGTTTGTTTGTGAGCAGTGCACGCATGCGTCATGCAAATTTAATTCGAAGCTGGATGAATTTGTATGGAAATATGGAGTTATGGAGTGATGCTTCTGAGGCTTACCATGGATGGCAAAAGAAATGATGCATACAATATTCCTTTTATGAGCCGATGATCAACAAAAGATGTACCCAATAGCGCCAATAAAAACTGTGTGGAAGTCAGTGTCCTGTTCAACCAGGGTGGTCTTATTTTCAAGAAGTTTTCCTCAGAGGTTTGCAAACAAGATGCTGCTCGCTCGAATTCGCTTTCAAGACTACTGAATTTATTTTTCTGCTTGTAAATTAGCTAGTTTCTCATAAACTGTTTGCAGTGTGAATTCTTTCCTTTCACCCGTTCCCTTTAGCGGAACCCGCTTTATGACGGGTCAGACAAATGAAGAAATTTCTGAAGATCACATTAATCACACCGAAAGCATTTTTGATTGGTTTTCATCACTTCGACATCTCCTTCCAAAGTAGTTAAAAGACAATGTAAAGAAATCCATTGCAATCACAGCAAATAATTTTTATGTAAGAATTTCACAAAAAGTTTTGAATGATTGTGAAAGATTGAAAAATGATACGCAATAAGGTAAGACTGTTTGCACAAATTTCGTCCGATATGAATCAAGATAGTCACCAAGAGGGATCATTTAAGGTTTGGCCATTCCTGAAATGTCAACATTCATCGACCACTAAATGGCGACAAGTAAAATGTAGGAGGTTTTTAAAAATACCATTCCTGGGATAGCTTTGAAGTTATCAGTCAATCTCACAACCAGTGGCCGTATTTTGACACACTGATGGGTGTCTTCACATTAAAAGCATTTTAATTGAATTTACTATACCTGTGTTATAAGCGGCCTGATTCATCCTTTGAATTTTTGAATCCTTTCCCTCTTTTGAAGCGAATTTGTTTAATTATCCTTAGGTCCTGGCCCATTTATACAGAACTAACAGACAGCTGATCATGTTTGTCACTGTCCCACTAATTTGGTGCAAGAAATGGGTACAACATTTTTATCTTTTTTTGAATTAAACTTATGAGGGTCATCTGCAAATTGCCCGCAAAACCCAATGAACCACGAAATCATACGAAAAATAGTCAAAAAACCTCTCAATCCACAAAGAGTGACAGTTTGTTGCGGTTTTTCGGCTGACGATAGCACAAGATGATGCTGGTTGCGACGTTTCAATGGGTTGTGAGTAACCAAAAATAGACCTGTACCTCGGTTTATGCGGTAAATACGTTCCGCGGAAACAGGTCCATAACAGTCGCACAGGTGATGAAACAAAGGCTCCATTGCGTGACGTATTCCCATTCCATATGTTATGGGGACTCCTTTTTTTTATGATTTTGCTTAATTTGTCTACTCACTAACGATGTGACTATGTCCGTATGGTTTGAATATGTGTTTTTATATCGACTCATACAAGTCAATTTTGATAAGACTTTATAAAATTTATAGGTAATAGAGTGAAACTTCTCTATAGCGGACACGCAGGATTGTCGTATGTAGACCTGTCCGTTCTAGGGGAGTAACTTACTTTATGTTGACTAAGCTGATCATTTCCATTTTCTGTTTTAAAATGAACGAGTTCCAAGGCACATACAATTCGACTACCTAAACTTTAGGCAATGTAGAAACAGTGCGTTCGTTTCTACAATGGTTCTACTGTATACAATAAAGTTTAGTATACCTGTCCAACAAGTGAAAGCATGTTTAAGTCCCCTGTTTAAAATGTTTTGGAAAATTTGCTGTTTTATTTTATTATTTTATTATATTGCTTTTTTAAACCCTCGAGACAATAGAGCATCAATTACGTCCGCGGGCCATAGCTTCCGGAGCTCTCAGGCATGCTTCAGCTTCCTGCAACTCATTTTTAAATGACTCGATTTGATAGCGGTGCATCTTGTGGTCGCATCTATTGGTCGCGTTAAAAGTCCTTAAGGCTTTAGTTTTAGTTATGTTCATATTGAGCCCACTTTATTCCGGTTCGCTTCTAGATGCTAGCCATCAGATGAAGGTCCATTTACAGACGTAAACTGTAAACAGACGTCGTCAGTGCAACCATGGTGTGTAAGATGAGATATCTTTCCATGATTTCCATGACCACCGGAGTATGTCACTTATAACTGCCCAAAAACATGGTGGTGACAGTACGTTGCCTTGAGGAACTCCACCTCGGACCTTAATATTCTCTGTTACCATCTTCGTGTGTAGCCTAGCTTTCCGAAGTTTTCTCGAAGTCGATAAACAACTGAAGGTAAACAGTTTGTTCCGCGAAAATGCAGCAAGAGGTTGTTGCCATAAACATGAACATGGTTCGTGACACCCTGTTCTGGGCATAAATCGTCCCTCGGGTATCTACCCATCATTCTTGAGCTGAAGGCAACCATGTCGATGTTATCTGAAAATGATACAGCAGCTAACCAGAACACTTACGCGCCTTTACCCACTTCTCGGCCCCGATTTCCGGTGTTAAACACTCTCCAGAAGCACTTGTCCTCATTGACCTGTAAGCAGAGCAGTCTCACTCTTCCCTCCTCACTGAACTCACCAACTAACCAACAAGACGCACGGTCGCCGCTAATTGTTCCCGAAGCTCGTATCGCACCAAATTTTGATTGCGCGCAAAGCCCAACGCTAATTTGATGATTTTTCTAATGAAAACCCTCCTCTTGGTGGCCACCGAGTGGCGTGTCGTGGCGTGTGAGTCTGCCGTCATAGATGTGTCTTCTGCAGGTATCCACTTTTCAGGTTGACGAACCATGAAAGTGGCGTTCGCACCTCTTCCGATAGACACACCGTCGCACAGCCCAGGTGGTGCTTCTGTGGCTGCCCGAGCGTTTATCCCCAATTAACCACACCGATGACTGCACTTCTGCACTTCTTGCTGCAGATTATGAACTCTTTTCTGATGCTAATGAATGCTCGCTCGGTGTAATTGGACGGATATGGCACGGCGATGTGGTGCATTGTATCGCCGTTGCTCTTGTCTCGTGAATTTCGAGCTCTTTGTTTCCACGCTGCTGCAGGTTGTTAGGCTGCGTCCACGCTCGTTTGAGTCATTAGTGCTGATGTGCTAATTAAAGAGCCTTAATGACATGATCATCGTGGGGTACAGCTCTGCTGGTTCGGATGATGATTATCCAACGAAAGGGATTCGCTTTCGATTGTGCGCTTGATGATCTGTTTTCTCGGAAATTGGGACTTTCAATGGATGGACTGGCAATTTTAAATGATTTTGTGGGACGCTACAATGTGCGTTGTGCGACGTCAATTTTGTGGTACATGCTCGTGTGTTTGGGGAGATTGGACGTGGAAGTGATGGGGACTTCGTGATGATAGAAGACGCAACATCAAGCCATTAGAAGCAAAGCTGACTTAGCCCCCGCCAACTTTCCCACAATCCCATCATATGATGTCAGCACGCTCCGGGAATTAAAGCATTTCTCTGCAATTTCACAAATTTTATTTTCACTTACTTCGAATTCCACAGCGGCTCTCACGATCTAGTCTTCCGGTCTGTTCGGTGGCGGCGGACCCATTTGTTGCTTAATTGTTGAATAACACTCCGAAAATGGAGGCGAAATTGTTTTGGTGATGATTAATGCTTTTCATAAATCTCTGAAATTGCTTGCAAAAGACAGTGGCTGGGAGAAGTGCTTCGCTGCTGGGCGCACGGATATGCGCTGTTTTTCTGGAAGCCTGCATTATTACACGATTGTCTTTAGTACGTTCGTTGGCACGGGGCGTTGGCCGAAGTTTCGCAGAAGAAGATTAGGCTCAGTCACACAGTAAGCGATGAGGTGACTGAGAGATTTCGGCATTTTGCATTTGGAGCGATTTTTTAAGCACTTTTTTTTAAACGTTGATATACCAGTTCTTGGCACTTACTTCTTGTAGTTAATGTCAAGTAAATGGTGATTGCAAAATTATAGTTAGGAAGTAAAATGGTACGGAGTCCAATACTGAGGCGAGACAGTCATAGAGCATTTTGGCTGTCATATCCGGCGTCGAGAGGATAAATCACGCTCGAGACATCTCTCAGACAATCAATCCTCCGCCATTGACTCTAACTTAGTAGGATTTATGCCCAGGTGGAACCAGGCGTATTGCTGAACTTGGTCGTGGTTCTACATGATGAAATCGCATTCAAGCCAAGTGTCGTAACTTGTGATGATGGGCCCAACTATTAAAGGATATCCGTTTGCACGCACACTGCCATGTCTCTACCTAGCACGGCGAGTATTTCTTACAACAGAAGGAAAGAGTACGAAGAATAATCGTGTTGGCATCTTGAATATGCGATTCTAGGCTGAAAACAAAAGCTGATTGGATAACATCTAAAAAGGCCCGGCCAACAAGTTCGATCTTCTTTTTCCAGATCTGTCGCACCATGAAATACTTAAACTTCTCCATCTCCTTCAATGGCACTCCACTAATTTTGTTTGGAGAGAATTGAATAGGCGTTCTTGAGATTACCATAGACTCCGATTTGTCCACAATAACCTTCATCCCAGCTTAAGCAAATACGGTCACAAGCTTATCCAATGTGCGCTATAGTGCCACCAGCGAAGGTATTCTACAAGAAAATTATGACTAGCTTTCATCTATTTCAATTTTAAACGAAAACAATACTTTGTTGGGCGAAAGTCACACATTTAAGGGACTCAGTTGTAGCGTTTTATTATATGACAATATGTAGCTATGGAAAGGTGACAAAACGCACAATGGCGATGTCTTAATCGCAGGGTGAGAGGTTTTGATTTTTCATTGCAAGTCCGAACAAATTTGCCACAGCGCAAGGAAAAATATGGTGGCCGGCTATTGGGTGCCATTTAATTAGGATGTTCTAGTAACCGGTTACTAGACACGTATTTGATATGTTAAATTTCAGTACCTTCCACTGGTTTTATTCAAAAGATTACTATGGGCGGCATTGGAAATTAATGCCTTTTTGTAACAAATAAGTCAGGAAACCGCAATACACGATAAGACCTTTCGCGAGAAAATGGAATAGAACATGCTCTAAATGAGGAATAAAGCCACCTCTCGAAAAGCCAGGATATCCCTATATAAGACCTCGATAGTCCCAGTCCTGCTGTATAGCAACGAAACACGGACACTAACTAAAGCGTATGAGGTTATTCTTGGTCACTTAGAGAAACGTCCTTCGAATTATCTTCGGTATCCTCGTATTTGGAGGAGGAGACTGAATGACGAGCTGTACAGCGAGATCGACCTGGTCAAACGAGTACGAATCTCTCGTCTCAGATGACTAAATCACTTCGAATGGACACCAATGCTCCGGCGCGGAAAGTCTTCGACTCCAACCCCGAGAGACAACGCGGTAAAGGAAGACCACGCCTACGGTGGCGCACGCAGCTAGAAGGGGACTTGAATAAGTTGAACGTGCGTGATTGGAAGCAATTTGCACAAGACCGGGCTAGATGGAGAGGCATGTTGGTTGAGGCCCAGGTCCACAAAAAGCGCCCACAAAACCCCAAACAAGATCGGTTTCAACCCAATTCCTACAACCTCTCCGGCGTTTTTAGCACAATCCCTTCTGCAACTATTGACGAAGCATGTTCAATTTCAAACTTTACTCAATAAATGCGTTTGATTTGATGTGCGCTTAACAACGCCAAGTTTCCTATCAGTTTGCTTAGGACGACAGGGAAGTCTTCTTTAGTCGGCAATGAAAACATGGATGCCGGTTAAGGGTGTTAAAGGCAAGACGACGCCTCCTCTTGAAAATTAATCTTGAAAAAATCTTTCGAAACTCGCAGGTTTACAACTAGAGACATGATCTTCCACAATTTTGAGCAACGGTGGGCACATCGACGATAATAGCCGGACATGAAAAGCTGTCAATGATGAGACAACTCTGGGACACAAGCAGCCAAAGTAATCAGGAGGCGGAATCGAATTATTTGTGGTTTCTGATAAATGATATAATTGTAGCATGACGTGGTCCGACTGTCAAAGGAAGGAAGGACTAGACAAGGAAGTTGACCACTGCAGTGAATAATCCAGGACAAGAGCAGTATTGCACGTACTGATCACGTACAGTGCAATTGTTGGAACGAAATGTATCATTGCGCTTAAGCCGCAATTGAGTAATAGACCCTATCGCAAAGAACTAAGCTTACCTTACACAAGTCACTCATCTGAATTATATTTTAAGGCACAAAGACGTGACATTGGTGACTGTGGGGTACTAGTTTTGTCAAAAGCCCGTGAATCCAGTGAAGGTGCCTGAGCCTGAGTGCTGAGAGGACGTGGCCAATTTTACTCGAAACCGAAGAGTTTTCGACTACGAGCCAGTTAGAGACAGAGCAGCAGAGGACACAATCGTCTAAAGTGGGCCACATATGCAAAGAGGAAATATGAATTGCAGACGTTTCTTGGTTGAGACCCAGGTTCGCCCTGAACGCCGCGACGGAGACCACCACACAAAGACTCTCCTAACGTGTGGCCTAATTTGTGCGCTTTCCTTTGCCTTCAATCATTGAACAGTGGCTCCTGATGTGTACTGCCAACCCTACACGAAAATTGTGGACCTTAAAGTCTCCAAACTGAATCTCTGTTTCATTCGAATCAACTATTCGCAAAACATTCCTTCAACAAAAATCCATCCATCACACCATGTGCCTTGTCCTCTCAGTCATGTGACATCAAAAAATCCCCGATACGACGACAGTCAACTCCATCCGTGTTCGTCCCGGTTTATCGTCCTCTTCCTGCATGGCAGCCACACATTCTTCACTTTTAATTAAAAAAGAATTTCAGCAAAATTCTCATCGCAAATTAGCTATCCGGCTAATCAAAAGCGTTACTACACGCAGCCACAAAGGGAATTGTTGGATGAGGTTTCGTTGCACTCTTCAGCGCAGCATCCCGGCGATGCGATGCAACAAATCAACCAAAAGGGACTCTTTTCGCAACCAATTAGCACAAAAGTACACACACCCGCACAGAGGACACAGCACACCCACACCCCACCGGCGAGTGGCGGCGAAACTGTGTAATTACAAATTTAATGGTGAATATTATTAAATGTGAATCGAGCTGTGGCACGGATCACGAGGGAACCGCTCCCGAATGCAGCAAAGAGAGATTCGCATCCGCAGCCGCTGGTGCGCCAGCAGGTTCTGTTGTGGCACGCGGAATGCTCGTTTACGGTTCCCCTCGCTTTGTGGCCGTGATTATGCAAACATCAATACGAGCGCTCCCGCTCGCCCGCTTTGAAGTCGAGGATAATTAAGGACTGCATCAGCAGCTAGTTGCACTGCGACTCGCTCGCTTCGCTTTGCGCAACAGACGAGGGTTCGCGTAATTAAAAGACAAAAAGTTTTTGATTGAAGTGCGTTCTCCTTATGAAATAGTATCTTTTTTGCCATTGAATGGGAGTGGGGGAGGGCGAAGGCAAGCGATTCTCCAAATGAACTGAGTAATAACCCGGCGTGAACAGGGTGATGCGAGAAGTGAATGGGAGATGTGCAAAGAAAGTCTGTTTTTAACGAGTGGACACTTGGAGTCCTCCTCCTCCTCTGTCTCAAGGTGCGCCTTGACGAGCTCAATAAGTTGAAAATCAGGAATCGAAAAGGAAATTGGTTTGAGAGGAGATTGGAGGGGACTTTCGTGTCTGCGTGGGGTGAAGGCTCGAGAGGAGTGGAGTGATTGTTGTAGTATCAAAGGAGTGCTTGGTCACTCGTCAAATGGACCGGAGAACGCAGCCACTGTTGATGGGAATGAGGCACAAGAAGGGGTCTCAACAAATCTGCATGGGCGATGAAATTGAACATCACTCTTAACACGGCAAGAGTGACTAGTCACGAGACCATTAAGACCAACAAACTTGCACCTCGCGCAAGACTAGATCAATTGCGACAAAAATGATTTCAATTTGTTGCCGAAAAAACGCGAAGAAGTACATATTTTACCGAACGTCCCTCGCAGGTGATCACAGTCGAGAAATGTGGTAGAACTTTAACTAAGTGCTTTGGACTGATCCCAGCTATTGGTAAACCAAGAAGCTTGTCCACATATGCAGCTGCTGATGGTCAAGTCCACCACAAGAGGTAGAGTTTCTGAAAGATAGACTAACTGAGTATCAAAGTGATTCCAAGTCAAAGGCTTCTATAAATTAGCCAAGAAGATAGGTCAGGTAAGGCCATTGGGCTGTCAGCGAAATTGCCAACGCACTTAGACCATTGTTGGTCCGTTGTGATAGTCAGTGTCCCAACGGCAAATGGGGAGTGGGCCTTTCGCTTTCACTGGGATTCGAACCTAAGTCCCCTATAACCAAGGGCTGGCACTCAACTAACTGCGCTATCTAGTCGTTTGCCGAGAGGGTGGATTTCAAACACACTGGATGGCATTGCTTGGGAGAGTTTGACAATGTCTGCATGATGTCTCAAGGTAAAAAGGCATCAGGCATGTAAAAGGTAAGCCAACACTTTTAGTAAAAGAACGACAGCGACGAAATTTTCAATAATTTTTGTGTCTGTAGCCGAAAACGAAACGGCAGTAGATTAGGAACTCAATGTTGGGCAGCTGCTTGTTCGAACAGAAAGGCCTATGCTTTGATGTTTTTGTTACTAATGTCAACACCATCACGATATACGAGGCGTGACTTTTAAGGGGATTTCATTCGGTAGGCGACCGCTTGACAATCCCACGATGAGGTCCAAGAACTCGAATGATTGCGCTGGGGCATAACCCCTGATGAATTCATATTCGAGTCGATGGCGGAGGACCGATTGGAAACCAATCCAAAAACCAATTTTTGCCTCAGCGACCCATTACGGAATGAATCTGGTCAGAAGATGATGAAGATAAATGTCAAAAAAGTTCGTTATACGCCAGAATGTTTAGAGTGAGGAAGTGAGAAAGAATCTTCGTCTTCTTCCTCTTTAGCGAAATGGGCTTGTTCTTTGTTCCTCAGGCAAATTGCCTCTTCAATCAGCACGATCTTGTGTATCTCTTCGAGTTTGATACGGTTCACCTGACAAGAGTCGCTTTTATCAGAGAAGTCCAAAGGATTGATTGATCGGATTGTTCCTCGGGGTTGGAGTCTTTCAGGTGACTTCTTGGTCTCCATTCGCATAACCTTGGTTGCTGAGCCCACCGACAACAATTTGCTTGACCGTAAAGTTCGTCGTTCGGTCTCCTCCTGCAAAAACCATAAGTCACTACGACATAATCATTTGAATGACTTTTTTTATCGAGGCGACGAAGAGTCTCGTCGTGGACATTGCGTCCATGATTCGACGTCATACAGCGGGACTTAATGGTATCGACTAGGCTACATGTTCTTTCGACAAAGTGTTTTATTCTTCAACTGCCGTCCAAGCCGGAGACATCGCGCATAATCCTCTGGAATCCTTTGTGTTGCAAGGCTCGAGTTTAATCCGTGTCCGAAGCAGGGAATGACCATTTTGACGTTTCGTCCAAAAGGTGCTTTCTTACCAGGACACCCTCTAACCTATCGCCTCACTACAATGTGTACATCAGAACCTAAGTGAGAGGTTTTGCGCCTACCCAGTTACCATAAAGTACTTACTAAAACCGTCGCCTCAAGATTCAACCGCGAACTGTACGTGCTGTACAGCGGCATGCACGCTTAAGGTGGCTAGGTCATGCAGAGCGGATGGACACCACAGCTTCGGCCCGAAGAGTCGTCGATACCCAGCCATTGGGACAACGCAACAAAGGACTCCCTCGAGCGAGATGGCGCACACAAGTGGAGAGGGACTTCTACCAACTTGGTGTGCGCTGGGGGAAACAGCTGGCGAAAGATAGTGTAGGCTTGAGAGTCATGTGGGTTAGGGCTCAGATCCACCCTGGACTGTAGCGCCAAGCAAAGAAGAAGAAAACCTTCGCCTACCACTGGATTATGGTGTTCACAACTTCCCGTCGACAAACATACATGTAATGTTGCCTGCTGAGCTATGTATCATATTCTCGAGAAGTCGCACTACAATTTGTTGCGTGTTGCCCTACTAGACTCCCATCCTTTCTGACTTCTGTTAGTGTTTTAGGAGCTTAGCACCATCTTCCTACCAGTGGTAGAGCTTTTGAAGATCATACCTGAAGTGAGACCGCTCACAATCCTCGACTGCACGCTTGAGGGATGCTCCATATTTCTCTTCCGAAGAAGACGATGTACTTCCCTTGTATTCTGCTCGTCCTTCTTTTCAGCGCCGCACCGTTGATGGCCATTAGAAATGAAGATCAATAGCACAACATGCTGTCGCTGTACTACGCCGTTTAAAAGTATTGACGATTTAAGCGATCAACTGCGATCTTAGCTCGTTGCAATCAGGCCAGACAAAATTCCCGTGCCTTATGCCGGTGATCTGAGCCTTAACCAGTTTTGTCTTATCGATGTCACTGAAATTTGAAGTCTGCCTGAAACGTAACCCTCCATGAGCTCGATAAGAATTTCCCAAGTAGAGTCGAGGGATCCTTGTTTCTGTATCACCTCGACGACTGTATACACGAGTGTGCCTTAGTATCAGAGTCATATATCAAGTCATAATTTTTTTCAAAACTGGCACAAGTAGGCTCTACTTTTGTCGACCAGATGGACCATGCACTCAAACATTAAGAGATAACTTGCAAGATCCACGGTGATGTCAAGGACGACCATGTTAGTGATGCGTCGGTTAACAGGAACTATGAAGCGCCCTTCTTCTCGGAGATCTGCTGAACACGTCCGCAGCTTAGGCCACAAGAATGTGTCAATATCAGCTCTGGCATTATAAAAGGACCAAACGAACATGGATGCTAAGAAGTCCGGCAGGAATCTAAGTCCCCGGGAACTATGCCCACTACTACACAACTAAGGTCTTAGCTCCCCCACCATGTTATACTACCCGATTTCGAAACTCTGTTAATGACTTACTCCGGAAGCAACGTACTTGGATTTAACAAATTGTTATCCCATCTGTCTGAGTCGGCATCACCATCATCACTCAGCAACTATCCAAAACTTCTCAGTCTTAGCGGCTGGACTCAGATGCAAACTTGACTAACCAATGCACGATGCAAATGACGTTCGTCGATGACATAACCACAAACCTATCGATTTCCCTAAGAAAATCAAACCGCTCGTCCCAACTCTTCCGGTGACTGTTTCCTCTCTTTTCCCACGAAACTATGTCAATGAAATGAATGCTTAAAGTTCATGCATCCTTCGTCGTCACCACCACCACTCACTTCATATTCAAGTGACAGCCGCTGTCAAGTCTGACATTCCCCACATCAGCCACAGAAAATGCAAGCAAATCTACTACAATCCCAGTGTAATCGCACTGAGACTGCGGAATAACTTTGCATAATGTGAAGTAAACCAAAGCACCACCCTGTTTGCATTTCGAATGAACTCTGAAACTGCAACCAACTGTCGTTGCAAATGAAATCGTCGGCGAACTAAATTCAAGGACCATCTGAGCCACCCCACGCCCACCTACCTCAATGCAAATGACTGAGCAGAGACAGCCCCAGATGATGAGGACGACGTTGCACGGTCCTCTTCCTGGCTGTGCACTCCGGCGGGGGATGATGAAACTATTCAAAGAATGCGACTTCTTGCCGCTCACAGAGGGTGCATCTGGCAAGCTGAACTGCAGTGTCAATAATTTCAAACAAAACAAAAAATGCTCAAGTGCAGTTTTGTAACGAAATTTATTTCTGTTTGTCACGAAAAAGCACAACTTTTCCGGTGAATAATTCTCTAAGCACTTGTCACTGTCTGTGCGGGGAGGAGCGCCCCGGCGTTACTTTTGCCTTCAACGGCTCGGAAGTGAAAGTTTACTGTGCGCCCGGCTGGCGGAGGACTGAGATGAGATCACTTTGAGCAGACGCAATTAGTGCAACCGTTTTTGTTTTTCTCTCTCCAGTTGAATCGGATCCTGTGAGAGAGCAACTGTGCACACACAGAGAATGGCAGCCTTTCTGTGTCCCTGAGTGCACTTGTCGAAGGCTTGTGCTTAGCACAGCCACCCACTGACACGGCACACTCGCCACTCGCATTCATCACTGCCAGCAGGCGGTTACCACACATCTAATGGTTAAGGAAAACCGGTCGGACAGCAGTGCACACGGGGGAGGGAATCAAGAGCCAAGCAAGCACCCGACTGACCTCGTCACTTTCCATTTCGCAGTGCTGTGGCGACTCCTAATCCCTCAAGCATCCAACCGAGTCCGTCCGAGTGTTTCGCTCTGCGTCCGAGGCTTACCTCTGTGCCGACGATGCTCAGGCCGCAAGAGTCTCGTTCCATCGACACTCGTTGCGAAATGCACTGGCACAGCGACACCGACCAGCGTCCGACGTGTTGCACAAGCACGACCTCTCCTGCCGGCACGACACGGCGTGCACCCCATCCCGCGGTCCAGCCTGCCTTAACTAGGTGCGGTTTCAGTTGCTTAGCGGTACCTAATCTGATTAATCAACCTCTTCCATCTCTGCATCCGGAGCCAGGTGGGGGTGGCTGACACCCCAACTCCCCCCCTTTCGCTCGCAGAGCAGCTCCCGCTGGTGCCGAACACATCATCATCGTGAACGGTAACGAGTTTTCACCCGGCCACGGCGACGGTGGCGAGGAGGGAAGCTGCAAAATTCATGAAGGACCGACCGAAGTTTACAGTCGGAAATGTGCGAAAATGGGTTCTAATAGAGAAGGCGCGCCGGAGCTGATGTTGAACCCGCCGAACGGCTGCCGTCGCTCCTGCTCCAACTACTGTGCTGGGGCTGGGGTGCCAGTTGGTGGCGGTGGCACGTTGATTATTTATTGAGTTGATAGCGCACCGAATTGGTGACGGCGGTGGTGGCGGTGGGGTGGAAGCGATTTATCTTTGTTTTCGGAATGAATAGACGCCATCTAGCGGTGATTGAGGTGCGAATGCGAATTTCACACAAAAATTTAAATTTATATTGATTGAGGCCACCAGCTCTCGGCTGTGGCGCTGGGTGGTGGGTGGTGAATACGTGAGTGTTACTTTGTCGCCAAAAAAATTAAATGATTCACACGCACGAACACAGTCGCACGGCAGCAGCAGATGCCGCACGACAACAGGAACCAGTTCCGATGCTGGTGTGCCGTTGTTGATGCTGATGGAACAAGATTGAGTAGTTGTCGCTCGGGAAATTGAGTTTGTTGCTTGGCCAAAATGGCGAAATGGGTGAAATGGGAAATGGGGCGGTGCAGGCGGTCGTAATGAAGAACAGTTTGGAAATAAATTGGCCGGAATGGTGTTCCTGTGCGTTCTCAGCTGGGGCGTGTGGTGGGGGGCACTCGTTTTGATTGAAAAATGGTGACACCAGCAAACGGGGTGAACTGGGATGACAGGTGTCAGGAGGGGGGTGAGTTGGGGAACATTTGAGACGATTAGACTGTTGATCGCTCGTTTTCTTATCAGAGCACGGTTCATGTGCTCATGTGTGGGGGTGTTAATCTTCGGCACATTTACGATTGAAAATTTGGTGCTTTGTCAAATTCCACTTGACATCAATCAAGGACTCGTTTGGCATCGGTTACGGTTTAGTAGCAGCAGCTGCTGTCGAGGAGAGTCACCAGAGTAAGATTGGCATCAGAGGTAGGGGAAGTCAGACTATTTTTTTCGAAGGATTAGGGGAGTCGAAGAGTGCTGCATGGAAGATACATCGTTTGGTTATGTCTTGAAGGCACCATAGTGGGAGATTGGCAGACAACTAAGTCTGTGGAATACAAGATTAGCTAAAATTTCTGAAATACAAGGATACCCGCTTGAGTGCGAGTCAATGCCGCAAGTGGGGTCACCTTACCACTTATGGAACTTCACTGTGTTTCGTAAGCAGCCTGGAAAATACTTCCCTATACTACTTCGACTAGCCCGTGCCGCCCAGCGTAATTTTAAGGTCCACACTTCAATCCGTATCAAATAAAAGAGCTGCATACTGACATTTGTATTTTTGAAAAAAATAACTTGCTAATTTCTTCAAGTTGTGCAGGTTGACATAAAGGATGTTTCTCAGCAAGAATTGTGCAAAAATAACGAATAAAGCCCGAAGTGAACGCAGGTCTAGCTTCAAGAGCAAGCACTTGTGTTGTGCCTTGTTCTATCCCAAGGTTCAGCAGTGCTCGAGCTTGTGGATACATTCACCATTCTAAAAACAGATGTTGCTAAAACCAAACTCGGGAATACCCTCAAAGGCCAATCCACAACTGAACCGAGCTACCCTTAAATTCTTTATTTACTTCTCTCACCTCTAACTATCCCTCTGCTGATCGTAGATAAGAACAACGGAAGAGAACAGTGAATACAAATAATATCCATGATCCGTTCTTAGGTACAAACTCCGTTTAACACCACCAACTCGGAGGTGCCTTGATCACCGCTTTGTTGATAGCCTATTCTACTGTTCTTTCCATCATGGTTGGAAAGACAATTGAAAGGTCTATTGATTTTATTTTATTTATACAGAGAAGATGGTGCCAAGTGCGTTTATCAAATTCATATAATCCGTGTTCCCATAGTCTGTGGTGGCTGGTCTGGTCTGTTCCGAAGTTTCAGAAGAACCAGAAATATGCTCGGACAGTCCGTATTTGGTACTTTGGAGAGGTTGTCGTGGCAAAGGATCAGATCCAAGGCAGTGGGGCTACGAGTTCAGAGGAATTATTTTCGATTGATTCAATTGAGACTTTTTTAACGGCTTGCAAACTGCTCAGCTACAGTCCTGCAGTCGATCAGTATAAAGCGCTTAAGCGAGGCTATCAGACCATGAGAGGAAACTTAATGCAAAGCGTTGGAATCTATACTCCTTCAATGGTTGACGTATCTTGGGTACCGGATTTGACTAGAGGTCTAACGTTCCACAATTCTTTTGACTAGAGTTTTATGAAGCGAAGGAAAAGTTGGCTCTTCGGATCATGTGGTGGATGTGGGATTGGAAATTTAGCCACTTATCACGTATGATTCCTAAATCGTGAATAAAATCAATGTTGGTTATGTCGGCTTTGAGGACCGCTGCTGCTTGTGGCTTATCCGCATAACCTGCGACTTCAGAAAACCCCACAAGAAAAAGACAAACATGACCAAATCGCACGATCTCGGTGGTCAGTTCACATCATCTTTTGAAATGACCATGTCCTCGAATCACTCGAGCAGAGTTGCCAGTGTGGCCTGGGCCGTGGTCCTCTACGGGATGTAGAGCCACACTTATTATTCGCTGGAATCTCAATATCGTTTGCCCAATCCACAAGAAAGGAGACCCCTTTGACTGCGCCGACTATCGAGTGATCAGCCACCTCAACATCGTATAAGATCTTCTCTGCCGTTTGGTGTACCCGCCTGAAGCCGTTCATTAATAATCTGATAGGCCCGTATCAGAAAGTCCACAATAGACCAGATCTTCACACTACGACACATCCTGCAAAAGACCCAAGAAATGCAAATCGACACTCACCATCTGTTCGTCGATTTCAAGGCCGCATATGACAACGAGCTATACAACGTCATGTCTAGTTTTGGCATACCTGCCAAACTCTTCAGGCTGTCCAGGATGACGATGGAGAAATCTCGCTGCTCCGTCAAGGTCGGTAACGAACTCACCGATACCTTCAATGTCAAAAAAGGTTTTAGACAAGGCGACGCGCTATCATGTGATTTTTTCTACATTGTACTTGAAAAAGTTGTACGAACCTCACATAAGAGGGACGATCTTCCAGGAGTCCGTGCAATGGTTAGCATACGCGAACGACATTGTCGTGATTGACAGAACTCAGCGAGCCGCCAATGAGGCATTTGCTAACATTGAGACGGAGGCTAAATTGGGTCTGGCGGTGAATGAGGACAAAACGAAGTACATGATGTCCTCAACAATGGACATACAACATCGACGTCTTGGACAGAGCGTCACAATGGACAGCTATAACTTCGAGGTGGTCAAGGACTTCACTTACCTCGGCTCCGGAGTAAATTGTAAAAATAGCATCAGTCCCGAGATCAGCCGTAGGATAACTATTGCCAACCGCTGTTCTTTGGGCTCAAGAGGCGATTGAGTAACAGAACCTTCTCTCGGAGAACCAAGTTGACTCTATACAAGACACTGATTATCCCAGTCTTGCTATACGACGCGGAGGCATGGACAATCTCGAAAGCGGATGAAGAAGTCCTTGGTCTCTTTGAGAGAAAAGTTCTGTGTGCGATCTTTGGTTCTGTTTGTGTTGACGGGTTCTGGAGGAGAAGATTCAATCACGAACTGTACGGGCTGTACAGCGACATGAGCCCAGTTAGGCGTCTACGGATCCAACGCCAACGGTGCCTAGGTCATGTAGAGCGGATGGACACCAACTATCCGGCCCGAAGAATCTTCGAATCCGAACGTGTCGAGCAACGCAACAGGGGACGAACGCGTTTAGGTGGCGCACCTAAATGGAGAAGGACCTCAACCAACTTGGTGTGCGAAACTGGAGACAGCTAGGCAGAGATCGCGTTAATTGGAGAGGCTTGTTGGTTGAGGCCCAGGTCTACCTCGGACCGTAGCGCCACACAAAGAAGATTATTCACTGTGCTAACCGTAGGTCCGTCCTGTTGAAAACGCCAATCGTAGGTGCTGATCTCGTCCAATTCAAAAATAAGTTGGGGGTTCCTCGCTTCATTGAACCACATCCATGCATCATCGGAGGCAATTGTTTCTTTCGATAGCCCATCGCATGTGCGTACTTTACCCTCGCGATCCGTTTAGTGGGTACGAACGGGTCAGAAAATGATGATGATGATGATCACATGTCGTGTTCTTTCTAAAAGAAACTTACGTCCCGTGACTGGATTATATGGCTGGTATTTGGTGGCAATGCTCTGGCCAGGTCGAATTTGACATCTTGTATGTAAATTTGTTTGATACACTTATCCTCCATTCACTGGTGCAAATCAAACCGGAAGACCTTAAGGACACGACGACTGTGCCTTGAGTACAACCAGCATATCAATGGTTGGCTCAATTCCCAATCACTGATGAAAATGGGATGCCTTTCTACGTGTTCTGAATCCCATAAAATTGTTAAACAAGCCTAACACTTGAAGCTTCTGGAGAACCAATGACCCGTTCGTCTTCCATTCCGGAAATCAACATGCCATTCATTCCCTTCACGCAAATGCCCGTCGTACGTTCTCTTTCTCTTAATTAATACCATTCTCAATGATGACCTAATAATGGACCTCGATGGGAGGTCGGCCGCCCCTCCCCCTTTATTCATCGCCACCCTCCCGAAAAACAAATTTCATGAAAAACTGCCTTGTCCCTTTTTTGCGGCGCGATTATGTGAATCATTCATATTAATTTACCGTCTCGCAGCAACAGCATCGTCGGCACAGCATAAAACCAACAATAAGCAATAAATTAGGCGACGTCAAACTGAAAGGACATCAACATCCTTAATGACGTCCGCCCATCCGAGAGGACGCGGTTCGGTCTCGCCTCTTGCGCGCTCAGCCTGTAAAATCAAAACACAGACACAGCCAAGGGGGTGGACAAAAAAAAAAATAACGCCCATAATTAATGCGATGGGAATTGTGCGTTATTTTAACAGATGACTGCACACAGCCACTAAGTACCGAGCCGCAGAGACCGAGCGAGGACTAAGCCATCCCGCGACAGTTGACAAGCACCGAGTCTGCACTGGCAGCGGCATCCTGCCGTGAATCATGTCCGACCCAAAACTCGACGGTCGCGTTATTTGTTTTAGAAAGTTCGAAAACAGGCGGAACATCATGTCGCCTCCGACGCGGGGACACACCTCACGGACTGCGCGGAAAATGAACATGTGTTCAGGGATCGAGCGTTATTAACTGGCGCATTGTTTGAGAATTACTCGCCTGCGAATCACGTAATGATTTCGCAATGCCCCCGATGAGTGCTTTGTGTTTGTTTTGTATCGCCAATGCTGGATAAATACACGCCACTTAAATCCGATTACTCCGCGGGCACGTATGCAATCGCGATTAACGGAGCGGCGTGGTTGGGGACGGTAATGGATTTCGATAAATCTTGTCCAGGCAATGAGCCGATGTTCTGTGCGTTCGAATTGACAAGATGTCAAACAAACGAGAGATGTCGCCGAGGTTAAATTTTAATGACAAACAGAATTTCAAATGTCGGGGTGTCGGTAAGGTAGTCGTGTTGATGTTTAATGCATGCCTGTCTAAATCCTCGCTTTTAATCTGAACGCGAACTGGGGTGGGGACTTAAGTTCGTTAAAAGTTGAAAGAGGTTGAGGCTTAAAAGTTGCCAAGTGGATTAGCGAACGATTACGACTGCCTTGGCATTGAGTGGCGCTTACAAGTCCTCACACTTCTTCAATTCACGCACTTTGAAGTCGGCTGGTCGTGGATGTTGAACTGAGTTTTCTAAATTGTCAATTTGTTCCTATGGATGGATGAGAGCCGCTCGTAGCCGCAAAGTCCAAGTACAAATTAATGTTTGAAGCAAAATTGTGGAGGCTGTGGTCTTTGTATGCGTGCTGTGGAAGCTTGGAGGCGCCTTTCACGGACCTTGTCTACATCTGCAGCTCGGTAGGGATGAGCCAGTGCAGTGGACGGACTGAGTCGACATCTTGATACTAATCGTAGAATTTGCCTTCATCATCATCAATATGCCACGCAGTCAGGATCATACTCATATCCAACAAAGAATTGTTCTAACGATGGCACGACGAAGCAGTTCTGTTATTTTGCTTTTCATTAAGCTTCCGGCCCCAAGGGCAATTTTAGGAACTCCACTGGAGTGTCGTCGAGTGCACGTTGATCGCCGATCGTGACGTTTTAAGTGATAAGCAACGGACTGACTCCTGCCCTTGAGAGGGCGAGATTATGTCAATGTCAGCTGCGCAACCCAACACTTGAACTGATTAGCTGAAAATAGTGGTGGTTTCCGCCGTTAATGTTCACAGCAGATGAACAAACCACTCCGCTGTCGAGTTTTGTTTAAAATGGCGCTGTAATTCTGGAAACGAGATTCGCGTGATTTCAAGTTGTTAGCTATGATAGCTGTAGCGCCCGGCTTATAAAATTGATAGAAATACGACTCATAGTGTCTCTAGTCTTTTCCAGGATTTGCTTTAGTGTGAATATTTAAAACCTGCGTGCGTGGCAATGGCGTACGCACTTGAGTCTTCGTTGTTGCGTTCCGATTCCAGTGTGAGAAAATAATTTGTAAAACAACTACGTGCCGATATTCGAGAATGCGCCCTCTCTGTGTTAGAGGACGCGCCGATCGGGACCACTACCTGGTGGTCTCGGCGATGGACAGCGATGTGGGCATCTACGCCCAGATCACGTACTCCCTCAACGAGGAGAGCATCACCGGCATGGGACAACGCCAACGATTCGTTTTCGATCAACGCACAGACTGGAGCGATCGTTACCAACGCCCTGCTGGACCGAGAGACCACTAGCGGCTTTTTAAATGTACAGCACATAAGTACCTAAAGTCCTGGTCGATTTTGAGTCACTGACAATGCTCAAAGAGTATTTCTGTTTCATGTTTGTTCCTCTTTCACATGCTGCGGGATTTTAACTGAGACCATTCTCTGTTGAGTGTCCTACTCGCTGAAAGTTGAATACACGGGCCACGCTACCACTGCATTGCGTGGTGCAGAGCTTGGATGACTCATTAATCCTGACCTAAGGCGACGTCTTCTCTGACATAGTAGTTCGTAGTGATGCAGACTCAACTTCTTTTTCTTCCTTGAGTGGCACTACAATCCGGCGTGGACCTGAATCTCAGTTAGCATTCCTCTCCAATTATCGCGATCTTCGAAGATTTTCCGAGCCGGATCATAAAGTCCATTCTCTCTACATTTCCTAACCATCGGAGTCGAGACAATCGAATTCGTTTGACTAGGCCAACGTTGTTGTACGGCTCGTTGAGTTTGACGTTTAGTCTCCTCCTCCAAGCTGCTTCCTCGCAAACGGTACCGCATATCATTCGAAGGATTTTCCTTTCGAAACGACTTAGCATCTCTTTGTTCCCATTTGACAAAGTCCTCGCTTCTGTGCCATACAGCAGTTCTGGTTTTCCGAGACAAGACCTTATTTTTCAAATGCCGCCTAAGCCCAAAGACACAATCGCTGTGGTTGGGTTATCCTTCGTTTTATCTCCGCTTTGATGTCATTTCCGGAGATGGACAAAGTCTTTAAACAGCTTGATATCGTCGGCCCCTTTCCTTCTGCTCTATATTTTCAAGGCATTTAGGAGATCCAGCTCCTAATTAATCATAGGAGAAGCATGTAAGTGCAATTTGCTTTGTAAGGGATCCGTTACTCACTAAAATCCAGCGTATTTTCCAAAATCAGGCTCTTCGCACATGTTAAGGTTACCCCGTTTAAACAAAAATAACTTCCACTAATCTGGGCTAGATGGCGCAGTTGGATGATTGCCTGCCTTTCGTTAGACATGTTCCCGGTTCGAATACCAGTCAAAACAAGGGTTATACGCTTTTATCTGGTTATCAGTTTTAAATCTGGTCCAGTCATCACTCACTATCATCTCCATGCACATCACACTGAACCAACATGGTCTAAGTTTGCTCGCGATTTCGCTGGCAGACCACTTGCCCAGTCAGATCAATCTTTGTTTTCAAATCAAAATCCTGTGCTTATCTAAAAGTCTTTTGCTGGCAGAACATTCGAAATAATCATCTACATCAAGCCCATGTGCACAATATCGTTTCTTACTTTCCTTCCAACGTCCAGCAAAAGGCAACCCAACACTAATCAAAGCCTCTCTCTCTCACTTTCTCTCTTACAGATCATGCAAATTAGTAGCCAGCAACAGAAGCCGTTATGTCTGCAATTGTAACGGAACCACCGTCACAAAGTGAACAGCCAATCGCTATGCGATCCGAACACAATTCGAGAAACCAAGAAAACCATCAAAATCCAGGCATGCAGAGCCACCTCAGAAGACGATCCGCGGTGCGGATGATGCCCGGCTGCATGGCACACGTCTTCATACTTAGCTTCATAGTCCTTAGCCTTCTGACAGTACAAACCGCCTCGTATCTGGTGATCGTGAACGAGGCCGTCGAGCCGGGCACCGTGATATTCAACGCGTCAGTGTACAAGCTCGGCTCGGAGCGGCATTACAAGATCAACGCGCACAAGTCGGCGCATTTCGTGCACCACCTGGTCGAGGTGGACCACAAGGACGGCCAGATCAAGCTGAAGAAGCACCTCAAGTGCGACGGGATCTACTATCCGAATCTGTTCACATTCTACGTGGACTCGACGTCGAATCGGCTGCGCAGCATCGACTACTACAGCCTGCCGATACGGATCTTTGTCGCGGGCGCCGACTGCAACGACGACCGGCGAGTGGAGATGTACGGTCGCCTGTTTGAGGAGGAGGACACCGGGTACTCGCGGCGGCGCCGGAGACGGTACATCCGGGAGGAGGGCTACGACGACCCGGACGAGCGCTTCTACGGCGAGTACCTGGGCCACAACGCCATCGGCGAGATCAACCACAACGACAGTCGAAAGTTCCAGGACGGCGACCTGATCTTCGGGGACAGCTACGACAACGAGATGCGGCACCGGATCCTCAGCCGGAAGCGGAGATCCCGCGACGCCACCGGAGGGACCATGCACCGCAGGATAGCCGACGCGAAGCAGTGGATCTCGGAGACGTACGCCTCGTACGCGATCCACACGACGGACAAGTGGAACAAGATCTGCCTGAAGACGTCGCAGTTCATCAACAACCTGAACGCGTTCCTGCCCAAGTCCGTGTGCCAGAACTGCAAGGTTAACTTCCTGGACGTGAACGACGAGCGGTTCCTCATCGAGCCGCAGAACCGCGACCTGGTGGCCAGCCGCGACGTGTGCATCCACGAGTCCATGTGGAAGGTGATCATCACGTTCAACATCCGGTGCAACCGCAACGACATCGTCGACTCCGACCACCGGCTCAAGATCGTCTACCACCACCAGGAGTTCAACGACACCGACATCGCCAGACGCGTGCGCAGAGAGCTGCGCAACCAGAGTCCCTACTTTGAGCAGGCTCTGTACGTGGCATCCGTGTTGGAGGAGCAGCCCGCCGGCGTCACCGTGACCACAGTGCGGGCCAGGGACCCCGAGGACTCGCCGGTCGTGTACTCTATGGTGTCCTTGCTGGACTCCAGGTCGCAGTCGCTCTTCAAGGTCGACTCCAGATCCGGCATCGTGACGACCTCAGCAAGCCTGGACCGGGAGCTCATGGACGTGCACTACTTCCGCGTGGTCGCCACAGACGACAGCTTCCCGCCGCGGTCCGGGACGACCACCCTCCAGGTGAACGTGCTCGACTGCAACGACCACAGCCCCACGTTCGAGGCGGAACAGTTCGAGGCCAGCATCCGCGAGGGCGCCACCGTCGGCTCGACAGTGATCACGCTACGCGCCACCGACCAGGACATCGGCAAGAACGCCGAGATCGAGTACGGCATCGAGAGCGTCATTGGCGGCGGAACCACCACGCAGGAGCAGGACGCCAACACCTTCAGAATCGACGGCCGCACGGGTGTGATCTCAACCAGGAGCTCGCTGGACAGAGAGGCGTCGGAGAGCTACACGCTGACGGTGACTGCCACGGACATGGCCTCGCCGCAGAGCGAGAGGAAGACAGCCACCGCCACGGTCTTGGTGAAGATCCTCGACGACAACGACAACTACCCGCAGTTCAGCGAACGGACGTACACGGTGCAGGTGAACGAGGACCAGTGGGGCGACGACAATGTGGTGGCCCACATCAAGGCCACCGACGCCGACCAGGGGAACAACGCCGCCATCCGCTACGCCATCATAGGCGGCAACACCCAGTCGCAGTTCTCCATCGACTCGATGAGCGGCGACGTGTCGTTGGTCAAACCGCTGGACTACGAGAGCGTCAGGAGCTACCGGCTGGTCATCAGAGCCCAGGACGGCGGGAGCCCATCGCGGAGCAACACAACCCAGCTGCTGGTCAACGTGATCGACGCCAACGACAACGCGCCCCGCTTCTACACGTCCCAGTTCCAGGAGTCCGTGTTGGAGAACGTCCCGATCGGCTACAACATCATCCGGGTGCAGGCGTACGACTCCGACGAGGGCGCCAACGCTGAGATCACGTACAGCATCTCGGAGCGCGACGACAACTTCCCCCTGGCAGTGGACCCGCGCACCGGTTGGGTGCAGACCATCAAGCAGCTGGACCGCGAGGAGCAAGGCCGCTACACATTCCAAGTGATCGCCAAGGACGGCGGCATTCCGCCGAAGTCGGCGAGCTCCTCCGTGGTCATCACGGTGCAGGATGTGAACGACAACGACCCCACCTTCCGGCCGAAGTACTACGAGGCGAACGTGGGCGAGGACCAGCCGCCCGGCACCCCTGTCACCACCGTGACCGCCACCGACCCCGACGAGGACTCCAGACTTCACTACGAGATCACGACCGGCAACACCCGCGGCAGGTTCGCGATCACCTCCCAGAACGGCCGCGGCCTGATCACCATCGCCCAGTCCCTGGACTACAAGCAGGAGAGGAGGTTCCTCCTCACAGTCACCGCCACAGACTCCGGCGGCCGGTCAGACACCGCCACCGTGAACATCAACGTCACCGACGCCAACAACTACGCGCCGATCTTCGAGAATGCGCCGTACAGCGCGTCGGTGTTCGAGGACGCGCCGATCGGCACCACCGTCCTGGTGGTCTCGGCGACGGACAGCGACGTGGGCATCAACGCCCAGATCACGTACTCCCTCAACGACGAGAGCATCAACGGCATGGGAGCCCACGATCCGTTCTCGATCAACGCGCAGACCGGAGCGATCGTCACCAACGCCCTGCTGGACCGAGAGACAACCAGCGGCTACCTGCTGACAGTGACCGCCAAGGACGGCGGCAACCCCTCGCTCAGTGACACCACCGACGTGGAAATCAGCGTGACGGACGTCAACGACAACCCGCCGGTCTTCAAGAACCCGCTCTACCAGGCCTCGATCCTCGAGGACGCCCTGGTCGGCACATCCGTGGTGCAGGTCTCCGCGACGGACCCGGACATGGGTCTGAACGGCCGCATCAAGTACATCCTGAGCGACAAGGACGAGGAGGACGGCTCCTTCGTGATCGACCCCACCTCCGGCACGATCCGGACGAACAAGGGCCTGGACCGCGAATCGGTCGCCATGTACCACCTGACAGCGATCGCCGTGGACAAGGGATCGCCGCCGCTGAGCAGCTCCGTGGAAGTCCAGATCCGACTGGAGGACGTCAACGACTCGCCGCCGACCTTCTCGTCTGACAAGATCACACTCTACGTGCCCGAGAACTCGCCAGTCGGCTCCGTGGTCGGCGAGATCCACGCCCACGACCCCGACGAGGGCGTCAACGCGATCGTCCACTACTCCATCATCGGCGGCGACGACTCCAACTCGTTCTCGCTCGTCACCCGGCCCGGCTCCGAGCGGGCCCAGCTGCTGACCATGACCGAGCTGGACTACGAATCGTCGCGGAAGCGCTTCGAGTTGGTGATCCGCGCCGCCAGTCCGCCGCTGCGGAACGACGCGCACGTGGAAATCCTGGTGACCGACGTGAACGACAACGCGCCCGTCCTGCGGGACTTCCAGGTGATCTTCAACAACTTCCGCGATCACTTCCCGAGCGGCGAGATCGGCCGCATCCCCGCCTTCGACGCCGACGTCACCGACAAGCTGACCTACCGCATCCTCTCGGGCAACAACGCCAACCTGCTGCGACTGAACACCACGTCCGGAGGGCTGATCCTCAGCCCGCAGCTGAACACGAACGTGCCCAAATTCGCGACCATGGAGGTGTCTGTCTCCGATGGGATCAACGAGGCCAAGGCCATCATGCAGCTGTCCGTGCGACTGATCACAGAGGACATGCTCTTCAACTCCGTGACCGTGCGGCTCAACGAGATGACCGAAGAGGCCTTCCTGTCGCCGCTGCTCAACTTCTTCCTGGACGGGCTGGCCGCCATCATTCCCTGCCCGAAGGAGAACATCTATATCTTCTCGATCCAGGACGACACCGACGTGACCTCGCGCATCCTCAACGTGAGCTTCTCCGCGCGCCGCCCCGACGTCTCCCACGAGGAGTACTACACGCCGCAGTACCTGCAGGAGCGCGTCTACCTCAACCGTGCCATCCTGGCCCGCCTCGCCACGGTGGAGGTGCTGCCGTTCGACGACAACCTGTGCGTGCGCGAGCCGTGCCTCAACTTCGAGGAGTGCCTGACGGTGCTGAAATTCGGCAACGCCTCCGAGTTCATCCATAGCGACACGGTCCTCTTCCGGCCCATCTACCCCGTGAACACGTTCGCCTGCTCCTGCCCCGAGGGCTTCACCGGCAGCAAGGAGCACTACCTGTGCGACACCGAAGTGGACCTCTGCTACTCCGACCCGTGCCTGAACGGCGGCAAGTGCAACCGCCGCGAGGGCGGCTACACGTGCATCTGCAGCGCCGACTACACGGGCGTCAACTGCGAGACCAACATCGCCAAGCTGAAGCCCTGCAACGCAGAACTCTGCGACGGCGGCCACTCGTGCATGAACACCCTGATGACCAGCTCCCAGCCGCCGCCGTACACGCCCACCTGCGAGCTGCGCTCGCGCTCCTTCTCGCGCAACTCGTTCCTCACGTTCGAGAGCCTCAAGCAGCGGCACCGGTTCAACCTGAAGCTGCGCTTCGCCACGGTCAGCGAGAACGGACTGCTGCTGTACAACGGACGCTACAACGAGCTGCACGACTTCATCGCCCTCGAGATCCTCGAGGGCTACATCTCGTTCTCCTTCTCGCTGGGCGACCGCATCCAGTCGGTGAGCGTGCTCCAGCGACCCAAGGTCTCCGACGGCAGCTGGCACAGCGTGGAGGTGACCTACCTCAACCGGACCGTCACGCTTGCGCTGGACGGCTGCGACACGGCGATCGCCCTCGCGGGCAACCTCGGCGACCGGTGGGGTTGCGCCAACCAGACGACCCTCGTGCTGGACAAGAAGTGCGCCTCGCTGACGGAGACCTGCCACCGCTTCCTCGACCTCACCGGACCGCTCCAGATCGGCGGACTGCCGCGGATTCCCGCCCACTTCCCCGTCGAGAACCAGGACTTCGTGGGCTGCATCTCGGACCTGCGCGTCGACGACCGCTTTATCGACCTCAACTCGTACGTCGCCGACAACGGCACCATCTCCGGCTGCCCGCAGAAGTCGCCGCTCTGCTCGTCGGACCCCTGCTTCAACGGCGGCGTCTGCCGGGAGGGCTGGAACACCTACACCTGCGAGTGCCCCGAGGGCTTCGCGGGCAACACCTGCCAGGAGCCCATCCCCGCGCCGTGGCGGTTCTCCGGCGACGGCAGCCTCAGCTTTAACCCGCTGCTCCGGCCCATCCAACTGCCGTGGATCACCTCGCTCTCACTCAGGACCCGCCAGCGCGACGCCTTCCTCGTGCAGATCCAGATCGGACAGAACAGCTCCGCCATCGTGTGCCTCAAGGAGGGCATCCTCTACTACATCTACGACAACGAGCCCATGTACCTGGCCGGCGCCGACCTGGCCGACGGACTCTGGCACCGCGTGGAGATCAAGTGGCTCGGCGCCGAGATCCAGTTCTCCGTGGACTACGGCCAGCGCACCGGCGTGGTGCCGATGTCCCAGAAGGTCCAGGGACTCTACGTGGGAAAGATCGTGATCGGCAGCCCCGACGGCTCCCTGGGCACCGTCTCGGACCTGATGCCGTTCGAGGGCTGCATCCAGGACGTGAGGATAGGCGCATCCCAGTCGGTCCTCAGCCGGCCCACCATCCGCGAGAACGTCGACGACGGCTGCGTGTCGCGCGCCGAGTGCCCGACCGTCTGCCCGATGCACTCCAGCTGCGTGACCAGCTGGGACGAGGCCCACTGCGACTGCCTGCCGGGCTACGTCGGCCCCGACTGCGCGCCCATCTGCACCGTGAAACCCTGCTCCGCCGGGGTGTGCCGCGCCAACGTGAACGAGCCGCGCGGCTACCGCTGCGAGTGCAACAGCACCATGCAGCTGGGCGACTACTGCGAGAAGACCGTGCAGCAGCCGTGCCCCGGCGGCTGGTGGGGCGAGAAGGGCTGCGGCCCCTGCAGGTGCAACCTCAAGCAGGGCTACCACCCGGACTGCAACAAGACCACCGGCCAGTGCTACTGCAAGAACAACCACTACCAGCCGCCCAACGAGACCGCGTGCATCCCGTGCGACTGCTACTCGATCGGCTCCTTCAACAGCGCCTGCAACCGGCTGACGGGCCAGTGCGAGTGCCGCGAGGGCGTCATCGGGCGCCGCTGCGACTCCTGCTCGAACCCCTACGCCGAGGTGACCCTGAATGGCTGCGAAGTGGTGTACGACGCCTGCCCCAGGTCCTTCTCCGCCGGCATCTGGTGGCCACGGACGCCGCTCGGCAGCACCACCGTCGAGAACTGCCCCGCGCCCAGCCGAGGCAAGGGCTCCCGGGTCTGCGACATCACCTCCGGCGGCTGGGGCCACGCCGACATGTTCAACTGCACCTCCGAGCCGTTCGTGGAGCTGCGCAAGCAGCTGTCGCAGCTGGAGAAGATGGAGCTCGAGCTGAACTCGTTCGTGTCGGTCAAGATGGCCGAGAACCTGCAGCACGCCTGCGAGGCGGTCGACCGGACGAGCGCGGTGAAGAAGCCGCCCAGCAAGGACAGCCGCCGCTACAAGATGGAGTCGTCGTTCCTGCTCAACGAAGGCAACAACATGTGGTCCGACGAATTCGAGATGGAGTACCTCTCGGACGAGGTCAAGTTCACCCACGACCGGCTGTACGGCGCCGACCTGCTCGTCACCGAGGGCATCCTCCACGAGCTGATCAACTACGAGCTCATGCAGAGCGGCCTGAACCTCTCGCACAGCCAGGACAAGTACTTCATCAAGAACCTGGTGGACAGCGCCAGCGTCATCCTGGACAAGAAGTACGCCGGCGAGTGGAAGCGCGCCATGGAGCTGATCCAGCGCGGGCCCGACGACCTGATCGACGCCTTCAACAAGTACATGATCGTGCTGGCGCGCTCCCAGCACGACACCTACACGAACCCCTTCGAGATCGTCCAGAAGAACATGGTCCTCGGGCTGGACATCGTGACCACCGAGTCGCTGTTCGGCTACGAGCCCGAGCAGCTCAGCGAGTACCACAAGACGAAGTTCCTGAAGCCGAACCAGTTCACGACGGAGAGCGTGGTCCTGCCGGACACCAGCGGCTTCCTGCAGCACTCGGCCAAGCAGAAGCCGGTCATCTCGTTCCCCAAGTACAACAACTACATCCAGGACAAGAACAAGTTCGACAAGCACACCAAGGTGCTGGTGCCGCTGGACATGCTCGGCATCCAGCCGCCGGGGAAGAACGAGGTGACCCAGGGATCGAGCGACTACCGGGCGATCGTCAGCTACGCGCAGTACAAGGACGTCGGTGACCTGTTCCCGGAGATGTTCGACGAGACGATCACCCGCCGCTGGGGCGTCGACATCCAGGTGGCCACGCCGATACTCTCGCTGGCCATCCTGGTGCCCAGCAACGACGAGGACAAGCGCATTGAGATCCCGTCGCGGAAGATCTCGCCGCAGAGGAACGCCAAGCCGGACTCCGAGTCGATCGTGGAGGTCTTCGAGGTGCCCAGCGCCAAGGAGCGCAGCAGCGAGGAGCAGATGAGCGAGAACATCAAGATCATCGCGCACGAGATCGAGGCCTCCGAGGAGGAGGTGGAGGGCGACCCCGACATCCACGTGCGCTTCGACGAGAGCGACATCGAGTTCCAGGGCTCCAGCGGCGAGGACTCCTCGCACGCGGTCTCGTCGAGCGAGGTCGAGAAGACGAAGGGCGACTCGAGCATGTCGCGCGAGAACGAGTCGACGTACCGCAACCGGCGGCTGGTCAAGCGCCAGGCGGAGGTGATCTACCCCTCGGAGCAGCAGGACACGGCCGACAAGCACCTGACGTACCGCTCGCTGGGCTCGCCGCACCTCTCGCAGCCGATCAAGCTGCAGATGTGGCTGGACATAGACCCGGCCAGGTTCGGGCCGCGCTCGAACCCGCAGTGCGTCCGCTGGAACACCTTCACCAACCAGTGGACGCGGCTGGGCTGCCAGACGGAGATCCCCGACTTCGACGAGGCCCTCGTCGAGGGCGAGCCGATCATCGTGAACTGCTCCTGCTCGCACGTCTCCAACTACGCCGTCATCGTGGACATCATCGATCCGGAGGACATCCCGGAGCCGTCGCTGCTCGTTCAGATCACCTCGTACTCGGCCTTCATGCTCTCGCTGCCGATCCTGTTCAGCGTGCTCGTCGCGCTCGGCCTCCTGCGCGGCATGCAGACCAACTCGAACACCATCCACCAGAACATCGTGCTGTGCGTGTTCTTCGCCGAGATGCTCTTCTTCATCGGGATGCAGTCCCGCCGGAACCTGCTCGAGAACGAGTTCCCCTGCAAGCTGATCGCCATCTGCCTCCACTACACGTGGCTGGCCGCCTTCGCCTGGACCACGGTGGACTGCGTCCACCTGTACCGCATGCTCACCGAGATGAGGGACATCAACCACGGCCCGATGGGCTTCTACTTCTCCATGGGCTACGGCGCGCCGGCCATCGTCGTCGGCCTCTCGGTCGGAGTGCGCGCTCACGAGTACGGAAACAGTTTGTTGTAAGTATAGCACGCCCTCTGGTGGGAGTCTCTTGAAAACATGCGAACACTTTCTCAATTCCAGCTGCTGGCTGTCCGTGTACGAGCCCGTGGTCTGGTGGCTCGTGGGCCCCATCGCCGGGATGTCGGTCATCAACCTGCTGATCCTGTTCGTGTCGGTGAAGGCAGCCTTCACCCTCAAGGACCACGTCCTTGGCTTCGGCAACCTGCGCACCCTGCTCTGGCTGTCGGTGGTGTCGTTGCCACTGATGGGCGTCATGTGGGTGCTGGCTGTCCTCGCGGCGTCCGAGAACTCGCAGCTGCTCAGCATCCTGCTGTCGGCTGTGGTGGTCCTGCACGCGATCTTCTGCCTCATCGGCTACTGCATCATCAACAAGCGCGTCCGGGAGAACCTCCACCGGACGTTCCTGCGCTGCATGGGCCGCAAGGTGCCGCTGCTCGACTCCTCGCTGGTGGTCAGCAACAGCTCGCACAACGTGAACGCATCGCGGCCCAACAACTTCCTCGCGGGCAGCTACGACACGGCCAGGCGGAACATCGGCATCAGCGCGTCCAGCACGACGTCGCGCAGCACAGCCAAGACCAGTTCGAGTCCCTACAGGTAAGCAGCGCCCCGCCCTCGCTGGTGCGCCCCCACTCACGCTTGCCTCTCTTTCAGTGACGGACAACTGCGGCAGACGTCGACGTCGACGTCCAACTACAACTCGGCCAGTGAAGCTCCCAGCTACCTGCGTGGCTTCGAGTCGTCCAGCAGCCGGCGCGAGGAGAAACCGCGTCGCCACCGCAAGGACTCCGACTCGGGCTCGGAGACCGACGGCAGAAGCCTGGAGCTGGCCAGCAGCCACTCCAGCGACGACGACGAGTCGCGGACGGCGCGCAGCAGTGGAACCCACCGAAGCACCGGCGTCAGTGCCACACCGTCGTACTTGCCGAACATCACGGAGCACGTTCAGGCGACCACCCCGCCGGAACTGAACGTCGTCCAGAGCCCGCAGCTGTTCCCGAGCGTGAACAAGCCCGTGTACGCGCCGCGATGGTCGAGCCAGCTGCCGGACGCCTACCTGCCGACGCCGCCGAACATCGGCCGCTGGTCGCAGGACACCGGCTCCGACAACGAGCTGATCAACGCGCACAAGACCAGCTCGCCGAACCCGCTGCCCAACCCCGACCTGACGGACACGTCCTACCTGCACCAGCACCAGAACAAGATCAACATGCCGCCCTCGATCCTCGAGAACATCCAGAACGCGTGCAACGACAACGCCTACGACGTGGAGCGCGAGAGCCTGTACGGGCGCCGCAAGGACTACCAGGACAACTACGGCCAGTTCGACATGGCGGGCCAGACAGTCACCGGGACGTACAAGCCGCCCAGCCACTACGGCAGTGAAAAGGACTACGGCGGCGGCGGCAATGGCGGCGGCTCGCAGATCGTCAACCACATGCGCTCCTTCCACCCGGACAACGCATACCTGAGCGACACCATCTACGACAAGCAGAGGACGCTGGGCAACGCGTACCTCACCACGAAGTCTGACTCGCCGTACCTCTCCAAAGAGCGCATCGCCCCCGACATCTACGGCTCGCGCGACAGCCACTACACGCTCAAGGCGCAGCCGCTGTACGGCGACTCGATGCACAGCGTGCACTCGCTGCTCAAGAACGACTACCAGCAGAGCCAGCAGCAGCAGCAACAGCAGCAGATCCGGCAGATGGACTACCACTCGGACCGCATGTCCGACGGGTCGGACAAGAACGGCTACCACTTCCCGTACACCGCCGAGGAGGACCACCTCGCAACCAGTCTGGGCCGCAAGCCCAACCACCACATGGTGAACGACATCAACAACCCGGGCATCCCCCAGAGTCGCCTGTCCTCGCGCCACGGTTCCAGAGCATCCTCCCCACCGAGCATAGTGGCGCCCATGCAGCCGCTGGCCCCGCTCACCAGCATCACGGACACCGAGTGAGTACTGCCCGCTCCAGCCGCCAGTCGCTAGGAGACGCTCCACCCCGCCCTCGGTTTTGGTTTCGTGTCTAATCCTTGATTTTGTATTTTTTTTGTTTTGTAATTTCTTCTTTCTTTCTCTGTGTTCCCTGCCCATTCCATTCCGTCACGCCCCGGGTGTTCCATTCCACATTGTTCCAGGTGGTCATGGGAAAGACTCAAGAAAATCTAATTTCCTCTTTCTCTTTCATTCTACTCTCTCTATCTCTCTCTCTCTCTGTCTTCATCTTTTACTGTATCATTTGGTCTCTCTCGCTCTCTCTGATTTTGTTTTCATCTATCATCTGTCATCTGTCATTTACCACAACTACAACAACAACAATTAAACAAAACATATTTAACACGGGGGATTCATGCAACAACACAACTCCAACAACCAACAACAGATCCGAGGTAAAACAAGAGTGAAACTGATTTTCATTCGAATTGTTTGTGTTTGTTTACGTGTTTGTTTTTCTTTGTGTTCCGTTTGTCTTTTGTTTCATTCTCACCCCTCTTTCTCATTCTCTTCCATTCCGTTTGTGTGGCTTTTCTTGTTTAGTTCTGTGATTCCGCGTGTGATTTGGTTTGCTTTTGTCACGTTTGAATGTCATTTTTGTGTGAACGACGCGACGGTTTTGGGATTGGGATTGTAACACACTTTGTGGGAACGGAAAATCTAGTACAATTTGCGGGATGGAGCGACTTTGTGAACAGAGATTTGATTAGATTGGCTTTGAAGACTGAAGTGGGGTTTCTGATTTCGAATTAGTGATAAAAATGAATAGGTTGTGAACTGGAAACATTTTTTAAAGCGCTACTTGTTTTCTTTCCTAGAAGCAGAGCTCCATCTTTAGATTTAGTCATTAAACGGCACGTTGTATTGCATTAGGGCACACAGGCTCGGTTCAGATGAAGTCGCTCAATGAAAGATTGCGACCAGACATGGTTTGGCGGTAGATAGGATAGACAAGACTTAGCGTAAGATAGATAGCTTAGATCCAGTAAACTCGTATTTAGTCGCTTTTTCTCTCGATCATCGTCCGCCTGAGATTTATTAGGGTCTTTATCTCATCTCTTTCTATATTTTCACAGGTACGAACCATTTCAGGGCTGCAATCGGTTGGTGTACCTGTACGGGTCAAGATCCACTCAGTCCGACAATAGAGCAATGGTGCAACTCATGGTGCACTCATTGTCCTCAACGCCAACTCTGAAGCTGCCCGCTTAGCTTTTGCAAACAGCTTAGGAAAATGGACTCGGTATAGTCAGTTTAGGACGGCAATAAAATGTTCAGTAAATTTAAAGATATTACAAAAATGCGTAACTGGTCTAATGCACAACCAAGTCTCACTTTTCAAACAACAGCAGGTCTCTCAAGTTCGAGTGGAAAATGAGGCTGCGTTCGTAATCGCAGTACTGCAACATCGTGTGTTCGTAATTGCATACGCGTAGCAAACAAACATCATATGAAAGCAACCTCAGCACAAAGAAAAGCAATCAGCGCATCATTGATTCTCGATATGACTCGCAACATGAGAAAATCACTGCATCGCATCACAAAGGCGGTGATGCTTACGCGATGCGCATATTTTTGATGCTTATGAACTCGGCCAGTCATGTCAGACGTATTTGAAATCCTTTCCATCTGAACGTAGGCGTGTTCCAGTTCCAGTTCAACACCAACTGTTACTATGCACGTAGTAGCTGTTTATTTCGCTCACTCTTAAGTCAATAACAGCGTACGAAACATACCTAAACTGAGCAAACTGGTTGTTCTGTTCAAATTATGTCGTTTCTGTGCATTGGCTTGATTGCTAAAATTTGATGTCAGTCTTTTTTCGTGCATTATGACTGGACCTCTAGGATGAGATGTAGTTTGTCATAAACTGACTGAACTGACGCGTTCTCACCAGATCTATGTTCAGTCAATAAGGTTATCGGTGGCAAACAAAATTTCAACCTGAAGTGACATAGCGAATGACTTTCTATACACCTGCAGAGTTGTTCTTATTATGTACTTATACTCTTCTGTTCGTAAAAAGGATAGAACTTCATCACTTTCAAACAGGTAGCACCATTCTTTTCAAAGTTAGTTCGATAGGGCGGCCTATAGCGGCTTGGCTATAGAAGATGTGTGATAGAATATCGCAGATTCTAGATGGACTTCAGCTAAACGGATTAGAAATAAATTGCTACGTAGCCAATGCATGGATATTACATAATGAAGTAGATTCTCATATCTGTTGATGTAGGCCTATGATGGCCTATGTTCATTGACCACAACGCATTTGAACCTCAACGTCTTGGTTCGATCCCTGATCTGTACGACAAAAAAAATAATATTCACTGCTCCACCTCTATGGAGTCATTGATAATGCTCAAACGGTACTTCTGTTTGGAAAAAGCTTCTTAAACTTGGCCTTTCGGAGTCGGCATAAAATAGTAGGTATTTTCAACAGATGAGAGAACAATAGCACGCACAACATTAGTGGTTACTGACAAGCTCGGCTTTGGCCCTCTACGAGCTGTAGCACTACCCGAATCATTAATCATATTTCGACAGGGCAATGATTTATTGGCAAGAAAAAAATATGTTTGATTGGGACACGTTCACGTTTGACTTAGACACATGTCACATGTAATGAGTGGGATGTCAAAAACCAAACAGCGAAATGTTCACAATTTTAATAAGGTAATGAAAATCTCTTTATAAAATTGTAGTCAGATATTTTGAACCAACACATCAATTCGAGCGTATGTTTACTACTGACCAGAAATGAAGTGCTGATTAATCCTATCCTAGATTTTGCATTGCTTTGTATTATATTTTGCAATGATATTGTGTGACGGCCGTTAAATATTTCGCCTCTCAGGCTTGTAGGGGAAGGCTATCAGCTGTTCGAAGACCTCACATGTATTCTCGTCTGCCGTATCGGTGAATACCTGACGAAAATATCAAAAGCTGCCAAAAAAATGTTTGCGGAAATGGACGTTCTTGTTCTTCTAAAGACAAATTATGAACGAATTCTGACATATCCCATTATCCTTGCGATGTTTAACTTGAAGCAATAAACTAAGAATCATCAAATGAAGCTCGATACGTGGATTCAGCTAAAATTCCATAAGGTGGCTAAGCTTGTATATCCCATTGTTATTATTTCACTGGAACATGCGTTGAAAAGTTATTGTCATTGAAAAAGTCATAGCTGCAGATGGACAACACTTTTAATAATACATGTTTTTCTTAACTGAACTTTCAAATTTTGAAAATAAACATTACGAATTAGGTTATAGACCCAATATCAATTCTGATTTTCTCCGCCTCCGAAATCTCTGTTCACCATCTTGCCCTAATCTCTACATGAGAGTCAAAAATTGCCAAATTATAAACGTTTCCGAACGCAGTACATTTCAAAATTGCCTCGCCCTCGACAAAGTGTGTGTGTTACAGATTCCAGAGCCGTTTACACATTTAATTTAATCTCATTTGCAACACAAAACAGATACACCCCGCAGTCATCATCAACAGTCACCACCCCCCACCCCCGTAGCATTAAGTTGTACATACATTCATATACATTTACATTTACATGAACACATACAATAATATTCTCAGTTACTCATATTAACACTCATTTAACATACATAAACTTTCAGTTATCCATCATATGGCTGCACAGGCGTCAACGTTATCCTTGGTCTCTAACAATATGGTAGACGAACCCCCTTCTCTCACTCACTCGCAGTTCAAACCCCCACTCTTCTCACTGATCACCATTCTTCAGTCCAAGCCAACAAATCGCATGCAAACTTAGATCCCGAAACAGCTTAAAGTACACACTTTCAGAGCCAGAGCGCCGGGGGGTACTGCTGCTGCAGCGGGCGCAACAACTCAACTTGAACTGCCACCCCCGAAACGCCATCGCTTGTCGATTCTTACGTAGTGACTCGCTCTACCCTAATGCCCTTTACACATCCACACCCAGCACACACACACCCGTCTGTCCGTCTGTCCGTCCGCCCGTCCATCCGGCACGCCCACCAGTTTAAGGTGCCTGCTAACGCTAATTAATAATACTTACAAAGTTAAGGAGCACTTTGCCTGGCCAGAGCCCAAGCCCCAGTCCCAGCCAATGATGAGGAGAGGATAATAAATTAGAGACTTGAGTGCTTCGCAGAATAAACTTCTCGTTAGTCAGTGCCTCTTCGGATTGATTTACACTCGGACCGCGGGTGTACGGCAGCGGCAGCGACGTGCATTTTAATCCCAATTCCGAGTCGGGTGCTGGAGTTGAAGGGGACTGGTCTTGTCGAAGTTCGCACTTCCATTCACTGCTGCAATAATTAATACTTTGTTCAGTTTAATGGTGGTGATTTGAAGGAGCATTCTTCGTCGGGAATCTTAACAGGATTAAAGTTTTCATCCTCTTGGATGTGGGAGCATTTTCTGTACAATGAGTGGTCGTCACTTGGTTTGAAGTTGAGTAAAAGTTTGCGTGGCCACTTGACAACAGTTTGGGTTTGGAGAAGATTTTACCCAGCACCTCACTGGTATGCCGACACTCAACAAAATTCACACATTTTTTGATCCATGACCCTGTTATGTGTTGGGAATGCACTTTTGAGTTAAGAGGGAAGGACCCAATACACGAAAAAGGTGGACGTTTTGCGAGAAATCACAGTGGTGTGCTAGAATAGGACTACTAGCTTTGAAACAAGAAATCTGCTAAGAATCTACATTTTTCTGCGATTCATCCTTGGTGATTTTCAAATCACAATCCACATGTGAAGTCACCATCCACAAACTAATATCTACTACAAAAAGCCACGGTTTCTCTCTAAAGGCCCATTCATATGAGGTCGCCACGAACTGCGAACTTCGCAAACTCTGACAACTCATTCATATGGAGTTTCTGCATTCGCGGAGAACTACGGGTGCAAACTGACACTTCACTGCGAATTTGTTGGTCGTGGAGGTTATGGATTGCGTTTAAATTTTTGTGTATTACGAACTTAGCTTGACGGTTCGCGGAGATAATGATTGATTCGCAGAGGAAAAAGTTAGGATACTTAAGATCACTTTCGTTGAGATTTTTGTGGATAAAAAAACTCGGTAATTCAGTTCCAATCTTTTTGCATACCAAGAAATATAACATTTTGCTTACATTTGATAGAAAAAGGTAGTTTCCGAAAGTTCGCAGTTCGCCGCTCATATGAACGAGCTTTAAGAAAGAACTGCCAACATTTGCGATTTCCACTGTTCGCAGACGCAGATTGCGGCTTCTGTGCAAACAGCTTGCTTCACCAAAGATCGCTTCCAGAATTCAGAAGGAAATATCGCTGATGCAACATAATTTGATCTTATTTTCGATTCATTGAAGAGGCGTATTAGAAGTCGTATCGCCATACTTCAGATAACTAAGTCCTCCTACGACTAGATGTTCTTATATTATACGAACGACCTATACGATCTGCTTTTCTGGTGGCATTGCCTAAAAAAAAAGTAATCTTGCGATGCATGGAAAACTCATGAGGTTCAAGCGCGCTACTTCGGCCAAGATCTTTATGACCAAGCCAGTTTTCCATCACGATAGCTTGCTTTTCTACTGGAGATTCTGTGTCTCTCACTCTCTATGGATGAAGCGCTCGACGAATGAACCACATCCTTGTCCTTTGGGCACATGGATAGATCAGAAGTTGTCCTTTGTATAGACATTTCAAGTTTTGCTCATTCCTCATCCTCAGACTTCCGAACGACTGTACCATTTATCCAACCGAATCGTGGTATTTCACGCAGGATTGTCTTCGCTTAAATGGAATGCTCGAGATATTATCATCTTCAAGGACAGTTAGAACACATTTCGATGATTTTTACCAACCTGTCTTTTAGTCTGTGTTGAATTGCATTCCACAGAGACATTCCACCCAACTGTGTGATGGATAAGTTAGCCACTACGCAACAACTCCGCTCTCACTCTTAATTCATGCCTTCGTCTACAAACGTTTGCTCAAAAAACTACAAACAGTACCAGCAAATTAACACGATACGAATGGTAAGCATTGCTCGAACTGCACCAATATCCTTACCCAAAAAAACGCCATAATATGGTCTGAGCGATGCCCAATTCTTGAGAACGCCGTGGAATTGACGGTCAATATTTTCGACACTTTGAACAACCCGTTGTCTCACAGACACGGCAACATCATAAAACGAATATGTAGACACAAATTTTTGAAGTAAACTTGTTATTGCCTCTCTACTTGGGCTAGAATTACGACTGAAAATAAAAGTTGCGTTCTCCTACTACGAATTTTGGTAGAAAATGTGCTCGTATGTGTACATTACCATGATGAAAATGTTGAGTTTACTGAATAAATTGACAGTGACATTTTGATGATTAGAGACAGAGTGCGTTCACAAATAAAATTCAAAGTCGTCAATGCCCTGTCAGAAAACCCAATATTTCTGTGCATTCGCTCACAAAGCTTCGTACGTTAACGATTTTAGGTATATGTCGTTGCAAACTTTAGCAGTAATCTGCCACCATAAGTGAGTACACTGCCCCTGATAACGCTCTTCCATTGTCCTAAGATTCTGATGGGATGCTCCTCACTAATGGCTCCCAGATTTTGTATAAATTTGTCCAAATGTGAGAACAGGAAGTGGATTGGGATGGCCGCTTATCTTCCATCCTAGCCCTTGCAAGTTCGATAGCATGCACTCAACAAGCTCGACATGGTCATCCGATTTTTTTTTCACCTATGAAATTACTCATAACCAAAGGAAATGAGTTCCGAGCTTTGTGTTCGACTTCAGTCATTGATTTAACTAAATTCGGATATTTGACGAGTTGCCTAATCTGTGACCCATTCAAATATGAGCTTTTTCTGTGTGCACTTAATCCTGGAAACGTGCGTGGCAAACTGTTTCGAGTTTTATATAAAGTGGCGTCTAACTAAGGGCACGTTTATATCATTTTTTTGTACTAACCTGGGGCTCTCGCCGCACTGAGTTGACATAGGAAATGACTCGATAACAGAGGCCAGCTAGACAATAGACTCAAAAACTAGATCTATTAGCTGCTAAGCAATATTTTGCAAAAGGCGTCAATTTGAGATAGAAACAAGAAAAATCAGAGGAAACAAAGAACTTTTTTTTGTCTACCAGTGTATTCTTGTCATTTTTCTCCAATGTTACATAAATTCTTCAAGATAACTTAATACAACGCGTGTCTATTTTGATTAAGCTTTTACTAAGCTAAATTGAACGAAACTGAGCAGTCTTTTTCATGGTCACAGAACGGTAAAGCCTCGCTAGTTATTTGTTCTAACTAGCGAACGTTTCGGGTGTGTCCGTAAAACTCCTTACTCGCATGGATATGGGTTGATATGAGCATATCTACCCTTTTCGTGCTGTATGTGTATAATATGTATTTCTAATTTCTCCATGGGAGCATATCTATCCATGCGAGAGCAAAGGTACCGATGTCGGTTGTCTAAAGTGCCTGTAGGCAAAAAATGCAACGATGCCATAATAGCAACGATATTCATTGAGAAGTAACGTTTCTTTACATGGTACCTTATTAATAAAATTAGCTTTCTGAAATTGTCCGAAATATAGAGGTGTCCGAAAGACTGAAGTGTCCTGGCTAGCGAATCTGTATTGTATAACATTTCTATTGCTTGATTTACGTTTCTGCATTCTATGAACGTTCACTGTGTTTATCGCTTTATTAAGCAAAAATTAACGAAACTTGACGAAGCTTAACTAAGTGGCTATTACGACAAGAGTGCATTCTGTACATTCGTTCCGATTGTAAAGTGGACATATGTAATTTCTATGGTTACCATTCTGGTAACCGATGCCATTCTGGTAACCGATGCCATTCTGGTTGACCCCAACTTTGTGAAAATTCCACCTCTGTCGACCTCAGATGGCCGAAATGTCAAATCGCTTATCACATCACCACCGCCTGTGCACATTCACGGTTGTGTAGCCTCTGCTGCCAAAACAAATCACCACCATCAAATATTAAATTAAAAATCATGCAACCAACGTCCCATCAACATAATTTCGTCTGCGCTACCTTGCCGGCAGTGTCTGCAGTACCCACAGTCACAGCCACAGCACACAGCACCCTCATCAGTCAAGCCAAGCGGGGTGCTTCCATAAATTACTTCGGCAGTTCAGTTAATGGAAACAAATGACAGCAACATGCTCCTAAAAACTCCAAACGCCGGATATGCCGTCATCATTTTGTTTGTTCCAACTGTCTGCCCTCCACCCGGCGACATCGCACCGAGTTCTCCCTCCCCACAACCTTTTTTTATGTATTCCAGAAGTCATTTAGCTCGTCCGGTTGAATTTCCACAGTAATCTCATTTTAGATGCAACAACAAATCTCCTCGCGTTAAGCTTCCCAGGGTGCAGCTCTTCCCACAAACACACTCACACACTCACACAACCACACTCGCAGTACACATTCATTTTTATGTCCTGCTCATCGCACCCACACATTCCCCGTCACATTGAATTGCATCCTATTTTTTCGTTTGGCTTTGTTTCGTCCATTTTTTTCGTTTGTAGCTGGAAAATAAAATTGCGAGACAAAAATGTGTCCGTAACCGCAAACAAGCCCTATTCATGACTTCCGTATCTCCCGAGAAGTTCTTTGCAGTTTTTAAACTTTTATTGTTGTTGTCGCTTGTTCTTCTCTGAGTTTATTTCTGTCCCCATTTGCTTGTGGGGTACGTGCACAGGTCCTCCTGCCCGCAGGTACGGTAGGTGGTTCGACAGTTTGCTAAAAGTTTTACTTATTCCACGAAGGAGTTTTGCTTGAAGTTCGACGGCGGTGGCGGATATTCGTTGTCGCCTTGTTGATGCTGGTTAACAGGGAAAAGTTTGGAGAACTTTAGTGGCGTCATCTAGTGGAAGTGATTGCAACATAATTTTGAATGCATTTGATGAGACCGTTGCTAGTTGAGTCGTTGTCTTTGGGGTGATCCGGGAGGAAACTAATGTCGCGCCTATAATTGGAAATTTGACATAAAAACGATGCAGTTTTCTTGATTCTGTTCAAAGAGGGGTTTTATTTTGGAAACATGAATATGAACCATCCTCAAATGAAGGGCTCGTTGTGTGCATAAAATATTTGACAGATTCTATTATGAATTCTCGCTTGAATTTCGAGACTGTTGAATGGAAAGCATGGAGCCCGACATTTTGTGGTATCATTTTGACGTCCTTGTTTCAATCGCATACGTTAAACTGCCCTCCGATGCTGAATACGCGTTACTTAAATTGCCAACCATAGTAGACGTATGCAGCCTTACGTCAACCCAAGAAACCGAGTGAATAAATTCATATGTTACTACCTTCGTTCAGTTTCGTTTAGTTCAGTCACTTTTGCTTATCTAAGTGACAGCCCTTTAAATCGCTCTTTACGTAAGTAAGTCGCAGTGGACATCCGTTTTGTTTAAGTACCTCAAAGCAATGGTGGACACTTTGAAACTTAACGACTCGTTAAATATTGACATATTTCAATGCGGTTTGTCGCTGAATGTCTTTGTGACTTATTTAAATTGTGTACTTTTGAAACATTAGGAACAGATTTTGGCCCTACGAGTTCTATAGACTTCTTCTTCTTCTTATGGCGCTACAGTCTGGGGTGAACCGGGGGCTCAGACAACCAGAATCTCTAGCTGGCACGATCCCCAACCAGTTCTATAGACACTCCTTCATAAAATGTGAAGACACAGTCTTCGCTTCAGATAACCGAATGATCCTCCACCATCGAAATGCATGATCTATAGAAAGTGTAGCTGCCGGTAGTGAAAATGTTGACGAAGACCCGAATCTATCGATTCCAGGGTGCGTCGTTTGGGTATGTCTTATGTCACATGAACCTTCTCGGTCCTTTATAAGTAAAAATCTATTCACTAACGGAGGGTGGTGGCCCGTGGCGTTGTGGATACGTGCGTAGACCCCAACCTCGACGTCGTAGGTTCGATTCCAGCTCTGAGCGACCAAAATAATTTTCACGGCCCCACCTCTTTCGAGTCACTGACAATGCTCAAAGAGTATTTCCTGTCTAGAAAAAGCTCCTCAAACTTGGCCGTTCGGATTCGGCGTAAAACTGTAGGTCCCTTCCACTCGTGAGAGAACAATAGATCGCACAACACGAGTGGTTGCTGAGAAGCTAAGCCCTGGCCCTCTATGGGCTGTAGCGATACCCATATTATATATTAACGGAGGGTAAGTGCAAAACAAGTTAGGTAGGTCAACGAAGTATAGAGAGAAGCCGATGCTTGTGAAAGCCGAAATGCTAAGTCAAGCCACGTCTACCTATGTCACTTGAATTTGCTTACACATCCTCAAATTCAAGAATTGTGGCTAGCTGACGAAGGTACTTACTGATTGGGTAGTGCATAAGCGTTTCGATGGCATGTTCATCAGTAGTAAGCTCATTTTCTCTAGATGAAAGCGTCCTTCTTCTTCTATGTGTAGCCCAAAAGCAAAATGTCCGTTTGGGTATCAAAAACTAAGTTATTCCAGCTGGCTCTTCCCATTCGGCACACCAAGTTAATTGTGGTCCATAATTCGAGGCACGTGTGCGCCACCTAAGGAGTCTGCTGCATTAACATACAAGTCGGCGTTAAAGACTTTTTAGTGCAGAAGAGCGTTGCCTATGTAAACGTCTCTAGGCTTCTGTTTCCGATCAAATTAATGCAATCAAGATCAAATACCGCACGCAGTACTTCTCCCTCTGTACAAACCTCTGCGCCGCACAGCAGAACTGGGATGATCAGTGCCTTAAATAAAGTCAGCCAAAGGAACCTGCTCTCGCACTGCCTGCGTCTGTAATTAGGGCTTCCATTGATGGTTGCCTCTCGAGCACAATCGTAGACGGCATGATACTCCAATATGTAAATTAGATAAACCAAGCGTTTTGCCCCCAAAGTCTGTAAGAAATCCGCGTAATGTCTGTGCTTGGTTTGAGCGAAGTTACCATGACGACACGGCAAAGCACCTCTTTATGTCACTGTTCTGCCTTTGCTTGGATCAGGTGGCAGGTCTTCGGCGCTGATGTGGTGAGAGCTATAGAGCTGTCTTGAGTCTGAGTGTTCCTTTGTAGTATTAAAATCACCAACAACAAAAAAGACAAACTAAAGGGTGATTTTTTAAAAGTTATAGGAAAGTTTTTTTTTCAAAATAACACATAAAATTCAGAAAAACGCATGAAATCTTTATTTGAATCGATAGTACGGTCCATATAATTTAATGTTTGAAGATTATTTGATGCAATTGTTGACCTTGACTACGCCTCAAATGGTCCATCCGCTTAGTCCCATTTTGGCATACTCTTTCCACCATTTCAGCCGGTATCTCACGAATAAATGCTTCAATGTTGCCTTCCAATGCGTCAATTGAAGTGGGCTTGTCTGTATAGACATGAGCTTTAACATAGCCCCACAAAAAACAGTCTAAAGGCGTTAAATCGCACGATCTAGGCGGCCAATTGACCGGTCCCGAACGTGAAATAAAATGTTCACCGAACTCGCCTCTCAATAAGTCCATTGTTGCGCGTGCTGTGTGGCATGTGGCACCGTCTTGTTGAACCACATGTCATGCAAGTCAAGTTGGATTCCATCTCACGACAGCGCTCACCATTCACAGTTACGTTACGATTCGCATCATCTTTGAAGAAGTACGGTCCAATGATGCAACCAGCCCATAAACCGCATCAAACTCTTTCTGGATACATTGGTAGCTCTTACAATGCTTCTGGCTGATGTTCACTCCAAAATCGGCAATTCTGCTTATTTACGTACTCTTCTTCTTCTTGTTGTGGCGCTACAGTCCGGGGTGAATTTGGGCCTCGGTAAACAATCCTCTCCAGCTGGCACGGTCCTTAGCCAGCTGCCTCCAATTTCGCGCTCCAAGTTGGTTGAGGTCCTTCTCCACTTGAGTGCGCCATTGGGTTCGTGGTCGTCCTCTATTGCGTTGTCCCACTGGTTCGGAGTCGAAGACTCTTCGGGCTAGAGCAGTGTTGTCCATGCGCTCAACATGGCCTGACTGACTGACTGACTAGACTCATGTCGCTGTACAGCCCTTACATTTCGTGGTTGAATCTCCTTCTCCCAGAACCTTCAACGCAAACAGGACCAAAGATTGTACCCAGAACTTTTCTCTCGAAGGGACCATGTGCGTCTTCATCCGCTCTTGAGATAGTCCAAGCTTCCGCGCCATACAGCAGGACAACGATGATCAGGGTCTTATATAATGTGAGCTTGGTCTTTCGAGAGAGGGCTCTACTACTCAATTGCCTCTTGAGCCCAAAGAAACAGCGGTTGGCAAGAGTTATTCTGCGTTTAGTCTCGGTACTGATGTTGTTCGCACTACTAACTTGGGAGCTAAGTTCCGTTCTGACCGAGTCGTCGATGTTGTGTGTCCTTTCTTGATGACCGCATATACTTTATTTTGCCCTCATTTACCGCTAAACCCATTTTTGCCGACTCCGTTTCAATACCAGCAAACGCTTCATTGACGGCTCGCTGAGTTCGGCCAATCACGTCAATGTCGTCCGCGTATGCTGGCAGTTGAATCTTTTCCAGTTCGATGTTGAAAAACCCACATGACAGCGCGTCGCCTTGCCTAAAACCTTTTTTGACATTGAAGGTCTCGGTGAGTTTGTAACCGACCTCGATGGAGCAGCGAGAGTTCTCCATCGTCATCCTGCACAATCTGACTAGCTTGGCAGGAATGTCAAAACTAGGCATGGCATGGTACAGCTCGTCTCTATGCACACTGTCATATGCGGCCTTAACACGTTCCCTGCCGCGTGTACCGAAAACAGTACACGCTTAGCTTCATTTCTACGCCAACGTGTTTTTTTTTCAAATTAAAATTTTTTTTCTGAATTTTAATTCTCGTTATGATTTTTTTATGTTATTTAGTGATGTTTAGAGGAATTTTATGCATTATTGTTTTAATATTAATAATCTCGAAAATAATATAAATTCTCTCAAAAACAAAAAAAAATAAGGATTTATACAAAATTATTAAAGCGCTTACCATGTACTGTTTTTGGTACACGCGGCGTAGAAATGACACCTAGTGAAAAACAGCTTGGCAGGGAACGTGTTAAAGTCCACAAATAGTTGGTGGGTGTCGATCTGCATCTCTTGGGTTTCTTCGAGGATCTGTCGTAATGTGAAAATTTGATCGAAAGTGGACTTCCCAAGCCTGAAACCACACTGATAGCGACCTATCATGTTGTTGACGAATGGTTTCAGTCGCTCTCACAGAACAGCAGAGAAGATCCTGGAGGCGATGTTAAGGAGACTTATCCCCCGATAGTTGGCGCAGTCAAAGGTGTCTCCTTTCTTGTGGATCGGGCAAACGGCACTAAGATTGCACTCGTCGTGCATGCTTTCCTCCGACCATATCCTACAGATGTTAAGTGACCTCACATTCCACGTGCAGAACCGGAAATCGTTGTCCATGTACGTCAGCAGCAGGGTCATCCGTATCCGAGGCTTGTTGCCGTCTCTGAACTTGTGTGTGTTTTACACGGCGGGGAAGTAACCCCACGCGAAACCCCCGGACCTGGAGGACCAGGTTCTGGTTTAAACCCCCGGACAAGGGGTCGCTGCATACATTGGTTCACCTCTAAGCGGCTGCAGTAGAGGTTATCCAGAGGGCGCCGCGAGGAGGCTGTATGTCAACTTGACCTGTGCATTTACAGGGATCGTTGCTGGCATCTCGCCAAGTTGAGAGCAATCAACAACTTTGCCCTGGATGCACAGGCCCATGCATTCGCCATTACCTGCCCATTGAGCCAAAAATGAGCTTCGTCACCAGAAGATAATAGCTAGATTCTTGTTTCGCATAAGGAGTCATTGGGATTCATTTATTTTCAAAATTACTCGTTTCTTGAGCTGCTGGGACTCATGAATAATTTAACCTATGGTAACTCTGGTGTTTATCCACAGTCCACGAGGTGCATGGGCCAAGTTATTGCCTAGGTGTCAAAAAATGTGTTTTATGTAAATTCACTTTTTCAACCACAAAATGGGGGTATAAGGGAGGATAATTGAGTTTTCGTACAAGAGGTGCTACTGATGTAAGTTGGCATTAGCGTCGAGTACAATCAAACGACACAAGTTTGAGTTGGCCAGTTCCTGCTTAGCAGCCAATTCTCTCTCGTAATTTGTCAAGTGTCTGACAGGACCTGTTACTTTAATCCTAGATCTGACACACTTTCAACAGTAATCACATAAACCTTGTAGAATGCTTGCCAAAGTAGTAATTTTCTAGCCATAACCAACTTGTTGCCAGTAGAAAATAAAAACATAGAAAAACATAGAAAAAACATCGCATAACATATTCTCAACTTTTTATTTGCCTCGTAACACTAAAACTAGAAGTAGAACACTAACAAAGGCTCATCCATTTTCTCTTGCTTGAATAACACACTCATATCCTTTTGCAGAACTTCCTCCACACAAAATGCAAATTCTAATGTATCCTTTCCATTTTTCCCTTCCATAGGAGGAATATTGATGACGACGAAACGACCGTGTGATTATATTAAACAATCAATGGAAGCACAGTCCGCAGGAAACACCACCAGAAAGGCATGGCCCAGAAAAATAATCCCCCTACACTACACAACCGCTGCTGACAGAGATACTCTTCGAGTTAATTTCAATAGAAAATGAAAGGAAGAAAAGAAAAAAACCACACACAAATAAACGTTGAATAGATTCTGTATAGATAAAGGATATATGCATATATTTACAAAAAGGAAGCACATCCCAGAGGATGCGGGAGAGATTGAAAATGAACGGATAAAGTGAATTGAAACATTATTTATATTGTAGAAAACAAAAGAGTATAACTTCAAAACAAAAAAATATATTATTCATATATATAGTTGAACAGAAAAAAAAAAAAACAAACAAAACAAAAAAGGATACCAGAGATCAAATGCATTTATTTACTCATACACACTTGGAGGTTCAAGAGAACGACGGCAACATTTGTACATAATAAGTCTCGCTGGCTCCAGCTGCGTATGATAAACGATCCCAATTTCAGCCACATCTGAACCGAGAGTCCTGCAATGTGTAATTGATTTAATATTTTTCTTTTTCTGTGCTACATATTTAATTGTAAGCTGACATGTCTTGGTCAGGCTATGAGATTACTTGTACAGACTTAAGTTTAGCGATTAAGTTTAAGTTTAAGTGTAGACAAACAAAAAAACGAAAACCCGAGGAAATAATCATTTTAGACTGATTTTTTGAGATGTAAAACGGATTTCATTCTCTTTTTTGTACCCAAGCCGATGTGTAAGGAAGGAAAGGACTAAATATGTAATTAAGTGAAATGTGTTTTTTTAAGTCACCCTGTACTCAGTGTTAATCATTTCTTTAAGAGTTTTCAAAATTTTAATCGATTTTTTTGACTTTCTTGCTTTTTTGTGCAACCGAATTATGCTGCTGTGGTGAAGTTAGTTGACAGTGATCGCCTTGAGAGGACAGAGGCGGGCGATGAAGTGAGTTTCGGGTTAAATTGAATTGTCTTTATTTCTCTTATCAAATTCAGGGACAGCTTGGCAAATTGAAGAAAAGAAAAATGTAGCCTCGTAATGCAACAAAGGGTTGGCGGGGGTAGACCTAGACCTCACCAGTCCTCTCGAACCTGCGTCATCGACTCTCACTCTTCAGAATTTTTACCCAGGCACATGCACTTGGATCAACCACTTCGTCGTTGGTCTGCCAATGAGTTGCATTTAAGGCACGTTTTGGAAATCGTGATCGATTGATCGCGACATTCGTGCCCGAACCATCGAAGCACAGCCCGTTCAGTTGAATGCCTAGCAACTGGCGCGTTTCCTATCCTATCCCGTCGAGAGACTCGCACAACAACACCAAGAAAGATGATCTCGACAGCTTGGGCTACTTTTACACACGCTAAATCGAAAAGCAAGGATTTTAATGTTGTTGGCAAGGGGGTAGACCGAATTGCACGTACACGAAAAATCCTGGGATTCTGAGTACACTCTTTTGTCACCTTTCGCGTATTTTTCAATTGCTTCATTCTTGTTGTGGCAGTGATGATGCACACTTTCACATATGCGTGAAAGGGTGAAAACGATCTCGATTTTTCCTTAATTTTTGTAATCGGCGTTGTGTGGCTGGTACACGGCAACACTATGTTGCCAGAGATGTTTGATGAGGTCGGGGTTTTTTGGAATGATTGTTGCTGGGAGACTTAAATGATGATTATGTGCTCACATTTGTATTTAAAATATTTTTTGGGATGCATTTCCAGGATTCCGATACTCACGCAAATGGAAAAAACACTTGTATGCACTCCGCCCAGAACCACTCCGGCTCGCAACGAAATGAGAATGACGAAAAATCGCAAACGTTTGAATCGTAGAATCCCGTTTGTCAAAGCGGCTTGGGATCACAAGAGAGAAACCGATGAAAATTGCTGCCCGATTTAGCGTTTATAAAAGTAGCCTTGTATTAGCGGATCTTATTCTTCTCTTCTTATACTCCTCAAGAATTGGGCATCGCTTAGAACACACCCACCCACACAAGATTAGGCTGACTCAAGAATTTAGGCCGATGGGCCATTTGAAGCAACGTACGTTTTTTTCAAAAAAAACTGTCAAGTCCTAACTAGAAAACCCTTTTCATATGTATTCTCACAAGAATCTGCCACATTCTGTAAGACACCTTGTATAGACGAGGAGCCACTGAACCACTTGTGCTGTAGACCGCTCCACCTATGCTTGAACAGAAACACATTCAATATTGAAAGAGGAGTTTTTGATAGAATCTCCGGCTCAAATCATGAGCCTCGCCGTGATCAGAGCGGCGACTCAAGTAAAGCCTAAGTCCCATCTCAAGCCGCCTTCTATCTCCGGCACACGACTTGCAGTTGCCTTGAGTAAGAGATGACTTGGTCCTTATGCCGATGACTCAGCCTCACCCTTTAAATCTCTGGAACTCGGGTTCAAAATGGTTACATCGGGAGCATTGGTACAGTCCACGAAGGAAATGATTACACCTGCATTTCGGTACAGCTTGTAGAATCGGACATCTTGTCGTTGTTGGCAAACAACTAGCCGAGGCTCCAAATCCTTGTTCCTTAAATGGGCAAGAACAGGTTGTTGGACTTTCAAGCGGATAAAGAAGAACCTCCGAGCCAAGTTCTAGGAGCCAGTGGCTATCGTTGATATTGCAAGGCAATGCTCCATCAATTTCATTGGCCAAACCTTGTCGCTTCACAGCGTTAGCTCTCTTCAAACAGTCTAAATGTTGTTAATAGAGCTTCGAATTAATGTTGCCAATTTCCACAGTCCTCAACTGAGCTCTGTTACGCGTTCTACTCGACCCAGGCCGGTACAACGATTTTGCCTTGAAGTGGTCGTGGGTGTACTATTTATAACCTTCAGTCTCTATTTGCATCTGAAAATGATTGATTCTGCTTCGTTTCAGTGGCGATACGTGATTGAAATTCGCTCTATGGGGTTTTTGCGTGTTAGCTCGTGTATCCATATTTTAAACATCTTGCTTCTGCTTGTAAGGAGCATTATGTGGTTCTTCGCACACTGTTCAGCTCATAAGAGTGCTTATGGCCTTTAAAACAACTAGTCTTCGAGAGTTTGGTGACACCGGAATTACTGGAAGGGGATTAATGACTTGCAACCTGCATGTTGCTGCAACAGGTCTTTACAATTTCCGCCACTAAAATTTTTAGCCGCCAGGGTTGCACACCTTAATCGAACAAAACCTCTAAAAAATAATGCAGATCTTCATTTTTGAAGCTCGACCAAGCAAAACAGAGTCAATCAAAAACAAAAACATTCCAAAAAAGTTTTTCTAGTGCAAATAGTCATTTTCCATCCCACTTATCACGGGATGATGCGACGTATGCATGCCTTTAGTCATCTGTTGGAAGAATAAGGATTTACTCCTCATACATACGTTTATTTGTTTACATAATATGGCCAACAAACAATTCACGCATATGCAATATTCGCCGCGAATGTGAATTTCCCTTCAGCGTAGATAACTTCAGCAGCGAAGAACTGCAAACACGGTAAGGCGATGGCCAGCACAATATTCACGTAGAAGTCGAACGCATACTGCTGGTCCACTCTGAAGACGCCGTAAAAAACAGTGCCCAGTCTAAACACATCTCTCTGCATCAGCATCACCTCCACCTGTGAAGCGAACTCATAAGACAATTTTCTTCAAACAAGACACTCGCCACTACTCACATCCCTTCTCACCGACTTCCTATCCTTCACCAGATCCATCACCAACATCTGGAACTCGTCCTCCGCCCGCACCAGCTTGTCGGACAGCAGTCCAATGATGTACATGTCGAAGCTGTAGGAGATGCACTCGGGAAACTTGATGCTGAACATGAGACCCCACAGAGTCTGATACCTGTCGATGTACTTGCCGTAGATGACGGCCTGCAGAGTGACGTACATCTGGCAGACGTCGTACGAGGACCCGATAACCGTCGACACGAACACCGGCTTGTGGAATTCGTTCAGCTTCTGTTTGACACGGTGAATCCGGTGCGACACACGCAGCAGCTCCTTGACCAGCTTGCGAGTGCTGTGACACTGGATTCGATTCGAGCTGCTGATCGCAGCCAGGAGCTCGTTCATCTTCGTGTAGGCACTTATCAGCGCCAACTGACTGTAGACGTGGCCGCTGAACGTCAGAATCGGTATCGCCAGTGCGAGTACCCAAATAAAGTTGAGCAGAAGCGCCGGCGACGGTACCAGCACTATCAACAGCTTCCTCGCGTGATTGCTCGAAATGACCAGCTTCACAAAGAGAGTCTTCATCAGATGCATGTCGACATAGAGCCTTGGGTTCGTTCGACTCTGAATGGTTTTCAAAATGTCAGCGACTTCGTTGGCGACTGACAGCAACTTCTTACGCAGTCGGAGATAGTTTCCTACGAAAATAATTAGCGCCAAATATTCTCTGAGGTAGTTGAGCCTGTCCAGGAGATCGTCTTGCGCTACCACACTCGAAAAGCCATTGTAGTCCTCTTCGTTGCGATGATACTCCTTGAAGGTAGTGCCGATTTTCACGATTACAGACAATGAGTTCACGTACCAGACGATGTTGTATATGGTCACCGAAACAGCGGACAGGACAGGGGAGTGCTCGAATTGCTTTGAGGACGGATTGAACTTGAAGTGAGTCAGCCCGAGGAACCGAAAGAGATTGAAGAGCACTTTCAAGTGAGATTCAAAGTAGAACCGCTGTGACTCCTTCATTTTCACGTTTCGTGGGTGACTGGCTGGCTGGTGCGATTGAAGCACTTACTGTTGATTACTTCCGCTAAGTGCAGTAAGCATTAGTGGAAATGGAATCGGGGGAGAAGGCAGTTAATTGCGTCTGCTTCATTGATCTATTTCCGTAATGCCGCATGGCATTGACTCAAGCAACATTTTCAAGCTTATGATATTTCCTGGCGACGAAACTGCGATGTTCAGCATAAAATTAAGTTCTTAGAAGCTCTGAGTATGATCTAATGTCGTAATCTTTCGGAGGTTCGGTCTTTCCAGTCCTTCGAGTATGGAGATTCAAGTCGTTACAAGGATTAAATCTACGTCCGATTTTCACTAGGAGGTCACGTTCTTACTCAATCGGGACTTTTTGTCCCACATAGTGTGTGAAGGAGCCACTTTAGCTTGACAGCATATACTTCTGAGCCTAAATGAGCTGATGTCCCAGTCGACGGCCATGTTTTCGTCTTTTCAACTTTTTTTCCGCATGGTCCCTACTAAAACATCGTCACCTGAAGTCTCCTCATCTCCTGGAATTTCTTCGTTCGCTATGCTCCTCGTCATGCCCTGTCAATCGGATGTGTTAGATGAGGTATTGGAAGGGGAGTGTTATGGTTGAGGGCCCATTGTGAATCCCTGCATTTGTGGATTGCTCAGGTCTTCTAAACTGCATTTCGCGTGGTGTTTGAGACAACTCTGTGCTTTGTATGAATATTAAAAGATCTGATATTTATATCTGCATTTCTTATGCCCGCAGTTTTGTGAAGAATCTGTGGCCCAGTGAAGTTTGCGCCAGTTCTAGATAGTTTCTTCCTCGTCGCCACAGCTTTGACAGAGATCGCTGGATTCCTGGTTCTATTTTTGGAACATTTTTCCAACCGGACAGTGTCCTGTTATCACTTCGACGATCATACACATCGAGTTTTGGTCTGACACCAGAATCTTCTATGTTTTTGCCGATATAAAGCTCTGTCCACGTTGATCTTGTCGTCGTTTCTTGCAAACCAAGGAGTGTGCTTCTGTAATATTGTAATTATGTGTAATAGACTCATCGTTAGTTGCAGTGAGGTGTCCACTTCGCTAGTGTCCATTTCAGATCATTGGCTGTGTCCCATTTGTCCACTCTTTCATCCACTCCTGTGATCATGGACCCAGAACTGTTTGGCCTTGTGTAAGTCACAACATTTCATGACAACCTTTGATTTCTTAGTGGAGGCTTCCATTGACTTCATTGTAGTATGGCTGTCTACAGGGAGTGATATCCTATGGTAGGTTTCTTCTAAGTTTCCTGCTGTTTTTTCAATTGCCATGATCTCCACCATCTACCAGGAAGTCGGAAGGATTCCCGTATACAGAGGCTCCGAGTTAGATCTGGCCCCAGTACTTGTGTCCATTTCTGCAGATGTGTTAACTGCTGCTCAATTGTATGCATCCATTCCCGTAGAGTCTAAGACTAAATTACGACATTAGCTTCGAAATTCTGTAGATCCGGAGTGCCTCTCCTGAAAAACGTAGTCAGACTTTTTGTTGTTTTTTTTTTCTCTAATGGCGCTACATTCCAGGGTGAATCAGGGTCACAGCCAACAAGCAGCCAACAAGCAAGCTTCTTCTCAAAAAACTATCAACGCAAGCAGAAATACATCCAAGGGCATCTTCATCCTTCATGAGTGAATCTAGGCTTCCGCGACATAGAGCAGTACCACGATGATCAAGGGGTTATATAGTGTTGGTGTGGTCCTTCGAGAAAGGGCTCTACTACTCAATTGCCCCTTGAGCTCCAGAAAACAGCGGCTGTCAAGACTTAGTCTCATTCGACCTCGTTGTTGGTACTATTACCTTGAGAGCCGCGGTGGGTGAAGTCCTTAACCACCTCGAAGTTGCAACTGCCCAGGGAGATGCTCTGACCGAGTCGTCAATGTTGTGTGTCCTTTCTTCATGACCGCCTCCCTTTCAGTACCAGCAAACTCTTGGAGGCACTCTGTGTTCGCCCAATCACTTCAATGTCAATGTCGTCCGAAGATCGTCAATCGTGTCTAGGCGAGTGAGTTTTGCACGACCTTCTCAAGTACGATGCCAACTAAATCACATGACAGGGTGTCGCCTTGCCTAAAACCGTTTTTGACATTGAAGGTCTCGGTCTCGTAACTGACCTTGATGGAGCAGCGAGAGTCCCCCTTCGTCTTCAGTTTGCCCCTAGTCTCTTCCGCACATATCCTGGACTTGAAGTGTCTAGAATAATTTTCTTAACGCGGGGAAAAATGTTTTACTGTCTTGTCTTCTAGCTTGATACCCCTATTGCACTGTACTTGTACTTGTACTTGTACTCTAATTCCTGTTAAGCCCCCAAACCAATGCAGCATAATTAGGTGACGAAGTCAGGAAAAAAGTCAAAAAAATGTCGATTCATATATTTTTGCTAACCTTGCCATTGCCGGAATAAACCGTATCTCATATCTTAAAATTAAACAAAAAAAAAAGGAAAAAAATATAGCATATTTTGCATATTTAGTAAGATGCCTAAGATAAAATTTAAGTTTTAAATGTACGCAAAATGATTTGCCTCACAAACGTTTAGTTAGGTAACCCCACCCTCCCCCAAAAAATAAGAGTGCCTGATATTGTTTTCGAGCTTTCACTTCGGTTCACCCGTGGAATTGCAAAACAAACAAGAACAATGATCATACATCAACTTGAACTCATTTTATTTCATCTCTTTTTGGTTCGCCCAGCCACAGACCCCAAATAGCTATAGTTTTAGTTAGTATCTCGACTAAGAATACCATGACTTGATGTAGTGTTTTTTCTGAGAGTTGACGCAACAAAATATCTATAAAATAAATGTATCTACTATTTACCATTGAAATTTGAAAGAAAACAAAAATTGATCGCATCGAACCCCCGTTGATTCAATAAATGAAAAAAATTGTATGTACAAAGTAAACCATAGATAAAGTAAATATATAAATGTATGTATATGCACGCGCAGGCGTAAATGCGTGCGAACCCAGTTAATGCGATATATTTATTGATTGTTAAAAGAAACCGAATACACAGTCTATCTAAGAGATCATCCATGTAAAGCAGGTTCTATTTCCTTCAATTTTGTCTTTTCTCTCAATCATAGTTGGTGCTGGCGATGTTGCAGCTCCAGCACCGCGAAGGTTCCTTGTTTCCTTTTTTTTCATCGCTTTCATTTGCTGTTGGCTTTTTTTAATTTTGCGTTGTGATTAATTTATGAGTTTTATTCGCTGAGAAAGGTGAATTTAATTCCAAGAAGTGAAATAAAAAAGAAAAGAATACTCAACGTTTAGTTAAATTTTAAAATAATTATTTATGCATTGTATATCATATATACAAGTTTTTTTTTGTTTACTTTATCTACAGTAAGTGTCGAATTTCTTTTTGTATCAATATTTATATAAATAAATTTAACTGAAATAAATGTAATTTGTAATTGAAACAATAATGGTTTTCTTTTTTTTACTTGAAGCGACGGCTTCAGTGTTTGTGTAAAAGAACGTCTGCTGAAACCTTACTTCAACAACTTGCGGACTATATGTACTCTTAGCTCGTGTCAATAGGCTTTCCGACATAGGTGAAGCTGCAAACTGCTCTCTTATTTATTGCAAACGAGATTCGTAACGGTTTTGATAAGAAAGAAATCGAAACTCTTCTCGATTTCCCATTACCTCTACCAGGTAGACCGGTTTTTTTTTTAAATAAAACACTAATTATTAATGGAAAAGTAAAAACATTTTATTCAAAGTATTGGCCATTGTTTTCTACACATTTTGACCACCTTTCTGGCAATTTGTGAATACCACGCCAATAAAATTGTTCGTCTTCTAAAGCAAACCAATCAGACACCCAATTTTCGACTTTTTCGTAGGAATCGAAGTGCTGCTCAGCCAATGCGTGTCCCATCGATGAAAACAAATGGTAGTCGGAAGGAGCCAAGTCTGGTGACTGCGGCGGGTAGGGTAGCTGCTCCCAGCCAAGTTTTTTGATTGCATCCTGAACCGGTTTTGCTTTGTGTGCAGGTGCATTGTCATGGAGCAAAATTACCTTGCCGTGTCTTCTGGCCAATTCTGTTCGTTTCTCGATCAATGCATGGTTCAAATTGATCATTTGTTGTCGGTAGCGATCAGTATTAACGGTTTCACCAGGTTTGAGGAGATCGTGGTACACCACAACTTTCTGGTCGCACCAAACACACGGCATTGACTTCTTGCCGAATCGATGCTGATGGTTGTTCCGGATTAACCCATGATTTTTTTCCGTTTTTTGTTCAGAGACGACTATTCGCCTCGGATACTGATTTTTTTTCCGTTTAGAATCTATTTTTCATCGCCAGTAACAATCCGATGTAAAACCGATCTCCTTACGTGTCTTTGAAGCAAAATTTCACAAGTGTTTTTTGGTTTTCCATCTGTCTTTTAGTCAATTCATGTGGCGCCCATTTGCCACACTTTTAGATTTTTTCCATTGCTTTTAAACGGTCAGAAATTGTTTGTTGTGCAACATTTAACATTGCTGCCATTTGTTTTTGACTCAAAGTGTCATCTCCATCCAAACTTTTTTGGTGGTCTTCCACGTTCTTCATTTCTCACATCAAAATCATTATTTCCGAACAGTTGAAACCATCATTTGTATGTTGCTTCTGATAGAGCATGATCACCATATGCCTCGACAAGCATTCGATGCGACTCTGCAGCACTTTTCTTCAAATGAAAACAAAAAATTAATGCTTTCCGCAAATCATCACTTTCTGGTACAAAATTCGACATTTTTAACACGATGAAATACCGGTATATACCGGTATACCTGGTATACTTTGAATTTTCCTACTGAATCGACGAAACTGGTACATTCCTACCGAACGAGTAGATGGCATTGGAGATCGGGTTTCTCTCATGTTTCTGATTACCATTGGTATAACACGAGGGAAGACATGCACTTGGACTCGTTCTTTTCCAATATTTAGCATCTGATCTCGTTTGCTTGTATTGAAACGGAGGCGGCAAAAATGGGTTTAGCGCTGAATGAGGGCAAAACGAAGTACATACTGTCATCAAGAAAGGATACACAACATCGACGACTCGATCAGAACGTCACCATAGGCAGCTACAACTTCGAGGTAGTAAAGGACTTCAAGATAGAGCTCCCAAGTTAATAGTACAAACAACATCAGTAGCGAGATTAAAGGCAGAATAACTCTTCCAACCGCTGTTTTTTTTTTTGGCTCAAGAGGCAATTGAGTAGTAGAGCCCTCTCTCGAAAGACCAAGCTCATGTTATATAAGACCCTTATCATCCCTGTCCTGCTGTATGGCGCGGAAGCTTGCACTATCTCAAGAGCGGATGAAGACGCACTTGGTCTCTTCGAGAGAAAAATTCTGCGTTCAATCTTTGGTTCTGTTTGCGTTGAAGGTTCCTGGAGAAGAAGATTCAGCCACGAAATGTAAGGGCTGTACAGCGACATGAGTCTAGTCAGTCAGTCAGGCCATGTTGAGCGCATGGACAACACTGCTCTAGCCCGAAGAGTCTTCGACTCCGAACCAGTGGGACAACGCAATAGAAGACGACCACGAACCTGATGGCGCATTCAAGTGGAGAAGGACCTCAACCAACTTGGAGCGCGAAATTGGAGGCAGCTGGCTAAGAACGGTGCTAGCTGGAGAGGATTGTTTACCGAGGCCCAGGTTCACCCCGGACTGTAGCGCCACAAGAAGAAGAAGAAGAAGAAGCATCTGATCTCGTACGTGACGTTTTTTTTTTCATACAATGCCACTAGTTCGATCAAATACAGCGGTCCCATAATATTAATCAAGCCGTCCGAAATATTAATACCTGAGAGGAAGCCAATCACCTGCATCTAAGCACGGCAAATCAAAATCACCACCATCACGACTGGATGGCGCAGTTGGTTGAGTGCCTGCTTTGCTATGCTATGTTTTATCGGTCCCAGGTTCGAATTCCAGTGAAAGCTGAAGTTAATATGCCTTTATCGGGTCACTGGGTATCAATCACGTGGAAATCTGCTTCACACATGGAATTCTACTTCAATTTTAGACTTCTGTTAGGTAGCAGGTTGAGTCGACTGATGGCATGCATTTGTTGAGTATAAAGCGAAATAAGTAAGTCACATGTGTCTTCGAAGATGGTAGCAATTTTTATTTGCGACACATCACAGTTGGGCAGGAGGATGAGCGTTTGCTCCCATGATCTCCAAAAAAGGTAATGACTTGTAGGGATATCAACCACATGCCTTGCTAGTTGCTAAAGCTGAGGTTTGTTTACCAGAATGCAGTATGCACTTTTCCACCTGTAAAGCGCCAATCAAAGAAGAAGAAGTATGACCGTCACCATATGAAGGTTCGGTATGCCAGTTATGTCATAGCCAGTGCTTGCGGTGTATGCAGATGGCGAGGATGCTTCTCACGAACTACTTATATTTTAAAATCGTGTGCTCATCTCTTTGACCACTTTGATTTGATCGACAGTCTAAATTAGTTGACACCTGGTCCACTCCCGAAAGGGTTCTCGGGATTCTTGAGATCGCTGATGAACTTGCTGAACCTGATCTGGAGCAAACTTCGTCCCTGGGTAGGGTTTCCACTGATATTTGGATTTATCGATAGTACAACCGGTGTCATGTCTCTCCAGACAGTAGACGACTTACTAGGTGGATAATAGAGAAGTTGCGGCATACTTTCCATCTCAATCCGTCTGTGGGCATTCTGTGCGATGCGAAGAGATGATTGAAAAGACCTTGAGCATCAGAAAAAAGAAGAATCAAGAAGGGCAGTACCTAAGCTTCTGGGGAACCAGCAACCTCCGAAAACAATCCTGTGAGGGGAGCGTTTTTCAGACCGATCTGACTGCTCAGTTCGATGACAGGGCCCTCCCAAGAAGGGTGGCTCGGCTCTATGGAAACTCCTTGGCTAAGGAGACAATATGGAACTTATTACCACTTGTCAAACATACTTAAAGTAAGGTTTAGTAATTTCAGTGGATGGCTTTCAAGGCCTCCTTCGTTTCCCCAAGGAGGAATGGATTTCTTCCAACTAAGCAGCAATGAACTACTAAGGACTCAATCAACAATTCTACCATCCACGTATGCATAAATGAATTAAAGATTGTCAGAAGCAGAGTAATTTGCCCGAATCTTTAAACGTGCAGTGCTTAATCAGAATGGCTTTTCGGCAAGAGTAAGCCAAGTAAAGTAGCGCAGAAGCCGCCTTAGCACTATTTGACCATAAGCATCTGAAGTACAACGGCGTCGACGACGAAGTGGAACACTCCTTACTAGCTTGGCTACAGCCCATGTCTACTCGCAGAGACGTCACCGAGTAGCATTCACAAGGTGCACTGATACTTATATTCGCATCTGTCAAGTAATTTCTAAATTATTTGTTGATTTCGTCAACGGTTTCGGACCCTAAAACCACAATCACTTAACAGCATCAAGATGTGTAAAAATACCATCGAAGTCGATATTTTCGGTTTTCTGCTTACTTGATGCAGTCCAGTCTTTCAGCTTCAATGCAAATTTACTTGGCAATAAAAATGAACTTCTTGTAGGAAAAATTGTTAAATATATTCCAATTACGCATAGCAAACAATTCACGCATAGGCAATATTCGGAGAAAATGTGAAGGTCCTTGTGGAGTAAATTACTTCGGCCGCGAAGAACTGCAGGCATGTTAATGTGAGGATCAACACAATCGTGAGGTAAAAGTCAAACGCGTACTGCCGATTCACTTTGATGACGCCGTGACAATCCGTCCCTACTCCAAACACATTTCTCTGCACCAGCATCATCTCCACCTGTGAAGTGAACTCATAAGACAATCGTCTCCAAACAAGACACTCGCCACTACTCACATCCCTTCTCACCGACTTCCTATCCTTCACCAGGTCCATCACCAACATCTGGAACTCCTCCTCCGCCTGCACCAGTTTGTCGGACAGCAGTCCAATGATGTACATGTCGAAGCTGTAGGAGATGCACTCGGGAAACTTGATGCTGAACATGAGACCCCACAGAGTCTGATACCTGTCGATGTACTTGCCGTAGATGACGGCCTGCAGAGTGACGTACATCTGGCAGACGTCGTACGAGGACCCGATAACCGTCGACACGAACACCGGCTTGTGGAATTCGTTCAGCTTCTGTTTGACACGGTGAATCCGGTGCGACACACGCAGCAGCTCCTTGACCAGCTTGCGAGTGCTGTGACACTGGATTCGATTCGAGCTGCTGATCGCAGCCAGGAGCTCGTTCATCTTCGTGTACGCACTTATCAACGCCAACTGACTGTAGACGTGGCTGCTGAACGTCAGAATCGGTATCGCCAATGCGAGTACCCAAATGAAGTTCAGCAGGAGCGCCGGCGCCAGTACCAGCACTATCACCAGCTTCCTCGCGTGATTGCACGATATGACCACCTTCGCAAGGAGAGTCTTCATCAGAAGCCTGTCGACATAGAGCCTTGGGTTCGTTCGACTCTGAATGGTTTTCAAAATGTCAGCGACTTCGTTGGCGACTGACAGCAACTTCTTACGCAGTCGGAGATAGTTTCCTACGAAAATAATGAGCGCCAAATATTCTCTGAGGTAGTTGAGCCTGTCCAGGAGATCGTCTTGCGCTACCACACTCGAAAAGCCATTGTAGTCCTCTTCGTTGCGATGATACTCCTTGAAGGTAGTGCCGATTTTCACGATTACAGACAATGAGTTCACGTACCAGACGATGTTGTATATGGTCACCGAAACAACGGCCAGGACAGGGGAGTGCTCGAATTGCTTTGAGGACGGATTGAACTTGAAGTGAGTCAGCCCGAGGAACCGAAAGAGATTGAAGAGCACTTTCAAGTGAGATTCAAAGTAGAACCGCTGTGACTCCTTCATTTTCACGTTTCGTGGATGACTGGCTGGCTGGTGCGATTGAAGCAATTACTGTTGATTACTTCCGCTAAGTGCAGTAAGCATTAGTGGAAATGGAATCGGGGGAGAAGGCAGTTAATTGCGTCTGCTTTGTTGTTCTATTTCCGTAATGTCGCATGGCATTGACTCAAGCACCAGTTTTAAGCTTATGATATTTCCTGGCGACGAAACTGCGATGTTCAGCATAAAATTAAGTTCTTAGGAGCTCTGAGTATGATCTACTGTTTGCATCCACTGTATTCGGTTGTCCGGCACCGCGATGTCTTTGTCTTTCGGAGGCTCGGTCTTTCCAGTCCTTCGAGTATGGAGATTCAAGTCGTTACAAGGATTAAATCTACGTCCGATTTTCACTAGGAGGTCAGGTTCCTACTCAATCAGGACATTTTGTCCCAAATAGTGTGGGACGGAGCCACTTTTGCCTGACAGCATATACTTGTGCGCCTAAATGAACTGATATCCTAGTCGACGGCCATGTTTTCGTGTTTTCAACATTTTTTTCCGCAAGGTCCCTACTAGAACATCGTCACCTGATGCCTCCTCATCTTCTGGAATTTCTTCGTTCGCTATGCTTCTCGTTATTCCCTGTCAATCGGATGTGGTAGATGAGGTTAGGTATTAGAAAGGGTGTGTGATGGTTGAGGGCCAATTGTGAATCCCTTCATTTTTCGGATTGCTCAGGTCTTCTAAACTGCATTTCGCGTGGTGGTTGAGACAACTCTGTGCTTCCTATGAATATTAAGAGATCTGATATTCAAGCATATCTGCATTTCTTCTGTCCGCAGTTCTGTAAAGAGTCTGAGGCCCATTGAATTTTTGAGGATGTTCTGAATATCAAGCCAGTTTCTTATTCGTCGCCACAGCTCCGACAATGATGGTTCTATTTTGGAGCATTACTCCGATGAGACAGTGTCCTGTAATCACTCCGACGATCATACACATCGAGTTTCGGTCTAACTCCAGAATCTTCTTGGTTTTTGCCGATATAAAGCTCTGGCCACGTTGATCTTGTCGTCGTTTCTTGCAAACCAAGGAGTGTGCTTCTTTTATTGTCCCGTCATATTATGATCCTGTGTATTCGATTATCAGTGAGGTGTCCACTTCGCTAATGTCCATTTGAGATCATTGTCTGTGCGGACGAATTGGAGTCCGCTCTTTCATCCACTTCAATTGAGCTGTGATCAGGGACCCAGAACAGTTTGGCCTTGTGTAAGTCACAACATTTCATGACTACCTTTGATTTCGTTGTGGAGGATCCCATTGACTTTGGTGTAATCTGGCTGTCTACAGGGAGTGATATCCGATGGTGGATTAAATTGCCACGATGAATATATCAGGAAGTCTGAAGGATTCCCGTGTATGCAGAGACTCCGAGTTAGATCCGGCCCCAGTACCTGTGTCCATTTCTGCAGCTGTGTTAACTGCTGCTCAATTGTATGCATCCGTTCCCTTAGAGTCTTAGACTAGTTTACGACATTAGCATCGGAATTCCGTAGATCCGGACTGCCTATCGTGAAAGCTGTTGACAGACTTTCGGTTTTCTTTCCTCTAACGACGTTACTGTCCAGGGTGAACCTGGGTCTCAGCCAACAAGCCTCTCTAGATGGCAAGATCCTTACCCAGCAGTCTAAAATTTCGCACGCCAAGTTGGTTCTTCTCCACATGTGTGTGGGTCATCTGTTTCATGAGCGTTCTCTATTGCGTTGTCCGACTTGTTCGGAAGACTCTTCTTACCGGAGCTGAGTTCATAAGCTCTACATAGCCCAGTCACCTTAGGCGCTGGATCCGAAGACGCCTGCCTCTACTCATATCGCTGTGCACCCCGTACAGTTTATGGTTGAATCTTCTTCTCCAGAAACCATCAACGCAAGCATTTGAACTAAGAAATGTTCTCTCGAAAAGGCCCAAGAGCTTCTTCACCCGCTCTTTATAGTGTCCAGGCTTCCGCGGCATAAAGCAGGTCAATGTCTTACAAAATTCTAGCTTAGTCCTTCGATAAAGGGACTCTACAACACAAATACTCTTGAGCCCAAAGAAGCAGCGACTGGCAAGAGTTATTCTGCGTTTATTTTCAGTACTAATGCTGTTCGTACTATTTTCGTTTAAGCCGAGGACCCGCCTTGACGTTGTAGCTGCCTATAGTGACTTGATGACAGTATGTACTTCGTTTTGCCCTCAATTAGCGCTTAGGCCATTTTAGCCGCCTTCGTGCCAATACCAGCCGACGCCTCTCTGTGTTCGACGAATCACGTCAATGTCGTCCGCGTGTGCTGGCCGTAACGTACGTACCCCTGGAAGACACACTCTCCTGTATTGTCCTGGCGAGTGAGTTTTGCACGACCTTCTTAAGTACTATGTCAAATAAATCCCAGTGTGTCGCAGGGACATAAAAGGTCTCGGTGAGTTTGTAACCGACCTTGATGGAGCAGCGAGAGTCCCCCTTCGTCATTAGTTTGCCCCTAGTCTCTTCCGCGCATATCCTGGACTTGAAGTGTCTAGAATAATTTTCTTAACGTGGGGAAAAATGTTTTACTGTCTTGTCTTCTAGCTTGATACCCCTATTGCACTGTACTTGAAGATTAATTTCGTCTCTCTAATTCCTGTTAAGCCCCCACTCAACGCAGCATAATTAGGTGACGAAGTCAGGAAAAAAGTCAAAAAAAAGTCGATTCATATATTTTTGCTAACCTTGCCATTGCCGGAATAAACCGTATCTCATATCTTAAAATTAAACAAAAAAGAAAAAAAAGATAGCATATTTTGCATATTTAGTAAGATGCCTAAGATAAAATTTAAGTTTTAAATGTACGAAAAATGATTTGCCTCACAATCGTTTAGTCAGATAACCCCACCCTCCCCCAAAAAATAAGAGTGCCTGATATTGTTTTCGAGCCTTTCACTTCGGTTCACCCGTGGAATTGCAAAACAAACAAGAACAATGATCATACATTAACTTGAACTCATTTTATTTCATCTCTTTTTGGTTCGCCCGCCCACAGACCCCAAATAGCTATAGTTTTAGTTAGTATCTCGACTAAGAATACCATGACTTGATGTAGTGTTTTTTCTGAGAGTTGACGCAACAAAATATCTATAAAATAAATGTATCTACTATTTACCATTGAAATTTGGAAAAAAGAAAACAAAAATTGATCGCATCGAACCCCCGTTGATTCAATAAATGAAAAAATTGTATGTACAAAGTAAACCATAGATAAAGTAAATATATAAATGTATGTATATGCACGCGCAGGTGTAAATGCGTGCGAACCCAGTTAATGCGATATATTTATTGATTGTTAAAAGAAACCGAATACACAGTCTATCTAAGAGATCATCCATGTAAAGCAGGTTTTATTTCCTTCAATTTTGTCTTTTCTCTCAATCATAGTTGGTGCTGGCGATGTTGCAGCTCCAGCACCGCGAAGGTTCCTTGTTTCCTTTTTTTCTCATCGCTTTCATTTGCTGTTTGCTTTTTCTTAATTTTGCGTTGTGATTAATTTATGAGTTTTATTCGCTGAGAAAGGTGAACTTAATTCCAAGAAGTGAAATAAAAAAGAAAAAGAATACTCAACGTTTAGTTAAATTTTAAAATAATTATTTATGCATTGTATATCATATATACAAGTTTTTTTTTGTTTACTTTATCTACAGTAAGTGTCGAATTTCTTTTTGTATCAATATTTATATAAATAAATTTAACTGAAATAAATGTAATTTGTAATTGAAACAATAATGGTGTTCTTTTTTAATTGACGCGTGCCTTGCACACAAAAGGCTTCGATAACTTCACTCAACAACTGAAGGGTATTTAAATAGAGACCTTCGAACTTTGACAGTTGATAGCGGCCATGTTTGTCGAATTTACTGTCATTCTGTTTTCAATCTGTGTTGCCAAACGAAAATGGATAGATCACGATAAGTTTAACGACGGACGAGTGATAATTTGTTTGATCAGAACAAAATGTTCCTGTGTCACGTCAAGAAACAAAATTATCGAATTTGTGACGATACCAATGCACTTGACATCTTAGAACGTCCAGCACATAATGGAAAAGTCGCTGTTTGGTGTGGCAATTGGACGGCGTTCCATATTTATTTGCGATCAGAAGCTGGCCAGGCCATCACTGTCAACTACGTGCGTTATATGCGATGATTACCATTGAGCTATATGGTCTCCAAAGACATGTGGTTTCAACAGGACGGTCTACGTAATTCGAGAGCTTGGTCACCTCAAGTGAAGATGATATGTTAGATGTGCGATTCAACCCCTTTAAACTCTTTCTTCTAAAGTCAAAGTTCTGTGCGAATAAATAACAAGCCACAGCCATAGATTTATGCTCCAGATTAATGGTAAATGTAACATTTTGGATTTGGAACACCTAGAAAGCCGCAGTTGATCTTGGAATCATGGTATATTGCATAAAATAATCACATCGCTGGTCCTTCAAACAAACAAGAAATGTCGATGACATCTCAATCGTACTTTGTTTTACTAAAATTTGAAAATACGAAACGCTTAATAAAACACCTGTACGTAATCACGATAGTTCGCGTCGAATAGAAATCAAAATTCGTGGGTATTTCGACTTACGTTAGATTAGGAGTTCATGCCATGCCAAACACGTGATCATATATTTACCGCGGCTTGCAACTATACATACGTTTTTTTCAAATCGTTGACTACTAGTAGATTTAGGATGGACCATATAAATTCCATTTTAATCGCATGTTATTTTGACCATGAAGCAGTATTGAAACCCACAAGATCATATTTTCGCTTGATTGCTCGTGGCGTTGTGGGAATGTGCGTCGACCTCATCCACGACGTCCTAGGTTCGATTAGGTTCGAGAAAACTAATTTTCACGGCCCCACCTCTTTCGATTCACTGACAATGCTCAAAGAGTATTTTCTATCTACAGAATGCTACACAAACTTGGCGGTTCGGAGTCGGCATAAATCTGTAGATCCCTTCCACTCGTGAGAGAGCATAAGGACGCACAACATGAGTGGTTGCTGAGAAGCTATGTCCTGGCCCACTGATGGCTGTAGCGCCACCAGACCGATCACAATCGTGTTGAAGTCGAAACACAGGCCTCGACAAGAACAAGTGCATAAATTACAAGTCACCTTACTTACTTATCAGGCAGACGAACCATGAATGGTCTGAGCCGCATCATTTGCTGCTTTCCATCGGTGACGGTCTTGGGCACGCTGCTTCCAGTCATCAAGGGGGAGGTCTCTGTACCCGAAATTCGGTCATCCTCTCCTTCTCGAACCAGGAGGCTCGGATTAGATTACCCTCATTGCTTGATCGTTGTTGTTCATTCACTCGATGTGGCTGAACCAGTGTAGTCGACGGATTTTTGCTTTCCGGATTACATCCACATCCTTGTACAGCTCGTAGAGTTACCGGTTGTGTCTTCTCCTCCATTCGCCTTCCTCTCAGATGGGACCATATATCCGACGTACAATTTTTCTTTTGAAGGCACCAAGAATCAGCTCTGCATTGTTGCTTAGTGTTCCATAAATCGTTCCATAAATTCGGCTCCATAAATCAGTACTGGCAGGATAAGAGTTTTGTAGAGCATGACTTTGGTGCTCTGAGTCAGGAGTTTCGAACCCAGTTGTTTTGACAGACCGAAGTAGCATCGGTTGCCAAGGGCGATTCTACGTCGTATCTCCACTACGATGTCATTCGTGGAGTTTACGTTTGCCCCGAGGTAGACAAACTCCTTTACTACCTCGAAATTGTAAAGGCTCTAAGTCAGTGTTGGAATTGACAAGATTACGAAGTATGGTATGTCCCGAACAGGAAAAAGTGGTAGTATTAAATTTTTAAGAAAATTAACATTAAACTGTAGCATTTGCGTAACCAAGTGAAATGCAAAATATCGCCCCTCTTTTGAATGTTCAGATTTTTGTAACAAAGTTGTCCGATAATTATATAACACCACTGAAGGGTGTCTTTGTTCTTGATCCAAGAAAACAATAAACAATAAATGGATAAAAAGAAAGAATTGTAGCGCCAATGGAACTTTTAAGCTCTAGAGCAACTTGATATTTAACCATACTTCTTTAGTCCCATGCTTTCAGCTGTCGTTTGAGCATGTCTTTGACTTATTGCAAACATACCTAATAATTCTGTATTTGTATATTGGTATAATCCAATTTTTTTGTTCATCACCCTTTCTCGGCATTTCCCTGCAACTTTATACTTTTCCACTCATTACGGCACCATTTTTGAGGTACGATGAGAGACGCAACAGCCTTGATTGGAAGTTAACGATATACTAAATAATGCATCTGGGGGCCGTCTACCCACAACCAATCTAATTTTGTAGGGAGGACTTAGGAAGGACTACGTCGGCGTGTTTTTTAAAACCTAGTTTAGATGACACATACTCTATTTCAGTCTCTTCTGTCGGCACCGAATCTATGTTGATATGATTGAGCTGCGTTTTCACCACAACTTTCGGTAGGTAGAGCCAAGTAGGTTTTCCTACAATCTGACACAGAAGCGACGCTGCAATTACATGTTTTGTAAGAAAAATCCTCCAATTTATTCCAATTATGTTTAGCGAACAATTCACGCATAGGCAATATTCGGAGAAAATGTGAAGGTCCTTGTGGAGTAAATTACTTCGGCCGCGAAGAACTGCAGGCATGTTAATGTGAGGATCAACACAATCGTGAGGTAAAAGTCAAACGCGTACTGCCGATTCACTTTGATGACGCCGTGACAACCCGTCCCTACTCCAAACACATTTCTCTGCACCAGCATCATCTCCACCTGTGAAGTGAACTCATAAGACAATCGTCTTCAAACAAGGCACTCGCCACTACTCACATCCCTTCTCACCGACTTCCTATCCTTCACCAGGTCCATCACCAACATCTGGAACTCCTCCTCCGCCTGCACCAGTTTGTCGGACAGCAGTCCAATGATGTACATGTCGAAGCTGTAGGAGATGCACTCGGGAAACTTGATGCTGAACATGAGACCCCACAGGGTCTGATACCTGTCGATGTACTTGCCGTAGATGACGGCCTGCAGAGTGACGTACATCTGGCAGACGTCGTACGAGGACCCGATAACCGTCGACACGAACACCGGCTTGTGGAATTCGTTCAACTTCTGTTTGACACGGTGAATCCGGTGCGACACACGCAGCAGCTCCTTGACCAGCTTGCGAGTGCTGTGACACTGGATTCGATTCGAGCTGCTGATCGCAGCCAGGAGCTCGTTCATCTTCGTGTACGCACTTATCAACGCCAACTGACTGTAGACGTGGCTGCTGAACGTCAGAATCGGAATCGCCAGTGCGAGTACCCAAATGAAGTTGAGTAGGACCGCGGGCGACGGTACCAGCGCAATCAACAGTTTCCTCGCGTGATTGCACGATATGATCAACTTCACAAAGAGAGTCTTCATAAAATAGCTATGGACATAGAGCCGTGGGGTCGTTTGACTCTGAATGGTTTTCAAAATGTCAGCGACTTCGTTGGCGACTGACAGCAACTTCTTACGCAGTCTAAGGTAGTTTTTTACGTACAGAATGAGGGCGAAAACCTGTCGAACAAAATTGAGCTTTTCCAGGAGATCATCCTGCGCCACTACACTGGAGAACCCTTTGTAGTCCACCTCGCTCCGCTGATACGCCTTGCAGACATTGCCGATTTGGATGACTACACAAAACGAATACACGTACAAGAAAAAGTTGTATATGGCCACCGACACAACTGAGAGGACCCGGGATCGCTCGAATTTCTTTGTCGACGAATTGAACTTGAAGTGAATCAACCCAAGAAACCGAGCGAGAAAATGCAATACTTTCAAGTGAGATTCAAAGTGGAACCGCTGTGACTCGTTCATTTTCACGTTTCGCAGGCAACTACTTCCCTTTGGGTGGAGTCGTAGGTGCGATTGAAGCACTTAGAGTTGATTACTTCCGTTAAATGGAGCAATCGTTAGTGGTAATGGAAAAAGGGGAGTTCGTATAATTGACAATTTCCGCAGTTCAGCAGTAAATGTCTGCTGATGACGTAAAACTTTGTTGTCATTTGTTGCTTACTAACTACTTGGCGGGCGAGCAATGGAGGGTCTGGGCCTGAAGTAATGTTGCCTTATTTATTTATCAGCCCCCGCAAACTGCTGCAGTTATTGACACCAAACTGTCTGACGTCTACGATGGCTTGGTCTGGGATTGGTTTCTTATCACCTTCATGACCAAGTTCATCTGTTGCAAGTGTTGCTGAAGAGCATCCAATACTCAGAGTCGGGTCTGGGAGTGCCCTCAGAGTGGAGCCTGGGAGTACCTCCAGAGTTCCGAATAGTCTGCGTGTTTGTCCTTAAGCCTGAGGCAACAAAGCTGCTGGTAACGATGGACTACCTGCCGAGCTCTTCAAACCAGCTGATAATGATTTGGTAAGGGACATACACCAACTCAACTTCAAAATCTGGTCGGATGAAAGTATGCCCGACGGATAGAATCTCTGCATCCTTTTCCCGATCCAAAAGAAAGGAGACCCTGCAAACTGTGCCACCTATAGAAGGGCTATTCTCCTCACTATACCGTCAAACATCTTCTCTGCCATTCTGTGTAAACGCCTGAAACAATACGTCAACCAACCAAATAGTCAATTTAAGCGCGGGTTCAGGCCACTATTGACCAAATATTCACAATACTGCGGAACTTGTCGATACCCACCACCTAATCATCGACTTTAAAGCCGCGTATGACAGTGGTTATAAGGCCGTGCTATACAGGGCATTGTCTAGTTCTGGCACCCTAGAATGGCGATGGCGAACGCCCGTTCCTCCGTCAAGGTCGGTAACGATTGTACCGACAACTTTGGTCTCAGAAGAGAATTTAGACAAGGCGACGCACTGTCTTGTGACTTTTTCAACATCAGAAGATCGTGCAGAACTCAAATGTCAACATCCACAAATTAGGCAACTGCTCGCATATGCCGATGACATTGACATCATCATGCTGCTAGTGGGGCACTTGTGAGCATTGAGAAATAAGCGGTCAAGTTAGGGCTTGCGGTTAATGAGGACACGACAAAGTATATATTAAAGTCGATTACTTTTTATTTTCTTTTTGTTTCAAATAAAATCTTGCCGCAATCGCAGCTCTCTAAAAACTAATTTTATTTTTACTTATTCTAATTCCTTGATGTCGATGAGCGATGGCCTTCACACGATCCCGTACCACGGTGGTTAATCGGCAACGCTAACACGGTGGTGTCGGTTTGCTCGGTTGAAACGCTGCCCTAGCGTCTGGCTGTTCAAGTGTGCGGCGTGTGTACCACGTGAGAGCGTTTTAACTTATATGCTGTCTACGAAAAAGGTCCACCAACACCGTCGTCTTGGACAAAACGTCACTATAAACAGCTATAGCTTCGAAGTAGTAAAAGGCTTTGTCTACCTACGCTCCGAATTTAACACAAGCAATGGCACCACATCCTGTGAGGCCGCTGAGGAATAAAGCCCTCTCTCTGGAAGAACCAAGGTATCCCTATATAAGACCGTGATAGTCTCAGTTCTGCTGTATGGCGCAGAAGCATGGATACTAACTAAAGCAGACGAGGATATTCTTGGTCGCATCAGAGTCCCTCGAATTATCTTCAGTCACGTATGTACGGGTGGTGCCTGGAGGAGGAGAGTAAACGACGAACTGTACTGGCGTTGAGCGACATCGATCTGGTCAAACGAATTCGAATCTCTCGTCTCAGATGGCTAGGTCACGTAGAGCGAATGGAAATCAATGCTCCGTCACGGAAAGTTCCCCCTTCGGGTAGGGATTGCCATTTATAACAATGGCGGCCAGTCCCGCGATGATCAGGCTTCCGCCCGTGAGACTCGCATGGGTTTTATCCTGTTCGCTTGAGGTTGGCCCCCAAGTGGGAGCATCGTGGTAGCTGTGGTTTAAAACCCAACGTCGCGGGGAGAAGTGGAGATATACCTGCATGAGTATAAAGAGTAGCAGAGGTGTAAGATGGACCTCGCCATGCTACCAAGGTGGAGACATAGGTCCATAAACTTATTTCTAAATTTGGAACTTGAGATTCCTACTGAAGGCGTCTGGTGCAGCTTTGTAAAATGGTCCAACGATTAAATGTCTTCGAAAAACACGAAAAACACATATTACTTGCCACGGAAAGTCTTCGCACTCCGGGCCAGGTGGGAAGGCATCTTGTCTGAGGCCCAGCTTCATCCCGGGCTGTACCGCAAACCAAAGAAGAAGAATTTGATTGTTAGCAGTTCAATAATGGCTCGAAGTTCAAAATAAGACCTCCTGTCAAATGACTAGACCGCCAAGGTTCTCCTAAGTGGCTTTCATCATCAAATAGACGAGAAGAGCAACGAAGTAAGTATTCTCAATGAACTATAGACGCACCCTCATGTGTTTTGTGTTTATTCAGTTTTCATTTTATTTTCATTTTAGGTAATAATAATAGTAATAATTTTTAACAATTATTATATCCATGTATATGCACTTTATTCAATAAATGATTTCTCCTCCATCTATGCTTCTTTGTTTTGAATTCTCATCCTTCATTTGGTTTACAATAATGATTTTAATTACAATAATAATAAATATAATAATAATTTTCTCAAAGAAATTATGTGTTTCTCTAATTTCTCATATAGTTTTCAATTTGTGTTTTTTTTTTATAATTCCAGTTTGCTCTCCATCAAGTTGATTCAATGTAATATTTAATTAATAAAATCTGATATTAAGTGTACAACAATTTTAATTATTTTTGTTTTTTTGAATAAAAGGGAAAAAATATAGCAAAAAACAACATTTTGGGACATTTTTTTCATTTCTCATCTGCGGATCGATGAAAACGTTGACTTAAGAGCGATCGCATGATGGTCACTCGTGAGAATGTGATTACACTTCATTAGTTATGATGTTAGAGACTAAAATTTTGTTTTTTTTTTTTTGAAAAATTCATTGTTTCAATTTTTTGATATACATTCATATACATATAGTTTTGTTTTTTTTTTATAAATGGGTGTATGTGTGTGAGTTTAATGACGACGACCACATCAAAACCATTTAATTACGTCAAATATATATATTTTATATATATTTTTAAATTTTATCTAGTTTTTCTTTTTATTTAACTGCTTTATGAATAATGATATAATTATAATGTTTTTTTGTTTTGTTTAATAATATGAGGTTTTACATCAAGTTTTACATACTTTGCAATATATTTTGTATCAATATACTATTTCACCTAATTTCATTAAATATAAATCTAATTCTTTCATTTTAATCGCTTAGTAAATTTGTCTTGAAACGAAGAAGAAAATCTGTACTGTTCAAATGCAAATGAAACGATTCAGTGATGGATTTCACCTGGGAGTGACTCGGGAAATTTAGCTAAATTAAGGACCTATTGATTTTCAGCAGATAGCACGATTATTTTACAAATACGATGTTTTCTTCGTTAAGGCCTTTGATTGAATGTATAAGTTGTTTATTTAGACTTCACTAGACGGGGGGGTTGGAGGGGAAATCAACTATTGTAATGGATTTTCATTGTAAAACTACGTATAAACAGTCTTTTCCGCTGAATAATTCCCAAACAAAAATTTACTCTAGTCTCTGGCGTGACACCATTTTCTTGGTTTTACACTGTGTCATGTAAGCCAGCTCATTGAAATCTTTTCCTTCCTCAAAGTGTTTTGTATCATTTGCCTGCATCAACTGCAGTCGATGTTATGTGCGTAGTTTCAGAATTCTTTAATTTACAGCAAAAATAAAATATCCTCTATGACGGTTCATACATATTTTATTTTTTTTTCTTATTACAACAAATAACATGTCAATTAATTTATTTTGTTTATTTATATTTAATGGGTTTTATGCACCGGCTGTTAATTTGCATATTTTATTTAGTTGTTTGAATAAAAATCTGTATTCGATAAAAGGAAAAAATTAAAAATTGTTGAATATGCAGTAATTAGCTTTTAATTTTATCCGCTGCTAGTTTTATATTCACTTTATACAGATACTTCATTTATGTACATATTTATTTATTTTGTTTCAAAGTTCGTTCAAAAATTCAGACGCCTAAGAGACGTCGATTACAATGTGAATTGTGTAGCTCATCGAGAGCAGACCAGTCGATAAGGAACGGACCGAGAGAATTGGGTGAAACTAAGGGCTTCTGCTTGAAATGGGCATACGATGGGATAGTTCATGAAATTGCTGAGTTTTGTGTGGCAGTTTGATACACTCTTTCGATTTGTAATTGGTTGGGATTTCTGGAAGTGTAGAAAAAAAGCAGCACATGTTTTACAAGAATCAGTTTAGTGCACGTAAACATTGTGTTAAGTGATTGATTTCTTCTTCCTTGTAGGATCGATGACTCATTAAGATTTTTATTTCTTATTTTTCCGCAGATTATTATATATATCATCATTGACCAGTCACGGACCTCAACACTATCTCCAATTTATTCAACTTCTTTGCGAATAACAGCGTTCTGTCACAAACATTCTTCGTAAGCATCTAGCGATATGTCGTATGAATCCATCCACTATGTGCAAAGTTCAGACCCTGGCTGATATGCCATCGAATAAACGAAATAAAGACCGATAGGCCCGAAAGAATTTGGAAGCCAACTTCAGGCAACACTGGCAGAAGTTATCCAAATTTGGACCCTTCACAATGGACCCTGGTCGACATAGTTGTCAACAACATTTACGTGCCATTATACTCAGAAAAGTAAATGCCAGGCATTGTTTTTCCAGGGTTGAGTTTCCCCCATCCAATTTCATTTTAAGTGCTTCCACGCCTGTGGATTGCACTCTCCATGTAAGTGGAGCCGCATTGATACAAATTCTTTGACTCTTGTCGCATGGAATATCGATAAACATGCCTGGATAGATCCACACTGACAGTTCCTTAAAGACTTTCGAACGTGGTTCAAAAAATGATCAAAAATCGAGCTCCACAATGGTTGGTCTATCCATTCTAGACACATTGACTGAAAAAGCCATGTTGCTCGGTAGATCAGGTCGGAATCACAAAGACTCACTAGAACAAACGTACATGAATGTACCACTAAGACTGAATATGTATGTATGTCAACATCTCACACTTAAACATTCCTCGATTCTGCGGTGCCTGGGAGCTTTAACTCTAGAGCAACATTCAAATCGTACTATTTAATTCTTTGTCTCGCACATGATCATGATCACATTCCACAAGGGTGAACTTCATACGTACGTAGCTGTAAGTTTCTATGCAAGAAAGGAATTATGTTAGCAGACGAGTGTTGCTTCTAACCAGGCTCATGTTGGTTAGTTTTTAGTATACAGGATCAGTTTGAGTTTGAAAAAATGACAGTCTCAGCTGCTCCTCAAGATCACACGATCTCGAGCAGTGGGATTGCGTAGTTAAAGGCTATTTTAAACTCAGTCAAATGTGATCACGAATGTCTCACCATTTGAAACAGAACTTAAGGGAAAGCATGCGCTCGGCGCTATACATCACACATCTCGAAGAATTTGATTTGAAGCAGAGCTAAGAGACCTAGTGAATCTCAGGAGAAGATGAAAAAGCGCTTGAGCCGGGGTTCGCGGAGAAAATGCTATACATGCGCTGGATTTTAAAACGACGTTAGTCTTGCCAGTCGTCCACAGAATCAGCGCCCCAACCAGTTCCAACCGGAAAAGTCTTGGACACCGCATTGTAAATCTGGCGATGATTAGACACAGTCCTACCTTCAACACAATGCGGTATCGAAAAAGGCTTCTTCATTTGTACTTGAAACGGGCTTGTTAGTCACTTTCTACTTAATGTTTCACTCCGAGGTTCTGACATTATTTTTAGCAAATTCCTTTGTGACCATCGGTGATCGTAACTTAATCCTTGCTAAACGACCGTTGTAAGACGAGTGCAAGAATTTGAGATCTTCGAAAAATCACTGAGCTTACTGCCAGCAACTTCAGCAGTTTTCATGTCGTAGTGGTTGACAACACGAAGCTGCACTCGCATTCAATCAAAACGTGACCGGCGAGTCGATCCACAATTACTCTGGTAGCCAAACGACAATAAAGGCCATACCATCAGACATGCTGACATCGAAGCTGATTCGAGTATGTAGACAGATTATCAATGGAATGGCATTGGTAAAATCGGTGATCCTCTACTGGGTAGCCAGAGGATTCTTGCTTCTTCAATTCAATTAAATGGCGCACAGTCTCGCAAAAACTTGGAGCAGAAAATGAAGTCAGTTTCGAATTTCTAAGAGTTTCCCAGAACTGTAGCGGCATATTAACTGCAAGCTTGTTTGCTTTTATATACCTCTGTCCTTGTCACCTTGATTTCATGGCAAGGAGCATAAGATCCTCTTCTTATTTGCCTCATGCAAAATTAGACAAACAATTTTGTTATATTCAGATCGACAGAGAAACTGAAATCTGGTTTCTAAGACACTAGATGATAATAATGATAAGAATATGGGTGTCGACATTCCCTAGAGCCCGCAGAGAGCCAGGGAATAGCTTCTCAGCAACCACTCGTGTTGTGCGTGCTGTTCTTCTGCCACGAGTGGAAGGGACCTATAGATTAATACTGACCTCAAACAGCCAAGTTTGAGAAGCCTTAGACAGAAGTATGCTTTGCATTGTCAGTGACTCGAGAGGAAGGGGTCGTAAAAAAAAGGTTTTTTTTCTGGGATCAGGTATCGACCAACCAGACGACGAAGTTCAAGAGCATTAGGATCGACGCACATACACAGAACGCCACAGGCCACCACAAGAAACTGGATGGAATCGATTGAAAATCGAGGTATATCCGCGCTTTATGTTACCTGTACTCGAGCGAACACATTCAGCGTACTGTGCGAACATCTAAGGACCTCCGTGCTCTGTGACACACTAAATGGCGTACACTAGGACGACAGAGGTCCCGGCATATTGACTACAAATGCATTTTTTCGAAAGCCTTTCAAGTCGATACGCACCATCTCACAATCAAGTTCAAATAAGACATATGACGGGATTTATCACCAGAAACTGTTCGCTGCAATGAACGAATTCGGTTGCATTTGCACACGGAACACTATTCAGTTCGGCGCTGGGAAGGGAATATTGATAAGTACACCGAAAACGGGATTTATTCAAGGGTAAGGGATAGAGCATTGATTCTGATAGGATACGTGCCTCCATGTTGGACAAACTCCCTTTCTGCAAATCACATAATCAATGGCCTGAAAATTATTTTTCTTTTCGTACAAACCACGGATAGAACCTAGTCTTTGACGTGAACAATGCGACGAACCACATAAAGAAACTAGATGAAATCGATTGAAAATCGAGGTATATTCCCGCTTTATGTTGCCTCTACTCGTGCGAACACATTCAGAGTACTGTGTGAACGTCTAAAGGCCGCTGCGCCCTGCAACGCACTTAATGGCGAACACTAGGACCACAGAGGTCCCTGCACATTGACTACAGATGAGTTATTTAGAAGGCTTTTAAGGCGATACGCACAATCTCGTTAGGGACTGTTCGCTGCGAATATTCGGTAGCGTTCGCACCACCAAATCCACCGACCAGTTTAATTCTGATGTCAAGGGCAGTTTGACGATCTTTTCATGGAACATCAGTGAAAGCCAGGAATGAAAGCACCTATTCAGACAAAATATGTGCCCCCATGTTGGACAGAGTCTCTGCCTACGAAGCACATAATCAATTGCTGCAAATAATGTCGAAGGGCAATGCAAATCAAACTTTCACATCAAATCCATACAATTCTACATTTTTGTTTTTGGTTTTCTTTTATGTACCTTTTTTGGTTTATTTTTACAAATTCAACTTCACCAGCGCACATCCTACGAGTGGCTTTCGAAGTTCATATGCAACCCGTGACATTTTGTTTGAGATTTTAGATTTTATTGTCTACTATAATGTATAGTATCGTTCGCCTCCTTTCTTGATAAGTTTTAATTGTTTATTACACGTACATTTACATTTATAATTATGTATATATTCATTCCAAAACGCAGTTCCTACACTTATATATTCAGTAACGTTCTCTAGTGTTATGTTGATAGTTGTTTATTTTTTATTCTGTTTGTCTTTTGTCTAAAAACACATCTATACAATTTAGTTTCACTTTGTTTAATACTTAAAATGAAATCCATTCTGTTTTTGTTTTTCTTCTACATTTGTATACAAACAAAGCAACACGCTATTGTAAACTAGTTAATTTTTTATTTTGTTATTCTGCAAATTTGTTTTGTGTCTTGTGTGTGTCTCAACTTAACCACGAGAACTTGTGTGTGAAATGAGAGAGTGATGTGATCATTCATTTTTGGCTAATTTCGGATACGAGTATAAAGTGCATAGGTTTAGAGAGAATATAGAAAACCAGATCGTATAGCTAAGTTCTTTTTTAATGAATTTTGTTTGTCTTGGCTTGTCCTTTGCAGTAGAAAAATTGAAACTTAAACTTAACCTTGTGTTTGTGTAGCATTCTCATTCAGAAACAAAATTGTTAGTATTTTCTTTACAGATTACATAGAGTTTATTTCTTTTTTTTTTTCTTTAATCAGAATTAACAATAAATTACAAAATAAAAGACAATATATGTATATATATATTTATAATATTTGTTTTTGTTTTTTGTTTTGTTTTTCTCTTTATACAGATTTATCTCTTAACAATTGCAATTAGTAGTAGGCGCTCCTTGAGGCTGATCAGTCAGTCGTTGGCCCTTCGCACCGCCACCCACTAACGTTGGATCAGAGTCTAAACTCTCCGACATTTTATCGCATATTATATCGACAAGACGTTCAAAAACAGCCTTTTGAGTGGAAAATTGCAATTAAGTGACGATCAATGTGTATGAGAGGAGACTTACCTTAACATTGACATTCTCCTTGGCGGATGTCTCGAAGAATTCAACTCCTAATTGATCGGCCAACTGCCGGCCACGTTCAAATGAGATGACACGCTGATCTTCCATGTCGCATTTGTTACCAACTAAAATCACTTGGGCGTTGTCCCATGAGTACGTCTTTATCTGCGTTACCCTAGATAGGAGATGAAAGGAGAAATGAGTGAGGGTTTGACAGATCAATGGGTGCTGTAAAAGGATGTTTCAGGTCGAGAATTTGAGCAGTCGAAGAGTGATCGACAGCAATTTAATATGGAGCATCTGATGTTGCAAACCACGTGTCCGTTCTAAAGAATCCGGGCCCACAAGCGTAACAAGCTCAAGGTCCTCTACTAAGACCTCCATAGCCAATAAAAGGCGACTCGCTGACATGTGATAACTTCAACATCATCCAGGAGAAAGTCGTTTAAGCGCACACACACCATCACTAGAGTCACGGCCTTCCAGAAATCTGCCCAACTGTTAGTATACGCCGACGACATTCAAATGATTGACAGAATACACCGAGCTGTCAATGAGGCATGGCATGGAGATGGAAGCGGATGGGGCTGCTGACGAAGAATGACGATAAAGTAAATATATGTTGTCCTTAAGAAGTGACATGACATAGATCGTCACAAGGGACATGTGCAACATCAGCCTACGGATCCAACACGTAGCTGGATCATGTGGAGCGTATGGACAACGCAGCTCCAGCCCTAGGAGTCTACGACTTCGAACCTGCAGAAACACAGGGACGCCAAGTTGAGAAGGACCTTCCTCGAACTTGGCTTGCAAGACTACTAACAGCTAGTCATAGACCGGGCCAGTTGGGAGGGTTGGTTGATCTTTAACTGAAGCGATATGGAAAAATAAACGAGCAGGCAGGTGCGGCAACTCTTAATGATAAGAGCAGCTTTAGTAATTCAAGTCACTGTCAGTGCTCGGAGAGTCCCGAAGAAGCGAATCAAACTTCGCTTTCCTTCGCTTCTACAGACCAACAGCAACCTAGCAAACATGATCAGAGGTACACTCGCAAGAAAGAAGGAGTCATTGACTCTGAAATAAAATTCCACTGTCCCCATATCAAGTATGGATCCTAAACATTCTGATCACTTGCTCATCTTTGCTCCCCTTTGAGAAAAACTTCCCGACCAAAACCTCTACCAGATGCACTGAATTTCTGACTACCAGAAGCTGTATGGTCATCTGCTATTGGCTGAGTAGGGGCATGCACTGTCACATTGCAGCGCATTGCAGACCATCTATACTGCTGCAACACATGTCCTTCAAACGTTTGAATCCAGTAATCATAGATGGCATAAGGGCATCATTCTGCCATTCGAAAGAGCTAAGGCCTACTCCGATTCCTCGGCAGACTCAAGGTCCATCAGCTTTTTCAGGATTTTCACCGAGCTTTGGCCGTTTTCAATGCTCGATTTCAGAATTGGACTGAGTGACTTGCAGAGTTGAAGAAAACTAGGAAAACATCGTGTGTCTTCTGCACGCAGGGCACGGATATTTACAAGACGGTGCAAAATGTTGTGTTACGCAGATAACACTCACATCGTTGGGTTTTCGAAACCTACTATGGAAGTTAGCATGGCTATTGAAGAACAGTCTAAAAGAACTTCTCACTTACCAACAGGCACAATACGATGTGCCGACGATGAGAGAGTCAATGAATTTGTCTTCCATCGAGCAAACGTGGTCTCCACATGTGGCATACGAAATTTTTGATGTCGCAAAATGCTGTCTAACACATCAGAATCGATTAATACACGTAAAAAAAAAACATGGAAACAGGTGTGCGCGATTCGTTGGTATTTAAGCCAGGGCCGCTGTGGCAGTTGGAAGATGAGCCATGCATTCCATCAGAAAAGCCTTACTAACCACCGCTATAATTTTTCATTCCGTACTTTTATTTCCGTTCGCCTAAACATTTAAGTTTCTACATCGAGGGACCAAAATCATGACCTTAAAATATAAGAATCTGCTGGTCTCACTAATCGGAGCTGAACGCACCAGAGGTCTTTCTTTGCATTCCATCTCCGAGAAAGGAGAAGATAACGTCGAATTCTAGAAGACACACAAAAATGTCCATGCAGTGTCTAAAACATGTCGACTATACTGACGTGGATACATTGTGCGTCAAAACATTCATGCTCTAGTTAAGGATGTCTTCGCATCTGAGCTTGCCTGGCTTCAGAAGTAGGAAAAAAACTAACCAACTGATCAAGGACACAAGAAAACTTGGCCTTAGTAGCACCTACGAAACGTATCAAGGAAGGAAAGCAGATTATACTTAGAGGTTAGACCACCTGTGGGTCGCAGGAGGGAAGTGAATATCACAAGTGTTTTCTGAATCAAGCATCTTGAGCACCCACATATACTGCAGGGGCTGCAGTTTCCTCTTAAGCAGCGAGCTCTTAGAGTTTTATGCTGACTTCAAACGACGAAGGTTGCGCACATATTTTTGTCAGCTGAAACTGGACCTGAAGTTCGGGACGAATAGAGAACATCGACTACTGATTTAACCACAACTCAGTTGTGAAATTAATTGATGTGAATCATCTACAGGGCAAGTTACAAGTCCGAGAGCAATGAATACTTACATGTGCTTACAAACAGTACCAAGTCCCAAACACAAGGGCGGTGAATAAAGCAAATGTGCCAAAGCACAGAAATATTGTTTCGTTAAGTTTCGTTCACTTTTGCTATACTTAGTAACTGAAAATTTGTTTTGAAATATGTTCCCAGAAGTAATTATGCAAACTTTAAAATGTTGATGTGATTGTTTAAATGAAACCTATTTTGGCCTTATCACAGCAATAAGCCATTTAATTATGACAGCAATTAAGAATACTTCAAATGATGTCATCGATGTACGAAGTACATATTTTTAATCGCTATCAGACGCATTTGAATCCTTCTTGTTCTCAAATTTGATCAACAAGGTCGCTATAATGACTGGAAGTGGCGTATTCAAGGTCTTCAATGGAATCCACAAGCCTAGTCCACAATCTGCTTTTTTGAATGGGAAAAGCGCAATCGGCCCACTCGATGATACCAGCAGTGAGCATATGAAAGAATGCCAGTTCAAGAGGATATGCGTCCGCCAGTATAAAATTACAGCAGGTCGGGGCAATAATGCCCAATGGAGCTTGCAACCGCGATGACATAATCGACTTGCATATGCTCAAATCACCACATTTGTTTTTTGGTGCCAACTAATTGCACAAAACCCTGCCACTGGTTACAGGGCAATTCAATTACTTTCACGAGTGAGTCATATTCTAGCACATTCGGCGGTCACTCCCACACCACCGCCCCAAGAATATTTCCAAATCACAAACTCCCCCAAGACACCGAGTCCTCCAAGTGCCCATTTATGACGCACAAAAATCACAATTTAATAGTTTCCAAACGAGCAACAGTCACATCCTATTACCCGAAGAGTTTACACAAACAGTCCTTCCTTCCCCAATAAAATGCGTTCACGTATCCCGAGAAATTGCCTGTCCCGTCGTAATGTAAGTCATTTATTCCTAAACAGCGCCACCATCCGCCAATGAAGCGCCTGACGCCCGGAGGACCTTGCGCAACACAAAATTCCACTCAATTCCAGCCGAAGGATTTGCATTTAAATGACTCATGGATTCATTTCATTATCATAAAACCGAATTTGCACACGCAAATTTTGTCGGCCAGACTGCTCAGCCACACACACGCACACAGACTTACCAATCTTGCACGGAATTAAAACTATCCTCGTTTGTAACGTCGTACATCAGGATGAATCCCATCGCACCACGGTAATAGGCGGTTGTTATTGTTCTGTATCTCTCTTGGCCGGCAGTATCCTGTGAACAGACAGACACACAAACTTATTAATGTTCACTTCAAAAAATATACACACGCACACACAAAGGGGGGAACCACGGAAACCTTTAAAAGGATCATCTGTTTACGCATTTGCCAAATGAGATTCCCCAGAAGGGACTCCGAAGGAAGCACCCACGTTACGTTTTGATTAAATCAGGACGAGCAAATATCCCCGCTGGGTTGGGGGGAAAACTTTTGGAAAACTTTTCTCGAATAGTTTCGCATGCGAGTGATCCTTGTTTTGCATTTCATAATTTTTCCACGAGCCACGAATCTGCAAATTGAGTCGCTAATTAGTTTTCTCTCCGAAGACCGCAGACCAGACGGAGGGGGTAACTATTTGAACAGGTTCCCCAATGGCCCTAGGGGGAACTAAGTTTTTCCTTCTTTCCATGCCATCGTGAGGTGATCTCGATAGAGGACGAGTGCATGTGGGAAGGTGTGGCGGAGAGCAGTGGGTTGTGGCGACTGCAGAAGGCAAGAAATACAAGACAAGACTAATGGGAGTCGATGTCTGATTCCAGAAAGAGGGTCAACAAAGTCAACTTTAGAGCAATTTTTGATCAAATTTACAAGCATGGCACTAAGCAGGAAGTAGGAATAATACCTCGTGATTTGTCTGACCTAAGAGAAAAGTCTTGTTTTTCAGTAAGGACTTGACAATTTTTTGTCGTTCGTATGTGCACCACACAAAGGTTTGCAGCGGTCAATGCGATGAATCCAATTTTCGACGGAAATGGTCGCCATACCTTGTACATTGGATTTGAGCTAAGGACGCCAACTCCTGGACAATCACTTCACGGAAGAACAAATTAGGTTAGGTTATTCTTAGTCCAACCACCTCGTCCAAGGACTGTCAACCGGGCGTCTAACTGAAGGCATCGCACATAGACCTTTCGGTCTTTCTGTCGTTGCTCAAATTTCATGGTTATAACCTCTGATTTATCCACATCAACCCGACACCTCAGCATCAACACCCACGGCCACAAATCTACCGAGTTTGGAGTTCCGTGTAAGGAGATATAATGATAACTAAATGCAAAATGATATCTCCCAATGTGAAAATGTCCTCGCTTGAAATCCAACGCCCACGGTGAAATGTGTTGATTTAGAACCCAAACGCAGGTGCTACAATCTATTTCTTTCTAATTACATCCGAATCAGTACGGCTTCCAAAAAGGCAAGAGCACCCAATCACTGCTGGGGGACTTTACAAATGTCGTCAATGAAGGCCTTAACAAGAATCATCACGTAATTGTGCTATTAATCGACTTCAGCAAAGCATTCGATACTTTGACACATGAAAAGCTCGTAGAAAGTATCAGCTGATTGGGTTTGAGAGGAGTCCTGGCAAAGTGGCTCAAAAGTTATCCGCCTGACAGAACTATCCAAGTCAAGGTAGCTGGTGATACATTGAGTAATGAAAAGGAAGTCAAATACAGTGTACCACAAGGCTTACAATTGAGCATCATTATATTGATCCTTTTCAGGGACGAGCTACGGAAGTTGTTGAAAAAATCGACTGCTTATGCGTATGCCGACGACATAGCAATCGTGGTGCATTCAGCTGTGTAGATAATGCATGACGAATTCGACGCTGCATCCGAATGGTGGCAGGTGATAATGGCCTAGTCATAAATGCTACGGAAGCAAAGGCGATGCACATTCGCACCCCATCAACACCTGCAGAAGTCTAAATCGAATTGACCGCAGTCCACAATCAACCAACAGCAACGAAATTGAAGCTGCCAGAAGTATAAAATACTTAGGAATTACCATCGACGAGAACTTTTTTTGGCGTGAGCACATCAAAGTCCTGCGCCTGCACCTTAAGAGCACCATCTTCACAATGACGTATCTTAAGCGTTACACAAACGTACAAGTGCTTAAGCAGGCGTATTACTCGATAGTAGATTAGCGCATCAGATACGGCATTCTGGCCTGGCTAAGATAGCAAGCACAAAACATCATCTTCTAAAAAATGTTAGACACTTTAACTCTACTTTTCAAATTTCCAGATGACAACACTGCTGCATTACATGAGAGACCCATGGCTCCTGCAACGATTAAGTCACACGCTTAACACAAGAAGACGTGCCCCAGGGATGTTTGATGTTCCGAGAACATACAACATAAATGGAGACCGAGAACTACGTTGCACCACAGTCCCCAAATTTACGAATTCGCTGCCAGAGTGTCTTAAAGTAATTCCGAATTTCAAAATAGAAAAAAAGTGCTAAGAAGATTTTTAATTAAATTCATTCCGTATCGTAAATTGCTTGGTTCATAAATATGAATCTTAATGAAATAATCTTCCCATTGACAAAAGCAATGGAGCAAAGTTAACTTAGCCTTTAAATGAAAAAAAAAAAAAATGTATAGAGACCTGAATGGCTCCCGACCAATTCACATACACCTGCAGAATAGTCCAAGACTAGCTCCGAGGAACTCGGTCCTTTCCTAGATCTTAAAAAGAAACTACAAATCGGCACCCAACACTGACTTGAAGGCCGCATTTGACAGCTTGCATAGAGACGAGGTATAACACGCCATGTCTATGTTTGACATTCCTGCTAAACTCGTTAGGTTGTGCAGCATCAGAGCTCTACCAACTCGCTGTTCTTCCAAGAAGAGTAACGAACTCACCGAGACCTTCAATTAGAGAAATGGTTTTAGACAATGCGACGCGCTGTCTTGTTTCATTAATCTGAACAAAATTGTGCAAAAATTGGCCAACACTAGAGGAACGATCTTCCAGAAGTACGTACTACTGGTATTGGCAGAACAGTGAGGCGTTGGCTGTTCAGAGCGGTTAAAATGAGTTTGAGGGCGAGTGAGGAAAAAATCGAAATATAATTCCGTAAAAGGACATTCCACATCGAGGTCTTCGACAAGTAGCTATATGTTCGTTAGGGACTGCATCTAACTCGGCTCCACAGTAAACATAAAATGAAGCGTGTAACATCAGTACGCAGAATAATTCTTGCCTTGAGTAAAAGAGCCGTCTCTAAGACACAAATCTTCCCAGTCCTCCCGTACAGCTCGAGGACATGGACAAAAAGCGGATAAAAAATCCCTTGGTCTCAACGAGAGAAAAGTTATGCATGCGATCTTTGGTCCTAGAGAAGTGGCATCAAATACGTACTGTACTGGCTGTATAACGACAAGAGCCTGGCCAGGCGTCTAGCCAAAGATCGTGCTAGTTGGAGAGAGTTTTGTTGGTTGAGGCGTCATAGCAACAAGAAGAAGAAGCAATTTTCTTCGCTCGTGAATTTTATTAGTCGCTGAGAGTGTGCGACAGTTTCGTCATTGGCTTCGAAGTGAAAGTTCAAAGTTTTCGAGTTCAAATTCGATGGACTTTGGTGGTAGTCACGTTTCATTATGTAGCATGTGCCACTGCAGGAATGTTTTCTTACATATTCACTTACAAAAATCTAGTGAACGCAGATTGCGTAGACCAACATTGGATCCACCACAAGCACTCCGTCTAGAGAAGTGGACAACTTCACCCAACCCAGATGGAGCAATAGGCCAACTCCCCCTGTCTCATGTTTCGACACTATGAGGTCTATAATATAATTCGTGCGGTTTGCCAAGAGATGGCGTATCTTGTGTTATTCCATTGGAACATGCGTTGGAAGGCTACTGTCATTGGAAAAAGTTGTCATTGAAAATGTCATAGCTTCAGATGGGCAATATTTTGAATAATACTATTGTACATGGTTTTATTTTAAATAAACGTTCACATTTTGAAAAAAAAACAGTACAAATTAAGTTATAGACCCTGAACCTGTCAAAAATTGAACAAAAAATGAACAGATGAAAATCTGTTGAAATCTTGCCCCATTCATGTATAATGTCAACATTCTGTAAACGCCACGTCTCCGAAGTGGAAAAAGTGAAGACTGTCATTGAATTACAATCACTCTCACGAAATTGAACAATCCAGCCAGACCCGCTTCTTGTAACACATGGATCACCAGAATATGTGCCTCTCCGCATGAACACAACACATATGTTCCCCCGCCTTGGTATCGCCATTAGAATATCAAATAATCGCCGAATGCCATCACCCATGGACGCATTCACATTCCTTTGCGCTACCTACTCGGTGAAAGTTGTTTGAAAAGTAAATGAAATCCACGGCGGAAAATTGTACACAACAAAAGTCCACCTGAACTTTGGCATTCAACTCGGGGGCGCATTCGAAAAATTCATTATAAATGATTCCGGGAAAATGTTCTCAAGTTTACAAATTACATGGCAACCATTTACTGCCAGCTGCACGCGTTCACGGGACGTCGATATGACAGGCGCTTCAATGTATTTTTTGTGTGTGAAACTCCCTCCTGTCTGCTTGAACAAGGCCCATGGGGCTGTGCCTCACCGGTGGGTGCGGTTGGAAGTGGGCCGGCTTATCGTGGAGGTAAATAAATGTAGAAGAACTCAAGGGAAAACACGATAAGTGAGTGATGGATAAATGGGTCGACAGATACGAGTGACGGGAGGCTTTACCTTTGGAGAGGGAAAGTGGCGTATTCGGAAAATTTTTTGAAGATGGGCTGGAGATTCTTTGTTAAGACGGCTCAAAAACTGAAGTCGAAAAGTCATCGTTACTGTGGCTTATATTTGAAGGACACTAATGTTCAAACATTTCCGACAAAAATCAGAGAAAGATTAGCTGTCTGTCGGAATGATTTCTAGTAACGTTTTCGAGGAGATCGATAACATGTGTTAAGCATAAAGGAATGGAAGAAATTGAATTTTCAAGGAGCCGAGTTTGACTGAAAGGTGTATTGACTCAGCTGATTCAGTGACAAGGTGGTTAAGAAACTAGCCATAAATTAAAACAAACAGTTTCTCTCCAGGACTTGACTGCCTGCTTTGTGATACAGAAAGTGACTGATTTAGCTATGTCGTAGCCAAGCTCAACTAGCTGCAAAGACTGCCTTGTGTGAACATCACAGGAGCAATGAGAACAATCCCCACAGCAGCACTAGGAGTCTTCACGAACATCTCACCCCTCCATCTTCAAATAAGGAATGAAGCTATGGTTAACGCCTACAAGCTCATCACCGAATATGATTCTAATCACAGGCCATTCCATAATGAGATTCTTAACAAACTGAACAGGCACGAAACCCTGAAAATATTTGTTGTTGACAACTGTCTTTCCAGACACAACTTCAGCTCAGATTATAAGCTCACTCTAACCTTACGACACAGCTGGGAACAAAACAGACCCACCTTCATCCGAGTGTTCCTTATCTGATACACATATGTCTCCAAAACAGATAAAGGCGTTAGAACTGGAGTATACGGAGCCAAAACCAACACCCACAAATACCACAGCATGAACACTTCTTCTTTCGTCCCGGGTGGACCTGGGCCTCAACCAACAAGCCACTCCAACTAGCGCGATCTCTAGCTAGCAGTCTCCAGTTTCGCACACAAACTTGGTTGAGGTCTTTCTCCATTTGGGTGCGCCACCTTAAACGGGGGCATGAACGCGTAAAACTCCGTATTTCCAGCAGAGATACTTACAATTGATCTCTGCCTCAGAGAAATTAAAGACAGAGCTATCACTAACAGGCACATCTAAAAGGCCTTTCAATAAGGACATGAACATGTTTTCTCAAAATAAAACGCAATACCATTTGAATCATTCAAAAACTACCAGCTTGAAGAAAAAATCAAAGCATTTATGAACGGAACTCGACTTCGACATATGGCCACAGCGGGCACGTTTGCAGTGGTCGATTGGCTGGTCCGAATTTTTAACGACTCGGCCACACATTTCGGCCAAAACGATCGCTATTTCTTGTTCAATTTCATCGGTTCATTATCGGCTTGTTAGCATAAACCAATGACATAACGTAGCCCCACAGAAAATAGTCAAACGGCGTTAACTCGCACTAACGGGCCAATCGCTAGCTCATTTCTTGAGATAACACCCCCTGCAAACTTACTCTTAAGTAAATCGATTATAACGTGTTCTGTGTTTCTGGTGGCACCATCCTGTTGAAACCATTTGTCGTCCATGACCATATCTTCCAGTTCTGTAACGCCGACCATTCACTGTAACGTGACTATCGTTAATATGGCCCAATAACGCCGCCGGCAGGTACAAAACAGTTAGTTGTGTGTGGATGAAGTGCTGGTTCACGAATAAAATAATTTTTACGCATAATTTGCTGATTGACGAATGCATTGGGCTTAACATGAGCAAACTAAAAATTGGAATTAACCCTTTTAAAGTTCTTAAAGTCACAGACTCCGAGTTTCGTTAAGCTGTGAATTGACTGTGATAGAGTGCGTTCATAATTCATTCGAAAACGCTTTACATTCTCTCTGACACCAAAGCTACTCAAAAGCCCTCAAAAGCTACGAAGTCACTACTAAACTTGTATGGGACTGCCTACAACGAAAGAGCAGACCTACTAGCCAGAAAAGCATGTTGGATGATGCCGCGACTATTCTACGGCCCACCCATCACCACTCACGGCTATGGCCAACCATTACTGGACACACAGGATAGGCAACCCCACACAACCAACTATTTCTCATAAAAACTTGAATTCTGTTCAAGGTTGAACTGAACGTTAGTTTAAACCTTGACTGTGAAACTGGGCATAAGCCGCTTAACTGAAGTCGATCTTTAGTAGTAAAGCAGTTCGACACCACATGTTATTCCTAAGTCACGTATAAAAGGGACTATGGGTAGATGCAGGCATGCTTAGAAGGTATTATTTTTTTTGGGACGTGGGCGAAATCGTTTACAAGAAATAGAAACAGAATAATATTTACTAACGATGCCAAATACCGATGGCATTTAGCTCGTTTTAAGGTACATGTTTTACATGGATACAACATCGTTTTACATACATAACATCGATTGTTGTTGGAGGTTATAAAGATCAGGCGGTCAAGTTGACTGCCTTGTGGAACACATGATGAGGCATAAATTTGGAGGTATTCTGGCCAGCCATCGAGTTAAATGATAGTCCTGTTTTCTGGAGACTTAATCGTCGTCTGGCATCGTCAGCCTGTCTTTTAGTTGCCGCAATCGTTACAGTTGTTGATGAAAGGCGATCAGACTTAGACTTCGGAAGTCACTTTTGAGGGGCACACGACGGTTTGATACAGGCAAGTAGTTGAATAGTGTTTCGTAAATGATAATTATCCAAATCCATGCACTCTTCTCAGCAATATCCTTTCAGACGTGAGCGTACACATTGAAGGCTTAGCGATGAGGCAGGCAGCCTGCTTATCGTTTAAACTGATAGACTACGCTGTTAAAGAAGCTTATTGCCAGATTGGAGCACATCAGAGCAGACCTATTTTTGTTAACAGGCAAACTCCTACAAAGGCTATAGCCTCGGTCTGTCAGCTTCCGAACTAGTCAGGGAATAATGCCATTAGCTGCCGTTGATTTCTATGCCTTTAAACAGACTCTCACCCTCTTGGAGGCACCTAAAAGCAAGCATATGAACCCGTCAAAATAACTACTATTGAGACACTCCATGGATCAAGGGCCAGAAAAGAAGATCCAGCCGCCCTGATAATTATTCCTTACGACTCACGATGGGTGTACTATTTAAGTCGTCACTGAACGTACCTGACAGAGTATTGGTGCAAGGAGAGATACGAGGCAGTCATGCGCCTTGTAAATAACAAATAGTTGGACAGTAGATATGGCCACCAATCAAAAAAATTGCAGAATCTCGTACGAGATGGAAAGGAAAACCGCATGCTTTTGACAGGCCCTTTCGGCCTAATCCCATTTATTTTTTATTCCCTTTTCAAAATTGTGTACTCCTGCCTTCCAACCAAAAAAAACCTCTTAACCCCACTGCCGCACTATCCTCCGCTTTGGGGCTTGACCGTTAAATTCTCAGTTATGGACAATCCCCAGCCTTTAGGTATCAACACTTTATGAACTTCCCATCCCCTCGTCAAGCCCGTAAAGTATCCTTGATTCGCAGAAAAAAGCCCTCCGCTTGAAGGCAATTTGTTCCCCTTTAGTTTGTACAAGGGGTATAAAGTTATGTGCGGCCCCTTATTGCGAACGCGTGCGAACTCTAAACAAACCGACAGCACATCGCATACACATTGCGAAACTCAAATAAAAAAAAACCCGCTAACGACTTGTACGCAATTTTGATTCTCCTATTCGCCGGCAGCGCCAGTGGAAAAACAAATTTAATTATATCCTAAAATTAACTCGACACCGAAATGGTTTGCTTTTCGCCATCATCCCCCTCCAAACACACGCACATAGTCATCAACTGGTTGAGTACATAATGGGCAGCAATATGCTCGCATATCAGTACACCCCCGATGCGGGCTAACTTTCGAGCGCAGGGTGAGCTGGAAACAGAGCCAAACAAAAACCCATGATAATTATTATTGTTTACACTTGCTATGAGGCTTCCTTCAGCAATTTTATCACCCTCCACCACTCGGCTGGCACCCCCCACACGCCCGCCGTCAGTGGAGGCATGGCTACACTTTTGGTGTTTCCAGCCGAAGACTTGTTGAGCTAACTCGAATTCAATTGAGGGCGTGTAGATAAAATTAGTCGCCCCCCATATGGGGCAGACGCCCTCTCCCCCCACATTCATCACATTCACACAGAAAGCGCTCGGCCAGGCGTGTACTCACCCATATTTGTAGCTTCACCCGTTTGTCGTGCCGAAACACTGTTTTCACTTTAAAATCGATCCCGACTGTGGACACAAATGCGGACGTGAACGAATCATCGGCGTATCGAAAGAGGAAACTGGTTTTGCCGACGCTGGAGTTGCCGATTATCAGGAGTTTGAACATATAGTCGAAGTTCTGATCGGCTGCGTCCTTCTGCCATTTTGGATCTCCACCGCCAGCCATCTGAAACGAGAAACAAAGAAAATTGTCAAAATGGGAGATAAAATGATTTATTGCGAAATGAGTGTTGGGTATTTGGTCTTTGACATTTGACAGCATGTTCGACAGCTTATCGGTTAATTGCGGTTCTGTGTGGCCACAGCTGTCAGTGGGCAATGGGGATTAAGGGTGTTGGCCATGAATTGGGACGAGTTCTTTTTGGGGGTTAGCATTGGCATTGCGACGACTGGTGTGACGTGTATAGTCCTGTTGCCCGGGAGATGAACATTTTGGAGAAACTCATCCTTTCATGTGGAACGTATGATTTTCATGCTTTTTGGTTTTAGAGTTAAAGCTATTTTTGACAGGTTAAGCGTTGTTATCAGCCAACACTGCCACTTCATTGTTGAAAGGCTTACTGTTGAAACACATAATGCAGGAATACAGAATGCAGTGATACGTGCATCAACGAAGCCAGAAATACATGACCTGTCGATTTGGACTGTGTCTTAATCCTTTCATTGTGAGTAGCAGTATAAAACTTTACAATTTTTTCCGATTGTTTCGTTATTTTGTTTGTTCATGTGTTTCAGGACTTCTACCCGAATATTGCTTGAAAATTATTGAATTTTGCATTCAGTCCATGCTCGGTGACAAGTGCTTCTAGCGCAAATCGTCCATTTTACAGTCGTCTTGTTTTAGTCATTGTGATCAAATTTTGTACCCATTTCACATTTATTGGCCTTGGAATAATCTACGTATGCCTAGAGTGAATACTCTCTGTAAGAGTTCACAGGAACTGGATATAATCGACAACTGACTTAAACGTTATAACACATTTTACAGACCAAGAACTGAAACCGAATCTTGACACGGTGTCCACATTTCCATTAGCGGCCCCTAGAGCATATCGTGGATGATTCTTCGTCTCCTTCTCAGCCCGGCGACCTTAGAAGGGTCCGAGCCTGAGTATTTACTGCCTTCCATCGGTGACGTTCTTGGGCGCGCTATTTCCAGTCATCAAGGACAGCTACATCCGCGATGACTTGGTGCCTATGCCGGATGTTCGGTCCTCCTCCAGGAGGCTCGCATTCGAAGACCCTCTTAGCTGGAGTATTGGTGTCCATGCTCTCGATGTGGCCGAGGCATTGTTATAGACGTATTTTCTGCACTACATCCACATCCTGGTTCACCTAGTGGATTTCGAGGTTGTGTGTTCTCCTTTCTCGCAGACGCGACAAGAACAACAAGATCAGCTCTGCTTATCGTCCAGCTTTTAGCTCCATAAAGAATAATGGACCAATTAAAAACTTCGATAGGCAATTTATATCTCATTTCTGACTATTTCTAAGGACTCGTCTATAAAAATAAGCTTGAAAGTCTTGGGAGATAATCTTACACGAGTCTTCGGACATTTGCCAATGTGCTCAAACAAATTCAAAAAAAAACTTTGTGTGTGGGCATCTTTAATCATTAAATTATCTTAACGAAGCAAATAGCCAGCAAAATATACTGATGTGTGTCGAATTTCTTTACAACTCGAATAAATTGTTTGCCATATTTTGTCATTTTGCATAAAAAAGCGTTTCCTAAGTCGAACTCCATTCAACTCGAACTAATTTTGATATCTCTTGCCAATTCGTCCGGGGTAAGTGGAAAGTGAAAACATTCCGGCTTACACCAATAGTTTGATTGTCTTAGTCGTTGTTGAAATGTCTTCTAAATTTTTTGTATCTCGTCGTCCAACCCTGATCTCTTTCTTCTTTATATATATAATATGGGTGGCGCTACAGCCTATAAGGGGCCAGGGCCTAGCTTTTCAGCAACCACTCGTGTTGTACGTGCTATTGTTCTCACACGAGTGGAAGGGACCTACAGTTCTATGCCGAATCCGAACGGCCAGATTTGAGAAGCTTTTTCTAGACACGAAATACTCTTTGAGCATTGTTAATAACTCGAAAGAGGTGGGGTCGTGAAAATTATTTGTGTCGTTCAGAGCTGGAATCGAACCTACGACGTCGAGGTTGGGGTCGACGCACATACCCACAACGCCACGGGCCACCAACTCTTTCTTCTTTGTATGGTGTTATAGTTCGGGGTGGACCTTGTGTTCAACCAAACAAGCCTCTCCAACCAGCACGAACTTTCGCCAGCTACCTCCAGCTGCGCATACCAAGTTGGTTGATATCCATCTCCACTTGTGATAGCGCACACGTTCGACGACGTCCTCTGTTGCGTTGGAGCAAAATCGAAGTCTCTTTGGGCCGGAGCTGTGTTGTCCACCACTCTACATGGTCTAGCCATTTTAAGCGTTGGATCCGAAGACGCTTAATTACGTGCATGCCACTGTACAGCCCTTAAAGTTCGTGGTTGAATCTTATCCTCAAGACGCCATCAATGCAAAAGGGAGTGATCTTTAAAGAAAGATCACCTGCGGAACTTTCCTTTGAAAACGACCAAGAGCTTCTTCGACCGCTTTCAATAGCGTCCTTATCTCTGCGCCAAAGAGTAGCACAGGGATGATCAGAGTAGTATATAAAGTCAGTTTGGTGTTTCGAGAGATGGCTCGAATGACAAGACTCATTCTGCGCTTGATCTGGATATGGTATTATTCCCCTGTTTAATGCGGAGCCGGTAGACGAAATCCTTGATTACCTTAAAGTTTCTGCTGCCCATTGTGACGCTCTCTCCAAGACGTCGATGTTGTGCGTCCTTTTGTGGTGGCAGCATTTACTTTGTTTTGCAATAGCTTACCGCTTATATTCGCCGCTTCATTGCCAGCAAGAGCCTCATTGACGGCTAGCTGTCTTCTTCCGAACACGTCAATTAACGGACTTTTGGAAGACCGTGCCTCTGGTGTTGACGTTTGAGTTTCTCACAATCTTCTGAGGTACATCTTTAATATCAGATGTCACATGACAGCATGTCCCCTTGCCTGAAACTTTTTTTACACGTAAGGTCTAGGTGAGTTCATCACCAACCTTGGTGGATCAGCGAAAGCTCTCCATCGTCATCCTGCACAACATCTAGTTAATCCTACAAGATAACTCTGCATTGGTCCTTCAATCATTTGCTACTTAAATGTTTCCAATACTCTAAAAATTGCTTTCTCTTTAAATGTGACCTTGTCAACTTTTATTCCAATTTCGTGTCTTTGAAGGCGTGATATTCTCAAAAATGAATAGTTAACATCAAACTGTCATAGATTTTTTATTGTCATAGGAAGCAGTCTCTTTCTGTTTTTTCTGCTTAAATAGCCCACCCATTAAAAGTTCTTGTTCATTCAGTTCTCTGCATATGCTTGCCAGTACTCGTTCTTAACCCATGGGCCTTTTCTTAATGGTTCCATAAAATCCAACACATCAGCTCAACTTGAACGTGCTCGGCTTATCAAAAAAAAAAAAACCCCGAAACTTGATAAGTTTCTGAAAAAAAATCCTCGTCCAGATTGGAATATTCTGGCTGAAAGAAGGTCTTCGTTCTTGTTCAAAAGTCCACAGAAATGGGTTTTGCAAATCGTTCGTATCGACTCCGACTTAACCAATAGTTCACTCTTATGCTGACAGTCTTCCTTTGAACGCATCTAATGATAACTCCGTGATCTGCTAAATGACTTTTCTGGCTTAGTTTATATAATTCTGCAAAAATTATAGTCCAATTTCTATGATTGACATTAAAACCACACCTTCAGCGGCATTAAGCTATCTTAACAAATAGCCTTCTAATTTCTAACCTGCTCGAGACGTTGAAATTCGTTGATTAAATGTGCGATGACGTGCAGAAGCAGAAGTGCTACAACTGCCAGAATGCCAGAACATGGATGTCATGGTTTTTGTGACAAGAATTACATCGACATCCACTCTCTGCTCTTCCTCTAAGTTGTCCATGGAACGACGTGTGTCTTGTTAACCGCTATACCTAGGGACTTGGTGTTCAATCATCATCGCCCGAAAATTGAGGGTCGATTTCAATGGAACCACATTCCTCCAAGCTCCCCATCACGTCGTACCACCTTTTGCTTACAAGCATCGAACGAGCACTCATCACTCACGTGAAGGACATGCAGAGGCAGAAAGCTGAACGACAAACTTTTCTCATACTCACCAACATCATCCCCATCACCACTTCACCAAAGAAGATTGATTTAGAGGAGCATCGACTTTTGCTACACGCCCGTGTGAAGGCCTTTCGCAACACGAAACTTTTCTGCCTGCAAAAAAGGCCATTCGTCTTAGAAAACAGAATTAGAAAAACAAACAACACACGACTGTACCACAGCGGCAATCTCAAGGATTCCCCCGAACTCAAACTCCGCATCCGCAGTGTGCTCTTGACACTACAAGGCGCACTGATTAAAACCCAGTCCGCACAGAGTTGACAGCTTAATTAAATTCGCCAAACAATGACACCACTGGCAGTGTCTCTGCAATTTGATCACTGTCGGCCCTTCTCTCTCCTGGCCGAGGAGACCTTAACCCCAGCCCCGAGGTGGTGGATTGCTTTCATGCAGCGCACAGCGACGCGAATAATAATGACAGCAGACATGTTCGGGTGGGTCCAGTTGGCCATGGAAAAGATACGAATTGCATGCCTCTTGCAATCCTCTTGCAATCCTTGTCCCACTTCCGGCCAAATGCACTCGGTCGTATGTGGAACAAATTCGTGCCTGCAAGCACTTTGATAGCAATTCCCTTTGTCAGGGCATTCCAGAGCGGAAAAACTAATTCCCCAAGAAGCCCACATCCGGTGCTTTGACACACACTCACCTGCGCCACAGACTGTCAACAAGCCAAGGATACGAATGCAGCCAAGTGTTGCTAATTGAATGAGGAAACCAACGAGATGTTATCCTGGCCCAATTCTTATGCAAATTCGCCTTGGAATGTCGCAGCAGGTGGGCCTGTGTGTCTGGTGGGTAATTTGAGCGTGTAGCGACTTGACTGATACTCGCGGCGGCAGCTGTTAATTGAGTTTGGAGGGAAGGCGCGTCCAAGCGAGCTGTCTGTGACTGGGTTTTTAGTTGAATGTATCATGATTCGCCTACTCACTCGATCCTAATGCAATCACGGTCGAGACAAATCTGTTCAATTTGGTTGAGTGGGAATTGGCCTCGCGGATGGGGCGATGTAACTAAGTCGCGATGCAGTTAGGAAGACGTCGAGAAAGTTTTAAAAGCAATTTTAGTTGCTTTTAGCTTCTTTCTAGACTGATGACGAAGGATGTGACAGTATACAGTCGAGGGACGAGGGCGGGCTTGGAAAGGGACGAGTGAATCTTGTTGGTAGTTCTTGCATCGTTGAGGCACCACTGACAAGGGAAATAGAATTTTTAAAGTCCTTTTGAGCACAATCCGGCGTGAGACGAGATGACACTTCATTTTTTCTTCTTTTCTTTAGAGGGTAGGCAGGTGGAGTTTGATGAGGACAGCAGTAATAAGAAACCCATCTACGCTGACTTCAAGTTCCGATCTAAGTAAAAAAAAAAACAACTGCTGATCAGGTTTTATCGATAGTGCGGCTATGATGGCTGTCCTTAATGCTCTGAAACTAATGAAAGTATAGTGCAAAGCTGAGGTTCGCAGAAATCAGAAATCAGAATTTTTTTTTTCATTGCAAGGACGAAATGGTTGACGGCACTCTTGTTAAATTCGTTTTCCCGGCAGACGACATACGAACAAACTTGTTTAAATACTGCTCGGCTCCAAGAGTTTCATTTAACACTCATTTCCTACGTCTGCAACAAAGATTATCAAAAATCACATCATGTCGTTAAATTGGTCCTTGCGCAAGGTTCTCTCGCAGAAACTGTTTAAAACAGACCCGAAGTCAGAAATGTATTTCTAGATATAAAAGTAAGCAAAAATCTTTCTTCGGTATAATAGTAGCACACAACCACATCAACACAAAATCATGCACAACCATGCAAAAGACTCTGGCTAGCGAAATCGTCCTTTTCACCCTAGTCGTGGTACACTTTCACTGTGTTCTTAGGCAGAATCGTTTTATTTACTTTCTAAGTGGCCGCAGTCTAGCTAGAACATGTAGGGGGGATGGACACCACAGCTCCGGCCCGTAGAATCTTCGAATTCCAACCTGTCGGGCAACGCAACAGAGGACGCCCGCGTTTAAGGTGGGGCACCCAAGTGGAGAAGGACCTCAACCAACTAAATGTGCGAAACCGGAGACAGCTAGCCAGAGATCGCGCTAGTCGGAGAGGCATGTTGGTTGAGGCCCAGGTCCACCCCGGACTGTAGCGCCACACAAAGAAGAAGAAGAAGTGGCCGCAGTCTACATTTTAATCCTTGACGCAGGAACAAATACCGTCTGATACGATCCTCGCCATATTCGGGAAACAAATAGCATCCAGCACAGTAGTCCGAACTCATCATCGGCCGCTTAACCATTCTCAAGGGATTTAATTTCCTTCCTGGCGACACTGACCGCCTAATACCCCAGGCAAACTTCGAGAAGAAATTCTCGATCAGCATTCCCCCCAGATCGGACTGGATGTCTGACAGGCAAATGTTGGATGATCTTCTGCGTATTTTCGTAGATGAATCGAAGACTAACGAAGGGGTGAGTGCGAGTGTCTCTTCCCAAGATCTCAACATCGCTATCTCCGTGAAGCTCCCTGATCACTGTAGCGTTTTTAAGGCATAAACGGCGTTGTCATGGCTGAAAAGCGGGCCTCGTGCCCGTGCGATTCCGGCAGGCATGTCACCCACACCCATCGGACCTCCATCCACTCGCTCCGTCCGGCCGCTATTGCTCGAGGGAGGGATGTCACCATCTGTTCGGACAGTCTGACCGCTATAAAATACCTGGACAATGTCATGCTCTGATGGTGGCCCGTTGCGTTGTGGGTATGTGCGTCGACCCCAACCTCGACGTCGTAGGTTTGATTCCAGCTCTGAGCGACAAAAATTATTTTCACGACGCCACCTCTTTCGAGTTATTGACAATGCTCAAAGAGTATTTACTGTCTAGAGAAAGCTTCTCAAACTTGGCCGTTCGGATTCGGCATAAAATTGTAGGTCCCTTCCACTCGTTAGAGAACAATAGCACGCACAACACGAGTGGTTGCTGAGAAGCTAGCCCCTGGCCATCTACGTGCTGTAGTGCCACCCATATTATTATAATGGCATGTTCTACTCAAAAACAACCATTGATTGCAGGCTGTCTCTTAACAAGATGGCTGAGCATTTTAACATTCGTCTCATGTGGGTGCCGGGACACTGGGGCATATCAAGAAACTGCAAAGCCGATGAATCGCCAGGTGTGGTACAACCTCTTCCCTATCAATAGCAGGGGTACCACCAATCATGCCGATCGCTACAGCCTACCATCTTGTAAAGATTCACACGATTTAAACCACCAATGACAAATAGCTAGAAGGCACCACCTTAGAACAAATAAGATCTCTCCATCACTTAACCTAAAACGGTCACTCAGTCTACTGAGACTCAGCAAGCACTCATTAAGGACTCTCATAGGAGTCAGGGGGGGCACTGTGAAATTGGCACTCATGCTCCGAGGATGGGTGCTCCATATAATGATTTCAGCAGAAGCTGCATGGAAGAAGAGGAGCAAGAAAAAAATCATCACTTACTCTACTACTGTAGTGCTCTGGCTGGTCGTATGTTGTTACACCTAGGGCCCTACTACTACAATAACCTCAATGAACAGCGCAAGCATGGGACAGGTAAATCGCTTTACCACAAGCACCAGTTGGTGCCGATGTTAGGAGAAGTCAATCCGCGTGGTATCACAATGGGTCTACTCTAGCCGAGTGCCTTTGACGGTCAGTCACTACAACCTTACCTACCTAACCTAAGGTCTAGCTTCTTTTTCACCAGCTTCACCAGACTCTGGCATGTGCACAGCGGCCTTTAACACGTTCATCAGAAGTCACCGCCGTCTTAAGATCAGCGGCCTCCGAACAAATTCGGACTAAGCAGTCTATATGCTTGCGTGCATGATTCCCAACGACATTCTTGCCATGTAGGTTTCTCCTAAGGCATTCGACCAATCCTAAGGACTGACAAAAATAGCATGAGAAGGAAAAGAAAGACAAACCTCAACGGAAGACATATGAAACAGGACTCACAGACAAAAAGAGAGCACACGGCAACTGCGTCTTTCGAGTTCCGAGGCCATGTGGTCCATCGCAAATACGTTCATAGGGTCATGCACGACATTAATGAAAAAGTAGACCACTTGATGTTCTACTGCAGGCGATTTGAGTGCATTCCTAGTCGGTTATGCATCACACCCGACAAGTGGGAGGAAATCTGTTCCATCATACCTAATGTGCAGACCGAATTAAGAAGGCTTGAAAGAGTACGAAGAACAAGCAAACACAGTGCATACACGGATTACATTGAGCACCAGAGGCACGATATTCCACAAGTCTGTGCAACTGTTCTCCTACGCCGATGACATCATCGGAAGAACTCATCGGACTGTCAGTGTGGCTTTTGCGAGTATGAAGAATGAAGTAGCTAAAATTGGTCTTGCGCTGAATGAAGGTAAGACAAAGTACATGCTGTCTACAAGAAATGGTCCATCAACAACGACACACGAAGTGTAAGTCCACAGTAAACGCCCCAAACCAGGCCAATCATGGGTCCTTTGGCTTGGACAGCAATTGCAAAATAAGACCTTGTCTCTAAGACCCAAGCTATCTCTGTCCAGCTATATAGCGCATAAGCATGGAAAATATCGAATGCGGAAGAATAGATTCTTGGTCGCTCTTCCGGTTATATCCGGTTCCGTTTGTGAAGAAAAAACTTAGAAGAGAGTTTTGAAAGACGAACTATATGAGCTTCACAACGACATTGGCCTAATTTTCAATCGCTTGTCTCGACTCAGATGGCTACAGTATATTCCAGAACTCTTCAGTCGAACAGGTGCGTTTTCGTCCACTTCCCGTATTGCAATTCCCGTGGCAGCATTAATGAGAAGATGATGGCTTCGTGGAATGTAGACATAATGATCTCTGCTTTTGATGACGTCCTCATTACGAGGTTTCGGGCGTCTGTTCAAAAACTTTGCAAATGTGAGCAAGCACAATGGACGCCATTAAGACGCATCACCTTATGGCAAGCCCGCACCCACGCTCCCACCAACCTCGGAAATACTTCCAATTACCCAACGACGTGGAGCGAACTTGCCACAAGCACTGAACCACGTAATAATGTCTGTCTTGTTGACAAGCGAGAGACATTCGCCACGACATCTCACTGCGGTTCGTTAGCTGCCCACGTCGATGTGGCCTAATTGGAAAATCGAATGCAGTGATAGCGAATCGACTTCCATTAGTCTAACGAATCCAATTCATCCCGAAGACGTGCGTGTGACGGCAACGGACACATGTCGTCAACTTGTACTGCCATCATTGACTCACCTCAATCAATGACACTCTGCTCGGAGAGCTGTGACATCTCCTCCTTGATCCTTGGACGGGGTGCGATGCTTGTTCAGAGCCCACATACTCCGGCTGGACTCGCCCCAGCAGCCGGCAGCAGACCCGCCCTCAGTGCGGCAGGCCAATGACAAGCAGTCCGCATAACAAAGCACCCCGAGATGGTAATTAAGATTGATGCGGTTCCAGGAGGACCCGATGTGTGCACCGGGCAGAACGGTGGGCGCGCTCGTGTTTAATCATCGTTAAGCGTTTAGGCATCCGATAAGGCCGATACGGCCCCATCACACCCCCACGGCGGGGGTTAATTATTTAGGACAGTGCATGACGCCATCGGGCTTTGTTTATCCATCCGATAAACACGGATACAGAGGGACTGTGTGCACCGTCTCAAGGGCTCCATTGGCATCCAAGAGGTCACGTAATGGCCGTTGAACGAGTGAGAAATGACGGTAAGCGGGCGGTGTGGGCGCACTCCACTCGTCTTCGTTTAATTTTCTGAAGACGACTCTTAATTTCCTCAGAAGCACCGAGATGCAGACGTCATCACGCAGGTCAAACAGAACAGACCGAGTGTGTGTGCGGGTGTGCGGACCTGAGAGCGTCTTGGCGGCTGCTCAGGACACCATCTTGACGGGACATGGTGTGCATGGCATTTCGGATTCAATGGGGAAACAGGTGAGCTATGTCCTCGTTTAAATGAAAGCATTTCCCTTCCAAATGTGAAGACAACAACCGGAAACTCTTTCAGGCACGTCGAACAAAGGCCACTTGAGCACGACACGAGTTTTTCACTGCAACTCTGCACAATGGGAGGCCACCGCCTGCCCGCGTGGGTGAGGTGAGGGGCTGAAGAGGAAATGAAGCTAAGGGACCACCTACTCACGTGTTTGTCACAAAGCCGTACACGCGGCAGAGAGGATGTCGCAATTTCCCAGAATGAGCGATGGAGGAGTGAGTTATGTTGGTCGTGGCCTCATTCCACGAAATAATATGCTCGGGCGTGGAGGTGGGAGCAGTTCAGTCGCGTTTGATTAAAGCAACCACTCTCTTAAAGTGTTTAGTGGCTTTGAGTGGCAAACAACGCAGTGTTTGCATTGTTTTTCATTTGCAATGAAAGGCTGGGTGGGAGGGGCTTTCATCAAACATTTGCCTTAGCATGGAGAGAAGCACGAAGGATGTTTGTGTGGGACGACATTTGAAAGAAGCGATTTCGACGTCTTTCAAACAGATTGGTGGCTTTGGGTGGTGGCAAGGAAATTAAAATGGATTGTGTTTTCGAAGCAAATTAACGCAATGCATGCTAGGGTTGTAGTCCACGGTTCCACTGACAATCGGTCGTGTGAAACTGTTTGCTGAATCCCAAGCAACCGTCAAGAGCAGAAAACTAGATTTCTGCCAAAGCGAATAGTACATCGTGACCGTCAAAGGAAAAGACGAAACTATTATCATTTGTTTCCACGTTTATTTCATGATTTGACAAGAAAAACCACAGAATCCCAATAAGTGTTGGTGTTGTTGTGGTACACGATCAATGTCCATGTGGTGTGGTGGCGTATACGTAACGTATTTTGAACAACAATTTTGACTTGTGTGTGACATTTTTTCGGTGTTCTTGTAACTTTGATTTTTCGTGAAGTCAGTCGAGGTCACGGTCACGATTACTGTTACGTATAACAATCTTGCTAGATCTGTTGTGACATCTCAACATTTTTGAGGCTGCTTACATGACACTTCTTAGTTAGACGCTTACGGATTTCAGATTTAAATTCCCAGTGTGGAATAAGGTTTAAAATTATTTAAAAATATGCGAGCTCTAACAAACAATTTTGAGTTAGTTGTGTTGGCAGCACTTTCACGGAAATTTGCGTGAATTTCTTTGCATTATTTCTTGTCGATATCTGCATATATTCATTGTCATTACTTCTCATTGTTCTGATGGTGCATCAGTCCGGGATGCAGTTGTACCTCAGCCGACAAGCCTCGTTAGCTGGCACGAACCTTACCCAGCTGCCGCACCAATTATGCACAACAAGTTGGCTGAGGTTCTTCTCCACTAATGTACGCCATTGGTGGCGTGGGCAGTTAGAACAGTATTCTCCTTTCAATCAATGACATAGAGTTACAGGTGGATGTAAAGGGTGGTTTAATTTTAAGGACCGATATTGAATTTGAACCACACCTAAACGTCAAGTTTCATTTGACATTTCTCAATTTCAGACTAACTCAATGGAAAGATACACAATCGAGCAACGCGTTAAAGTTATTCAGGCTTATTCTGAAAATGGGGGTTCAAATCAAAATGCATACCGCGCACTTCTCTTTTGCGCGACAAATTCAATGGCCGTGTTATCTCGAGTGGTGGCGATGTCATGTGGCTGCCAAGAGCATGTGATTTGACACCGTTGGATTTTGGGGTTACTTAAAAGAAAAGGTGTACGTCGATAAGCCGGCAACAATTGAAGAGCTAAAGGATGAGATAATTCGGCACATTAACGGCATAGAATTATGCTTAGACCAACAGATGGAGGTGTGCCGCCGACGTCGCGGCTGCCATTTGGCCGATATTTTGTTCCATACATAACTGAACCATACCAATATTATCATAATGAAAAGAAATGACAATAATTTCCTAAATAATTCGTGTTTTATTCAAAATCAACATCGGCCCTTAAACTTTAATCACCCTTTAGTTATGCCATCGACGCAAACAGAGATAGAACTCAGAGCTTTTCTCTCTAAAAGTCCAAAGTTCCTCCGCATCTGTTAGATTGCCCATGTCCTCGCGCCTTAGAGTGGGGCGGAGATGATCAGAGTATGAGAGAGAACAACTACAATGGTGACTGAACCAGACTGAACTGGTCGCTGGACTAGCAAGTATTATTCTGCGTTAAACCTTTGTACAAATGGTAAATGCCATATTTCCTAGGAACTTTAGGAGTCGGCGATGGCCTTGCCCAAGTTATAGTTTTGGGCAAGTCGTTGGAGGTGTCTCTTTTACCATCAAGTCGGCGTATACATAAGTACTTCTAAGCAATTTGACTGACTAACTACATTTTGTTCGCCTCCGATGGAATGTGAGCAAAACATTGCATTTAGATTTGATTGAGGCCTACAATATCTGCTGCTGAAACGTTGAGAATGTTCAAGTAAGTTCAAGTACTGTGTCAGTAAAAACAATTTTAAGAAACAGAATAGCGTGATTCCAAGCTTAAGAATCCATGTGATGTATATGTGCGTTAAACGAATAGCGATACAGACAAAGCCGAAGTCGCGTAGTCTCATTTTGTTCAAATAAAGAGTAGATGGTCCGTGGCGTTGTGGGTATGTGCATCGACCCCACCGACCCCCCCCGACTTCACGACCCTATCTCTTTCGTGTCACTGACAACCCTTAAAGAGTATTTCCTGCCTAGAAAAAGCTTCTCAAAGTTGGCCGTTCGGATTCGGCATTAAGCTGTAGGTCCTTTCACTCATGAGAGAACAATAGCACGTACAACATGAGTGGTTGCAGACGCCACCAATATATATATGGTAGAGTATATTGAGTTATTGGGCTGCCAACCAAATTGCCAGCACACTTAGACTACTTTTGGTACTTTGTAATGCCCATAGACAGTCTACTACCACTTATCGACAATATCAGTGATAGTGCCGTTTAATTAATCACAACATGGTGACTGACCCTGATTTTAGAACCAAGTTACTGGAATATAATCCAGAGACCCCACTTACCAAGGGCAGGAGGCCAACTGCGTCATCCAACCGTAAGGGTAAGGGTCTTCCAATACGGACTTCTGAATTGTTCCAACAGTTCATAGCGGTTGAAGCTAAGTACGTCTCTCTGATCTCTGATGCTGATGTGAACAGGTCACCGAGATCGTGTGATTTCACTCCGTTTGACTTTTTGTTGTAAGATTTTCTAAGTCGCTGGTCTTTGCCAATAAGGCAAAGCAGAACTCGGAGCCAACATAACTCGTGCCATGCACCGGTCTAATAAAGCTAGATTTATGCTTCAATTAGTTTAGATCTCAGATGTGCTCCACCCAGAGAAGCAGCTGAATGAAATGATATCATTAAAAGACAAAATCAGGGAAATTGAAATATTTCTAGCCAAGCGTCATCTCGAAATATTTCTGAATTTTTTTTCAAGACGAGAGAAGCAATTTCTGTTCAATTTGTTGAATTTTTAAGTTTTTGAACCAATGAGCATATTCGGCATATTCTCACTGATTCATCCGATCATCACTTTCCCTGTCGTGTAGTTGTTGTTTGAAAGGCGTAATATTGTTTCCTCGATGAAAAGAAATAAGCCTTTGCAATCACCACGAACGAATTTTCTTTGATGATTTTCGTTAAATTTTATTCAAAAAACATCATATTTTTAACCAATGCTTCCAAAACCGAAAGTTCAACCCAAGACGAGTGCTTTTTTTGTAAATATACAAGTCCGAGTCACAGATCAAACCTTAGCTTAATCTAGAAACGAACAAGCATTAAGGACATCAAGAAGTTTGTGTGGATTATGGAACGAATTTCAGTTGCGTATAGTTACATTGGCCGCTACCCGAGCCCACAAGCTTCTGGCTAAGAGAGCCTACTAAACGCATGCCGATCACAAATCCTGCATTAGGTTCTGATTTCAGACTTAAGCCGACTTTCCAGTCAGTAACACGATCGTTTCGTGAAACTTGGAAAAAATTCAAAAGTTCCTTATTGCGTCCTGCCGCATGCCGTGACGAAGCGGTTTGAGTCCCAAGCGAACAACGTTCATAATCCGCGGCTCCACCTCGAGTTATTGACGATTCTCAGAGGATACCCCGTCTTAGTAAACTTCGCCTTAAAGTCCCCTCGACTCGTGAGTGAAAAATAACATGCACAATATGAGCTATAAAACTTCTTTGGTACTTGGAACTCTGGCTATAGATAGAATAGACAGCGTCCTTCCTTACGGAAGGTAAAGAGACGGTTCTTACAAACATATTAATATAACGCTGCTGGCATTGACTGAAATTAAGGTATTCTCGCTGTATTCACAATTTTCTGTTGTCCAGCTGAGCACATCCTCATACAACTCCTCTTCGTCGTTGTGTCCCAAAACAACGTGTCCTGTATTTGATAAGCCATTCGGCCTGACATTGTATGGAACAACGGAAGGTAATGATCCACATATCCCCTCCTTATCGTCGCATCCCCGAAAATAATCCATCCTTATCAAGGACCACGCTGGCACCGCCCAAAATAGTCAACGGACACGTTCAGCTCCAGACACACTCCCCCTGGCAATTGGACCGACCAAGCCCTCCTCGCCACCACCCACGTGTGTGCGTGAACTTGATATGTTCATTTATCTTCTTTAACAGCCCACGATGCCATCAAGCCATCAAGCCAATCTGTGGAATTTATCAGGACAAAAGCCGCCCCTGGCCTTTGGCCGCCCACGTCCGCACAGCCCAAGCAAGAACACAGCACCGCCTCGCGTATCCACGGAGAGCTGAATAAATTCCACGACTTAATTAAAATTAATTGCTTGAGAAGAACACACTCACCCACGCGCACACCTCATCCGAAGAAATTTGAGACACATCGATGGACGGAAAGGAACAACAAAAAAAAATGAGAGAAACAAATTCACGAAACCTTGCCATCAGGCTACAGGCCGCCGACGCAGTGTTTACCCGGGCGAGGGTGTGCACCGTGCACGTATCTAATGCGAGTACAAGTCCTCCTGCCGATTGAAATTTACAACAGCCCCAGCAGGCGAAGAAGGTCGGGCCCGCTTCGACACGTGCCCATGAAAAATGTATTTCATTTGAAAGGTTTGCCAGCGAGGGGCGGGCGCGTGTGGGCGGCCAGCAGATACATTGCCTACAATCGAAATGAAAACACAAACGAGGCCTATCACAAGCATTGACCCAGTTAGGCGGGAATAGCAAGCGACACTGGCGTGAGGCGGCCGTTGGCGTGGGGTGGCGCAGGCCCGGCGACTGGGTTGTGATTCGGGCTTATCGGCTGGAGAATGACACGATTTTTTGTTTTGTGATTTTTCAGAGTCATCGTTGATACAACTGCCGCCCAAAACCGATGGGGACCCATGCTTGTCCCAAAAGCGGCAGTCCGGTCCTCCGCCGGTCCCAGGGGACCGCATTAGGTTTGGTGGCGTGGTGTGTGCGAGCTGGGACGTTGTCCTGGTTGTTTGTCCTTGGATCTCGGTCCTCTGAGGGCAATTTGGAGATCTGATGATAGACTTCCAAGAAAAGCCAGGCGATGGAGTGGATATAAATAAATTTCGAGTGTGTATCAGTGAGTGACTGCGGAGGCGGCACTGTGTGCTGTGGCTGGGATGGAAATCACAAATTTTCGACGCGTTTCGAGATGTTTTCCTAGCCGCCCACCATCAGGCCGGAGGACTGGTGCCACTTAACGGCCTTGTTTGGTATTCCGTAATGCCAAGGACCTCACTTATTGGCAATTAGTCTTTGACGGCGGTTTATAAATTTGAGACCGACAGCTGCGTACGAGGTCGTCTGATGAGGAGCGGAGGGATGAGAATATGAGTTCGTGAATACATTTTTGTCTGTGCCTTCGGTAGGGGGCTGGGGTAAAGTCTTGGAATTACATTTACTCAGAAAAAAACACTACAGATTTTCTTTGAGGCAATTTTCTACTTCTGCAGAGGAGCGGTCTTGTTTTAGGTGCCTCCAGTTTTGTGCGTTCGATACCATTTCTCCACAGGGAAGGTCTTCTTTGGAAGCGTTGCGGCAATGCAGCAGCTGTGACCAACCAACGTAATGTTTCGAAGGAACTTATGGAAACGGTTGTGCGCTGAGTCCCTGATTTTATTTAAGGAAACCTTTGTAGTACAAACTCCAATAATTGTTGGAATTTGGAAGTAGCAGCTTTCTGAAAGTACACTGCCAACTCCAAACGGCAAATGTGTAGCTGTGAGAATGGAGTCGAAATAAACAGTAGAGGCTCCACGAAAAGTAACAAAATGTTAAAAAATCTTTAAGATGTTACAGAAGCCCGTAAGACGGCTTCTTAAGCTTAAGGAAGCTAATTGTTCACAAATAAAGTGCGGGTAAAGGTTCATGTTCATGTGAGGTCGCTAGGAACTGCGAACTTCGCAAACTGACAACTCATTCATATGAGGTTTTCTCATTCGCAGAGAACTGCGAGTGCAAATTGAGACTTCACTGCGAATTTTTTTGGTCGTCGTGGTTGTGGATCGAGTTTGGCTCTTTGTTTATTGCGATCTCAGCTTTACAGTTCGCAAATGGAATGATTGATTTGCATTGAAAAACGTTTAAACCATAAATAATAATAATAATAATCAAAATGATAATGATAGAGGGCCAGGGCCTAGCTTCTCAACAACCAGTGACTCCAAAGATGTGGGGTCGTGAAAATTGTTTTCGTCGCACAGAGCAGGAATCGAACCTACGAGATCGTGGTTGGAAACGACGCACGTACCCACAACGTTACGGGCCACCACCATTAATAAGGACACTTAAACTAACTATTGTCCAGATATTTGTCGACAAAAAAAACTCTATAATTCAGTTCCCATCTTTTTTCATAACAAGAAGTATAACTTTTTGTCGATATTTGCAGGAAAAGGATTGTTTCCGACAGTTCGCGTTCGCAATTCGCTGCCCATATGAACAAGCCTTAAGGGGTCTTCTAATGTGGAGTACGTGTTCATCTAATTTGCAAGCGATGCCAAAAATAAAAAAACAACGCTTACTCCGTTTTCAAGTTTTAGCATCTCTTCCGATTGGATGATGAATACCAAGGAAGCCCAAATTATACAAGTTAACAAAGGAAATACTAGAAATTCTGAAAACTGCACTAGGATATGGAAGGGACATTTTTTTTGTTCAAACCACGTACAGCCTCACTTCCTCACTAAAACTAAAACTCCAGTGTATGGAATTATGATGAGCACGGCGGTCTACCAATATATTGCTTCGATAGAGGAGCGGTATCAAGGGAAATGGGAGCGATCAATGCTCGCAAACTACTGCTGGTCGCTAATAAGCTGACTCCAATGTGAATAAACGCAATGCAGATGATTCTATAAGCTCCAACGATGACGAGTCACATATTTCCACCTCCGAATAAAAAAATGTATTTATCAGTTGACTAGGCTTTTAACGCTGTTCCTTCGGGCTTAATCAAGAGAAAATTTCGTTTTATCACTACGGTGGTTGCTGCTGAAGCCTAGGTTCTTCACTACCTCAAGTTACCGTCGTAAGCCCATAGATGGCTCAGTGGCAACCACTATGTTTCTTCCATGACGTCGAACGGAATGGCACAGACTTGGCTAGCTACGCACGATCTTCTCAAGAATCAACTAATGTATAATTTTGTGTATAAAATTTTGAATTGCAACTGATTTGAAAGGAACTTGTGACTTCTCGAGTCAAGAATGTGGGAGGGCTGCGGCCGAAGAGGAAGAGCTTATTCTACTTCGCGCCGATTTACAACGGCTGAGGGAAAGGGTCACCGAGCTGGCGACAGCACCATCACAAGTGTCGTAGTCGGCTGTGACGGATCGACGAGGAGTTGGCAATGGAGCCGGACTAGGTCCTCAGAAGGTTCACAGAAAGCAGGTTGGAATGCTTCGGGTGCCATCAATTCGGTCATTACCAACGGGAATGCCCACAGAAGAGTGGCGGACAAAAGAAAGGAACTCACAGCTGCTGGTGAGGGAGATCAGGCCCGAACAGGATGCCACAGTGGATCGGCACCAGGCCAAAGCATTCAGTGACCTGAGCAGATCCGAATATGTCAAGAACGCCATTGTGAACAAGTACAAAATCACGGCGTTTATTGACCTGGGAAGTGATTGTCACTTTGCGCCACTTGCAGAGGAAGGCGGATTAAGGTACGAGAACAACAAAAGGCGACTGAGCGGATTCGGAGGAGGGACTAACCAGACAGTAGGGACAGTGAATGCGAAGGTAGGTGTGGGTCAACTTACGTAGTGGTGCGAGGTTCTTATCTTGCTGGACGCAAGCCAGCCTTATCCGATGTTAATTGGTCGAAAGTTACTGGACCAACCACACGTGAAGGTGGTGAAAACGCACAAATGCGCTGTTGGTGGAGTTGGTGTGTTTTCTTCATCGCATCTGTTCTTTGATTTGTAAGCAAAATGGATTAAGCGAGTGCTTTACAAGTAGCTAGTACGGCCACTTTTGACGTACGGCGTCCACACCACCTCAATTAGCAGCACGTAGAAGCTCGAAATGTTCGACAGAAAAATACTGCGAATATACACCGGACATGCCTTCGACAGGAACCGTCGAAAGCACCACAGTAACAAGAAGCTTTATGACGAAGCACACATCATCGCCGTGCAACCGTAAATGGCGACACTTTTCAGAAAACAGGTGCTATAGTCATCAGCAACCATCCCAACGAGGCAACCAGGCACCTGAGAAACACAATCCCCGGACAAGGCTACCTCGCGCTAAATCTGCCAAATGAGCTGGACTTCCCATCGACGACATACATGGCTTCTTCCAGAGCAGCGATAGTGATCACCATCGAGGCCTAATCGGTTACCAAATTATCCAACATGTGTTGGATGAAATGCAAGATGTTCCCAAGCCAGATTTAGAACTGATCCCAAATGGACTTGGATTTGAAGAACTTTAAGGGAATTTCACGAGATATGCTATGTATAAACTAAATGTGTTTGAAAAACTTCCTAGTTCCGACGAAAGATGCACATGTTTATTGGCTTGTACACGCGCCTCCTGTTCGTGGCAGGTTTCAACTCACGATGACCACCGCAGGCCCTTATTGTACACGTGCACACAAATCCATCACCAGTTACCTTAGCCGTCAAAACTAAAACCCAAAAGTTCCCTTCGACTGACAGCCATGCCTCCTATCGCTCATCCACTCGCCGAAGTATTTAAGTCCCAAGAGGACGAGCGTAATCCAAAAGGACCATGGCTCATAAATCATACTCTACTCCTCCACAGGGTCACCCGCAACCCACAGAGCCTTCATGTGCACATCAACCCCACTCATCCTGGCAAACAGAATAAAACTCCAAGGCAAACGCATCAATTTCCATGTAAACTAAGACGCCTCGCATTCAGCGTGCGACTCCCACTCACCCCACCCCCCCTTGTGACATGAATCTCCACGGACAAGTCTGGGCTCGCAGGAGAGATTCAAGGGCACACCAAGTTGTCGTAGGATGGCTGCAAATGAATACAAGTCGCCTCATCCTTGTTGGCAATTGGCAGGCAGTGAGTGGAACTATTTCCTGCCACCACACCACACACACAGCCTGCCAGGCACTTGTGGCAAAGTGAAAATCAGCTTCAAGGATGAAACGAAACGTACAGCCACAACCCGTCGACCGTTGTGGCCAGGCAAGGGCTGGATAAAACAAACACCATCCATCGATTACATCACTCCGATCCCCCAGTGACCTATAAATACTTTTGAATCATCATCATCCAGCGGAAATGGGAAATGGGAAAACGCCGAGCGATGGCGCTGCCGGGGGCGTCAGAGAACACTTAATTCTGAGAAATAATGCATAAGATGGCGTAAGCCTTCGGGAGGGTTTTACTTAAGTAATTGCAAAAGATTGACGGCCCTCCCCCTCGATGGGGTAGGGGGACGCTTTAGCTTGTCTAATAATTGTGACATGGTTATCCTTGGTCAAGTTTTCGCGACAGTTGCCAGTGGCAAGACTCGACGAGGGATATCCCCAGTGGATGTGTACATCTCGCGTCGCCATTGTGTTGGTGGAGGGGAGAAGGCCAGATGTCCCATGGCTGCAGTGTGCCACAAGGTCGCTGATAACGACTTTAATAATTTTGACAGGACGACAAACAATTAAAAATCCTCGATGGAGTTGGGAAGTTTGGTATCTCGGCTCAGTGTCATCTGACACTTGGGGTTTCTCTGCGGGAGGAGTGGGTGGCGATTATTGGATTTTCAGAAGTTCGTGTTGAATTTGTGGGAAGACGCATTCATTGCCCGCATAGATCGTGGGATTAAGAACTCGTCTAACGCGTTCAACCGTTCAGATGGGTCATATTGTTTGTAGAAACGACACACTGTTTGGGGTCAAGAGACTATTTTATCGATTAGACGGACCAAGGGAACAGCCCTTGACTCAGAATAGGGAGGTTTTTATAGGTTTGTGTATAGGCAATCGAGATAACCACATAAAAAGGCATCGTTATTGACTATCCGTACGATTTGTTCGATTTTCACAACACGATGATCCATCATTGGCAAATCGCGTTTGTTTAAGGAACTCCGTTGTGAGTAAGGTTTTGTAATTTAGTGAATATATTAAATGAGCCCCCATTCCGGACACTAGTCTATTTTATTTTCCAAAGCGTTCATCAAAGTTGCTGAGAATATGGAAAGACTACTTCTGCAGAATGCATAACAGCGAAGACGACCAAATTACCGCTGTCAGGCAGAATAATCCATCCAACATAGGCGATGATGGAGAAGAATTCCGCCCTCCCGAGCCGAGTGAAGTGACGGCAGCAATCACCAAAATGAAGTCCAACAAGGCTGCCGATGGACTACGTGCCGAGCTTTTCAAAGCAGCTGGCGTTGATTTGGTAAGGTCAACTCATCTGTTAAATCTGTTCGAATGAAAGTATGCCCGACGGATGGATTCTTAGCATCGTTTGTCCGATCCCAAAGAGAGGAGACCCTCTAAACTGTGCCAAATATAGAGGGGTAGTTCTTCTGAATATACCGTGTAGAATATTTTCTGCCGTCTTGTCTAAAGGCCTGAAACCATACGTCAACAGCCTGATTCGTATCAGTGGGGGGTTCAGGCCAGCTAAATCCACTATTGGCCAAATATTCACATTACGGCAGATCTTGGAACAGAACCAGGAGTTTCAAGTCGATGCGTACTGTCTTTTCATCGATTTTAAGGGCGGGTATGACAGTACCATATACATAGAGGCGAGCTAAACAACGCACTGGCTAGTTTTGGCATCCCTGCAGAACTTATCTGTCTGTGCGGGGCAACCATGGAGCCCGACTTAAGGCTGTGATGTGACTTCTTCAATATTATTCTCGAGAAGATCATGTGGGACTCAGACATCAATACCAGAAGCACGATCTTTCAAAAGTCTGTACAACTGCTCGCATATGCCAATGATATTGACATTTTCGAAAGAACTTACTGCATGGCGCAAGAACATGGAAGAACGAAGAGATGCTTGGTCGAATTCGATATGTAAGACGTACTTATCTAAGGCCAAACTTAGAAGTTAGTCTGTATTTTATAGATAGTAAAATAGTTTATGAAAGTTACTCGTTTAGGAGAGTAAACGTCGGTGTATGTGTCAACACACCCACCACGCCACTGTGAAGCTCTCCATTTCTTTGCTTTTGACTTCGCTTAACTTAATGTCTTCATTTTGAGGTACTAAGTCAGAACTCCCAATTGTCAGAAGTGGGGGTAAAAAGAAACTGTGCACAAATTTGTGGAACGACGTTTCGTAGAAATGCACAGAATTCAAAAAATGTCAAGAAATATATTCAATTCTGAATGAACGGTCGTTTGATGTTTTTATTTTGAATTTGACAGTCTTCAATTTTGTGCCCACAGAATTTTCTGTGGCAGAAATTCGCAGGGTGGGGAAATGTTTTACTCTCTCGTGAGCACGCTCTTCTGTCAAAAACTACGAAAAAATCACCAAATGGAACGGCCTTGGACATTTTTCATGTGATTTTCGGTGAATTTCACAGAAAATGGAACAGACCTATTTATTTTAAAAGTAGCGCTTTTTCACACCATAAACTGGACGGTAATTCAAAGAAAAACAAATTTTGTACATTAGCTTGCAAATTGTAAACACATCGCTGTAAAAAAACTTTATTTATATCCACGGTTTCGTATATCGACGTCAGCGCTTTAAGACTACATAAGCAATCAGCCCGTAATACATGCTCCGCATTGTTTCGTTAAGTTTCGTTCAATTTAACTTACTTGTGCGTGAGTGCGAGCGAAATTAACCGTACGTCTGTACATTTATGTACGTAAGTTGCTTGCATGCCCTGAAATTTGTCAATCCTCCTGACTGAGTTTTGACATACACTCCAATATATTAGTTCAGAAGTGTTTAAGCTTCTTCTTCTTCTTCTTCTTTGTGTGGCGCTACAGTCCGGGGTGGACCTGGGCCTCAACCAACATGCCTCTCCAACTAGCGCGATCCCTGGCTAGCTGTCTCCAGTTTCGCACACCAAGTTGGGGCCCTTCTCCACTTGGGTGCGTCACCTTAAACGCGGGCGTCCTCTGTTGCGTTGCCCGACAGGTTCGGATTCGAAGAAGTGTTTAAGCGGCAATAGGAAATTCAATTCTTTGACTCACAATTTCATTGCTGCCAATTCTGACTCAGAGACTAGTTATTAACAATGATTGAAAATACTGGTCTGGGAAACAAGCGACGTCACCTTGTTGTCTATCAAATCATAAAAAGCAGGAAGTAGGTATAAAGTGGAATTTAAAGCCCATCACAAGAAGTTACAGGAAATCTAAAAATTTTGTTCGTGATTCACCACCTTTGTCGATTGTTCCATCGCCCAAAATTATCACACATAAAATACTGCAAATTAATCCTTCCGTGGCTTTTACTTGTTTGCAACATAGAACTGTTCATTTTATAAAACAACACTTTTACTGCGAAAGCAGCATGGCAACCCATCAATTTATTTTTATAGTCGACGAGTATTAGTAGAAGCAACGACGACGAAATGAATATTTGTATTTAGCTTAAGAGTTCATATCCTTGCTTGCGTTTGTAAATCAATTCACTGTCAGTCAGCAAACAGCACCTCTGACAATCCCACAAGAAAATCTCAAGTTTGCCTGCGGTTTCATCTGATCCACTCGTTGGATTGTCGATTGTCGTCGGAGACTGACAAGCAAAAATTCACAGACATCAAATAGAACAAACAAATGTCGTTCTTTCAAAAGCACACATCATCAAACTTCATTCGCAAGCCTCCGACCCTCGCCCAGTCGATTTTGATGAGATAAACTGTGTGCAGCCCTCACATCTTCAATTTGCACAAGTGTCAAGTTATATTTGACTAAAGGCACTTAACCCGAACGTGATCCATTGCACTCCACGCAGCCCGTTCCCCACTTCCGATGGGTGTCCCTTTCACAGAAGGCAACACGTAATACCCCCGAGCACATCGTAATCCAATAAAATTCCCACCAATCCCGTGTGCATCGGGTCTCGTTGCGGAATGCAAATATCGCGTATAACCAAATTCATTCCTCAGTCATTGACAGCATCCTGCACCGGCATCGATCGGTCTCCTTCCATCGCAGCGCACGACACCGATGCCACGGGACTCGGTTACACAAGTCAACATCCATCTTCATCCCTCCCTGTGTACCCTGCCCGAGCGAAGGATATCATCGTTCTTATAAATATTGATGCAGTCCTTGATGGGGTGTCACCTCTTTCTTTGTCGTTCATCGCTCAAGCCCTCGCGTCGGAGCAATTTATCACACAAATGTGCGCTACGCGGCCGTGCTTATTATTCAAGACCCCATCGTTATCCAGCCGGCCTGTCACACCGACTGGCGGTCGATACGCAAACACCGGGCCGTAAAAGATTCATCAAATCCCGCAGATCACACAAGGGTAGTGCGCCGAGAAAAATCACAATTCCTTTAATTGCCGCCCACCCACCGGCGATTTATTAGTTAACCGAGTACGCACCAGCATTAGAGACGGTGCGGGGCCCCTATTTGACACCGGCACACCTCGCCCAGGGGGTTTGTCTGCTCCTCTGGCACTCCTCGAATTATCGATTGCCCACTCGGACGCGGGCACATAACTCATGATCGAGCAGAGCGGGTCTGGCAGGGCCATACATCACTCGCAGCGCCCTTCATGCCCCAGTCGGGCCTTATCAATCAGCAACACGGCGAATGATTAATTAGTATCCGCATTTGCGTAATTCCCTTGCAGACACGAGAACACGTAACCAAATAAAACCCATCCGCAGTGCCAATAAATGTAATCGCAAAAGCGAACCAGAATACTGCCAAAAGCACTCCCCCTTCGCCGGCTGCTGTCGTGGATTGATGACGCCCAACCGAACTATGCACCCACTCGCATCGCGTCAGCGGTCGGGGACAATGTCGCCCACGCTGCCTTCGATGGTTTTTTTTTTGTCATCTTTTTTTGTGCGAAGGAGTCCTGCGGCGGGGGCAAGTTGAAATGTATATCACTGCCAAGCCGCCCCCGGAATTTCGTCACCCGACTGTTTTGATGGTTCGTTTGGCTGGCACCCCGCTGCCGGGGGACTGATACCAGTCCTGCTGGAGAAGGAGCAACCTGACGCACACGCGAAAGGTGAAAATGGAGACGCGCAGTTTGGAGGGATGTGTGTTTTTGTTGCTCTCTGCAACAAGTACAGTCGATCAAAACAATTGGCGTGGAGATGTTTGGAGGGTGTAATTGACGTCTCCCTCGAGGCGGATGAGATCATTCTCGGATTTGGCATGCTCTTCGGGGATACGAGGGCGACCGAAATCTGCATGTGAGTAATAAGTCGTAAAAGTGACAAGTATCTTGCGAATCGATTCGGTCAACGTCGATGACATCACTTGACAAATACGCTGATTTATTGAAGCTCTGCGTTTGGAGATACGCTGCTCATTTTATATGAACCCATGGAAGGTCGTAAAGTGTGTGCCTGACCTAGAATTTGTTTCTTTGATGTGGAGCTCTTTGTTTCGCATGTTTTCTGGCAGTATTCGGGCTTTACCGCAATTGGGTGTATTTTGCGACATTTTTAAATTGACCACACACCATGATTCGCCCTCGTTATTTCATTTGTGGAGGTTTCTTATTTATGAACCGCTCAGAACACAACGCGAAGGAATAATTTGGACATAGAGTGATAAGGATTCTAACTGAAGACTGTGTGCCAAAGATGTCAACGCATAAGGAGTGGGAAGCTGTTTCATTTGATCTATGGCAGCGTATAGTTAGAATGTTATTTTTCTGTTGCACCAGGATGTGCATATAGACCGGAAGGAAAAAATCCGTCGAAACATCGAGAGCATGAAAATGAACGCTCCAGCTGAAAGGGTCCTCGAGTCTAGGCCTCCTGGTTCAAAAATGAAAACAAGAGTGAATCTCCGGTATACAGACCAAGTCATGGCGGAGGCAAGATAACTTGGTGTTGATGACTGTAGGCGATGGTGAGCAGGGATATAAAGACTGTTTAAAGGGCCGATGTTGAATGTGAACCACACCTAAACGTCAAGTTTCATTTGACATTTCTCAATTTCAGACTAACTCAATTTGAACCATGGAAGGATACACAATCGAGCAACGCGTTGAAGTTATTCAGGCTTATTATGAAAATGGGCGTTCAAATCAAAATGCATATCGTGCACTTCTTTATTTTTTCGGTCAATTTAATCGTCCAAATGTACGTACAATCGGAAAAAAATCGTGCAAAAAATTGAGCAAACCGTCTGTAGAAGAGTGTGCATGCTCGTACTGCAGAAAATATTGCTGCTGTTCGCGGTAGTGTGGCTGAAGAGCCGTCCACCTTAACTCGTCGTCGTGCCCAACAATTGCACCTCTCACACTCGTCGTTGATGAACATTATGCATAAAGACTTGCATTTACACGCTTACGAGGTGCATTGACTCAAGAACTAAAGCCTCTTGACCATTTCAAGCGTCGTCAATGGTCAGAATGGTGGCAAAAAATGGCAACAGTGGATGATCAATTTTCGAAGTCAATAAACAGAATTTCCGCATTTGGGCGAAATCAACAAGCCAAGAGTGATTGTCGAAAAACCAATGCACCCACAAAGAGTGACTGTTTGGTGCGGTTTACGGGCTGGCGGCTTCATCGGGCCGAATTTTGTAGAAAATGAGACCGGTCAGTCAGTTGCTGTGAATGGGGTTCGCTATCGTGAAATTATAACGAACTTTTTGTGGACCGAATTGGAAGATATGAATATGGACGATATGTGGTGTTTCAACAGGACGTTGCCACTTCTTTTGTGCGACAAATTCAATAGCCATTCATCTCACGTGGTGGCGATGTCAATTGTCCGCCAAATTCATGTGATTTGACGTTGGATTTTTTTTCTTTAAGGTTATTTAAAAGAAAAGGCCAAATTTGAGAAGCTTTTTCTAGACAGGAAATACTCTTGAGCATTGTCAGTATCCCGAAAGAGGTGTGAAAATTATTCTTGTCGCACAGAGTACGAATCGAACCTACGACGTCGAGGTTAGGCCGACGCACATATCCACAACGCCACGGGCCACACATGGTTTTTTAGATATAAAGTTCCAAATTTAGCAAAAAGTAAAGTCAAACTTAGATAACTCGTACTGCTGATCATTAGATTTTTTTGTGGCAGGTGATGATTTGAGTTTTCGAAGTATTTAAATCATACTAAGGTGTCTGGACACTCTCGACACGTCGCTAGAAACATTATTTCAAAATGTAAAACCCAAACCAAGGAAACAATTAAATACTTTAAGCGCGGTTATATTTGTTGTTTGAAGTAAAATGTTGGTGTGTTTAACTTTCGCTGTGGTGGTAAGAAAATCTTAAGCATTTCGATGTGACCACGACCTATTTTCAACTGCATCTTTCCGTGTTGTGCATAGTAATCCTATTCCCCGCGTCGATGACATCTAGCGTTTATGGCCATCGTTGTTACTGCCTCTTCAAGAAAGGGAAACTTTCTCAGTGCCATCAGAGAGGATGAGGATTGACTTACGATTCTTGTGTCGGAAATTTAGCCTAGACACCCATTATGCTTTGAACGGGGACATCGATTAACTTACATTCTTAGAGTTCTGCGACCATAATTGCTTTACGGAACTTGCCACTTGAGAGATCTAGAAGACCAAGGTGTTGAAATAAGCAACAGTTGCAGACGTGAACAAGATGCGTGTTGAAACTTCTAAGAGCCAAGTTCACCATATGTTGGGTCTCAGTCTTCACAGCGAATAGCCAATGAAATGAACCATCAAAACATGCGACTAATGGTATTCTAAATGTAGATGACAGACCATTCTTAAAATGCGTCAGCTCCCGTGTAGATTTGAACAATCGGGCGGGTCGCCATGCGTAGAGAGTTCAGACTCAGACTCAGACTGTTTCTGTACCTCGAATAGACAAATGCAATGAATATTTAAATATATATTTGCACCCAATTTTCCCACATTTGCTACAACAACGATATTCAATTATTTTTTCGCTACCATCGCAGTCAGACCCAATTGACGTTACATCACAAATTGGACGCATATGGACTCCGTAAAATATCTTGTAAAACCCAAATAGAACCCGCCTCTGAGATGCGCAATGGTCACACTTCCAAGGAGAATGAATTCCTTTATAGGCACCAGCTCCACACTGTTCAAGGTTTTACAAAGCAAATTTTCAGCGCGTACGTGACTTGGAAGATAATTCCATTTCCATCGAATCCAAGGGACGGGTGATATTTCTCGGAGCACATGGCTGAAGGGATGGAAAAAGGATTCATCCTGATGACCTGAAAAATTGCTTTCCAAATCTGAGGCCTGACAAAGTGAAAGTTGTTGTGAAACTCTCAATAGAAGCAGTTTTTCTTTGAAAAGAAAATTAATGGAACATGGTTAGATTGGGTTTATGTGACGATGGCCATTTGGGGTGCCGAGCATATGTAGGTGGCGTTGGAATGGTGTAAAATGCAGATGGGTGTGTGTTACTGTTTGTCATCTGAGTAAGCGTCTAGGTGCGAGCGGTAAGTCTGATGAGATGTGTAATAACATGACAATCTCTTAAAATGACTTCAACTTGACTACTCATGTTTATTCACTTGAGATAAATTAAAAAAATGTTCATGCTGATGACAAACAGAGTCGTATACGCGGACATTATGTTGATGCTTGTTCAGAGGATTAAGAATCTAGCGCTTGTATCACCTTGGATCAGATTCATATGAAAATGAAAAAGTCTTCAAGCAAATTGGTCTGGTCTCTTTACTATTCAAATGTTGCTAATTGGCTCTGCTTTGGAGTCGAGAAGAAGGATAGCAACACGTTCGATTCTAACTCACCCTCTCCCAAGAACACTGTCTTCGAATCCTAATATTATGTACCAGAGAAAAAGATGAAACAAGCACACATCGTATTACCCTAACAGACCTCGGGTTAACAAGAGAAAATGGTTTAAGAGCCCAGAAATGATTGAAAACAATTGCATACGTGCGATTTTGTGATATTCAGTCTTCTACAGCATGTACACATCAATTAATACTGACAATTCAACGATGTAACCAAATCCATAAAAAATTGTAATGAAATGAAATTCATCCAATCCATGATCTTTACAATTTAGAACGCTTTACGGGAAGGGTTCTCAACTGTTTCGCTAAAATAGGGAATTACGTGGCTAAATAAGACAGCCGCCTACTACGGCGATACTTCTAAAAGTACGTATACTTCAGCTAAAAATGTCTGTGAACTTGTTGCGCCTTAGAGGCACTTTCAGTCATGACTACTTGACAAGTGAATTAAAATTCACCTAAACTCCTGACTCGAAGCACCAAAGTCATGCTCTACAAAACCCTTATTCTGCCAGTCCTTCTTTATGGAGCCGAAAGCTGGACATTAAGTAAGACTGCAGAGCTGATTCTTGGTGCCTTCGAAAGAAAAATTCTACCTCGGATATATGGTCCCGTCTGCGAGGAAGGCGAATGGAGGAGAAGACACAACCGCGAAATCTACGAGCTGTATAAGGATGTGGATGTAGTCTGGAAGGCAATAATCCGTCGACTACACTAGCTCGGCCACATCGAGCGAATGGACAACAACGCTCCAGCAAAGAGGGTCTTCGAATCCGAGCCTCCTAGTTCGAGAAGGAGAGGAAGACCGAACCTCCGGTACAATGACCAAGTCAGCGCGGATGTAAGACAGCTTGGCCTTGATGACTGGAAGCAACGTGCCCAGGACCGTCACCGATGGAAGGCAGCAATTGCTCAGGCTCGAACCATTCATGGTTCGTCTGCCTGATAAGTAAATAACTAATGAAGGATATGTTTGTCTAAGCAGTCTCTTGTTCATAGATGTGAGAGCAGGGAAACTCAGGATGCAGAGCTAGCAATGAATACTGGAAAAGTATTCATTGAAAGTACTCCTTACCGAGCTTTTGATTTTTGTGGAGGTGGATACATAGGCTCTTGGCAGAATTCATGACGCACCATTTTTCATCTTGCTACCACTTAATAATGACTTTGAATTTTTTGGGCGTTTAGAAGTTATTCTTTAGTTTGGGACATTCTTCGAGTCTGCACCAGTTAGAGAACGCGATAGAGGACGTCTATGGTACCGATAGTCACAGAAGAGAGAAACACCTCAAACAACTTGGAGGCAGCTTGCTCGTTACAGACGCTTATTGACTGAGTCCAACCCGGAATGTAGGGTATGTATAAGAGGTAGTAGTAACCTTTCGAGTTGCTTATTTCATCTCAGCTCCATGTCAAGAAAATGGGTTAACTTAGACACACAAACTTGGCAACAATGATGAGTCAAGAAGTTCGCAACTCAGTGAAGTTTTGTCAAGCTATTGTCGACGAAGTCAAAGAAGGGCGACGTTGTTCTGCAAGTCGAACTTCTCAAAGAAGCTGGGTGGATCTGGTACAGCGCATTCACCTACTCATCGCCACGATCTGGATGAATTTGCCCAAACAACGGAATCCCCGCATCGTTTGCCTGACTCCAAAAGGAGCCCACTTAGGTAGAGTCTCATAAACACTCTACCGTTCCATGTAAGCACATGCAGTCATTCGTCAGCAACTTGGTTGGTAAGTAAGGGCCAGCTTAATTGCTACTGATCAATACGGACAGCAGCAGACCCAAGAGTTTGGAATGGACTCTTCAACTGTTCATCGATTTTAGAGCCGAGTACTGCTGGATGGCCTGCCCTTGGTTAGTGGTTCCTACTGTTCGAATCCCTGTGAAAGCAAGGTCTAAACGTTTTTACCTGGTCCAGTCACCACTTGCCGTGGGAATCAAAGACCATTGTTGGTCCATTGTGCTACTCAAGAAATCACAATGGACCAACAATGGTCTAAGTGTAATAGGAATTTCACTGGCCAGTCATCCTAACATAACTTATGGTTCATACTCATTCCTGTATGATGATCTTTATAGAAACGGACTACGCAGTGCATTCTGTAGTTGTAGCATCCCATTCTTATAAAATGCCGATGATGATGTCACCGAGGACTTTGATGTGAAAAAAGCATTTACCCAAGGCGACGCATTGTCATGCCACTAGATCATGCGAAAACAGACCGGTGGAGAACGAGCTTCCGGAAGCTTGTCTAATTGCTCGCATGTGCCGATGACATCGACATTACTAGAGTAATACGACGAGAAGGTAGTGGGGCATAGAGAAGAGAGCGACTAAGGTGGATATTGAGGCGAAGTCACAATAGACTGGTTGAGGACAGTACTATCTATACACCGGCATAGACTCGAGGAATGAAGGATTTACAATTTGCAAATCGCAGAGACCTCGGACTGGGACAGCAATTGAAGAACAACACCCTCTGTTGAAGGATCAAGCTAAGTGCAGGCACAGAACCAAGCCTTGTCTATGGAAGACCTTGATGGCAACAGTCCTGCGATGTGACACAGAACCACCGGCATTTACAAAAGCGAACAAAGTGATTCTTGTTAATTTCGAGAGAAAAGTCATTCGAGTTGTCCGGGGCCTCATATGATGTACAGCGACACCGACCTTCGATGCATTGCATTATCATGACTAGGTCATGCGGAATGAATGGACACCAACGGCGGACTCAGAACGTCTTCGATCCCAACCGCGGAGGAGAACTCCATAAAGAAGAAAAGTCGCCTGCGGTAGCTGAACCAATTGGAAAGAGACCTCCGTCGTCTGATTGTGCGAAATTGGAGGCAACAAAAACAAGGTCTTGCCACTAGAACAGACTTAGGCCCTCATTAACTGCGCAGAATAACACCAGCCGAAGAAGAAGAACGCAGTTTATTTCCCACTTACATCAATTTCTCTTAAGACAAATAAAATCTTTAAGTCCTGAAGTAGAAGATAAACAGTGTTGCAAATTGGGGTTGCAGTTAAGCAACCAATCAAATCCAATCGTCTAACGACTTACAAGCTTAAATGCGAAAGGTTCTGAACTACGAGGTACTCACCACTCACCCCCAACACAGCCATCATAATAATTCAGAATAAAACGCTTCACGTGTCAGAAATATTAAAAAAGTTAAAATATTTAATTACCCCAAAGAGCAGCAGTTTCATTGTTGGAACTCATTAAGTTGAGGACCAATTGTTCCCCCACACAATGCCGCAGGAAACAATTCACTTTTTTCAACATTTTTTAGAACCAATTTCGGTACAACACAGACTTCCAGCACTTCCAGATTTGATTGCATCGTAAAAAAGTTTTAAATTCCCGTGAAAACACTAAAAATGCGAGGAAGCTGGTTGATTTCAAAAAATAAAGATTTTTAAGAGTGTCTGAAAGCTTTTGTATTGAACACTATTAAGGGGAGATTTTTTAGATGCATTGTGAAATTGTGTTTGTTTAGGACGTGACGTTGGAATGGTGTAGGGAAGGTTAAGGTGGCTGATGTACAGTACACTTTGTTAGGAGCAGATCCGTGGTCTTATGACGCGGATGTAGTCATTCATACTTGGTAAGCTATTTGGTTCTTCTGACAAAGCTCTGAATATGACGGAAACTAATGTTGCTTAATTCGACTGGATTATTGAAGAAGTAAGTCACTCAGAGACCCTCGGAAGGAGAGTTGGCTGCAAGACAATTTCCTTATCCTCATCTTCTCGGATAATTCTGCTGGCCTTATTGTAGGGCACACATTCTGCCTGAACAGGGTGTCTCCGATGGAGAATATGTCATAATTCAATGATTAGCATAAGAAGATGCTTTTCAATTGGGATGGACATCGAAGGCAAATTTATAAAGCATTGTATTAATTCTTTTTCTAGGGAGTTCATCCCTTTTATGGAACCTCGCAGTTTTGCGAAGTCTCAGTTAAATGTAAGTCTGTAAAGGGGGGTTATATATCCAAACTTGAATCAATTTTGATCAGTTTCAAATGAAAATGAAAGAAATTGTCCGAAATCTTAATTCTAGCTTGCTGGGCTTTGAGTAGAGAAGAAGTACAGCAACACGTAGGCAGTATCATTGGATAGATTCTGGTGAACCCTCTCGTAAATCTTCAAATCCTGCCATTATGTAACATAGAAAATGATTAAAGGAGTCAGTGTAACCACAGGTTTAATTATTTATGAGTCCCAGAAGTCCCAAAAAACGAGTAATTTTGAAAATAAATGAGTTCGAAGAAAGGTTTTTGGTAACACAATGCTTCCTTATGTGAAAAATGAAACTTGTATGTATTTTCTTTGTTGGAGGTTTTAATACTACACTGGATCACTCAGACTCAAGACTGGTCCATTGTATTACCAGATAGCAGCCTACAATTCCTTCGGAAGACCAGTAGGCGCGTCTGTGATGAAGGACCTACAGAAACAACTCTCACCATATCAGTGGCGAAGATCTGCCACCTGATCGGAGCTAAGGCAGGACAGTTACAGAGGAAATGCTCTGCCGTATAGTCTTCCACAGCCGTCGCAGAGGGTATCTTCGCTTAGAACAGCCATTTTGGAGAGTCATGCCATCTACGATTGTGCGCTCGAGAGGTCCAACCATCAATCTTACCCATAACCACATACAAAGATGGTCCGAGCACAGGTTCAGGTCCTGAGAAATTCTCCTCTGATCCTTGTCTAGCAAGTTCATCGGCGGTCTTATATCTGAAATCAAATTCAGATGGAATTTGCATTCCTAAGGCCTAAAGCACAGCTTGGCTGTTATAACAGGTTTGTCGACCAGTCCACCTACTCTTCACTATATAGTTTGTTGCCATTAGGAAAACCGGGGTCATTCCTGCAGTAGTGTAGTACTAGTATGTACAGTGACATTTAGGAATAATTTATAATAGGTAATTTTGTTCTTGAAAAAATGAGACAATTTAAAAGTGGTGTGTCCCCGAGTCAGGCTAAAACAAGTGAGTCCTTTTGACTCTATAGAGTCCCTGTGGTAACACTGAAAGGAGTACACATCGTAGTTCCATAACAGACCTCGGGTGGTTAAGACAAAATGGTTCAGAAATTAACAATAATATGGGTGGCGCTACAGCCCATAGAGGGCCAGGGCCTAGCTTCTCAGCATCCACTAGTGTTGTGCGTGCTATTTTTCTTTCACGAGTGGAAGGGACCTACAGTTTTATGCCGACTCCGAACGGCCAAGTTTGAGAAGCTTTTTCTAGACAGGAAATACTCTTTGAGCATTGTCAGTGACTCGAAAGAGGTGAGGTCGTGAAACTTATTTTTGTCGCTCAGAGCTGGATTCGAACCTGCGACGTCGAGGTTGGGGTCGACGCACATACCCACAACGCCACGGCACCCTCGTTCAGAAATTAATGAAAACATTAAATAATTACGATTTTTAATTTAAATTAATACTGAAAATTCAACGATGCAACCAAATCCATAAAACAATTATATTAAATTTATTCTCTTCAAAGCTATTACATATGAGTTCGAATAATGAGCAATAATTCAGAGCAATTTACGGGAAGGGTTTTCAAGCTATAAGGACTTTAGCTGCATGGTTAAACAAAGCAACGGACTACTACGAGGATACTTCCAAAAATACGTGTACTTCTGCTAAAAATGTCTATATACTTGTTGCGCACTTTCAGTCATGACTACTTGAGAAGTGAATAAAAATTCAGCCCCAAAGGGAATGCTTGTCTTAGCAGTCGCTTGAATCTAAGATATGAGGACATGTTGAATGTTTGACAAGCGAAAATACTCCTTAATGGGATTTTGATATTTCTAAAGTCGAGTCATCTCTTGAACAATTATACAACAGAAAACATCATGGACATCATGGAATTCATGATGCGTCGTCTTCATATTGCTACCACCTACTACATAACAGTGAAGCAAGAAGGAACGGAGAAATAGGTGGAAGTTCAACTTTTTCGCTCAGTCGTAAGGTAGGTAGTACAATGTGAACGCTGATGGTACGACCGCCGTACAAATTTGTATTCACGTCTTAGATTTCAACCAGTGAGCATCAGCAAATACCTGCAAATGATAGGGTTTCTGGGCTTCTAAGTTAAGAGTCGTTTGTTTGTTTAGAACATCAGCATCACTCAAAGAAGAACATGTCGATAGTACGAAACTACCCCCCAAATGAAATCCGTCAACCGCGTAGTACGATGTGAACATAAAATTGTTGGTCTTTCGACCCGGTCGTACTGCGTGGTAGTATAATGTGAACCGTACCTAATATGATGCAAGTGCGTACTACAGTCTCTTATGGTGCGCTTGCTACGCATAGGTATCAACTTTGTCATACATGACGCTGAAATTGTCGTATTTGTATAGGCCGGCTGAATGTAGTCATCACTTTAAGCCCGAAAACTTCCCTGAACTGGAATAAATTGGTGGGCGAGTACTTGAACATGAAGGCCCAAATCTACAACAATCTTATTTGCCGGATTGCGAAGAGCAGCCCAATGTATACGTTCGTTGCGTTCGAAACCTATACAACCCCACAAGATACTTGAGATTAAAATGATATACAGTGGGTGTCATTAATATTCGGTTTTTCACTCGAATGTGTGATAATTTACAGTTACAGGTTAAAACCAAATTGTTCATTAATATTCGTTTTTTATTTTTATTTGAATTTCTTTTTGCGGTTAAAATCATAGATCCCATGTCTAGATTCTTACCATAGTTTGAAACTATCATTAATACACCATTATTTGTTAATAGTCCGTAAAAAACTATCCTCAAGTATCAAGCAAAATAACATGGGCCGCAACGGAAATAACATTTCTCTTGAAAAACGGACTTAAGCCAGGACTTAAACAGGAAAGCATGTAATGAAATTGTGCAAAATTGGAGCCTAATGTAGATGGGCTTAACAGTTTCCTCAATATTGCGCAATTGCAATATTGGTCTAAAATTTGCTAAGGATCGCAGAGAAAAAAGTTCAGGGTGGTGGGAAGATGTAATTTTCACAGATGAGAGCAAGTTCAACCTTTTCGTGCCTGATGGAAGGGTTATGGTGTGGAGCAAGAAAAATAAAGAAATTAAAAACAAAAAGTACGCCATCTTGTAGAGTCGTTATCAATTTTGTACACACATGTAAAATTGGACTGTCAAACAAAACAATAGTTGAAAGTTCGCCAACTTTTTCCGATGTACTTCGTTGTTTCGCACTCTCGTATTATGTCTTGTGAGTTGTCAATATTTTGACAAAATGTCGCACGCACCGTCTTCAATGGTCTTGGGCCTTAATATAATTAGTGTGACAACTGTATGTTGGCAGTCAGCTTTAGCGGAGATGGCGTAGTTTAAAAAGCTGAGTGGTTATTGACATTTACTCGCAATTGCGAAGTCGTGAAGTATAAATTTTATTTGGATTGGGATTCAAACACACACACCCAAAGCATCTAACTTCTATATTAAGTCGATACGGTCAGTTAAGCACTCAACTAGCCGACTAGTGCGTTGGCACAACATCACAGCTGTAAGTACTGCATGATGGTATGATGATTACTATTATCGTAAACTGTGGTAGGCGCTCTTAATTTTTAAGCGTTGCCTCGTCCTTTGAACGCGTTCCATGCTAAAATAGTAAATATTGACCAGGAGTCCTGTGTGAATACGTGCCACCTGGTGAAATATGAAATTAATTGATGCCAAATAAGTAAGTAGGTATGCATGGGAAACCACGGCTTGTTTGAACGAGGGCATGTTTACGCAATTGATTGAAGTTCTTGAGTGACGTTATGGCATTGACTAGCCAGGGAGAAAAGCTTGAGGGTCAGGCTATATGTATCCAAATTGGAAAGAGAACAACCCTTGTACTGAAGTAATGAAGTTAAGCCGATCTATACCGACTTAAAAATCACGTTCATTATTTTTCACCAATCCCTGCAATGAGGAATGACAGGTTTTTGTTCTAAATTATGAAAGACACTTTTCTCAGTTAAGCACTCAAATGTATATCAAATTCCACGTAAGCTGCTTATGTGCCTCGATGAAAAAGGTCACTACGCATTACGCAAAGTGTCAACTTGCCAAAAAGACACACACACATGTACACTGCAAGGGATTCCATGAAAATTTGAGCAAGACAATGAAGACATGATGAATAGTGACCACAAAAATGGGTTCAACACTCAACTCCTCCTTTGGCCCTTCAGAAAAATTACTGTGCCAGAAAAAACAATATTTAGTTTATGACCATCAGGACCTACTAAAAGATTTTCAAAAATTACAATAAAATATGGAACATCATGTGCTTCCACATCAGTCAGTGCCTCAACAGGGACACGAGAGATAAACAGATTTAAGCAGCTCCTTTCTTCCCCCCGACAGGAATATAATCAAAGACAAACAAATTGTTTGCAGAATCGCAAAAGCACAATGACATCCATCAGCAAGGAGTCACCATCATCCTGTGCCAAGGTCAGTCACAAAATGTGCCCCAAATTCCGATTCGCAGATGTACATATCAAAAGAACACCATCACGAAACACAGAACGTCGCAAATCATAATTTGTCCAACTCACTGTACCTCGATCAAATACCCATCGATGTACATATGCGTGTGTACACACAATCTCGTCGTCCTTTCTTCAGTTTTTCTTTCTTTTTGTTCGCCTTGATATCTGAAGCTGAACATAGATACTTTCCGAAGAACTTTTTTTCCAGATTTCCATCATAGAATTATTGATTTTCTGTTGCTGGCATACATTTTTTGTGTTCACCCCCCCTTTTGCCAGAAGCTTCCCTTGTTCGTCGCCCCACCGCTACCGGCTCCTATTCGATACACTCGCCCGTTGTCCTTACCAGCTGCTCCAGTTAGTTCCCATTTTTCTTCTTTTTTTTCGCCTTTTTTTTCATTCCCATCCCACAAGACCCCATCTCATCCCATTCGCATCACCATCCCCAACACACATTCCCATCTCATTGGCCAGGATTACCCGAGCGAATGTTGGAGCATCGCGTGAGAGAGACTCGGAGAGAGAGAGGAGAGCGAGCGATGATTCGATGTTGACCCGATGTTCGAGTTTGGAATTTACTTAAGGACTAAATCAAAATTGGATTTACCATACAGTTTTACAGAAAACCCGCAGGACTCCTGCTCTTAACGGTCGCTCTGTCTGTTTGTGGCTGTGCGTGAGTGTGTGTGTGGTCAGCTGGGAGGACGATGCGATTAGACTTCACTCGAGAGACGTCTCAATCCCACACACAGCTGGTGCGTCTTGGTTCGGGCAAGATTTGCAAAACAGGCACCAAGATGTTACGGTGCGATGCGTTTTTTTAGGTAGGTAACAGGGTGTTACAGGGTGTCCAGGGAGGACATTCAAAGGGAAGAGAGAACAAAAACAGACAAACTTTTAGTTTCAACAAAATAAGCTCGAACGCGATTCTCTGACACCACAAGTCGCTACAGAGAGAGAGAGAGAGAAAAAGCGCCCACACACAGTCAGCCAGCCACACACGCACCCTGTTACACACCCACACACAGCAACAAACTCGCGCACACCAAGAGACAAGAGCCACGGATCTAGGCGGAGAGAATACATGTAAGTGTGGCATGTATTATGTATTAATCGATATTAAATGGCTAAAAATAGCAACCACCCTGTGGCAGCAGCAGGATGCTCTTTTTCTTCAATTTACTCGGTATACAGGAGATTTTCCTTCTTCCCTTCTGCATTCGTCAGACATCCTTGCGAATGGATTTGAATTTCCCTTCCAGAAACCCTCCCCCACACACTCCCCCACACACACACACATACACACATTAGAACAGTCTCTGAAGTCCTTAAAGTAAATTTTTTTTGAAAGTTAAATGCAATATTTACCGTGATTTCCAAAAGAAAATAACCGAAAAGGAAAACAACACACGAACGAGAGAAGTTCACACAACAAGGACACTCGGTGGATGGGAGATATTGTATAATTCCGCCGTGAAGTGTGTATCCTTTATTCGCGGTGACCACCTTTTTTTTCAACTTTTTTTTTCTTAATTTTTTTCCTTCACAACACTACGGTCAGTGGTTTATTTAGCTGCGGGAACTGTTCGTTTGAGAATAGCTCTGGCGTTGCGAGAAAGTCGAGAAACGAAAATCACAAACTAATCCGGACTGGGGTAAGGATTTTCTAAAACTGTCTCACAGGACTCGCACAGGACTCGATGGAGAGCAGCACTCTTTTTTTGGTGTGTGACGATTTTTCTTTGATTTCGCTCGGGAGATTGTAATTTTGTATCGACGATGGGGCCACACGCAAGTCTGTTGGTCGTTTGTCGAAAATCGATGTCACTGGATTGTACAGAAAGTAGTTGTGAACTGCGAGCCGTTTGCATGTGTGCTGGGTGTTCGTGAATTCGCCGCGAATTGATACGGTTGGGCTGGCGGCGAATTGATGGTCGTTTCGTCTCGTACGCATGTCCCTTGCCATGAACTCTCGTCGCGATGATGGAACAGTTGTTTTTCCACCTCGACGTTGGTGTTGGTGCGGGAGCCCTTTCGCTGACAGTACGCCTGCCTGTCAACGATGCGAGCTTTCGCCTTCGATTAGATAGGTGCGAGGCTTCTACGTGTTTTGACTGAAAATTCGAACTTCTTATCAGGGTGAGTTCGAATGGCGGCGGGGTTTTCATGAATGAACTCAATTTGTCACACACATGAGCTTTTTCGTGACATTCTGTTTCTTTTTCCCCCGAATTCGTTCCGTCCTTAATTTATATCGTGAGGGTGTTGTTAAGGCTGTCTGATCGGTGGAGTGTAGATGAAATTCGCACATTCTTGTGCCGTGTACGTGAGGTTTTGTCGGTCGGGGTGTACGGCGCGGGTGAGGGAATTTTCTCGATATAACGCAGTTAGGTTGACATGTGCCAATGGAGGCCAATAAGGGGTTTCGAATTTCAACTTGTAAACACGCGGCATCAAGGCCGCCTTGGCAGGCATCTCCTGCCACACCTCCACTGACTCGTGTTCGTACAGACTTTGTTCATCAGTTCAAATAAAGATTAAATTACAATACAAGCCATTTTGATGTTAAATCATACCACGGTCTTGACGGCTTGTCACATTACTAAGTGATTTTGAAATTTCTCTACATTTAAAGCTAATTAAACATATCAGCGTAACTTGCGTGTGACTGGAGGGAGAAGACGAGAAGCGGTGGTCTTTTTGTGAGTAAAACAAATGTTCTTTGACTCGGTGAACTGGTTAGTTTTCTACTTCAGATTTTGCTGAGTACCTAGTTAGATTTGGTCAGTGATGAAAATACGTGAGTTGTTTATTCGGATGGAATGCCACAAGTATCCGATTGTTGTCCTGGCAGATGTTGGGGTGGTAAGTGTAGGTGTTTACTTACCACCCCCAACGCCTCATACAGTAAACACTTACACTTACCACCCCCAACATCTGCCAGGATAAACCCATAATTTGTGAACAAAAAGAGGACAACAATCGGATACTTGTGGCATCCCATCCCATCCGGCTGATAAAATAGATCTAGCCAGGTCAGGGTGTCGTTGCTTTCACGGCATGGGTTGTACAAGAGGAAAAAAGTGTTTACCTCCCATAACAGGACCACATGTCTTATCTTAGAAATAAGCTTATGGAGCTATTTCTACACCTTGATAGATTAGACAAGTCCAAATAATGCCTCTCTACCACCTCCTAGCACCCGGTTGCTTTATTTGCCTTCCACGTCTCAGAGTCGCAATAGCCCACCGCCTTAATGGAGAAGAATAACTCTCACACATGCACGTATACCTCGACTTTTACACTACAGACACCACGACACTCCCACTTCGGGCCTATTTCAAGCGACCAGGCAGAGGCCTATGCGGGTCTCAGGGGTCATTCTTGATTTCCCGTGCCACTAGACTATAGCCTCTGGTCAAGCATCCAAAGAAGACATGCCAGATCTGTATAAAATCGAGGCACTTCCTATTTATTGCTTTGTTTGGGAGCTTTAATTGTTATATAATAATATGGCTGGCCCTACAGCCGGTAGAGGATCAAGGCTTAGCTTCTCAGCAACCACTCGTGTTGTGCGTGCTATTGGTCTCTCGAAAGTGGTAGGGACCAACAGTTGTATGCCCACTTTGAACGGCCAAGTTTGAGAACTTTTTTCTAGACTCTTTGAGCATTGTCGGTGACTCGAAAGAGGTGGAGCTGGAAAAATGTTTTTTTTTGTCGTACAGAACAGGGATCGAACCTAAATGTCGATGTTCAAGTGCGTAGAGGTTATTGCATGTCAATACAACCCCTCGGGGAGCATTAACTAGCACTGGAGTAGGTTGCTTCCTTAAACCAGTAACCATTAGCTCAGGATTTTAATCGCCTCTTACCTCATTAAGACCCCTACCCGGAGGGGTAACCACAACTACAGCCTGACTAAAGAACGAACGTTTGAGTGAAACAGCTGCTGTATGAAATATAAATGGTGATACGTGTGGAATGGTTGCTTACTCTCAGGCCTACGATCCGTGGAGGATCTGAGCTTGAGCAATCGCTGCCTCCCATTGCTAGGGGTCATGAACACGTTGACTTGCGCCACGACTTGATCTTTATACCGAAGATTTGGTAGTAGTTTTCTTCTAGAATCAGGCGGCTAAGAGTTAACGCTCTCAGCTTGAGCTCGGTCTAATGATTTTTGCCTTCCATCCGAATCTTTGAGTTCGCACTTATGTCTTCTCCTTTATTTATCTTTCTTGCAGACGGGACCATATCTCCATATGGAGTATTCAATAATCAAATAGCCGCCTCGACTTCATTAATAGTGCATCAAGCGGTGTCTGCATTTGTTGATGACTCGATCGAATATGTGCAGAGTTATTCCGCCAATAGCGTCTCGAATGCTGGTCTTTAGCTCGTACAAGTGGCTGGCTTGTTATCGTAGAACTGGGAACTAGGACTGGGAAAATGTCAGAGCTTAAGGAGATTATTTTCAGCCAAGTTGTTGTGGCCAATTGATAGACGATCGCCCTGAAATGACCCAGAAATGCATAAAAGCTCGAACATATCGGCATTGTCAATCTCTAGGTTCAGAAAGTTAACAAAGATTCATACACAAGGCCATTGAAGGCAATAGTATCGCCTTTCTCGTTTCGTAGGATATAAAGTCTGATGCTGCCATTGCATATTCGCAATAAATAGTAGATTTTTGTGGAGACATCGATGATTAGTCGAACAAATATCACTAGAACAACCTCATAGCCAGGTTGACTCTCCAATTCAGCTGATCGGCTCTGAATCGACTTTTCCGGGTAATCTTCCCTACTGGCTGTCACGGCGGTTATTATTTTCTTACCTATCAATCTCTGTCTTGTTTCTGGCTTAATCGCTTAGCACATTTAGATGTTGGACGAAGGTGTAGTGGCTCGTTAGTGTGCTGGTCGTCTGCTATCACGAATGCCTCGGCTTTCTTACAACGATAGGGGACATGCGCCTTCATTGTTTACATTCTGGAAAGCCCCTTCGGCTGTGCTCTCGGGAATCACTTAAGAACGATTTGTAAAACTTATACCTCAGACCCAAATTGCACCTTTTCACCATTTATATTACAGTGCACTCTTACTAAGTAGAACTCCCTAACCCGTGGCAATATGACTTTGTGAGAGTCCACGGTATATGTGCTTTAAGCATGTACTCTTACTTACTCGGGTACATTAGCAGTTGGATCGACTTTGGAAAGATTATGCCTACGGTGTTGGTGTTTGATTTTCGCGTAATACTCTATCCATTGTTAAACAGAGTTTCTACTTAAAAAGGATCGTGGATACTGTCCTCTCTCGTTGTTCTCATGTACGGTCAGTGGAATGATAGTGAAAAGATAGGAAACCGTCTCTGTGCAGTGTCCTTTACGAAATAAAGGATTCAGGGGTAGCTCGGCACAGCGTTTGAGGACATTATCGATCGCACCATTCACGAGGACGATCACAGCACCCACTTATTCCAAGTGTCATTCTCACAACGAATATGAATTTGTTAATTTTTGATTACTTCGTTAATTCTAGATGAACTCAAATAATCCACTCTAGACACTTTACAGACACTTACTAGGCTCTAGACATTTACTTGTGTGCACTATTCAAGCCATAAAATTATTAGAAAATGTCTCAAACGCCTCATAATGAAGCATCTTGAAACCCATCGTCACTTCTGCAACCATCTGCTTCTATCCATGACATTGTTCCAATACCCCAACCATCGACTGCACCTCGCCCGCCCTAAGATATGCAACCAAACACCAATAATTTCCCGAAAAACCAAATCAGTTTGACAACCTCTGTTGCTCTCCATATCCCGTGCGGCGTTCCAAGCGTTATCGTGCCTATTTGTGCTTTTCTATCTCTGGCTATAGATAGATCGACAAAAAAGCTACCAACAAAACAATCAACAAGAGATTAGAGAATTCTTTAAATAATCAATTTGACACTAGCGACATCAGTTGGATCCGCGCTCTGAAGCCGTTCACGTCTTATCTCCGCGGAGACTTTTCCTGTTCACCTGTTCGCGTCGCGTACGAGTTCTGTCAAACATGCAGTTAGGAGTGCTGGGCTGTGGCATCATCGGTCTGACGACCGCCATCGAACTGCAGAAGGAGTTTCCCAACGCACAAGTGTCGATCCTGGCCGATCGTTTCAACGCCGACACCGTCAGCCATGTAGCCGCGGGCATATTTCGACCAGGCACCAGCTTCATGGGACCATCACTTGAGATCACACAGTGAGTACGAAGTGAATGATCGGTGGTAATGGAGCTTTAGTGCGCATTCGCTTGCAGGAAATGGATCACTGATGCGTTCAACTACTGGGATGACATTCGAAGAACGGCCGAGGCTCCACTTGCCGGCGTCTGTGAACTGTCTGGGTACATCTTCTCATCGAAGAGCCCCTCCATTGTGCGGGTGAGTGAGAGTGAAAGGAAGAGCAATTGTGCGTTGCGATTACGACAGCTGATAGGTCTAATCGGTCCGAGCTGATCGATCAAGTGCGCGTGTGTGGTTGGAAACTAATCAGTTTAAGGCTTGTTTATTGCCTTATCGGCGTTGTTATACAGTGAAAATAATAGTTGTTTCTTTTTTGCGAATTTATGCCACTTGGAGCATTTGGGAGTAATTATTGTATAGTTCTTGTCCTTGACTTTGAAGGGAAGTTTAAGAAAAGAAGAATGTGTTTAAAGTTAAGAGAGGACTGCAGAAACAAACGTAATGTGGATTTTTGCCACTCAGAGGCATTGCCACAAGTTAGGTAGCAAGACCAATTTTTAAGAACAATTCGTTAATGTGTCGATTACGACAAGACACAGTAGTCGCATACCAAATATATCTTGTTGTGGTGCACATCTCTGTGCAAATTGTCTGTGTTGTGTGCATTCATGCCGCATGTTTACAGCAACCGTCTGTGTGAATTCAAACAATTTTGAATTTTGCATAGACTTCAGCGAGGTGTCTGCAAACCAGTCAGTCGTAGCTCAATAATAACGCGGATACACAATTTTGAATCGAGTTCTTTCTTTTGAAAAAAATATTATCAGTTTTTGACAATGGTTGCGTAGAGGGGAGGGGGGGGGAGGGACGAATCATTCAATTAGTGAAAAATCCATTCAAACTCATTCCCCAACTTAGTCGAACTATCGACTCGAACCAAACCATATACGTGATCTGTCATGCAAATACTTTGCCAATGTGTGTATGAATACGTACAAATTTTCGCTCAGAGAAGCTGCAAAAACCGTTTAACTCAGTCCAACCAGCCATACAAGTAACAAACAATTGAATATTTTTGTCATTCAATTGGATGAATGAACGATTTTCGACTATCGAATAAATGAATAGCTTGCAACTATCGAATAACTACATAGTTTTTATTCGTTAGTTCCCATCACTTCCTGCGAACGCATTCTGAAATTGTATTGTGTATCGCATATGAGAAAAACAATTCAAGACAATTTTCATACTTCAAGTCTTTAAAGGTAACATTTAGAGAGCAGGAGTCTATAAAGAAACCTTCAATATTACTTCATCTAGCGATTAGTAAGTATAAAACTACTGTAATATACAGTCGACATCATTCTGCTCTGGAGGGGATACCAGTACATATTCAGAACCGTCATCGAGAAATTGCAGTCAGGCCACCGGACACAAATAATCAAATGAATGTCTGTCGGGACAAAAGGTTTTCAAGCTTAAAATAGTCACCTTGGGAGCTCAACACTATACGTTCTTTTACCACTCTTCCAGCGGAACTGCCGTTGTGTATTACTTTGCGGGCCGGGTAAGCAATGTATGCTTACTTAAGGTGGCGCTACAGTCCGGGTGGACCTGGGCCTCAACCAACAAGCGTGTCCAGCCAGCTCGATCTTTAGCTAGCTGTCTCCAGTTTCGCACGCATAGTTGGTTAAGGTCCCTTTCCACTTGCGTGCGCCACCTGAGTCGCGGTCTTCCTCTACTGCGCCGTCCCTCGGGGGTGGATTCGTAGCAATGTATGCTAGTTTTTGGAAAAACTTTCCTAGGTCCTTGGTATAAACAAAGCATTTTAAAAATCGCTGACACCTTTCACAGGGCTGAACATATTATACCGGAACCGAACTCTATCAAAACGAGCCTAAGCTCCAGAAGCTGGGTCGACCATTGGTTTCTCAGTCAATGAGTGGGTAGTCTTACTGGATTAAAGATTGAATCAAAGTCTCTTGCAATGACTTGAAACACGTTCCAGTAATTAGCAGGAGTTGAAGGTGTCCAGAACACCAACCAACTTTTGAGTTGCATCGTCTTGTCAGACACTTACTTGACTTACGTGCCTCAAATCTGACAATAGCCTCGGACGTGGTCTTTATTTCATACCTTCTTAAGATTGGCTGCAAAAGAAAATATACTTGCATAGAAGCTGACGTTTTTGCAAATCACCTAGGAAGGACTTTATTGATTCGTTATCAATCTTCACAAGACCCTTCAGGTGAGGTTAGGATGTAGTGGCTGACTGCTAAAGATCAGTCACACTTAGGCCGGAGTACGCCCATTGTGATACCACGCGGATTGACTTCTCCTAACACTGGAACCAGTTGGTGCTGCTAATGAAACGATTTAGTTGGCCAATGCTGGCACTTTTTATCTCGTTACGGCGGCTGACGTAGGAACCTACGACTGGCAAGAGCACTGCAGGAGCAGAGAAGGTGATGAGTATTTTCTTCCTCCTCTTCATCCATGCAGCTTCTGCAAAAATCATTATATGGGGCACCCATCGTGCGAGCATGAGTGCCAATTACACAGTTCCCGGTTATGACTCCTATAAGGGTCCTTAATGAGGGCTTGCTTAGTCTAGACTGAGTGACCGTTTTAGGTTAAGTGATGGCCAGATTTCTTTTGTTTTAAGGCAGGTGGTGCCTCCTAGCCATTTGTCAATAGTGTTTTTTTTTTACCCTTCAAGCTTTTTGTAAAAATTCACATAGCTATGTCATAGATAATACGATAGCACGAGCTTTATGTCACACTCTATGGCAAAGCAAATAGTTCAAGATCAATGAAGAAGCATCGCCAAATTTTAAAAAGCCTGTAAGTCCTTCTAAGAACTTACGCAGTAACTTGTATTTTCGTAAGTCGAAATTCTACTCAACCAACTAAGTAAGCACAATTTAACGAAACTCCTTATAGTTGGACAACTTCTCTCATAGTTCTTTCAGCGTTAATAGTTTATTTATAACAAATTACAAACAACGTAGAATTATGGCATAGCCATTTCCTCCTAGTCTGCAAGGTAAACTACTCGCTTGAAGATAATTGCTTCCTCACCTCAAAATCGTATACCAAACGTTTTAAATGAAAAAGCTCTTCTCCATCGTCCTTTCCAGAATCACTTCATCGAAAAATTAGTACCCATGTACCGTCAGGCGACCGAGGAAGAGCTCACATTGTGCCACGGCGGCTGGAAGTACGGATCATTTTTCACAACAGTCCTCACCGAAGGTCGCATCTATCTGCCATACGCCACGCAAAAGTAAGTCCCAGTCCCCATCCCCCTCATCAACCACAAGTCAACCCCATCACTGGTTCCTTCCACAGATTCCTTGACGCCGGTGGCAAGATAATCAAGCAAAAAATCAACTCCTTTTCCGACATTCAGCAAAAGTTCGACACCATCGTCAACTGCACCGGCATGGGAGCCAAGGAGCTCTGCCAAGATCAGCAGTTGGTTCCGATTCGCGGTCAAGTGATGAAAGTCCGCGCACCATGGATCAAGATGGCCTTCTACGGCGACTACGACACGTACATCCTTCCCGGCTTCGAGACGGTGACCTTGGGCGGCTGCCGTCAGTTTGACAGCTACAACACCGAGTTCTGCAAGTATGATGCGCTTTCAATTCGAGAAAGGTGCTATGGAATGCTGCCGAGCTTGAAGACAGCTGAAGTTGTCCGTGAGGCCGTTGGACTTCGTCCACATCGTGCGGTTGTTCGAGTTGAGCCGGAGATTGTGAAGACCCCTGCGGGAAAGACTCTTAAGATCGTTCACAACTACGGTCATGGGGGTTACGGGGTGACAACGGCTCCGGGAACAGCGCTGCACGCAGTGAAGTTAGTGCGGGAGGTCTTGTCGTCTAGTAATGTAAGCAAGTTGTAAATGGGCTGAGTTTTAATAAAGGAGTTTTTTTATTTGTTTTGGGTTGAAATTGAATTGTTCGCTTTTTGGATTAAGGTCATGTGTAATGTACTACTAAATTATTGAGATAGACTCAATTGGCCAAAACCATGATTCACAAAACACATACTCTGCTAATCACTGGCATATGAAACCGAACGCTTAAATTTGAGAAGAATGGCAGAGTTGATTCTTGCTACCATAGAAAGAATTAATTTGGGCGGTAGTTAGATTTGCAAGGAAGATAAATATAGAAGAACACAACAGCGATGTCCATGAATGGATTTTCAAATTAAACATCGCGACGACCAATTAGAACAGACAAATGTGTACTAATGAAGATCTTCTTGGCTTCTGGTTAAAGAGACGTAAGGACGAACGTCCGTTATTGGGGTGGACGCACATACCCACAATGCCACGGGCCACCTCAATATTTGATGATCTAAAAAGTTGTTCTTCTACATTTGAAAGCATTACAGTTGAGATCTGTTTGTCAAGTCACATAAGGATAGAGTTACTTAAGAATAACACACGTATAATATCGGTGGATAAAGGATCAGTTTTGAGTGCGAATTTTGTACGGGAGTTCTCATGTCCTTTTTTGTACGATTAAAATACTAGTTTAAGCTGCGTTTCGATCATGGTTCATGATCGTATTTGATTGTCCATGATGTCTGTGCTGATGGTGAACATTTATATTGGATGCTTTCTATTTTGTTCGATTGTGTGCATGTGGGAGTTTCGGAGTTAAGAATTTCTACACTGAACCATCTCCGAATGAAATATGTACAAGCTTTGCCAATAGAAGCTTAAAGCGCTGAGGAGGAGAAACAAAGTATAACTTTTCAGCCTTCACAGACTACAAACCATTCTCTCTTGTGGCAGATCATGCCCTGAAAGAAGAAAAGAAACGAACCGGAGCAAAAACATGCCATGATGCTGGTCAAGCCTAACCGGGAGATGTTTGAGTCAGGGTCAGCCTAACCGGGAGATGTTTGAGACATGTATCAATGAGAGCAAGAAAAAATTACTCGGTATCCTAACATGGTAATACAGACTCTAGGGGTATCAAAAAAAAGGTCTTCGCAGATTCCGTGGATAATACGCACTGGTATTCTGTGAGCACTAGCACCCAGAGAAACCGGGGTAAACACCTCCTATGGGCGGATGGCGCAGTTGGTTGAGAGTCTGTTCCCTTGGTTGTAGGGGTCCCGGTTCGTCAAATCTAGCACAATGCAGGCGAAAGCAAGATAGTTGCGCTTGATATTTCTAAAGCATTTGACAGAGTTTGGCATCAAGCTCTTTTGTCGAAAATGCGTGCTTATGGTGTTGATGAACCTCTGCTTCTATTCCAATCCACTCCTTCGCTGATGACAGCACCCTCAGCTTTTCATATTCGTTCCAAAATTCACGACCCTGCCCTTCGGAGGTAATATTGGAACGGCAGCGTATGTCAAGCACATTGAATTCTGATCTGGACAGCATAATTAACTGGAGTAAGAACAACAGAGTGGAATTCAATGCCTCCAAAACTCAATGCTGTCTGCTGTCTCTAAAGCGAACCCCTGATAATCAGCCATTATCCATGAATGGCGCTTGTATCGACGAAACCTGAAAACTTACCATCCTCGGTATGTACATCAACACAACACTTAGTTGGAACGATCACATATTCGAGGTCGCAAAAAATGCTGCGAAATGTTTAGGTTTCCTTAATCGATGCAAGAAATACTTCACCCCCTCTGATTTGGCTTTAATCTATAAGGCGTATATTCGCCCTATGCTTGAGTATAACGCTCATATCTGGTCTGGTTCCCCCAAGACCACCCTGCACCGACTAGATAGAATCCAAAAGCGAGCGATAAAACTTATAGGAGACAACGATATCGCGGGTTCATTAGACTCGCTTGAACATCGACGTACCGTGTCTTCTTTGTCCGTGTTTTATCGTTACTTTAACAAACAATGCTCAAGTGAGCTAGCCAACTGCCGCACTACACTAATATGGAATGCTCTTCCCAGCTCAATATTTCCAATAGATTACAATCCGCAGATGTTTAAGACCAATGTCCACAGGTACCTCCTCTCTCTCTCTCCCTCTATACCTTCGGCCCGTGCTGTGTCTTGACCCCGGACAATTAAGGGTATTAATAACCCCTTGATCGCGCGCAAATTATAAAAAAAAAATCTGGTCCAGTTTTCATTTGCCGTTGGGATCGAGTTAACTGCACTGGATATAGCAATAGACCAACAATAGCCTAAGTATGCGAGCTATTTCGTTGGCAGCCGAATAACCTAGCCTAATCTAAACACCTACTGTCAGAATAAGAAATTAAGTCACATACCGCGCTGGAAAAATGTCATCGTAGCGATACTCAAACAATAATGTAAGAAATGGTGTAGTATTTGGACAGTATATGGAGTGTTTCTCGTTTTTTCAACTCAGTGTATAAGAATGAAAGAGATATTGTGCATCAGAAATCTTGACTAAATGACAAGATTAAAAGACATGATCTTTCTCCAGAAGTCGTCAACAATTGCTTGTCCACATCAAAATACAGGTCATCTTCAAATACTAGCTCCGATTGAAAGTCTCACCTATTGCGCTAGAAGGCTTAATGAATAGTCATGTCTTCGATGTGATTTCTCAACAAAAAGATATCGATCAGGTGTCAGCATCTCAGTTGATATTCCTCATTTATGATCTTGTGCCATTGTGCCATTGAATGTAGGGATGTCCAATAATCGTACAGCTTGAAGACTAACTTAATTCGAAACCAATTATGAAATTGTCTAGAATGAATGAAGTCCGAATTTAAAAGGGATTACCAAAACAACTGTCCATATATCTTCAGAGGTTACTTCAATAACACAAAGTCTCATAACGCCGCAATTACAAGCGACATTTTAAACAAAATTTAATGGAAGTGATTGCTCGGTCGCCAATCGACATCCACAGTTTGGACTTTATCCGATCTACGCAGCCGGTAAATTAGTTTCCTCCATTAGACTATTAAAATTACTGCAGTAAATACAAATTACCCTCATTTGAGCGATAGCTTGCGGCCAGCAAAACAAAATTATTAAATCAGGAAACACTTATCGTTGGACATTCATAAAAATGATTTTGGATAAAAAATTGCTGACAGATTAGATTTGGAAGAGATTTACTGAGAGCCACAAAAAATAAAAGAACAGACGCTTTTCTGCAGCGGGTTGTCATTTGATGCCCCCTTTGGAGTCTTGCACTCATATCAAGTTTTAGACAGCTTTTGATACCTAAAGTACCTTATCAACGTACATCATGGAATTTTATCATTCACAAAAGCTACAGCAAGAATTTGCGAATTTTGTGCCCATTAATTTGTTCATAGCCTCTGCCTCTTCAACTAAAATGATTGCTTCGCATTCATATGCACAGTGTTTAAAGCACAAAGCAAGCAACCAATTGAAGAGCAACAGCAACACTTACAAATTTCTAAGTTGAACCACTCTGACAGTAATAACGAAATAAAACAATTAGTACCTGATTCCAGCAACAATACTTCAGAGTGTAATGAAATTAAAGAATGTTTGTATCCGAAAACTATTTCTATTTCTATTTTCAAACGCATTAACTTCTGTCCCTACTTAAAAAACAAAAACATTTTGCTTCACTTCCTTGTATTCCATAGGCAACAGTCAGTGCCGACTAATAATCGAACATACCCAGAAACCATCAAATCAACAAACAAACGTCAAAATTGTCAACACAATATTTCCGTAAATGTCAAATTGAATGGAAAAGAAATAAAATTCTAGTGAAAATTAGTGTGAAAAATGTCGTCAATGTCTCCTTCAGAGGTAAGTTTTCCCTAATTGTTACTTTTCCCCTAATTGTTTTTAACAAATTCATTAGTTTTTACGTGTTCTCACAAGTTTCCATATTATGAGATATTATTATCTGTTCCATTGTCTGACGTTGATATCGCCTGAAATCAACCAGTCGTTTGCAGGAAATATTTTTGTTTATTTTTGCAATTATCCCAATTGATACGATCCTTCTCAATTAATGTCTATTCTTAAACACAAGTTAGTAGTTTATTCGTGACAGATTTCGATTATGCAAATATTTAGTTGATTCAATTCATTCCAATCGGTTGGAAAGTTCGCGCAAAAGAGTTAACCAAGGACACTTAGCGGAATGACATGCGAAGAAGTTGTTCATTTTTGAGTCAAAATCAATTTGTGTGAGAGACCTGCAGATGGGGGCATTCTAATTCTACGTGTACAATTCCGCGTTCAGTCTATGGGCGACTTGAAATCAATTAGATTCTCCCCCTGCGGTTAGTTAAGAACGACGAGAACGAGTGTATATTCACAAAAACGGATGGCAACGAGACTAAATGCAAATTAAATTCGGTTAAGTGACTGAATTTATTTCTAGTGCAGCTGATGGGATGCTGATGTTGATGGTAGTCATTCTAGAAGTTAATTGTCATGCGGTGACTAAATGACCACCAGCGTATGTCGAACCGAATGGCTGCGATATCAATTGAATTCAATCGATTTGTGCAAAGAAATTGGAACCACTACTAGCACACCGCACAACCTTGCACCAAAGACGAGGTGGGTCGTGTGGTTGTTTTGTTGATTGGATCATTTTCAAAATGTTTTCTTTGCAGTTAGTCGTTGCTTATGCCTAGCTGATCCATGCGGAGCGGCTAAAGACATGCGGTCGACGGCATGAAATGGATCATGTGGCCGACGTGAACTCGTTATCTTTGAAGATGCGATCTTTGGAAATAATCTAGCACTTCTGAGATAAGTTCGGTTCTAATCTACAGACTGACAAAACACTATTCCTCTATTATTGTGGAAGTTTTGTTTACGATGGAGATTACGTGTGACATTGTCTATCGGAGAACGTCGTCATTTTTAAGCAGCTGACTGCCACTAGAGGTTAAAACGATGAGGGGAACTTGAGTTTACTCGAAGAGCTCATATAATATGGGTGACGATATTGTCTGAAACAAACATAGGCGTCACCGCAGAAATCTCTAGTGTTGTGCGTGCTATTGTAATCTCAGGAGAGGAAGGAACCTACGTTGTTTTGTGGCTGCAAAGGTCGAAGTTTGAGGAACTGTGACTAGACTTTAGACATATGTCCCCTGGGACTGAAGTGGAGCTGTAAAAGAAAATTGCTTAGATTGAAATTGCACTCATAGCGGAAGTGCGGACGCACCTAGACACACTACAATACAGAGGCAGTTTGGGAATTGTACAAAGATGCTGTGTCCATCGTTGAACGACAGACGAGACTTTATACAACGTCTTGTGACAATTTTGAATCAGTTGTTTATTAAGCATTTAACTCTAAGCACACTAAGCATATAATCTCTGAATTGTGTGGACTTGTATCAAGGTCTCAAATAATTGTTTTCAAGAGCAAGTCCTCGAGATAATGTCTTAGACAAACTCTTAGGCTGCCACCAGGGTCCAACATTTTGTGCTCCCTTAAGTTAGGTGCGTGGGTTGGGTCGTTGTAGACCCATCGTGCTAGCTTCTTTGCCGCTTCCTCAACCTTGTCCCCCTCAATGGGCCAACAGCCCTCGATGGATGACCAATGACTTTCAAAGATGGTTTAGAGATGGATCGAAGTCAGAAATTGGAGTAGGAGCAGGACAGTACGACCCAAATGTAACCAACACGTGCCACTTACTAAAGAATACACTATCTTCCAAGTTTAAATCTTCACCATAAATGAAGCAGCACATTGCATGAACATCAAACAACTACGAAAATATCGATTCTCTTAGACATTCAAGCCGTGCAAAAGGCCCTAAGCAGTTTCACAATAAGCTCCAGAGCAGTCTGGGAATGTCAGAAAATACACAACACACTGACAGAGAAGAACAGGTAGAAACTGATGTGGCACCCACGCCATAAAAATCATACAGGAAATAATAAGGCAGATATACTAGCAAGGAAAGAGACCGAAACCCCATACATTGAGCCTTTTGCTCTTCATGGATTCGGTAACATTGATGTACAACACATAAACAACTGAACAAGCAAATGCCACATCCAATTTTGAAACAACCAAGAGGGACTTACTCACTCCAAAAAATTCATGAGAGTTGATCTCAGAAGAACCAAGAAGGCTCTGAATCTACATAACCCTGACCTAAGAATTATATGTGTTGCACTTACAAACCACTTTCCTTGCACTTCCAGACCAGAAAACTGGAAACACTGTGGACAATCCCAGGAGGCCATGATACACCTACCAGTTGAGTGTCCAAATCTGCCACAGAGCACATACAAAACAACTAACAGAATCGTTTTCACAGGAACAGCAATTCGATTATCGGGAAATCCCTCCTAAACAGATCATAAACTTTCTCAAGATAGCGCTGAAGTCCTAGACATAGTAAGGAGGCACAATAGATCAAATATATTAGCAGTGCTAGGTGGTCCTATAGTCACTCCGCAATTCCTTCAACTCAATTCAAATTCTTCTTCCTTGTACCCAGTTCCATAATGTCGCACGTCCTGTCTGTTCATTGCCTGCATGAACCCGGTAGGAGAGAGTTTAGTGGCACCTCTGCTAGTTCGTTAAGGACATAGAGGAAATATTCTCGCAGAGGCTTGCACAGTGACAGAGGTACTGTTGATCCTCATCGCCACATTCTCTCCAGCTGTAGCCATGGTTAACTCTCATTTTTTTCATGGTACTCCAGTGTTCCGACTAGCATCCTTAGTAACGTTCTATCTCATACCAAGACTGTCGGTTTTTGCATTATTGGGCCATAACATCCAAGTGGTCATACATATGGTCAGATTATTGCACCGTTCCTCAGCTTTTTCTATCATCCCGTCATTCACATTCCTCTTGATGTCTGTCAGAGAAGGGCGAAAGCTTAAGATTGCCTGGGTTAGGTCGATTTCAACCCCTTTGCTAACAAGTTCATCTGGTGCCTCGTTGCCGGTTATGTCTCGACGTCACTGGACCCAGCAAGGAGTAATCGAGTGCTTCGTGCTGACAACCCTGCTTGGACTTGATCTCCGTTGCCAGAATTGCTTTCATGGCGGCTTGACTGTTAATACCGAAGGATGTTCAAATCACCCGGTGGTATCTCCAACATTGATAGCATTTTGACCGCATCTTTGACCGCCCGGATCTCCATTTGAAAACTCACTGTCGTATTCAAGGATTCTGATAGAGAGCAGAGCATGTTTAACTGTTCGGAGTAAAAGTCTTCACCTGTTTCTGTACTCATCTTTGAACCGTCTGTAGAGTAATGGATAGGCGGTTTTCATGGGCTCAAAAATGACATCGGTTTCGTTGTTGCTCCCTTCACCCTTTTGCCAACAAATGTCAAGATGTCAGTCAAATCTAACACATTTTTTTTCTTGTTAACGGTTTGATGGCGTAGTTTGTTGAGTGCCTTCCTGGTTATAGGGATCTCAGGTTCGAATCCCAATGAAAGCAAAAGTTAATATGCTCTTAATAGGTTTTCAAATCTGGTCCAGCCACCATTTGCGGTTTGGGCTATGACTGGAGTTGTGGATTAGTGGTAGTAGTCTGACTGTGTACACCAAACCAACAATGGCCTAAATGTGCTGGCAATTTCGCTGGTAGCCCAATGATCTATCCTAACGTCAAATTTTCTCTTTCACTAACCTTGTCGCAGATAATTTTAATTCTGCAATTCTTCTTGTCTCATCTTCTACTATTAACATCAGAATGCCTTGAAATTGGGTTCCTTAATGAGCTCCTCATATCCGAACTGCAATCCATTTCAAATTTCATGTTCAGATCTGTTTCGTCACTACTTTTGCTCCACCATTTCTGGTCCATCGAAATCTAACAAGTTCTCCCATAGATGTCACATTTCAAATGAGTTTAATAAGAAAATATGCTACTACATGGTACTCTCTGTTCATTCGAATTCAACGCCTAGATGCAAGCAACAATACTTGAGGCTACCATGAGCGCCAGTGGGCACCTTACATGTGCTCCTCTTATCGCAGGGCAGCACTGGTGATAGCTAGCAAACGGTAGAGGCAATTATAAACATGTTTTCTTACTTAAATACCATAAACTCAACTGCCACCGGTAAATGTTATTGTTCAGAGTTAATCTTTGATTTTGTGTGGCAAACTCACAGTTCCATCCAATATTAAGTCCTGATGATCGAAATAACCTCGAACTCACAAGCAGATGCTTCTAATGCATTTAATTGGCATATTTTAGTCTTGTACGTGTGCAGCGAATTTTTAACTTGCTTCGTGTCTTTTATAGGTTAATTCAGTGGCGATGACGAAGGAGAAGCCGAAATGTGTTCGAAATGAATAATTTATATGCCAGTCATTTTTGGCCTGCCACTTAATGGCTCGTGTGATGTGATTACTAAGAGCTGTCTAATGAGATTTGGAATTAAATGCCAAATGCACTAATAAGTCAGATGCGATATGGGTTGTAAAAGAAGCGACTGTGTGAATGAAAGTCGGGGGAATGAGTTTTACCACAACTTATATGTTAGAGAGTTGAGGTATTTAAATCTGAGGAAAGGTAAACTATCATATCCTCTATAGTCTTCACCAATGACTCAAGTTTTTTCTTCACTTCGATGTGTGATTTCATCCCCACAGCGTCTTAAGAAAACATTGCTTAGTTTTGCAATGTTAATTAATAGACTCAGGGGATTCCAATCTAAAAACAACAATGTGTTTTTAAGGTCAACATTGTTGAATTATTCTGGTAATGATGATAGGTATTTATAATTAACTAGCCGCTTTTACCTCACTTTTGCGCTTCAAGTAGCTGGGGCTCGGTCGAATATTTTTATTGCACTGAAGCCGGGTGTTTTTCGATACGCTACTGATAGTGTTGACTCTTTTATGGATACATTCTTATGGTATCAACTGACTCGGATCGAGTAAATAATTAGCGATAGTGAAAATTAATAATTTTAGAAAAGATTGCGCCGACAAACACAACTAAATCGACAAAAGTATGTCGCATGCAAATTCCGACGTCTTGATTCTAGACATGGGCTGAGTTGCGATTTTTAAATTGCAGCCATAACTGCGATTGCGATTTGCTAATCGCAGGGATTTATGTACTGCGATTTTACAAAAGAAGAATTATTGCTTCTTCTTCTTCTTTGGCTAGCGCTACAGCCCGGGGTGGACCTTGGCCTCAGCCAACATGCCTCTCCATCTGCCTTGTGCTAGTTGCTTCCAGCCACGCACGTTCAACTTATGTAGCTGCGTGCGCCACGGTAGGCTTGGTCTTCCTTTACCGCGTTGTCCCTCTGGGTTGAAGTGAAAAACTTTCCGGGCCCTTATAATTAATGTTCATTTGCTCTAAGTGACCTAGCCATCTGAGACGAGAGATTCGAACTCGTTTGACTTGGTCGATGTCGCTGTACAGCCCGAACAGCTCATCGCTCAGTCTCCTCCTCCAAACACCATCCGTACATACGGGACTGAAGATAATTCGGAGGACTTTTCTCTCGAAGCGGCCAAGAATATATGTCCATGCGCCATACAGCAGGACTGGGACTATCAGAGTCTTAAATAGAAATAGCTTGGTTCTTCGAGAAATGGATTTATTCCTCAGTGGCATACCGAGTGCGAGAACGCAACGGTTCCGTGATCCTCCGTTGCACTACTTGCTTCTTGTGGATCGTTTAAAAACAACATTTTTTTTTTCAATTCGATCGGAGATTTACTTGGTCCATCAACAGCTCGTGCAATCATGTCAAAAGGCAATTTGTAGTTCATTTAACAAAAATTCTGCTTTTCGACGATATAACCAACCAACGTATTTTTCGTCAAATTGTCAGTCAAGATTACACTCACTTGGTGGCCTTACGTCTTAATCAAACGAGTTGAATTGCTTTTTCTGTGATAGAACCAATCATAGTGTGTTGTAGTTGGCGTATAATCGCTCCGTTTACATGATCTTTGTTCATTTTGAGAGTATAAGGCAAGTAATCCACAATAAAGTTCAATTTTCACATGTGCGCCGATTCGGAACTTTCCACAGCATTTCGGAAAAGGAACTGAAAGCCTACTGCTGAACAGAACCAAGAAAACAGCCGTGGATTACATGTCTTATGCCCAATTTCACGGTGAATGTTTGAATGGCACTTGATTGTGGCCGTATCTGCAGATTCTGGGATAGATGTTAATGTGGACCAATCAGAAGTTATGGTTGTTTTCAGAACTCCTATTCAATGCACTTCGGAAGTAAGTGATGCCCCTTGAAGCAGGTGTAGAAGAAGGACATATGTCGGAGTCAATTTCAAATTGCTTTAAATTTGGTAGACCTGTAATGAGGAAGCCTGAGCTTTGTGTCAAAGCCCCCGGCATCTGTTCCAACACTCATATAGGTTCACAAAATTTGAGTAATGACCGAGTGAATAAAATTGCGAATACAAGCTACTGAGATAAAATTTCTTCGTGCTGTTGTTGGAATTACTCGCGAGGTCGGCTGAGAAATACGCCAGTACGCACCTGCTTCTCCGAACGGAGAGGGTTATGCTTCGATCGTTTGAGCACCGTGTCCCCATCATCACGATTTCCACGGCGTGCCTTAAACGCAATTCCATTAGGAAGGCGACCGCTTGGCTGACACAGGAATAGGTGGCCGGACCAAGTTAAAAAACACGACTGGTTGCGCCCGAGTATAACTGATGAGCTAGAGTCGACGGCGGAAGATCGAGTGGCCTGGAGATGAATATAGTACGTACTTTACAAACGTGCCCCATACGGGTCACTGGATGATGATGGTGTTTGAAAGTTCTACACGATCAGTTTCACAGCGTAATCTGCACTGATTTAAACGAAGACCTCTTTAGTACAGAGAATATCAAGCAGCAATCGAATCTCTGCGAGCTATCACTTAGTACTCCCAGACATCCCTATCTCTTAACGAGGGTCAAGTATTTTAGATTAACATCAAACTTATGTCAGTGCTGAGACACCCGACACAGTGACATTTCAGAAAACTTTGAACCAAACAACTTTCTAGAAAGGTCATTAGTTCCGTACACTCTCCAGATGGAGATCTTAACCCCACGCCCATGGCTACTTCAAGGAATCTAGTAAAGCTTGAAACCCTTAAATCGTACGTGGTATATGGCCACTGTGTGCCTCACTATAAAACAGCTATGATCTTGAATGTGAACAGACATAAACTCAGAGCCATTATCGGTGACATAACCGGCGATTGTGCCCTTGGAACACAAGTGACCAGACTAGGCCTTCCCTACAACGACTTTTGCAGTAACACATCTTCTGTGCATTTTTAGTGCTCTGTCCTCTCGTAGAAAATGCTTACGATTTTAAGAACCTTACTTGACAGGGCATAATTTCTTTTCATATTCAAGATTAAGCATATAAGATGACAGCTGTCAAATTGGACATTTGATGTTGACACTGCCTATGAATCGTGTCAGAGATGGAAACAAAGTCGAAGGCTATCTCTCGTTTATCTTGGAATCGAATCGATTAAAGGTTGCATTTCAAGAAATCAAGAGCAGTTGGAAACATATTTCCACATTTAATTCAAACAACTCTGCCTGGTTAATTCCCTTTGATTAGAGCGATTTTGGGTACCCAACTGCCAAGTGGCCAAGATTTCTTACACCACAAGCAACAAAATGCAGCATATTTGCTTTGCTGAAAAAGCGAAAACCAAAGACAACAAATCAAGTTTGTTTGAAGCTTGTGAGGAAGAGATTTTGCAAGAGCAAACACAACCAGAATGTGGGCCTGAAATGTTTCATATCTGGTTTCTTAAAAATGTGGAAAATGTACACACCTCGTAAATGAGCACCAGAAACCGCTCCACCAACGTAAGATTATTAGATTAAATCTCAGAGAAGATCCCTGAATCAGAGCAGAAGAAGAGGAAAGCTCTGATGCAACAGCTCTGCGGAGTTTCTTTGTTCTCGCATAAACCAGAAGTTATCCCTTGTCTTCAACGCGTACATCGTTTGCTTAATGACTTGCATAAGGTTGTTTACTTGCTGAATCACTAACAAACCGACTACGGAGCACCATCTGTTCCTAAACTTACGGTCGCTTATCGACCAACGATACGCCATCATGCTCAATCGGCTCTCGAGAGCATGTTTGCCCTGCATGAGTATTTTGTGTGGTTAAAGAAGCAAGATAACCGAGTCAAGAGTCTGCATGGAATTCTCACAGGCTGGATAAAATAAATTCCCTGTGATCGCCGCTTGTTTACACAGAAACGGCAAATGACTCATCCGTGTGAACGCATAAATCTTTTAATCATTGCTCGTGGCGAAGGCTTAACTAGAGAATTTCTCACCACTTAATTGCGTTGTAAGTGAAAACGGCACTGGAGGATGGAAATTCATCTACAACTCGGATCCGATCAAGCGTTTACCATAAAACACGAAATGTGTTAATTTTTATTTCCTCTCTTATCTCAGATCTCCCGAAGTACCTCTCTAATTGCTGTGGCCGGTTATTCCAGTCGGCCAGGACGTTATCAAAGGACAGTAAATGTCTAATCTTTTCCCTCGTTAAACAGGTGCTTATCGCACATTTCTCCTATCAATGTCCTCACACAATAAAGCATTTTGGTCATTTGCCGTAAACCTTTCCCATCAAGAAACGGCCGCCAGTCTAGACCTCAATACATTCGACGTCTGTGACAGATGGATTCCGACGGCTTAATGGCCATTTGACTGGCGGTAAAATTTGCCATAATCGTTGAATATAAAATCCATTCCGTCGTACTGCCTCCTCAACCTGCCTCCTTTCGTCGACGTGAACGGCACTAATATTTAATGCTCTTGTCGATGGTAGTTGTGCACCGGGCTAATGCGTCAGCTGGTGTACACACGGTCTCGGCATTCGAATGGAAACAGAAATCGTTTAACTCGGTGGCACAGTTGCTTATGGAGTCATTGACATTCATTTTGGCTGGTCGCGATTAAGATTGATATCAAGAGACAAGTTCTACAGTCTTGACGGAGAGTTATTTGCCACTAGACAGATGATGCTGTTGGTTTTATCTTTTCAACATCAACTGTGCGAAGAGGAGACAATTGTCTGTTGGAAGGGGCGAATTTTTGTGGCTGTAATGGCTACGAGGTTAAGTGCAACGACTTCTATCATAAATAAACCAAGACATTGCTCAATTTCAATTACGGACAAGCCTACTGTTATTTTCGAGGGACCGTTCCTCTAAGAAAGGTCGAGGATATTAAGGAACGAGTCCGACCGTCTGTGCTATTAAAAAAGGTGCTAAGAAGAAAATGGTTGAAAAATTAAAAGTTAAAAACATTTAGAAGACCAGCGTTGTAAAGGCAAAACCCAAAGCCAAATCTGCAACAGCATCTCATCAAAAGGCAAAGAAGTACATTTCTTAAGGTATAAATAAAATATCTAGAGAAATACAAAATAAATGAAACAGACATGTGTATGACCAGCCCATCCTTAAGTCCCGTCTGACCGTCCATTTGCCTATTCCAGTGATGACAGCCTTTTACCCTTTTTAGCCTTGCCTTATACTAATAAAATCTTACATACTACTCTACATACTGTGTACTAGCTGCAACCAATCATCTCAGGAAGCTTGAACAGTGGTGCTTCAGGCGCCCTCAAGGACTTTGCGAATGGTCGATGACTGGGCTCTTTGGTAACACTCCTTCCAGTGACACATTTTCGAAACAAGAATCTTTGAGAGTTATAAGAACCCACCCAACTAAACTGATAACACAAACCCACCCATCACTCCACGAACACTGCAGTGGTTTCAGACCAATTTTCAGCGATTCGCGAGGCCATGTCGTAATATCACAATGTTTAAATCACTGCGATCAGTCGCCCTTGACTTGAAACGGACATCAAACTTGCCCGTTGATCTTGCTGTGATACCAGCGTAGTTGAATTTTTGACTGTGGTATACGGCAAACAATATTAAGACTAAAGTCTAATAAAACTGTCAGTGCGGATGGGCTGTCCGTTGAAAGACTTAGTTGACTGAGTGGTAGGTCGTAGGCACATGTGTCAAATACAGTCCGAGGAAAGTATGCCTGAAAAGTATTGCTTTTCCAATTCACCAGAAAGATTCACAAGAGATAAAATACAAATTTAAAATCGTCTTCTTTGTCAAGGATTTGCCCTACACCCTCTCTAGCGACAGCCAGGTAGAATCGAAAGCATCATTAAGAGATACTTGGTTGCACACGCACATATGATCGAGCAGAAGGGGTGGGTCACAAACAGGGATAAGTCCCCCTAGCATCGCCTACAAGGTATTTTCTGCTTCTTTGTGTACCCGCATGAATCCATTCATTAGCAATCGCTGGTCAATATCAGTATAACTTTAGGCCAGGAAAGTCCATCATCAACACACTGCGGCAGATCCCTAAAAGACCCAGGAAGTGCAAATCGACTAGTTGATTTCAAGGCTGTATATTAAAGAACTGTACGATGTCTTGTGTCTTGTTTTGACAAACTTGTTAGTTTGTGCAGGTTGACCATAGAGAATTCTCGCTGCACCATTAAGGTCGGTGACGAACACACCGCGTGCTTCAATTGCAAAGAAGGCGACGCGCTGTCACACAAAACCACTAGATGCACTATCTTTCAGAAGTCCCTACAAGTGATAGCATACGCCGATGACATTGACGTGATTGACTGCTATCTCTAGTGCTGTGGCGTTAACTTTATTTGGAAAAGAAACCCACTTCCCAAGTGGAAAAAGACCTTAAACAACTGGAAAAGCTAGCCAGGACAGCTAGGACCCACCTCAGACTGTAGTGCTGTACAAAGAAGATGGTGCCAGCGTACAAAAACGTTTCAGAAAACTGAAAGGGACGATGCAAGGTTAGGACGAATTTTAATAATAATAATAATAATATGGATGGTGCTAAGCTGCTCAACAACCACTCCTGTTGTGCGCGCTATTGTTCTCTCTCGAGTAAAAGGGACCTACAGTACAGAAAGAGGTGGGGCCGCGAAAATTATTTCTGTCGCTCAGAGCAGGAATCGAACTTACGATGTCGAGGTTGGGGTCGACGCACATATCCACAACGCCACGGGACACCTTGTTTGAAACGGAATAAAATTGAAATGAGGCATAACTTTTAAGACCTATCTTCGGCTCCAGCTTCCTTGATGGCTCACACATCATTTCGTTTACGTGAGCTTGGTCTTCGACGCTTTCTTTTTACTGATTGTAGAATTTGTAGTTTTGTCTTCTTCCTTTTTAAAAAAGTCTTCTCCACAATGTGATCTTGTAGCACGTCTGGGGGGCAATCTTTTGGTAGAGTACAGAGACGCGTCTGTCACATGGAACACATTTCTTTGCTTCTGGAATCTTATCGTACTTGTTATCGGTGTCAAGGGCTTTGAAATTCGTACCACTCTTTCTCTGACCCCACAGATAACACAACCTCAGAGTTTCTCGTCGAGCCCCTATTAACCAAATAAACAAAATCGTTTTCAAGTCAGCCCTCTTCACCTGCTGTCTCTAGGCATTTGAATGACATGCCCACCCGCCAACGTGTCTCTCAGTCTCCGTCTCAACACGAAAATTCTCCTCGTTGAACACGCTTGGAATTCAGGATGACTAATAAATTCCCTATCATCTTCCTATTCCATCGTCCCGTCACGCCACAGTACACAAAGTACACTCGCATTCCTCTCCGGTTAACGCCTGCATTCACAACCCACATAGATTGGTACATGTCAGAAAGTTTGGTAACCTTGACGTTCCGCATTCGGCATTCGGTTGACCGGTTTCGCGTAGATGTACATTTTATGTTCTTATTTATCGCGTGACTCCCATGCAGGTCGATACTCAAGCGTCACTCGCCGAACCCAGAATCGAGTCTGCTCCCTTAGAGGCGCTGGCGAGCATGGCTGGTGTTTGCATTTTCATAACCGGATTACATTATGCAATTGAGTGCAAATACGATTATACATGCACTGCATGACTGCACCATCGGTCAAGAATTATCGAGATTCAATTGAATTTAATTTATTTGTGGCCACAGCGTGGCCCACAGCCGCCGCTGGCCTGTGCAAAGTTTCCGCATCTATTTGCACTTGTGTTAGATAAATGCAATAATTGATTGTGCATTACTCACGGTGGTGGACAGCTGCGGTGTGGGTCCAGCTGGTGGATGCACTGTGGAGCAAGCGAGTCTTTTAGATCGGTGGGATTAATGTTGCTCGAAATAGATGTGGAAAAGCTTTCGTGGGCTTGATTTATTCTTGGACGGGATTGGAGTAGGTATGTGACAAGTGAAAAGTTGACGTTGGAAGTTGTGTGGTTCGTGATTATTGACGTTTGAACAGAAATGAACTTCACGAAAGAACATTTGCTTTGGAATTTGTCGTGACAAGCGTCGGGCGAGAGTTTATTTATTTAATAGAATGCACGAAATGACATTTAGGCTTTGAAGGCTTTCTGTGCCTTTTCCCTGACGATAAACGAATGCCAAGGCTTAGCGCCCAGCAACCGAGCAGCTATTGTTCTCTCACCTGTGGAAGGCATCTGCACGGCCAAGTTTTTTGTGAAGATTTTTTCTAGAAAGATATACTCTTTGCATATTGCCCGTGAACATTATTTTGGTCATACCAGGAATCGAACCTAGGTTCAAGTGCGTATAAGTCCACAGGTAGTCCACCACCAAGTAGGTATTCCTCTAAATTCTTTTTACTATCTTCACTCTGCTGAGTTGTCCCTCACTGGCTCGTGTTCGAGTGTTAATCTGGCCGACGCAGGAAGATATGATAACGCACACATTCATGAAGCGTAATCCCACATGTTGCTACAGCCCTCTCCCATTACCAACAATACAAAGCACGGGCCAAATTATTGCCGTTCTTAGATTTGAGAAATGACAGGGAAGTAGGAACAACGTAAGAACGCTTATCCTTATTTTCGGGCAAATTTTGTACCTCTTTTGCATGACTTGGCGATGCCGCCCAAACTATTTGAGCAAAAGGTACCGACACGCCAGTGTTTCCTGATCGTGTCTTGGCGGTGGTTTTATTTTGTTTTAACTAGCACCAAGATCTTAACTAGGTTTACTTGACACTGGTCTGGACCAAGAATCCTATCCGCTTGCCTTAACGATGCAGAATGGGACACTCACCTTGCGACACACAGTTTGAAAAACCAAATCAAAGGATCGACATCATTGAGCTTTCGTTTGCTCGACCAGCTTAGTAAGAGTATTGGTTCCGGACTTTACAAAAGTTGGCTTCTTCTCGTGGTAGAACTCCTTGCCCTTAAGCTTGCCTTCTTCTTCAAACTTTGATGAGAATAGCGAACGGCTTTGTGTCTTTCAACGAAATGGTCTAAAATGAAGAATGTGCTGTCTTTTTCTTCACATTTTTTGTATCAACTGTTTAAAGTCTTGCCAAAAATGATTCAAATGATTGCATAAGGTGTAGGAGTTGATGGGAATTTGGACCTGCATTTCCTTAACCTCTTGAACATCTCGACATGGTTTGTTTTGTCCAGTATCTGAATGAATTGGCACCTCCACCTCCAGACGTGCTTGGGGCATTTCACGAAACGTTATAAATCAGGATTGGGTTGTGCTCTTTGGCCAAAGTTCTTTGGCCCTTGGTTTTCGAAGAGCTGCCTTCTTAACAGCTATTGGAGCTTCATTTTCTTGTCACTGAGTTCTTTTCCGGTCTTTGCGTTGGATTCTCTAGACGGTCCGAAAAATAACACAAAATAAGGATTATTTTAAGAATTCAGTCTGCTAATCCAACGCGAGGTGGATCCAATGGTTTAAGAAACGTCCCAACGCCAATGCTTATTTCGTTGAAAGACCCAAAAACTCTTTGATGAAACTATTTCCGCACTCTTTAAATGGAAATTCCACCAAATGACCACGTCCTATTAAGTCAATTTATACTTCTGCCGAAGTCAAGGGAGTTGAATCTTACTTACTTATCAGACAGGCAACCCATGAAAAGTCCAAGCCTGAGCAGTTGCTGCCTTTCATCTTGTGCACACTTCTTCCAGTCATTAATGCCAAGCTGTGTTACATCCGCAATGACTTGGTCTCTATACTGGTGGGTCGGTACTCGTCTCCTTCTCGAACCAGGAGGCTTGGATTCGAAGACCTTCTTTGCTGTAGCGTTGTTGTCCATTCGCTCGATGTGGCCGAGCCAGTGTGGTCGACGGATTTTTGCCTTTCGGACTACAACCACATCCTTTTACAGATCGTAGAGTTCGTGGTTGTTTTTAACCCTCCATTCGCCTATCCGACGCACAATTTTTCTTTCGAAGGCACCAAGAATCAGCAACGAGTGTTGTGCGAGCTATTCAGGGGCGCCACTAGGAGGCTGCATGTCAACCCGATCCATGCATCGATAAGGATTGTTGCTGGCATCCCGCCAAGTTGAGAGCGATCAGCAAAGTTTCCCTATGAGCGTAGACCCTGCCGGAATCTCTTGTCTGCAAAAAAACGTTGATTTCGCAAAATTGAAGGAAACTTAACGAAACAGAGCACAGTGATAATTTTGGCCACAATATAAAATTTCTACCATTATACCTTTTTTCCTAAACTGAAGTCGCTTTACGCCCTTTATTAAGCTCGTCAAATGTCACTTGGAACTGAAAGTCGCAGGAATCGCTTTGCCGGAACGGAATACGTCCTTCAGTCTGCTAACGACATCCCGTTGATAGTGGATGCCCTGCCGTGTGTTGGCCTACGTTTTAAGACAAGTGCATTCAATAATTAAAGGGAGTTTATTTGACAAGCCAACGCAGACAAGCATGTAAATAAAATAAAAAGTAATGTAACAACTTCCACGTTGGAATGTTTTCTTCCTACTACAAGCGTGCACTCCTAACAGCTCCGTTCATACCTTCTCGCTTGACAGACCTCTCGTGGCGTGTGTACTGAGGATGTATGGTGATGGCGGCGTTAAGCTGACACGTATTACCTGGAATTAACTATCTATCAGCTTCTTTGATCGATATCTCATAAAGATAGAACTTCTTGTAATGAGATTCATAATCCTCACAAGACGACACTGTGTCTCGAAGACCCTAATTGCTGCCAACGGGGAAGCACCCACTTTACCCAAGAAACTCCGAAAAGTCTCACAACATCGATAAGAAGCCAATTCGTCGTAAACTCCGGCTTCAGCCTCTCATTTCCATCGGTCAATTGATTTCCGAAACCTCATTTATTCCTCCGCTCTATATGCAAATTCCATCAAGCCAAAGGAGACACCAGCATCTCTGTGAGTGCCGAAGCAAGGCCATTTGAAGCAATAACCGACAGACACAACAATCAAGACAGCGAGCGACACACAGGAACTTTCCAAATTTGTGTTTCGTAATCCATCCATCTCATTAATCATAATTCAAATCATGCATAGAATGAGTCAGGCGCTGGCGCTGCTCTTCATATTTGGTAACTTTTTAAATTTTCGAAGACACACTCTGGCGATGCGTATGATTCACCCGGCAACAGAGCCGGCAGATAATTTGAGGAAGTTATTGGTCATAAACGTGTTATTTCTATCTTACTCATCTGTTTATGGGTATCGGCGTATTTTTGAAGGAAACAAAAACAATACCGCACGAGTCAAACATTAATTTTCCCTTCGATGGAATCCACAATTGGCAGGCGCCCGTAATGGTCTGGTCTCCCTCTGGGAATTGTGTTATTTTTCTTTATCGAATCTAGAAGTTGGGGTTTATGTTGTCATCTTTTCATTGACATCTCTCGAGGAGCTCATTTTCGAGAAGGGGAATTTAATCAAAAATTCGGAATGAGACCAATTGGGTGGGAAGTTTAAGGCCTTAAAGATTTGAGCAAGATGAATTTTGTAATATGAGAAGGGAAGAAATTATTGCCATTTGACACACTTTAATTAAAAGCACCATTAAAAATTAGCTGACATTCAACGTCTTGAACTGTCAAACTAACTCGGTCCATTCTACTTTAACAGTCGTATTAATAATCACCGAATAGCGATAAGTTCGCACTACAAGGTGTGTTAACTCGTAATTAAATTAAACGTATAACAGCTAAACTCACATGTTATAATGAGCGGATAACTTAACACATTGAATTTGGCGGATAAAGATCGGATAACTATTTATTACGGAGTTGGTTGTCAAAATTTTAATCAAATCTAAAAGCAACATGGCGGTGCTCCTCACCCATAAGAAGCGTGCGTCAAAATGAAGTAGTAAGCGTGACTTGAGAGCGAATTTAAAGGCCTTAGCTTGATCTCCTTCCTAAATTATTTCTGATCAGCTGGTGGAATACGCCAAATGTACTAGAATGTTTAGTACAACTCGGCGAAGGGTTGCCGTTCAGTTGGTTATAAAGAGTGGACAGTTAAGATGAAGATAAAACAAGATTTTTAATAACATAAGTTAGAGAACGGATAAGTTCACTATCCGTGTGTAAGCTAAAACGTAGGTTAAAGAGCGAATAGCGTTTTTCTTAAGAGAATAGCGCACGACTTTATGTTTTGAAACGAAATGGTCTAAAACGAAGAAAGCGCTATCTTCTGTTCACATTTTTTGTATCAACTGTTTAAAGTTTATTCAAATGTCTGTATACAGCGTAGGAATATATGGATTGTCACTCATCGGTCTGCAGGCAATTTTTTGCACCGTGGAAAGATTAGAGAGTGTATACACTCTATTCAATGATAAGCCACTAACCAGATAGATATGAAATGAAGAAAATTGTGGCCAGAAGCTGCCAGAATTGAAGAAGACACAGAGTTGTCGTTGCGGCGCCTTTCGTCTGAATTGGGAATGGACTTTCTACTTCTTCTTTGGCTGACGCTACAGACGTCAGCTGGGGACCTGGGCCTCTACAGCTAGTTCGGTCTTGGGGTAGGTTCCACAAGTTTCCTCATAAATGTGCCTTTCCAGTAGGCACACCATCGGAGACGAGGTCTGTCTCTACCACGTTGTCGCTCGGGTTTGGACTCGAAGACTTTCCCAGCCAGAGCGTTCGTGTCCATTCTCTCCACATGATCCATCAGTATGACTATGTCCATGTCGTTTTACGAGCACGAACTGAATGGAAAGTCAACACGGCTTAGTTTGTTTCTGAATTTCATCCAGATAAGACTGTGCTGCCGGACAAATTTTAGCCGGTCTTTGGTGACACGAAGCAAAAAATCATTCCGAACGAGCGATGTGAACAAGCATCTTGACAATTTGGAGCTTTTCATGACATGGCTGTTTCGTCAGACCTTATTCGAGGATGGAGAAACCTAATTGACTATATATGGCAGGAGCTTGTTTCATCAAGACGTTGCTACATGCCATGCATTTTGGCCAGAGGGTGTGTTCGGCAGTTTCTTTGTCCTTGTTACACTTTCGGCAGGTATCACCTGGTGTGTGGTCCATTGTTTTCAGATGTTTGTTTAGTTGGCAGTGTTCAGTAAGGAAACCTGTTATTATGAGAGGAGTTGTTTCGTTCTGTTAAGAGAAATAGTTGGTAGAAACTTTTTGGCCCGCCTGTTACCTTCAGTGTGTGCTCAGTAATGGTTGACCATGTCCCTGAGCCAATTATTTAACTAGCTCTTTGCGGTGGTGATGTGTATGCCGCAGAATGGTTGTGGGATGATAAATGGGGATGTAGGCCTGCTCTTTTCGTTCAATGTATGAGTGCTGTGATCTGGTATCCAAATGAGGTGGACTCTGTCTGTTTTGGCCACCTGGTGTAGCAGTTGTATTGGGTCGCATACTTGTTTAGAGGTGACTTTTTAGCTTTTGATTGCTATATGTGCTTGTTAGTCAAAATGTATACAAGATCACGCCTTTATTGACATAAGTTACGTAAATCGAGAAGAGAGACGTTGAAATTGTTATTTGTATACATACAAGCTGCAGAGGGGAAGATTCATTCATTCATATTAGTCTAACTATGATTATGCCTCGCAAGTAAGTGTCAGCCAATTTTGTTCGGAAATGGCCCTCATTTTCTTGAAATTGTATGGAAATGAATATCCGCTCATCTCGTGCTACGTCGGTAAATTCATGGCGGATTTCCCAAAACCGTTATCTTGTACACATCATTCTTGCCTGTTGACATCTCTGTCTATATTTTCTCTGAGGCAGTGTTCAATTGCAAATATCTCTCCTTGAAATACGGAGTAAGTGTCCATGCTTCGTATACTCCAGCTCCAACGCTCACTTGTTTTGGAGCCATCTCTGTACCAGATGATGGACTCATCCACCATACAAAATAATTGATTCGAGACGAATATTCAAGTCTGAGGGGTTCAGTTTTCATGCAATTTGATCATGTTTCCAAGCCTTCCAGCCTTGCAGAAACAGATTAAAATCGTTTTAAGGAATTGCCTGAATTAACAGACTCCTTCCAATCGTTCTAAGGAATTGCCTGAAGTGGGTAATACTCAGGTAATACTCAGATGGGTATGAGGAGACTGTTAATACAGGCAATTCCATTCATTGACTCTGATTTACTAACTTTTCTTTAAACGGCGGACAGCTGTATAAAATTGTTCACCTGTCTGCGGGTGCAGTAAAAGCTATCCAGAGATTGCCCTGAAGTGGTTGTATATCAACTTGACCGTTGGCTGACACAATTAGAGAATGACTTAAGATTACTTGTGAAATTGGAGGCAGCAGAAGTTCGTGCCAGTTGGAGGCGCTTATTGGTTGAGCCCTACGTCCAACCCAAACAGTTCTCTAAGAGTAACTACTGAATTAGGAATCGACTTTAGAACACATACCTCCGAACCCAATTCTGACCAAAAGAAACGATTGGCGAACCAGAGAGCAGCTTCTTCTTCTTTGATTGGCGCTACAGTCTGTGGTGGACCTGGGCCTCAACCAGCACGATCTCTCGCCAGCTGCCTCCACCTGCGCACACCAAGTTGGTTGAGATCCTTTTACACCAGTGTGCGCCATCTTGTCCGAGGACGTCCTCTGTTGCGCTGTCCCAATGGCTCGTCATCGAAGACAGAGTACACATCGGAAAAAAGAAGAACATTTCCGCTAATTTTTCAGAACAAATTGCATTAAATTGTGTGTACAATCGTTATTTACTCGTTATATAACGTTCGTGTATACAATTCTTCAAAGCTTTCATTACTCACTGAGTTGTTAATCTTCCAATGATCGCATGCCTAAACCCTGGCGTGTAACAAAACAAAGCAACTTCAGGCGTTCACTTCCAAGGCTTTCAAATCAAACACATCCTTGTTTATGAGTTCGCCCTCAACTTTGTCCGCCATCCATGTGAGCACTTGTAGGTTTTTAGTGCTCTGACCTAATTTTCATAAACGCCGTTTCGTGGATTCCCGCAATTCAGTGCGTGTTTTAGTTTTCTCACGATAAACAAAAAAAAATCGATTTGCATTTGATTTGAAATCATTTCTGTAGGTAGTGCAGATAAGGACAGACATCAATTGATTAGGAGTCGAGTGAGCTTCTGTAGAACTTTGCCTGATGCACCGAATGTACTCGCAACAGAAAGTTGTGAACAAGCCGAGCCCCTTTGCAGACAGTGGCTTCTTCTGAAGAAAATGAAGGACAATGTTACAAATTGCCTCAAACTTTTTTTTTGCAACACAATTTATTGCGATTTTTCTAAGGAGCGTACGTACATAAAATAACCAGCTTGGGGTGTGGACTCGTTTTCAGAATGTTCCACGCCCAACTGAACATTAGTGAATGTGTACTTTTGCAGCTGGTTGTTGAACCAAGAACCCCTCCCTTAAGGTGGAGTATGGCACTGTAAATGCAACGGGCTGAATGTGCTCCGATTGCCAATGTTATGAATACAGTAGGGAACCCATATGCATTCATATTCAAAGGAAATGTGTGCTTCTGTAGGAATAAATGCAAACTTATTTTCGTCCAAATTGTGCGGACTAAGGAAAGTCTATTATAATGGAAATTCGCACTGCACTAATTTGGAATGGTGTATCATCGTTGTATTACGAACAGTGATTTATTTATATCCACAATATTTGGTGTGTCATTTTCACTGTTCTGCACAGTGGCCCAATGAAGTGTGCACACACCATCGCTTTTTTGTGTTTTCTAATTCTCGAAACCGATTGATGCCCATGCCTTTCCCTGGAGTGTAAAAGAAAAAAGTCTTCCCAGTGTTAGGTAGAGCCTTCCATTGTTCATTACCAATTTTCTTCACGAAGTATGTTGTAAAGGATGTTTTAGAATCAACGTTTGGTTTTGTTTCGTTCATTGAATTTCTCAATCGATTGAACTACACCTGTATTGCCCGCTTCGTGAGCGGAACGACTGGCGCCCGTGTACTTTGTCGCGTCCTTTTAGACCGGCCTTCGCATATCGTTTCGACACACGATCGTAGATCTTTGTCGTACCACTTACTGTCGCTTAATATTTTGTTCTAAGTGATTTTTCTTCTCTTATTTCTCCATTATTTTATTGCTAATTGAATCTTAAATAAGATATGTTAAGTTATGTATGGAATATCACATCAGGCAAATGGCATCGACGGTTTTGCTGGCACTTAGGTACTTTTGTTCATTCTTGCTTTATTTTTAATCATTCATCATTTACTTACATGTTAGACTAAAAAGGTTTAAAACCAGCTAAACTAACCTACTGACCATATACGAGTACTCCCAGCTTATACGAAATAAATTTAATGATGCCTTTCGGCTTAAGTAACATCTTTTTATTCATCCTTTGGACACTCTTATTTTGTTTTCTTGTTTGGCCAAGAAAACTGTCTAGAAACATCTACGCACTCCTTGCATGACCATTCTGCATAAATACGTTGATTCCTCTGGATCGATGTGGTCTTGTATACATCGAACTTGGTAATCAAGTAACCCCATAGATCAAATTCTAATGTTGTTCAACCACACTATGTAGTAGGGCTTTCTGATCACTCAAGTCAGAGTCAGAGTACACGACTACGAAATGCCTCCTGCAGTAATTGAATTATTTCGTCGGCTATATGATGATGCAAGTCAGTTCAGCTGTTGGAATACGCGGATGACATCGACATTGTCGCGCGGTCCCAACGTGCCATCGTGGAAGCTTTCACGGCAATGTAGGAAAAGGCGAAACGAGCTGGTCTAAAGGACAACGAGGACGAGACAAAATATTTGCTGTCGAGCAAAAAACGATCCGCCGCACACCACCTAGGCCAAAACGTTACAATCGACAGCTACAATTTCGAGGTAGTAAAGGAGTTGGCCTACCTCGGGGCAAATGTTAACTCCACGAATGACATCGTAGTGGAGATCCGACGTAGAATCGTCCTTGGCAACCGATGCTACTTCGGTCTGTCAAAACAACTGGGCTCGAAACTCCTGACTCGAAGGACCAAAGTCATGCTCTACGAAACCCTTATCCTGCCAGTTCTACTTTATGGAGCCGAAAGCTGGACATTAAGTAAGGCTGCAGAGCTGATTCTTGGTGCCTTCGAAAGAAAAATTCTACGTCGGATATATGGTCCCGTATGCGAGGAAGGCGAATGGAGGAGAAGACACAACCGCGAACTCTACGAGCTGTACAAGGATGTGGATGTAGTCTGGAAGGCAATAATCCGTCGACTAAACTGGCTCGCCCACATCGAGCCAATGGACAACAACGCTCCAGCAAAGAGGGTCTTCGAATCCGAGCCTCCTGGTTCGAGAAGGAGAGAACAACTGCCCGCACAACACGAGTGGTTGCTGTAGAAACTAGGTCCTGGTCCACCTTAAGGCTGTTACTTATCCCCACATTATTGTTTTCTTTCACAGATTCAGTGTCCAGTGTCCTGAAATAGGATCATAAGAATCAACATACAGTCAAACTTCGATAATTTGAACGAGAATGGTTGCCAACAGCGTGTAATGTGATATGTAATTTTTTTTTCGAAAACCCTAATTCGAACTTCTATAACTCGAATAATTCGACAAGGCCGCAAGTGGTGGTTGGAGTTATCGAAGTTTGACTGTATCTCTGAATCATGGTTGAATCATAGAGTTCTGGACTTTTCCCACTTGTATTGTGCAAAGGGAAGCGATAAAATTGCATTATGTCACTGCAATTATCGCCCTTATGGAAGCAGAACAAGGTCATGTGCTGTGCACAAAGGAACTCACACTGCATGCAATGAGACTGATAGCGAAAAAGGGAGACCATGCACTGGTGTCCTACATCAGCAAAGATATCAAGTTTGGTATTGACTGAGCTGTCCATCCATACTTAAATCATTTCGACATCGAATCATGTCTACAAGAATATTGTGTTTTAATTTTTTTAAATTCACCCCATGCAAGGTCTATTTGAAGGAAAGAAAGGTTGAGGCCTTGAACCCCTGCTTTTTGCAACGTCGCACAACATGTGGTTGCTGGGCGAGATTCACGAAGCAAATAATTCATCACCTTTGCATCGCATTGTAAAACGATCTCTTTCTCTGGGACTGTTCAGTGGTAGCTGATCGTATACACCAAGACCCTCAGCTGTCTGAATATACTTCGACACGCTATGAGCCACTGGTATTGTCACCAACAACAGAGGACTCTTGACAAACTTTTTAAGTACCTGCCCATGCCACAAATATTGACTCGATGCCCCACACCTTTGCTTAGCAGATGTTGCTGATTTGAACATTTCGTGAAATAAAAGTCGATCCCTTACGATTTTGATCGAACACTGCTAATGCCAACTTACCACCAGTCTTCTGTGACCGTTCTTAGTTTGCCAACTCCTTCCCCTTTCCGTGTTATTGTTTCTGCTGCGGTTGCAGCTTTTCCTTGTTTCAAACGTCACGTGAAGGTGTTGTTCGAGTCTGACAACCAACAAAGCATAGTCCACTTTGCTTGTTTCTAAAACTTCCGTCTTGTGCAACAGCTTGTGCCATTGGGCAAGGGATTCCTGTACTTCATCACATCCACCTGAAATCTTTTCTTATCTACATCGCGTGGCGTCCGTATATTCGTCTTATCTGAGGAAGAGTGTGACCCACTTCGTGAAGTTCATTGTTCTCCAGCGATGAACAAAGAGCTAGTCTATGTATGACATAAGCAGAAATATTGCTGCAAGTTGGAAGACACCCTTCATACTTTTCTGGCTATTTCATTCCCAAAAAGCGAATGCTGTGATTTTTCAAGCTCAACTGACGGCTGTTAACTCATCACGGATACCATAAAATACCCATTCAGGTGCAAATAAACAAACAACCCCCACCAAGGTAATACACCCAATGAACAACATTTTAGCATCTTCAACAAAATCCCAAGGTAGCCCACAACACGTCCATAAACCAACAAAGCGCCAACCGCAATTGGTAGCCATTCGAAAAAAAACGCAGCTCTCGGCCGCGGCAATCCTTCCACACTGGCACTTCATTAATTTGCTGGCTCTTGGCGGTTCGGCGGATTATTACACCGCCAAGTTCATGACTGACTTACGGTAATGACTTCTGCGTGCCATTCAGCGGGTGCACACAAACGGCATTAGCCCGCAATGACACAACAGTGCCCGGCGCACTAATTGCATTTCACCCTTCGCGGAGTGAAACAAACAAATCCACACACGGTCTCGTGCATGCCAAAGCTGGGCGAAGATTAACAATGTTCTGTGTTTGCAGATGAAAGCGAGAAAATTAAAATTGGATTGCATTCTTCGGATTACCAGCGCACCGGCAGACTCAGCAGAAGCTTTGTAGGGCGCTCCCTTAGCTTCCGCCAAGGCGACACCGAAGACTCGCCTTCGTGCCGTGTCGTGTGCCCCCTTGAATACACTCTAATTCCCTCCGATTCTCGGTTTACATACAACACTTCTCGGGGCTTTCGTATCGCACGCAAACGACACTTTTTGCGATTCCTTTTTGAGTTGTAGTGTCGCAGAAACCCCTCAGCCCCACTGGGTGTCGCTCGGCTGTTCTCTTCTGTTCTGTTCTCTGTTCTTTGTGTGTATCCACCGCTGTTCGACGCCAGTCAGCTGTACGCAGTCGACTCGACACTCGACTTCTCGGCGAGACTTCGAAGTTTCTCCGAGGCGCTATCCAACATCAGTTCTCGTTGGCGCGTGGTCCCATCGAAAAGGAGCTTGTTTTGCTTGCTACTCGTGTGTACTCGAATCGTATTGTTCGCGTGCGTAATAAGTTGTCATCTTAAGCGGTCTCCTCTCCGACATCGTATGTTAACTAGATGCGAAACATAAGTAATTCTATTTACTCAGTGTGTGCAAAATTTTGTTTTTATCGTGGAGAAAAAAATACCAGCCGTGTTTGGCCATTCTTTGGGCAGCTTCGTTGAACAGGCTGGTGCGTGTGTTTTTAACGCTCTCTGTTGTGCCTATCATCTGGCGGTGTCTCCAAACTGGTTACTAGCTAACATGCTTTTGGCTAAATTCATGCAAACCATATGCACGGGAACTTAATGTATGCGCAGTCAAGAATATTATGAAAAAAGACTCATTAGCATTCTGCCAGCGGTTGCTTTGCGTAATTATTCTCTTGGCGAACCGTTTGAGTGAAATGATATTGAGAGCCACTAATTGTTTGGTCATCAAGTGTGTTGTTCAGCTTATTGATCTAATTGTCGTGTCTGTCAGTGGGGCTGCGATGAGATGGGAGTTGTTGTTTTATTTCCCTTGTGAGTCTAATGTTTTTATCTCCTCGGCTCTGACTAGAACAAGTTTTCGCTGAAACAAAAAGGTCTGACTGATCTCGCGTGTGTGTAGCAAAGGTGTTGAACTCAATGCGATCATCTTTGGAACATAACGAGTTCTCATTTGTTGTCGTTTGAAATGGCGTTGATTACTTTTGGACTTTTGCTGTCATTGGTCATTGATGTATTGCGCAGTTATCACTAAACTTATTTTTAAATTCAGCGCTTTCCCTCTTAAAAATACCTAATCTGTCTTAAGTGTGTCCACCTTCCGCATTGCGTTTCCACCCCAAACACGTCTGTTAACAAGAGAACATAAAACCATGTCATTTTGACAACTGTCAACAAATTGAATGATTGCAAACTGAATGCCTTCGTCGCCTATTCTGCATAATTAAATTCTTCCACTCGCAAAGCGATAAAAAAAACAATCGTCAGAATTTCATTACCTACTGTCAAACATTTAACGGCGATTTAAAGTGCCGCACATTTATTTTACTGTCAAAGTTAACGGCGTCTTTTCATCAGCGCACATTCACATCGAATGCAGATGTCAGTGTGTGAACAGGATAAAGCTGCGCTAAATTCTATGCTAAATTTTCACTTTGTATGCGCAGCGGTTTATTTCGCCAATGGCAGCTACCAAAATTGTGTCAGAAATGAAAACAAAAAATAAATAAAATGAAATAGGTATCATTTGAATTTAAAGTGGACCTGTTTGTTTTCGTCTGACTTTCTTAATCAGAGATAGTTCCTTGAGAAGTGCTAGTTATGTCACGTAATGAAGTGGAGAGAATGACCAAGAAGATGCCTTTGAATGAACATATATCGCATTATTGATTGCTACGACTTGCAAAATACTCAGCGTGGTAGGTAAATGGGGCCAATAATGCAGGAGGCGCAAGAATAAATGGAATATTATTCAGGTTCCAATGCTAATTCGCTGATCACATATTTTTGTTTACAAAACTAATTTTTCTTTATTAGCAGCTTATTCTTTGTAGATTTTAATGACACTCCTCAAATTCATTTTTTTTAAAAATATGACAATTCCTTTGTCTATCAACTTGGAAGCAACAAAATGAGCTTTATTTGTTATTGAAAATATTCATTTGATTGGTTTTGGCGTAATGTTGATATTTATCAGTCAGAGTTCATACACAGTGACTTGTCAATGACAGCTTCGCTTGATGGACCAATACGCAAAGACTAGGCAGACTTGTCGTGGAGAAGTTCAACATGTTCAACTTTTTGCTTAGGTCACCAATTGTGGTCAAGCCCTAAAAACGTGTGGTCCAACTCCTGTGCATTTTTGAGCATTTGCCGGTAACTTCCATGAGACTGAAAGTAACAATTTGTTTAATTTAATTTCTACTCATGTGTAAAATTAAAACAGAATGTTTTTAAAAATGAAAAAAAGTCATACAAATTCAATTATTTTCAGTGCTCGTATTTTCTGTAGTGTGTATAGCTCCGTCTGTAGTTTGTGTGGCTCCGTCACATCACAGAATAATTTACATCGCATATACTAACCACAACGCCACGGGCCACCACGGCGCGGCGTCTTTGCTAGTTACTTTCCTTGGTGTTTATGCTAACACTTAAAAGGTGCCGCGGATTTAGAAGCACTGTTTGGGTAGAAGAGTGAATCAAGTGCTGTAAGGATGGCCGACTTCACAGCGCATATCATTTTTGACTTCTTACCTGAAAATGTCCCGCAATTGAGTAGCAGTGCATTAAGTTGTCGATCGCTGCAGCGTGTGAACTTAAATGAAGACCAATGCTAACTTCGATGCGACAGAAGGTATTTGGTCATTAAGGAAGGAAAATAAGATGTGCTTGACGGCTATGACATCATTCTGGGTCCCAGCATAGCAAAAACAACTTGAATTTGAACCTACTAACAAACCAAATCAGCTGTGCTTTGAAGTTATTCATTCTGTCCGCCCTGGTGACAGAAATATGATAAAATATTATAACATTCTTCCGTATCAGGCTTAAAAAAATCTGAGTCTGACTAACTAACGCGATAATCGAAGCTCGAATATAATAATATGGGTGGCACTACAGCCCGTAGAGGACTAGAGCCTAGTTTCTCAACAACAACGCGTGTTGTGCCTTCTTTGTTCTTTTACGAGTCGGAGAGACCTACAATCTTATGCCGGCTCCGAATGGCCAAGTTTGAGAAGCTTTTTCTAGACATGAATACTCCCTGAGGATTGTTGTCAACCTGGAAGAGGTGGGGCTGTGCACAGTACTTTTGTCGTACAGACCAGTGGTCGAACCTTAAGTCGAGCGTTCGACGCAAATACCCGCAACGCTACGGGCCACCACCACGGGGCATCATTTGTATTTACTTTCCGTGGCATTTGTGATTACACTTAAAAGGTGCTGGTTTAGAAACCCGGTTTGGGTAGTTTCAGTGTTTTACCTGAAAATGTGACGAAATTGAATACCAGTGCCTTAAATTGTCGATTGATCAACGCTTACGATAAGCCAACGAATCTTAGATAGTCTGAACCTGAGCTAGGTCACTGCTTCTAAAACCAAGCTCTGTTGCGTTCGGTTCGGTCTACCCTTCCTTCTCGAACCATGACGCTCGAATTTTAAGACCCACTTAGCTAGATCGTGGTGTCCCCGATTGCATACTTGGTGCAGCTCGTGAAGTTCGCTGTTATGTCTTCTCCCCATTCACCTTACTCGCAAACGTGAGCATATATCCTTCTTCTTCCTTGTGTGCCGCTACAGTCAGATGCGGACCTGGACGCTAGTCAGCATTCTTCTCCAACTAGCACGATCCTGCGCTGGGCGCCTCCAGATTCGTACACCTAGCTGATTAAGGTCTCTTTCCAGCTGGTTACGCCAGCTTCCTCTACCGCGTGGTCCCTCAGGGTTGACCTTCAGGAACTACACATTCGACATAGAATTTTCTTTCGAAAGCAACAAGAATCACCTCTGCTATTTTGCTTATCGTTCAGTCTTCCACTACATATAGCAAAACTCGTAAAGCATGAGTTAAGTGGAGAGCATAATGCTGTTTCGTCGAGTTAGAAGATTTGAACCAAATTGATTCGACGGATGAAAGTGACATCGGTTGCCAAGGGTGATTCTACGTCCGATCTCGAATAGGATGTCATTCAGAAGACTTAACGTCTGCCTAGAGAAACGAACTATCGTCGTGTTTTGTCCCATTGTGTGTGTGTGTCGGAACGAATTTTGCTCGATAGCACGTATCGTCTTTGGTCTTTCCTTTTTGGGGTTTATGTATAAGCAATCGCAGGCTTGCTGCCTTTTCACAAGCTTTCTTAGTCTGAACCAAAACACGCCATTATGTCGACTAAATATTTTATAACGAATAGTGTTGCTCGCTAACTTTGTCGCGAAATATACCAACCACGATGTAGGAACTCAGGCGACCGGTGGCTAGTCGCTTTAAGTATTTTACGCTTCGGTAAAATACTTGTTCTCTATTTTAACGGGCTTGCACCACACCCTCATTAATCTTAAGACCATCTAGTTATGCCCGCCTTCAATCGTCTTCCACTCAACATGTCGGGAACGCGCAGCGATGCTAATGTCATCTGCATAACCCAGCAGTTGAACTGATTTGTAGAACAAAGTGCTTTCAGTGTTGTGCCCGTCGCACTATTTTCCATTACCAAAAAAAACACACAACAGCGATTGTCCTTTTCGAAATCCAGTGCAGGCTTCAAGCTGCGACAGAACCGGATAGGGATTTCGGTCATCTCCTCGAATAGTGCCTTGCCATGAATGCTGTCGTGTATGCGGCTTTAAAATCGAATAAAATATGATGAGTGTCGCTTTGAAACTCGCCGTTCTTCTCTAGTATTTGCCTGAATGTGAATATTTTGTGTATCGATACCTTGGTCTATAGTCGGGCAGGAAACCGCACTGGTACGTGCCGATTAGTGCTGTGCGAAAATAATTAGCAATTTTAATTGTTGAGTCAGAAATCCTAGGAATCAATCGTTGAAAAATACAAGAAATCTAAGAAAAGAAAGCAACGCATGAGTCTTAATACGAACACGCGCCGAAATGAATTAAATGAAATGAAAGCTAAATGGTTCAAAAATTAGGATCTGTGTCATCTTCTCGAATGAATTGTGCTTGAAAAACTGCTCGGCAATTAAGTTCTCTAAGTTTTATAAAATGGCGGCAGTCCCCGGGCATAATTGCCTCTGGCACCTTCATTGATTCCGATTAAAAAAAACGCTGTTCCCAATTGACATGAATACTAGCCTATCAGCATTGCGCGAGTCATTGCATGCGCTTAAAATTAAGTGAGTGGAATATGCACGCAATAGACCTTATCAGCATTGATCGATTGAAAACAGGTTTCTCTAAAAGTGCACTTAGCTCCTCTAAGGCTGTAATTGATTATAATTGAGATTGAAAACAAAAAGAATTACATCATTTTGAACTGATAGCCCTTGCATCACTCTCATTTGACCCTAGCCGGGAAATTAATTGCAACGACACGGATCGTGTTGTTACTCATCCCTGCTGTTACTGGGCAGTTGCACTCGCAGACGGCGTGTTCCGTGTAAATTGCGACCCAATCTTGATTCCGTGGAAGTGATTCGTTCGAAACGACTTGTGCGGGGACTTACTGAATTTTATGCAGTTTTTCATTTTTGTACTGCATCAAGTTGACAAGTTTTTTTCCCAGTGACGTTTATCAATGCATTGGGAAGCTGATTCATATGAAATGTTGAGTGTTTTCAAGTTCCTGAGAATAACTTTGATGGAAGTAAATTTATTCTGGGCGATGCATAACTTGTGGAATTTGCATAAAACATGGCCGAGAAATGAGAAATTTAGTCTCAGCAGTGCTTGGCCTGTTGATTCCCATCATGCTTCGCTGATGACTCGCAACGTGACTTAGTGTGTACAAACATAGTCCTTAATCACCGTGTCTCATACGGATTGTCTGTTCATCATGTTTTCTTTACATGCTTTTTGACGCATTAAGCGGCTGAACAGGTTCTAGAGACGTTGCGTAGGTGACTAATGGAAAACTCCGATTTTGAAGACGTCTAGGTGCAGACTTGTTTTCATATGTTCATGTTGTAGTACAACCACCCTTATCTCAAATTTGCTACGAACTCCGAAAAATCTATCACAGAATTCATTGGTAGTAGAACCATAAAATCTACTACAAATTTCGTAAAGGTTGCTATCACTGAATACGAATGAAGTGGACATTTGTATGCTTTTATACGACATTTACGTCGGAGTTTGTAATTCCGTTCGGATATTGTGATACCATCGTTCGGAGTTTTGCTTCGAACGAACTCTGTGATAGGGCTGAATGTTAAGTGCCACTCTGAATAAACGACTAGGATCGGAAACGACTACGTCTACTATTCAAATTTCAAGCCCAGACCAGTTCACATTGACTGAAAACTTCAAAAATGCGTTTGCGACCTTGTGCTGTTGCTCAGTTGCATGTAGATCTTAAAACCACCTTTAATCTTGTAATTATCGAAAAAGCGACTGCGTGGCGTGTAAGTGGCATCGGCTGTTCCAATGTCTCAGGTGGGTACACAAGTTCTGGTCAAGTAGAGACGTACTTCTCCGAATCTGCCGAAAAGGATCGGTTGACGTTTGTGTACAAACAAGAGATACCTACCGGGAGTTTGGGCTAGCTGTAGATTCTTGTTGATTGGCCATCACGGAATGTAGCTTCACACAAAAACGGAGAATAAGATCTAGAAACATCGGTGGCTAAGGCTCCGAGTTCCTTTAACGACGACATATACCAATAACTTAACGTAGCTCCAGTCTAGAGGTGTTATATTATACGATCTTAGCGACAGGACAGGAATTTTTTACATGAGGCGTTCATCGAATTATGCTTGTCAAGCAAGTCGATTTTTGCACCCACTGTGTGGCTTATTGAAGACTGTTGTTAAAACCACACATCGGGAATGTCTTGTCCATACATTTGACTAAAGAAAGACCGTCGCAACGCACTTCTTGAATGTTTTGACATTGACAGTTTGATCATTGGTTTTAGGGTCAGTTCACAGTGAAGGCTCAAGTTGTCAACACTCTGTTCGAAAACTCTTTATAAATTGTTTGAAATGTGTTTGTTTCTTTAGTACTTGTATTACTTGTCGTGATGGTTTGAGAAGAAAAAGGGTCCGTGGTGAGCTCTCTGTCAAGCAAGTGCATATTAGAAGGAAAATATACATAATTCACCAGTCCGCCACACGTTACATCTTCCAATGTCAGGTGTTGAATGTCATACCATCAAATTCAACGACGCTGGGTGCAAAAATTGTGAGAAACTTGCTTCCCAAGCACCCTTTTTCACGGGCTTTTTTTTAAGTCAAATCGTTGTAGGTATCCTCAAATTCCATACACGACTGCTATTGTAAACTACAAAATATAGCCGTTCTCCCAAGAAATAAACAAACTTCAAACGTCATTTAAAAAGTAAAAGTGTTTAACTTGCTCTTGCCTCACATTTCCTGTTTTTCATTTAATTGTTGTTTCCGGGCCAAGTCGTCCGCACTAGGAAACCTCAATAAATTCATAGCTTAGTGGCGGATGTATGTTTATTCATTGCCCAGCTATAATTGCTCGCCTCCCAATCCCCAGCACCGTTCCTCTTGTCTCGACAGCACCCGTAAATCGAATTCTTGAAGGCAACCACAATCGCCCAAGGTAACTGAACTCCTTGGTTTTTCGTGACCACATGGAATTCCCACATTACACTCGACTCCTAAAACAAGTGAACCCATCGATTCCTGTAGTAGAGCTCCTTCGTTGCGTCGGGTACATTGTACTCGGCCTTGCCTAATCTAATCTAGGCCCATTTGCGAACAGTCAGTTTCGGTTTTGTTGCCAAGACGCAAATAGACCCTACACCCGAAATCAATAGAATTCCCAACTTGCACGCACAATTTCAAGGTGGAGTCGCGTTCGCTGGTGTGGGGTAGGACACGTTTGTTGTTTCAGCACGCTTCTTTTGTAGGGACATCGATGGAAGCCAAAGGTGTTTGCATGTATATCCGAGACAAATAATTTACGATCGCAATTTTAATTACCCATTGGATTGGTGTTTGGCCTCAAAGCGGCACGTGGATGGACGAAGAATACGGCGCTTAGGTGACACAAGGAATTTCCATTGCAAGTGTGGGAGAATTTAGTTTCATTTGGAGGCACATTTAATTGTGTTTAGATGCAGATGTGGGTTGACCATGGGAATTGAGTGGTTTTCAATATGTGGTCATATCTTCTTCGCGTGGCAGTCAAGATCTTCACTCATATGCCGTTTCCGAACAAGCTCTGAATATAGCGACATGCATCTCCATACGATATCAAAGAAAAGTGTAGACATTTAGCTCAAAATTTATCCTGACCAAAAAATAAACAATAATTCAAATTCAGCACATTTGAAAATAAAGCACCTCTGACGCGCATATTACGTATAAATTAAACACATTCTAGCAATTCGGTGCCAAAAATTAGAGAGCTTTCTCTTGTAGCAATCAATTATTGTGCCGTCAAATTTATTTTTGGTCTATTGCACATGTGCTCAGATATACTTGCGTGAACACTGCCAACAGAACTCAACATCAATTTGCTTGGGAATACAATTGGAAGAAGCCCCAAATTAATTAGAAATGAACTTGCACCTCTCGATCTGCTACGATTTTGTTGGTTAACGATCCACAGAGCTGAAGAAAATCTCGTGTGATAATTGATCATAAAAACGTCGATTGAAATTACGATCAAATCGATTGTAAAACGATCCAAATGGGAACGAAACATCAACAGTCTCGAATGACAGTTCAGCTTGACACATCTGATTGTGACAGAAATGTCAAATCCGGACAACCCATCTGATCTGATTGCAAATTGAAGCAGATTAAAATGTGCTTCGTTCGTGTGAGTGAATTTGGGATACAACTAACAAGCCTTTCCAATTTGTTTCCAGTTGCGCACATCAAATTCGTTAAGGTTCTTCTGTTGTGTTTGCCACCTTAGTCACGTACGTCGCCACGTTGTCCCGCGAGCATCAAATCGACGGCGAAAAACAAAACAATGAAACTGGACACGTCAAATTGGTAGAAGTGGTCATGACTTTGAATTCATCGACTGTGCGCTTGATGAACAAACAATGTTGTATGAAGTGACGTTTGACCCCTCATTTGGTTGCTAACAAACTCTCCACCCCTTTGCAAGTCTCCATCGTCCCTGTCATCGCAGTCTCCAACATCGTGGCTTTTGATCCCTAGTCAAATCAAATCAAACACACAAAACAACACATTCATTTCAGCAAAAACAAACACAACAATTTTCTAAAAAAAAAAAAAAAAACACCAAAATGTCACGTTCCCCAGCTAGAAATGACAGCTCAACACACTCAGCTCGCGGATGACAACGGAAACTGCAATTCCTGATAAGCGCTTGTGTCGCTTGCAATTGCAAGTCCCCGCATAAGTTTGAGTGACACGGCATCAAATCACGTGCTAGATGCGTGCAGACTTTTTGAACGCATTCTAGAATTCGATATTTGTTTTTGTGTTGATTCTCCTTGAACGCGAGCTCCGTGCTGCTTCCCATTACGAAAGCTGAAATTCGAGATTGTGTTTACGTTATGTGCTGAGCCAAAGGAAAAATGTGTGTAAAACTTGAAGCGGCAAAAAAAAGTAGAAGAAAACACTGTGTTTCCCTGTGAATATGTAGTGCATAGACTAGTGTTTGGTGTGCCCTCTATTCTGGGGGGAAGTCATTCACTCGCCGGATGGATGATTAATCGATTAATAAATCGATTTCACGAAAACGACGGCGGCTGCTGCATGTTTAGAGGTTGAACTAATGATTTGTTTGCAGTTAATTTTTATGATAAACTTTGACATTGACATCTATCACGGTTTCAATGTGGAACACGGAATATGGGCTTGGTGTACAGTTATTCGTGGCACAGGGCGGGTGAGTGAAATGTCGGTTGTCGTTCTATTGACCTGGAATGGGGCTTTCAACTCACGCCTATTTTTTGGGGCAGACAGTGCGTCAGTTTGACGTATTGATCCGTTTTAGTTTGCTTTTGGTAGATGACACGTTGGTGCAGTTAGAGTACATCTGACGTTTAAATTAAGGCAATATTGTCAGGAAAATGCGATGTTTTCTATGTCTTCCCATTGCAAGTGTGACCATGGCACAGATTCGACACAATGACCATTCATACTCCCACCCGTCAAAAGTCTAATCCAAAGCAAGTTGCAAACTATGCAAAAACGGAACAAAGAACGAACCCCCACGCCTTTGTCTCATGAAATTAGATTAGCACATTTAATTGCCACCCAATGACAATTGCCAGCCGATCACTGAACTCGGCCAGCACTCGGTCAGTCCACAAAGGATTGATTAAATGTGGAAACAATAAAAAAACAAACACAAAGAAATTCACTGCTGAAACAAACGCCCACAATTATTTGCATGTGCCATTTGATGTGCGAATGCATTTGCTGGGACTCCGTTCGGTTAGTGGAAAATGATGACGGGACGAATAATGATGAGAGGAAGTGCGTAATTTCTGTGCCTGTGCTCATTGTGCAAGCGGTCTGTTCTTTTTCAGTGGGCGGACACTTAAAAGTTCTTGCACGTACCGCAGGGTAATTGCTCAAGAATTTCAGCAGAAGATGGTCTTGTGGGCTAGTGCATAAGATGGCGGTGATAGATGCTCGCTTGTGACACCTCTTGAATTTGAAATTTTTGATGGATTGCTGTTTATTTTACTGGCGGCGATCTGCCGAAGGATATGGTTGCTTTGAAAATCATTCCAACGAAAAGCTGTGGGTCAATGACAAGAAGCAGACACTCTCTGAATGCAGTGATTGTGGGGAAAGAGTGGCATCTGGTGCGAATCTTTTGAAGAGGTGTTTATTTGAAGAACGATGATAGAGGAGGAATTGAATCAATTTTACTTCATCTCAGGTGATGTATGGTATCTGGGCAGTGTTGTAGCAAGGCTTTTTTCTACTTATTCGTTTGGTGGGGCTACAGTCTGTGTAGTGTCATATTTGTTGTTGAAGATGTAGTGTACAGCGACCTTTAGATCAATTGCGCTCCCTTTCGTACATTAGCTTTCTTAAAAGCGCCCCTCATATGCAGTTCTATTCAGAGTCGTGTCCTGTCGCACGAGGGTGCACGAGGTTTTTACAAGAGTCTGTCTCAAAGCCGGTCTCAAAGCCGGTTTCCTTAAGGAACCTCAGAATGAAAGCTGGTTGCAGTGACTTGAAATCTTCCTCTCTGATATTAGGTGTTTGCCCAGATATCTTTGTCCTTTGACAAGATCCCAGTACAGTTCTGGAATTTCGTTACAGAGACCTTCTTCTGATGCTCCTAGTTTCCTAAGGTCCCTTAGTTTGCGGTGTGCTATTAGGAAACCAGTCAGCATTCGGATATTGTTCTTACTCATTTTGAAACATGCCTTAAGCCTCTTCGATTACCTTGTCTCAAGTGTTGCTTGGCCTACTTCATGAAATGAGCGAGGACACATCCTACAGCGCAGAACGGTTCAAGACCTATAAAAGGTCCCGATGCTCCTTTAGTAGCGAGGGATTTGGCCTTTTCGGTGCCTTCTATCACTGTATGGCCAGTTATCTCCCAGTGTTTTACTCTATTACTCCCGCTAAGCTTCTTAAGCTTCTACAGGCATTTCCACCCAAGTTTGGATTTGATAATATAGGAGTCAAATGCACAGGATAGCGGCAAGGCTGTCCGACATTATTGCTATGTCGCTGTTGGTATAGTTTCTGTCCAGACTAATTTCAGCGCGTCTGAGTTTGCCCATAGGCTCGTAACGTCCACATATTCACACCCCTTTTTCCTTCACCAGTTCTTGATTCATCAACTCTGCGTATAGGTCCCACAATAACTACTCGTTTTGTCTGTGCTCCGAATAATTATGGTTTAGGTTACGTTTGATTGCGTAGTTTCAGTAAGCAGAGGACGCGGTGTAGATGGCTCCTACTCTTAGATCCACTTGATGCTTGCTTCAAAGCGACTTAGATGGGTTGTGCTTACACAGGTATGACTGATTTCTGTATGAGAGAACAACAGCCACACCTTGGCGCATTGTGCTAAGTGTCTGTCTGACGCATCCTGTGCCAGTTGACCATTTACGATTTGCTTAAGCAAGCGTGTCCAATTTCAGTAGCTTTACTGTATCACTTGCAATCCTCTAAAATGTCACAGTTTTCGCGCACCCACATAAGTAGGATGTTAAACTGATTGACCATTTCTTTAAGAGATAGGTGGCAATTATGGGAAGTCTTGGAGTTGAATGTAGCTGAGCTCAGAGATGACGATATCTGTTCTTGATACCACATTGTTTTGTTAGCCAGGATAGAGCTTTCTTGATTGCTATGGTTTCGGACTGGAAGACGCTACTTAGGTTCGGTAACCGATGGTATGATCCCCTAACAAACACCAACGTCCGTCTTCGATGCATCTGTGAAAATTCGCAGTGAACCCTGCAGCGTCTGATGTTTAGACTTTAAGTGGGACCTGGAGGAGGGATGCTGGTTGAGAAATTTTCCACGAAAAGGAGTTTAAGTATCATGAGGTCCGTGTCTATAGGTATAGGGTTATACCATCTGACGACCGTCGAGTGTCCCGATCGAAGTTCTTTCCAAAGACGCAGCGATTACAATCTGCCGTAAAAGCTGCTTGCTGTCTGAGAGTTTGAGCAGTATGCTCAAGGGAAAATGGTCAGTAGTGCTCCATTGAAACATGCATACGCCAACTAGATAACATGCAAACTGCTTCGAAGAGTCCCGGCCACCCTCAAATTCCAAGGAGATCCAAGGAATGGGGAACCAATTACCAGGAGTTAATCACGAGCACAAGCACACCACTGCCAGTGTGGTGGTGTAGAAACTTCTTCTGGGCCCTATTAGTATCGCCCTTTCGAGTGGTTTCAAGTTGGTTTCCTATCGAGTGCGGTCTACTGAATCGCCACACCATACGACATTATCGGTCTGACCAGCGATACAAATAGCCAGTGGAACATGCAGGGTTGTAGTCCCCATTTGCAACCAATCGCCTTTATGAAGCATGTCATCTGCACATGCGATGACCATTCACCCGGTCCTTAATTGTAGCAAGGGTGAAAGGGTCTTTCAAGACCCAAAGTGGCGTTTCATCAGTTTCAACCTTGTTGTAAGCAAGCTGAAAAATTAACAGATTGTCCACGACTGCTTGTCTAATGAAGATGACAATCAGTTTTTCCAATGTCTTAAAATGAAAGGTTGGAAGACGATGTTAACCAACCAGTGAGAGATGAGGCCTGCAACCTTTTGACGTACTGCTGACCAATGCCATCTGATCCTCCCATTTAAGAGTTGATGGCTTATATGACAGTTTGTCACATTGAGAGAGCTGCTATGGCAGTGGGACTGATTGGTTGTGTTTCTAGCATGGTTTTCCCTTTCATAGTTGTCTGGAAAGTGAGTGTCAGTGAGAAGACTCCCTGGCTGGATGAGATCTAGGTACCGTCCGCATTCTTTGCATCAGGCAGGGCATTTTTGGGGACGATGCCGGTACCCTTTTTTAACCTAGATGTTGCTAGGACTTTCTCTATTTTCCCACAAAAAAAGTCTCCAAAATGACTTTTTGGCTGTTCTTAATTTAAGTACTGAGAGGTCTTGTGCTTATATATATATGTTCCTGAAAGCTCCGTGTTGGCGAAGAATTCCCAGTTGCATCACGTGCATCCGCTGAAGACGAGTTCGAAGAGATCTCTCTGTCATTACCTGCATATTTCTACCGCATGAAACAGTCACCCATTTGCCCAAGAAAATACATTAACCAGAAATCAACCATAACACTGCGTCGCATTAGCCACATTTCCAGCAGTCAACAAGTACCTAAGTTATTGACTGTATCTGTTCGTCGACACTTCCAGAACTTGTTAAGATTAGCCACTTAGTCCAAGTTTGGCTCATATTGATCCCACTCAGAACTTCGAAAAGAAGTATGCTCGTTGATGTGTCACTCGTCGAGTTGTTCCCTTCCCTCTCATCAAAACTCTCCTATGACTGCAAAGTTCAGACGTCCAACAACACCGAGTTTATGTTTGATTTTGCTCTGTTGCCACAAGTCATTCGCACTTTCTGGGCGGTGATTTAAATTATAACCTGATTGAAATTGCATTAATCAACAACCCCATTGTCGCTCAGGCAAGTGCAAAGCCCCACTCGGTGCACAGACGCCTCACATGACTCCAAACAGTTCGTTGTTGACTCTTGCTCTGAACAAATTAACATGACTCTAGGTGTGTGTGCTTTTCGCGTTGAAAACCTCATGGAGTTTCTCTCAGAATTTCGTTGTTTATTTACGTGGATGCAAGATGAAAATGAATTCGGTGCATGTGTTCCTGAATGTTTACTTGTTCTGTGATGCCATCGATGAATGCATCGTTCGGCAGATGCTGCTGGATTAACCGATTTATTATTCCACGAAAAGATTCGTCTATTAGATCTCTGTTATTTATTTGTGAATGCTCATCGAATTAAAGGTCGCTTTTTGACAACAAGTCAGTGAGCATTTTAATCAGCTTATTCTGGTTTTTGTTTTTATTAGAGATACGCTCACTCAATCTGATTCGTGACAGAGGTGCAAATCATTCGTTTTTTTTTTAGATTTCTTTGTCGAGATTATTGACAGAATTGGTGATCGTGACAATTTTTACTGGCCTCACCTCTCCTATTGTCAGTTTCTTGATTAATTCCCACAGGGTACACACAAAACACTACGTTCTCTAAGTGTATGCTCTCAGTGTCGATTTAAACAAACGATTTTGTTGCATGACTAAGGATCGTCTACAGGTCTTAAATCTCAAAGATTACTTCCAGAAACAATGTTGTTGATGTAAATTCAATGAAAACATTCAATCCAATTAAAAACAGTTTTGCTGATACTACTCTTAAATCTGCATCTTAGCCAAGTAGTACTTAAACAAATTCCAACTTTAGCTATTCTTTGTTGCACTTAAAAAAGTTTAACTATGATCGATTTGATTTTCGTTTAAACGAAGCCAACTTCACTTCGATTCCAAATGTCATAGTCGTTGCTTTTTGTGCGTGAACGTGAATTTTCTTGTGTGCTCCCTAGATGGAGCCAATCACAGATGAAGAAAGAAGCTGTGTACTTGAAAGAAATGTTCTCCGCACTTGCAATTTCGATAGCTTTATTTTTAGAAAAGATGCAAAACGTCTAGGCAATGCTTCCCAAAAAGTTCAGTCACATACAACTGAGAAAGTAGTTTATTCTCTCTTTGAAATTTCCGTTCATACGAATATGGAAAACCGTAGCTATCGAAAAGATATTCCAAATGTGTATATCTTCAGCTGTAATCAAGCACATAACTATGATTGTAGAGTGATCCACTGTTTTTTCCGCTTAAGTTAAGTCAAGCTTAGTTGACTTTAGGAATCACTTTTCGAATACCAGTAAGTATAGCTTAACTTGCTAAGTGGAACATAAGTCGCTAAGTGAAGTACCAGCAAAACGGCCTTATATGTTCGATTACAATCATTATTTGTGCGACGAAAATAACTTTCACGGCCCCAGCTCTTTCGAGTCACTGACAATTCTCAAAGAGTATTTCTGTCTACAAGAAGCTTCTCAAACTTGGCCGTTCAGAGTCTGCATAAAACTATAGGTCCTTCTACTCGTGACAGAAAAATAGCACACACAACACGAGTGGTTGCTGAGAATCTCGGCCGTGGCCTTATACGGAATATTTTATCGCACCCATATCATTATTACACATCGTGAAATTGAACTCATCGAATCTCTGTTCTTGAACAATATATTGGTAATCCCAAATAATGGGCGAGTACCCTAAGTGCGGCCAACAGGAAGTATATAGTTTTAAGTCTATAAGCTTCTTGGAAGTCTTTACTATTCCCTTCAAAAAGTCATAACAATGAGTTGGATTTAGATATGAAGTATCGAAGACTCTTCGGGCCGGAACTGTGGTGTCCATCCGCTCTACATGACCTAGCCACCTTAAGCGTTGGATCCGAAAACGCTTAACTAGATGCAAGCCGCTGTACAGCCCGTACATACAGTTCGTGGTTGAATCTTCTTCTCCAGACGCGATCAACGCAAACAGGACCAAAGATCGCACGCAGAACTTTTCTCCACCACCAAGAGCTTCTTCATCCGTATTCAATAGCGTCCATGTCTCTGCGACATAGAGCAGGACTGGGATGATCAGAGTTTTATACAAAGTAAACTTGGTGTTTCGAGAGATGGCTCTGGAGCCCAAAGAAACAGCGATTGGCAAGAGTAATTCTGCGCTTGATCTCGGTACTGGTGTTGTTGTCTCTATTTACTCCAGAGCCGAGGTAGACCAAGTCCTTGACTACCTCAAAGTTTCGATGTTGTTGATGACAGCATGTACTTTGTTTTGCCCTGGCTTACCGCACATTTTAGCCGCTTCCGCTTCAATGCCAGCAGACGGCTCTCTGTGTTCGTCCAAACACGTCAATGTCCGCGTAAGCAAGCAGTTGAACGGACTTTTGGAAGATCGTGCCTCGGGTGTTTACGTTTACCAGCAGCTCTACGGTACTGGTTTTAGAATTAGCTTCAAAAATCTCACAAGCTGATTGCTCTTGATGGACTTGTTCAGTACATAAGAGCACTAATTGTAGTTCTCATCTTAGAAAATATGTTTTTGGACGGACTTTGCCATTATAAAAAGAATGACAGCTTTCAAATGTCAGGGGAGTTCTTACAGTACTGGATCCTGACAAGCAATATATCGATAGCTTCGACACATCTTGGGCAATTACTCGGTCATAACATGAGTAGTATTTGTTTTAAATACCTGGGGCGTGCAAAAACACGATCTTTTGCATAGTCCAACAAAGGAATTCTGAATGTGAAAACACCTTTAACGTTGTTGACACCCGGTCAGTTGACATCATCAAAACGCAAAATAACTCGTCCAGAATGTCTGTTCTGGTCTGGTGTTTAAGCGAAAACCGATCGCGGTGTATAACGCGGAGTAGTCTACATGCCTTACACATCCACATCTTCGGATTGACGAACAGCCCTAAAACATCTGTGACAGATCAAGCCGTTTCGAATATTGTTACAGTTTTTACTTGAATTGTAACAACGGTTGTGTCGATCATAATCTGCTCTTGGTACGTTCAATGAACATACTACAGCACCACTGTTTTCGTACAATGTTTTTACAAATTCACACAATCAGCGATTGTTAACCAATTCGTATTGTGAAATTGAAAATTGTCAGCAGACTCGGATGACAGTTCGTTTTGACGTTTGTCATTGAAACAGAGGCAAATCCGGACAGCGATTTTTCCGGAGTCCCCATGTATTTTAAATGAACCCAATTGCAATTAAAGAACTCAGATCAACTGAATTTGTACTTAAATTCAAAACTTTACCACCAGCTAACAACCGATCGTACCCTCTTGCGATCCCCATGGCATGTCCTTTCTACTACTCTCTCCGCTTCACTCAAAAAATTAAAGCAATAATTTATATTCCTCGTGCAATATCAACCAACAAGCTTCATTTTCTTAAAAATATTGAAAAACATTGGAACCTTTTCGAGCTCCATCGATAATAATCATCAACCGACAGCTGTCATATTATATTTTCATTTTATTTTCGCAGCACTTTACCGGTGAAATCGAGTTAAATTCGAATTTGACATAACCTTTCAAAATGTACTGTCTACATGACAGGACAGACTAATTAAACAGACGGAACCAAGTCTTCTGCCGGCAGTGCCTTTGGAAATATGTCATTCCAATGAGCGCAGCCAATTACGCTCTCACTCATTTCCTTTCAAAGTTTCCTCAACTATTTCAAATCCTCCTCCTTCCTCCGTCGCTGTCTTCCAAGAACTGACTTAAATCCACACGCACTCCACGACAACTTTAACAAGAAGTCAATAGGAATTTCCGTTTCAAAGTCGCAACGGCCTCAACAATGTAATGGGCAATTATGCAAGGAATTTCCGCAAGTCATGGCATGCCATCAACTCTCAAGGGCCCATCTGCATACAAACAAACCCAAGGATCAATGAATTTTAATTTCTTGCTTCCATCACACGCTCGCTCGCATATGTAATGTGCACAGCCGACTGCATCATCAATTGAAAGTGTTGCTCCGCTGGCATTGCATGACAATTGCTAATAAAAGAAATGAAAGCTAACGACTACTTGGGAAGAACACCAATTAACCACAGCTTGGAGCATGCAACTGCACTCTCCAATAAGGCGCCCGGTCTTCGAAGCAAATACAACCGATTGCCGATGTCTGACAGCTAGCGCGGAATAATTCCTAGCAAGTGGGGAGAGACCCAGTACCCAATGCACGGTGTCATTTGATCGATTGGCGTCCAATTGAATGCAAGGAGTCGAGTCTATCACTCGCTTAACGCATGGCATGGGGCTGTAATTGTTTCACAATAAACTGTCATGAATTCAGGTTTCGGTGCGTTGACTCCCGGTGGCCTGGGCGGGCAATTGAGGCGACATTCAGTGGGATCACAGGTTTTGCTTGTTTGCCTTGGTTTTAATTGACAAAAGACCTTTATTACACCGACCAGTGGCATATGAGACTGAGACGTCCGCAAAGAGATGTGAGGGTTGACGGCTGACTCACTGGGATGCCGCTTAATTGGTAAACGGTTAGTCGACGATTGTTGACAACTCAAAAAGTGCTTGACTTTATTGGCCTCTGCTGACAGATGCTGTTGTGACTTGCTTGGTTTGTTTGATTTTGGTAGGCAATAAAAAATGTGGAAACTTCTATCACAGGCGATTATTTTCTTTTATGGGTCTGAAGAGAAATGTGCTCGAAATGTGTTTGGAATCTGTTTGGACATTTGCTTGATGAAACGATTTATTATCGACTAAACAGAAAACTGTAGTGTCATCAAAGCCTAGGTTGAATGTCAAGAGGAACTGGGACAAATAATTTGACTCGTGGATGTGACCAGACTCCTTCAACACACACTCAAAGCCTCATTCATTCTGCTGGCAACCAACCAACAGATGGGGGAAGCCATTGGATGAAAACTCAGTCGCTCTCGGTCAATTTCACCATCGAACATCTTTTCAAAACTTGTTTCTTCTGTTATTGATTTACAAGTTGAAACTTGTTATGTAGATAGCAACGAGTAGCTCAATTATAGCATGAGATCTTAAAGATCTTTTTTCGTGTGTTCCTCGATTATACTCAATAACATTTCGAAGTGTTAAGTGACTGTTCAAGTGACTTGTGTCTCTAAGCCGTACTCGACCAAATCAGGCAGACACACATCAGACAGTCGAGCCTGTGAATGAAGTATAAGGCAGCACGAAATGAATCACCCAATTTGTTTTTTAAAGTTCCCGCTTTATTGCATTTTCCATGACTTCCTGGTAAAAACTGTTCGCACTCCTATCTAATATTCTCCTTAAGTGCTGCTAGTGCCTGAGGCTTGCTGTCATCAAACCCGCAACTTCCAGCAGCCCCAAAGAAAGAAGTTTGGGACTGTTGGAATGGGCGATCTTACTGGCCATGCAAAACACCAAAAGGAAAGCGCTTGCTTCACAATGTGCTTCTTGTTGAATCAACAACAACAGCTCATCAAGCTCCGCTCATCCAATACCGACAGAAAAAAACCTTTCTATTATGGTTTATCATACCTGCACTCCTTGTCAAACCAGTGGTTCTTTCTGCGTGACGTTTTAAGACCCAACACATCAAAGACAGTTTCTCTCGTGTCGTTTTGAGAACGATTCCATTATTCGTCGATTTTATCGCCTCGCAGTGTTAGACTCTCTGAGCGCTTCAGGGAGACTCGATTGGCAAAGTTGCTAGCGATCGATTGCGGAGTTTGTGGCCTTGCTCTACTCCGTGGTCCTATCGATATCCGTGTTCTTACCTCGCCTACAACAAGAAAACGATCCGAGTCGATGTTGGCACCTCGGAGTGTTCGGACATCGAGGATACAGGAGGAGTGTCTGACGTCGATCGCAATGTGATCAATCTGGTTGAGGGTTGATTGACCAGAAGACCGCCAGGTGTCTTTGAAAATATATGATTTGCTGAGACCGTATAATAGAAAAAAAGAAAAAACACTTACATTTGTCAAATAATATACCAGATACCAAAATTAGGTAAACAGCCAGTTTCCTCTGGCGCCATCTATGATTTCGATGTTTCGACAGGTCATCAGTGACGACGTACTGGAGAGTTTTAACTCAGTGAAATGTGTTGTTGTTGCTTCCCGTGTGAAATCTAAGCTAAGCACTGACCAGTCAAAAAAACACGCCTAAAGTCCAAATCTGAATCCGTTCTCGAACTTGTTGTCGTGTAGGCTGTGCTTTTCGATCACACTAGGAAAGACAAATCTCCTAGAACGATATTGGTGTCGTAGCTGATCGTGTTGATCGTATGTGTTTTCTAGGAGATCATAAAAGTCGTCCTTGCTATCGTAATTTTTATCTTCCGTTCTTACATAAATCTGCCCCGAACAACAAAACCACATCCAAACAAGCGCAACCTTCGCTCTTTTTAGCAATCACTCTAATAGATATCGCCGTTTCTTATCCTCTTTTTGCCCGGGCCCCATCGTACCCATCGTACCTCCTGAATGGCGCTGATATTTGCTCGGCTTTTAGGGTCGCCGCAAGTGGCCAGTCAAGGTTCTCACATTCTATCTGAAGAACTCGTCCTCCTTATTTCGTTGTCCATGGTTGATCGTGACCCTAATGCATCCGTATCCGAAGCTTGTTGTCGTCTCTGAATTATGTTTTTTTGTAAAGGTGGTGAGTTAACCCCACGCGAAACCCCGTAACCAGGAGGACCGGGTTCTAGTTTCAAACCCTGGATAAGAGCCGTTGCATACATTGGTTCACATCTAAGTAAAGGCTATTAAAAGGGCGTCACGAGGAGACTGGATGTGAATTTGACTTGGCCATTTACAGGGATCCTTGCTGGCATCTCGCCAAGTTGAGAGAAATGAAAAACTTTGCCCTTGATGCATAGGCCCATTTCTGCTAGTTCACAAATGTCAAACATGATTGACGTAAGACGCCATTTGCAAAAGCTTTAACCTCTGCAGATAGGAGGATTCACTTTGCGCCTGATTTTGTTTTCTTAGGACTGAGAGCAGAAAAAAATACATGCGTCTTAGAAAAGAACTAATCTGGCTTCAAAAACGATTCTGGTCATCTGCTTTATGCCACATATGGAGGAATTGAAAGTGAACGAATAACTCCTTGTTCCTTTTGTTTACGGTCTTAAGCGCTTTGAGAGGAAGAAACAAATTTGATTTAAAAGGTCTGCAAACACTTCCTGTCTGCTCTTAAAGTGGCGAACACCAAAATATCCCTATAATTCTATATTGGCAGTACTGAGTATTCGTCATAAAGAGTGCGTCACTTTTTTTCACTCAGACTTAACAGTCGACCTTATTCGGAATGTGCAAGCAGTATATTAACAGACGGTCATTTTAGTTCATTGCCGTAGTGTTAACTTACGTGACGCCTGGCACACGGGCACCGTGCGGTCTTATCAATATTTTCAAGTCGAATGAATCTAATCTAAAATGAACCGCAATCAGAGAAAAGCTGAAGGCGAACGGCCTTCCATTTAGTTCGTGCAGCAAACACTGACTGGCAACCGCTACCAGGTGGGAAGCCTTTCCACGATGATTTGTGAACAATAGGATTACGTCAACGGTCGCAATCTGAGTGCTGCCCCCGAGAAGAACATCCCCAGCTGCTCATTCTATTTGCTGTGCATGAATCGTTTCCCCTTCCACTTATCGAGTGTACCTAGTTCAGTTTTTTTTTTTACAAATTGTCTTTCATTACCACTTGACAAGCACCATAGTCAGCAGGTCTAATTAAAAACGATAAGAGTTAAATGAGAACATGAACTGTTATCTCATTGTAGTAGAAAATCAATTTTCGGAAAGTGTGCCCCCTCGCCCGTGTCCCTCCTCCTTCCCCGACATCACTTGTGAGTGAAAAACCATCGATCTCTTATCACAGTGAACCACTAAAAGGGCACGGATGGAGCGTGTCGCTTCCGAACAGCGGCGGTAGTCGATTTCCTTTTCGCCTATCTTGACGTCATTCAACTAACAAAAAAGCTCAACCCCATCTCTATCTTATCAGCGTTGTTTTCCATGTTTTCCACCCCTCGGGCCCGGTTGGCTATCAGTAATTTTGCACACACTTCAGTAAATAGGATTACCTATCTCTATGCCGTACACAGAGCTTGTCTCGGTGAATGTGTACGCGAGGCATTATAATTTGAAAGCAACTCACTTCGAATGATATCGATTTCTAGCCCGACTGTCGTTGGTACCTACTCCAGGAGCATAGTTATTCAGTCAGCATGTGCCTATAAATACTCCCCCACAAGTGAAGTAAGCTAAACGCAGCGCGACAGTAGATATTTACGGAATAGAAGTGATTTAACGGACTGCAATTTGACATATATATTTAGTTTTTGTTTTTCTGTGCGTGAATTCAAAATGTTGAAAATATTCAAAAGAAACCCGAACAAATTCGAGAACATCACGTCGCCAGTGTTGACCGTTCCACCGGCGAAACCTGCCAAGACTGAGGAGAATATGACAATTGAAAACTTCAAGTCGTATTCCCAGAAGACGGCCTTGCCGCCGAAAACGCCTTCAACAAATGGCAAGAACCTGGCGTTGAACTGCTTGAAATTGGAAGTAAGTATGGGGGAGGGTAAATTTTTATTGTTTTTGAATTTGACACTGACATATGGTAGAGTGAGTGTCATATGTCAAAATTAGATTGTGACATCTGTGAATGAAGAAAAGTGATGGCTTGTAAGTTCAGTGACGCATGAGTGCAAGAGCTTTGGTATTCCGAGGCGATGTATGTACAATTTTAGGGGTTTTGATCTGAAGAGAAGCATGAGACAGTGTGAAAGGAGTGAATCATATTTTTGGTTGCAAAATAAAACAGTTGTTCTTTGCTTCCATCAAACTTGAAAACAATTGAGAACAAATTACGACGCGGAAATCTAGTACAAATAAAGATATTTTGGTACACGGTATTTTATGATTGAATAATGTTTCTAAAAACGTTCACAAGAGGTCTAGAAATTTTAAAGGAAATTATTCGTAATGTTCCACATATGCTCTCCAACAACACGGAGTCGATAAAAATTATCGGCTTCATGGGTCAATATTTCGATGTCGCCTAGCGCCGATCAATGTTTCTAACACGAACCACAATTTGTAGTCCATTGTAAGCGATTTAGATCATTCATATCACACTATCATGAACTAGTCATTTTCTAGCCCTTCCGGTTGCAATGTACAACAATCAGCGCATTTCCTTCCAGCGATTCCAACAAGAGTCTACATACTCACACACTCTCAGCCCTTTCAACAAAACTTGTAAACTATTACTTCCTTCAACTGCATTTCCCTATAATACCTCCCTCCGTCCCTCGAATGATTAAACCACTTGACGAGACCTTCAAGTCCCCGTTTCATCGTATTTGTCAACAAGTTGCAAAAAAAAGAGGTAAAGTTTACTTAAAAAAACAGTCGAGTGATTAGGTTTTTTTTTGCAAACATAACGCCTTATCAGAAACTTCTGAGCAATTCACCGTCAAATAACAAGTCCGAATATGAATCAGAAATGATAAATCAAAACATGGGACCTTAATCGGAACGCTGTCTGCCCGACTGCCGGTTGAATTTTCGGATTAAAAAGATGGATCGATTATGGCGACAAATGGCAATCGAAAAGATAAACACATTCCGTTATCAAACAGGTGAAGAACAAGCCTCAAAAAAGAGCACACATTTGATGAAGTTGGTATCTGTCAAAAGGGGAAGGGTGTGTTCGATAAGCAATACTTATGTAGTTTCTTTTCATTTGTTAGGAAGTGGTTAGTTAATGTGCCGAACAAAGTAGGTCATATATAGTCTCTGTTCAGAGTTTTCTCTCGGGATTAGTTAGGATTTTATTTTCAGTTGTCACACACCTTGCTCCGGTCCGTAGAGTTTTCGAATGCGAACCTGTGGCGCATGGCAACAGAGGACGCCCGCGTTTAAGGTGGCGCACCCAAGTGGAGAAGGACTTCAATCAACTTGGTGTGCGAAACTGGAGACGGCTAACCAGAGATCGCGCTAGTTGGAGAGGCTTGTTGGTTGAGGCCCAGATCCACGCCGGACTGTAGCGCCACACAAACAAGAAGAAGTCACAAACTTTGACAGTAATATTAGAGGCAACATTTGCTGCTAAGCTTGGTGTTATTGAGACTTAGCTTGAAGTTCTTTACATCGGTCTCTTTTTTCTGAGTTGACTTTAGACAGTATTTGTTCATCCTATTAGATTTATAATCGAGACCGAGGCTTCTTGCTTTCCATATGACATGGTATCGATACTGGAGATTTAATGCTGTAATGCTGCTTAACCATCAATGTCTCATTTAACCTTGCCCAATATGATGCATTAATGGCATCTGTCAGCATAAGCACTGCAAACCACTGCCCATATCACTGTTATTTTTGTGTTCTGTGTTTAAAATGAGAGTAATAAGACCAACTTATTGCCACGAAATATCTTAGTCTCTGTTCTGCGTTCTACTCTGCGTTATGTTGACACTTGCCAGTTGTGTGTCAGTTAACATTCGGGCAATGTATGATATGCCTTGACGGACTACTTGGGAAAAGCTTTAACGTAAATGCCACCAATTACCAACAGTCTTGAGCTATACTTACGGCTCAGATGAACGTCCCTCTGGAGGACTGTAGTTGACCATCTTTTGCCGCTTGGACACTAGGAACATGTCAAAGAACAAGCTTGTTAATTCTATTTTATATCACAACACAGGCCGACGGACTCAGCAATGAAACAATTTTTATTTGTGCGCGGCACATTTGTTGAAGATTTTATTTTCCGAACATTGCGGTTGTTACTTTAAAACTAAAACTACACAATACTTTATCTTAAAACTGAACCTTCACGATGGCATGTTGTCACACCTGAGAACAGCACATATTGGGATGTAGCTGATGTTCCCGCGTTGGCGACAGGTTCACAGAATGCTTGTTGTGTGGTCACTGCTTGCTGGGTCGCCTATTTGTTTGCCAGATACTTGTGCAGTATCGAATTCGGTTTCATTTTCCTAGAAGTGGATCTAAATTTTTGCAGTTCTAATTTACTCAGGCGATAGAAGGAATATGAAACAAACTCGAAATCAGTCCTTCCGAATTTGGGTACTTCTTTGGAGGAGGGGCAGTACAATTAGGTTTATATGCAAGCACATTCCATAGCCCCGTTGCCTTAGCTTTGTTCCTAGAGTAGAGGAAAGCCTTGAAACTTGTCAGCTTCAAGTAGATTGTCTCATTGCATGGCTTTTTCGTTCTCTTTTTCTCGAGCATGGAAGAACCTACAGCCGCAACTCTATTTGTCACACTCAGTCTCAGTCACAGTTTAGCGCTTTTGTTCTATCTTACTTCTCTTTTGGCTTGTAAGGGCACAACTTCACAACGCAAACGTTTGCTAGCTCGTAGCGGATGCTTCTGTCTTTGACTACAAGAATGGTACCCTTGCCTATAATAATAATAATTGTATGGCGTTACAGCCAGTAGAGGGCCAGAGCCTAGCTTCTCAGCAACCACTCGTGTTGTGCGTGCTATTGTTCTCACACGAGTGGAAGGAACCTACAGTTCTATGTCGACTCCGAACGGCCAAGTTTTTTGAAGCTTTTCTAGAGAGGAAATACTCTTTGAGCATTGTCAGAGGTGGGGCGTGAACATTATTATTGTCGCACAGAGCAGGAATCGAACCTACAACGTCGAGGTTGGGGTTGATGCACATATCCACAACGCCACGGGCCAACACCTTGAACTTCCTTTGGACGACTTTAAGTAGATCTCATTGCAAACTCCAGCAGTAGTTTCTCATCATATGTGAGTCCAATTGCTCTTACATTGTCCAAAAGGGCCTCATGGAGCCTTTGATCTTTCTCCGCACAAAAATCACTCAGGTTTTGTGGAAATCTTTCCAAATGAGAGTACAGGAAATGGATGCTCATTCAATCTAGTTATTGCAACAACAACCTTGATACGGTAGTCGGATTTCTATTTGCCTCGTAACCAGAAAAAATGAGTTCCAAGAGTTGGATTCGACTGTAGTCATTTATTTGACAAAATTAAGATCTTTCGCGATTTACCTATTCAAGAGCTGTTTCAGAAGAACTGCCATATTTACAAAATTCGCGCAAATCCGAGAAAGCAAACTTTTTTAGTTGACCAGTATGATTGATCAGAATTTGTATCATACATTTTTCTTTTTCTATGCCTTGCATCCTAGGCCATCTCACATGGTAATTGGAGTGCACGGGCCTCTACAACGCCATCGAGTGCGGGTTCGGGAAATGTGCCTCAGTTCTCTTCAACTCTTTGCGGGTTGCCGTGTTTACTTCTAAACACGTGACGCGTGTTTCTGGTCAAGGATAGTTACTCAAAGACCCTATACATCTCGCACTTGCAATTTTGGCTTATACACGTAGTTGTCCGGGGACCACCAAGAGGAGGTACAGCAGGCACTACTTTACGAACTTGATTGTTGCGCTACTACTCAAGCCTTTGTCTTGAACCAGTAGTTTCCCGAACAATCATTATGTAGCTACCGTTGGGCGCCATTGTTGCAAGCGCCAAACTGAGCTGATCAATTTAGTTGTCGATGAATAAGCATGGCCTTCTTGACAATGGATGGGCATGGATATTAATTGGATGGTTGTTGGAGTTCACGTTGGGTGTCATTGCTGCTTGGGCAATTTGGTCTCGGTTCCATGTTTGTTTTTGACTAGCCCTAACTTAGGAAGTTAAGAATAAGTCACTATGGACGCAACTGCTTCAAACGCCAAACGGGGCGGTTTCTATGTCGAAGATGTCAGCGGTTATGCTAAGAATTTGAAACACTGCACAAATCCATCAAACCCCACATTGTGGTCATTCCTCTTTGACAGAAAATGTTTCCCCTTCAGACATCGTCTAGATTCCACTCGCAACCACAAAAAATAACTACATAACCCCAATGACGTCAACAGTTTACTGCTCCAAGCAAGTGGCCTTATCGCGTGGCCATAAACCACTGATTATCTCAACAGCACACACAAAGATATTGTTTATAGCACATATGGGAATCGCCCAGAGCTACATGAGACAAAGCTTGCGCAGTCTGCTTTCCCCTCAAGGACGAAGTTCAATCGCCATTATGTCAACAAGGAAGAATCTCAAGAAATAGTAGTAAATTCATTGAATGTCGTTGGCGTTGGCAGCATATTCACATGTACGAACTAAACCGCCCCCTTAACAAAAGCCTCTTCATTCGATAAACATTCCCGATAAGATAATGGCCGCCGAGGGGAAAACCTTAGAACTGCGTAGAATTGTGTTGTGTGGAACTGGAATACGTGTCACCAACAGCCAGACAGAACCACCATTTGTAACGAAGTTTTATCGAAGCTGACTCCTTTGAAAATGTCCCAAAATATGCTCGTACAATCAAAACAAGTTCGAATAAATTTGTTATTCATTCATTTTTGTTTACGCGCAGAGGGCCAGATAACACAACCGGCAATCACATGTGTACCCACGAATCGGCAGATTATGGATTTATTATATTATTTTCCAAACTTTGTCCTTTGTTCATTTTATGAGCTCTTTGATAAGCCAACTCGTTGATTGCAGGATGTCCTTGGTGACATCCCCTCAACCAAACAATGGCGATGATTCCTTTTGAAGTCAAAAAACTATACATGGACTGCCATGATTATATGTTCACCGTGTTTGAAGACAACTTTAGTTCTCATCGAAAATTAGGGACTAGATGGGTTAAGTAAGGAAAGAGAGTTGGCTGAATGCAGAAGACAGTCACACTTAGCCGTGATACCACTGAGATTGAATCCATCTGACACTAGAACCAGGATTGTTTACCTCGATGAAACTATTGAAATAGTAGACCACTTAGTGGAAGTACCTACGTCTGGCCAGAACACTACACGAGCAGATTAGGTGATTTGTAGTTTATACCTCCTATTCATGTATGCACCTTCTTCAGAAATCATTAGACGTCAGTACTCAGCACACTCAGTACTTACTGAGTAAAAACTACTCAATAAAATTCTGAGTACTACTGTCAGGACGGGTTGAAAAATCTCATTCATAGATAGCGGTAGAGGAAACAACATATTTGTTTATTAAAGGTTGGTATCAATCGATTATTGGACACTTGTTCTTTTTGCTAGAGACAGCCTACAACTATGTGGTGTCCAAAAACGTGACTGCACCCTGAATGTCCGAACACATGGCGATATCCTTTTGGATATTATATTGTTCCTAAGCCAGGATATCGCCTCTGTTGTCGCAATGGTTTCTGTCTGAAAGATGAAAGAGATGCACCCACGCCTACGTCTGTCTTCGATCCATCTGTGAAAACACGCAGAGGACCAGCTAGCGTTTAGTTCTCAGACGTCCAATCCGATCTGGAAAGAATGCGAGTGGTCAATTTCTCCTCGAAGACGGCTTGGGGTAGTTGGCGGTCGTTGTCGTTAGGCAGGAAATTATGTATATTCGTTAAAAAATGTTCGATATGTTCAGACCACAGTCGGAGTATTTTTAACCTCCTGGCTGCGCTGGCGGCTTATTGTTTACCAACAATATTTAGAGGTTGAAGGTGCAGGAGTACATTTAGTGCATCTGGCGGAGTACTTCTCTGACAGGCCAGCCTCTGCACCGATTTAGGTGCTCATAGAAAGGAACCAGCCCTTGACCACTCTCTGGCATAATTTCTAGCTTTCATTTCGCTTGAAGCGTCCATTTCCCAAATTGGTTGCATTTAGCGAATGTAGAGCGGAGAACAGCCATTCTCAACCTGTCTCCTGTGGCACTTTCAGATTGTCTGTGACGAACGTCTTTAATATCATTCCACTATTCCTGTGTTGTGTCGGAAAGAGTCCGCCAAGAGATAAATTCGTTACCAGTGGTCCGCAGAGGCTCGAAGGTTGAGAAACTATGGCGTAGAGGATAGAGGATAGAAAAGCTGGATGTAGTACAATGATAACAAAGCCGAAGAGAAAACCATAAATGTGTAGATATGACACATCTATAGCGCATTGTAGCTAAGACTCAGTTCAGTATTGGCAATTTCCACTCCAGCTGGACAGACAGTTTGCATCTTTTTTGTATGCCACTACAGTACGGATGGGCCAACAGGCTTCTAAGGGTAGCACGATCTGCGGATAACTGCTGACAGTTGCGCATTGCATTTTATCAAGATTTGTGGTGCTTTATACATTCCGAGAAAGCATCCGTTCCCTTTTATACGGATGCTCAAAGCGGAGTACGGACTGAGCAGCGTGATGGCGAAGGACTCGTTTTTGCGAGAGTTTTGAAAGGCTAAGGGTTATATATCGGGTCTGTTGTACGTGTACAGTTTCTTTCGGGTGCGTCGCGCTCTGTTGCCACCAATCAACAAGATCGTGAACATTTATCATGTCATCCGAAGGCGCGTCGACACTGCCGGGCTCTACTTCGAAGCGAAGATGTCATTCATCTTGTACACAAAGCTGTGCATCACTTGTTCTTCCTTGTGCATCTTTCTTTTCTTTTATGGTGACTTTCTATGAGTTGGAGATTATGCAATACCGGTCCTGACAGCTACATCTACAGTCAGTTGTTCCTGATCAGTGTCTACGTCAAAATGAATGAGCTCCTGGAGAGTGGAGAGTAGGCAATGCGCACATTAAGTTGGCTGAGGTTCTTCTTCACTTTAGTTCGCAACTTTACACGCAGCCCTTCTCAAGTGTGTGTTCCCACAGGCAAGACTCTTCAGGCCGGAACGTTATCCATAACATACATTGTCCAGTCACTTAAGACATTGAATCGTTGCTAGGCATATATCGCTGCACACAACATGAACACCGCAAACAAGACTGTTTATCGCACGACTTGCTTTCAAAGAGACAAGAAATCGGCCTCCTCACCCACAGCGCGGCACAGGATACTCGTCTCCTTTCAGTTCGCTGTCACATGTGTTTTTCTTGTCTATCATCGTCCAGATTGAGTTGGGCCATCTAACTGACAGAGGTATGTTGGTTCTGATCGCCACAGGATAGTCATCCGTCTAAATTATCAGCAACGATAGAAAAACTGCTCATCACTTGATACATATACGATCCCTGTATTGGGAATGACCAGAGGTGCTAGCACGTGTCAAGATACAATCGAGTCTTGTCGATCGTCGATCAACTCGAAACAAAATTTGTCTGGTAGCACGTAACTTGTGACGAGTTACGTGGTAACTTCCTCTTAGAAATGTCACTGCGTGCTGTCAATCGAGGATCATCTGTTCAACCAAACTAGGTGCTGCGAATGACCGATGGTATCGTGTCATCGCGATTGTTTCAAGTTACGTGCAACTCTTTAATTGCGTGGCATTCCGTGATCCGTTAACATTTGCATTTAATCCTCATCGATTTTCTCCTGTTGAATAATATTTTTCGTGTCATTCCACAAATCTAAAAATAATCACCACCACCACATGTCTAATGCATTATATTTATTTTCCATTTCCAGCGAAGATTAAATAAAGAGCTTATGTCCCTCATCAAGGAGCCCCCACCAGGAGTTACCGTAGATACCGAGAGCACCTCCCAAAACCTATCCGAGTAAGCATAGAATCAAATCCACTTCCATTAGACCATAATTGACGCAACTCACGCCACCGTGGAGCGCAATAAATATTTGTTTCTCCGATAATTGACTTATAATTTTTGTTTCCGTTTCCAGGTGGAAAATCAATATCGAAGGCTTCGAGGGCACCCTTTATGAAGGTGAACACTTTCAGCTGCTATTCAAATTCAACAATAAGTATCCATTTGACTCGCCTGAGGTAAGTGCCGCATTTGAACGCACATTTGAATTGTTCTCACACGTCTGCACTTCACTTAGGTGACATTTATTGGATCGAATATTCCAATTCATCCGCATGTCTACTCAAATGGTCACATCTGCCTATCAATCTTAACTGACGACTGGTCACCGGCACTGTCGGTGCAATCCGTATGTCTGAGCATAGCGTCTATGTTGAGTAGCTGCCGCGAAAAGAAACGACCCGCTGATAATACACTCTACGTGAAGACGTGCAATAAGAATCCTAAGAAAACGAAATGGTGGTATCACGGTAAGTTTATTCATAATTTTATTAGTAATTAGTCTTTCTATGCCACTTAGGATATGAATTGACGCACAATTACGAGGACAGACCAAGGTGATAGACTACAGCTTGTCTGCACATTAGCTGAACATAACCCCTTCTTCTTAAAATAGCTTCTCTCAAGTTTAAGTGTGTTGTCGAAATCAAATAAGGGGCGTAGTCCGACCTTGGATAGGTGGTGCCCTAGTGAAGGTGCGAGAGTTACGAGCTGGGAGCGACGAACTAAATGCGGTCGAAGAAGTGTGCCGTTCCACACCGTCACCGATCTGAAGTTTCTCCCTCTGATGATTAAATCTTTCAATAGTTTCCCTCCTCCTCAACGACGCAAATGTGTCTCCCAATAAACCAGACCCTTAAAAAGGGGGTTTATGTTTTCTTTTTTATTTCGTCACAAAACGAATATTTGATGGGCGAACGAATTTGATCGATAATTTCCTTGTCCAAGGTCTCCTCGTGGTGGCTTGTGTGTGTGTACACATGTCATTGACAGACTGTGAGTTTGCGGTTAAAATAGATTTATTCCTTCAACAGCTTCATGGCCACGTGCAAGGCAGGAAATTAATTTTGCAGCCCATGTTCGTTGGTAAATCCGATTTGTTTTCGCATGATTGATTGCATCGACAACCTGGGAAGAATAGATGCCGCACAAGTCTCATTCTGGCATTTCGAGGCGTTGGAAAATAAAAGAAAAACATGTTTGCTCAAGACTTTATCGGACATGTCAATGCGTCACTGAGTGAGGTGGAAGTCCATTGATAGTGATGTTGTGAAAACAAAGACCTTGACTTTAGTTTTCTCATGCAATTCATTATCGTGATCAAATGTTTGATAAGAACGATGAGAATTGGGTTTTGGTCATCATCATTATAAATAGCAACAGGCACGAGTCCACTTGTGTTTAAATGGAGAAGATCACTGGTGGAAGCTTGACACTAGTGTTTACTTATCAAAGCTATTCTTATAAGCTTTTGTAATAGTTTGCAGAGGATCAACATAATGAACTCTTCCAATTCATGGCGGTTGAACTTCGTCTTTGCAAGGAACTGCTAACCGAGCTTGAATCTGTTTTCTGTAGCATCAGTCCATGTTGTGCGTGCCACTGCCTAACTAATTAATAATTCTCTATTGAAAATGGTCTGAGAATAAACGCACAGAAAACCAAAATCGTCCTCATTACTAGAAAATAAAAAATTCCAGACTCTGACCCGACCTTCCTAAATGGCACCAGTCTACAAATCTAATAGGTTAATCTAGGAGGTGAATACAGCGGAAAGAACAAGGGAAAGCCATTACCGCCCTTTATAGGAACAAAAAATTCATCAAACATAAATAGGGTCTTCAACCATACCCGACGGACTGGCTTTTCACAGCAGTGATCAGACCAGTCCTCCTACACGGTGGAAGGGTATGGTGGCGTCGGCACACATTATAATGTCTTAGTTAAAGTACTAAGGTAAGTCTACATCTGTATAAGTGGAGACTTGAGACTTCTACCTCCACGGATGCGCTTAAAACCTAATTTAACCATATGCATATGTATAAGGGAGACATGTTTCGTAAGCAAGTAGCAATCGACTGTGCAATACCTATATGCATGCTCCCAATGGCACTTTTGGACATTGCTAAAATTACCTATACTGAACTTGACTAAAGCTGACCTACGCAATTCTCAGAGAGATACTTCGAGGCCCTGATTCCAATAAGCGACCTCCATTTGACAACGGCATACATCACTACACAGGCGGAGCCAAGACGGAAGATGGGGTACAAAGTGGCATGTTCCTGATCATCTCAAACCAAACAAATCTTCTTCTTCTTCTTTGATTGGTGCTACAGTCCGGGGTGGACCTAAGCCTCAACCAACATGCCTCTCCAGCCAGCACGATCTTTCGCCAGCTGCCTCCAGTTGCGCACACCAAGTTGGTTGAGGTCCTTTTCCACTTGTGTGCTCCATCTAGTGCGAGGACATCCTTTGTTGCGCTGTCCCAATGACTCGGTGTCGAAGACTCCTCGGGCCGGAGCTATGGTGTCCATCCGCTCTACATGACCTAGCCATCTTAAGCGTTGGATCCAAAGACACTTAACTAGGTGCATGCCGCTCTACAGCCCGTAAAGTTCATGGTTGAACCTTCTCCATCAACGCAATCAGGACCAAAGATCGTACGCTGAACTTTTCTCTCAAAACAACCAAGAGCTTCTTCATCAGCTTTCAATAGCGTCCATGTTTCTGCGCCGAACAAATCTATCCGTCTTTATAATCAGTGCAGTGTCTTTCAAGTGGAAGCAATGGCGATTAACGAAGTACTGTCTCGATTGAGGTGGACCGTGATATCCGCCCGCGATGTCTGTACCTTAACTGACAGGCAGGCAGCTATAAAATCCCCAACACCGCTCTCTTTAAACTCTAAAGTAGTCATAAACTGCCGTACATCTCTCGACGAGATATCCGAACAGTTTCAAATTGCCCTGTGCTGGATACCAGGCAATAGAGACATTATGGAAACTGTGAAGTTGACAAACTCACAAAAGTCGTCACAAAACTGCCAGTTGATGCAATTTCTTGTGACATAGGTCCTTAGCTACCTTTAAGTAACAACTCCATCTTCTTAACAAACAACAATCAAAGCCAGATGGAACACAGGACATGCCAAACCTCCAAGCAAATCTGGCCAAATCTTGATCCTAAAAAGTTAATAAGCCTGATCTCCTTTAAGAGATCCAAAATCGTCACTGCAGTGGTTATAATTACCGAAAATTGTCTTTTAGGTTGACAAGCAAAAGGACTAGTACTATTCTTTAGAAGCTGCCTATATGAAGAAGAGAAGGAAAATGTACAACACCCCCTCAGGGCAGCTACACCCTGCACTTGTCTCAATCAGGAAAGCAACATTGGACTCCTACTATTCCGACGATCGAAGCGACCTCAGCAGTACAACTAGTACTGTAGTTCACTTACAAAACTGGCTGAATGGCTCATAGTAAACGTGCCAAACCAAATCCCTTGTTATTAAACCTCGTAGCTTAGTACAAAAGGTACATTTGGGGCTAAGTGCAACTTATAACCTAACCTGACCTAACCTAGTTCCAGTTCAGGCGACATTCGTTCGTGAATTTTTGGCAATCGCACACCTTGGTTCGACTCAAGTGATAGCAACCTCAACTAACATGGAACACAGCTGGATATGGCGCATTTGGTTGAGCGTCCGTCCATGGCCCCAAGATTCGAATCCCAGTGAGAGCTGACTTTTAATACGCTTATCCGGTTTTTAAATTTAGTTCCATTTGCTGTCGGGATCAGATTATGACTGGATCAGTGGTATTAGGCTGTCTTATGGTATCACAATTGGACAACATCAGACTAAGACTGTCCACTTACCTATCCTGACTTGGGACAAGAGTGACAAACTTCTTGGCAAATATCTAAAAACTTCAACATCTTCACGTCGACAGGCTTCTCATTGAACAATGTTGCTTAATAATTGTTGTACATGCAGCAAAACTTAGCTTCGAGAGCCACATTTCCACATACGCTTGGTTAACCTGGTGACCTTCCTCGTAAGACTTCAGTAGTCACTCCTATTGGAGAAGATAAAGTTTAATGGACGAAAAATTTCAAATATTTTTAGCTGGAGGGCTTGGAAGCCGAAGCACTTGCATACGGTCGCGGTCATTTTCTATTGCCTTCTATTCACAACGTTCACGAACCATGGGTAGACAAATTTTGCTTGGAAGCCGATGCACTAGTACAAGGTTGTGGTAATTTTCTACTACCTTCCATCCACAACGTTCATGGCCCCCTTGTCGTAAGTCTTTTTTGAAGTCTATCCCAGTTGAAGCAATTCGTGCTGAGCTTAAGCATTCGTTGTAGTCCGTACGTCCCAATACGACTGACATGACCATTGGAACGTTTTAATTGCAGTCAATACAACCTTATAAGTTCAATTCAAGTTGCTGTAAACTTGTTTTATCCACATAACCATTCAAGAAGGGAAATTGAGTTCATTGCCTTCGGGAACAAGCTCCAGTGGAAGCTGAAATTCACATAAAATAAGAGCGACTGCAGACATGTCACGACCAGCATTTAATTGGTAAATTACCCACAAGCGCAAGGCGAACACTCTACCAACATCTATGACTTCCTCTCGCCACTGGCAAACCAGTAAGATGAAAACCTTTTCCATGAGACAAGTGCCAGTCTGACTCACAGATTCGAAAAGCAGAGACAAGCTCGAAAGTTTCTGAATGATTGAACGCCAATAACAAAAATGATATTCACGCACACTCTTGAACACAAATTGACGACCCAATAAACAAACTGACGACTTTCCTTGACACATCTTGAGTAAACGGCATTCAAAGACAAAGACAAAGCCAAAGACAAATGAATTGCCATCACACAATTTTTAATCGATTTTCTTTCTCTCTTTTCAGATGACTCGGTGTAATCTTACCGACATCCCTTCCGTCTCCGCTTCTGGTGAAGTGAATCAAGCAAAACACTGTTGCGATATAAAGATACAGAACTTCGATGATTTTTCCCCTTAAAATATCAAATTTATTGTTGAACTGCTTCGAAAGACGTTTGATTATCTTTATATTTTCTAACCAAAAAAAAATACAAAACAAAAATATATCTACAGTCAAAAGCAACACTTGAACGTATTATCCACACACACATATACCATGTAAACTCCTCTATTATTTATGATGTAGTACATTTTTTGTTGAGCGACCCTCACCATGTGTCCCCACAGCGCAGTCAAATGCAAACAAATTAGACAAGAAAATGTAGGCAAACTCGCTTCGCTAGGCCTTACATCTTCGTATTCGGATAAAGGATATCTATTCATCATCAATGTTTCACTATGCACTTGTATGCGTGCATGTGAGCTCCTCCGTTCGGGGCACAGCAAGTAAATGCAGCCACATTCCAATCAGTAGTTAAACTTATGCAACTTCTTGTTTATTGTTTTCCAAATCCACCACACGCAAGAACAACACTGATCTCCATTCCTTTATGCCTTCAAACAAACAAAAAACTCGTGTATAAATTAAAAAAAAAACCATAAGGATGTGTACTATCGTGCAGAGAGAAAAAATGATCACTAAACCTCATAGATTTCATATTTGTCAGTTCACTTAAATTCGACAAGCGTGTGGTGCACTGCGTGTCACACAATGAATCAGTCACGAAAACCGACTGAAGCACGTTTTGTCCGATCTTAGTTGTATTTACCTCTGAATATTTAACTTTACTTTGTATTCTCCTTGAAGCGTCAGAGCGCCGTACAGTAAGCAAAGGGTTTCATTTGAGCTAATTCATAATGAAATGCAGGAAGCGAATGTAAAAAAATTAAAAAAGAAAACTTAAAAACGAAAAATTGGACTTGCAATCCTGTGAGGTTGCAATGACGGTTATTAATCAGCATGAATTGTATAACGTCTTACATACATTTAAGTAGTTGTTAACACAAATCGTATAAAATATTAAAAATATTTTAATCGTAATTGTTTGCGTTTTACTTTGACTGAGTGTGCTGGTATTGCTGCATGTGGTGAGTGTATACTTGGGGCAAACGACGTGGTTCTTGGATGTAGTAGCTCCTACTTATGTAACCCGTTGCTGGTTGCCATGAGGTGATGCTACTTGCCTGCGCTTACGATGTAATGTTATCCAGGCGCAGGCACATAACCTCTTAACTCCAAATCTCACCTCTTAACGTTCGACTGAAGATGGCGTACCTAATCCTGGTGGGATGGTGAGTGAGTGAGTCTGTAGAAGGGGGTCATCTCACCCACCAGCTATTCGTCGATTTCAAGTCCGCATATGTAGATGAATACAAAATCACGTGGTACCATACTTGTACATGTCACTGTAGATCTGGTTAACTGTACAGTCCGTTAGCCATTGTTATGTTTTAGAAAGAGCCAACCATCTGATCAGGTGAATGACCCGAAGTCTCCACAAAACTAAGCATAAATACACTAGTCGTGGTATTGAGTGTACGCAGTATGCGGGATGTCAATAAACTAAATTGTTCTTTGCATACAGCTGTTATTTTTTTTCATTTTGCCGATTATTTTCCTCCTACACATATGACAGTTTGCAGAGACACGAGATATTCTTCGCCATGTCTAGTTGTGCAGAAATCCGCGAATTTTCGCTGGTCCATCAATGTCGGTAACGAATTCACTGAGAAAAAACGAAAAAGGTATTAGAACTTGGACAAAGCGATGCATTGTCATGTGATTTCTTTAACATCATTCTTGAGAAGATAAGTAAAGTAAAACTCCCACTCTACCACTAGAGGCAGATCTTCCAGAAGTACGTGCAACTGTTAGCAATGTAGCATGCGCCAATGACATTGACGCGATTGGCAGAACTCAGCGAGCCGTCAATGAGCCCCTTACTGGCATTAGCACATACGAAAGACGGCTAAGATGTGTCTGACGGTGAATGAGAGCAAAACGAAGTATATGGTCGTCCAAGCGGAAGGTAGCCAATAAACCATGCTTCCCGCGGCACTCAAGGTGAGAGTTGTGCAAGTGGGACTGATGCTTATCAGCATAATCAAGGCAGATCAACCGCCTCCAATGAGCACAATGAACTGTTGTCAATGATGACACATTCGCTAATGCCACCTCGAAGTCACCACTAATCGCCTAGCAAGACTCTTAATTGAGACAGCGTAGGGATTTCAGTGTTACGCCAAATGGGGTATTCCCGTAAATGCTGGAAGTCGGTACTTATTTATTTGAGGATACCTCAATCCATCCCTATGTGGATGCAGGTCAGCAGATAAAAGTTGGAGCTTAAGATGTACGGTATGGAAATTTAAACTGGCAAACAGGCCAAGTATTTCGTAGTTAATTTGGTTGAACAAGGTTGAAGTTCAACAACCATTCGAAACCTACCCTTAAGAAGTCCAACCTGGGCTTCCATCGCATATATCCATTGATGTGTAATCAAAATGGATTAAGTCAGAGGAAAAAGCGTCTGCTCTACAAGCAGCTAAAACGGCAAATTTTAATGTACAGCTTCCCAATATGGTGCACTATCTCTAGGGCCACCATGGAGAAGCTCGCAATTGGCGAAAGAAAAGAAAAATGTTGCAAATGCGTCCCAGTCTCACCTTCGACAGGGGCCGTCGAAAGTACCACAGCAACAAAGCGAGGAGGCCCGCATCATCCCCTTACAACAGTACATGATGACACTGTTCAGCAGCTTCTAAACATCCAACGAGGAAATCCGGAACCTGAGCGGCGCAATCCCTGAACAATGCTACCTGCAACGCACTTTCTTTCTTTGGCTGGCGCTACAGTCCGGGGTGAACAGTCCGAGTTGGACCTGTACAGAGCTAAATGTGCTAACAGATTTATTTCTTGTAGGATCAAGTTGTCTCTATATAAGACACTGCAAATGAGGCTTGGACAATCTCAAAAGTGGATGATTAAGCCCGTGATCTCTTCTAGAAAAAGATCTGCGTGCTATCTTTTGTCCAGTTTGTGCTAATGGGATCAGAAGGAGAAGATTCAAACACAGCGATCGTATCACGTGCGTGTAAAGCGAGATGAGCCTAGAAAGGTGTCTACGTATTCAACGCCTACGCTGACTGGACCATGCAGAGCGTATGGACAATTCGCGATTGTTGAAGATTGTTGAGTCCCATATCTCACACAGGACTGCAGCGTTCTACAAAAAAGAAGAATTGAAGAGGGCCTGTATGTTATAGCGGGTAACGAGGGCACTTTACAAGCAGACGTGTACAGCAGAAATATTGGATGGTAAACCCACACTAAGGGCATAGTCACCAATTGTGCAGAGCCTTACTACGAGGTCGGTATTCTGAGCACTGTCGAAATACTGACTTGTCTTTCAAATTTACCCAAGAGAGGCAAATGGCAAACCTCTGCAGGCATCGTTGATGAATCGACTAAAGTGGGATTTGACGATGCACTAGGATCATTTAACATCAACGTCTTGGACAAGTACTTTGGATTTAGATAGAGATCTCGTTTACATCAACAACACACTTAGTCCGAAAACAAAACAACAATTTCTGTTTCCCAGGCTCATGAGGCTCAGGCATCTCGTCGTGCTATCTAGAAACGTCAACCTAACCCAATTTATACAAGAAGTAGGTCATCACAATCTTCCTCCACGGTGGAGGGCAGTGATAATTTTAGAAGCGGCTGAAGAAGTACGCGAGCTCTTTGCGTTTACCTTCATGACATCTGGAGGAGAATACTCAATGACGATTTTTGTACGGACTATACAGGGAGCTTAGCCGGGCATCTACTTATTCAACGCCAGGTACGGGTGATCTATGGGCATTAGTTCCGAAGAGGAGCGTTTACCAAATTGGTGTTCCTAAGTAAATGCAGCTCAGCAGAGAAGGCGCTGACTGAAGAGACTTTTAACTTGAGTCCCCGGCTTACCTCAGAGAGTAGCGCAACACATTCTATGAAGACATGAAACGCACCCACAAGGTGTTCGTTAAGACATGCCTTACACCAGTTAGTGCAGTTTGCACCTGCTTCAAGACCTTGCTCAATGCCATTGATTCCTAAGACTGTCAAATCCAATTCAGTCATCGCATCATTCATAGAATATCCAAAACCGCACACAAAATCAAAAACACATCCTTTTCGATAACGCATTACACGTATTTCTATTTTTCTTTTTATAAAAATAACAAACTATCATATGTACAGTCTAACACCCGCCGTGAAACAGTCCCTGCAGGGCTTCTTGCAAAGCTCTCTGACAGGCCATAGTTGATTTGTAGCCACCGGCTCTCTCCGACAGATTCTCGCCCCGAATGTGCGAGATGTAGCCCTTCGTTTCGATTTCTTTCACCGGCGGTGGAGGCGGTCCCTCGTAGTATAACTCAGGAGCTTTATGAACATACAGTGGACCCTCATCCTGCTTGGGCACTGGCAGAAACAGCTGTTCACTGCCCCGAGAAAATTTGATTCCAGTTGAGAACTGCGTGGCGGCTTTTGGTGCTGGCACCACCTTCGCTTCCTCACGCTGCTTCTCAGCCTGCTCGGCGAAGGCGCTCACAATTTTACTAGCATCCTCGTAGCTGCTCATCAGCTCGTCGATTAAAGCCTCCTTTTCGCGTATTTTCTTCTTTTTGTTTTCCTCCTCAATCGCCAGCAGCTCGAGTCTCCGTGCTTCTTCCTGCTGCTTCTCGATTTCCAACATCTCCTCGAGCTCGAACTCTTCGCGGCCAATTTTCGCCTTGTTCCTCATTATGGTCTCTCGGTTTTCCTTTTTGTACTGTTCAATTTTCTTATTGGTATTTATGATGTCAATGTTGTTGCAGAGATTGAAGACAATTGTTTCAATCTCTTCGAGGTAGTCGTTGTACTTGTCCAGTGATTCGAAGTCATCCTCTTTTTTGTTGTAGTCACGGAGTATTCGTTTTCTGATGTCGACTTCCTTCTCAACCATGGGGTCGTCAAAGAGTTGGACACGGAAGTTGTTTCGGCGTAGAGGCACATTACATTCGGGACACGAGCCGGAGCCTTTGAGAAAGAGCAAATCCACGCAACTTTCGCACAGTGTGTGCCCGCAAACGTTTACCATCAATTTGAGCGATGGATTTCGATACTTGGTTGTTTTACAACGCGGACAGGCTTGTTCATCCATTGCTATAGAGGATTATTTGTTTGAACAATTGCAGAAATCAACTAGATCTGGATTAAACGTAAATAAATCGAATTGGATTTGCGATTTTGGTGAGCCGGTGAATATAACAAAACAAATGATGCATGTGTCAAAGTAGAAGCTGTCAGTTGTGAAATGTCATACTCTAGAGATGTACACAAATGTCGATAACAATACGCCCAGGGATGTGACTATATTGATCTATATATATCAAATTTTTCTCAAATTGCTCAATTGAATAAAGTTTAATAAAATTGATAATTTTTCTGAATGAATTTGAAATATGTATATGTATACATCAGAAGCGGCTTGTACGCTGTCTGCTTGGTAGCATGCAAAGAGGTATTTTGAGTGTTATAGCGGCTATGCACAGTACAAACAATTCTCGTAGAAATAACATGTTGGGTCCAATCTACCCATGTGTGTTGATTATCTACATTATCTACCGCGAGACTTTTTTTACTTCTGAAAACATCCCGCTACGTAACCTCTCATACACTCCAGCTCTACGAAGATAAACTTTTCCATGAGCTGCTTGCTTTTCTTTGCTAGGGCTGGGCATTCGCAGAGTAGATGTTGAATAGACCCTCATATTTCTATAGCTCGTGCAAAAATCGTTGTGTGGTTGTGTTCAAAATTGTGTCTGCAGTTCCAGCGTAGCGTAACCTTGTTCGCGAAGGATATTTCACAAGAATATATGGCGGTTAGTGCCGCTTGGCTGTCGGAAAGGATGGAAAGCAATTTGTTGGTTGTGTTCAGGCAGCGTAAGAGCTGCGGGAAATGACGTCTGTCAGTGCTAGAGATTTAAGTGATCACAGAAGAGTCCTGCTTCACAATAAAGGAGACCCCTTTGACTGCGCCAACTATCGAAGGATCATCGAGTACATCGCGTACAAGATACTCTCTGCCGTTCTGTGTGAACACCTGAAACCCTTTGTCAACAACCTAATAGGTCCTTATCAGTGCGGTTTCAGGCCAGGAAAGTCCACAATAGACCAAATATTTACACTTCGGCAGATCCTGGAAAAGACTCAAGAGATGCAAATCGACACGCACCACCTATCTGTCGATTCAAAGGCCGCATATAACAGCGTGTATAGAGACGAGTTATACAGAGCGATGTCTAGTTTTGACATTCCTGCCAAACTTGTCAGGTTATGCAGGATGACGATGGAGAACTCTCGCTGCTCTATCAAGGTCGGTAACGAACTCACCGAGACCTTCAATGTCAAAAAAGGTTTTAGGTAAGGCGACACGCTGTCATGTGACTTCTTCAACATCATACTTGAGAAGATCGTGCGAAACTCAAACGTAAACACCCGAGGCACGATCTTTCAAAAGTCGGCTCAACTGCTTGCTTACGCGGACCATGTGATTGGACGAACACAGCGAGGAGTTTTCTGGCATTGAAGCGGAAGCGGCTAAAATAGCGATAAGCCAGAGCAAAACAAAGTCATCACGAAAGGACGCACAACATCGACGTATCGGACAGAGCGTCATATTGGGCGGCAAAAACTTTGAGGTAGTCGGGGACTTCGTTTACCTAGGCTCTGGAGTAAATAGGGACAACAACACAAGTATCTAGATTAAGCGCAGAATTACTCTTGCCAATCGCTGATTCTTTGGGCTCAAGAGGCAATTGAGTAACAGAGCCATCTCTCGAAACACCAAGTTGACTTTGTAGAACACTCTGATCATCCCAGTCCTGCTCTCGGGCGCAGAGACCAAGACGCTATTGAAAGCGGATGAAGAAGCTCTTGGTTGTTTTGAGAGAAAAGTTCTGCGTACGATCTTTGGTCCTGTTTGCGTTGATGGAGAAGGTTCAACCACGAACTGTACGGGCTGTACAGCGGCATGCACCTAGTTAAGTCTTCGGATACAACGCTTAAGATGGCTAGGTCATGTAGAGCGGATGGACACCACAGCTCCGGCCCGAAGAGTCTTCGAAACCGAGCCATTGGGACAGCGCAACAGAGGATGTCCTCGAACTAGATGGCGCACACAAGTGGAAAAGGACCTCAACCAACTTTGTGTTCGCAACTGAAGGCAGCTGGCGAAAGATCTTGCTGGCTGGAGAGGCATGTTGGTTGAGGCCCAGGTCCACCCCGGACTGTAGCGCCAATCAAAGAAGAAGAAGAACCCTGCTTCAGTACCCAAACTCGTTTTTGAACAGTGCATAGGCTGATTTCTCCTTCTCCTACTACCAGTTGTTCTTGTCTTTGCCCCGGTATACGTAAGTGAAACTTCTTCTTGGGGACTAGTTATGGTTGGTAGGCAGTGCGTTGGTTTGCTGAAGTTTGCTGCAGTCCCTTTTTTTTTAGTACGGATGCGTGATCGAATGTTTTATCGCTCAAGAAACCCGCCTCAGAGCCGATGAAGCTATACTACTCCTACAGGCATAGGTAGAGGAAAGGAAGGAACCGTCGCATTGGTAAGCATTTTAATTCCTACGAACCAAAGGCAACACTCCAGGCAGCGAGGCATTGAAAATCCCACCGACAAACGGAAATAAAGAAAACTCTCTCAAATTTGTCTTTGAAATTTTTTGAATTTTTTTTTTGTGTTGTTTGTTTCATTTTATTTGATTTCAGTTGTCGCATATTCGCGCACAAAGAGTTCTTCAATAATAATATTATTACAGTACAGTTAATTGTTATAATAATAATAAGAATAGTAATAGCATACATATATCGTAATTTTCATATTAAATATGCAAATAATTATAGTTCCATACTCTCTAGATTTACATAAATATTGTTGGTTTTTTTGTTTTTCTCCTTTGAATTCGACCACATTCGTGTGCTACCGTTAGTTGTAGTAGTAAAACATCCTCGACGAAAAACAACTCATTTCACTGTGAATCGGTGAATGGGGGAATGGGTGAAAGGGGGCGTGTGAGGGGACGACGGATGAATATGGGGGAGAGTGAGTGAGGGTGTGTGTCTTCTATCTAACTATCTTAAAAGTCATAAAAGCAAATATCTTTTGTTTTGTTTTCTTTTCTGATTTTCCATTCGTTTCATTATACGACACTACGAGTTACAATTAAATAAGTATGCTTCTTGGTTTGTTCTTTACAAAAAGAAGAAATCTACGTATTCTCATATATAGTATACATATTTATATAATAATTTGTTTATATAGATTTATCTACATGTTAATGTAAAAAGAAAGGATGGACTTGGACTTCTATTCCTATTCCTACTCCCATTCCCGTACATCACACGCGCACTTTGGCGGTGTGTGCTGCTCAAGCAATCTTCGTGTTCATCCTTCGCTTGCTGGTTTTTTTTTTTTGTATTTTAATCGAATCACTGTAAATATCACAATTTAGTTAAATGTATAAATATGATATATTTATGTGTATATATATGCAGATACATTTGCAACCCAAAATCTAATGCTTCTTAAACCTTACTAAGTGTTTATATATATATATGTGTGGTACGTGATTTAAATAACGAATTCTATCTAAAAAAAAAAACAAAAACATTTCCGTATCCTTATTGCGGACGAATAAAACTCTAAAAAAAAACCGAACAAAAAGAATAAAATTAAGTTAAATGGATGTGTGTGGATCTTAGGTGTATCTCAGTTGTGTATGCCGAGGTGTACACATTCAATAATAATACATATATGTTTGTTCTGAATTCATTTTAAGTTCACTTTCGCCAATTTGCCGATCCCTCGTACCACCGGCTGATGGTTGCTCGGGACATTAGCTGCAAATGAAAAGAGGTCAGTACATCTCCGCCATTTGAGTGCATCCATTTCTCACCTTTGAAGGGCCATGGCCTCTTCGATTTCAGCCTCGCCGTCTTCCATCTTATTGCCACCGCTGCAGATGCGACACTTGCAGCAGATGATGCACGGTGCAGCCAGCAGGAGCAACGGCGACGCGACCAGCAGTAAAATGCCAAAACCAGCAAATATGCCGATCACTTGAGCTCTGTGCCAGACGACAGACGCTCGGGAATGTCCCAGTTTATTTTTACACGGTCCCTTGTCGTAGTGTCTCAAGAGGAAATCGTCCTGCAAAACGAAACGGAGGATTCATTGAATGTCTTGCCTCCATTTTCCGACTGTCGATCATTAAACTTACATCTAAACTAGCTAGACAGTACCAGCAGAAAACGTGTTTGCAGCGTTTGCACATCATTTGGGCACAGCCTTCGTCCTTTTCAATAGGAACCGCACACATCGGACAGCACTTGATCAGATCGTTGTCGAACGGTATACCGATATCGTCTTGACCATCGGCCGCCAGCCGACGATTGTTCTCATCACAGGACATGTTTGGATGCCACTGCAGGAGGGAAAACGAAACTCTGTTAGAGGAGGGATGTCTTTTAGGAGGCGAATGCGGGATACTTACGGGCTTCTTACATCCCGAACAGAATTCATCCTTGCACGAAGGACATTGTACTGCGCACAGGGCTTGTTGGATGACGTTCTCCTTGTCGCTGGTGCTCGAGGAGGATGGAGCAAGCGCTGTATCCGACGTACAGCCAATTAAGCAGACAGTCTCACAACCGGCCCGGGGGCACCAGGTTCGAAATTTATCCAGTTCTATTTCTGTGGAGCAAAGAAATGAGTGTTGTTAGAGGTGGGATATCATTTTAATTAATTTTAATAATCGACGATCCCCGATTGCTCGGTAATGTCAGCAAACATATTTTCTACATTTCCGCTTCAATCATCCAAATAATTACTAAGCAAATAATGAACAAAAGCAGAAAAGGACAACAGACTAAGGCTATGAGCATTCTTCCCTGCTTGATTTATTCAACCCATAGATGTCGGACACAGAATTGTTGACTCTGCTCTGGTACCAGCAGCGCTGAAGACCAGTCACTTGATCCAAACAAAGGTCTAGCAGCGACAGAGGAAGTACTATGTCGTGTCGTCACAGAGAGTGTCTTCGCTTATACCAATTACATTTGAGTGTTGTGGATCGTTTTTACCATACACCTATAAGTCTACAGTATTTTCTGTCAAGGGACAACAAGAATGCCGCTTGGTAGATCGCTACATCCTTGAGAGGCATGCCAACTACGATTATGTTCCCGAGAGGTACAATCAGCAATGGAAGCTCTAACCACAGACGCAGGTAGTACGAGCGCAGGTTCAGGACCTGGGTAAGTTTCCTCTGATCCTTGTCTAGTAAGTTCGTCGGCAATCTCAGTTCCAGCGATTCCTTGGTGCCTTGAGACCCATATGAGTTTTAGTGAATTTAACTGCCAATCAAGTGGTGTGTGGCTCGTGGCGTTGTGGGTATGTGCGTCGACCCCAACCTCGACGTCGTAGGTTTAATTCCAGCTCCACCTCTTTCTAATCTCAGAAAAGTGACAAAAAGTATTTGCTGTCTAGAAAAAGTTTCTCAAACTTGGCCGTTCGGAGTCAGCATAAAACTGTAGGTCTATGAGAACAATAGCACGTACAACACGAGTGGTTGCTGAGAAGCTAGGCCCTGGCCCTCTATGGGCTGTAGCGCCACTTTCAGAGACGATTTGCATTCCTGAACTATCGTGGACGTGGTAAAGGGTTGTGTAAGGTCTTAAGTACAGCCTGGCTGGAACTTCAAACACAGATGTGTCGACTAGTCCACCTGTCCTTCACAATATAGTTTGTTGTCATTTAGATTGCATAAGTTTCCGCTTGGAAAACAAAAATAACGCAATTTTACCTAAAGAAGTGTACAACTAATGTTGTCGCCATCCAAGAAAACACCAGCACAAGACCCTTCATTTGTTTTGGAGCCATTGATGAAGATACGACTACATTCCATTCTTGGCTCGAAGTCTGGCCAGAGCCATTCCTGGGTGCAGTACTAGTATTCAGACATTTTTAATGAAAGCGTTTAGGAAATAATAAAGCGTAGTTCACACCTTGTAAATTTATGTTCATTTGGTAACACTGACTGCAACTTAATCCAAGTAAAGTCGGATCAGTGGCAGAGGAAATCAAATCACACTTTGCTTTATTCTTGACTTTGTTATCCACGGTGGCACAATGGATCTACATACATTATATTCTCCTAGGATACACGGCTGGATGGCGCAGTTGGTTAAATGGTTGCCCTTGGTTAGACGTTTTCCCGGTTCGAATCCCAGTGAAAGCAAAGTTAATGCGATCTTATTAGGTTTTCAAATCTTGTTCAGTTACCATTTGCAGTTGGGGTCGAATTAACGCCACTACCACTGAAGTTATAGATCAGTAGTAATAGTGCGACTAGTAGTGCGTATCACAATGGACGCAACTAACTGCAAAGGCGAGCTATGACTTCTCATGATCGAAGATGCTGCTAGCCAAATCAATTTAAAAAAAGCTTGCTTCTATGCAAAGGGTAAATCCATAATCAAATTGGACCCAACACAACTTTTATACACTCATTATCCTCAGCTAAAAAACTTGTAGTATGTAGCCGTTCGCCTGAGAATGACTGAGTATTAATCATGTGATATTAAATCATGTGGAGATTGCTGCTTTGCTCTCCCCCATATCTCCCGAACAAACTTATTACACAAGATAGCGACCCAGCTAACATCAGGTGCATACGCAGATGATATGGCCCAAACTAGGCCACCAACACTGACACACGCTTAACAGATTTGACATCAGTAACATTGATTGTGTTATAGGACACAGTTTTTTAGGCGGTGGACGCCAGGAGGAGTTCATGACTAATTAACAGTCTAAATTCCAAACTCTTAACCACTTCCACCACTTCAAAAGCTCAATACTTCGACGACTTCAATAGCTTAACTAAAGGACATTTGCCTGTGCATCCAGGGCAAAGTTGTTGTTTGGTCTTAACTTGGCGAGATGAAAGAAACGACCACACATTCACAGATAAAGTTGGCATTCAAACTCCTCGTGGCGCTCTGTGGATAGCAATTACAGCAAACGCTTAGAGGTGAACCAATGACCAGGGGGTTGAACCAAGACTCCAGGTTCGGGGTTTCGCATGAGGATTTCCCTACAAAAAATAATTCAGAGACGACAACTTAACTGAAGTACCCACTGCCAATTCACTTCGCATCTTCCAAAGTTAATAGGAAGATTTAGCGCAACCTTATCCTACTTCGAAATGTAATAAAATCATTTTAATGCGTTTAACATTTAGATGGTCATGGTTCCCAGTTTGCTGTGTCATCTGCAAGAATTCTCAGTGTATGTCAAACACTCAGTGTATACATCCGAACGTTGTTTCAAGAAATTGGACCTTCGAGCCGGATATCAACCAGCAATCTGTGATTGGTTTCCAGATAGAACACAAGGAGGCATGGGCCAGTCACGTCGAAGAACATAACTTCTGTTACACAAAGCTTTCATCTTGAACTAAATCTTTTTTGAGGATTCGCCGAGGAACAAGCGCCGCTTCTTCGATTTGCCAACACAATTGGAGTAAAGACTGGTGGTGGTCTCTACAAAGTCCTACTCCTGCCATTTGTGACTCATGGACCCAGTGGCTGAGGGGCAGAAAAGAAAGCCAAAATTCGAATCGATCGAAAAACTCAACGTCGGGTTTTTGGAGTTCGACCTTTCCGAGCGATTGCCAAGAACGTCGTCTTCAAAAAAAATTAAACCGAATTTACTCAATGGTTCGGGAATGGACGACTGAGTTCCGAACTCAAGTATGGAAGGGAGTGAGCATTGTCTCGGAAATGTTGTGAATGTTCTCAAGTGTTTCGAGTAATATCCTTTCGGGCACCGATCCTATTACTCTTAATAAAGATACGAACCGATTCCGCACTGCACGCACCAACGCGACCACCTTCACCTAAAAATTTCTCGAAACCTCTTTGATTGTATAGCTCACTGAATCTATGTCAATGGCCAAATGTCAATTCCTCGATTTCTGAGAAGGACAGCTCCACCTCTAGACCTGCCCCCTCCAATTAGAAATTTCTGAACTTCATCAACAAAATTGAATTTCCCTGCTTCAATCGTTCATCTCGCATCGACTCAGCTTAAGTCCTCCCATCTCGACGAAGTCTTCAAGGAACCTTTGGCCTTCCCTTTTAGCAAATCTCTTTCACTCTGAGCACCCTAATGACTTTTCCCCATTAATTATAAGTATCCTCCTTACTGCGTAGATCAAACGAAACGCACAGCCAGACGATTGTTCCCACTTTCAATTTACATACATCAGCAGAGAGAACAAAGCAGAAAAAATAACACGGCACACGTAACACGTCCCAGGAGCTTCAGCGTATAATTAAGTCTCGGCTCAATGTCATGCAAAAATAGATCGATTGACAAGTGGATACATTTTGTTTTTTCCATTTTCCATTTTCCATTTCTTTAATTAAATTAACGCCGTCAAATGCGAATTAAGACACGACGTGCCTGTGTCGATATGAAATTGAATTTCAATCTGAATTGAAGCGAAAAAAAAAAAAAAACAAATAGAAATGCTATTGTATGTAAATTACGTCAAGTCCACCCTGTAATGGGGCGTGATTGGGGCAATTTGCTTACCGCAACCCAGCACACACACACACACATCCACCCCTCCAGTGGGTGTCGCATTTCACATTTAATTGGCATTGACATTCGGACGGGGGGCAAACAAATGACAGCCGACAACTTACCTCGGTTCAATCGATAGCGATGATGTTTCTTCATAAGATTCTGTGATGCAAGATTATCGATTTCGTTCAGCGCGATGATGCCCTGCGACGGGCACTGTGCATCTGGGCATGAGATCTCGTACGCTCCTTCGGATATTTCAAATTCCACATACGCCTTCATGCACTGAAAATAAAAGAGAGCAGAGGGTTTTGGTTTAATAAATGGCGGCCAACGCTTGCTTCGTATAAAAATTGATTTCGTTAAGGGGGTGAGCAGACGGCAGGCTTCGATGGAAACTGAGTTAGTTCAGAGGGAGCGCGTGAAGCTATCAGGGCACGGCAGCGACATGCGAGTCATTAATAATCGAAGAGGCACCGCTGTTTGTCACCGATCCCACAGCGAGTGGGGGAGCGCCTTGCAGTTTGTCACAGTGAGGCGGCGACGTCGGGTGCGAAGCATATGGCCGGAAGATTAATGAAATTCACGTAATCGAGCGGGGAACGGATCAATAGGCACGGGTTTCTTCTTTATTGATTTATGGATTCAGGGGGCTTCCTTCACTTGGACTGAGGTCAAGGATTTTCAGACCATTGTTGCCAAGGGAACGTTGAGGTGATCGATTTGTTGAGGCACAGAATGGGACACTCAAAGTGGGCAACAAGTCAAGCCAGGCGAGAAATAGGGACTCATGACCACAACTGGATGTGTAGTACGAAAGAGAAACCGACAAGCAAAAGTAGGACAAGTTGGAGACCAATCACGGTGTGACGATCCAAGGATTGAATGCGAAAATAAAAATTAATTAAAATGCAAAATGAATGAATGAGTCCTGAAACCAACGTTCATCTTTACATAAGAATGACATGAGAAACGTGATCACCCAGCTCAGTGATCAAGTGAGCAAGTGTTCATCGCCTAATCAGCCTGAAAATGTTTAATAATGGAATCATTTTTAAATAATGTTCACGCCGTTTTTGGGAATCTGTTCGGTACTAAATTCCAAATTCCCAAATCATATTATCAGCCCTCTTGGCAATGTCAAATGGCCGCCTCGGAGCTATTTGAACTGTTTGGATTTTTTTTTGCGGGAAACCGTGATGGACCGATGCTATGCCAACAATCCAGAAACGATACAAGCACTTAAGGTCAATATCATCCGAAACCATTAAGGTCTTGAAAAATCGGAGTTACAGAATGCGCTACTGCGAAGTCAGTCAAGCGAAGTCGCCATTTGAACGACGTTGTATTTCAGATGCAACGGGAGTGTGTCTTTTTACTAATAAAGTCGAAATACATGGCAAACATTTTATTGTGTTAATTTTTTGCATTTATAAAATGCCAACAATTTGGCCCACACTGTACATGCCAACAACAAATATTTCATAGTCTGATAGGACGTTGTTTTCGGATATAAATAATTCATACTTCTGCCTGCCTAGCATTTTTTCTGAACCATGCTGACTTTATACAAGACAGTCTAAGTCTACGGCTCTCGATATATAGTCAATTTCAAACGCGAATGAAGAAGTCCTTGTAACAAGTTCTACATAAGATCTTTGATGATGTTACCTTTGATAGCATCTCATCATGTTATGAGAATATTGAATCATGAATAGACTAAGCAAAAGTCTCTGAAAAAAAATATTCAGCCACTGGCTGCAGTGATATGAGTCAAGCCAGAGTTCAACGAATGCACCGCCTAGGGTGCCTAAGACATATCTACTTCTTTGTGTGGCGCTTCAGTCTGGGGTGGACCTGGGCCTTAACCAAAAAGCTTCTCCAACTAACGCGATCTTTGACTAGCTGTCTCCAGTTTCGCACACCAAGTTGGTTGAGGTCCTTCTCCACTTGGGTGCGTCACCTTAAGCGCGGGCGTCCTATGTTGCGTTGCCCACAGGTTCAAATTCGAATTCGGAAATTCTTCGGGCCGGAACTGTGGTGTCCATCCGCTCTACATGACCTAGCCACCGTAGGCTTTGGATCCGTAGACGCCTAACTAGGCTCATGTCACTGTACAGCCCGGTTGCAAGAGTTAGCCTACGCTTGATTACGCTACCGGTAGTGAGTAAGAAAGACACAGAAGAAGGCAAATGTGAAAATTCGGATCGAAACAATAAGGATAACTGAAATAGAAGCATTTTGTTTAACTTAGTTTGTAGATAGCAAAATTAAGGAAGGTGTTGTACAGCGGAGGAATATCGGTTGTCAAAAAAAGACGACGAAGAAAGAAGTGTGATTGAGGCATCGTTCCTACTTCTGTCTGAAGAGTTCGACTAGACTATATGATGCAACGCAGTAGAAGACCCGTGGCTAAGGCTACGCACATAAGTCGGTCCATTTTAACCAGCTTTGTGTGACCAATTGAATTCAGCTGATGGTTGCTTAGGTCCACCTAGGCACTGCAGATCGAAAGAAGACGAATAAGAAGTTTGCATACCAGTGGCGTGTGGCCAGTGGTGTTGTGGGTATGTACTTCGACCCCAACCTCGACGTCGTAGGTTCGATCCCTGGTCTTTGCGACAAAATATATTTTTACGGCCCACCTGTAGTATACCCTGTCTAGAAAAAGCTTCTCAAACTTGGCTGTTCGGAGTCGGCATAAAACTGTAGGTCCCTTCCACTCGTGTGAGATCAATATATAAATGTTAATTTAGTCAAGATTCTTCGCAGAATTGCCCAAGGCAACTACTACTGAAGGAGCAGTTTGTTTAAACAACTCGAGTAAACACTTCTGACTTCTACCATAAGTCCAAAATAAGACGTTACCGGCGAGTAATGTTGCCAATCTTGCTAAATGCTTGCTGTATTATAAACAGAGCGGATCCTTATGAGAGGAAGGTGTGTTGATGAGAAGATCTATACACAATGTTGGACATTTGCCGGAAGTTAAAAAGATAAAGGATAGGTTAACTTAGATTAGATTAATGGGCAGCCAGCTATAAAACCAATTTGTTTTCAAAATTGTTTGAATGAGATTGCAAACTAAAATAAGACGTCACAGTTGACAGTTAAAATGTTAGCCTTCACGTGTGTGCATCATCGGACTCAACTGTCGCGAATTCAAGGATTCTTCAGGCTTAAGTCTCATTTTAATCGTATAAATATGTAGATGCAGATGCTAAAAGTATGCTATAAATTTGCGACACGCCGAGCAAACACTCCTGTTCACCTATTTTAAAATCGATCATTGGACCCGGTGCACACATGCGTCTTTGCGCCTCACAACCACTCAATTCATTTTTAAATACTGCAAGATGCAAATGTTGTGCCACTGCAGGACCGCACGGCCCGTCAGAATGGTGCATGTGTTCACCGGACCTAATGCTAAATTTATTCTACAGAAAGAGAGCAGATTTCTGATAAGAAATCAAGCAAATCATTCCGGAGATTGATCACCAAAAAATATCATTATATCAACAGCATCGAAGAATAAATATTTTGATCTTCACAAGCGAGCACATCAAAAAAATGTTTACGTGTCTTTTCGTTGATGCATGGCCAAGCGCAGTTGTAAAGAGAAGACATGCCTTCAAGGCCATTACATTGAGTCCAGCAGAACATAAGTGAGATGTGGCTCAGCACCCTCTACTCATCTATTCAACTTAAGGCGTTAATTTGAATTGATTATCTCTCTTTTTTATGTAGGCCTACTTATAATCAAGAAATCAATGCAAAGCTGGCATAGAAAGTTTTTAACACACGACTTGGTATGATCCCTACAATAGCACGCACTCCATCGGCTGGGGCGAATCTGGACAGGACTGATGGGCAAAAAGTGGAACAGAGAAGGTGCTGGGCTTTCTAATAAAGTCGACTTGCGATGAGGTGAATTGTTTGTGTGTGAAATCAGACCTGTTTTCGTGGGAAGATGATATGGCTGACGGAAAGGATGTGAAGTGAAAAGGCGCGCTGATGGAATGACTTTCGTTTAATTGGTTGCAGAGTGCGCCCTGAGATTACACGCATTCTGATCTCGTGTGAATTTGGTGCTAAATAGAAGCGACGGTGGATGTCAGTCAGCAGTACCAGGAGCAGGTAAATTCAGTGTAAGTTTGGGTAAACTTGGGGGAGAAAGTTCAATGACGAGGCGCACGTAACCAGAGTGCAACATCTGTCTGCGATCGACAGTAACGAAGACACGGCAACATTATGGTGTTCTGAAAAGATGCTAAAAGTGAGTGCTGGCATACGTCGTGTGCATGCTCGTTGTCGTTAAACTTTGTGTGAAGGAGGTAGCCTATGTCCTAGTCCAGAATGTGAGAAATTCTTTTAATATTCGAGAACACTATTAATAGTGGTCGGGCGTTGGTTTATGAAGGACGAACGAACTGGTCTCAAGATTGATAAAAGAAAAATGGCTAATTGTATGCCATCGACGCTGAACGCACTTCATTCGGGCAGCTGTCATAACCACCTCTCCGAACGGTACCGGCTTTGCTTGAAGCTTTCTTTTCGTTCGGAGACGTCGTCCAGATCGGCAACCTTCATTCGTATGTCTAAATAATATCGTAAATAAAACAAAACTTTATATTACGAGTTTATGCAGGCAACCTGGCACCAATCAGGAGGTCTAAGGGACAACAACCGACCAACAACAAGCGTCTCTTCTTCACACTTCATCAAACCGTCATCCAGTTGAGCAATGTTTTCGCATGTAGCGATCACAAAAAACTGGCTTAGAAATATGAACTCATTCTTTTCGCTTGAGAGAAATATCAAAAATAATGTCCCTAGCTTCCTGCAATCAGTGCCAAGAGATACAGTTTCTGATTTCGATCATCATTTTGTGCTGTCTTCAAGAAAAATAACAATCCAGCGTGGTGTACTATCTGCCGACACGTTTCAAAGTCACGTCGATGTTTTTTCCTCTTAATTGAATCTCGCACACAGATTCCCGTTCAATACCACGTCGAGTCTTGAGAATCACGAAGCACAATAAAACACCACGACGAAGTTAACAGTTGCCGGAAACAGAAGATTTGTATCTGCTCATCAAGAAGTCACGCTCCATCAAAATCAGGAATCTTAAAGTTCGCAGGCAATCGACAACTCGAACACGTGCACACGCCGCACAGTACACCAAGGCTCAAGGAATAAATAATAAGCCTTCCTGTTCACGCTGCAAGGCTAATTTGGCTGTGCCCGCCGCGCGCCCTCAACAGCGTCTCGATGACACTCCGAGTGTGAACAAGTGTAAATTAGGCGCAAAGTTAATACCTACATATCCGGTGTCCCGTAACCAGATTAATGCAAGTTGAATGGAAGCAAGTCCCAGTCTCCGCACGGTCCTTCGTCCCTGTGCGCAGGACAATGCCGGCGGAGGCGGGCGTGTGGGCGGCGGACAAAGGAGCACGTACAGCCGGATGTGGCAGCAAAACACGATTTGGCTTTTCGGATTCAATTTCAATTGCACGACTGTTTCCAGTCCAGGACTCGATTGCACTTACGCCTAACGAAGGACGCCGAGTGGGTGTGTAAATTTCACTAAAGGAACAATACATCATCCATCTGGGCACCGAGCGTAGCACGGAACGAGGATGTAATTCCAATTCAACTGAAATGTGATTTGATTAAGCTCCACAGAACGCACATGTTGCAAAGCTAAGCCTGGACGTGGCTGCTGCTGGCGACGGGGTGTCACGGGAAGACTGCTCTGTGCGACGAAGATGGATGGGTTTCAGGGAGAAGCAATACTTAGTTGCTCCTTGCAGCTGAAGATGTTGCTGCTGAACGGGGTTTTGATAAATTGTCCTCAATGCAAATGGACTTTGTTTCGTGACCACTTTTGAAGCATTTTCTTGTTGAGACTTATCGAGACGGCTCTCGGTACTCCAAAGAGTGTGCGCATCCTTCCTTTACAAGTTTACAGCAACCACTTAAGGGTCCAACTGATTTTCTCTTTGTACACTTTGTGAACACAGTCCAACTTAACGAAACTTCGTTGATGACCACCGTCTCCGGACTCAACGCGTGGGTTCAAATTAATTAGATAAAATAAATTGAATTGTGAACATAATATCTTTCAAAGCGAGACGACACATCACGTTGTCTCCTTCAAAGTCTTGTCACGAGCAAATATCCCATCGCATCGCTTTGCAGCATTTAATTCCCAACAAATTGCCCCGTCGTCGGTCGTCTCAGTATCCAATCCCGCCCCAAGTGGCAAGGGAGTGAAAAATAATTGAAATAAAATTGAGAATACGCCCCCGTCTAGACCGGAAATCACAGTTCCTCTGGTTAATTGGTTTCCGAGGGGATACTACTCATGGCCAGCGGACGTGGACATAGTTGGGCACACAGGCGGCAGACTTGAGTGGGAGTTTAGTGTGCTGTTTCCCTAGACGTGACATTGGATTTTCCTGATGGTGATGATAGATTACGATGACTTAAAGTTTAAAGTTACAAGTGACTTTCGAAGTTGCGGAAGAATGTGGATGGTTTTGAACAGAAGGAGAAGTGAGACACGCAGTCTAGGCGTGTACTTGACATTTTAAAATCCTTACTGACATGGGCAACAAGGACTTTTTAAATAAAAATAGAAAATTGGAACACGATGTACGTAATTATCGTGTGAGTCATTTAGTACCATTTGCTGATACCCACCTTATTAATTTGAGTTTCACTTGACAAGTTCAGTTGGGTAGTTGATCTTAAGACGTTAAGTTCTAGTTTATTACTGACAGTGGCAAGGCCTTGACGACTGTTGGTCCTATAAACATTTCCGATGTCCTTGACTTCAGCAAACATGTCAACTCAACCTCCCTGTTATTGACCTAGGTTGCATTAACCTTTTTTCGGCCTAAGTGCACGATCTAATGCCACGTGTTACCTAACAGTTACATACGATTTTAAGTGACCAAATGCGCCGGCTTGACAGTCAAGAATGAATCAAGCCAATTTTTGATATTCTGCTCTGATGTAAACCTCATATCAGTGAAGGCGTTCTACATCGACCGGAACGAATGGTAGTCAGAAGGGGCAAGGTCTGAGCTATAAGGCGGGTGGGGTAAAACTTTCCATCCACTGTTTTCCAAATAGTTCTTAAACGGAATAGGAACGTGGGGCCGAGCGTTGTCTACATGGAAAATTATTACCTCGTGTCTGTTCGCATATTCCGGGCGTTTTTCGGCTAATGCTCTTTTCAAACGGATTAATTGTGTTTAGTAGCGTTGTCCATTGATGGTATCACTCGGTTTTAGCAGCTCTTAATACACCACACCCTTCTGACCCCACCAAATACAGAGCATTACCGCCGCGTTATGGATATTCGGCTTTGCGTGAATTCGGCTGGTTGGGCGGGTTTCACATATGATTTTTAGCGCTTGGGGTTGTCCTATCCATTTTTCATCACCAGTAACAATCCGATGCTAAAATTACTTCCTTTTGTGGCGTTCGAGCAGCAAAAACACATTTTCAGGTACAAAGTTCGACATATTTGAGTGAAAAAAAAATTGTTGTTAACGCTTCAAATGAATGTCATGTACTGAAAATAACAGTAGCTTTCCAACGCATGTTCCAATGGAAAATTACAAGTTACGGAATCTCTTAGCAAAGAGCAAACCGAATTAAGTTTTAGACCCAATATTACACGATTCAGCGTCCTGTTGAACAAACAGGGTCCGCAAAATCGAATCGCGGGGTATGTTATTGGTAAGCTTAGGTAAAAGTGGCTGACTGCAAAAAACAGTCACACTTAGACCAAACGTCTAGCACTCGAGTCAGTTTGTGCTTTCAATGAAGCGATTAAGCTGCTTATGTGGTTTAGTACTCATTGAGAGTATTCAAATAATAGGCCTCTAGGTGCAAGTGGCTACAAATTGTGGCTTGTCTATTCAACTTTCTACCTCCTCTTCATTAATGCAGCTTTTGCAGAAATCATTATACGGGACACCAATTCAGTGGGCATAAGTGCAAATTGTCAAGTGTTCGGTTATGAGTCCGACGTGGTTCCTTGGTGCGGGTCTGCTGAGTCTAAGGAGACTGAGTAACCGTTTTAGGTTACCTGATGGCCAGATGTCCTTTGGTTAAAAGCAGGTGGTGCGTTCTAGTCATTTGTGAATTCGAGGAGATGGTAGGCTGTGGCGATGGGCACGGAAAGTGGCACTCCTCTGATTGTTAGAGAAGAGGTTTTGCCACATCTATTGAATTCGTCGGCTTTGCAATTGCCCGATATGACACACAGTCCCAGCACCCACATGGGGTTTATTTTGAAATGGCCAGTTATTTCCTTAAGAGACAGACTTAAAAATAAAGCATATTTTTGTATTGAACACGACATTTTTCAGGGACGTGACTAAGGCCTGACTGTCCGAACAAATTGTGATGTCCCTTTTGGATATTACATACTTCTTGAGCCAGGATATCGCAATGGTTTCTGGCTGAAAGACACTACTATGCGACGGAATAGATAACATCCAGTCCGATAAGCCATTCATGGTACCATCATTACTCGCGTAAGCAGGGAAAACATTCAATAAATAAGGCATGTGCTCTGTACCTGATTAGTAAAACACATGATTGTCAAACCTGATATACGGGAGCTTAGTCTATTGGCAGGCTTCCATCAAATCGTAAAGTAGTTACCAAAACTACCATCGCTCGCCTGCATGGGTGTCACAGAAGGTATCTGCTATAACATTGGGCTCAGAGGTTTTACTACGTTTTACAAGGCGATTTCTGCAAAGAGCCCCATAACAAGGCGATTTCTGCAAAGAGCCCCCATAAGCTTATGCTTATATCATGTTCCCGCCCCCCGACCATCAAGCAGGTAGTGGCAGGTAAGAAATAATAATATAAAAACCATAAGTTGTTATATAATAATAATATGGGTGGCGCTACAGCCCGTAGGAGGTCAGGGCCTAGCTTCTCACCAACCACTCGTGTTGTGCGTGCTATTGTTTTCTCACGAGTGGAAGGGACCTACAGTTTAATGCCGAATCCGAACGGCTTTGTTTGAGAAGCTTTTTCTAGACAGGAAATACTCTTTGAGCACTGTCAGTGACTTGAAAGAGATGGGACCGTTAAAATTGTTTCCGTCGCACAGAGAAGGAATCGAACCTACGACGTCGAGGTTGGGGTCGACGCACATACCCACAACGAAACGGGCCACCACCCATAAGTTGTTAGCTCAAACTAATTTCGACAATAGAAATCAAAGAGGGTCACTGCTACCGCGAGAGCTTAAGTAATAGATTGCTTTATGCTAGGTCTCAGGACAGGCTGTGAAGCTGACGAATCCAAGGCAATTTTATGGACTCATAAATTTATACTGACGAGTCTAGGTAAGACCAAGGCAGAGGGTCAGGCATATACGCCAGCTAATAATGAATCCAATTTACGGGAAAGTTATTGATGAATTAATAAATATGTACTAACTGTCCACTGTCTGTCTGGCAAGCAGTTCAGAAGATTTGGGGCACTATATAACAACTTCTGCAGAAGCTGCAGGGATAAAAAATAGGAAACCATATCATATTACCTCGGAACATGCCCTGCAAACCAAAAACTACTGGAAGGTATTGCTTCAATTACCTCGAAGATCTGAATAACATTCAAAGACTTTCTACAATTTCTCAAAGCCAACGAATGGCTATGAATGTGGTCAAAAGGAATCTCACATGACCAATCAATCTTAAGAAGGACAATGAGGTCAAAAGAGTATATGAGTTCAAAAAGTTTAAAGCCCAGCGTGTCAGCACAATTAGCACCCGCCTATAAACAGAAGGAAGATAGTCAGGCATTGGCAATCAAAATTGTATGTATACACATGGATGACAAAAGAAGTTCACCAAACTGACAGCGATTTCTGTGGCACTCCGTCTGTTATATCCGATCAGGGCGGAGCATTCCAAACAACGGAAAAAGCTGGTCCATTAGTGTCAATAATTCTAAAAGACAGAATTTGCTGGATGTCCCTACAAGCAATGCTATCCAGGGCAACAATGAAGTACCTGCCATGAACATGAATATGTCTTAAAATTAATCAAATCAAGTTCACTAGCGGATGTCATTCTTGAAATGCCTGCAAACTTACAGAAGGATTCAGCAGACTAAACCTGCATATGCACAAATGACTTTCAAGGAACTCCATTTTGTGCCTCAAACAAAGCCAATGAGTTCAGGTTGAACGAAACAAAACAAAGGTTCATTGTCCTTCTCTCAAATCTTAACATCAAATCCAACATCTACAGATGCGAGCAGACAGTATTAGCGAATGCATCATCTTGCCTACAAAGGGTCTAAACACCCTTAGCAATTGCTTCAACAAGGCGTTCAGCATCGCACTTCGAGCAACTTGTTGGATTGTTGCTGAGAGTCCAGAAACAACAACTTAAATGATGTGCGTTAGAAAAATGTGATAAAATGCCTGTTCCGCCATATAATCAACCATCATCCAAGCAGAACCAAGAAAAATGTATGTATCATGCCCATAAATTCGAACAGAACGAAACCAGTGATTACCGTTATCTGAGCATAACCTACAAAACTGAATTCAAGCATTCATATAGCAAACCCACAGCGCATCTATAAACCAAGGCGCACGTGAGAGGATGAATTGCCCGCTCCGAAGGATGACATGACTAATGGCCATAAGACCGTCAGAGCTCAACGCGAACAATAGACAAATTTGATGTCATCATTCCTATCCACCACCTGACAGTGGATGGCATCTTCCAACTCGCAGCACCGCCTTTTAGGTCAGCTCGTGTCATAGCTCATTTACTGTCAGGACACACACGCGCAAACACGTTCGCTCGCCCGAGATGGATGCCTCCATCTTCCTCGAATACGTTCAATCAATCATAGTTTCTAGGCGAACGTTTATATTGGCATCGTGATCTATGGCCGGCCATTAGAGCAAAACAGTGTTCTTGCCGCTGTTTTCATCCCGAAAACTCATCTCTTTAACTTTCGTGTGAACGAACGATGAAGGACACGGCCGGCTGGTGATGAGTGCCGCGTTAAAACTTCGCAGGATACCGTGTGACCAGCCACAAGTACCTGGGACCGCCAACAGCTTTATTAATGACCCTCGATTCGGGGAATTTGGTCGGGCTCCTCGAAGGAATGGACTCAATCATAATAATGCCGGCGTTCCACTTGCCGGGATTAATGCGGTGATTTTCTCCTCCGTCGAGGCATTTCAAAGAACAACCGTCCGCCGTCAATGACGCGGAAAGTCGTTTACGCTTTGTACTTCAAGTGCTCCCGAATTTGGGGAACTTTGTCGTCAAGGTGATCAATTAAAGCACTCCCAAGTCGGCGGCATCGCCTGTGGGAGTGACGACTTCTGACAGGAGGGACGGTTGTTTATTTGCACAACGATCCCTCCGTGGGCACACAAGCGTGAGTTATTTCTGGATTAATTAAAGCCAACCAGAGGAGGAGGAGGAGAGCTAAAATTAGTGCCGCCCACATGTGGGGGTGTCTGAATGACAGGATTTAAAATCATCACCCACTCAAGCGGGGGGTCGTCGGGTGTTATCCTTGACATCTCGAACTAACTCGTGAATTATTCTCGCCTGTGATTGAATAAATTTGAACTCGCTTCGGTGGGAGTGGCTGATGCTCTGTTCGAGATGCTCGCATGCTTTGACCTCATTCCGGAGGGGCGCTGGCTACTGGTTAGCATGACAAAGTGAGAGGATGTCGCATGGGGTTGGGGATGTGTGAACGAAGATTTAGTCAGACGTGCGGTGTGGGCTCTGATGGATGGCGTTTGGTAGCCATGGCAACACAAGAGGGATGCAAGACTGCTTGTCATTGTGTTGATGGAGGTCGGGATGACTGACGGCGTTTCATTTTTGGTTGGTTTTTAACATTGGTTGTATTGATTGTACGGTCGACCTAACTAGATGCAGTTGCTTCAGATTAACCTATGATTTTGTTACGTAAGAGCTTTCCCACTTCGGTTATACTCGAGGCAAGGCCGGCGACTAAAAACATGCGCCAAGAGTACCGGGTTAAGGATAGAACCTGCTCCAGTGTTCGTAAGAATTATTTGTCAGTGAGTTTTGAAGCTAGACGTCGAAGTTCAAATACGAATAGATCGACGCACAGACCCACAACGCCAAGGCCGCATATTTCAACACTTGGTACTTGAGATCCCCACTGATGGCGTCTGATCCAGTTTCGAAAATGGTTAAAGGAGCAAGGGGCATTGTGGCGTAAGCCGATGGACGGTAGCAAATCTTTCAATTCAGAGGATTTGACAGCAATTTTTCCCAAGAGAGCTGCAAAGTGGCCCCTCCGTGATGATCGCTTAGGTCTGCGTCACATTCTTTTATTGCGGGAAATGATTAAAATTTTCTTCACATCCAAGACAAGAACAGGCCTCCACGTTACACTCTTAGGCTTAGAATCCATCAGCCTACCTATTCTTCTTCTTTGTGTGGCACTACAGCCCGGGTGGACAGTTCGCACACCAAGTTGGTTGATGTCCTTCTCCACTTGGGTGTGCCACCTTAAACGCGGGCGTCCTTTGTTGCGTTGCTCCACAGGCTCGGAGTCGAAGATTTTTCGGGCCGGAGCTTGTGGTGTCCATCTGCTCTACATAACCTAGCCATCTTACGCGTTGCATCCGTAGACGCCTTACTACGCTCATGTCGCTGCACAGCCCGTACTGTTCGTGGTTGAATCTTCGCCTCCAGAATCCGTCAACACAAACAGGACCAAAGATCGCACGTAGAACTTTTCTCTCAAAGAGACCAAGGACTTCTTTATCCGCTTTCGAAATTGTCCATGCTTCCGCGCCGTATAGCAGAACTGGGATGATCAGTGTCTTGTATCGAGTCAACTTGGTTTTTCGAGAGAGGGCTCTAATTGCCTCTTGAGGCCGAAGCAACAGCGGTTGGCAAGAGTTATCCTACGCTTGATCTCGGTATTGATGTTATTAATAAAGTTTCCTCCGGAGCCGAGGTAAGTGAAGTCCTTGACTACCTCGAAGTTACAGCTGCCCATTGTGACGCTGTGTCCTAGACGTCGATGTTGAATGTCCTCTTTCTCATTCACCGAGACCGATTCCGTCTCGATTTTAGCAAGCGCCTCATTGACGGCTCGCAGAATTCTGCCAATCACGTCAATGTCATCGACGTATGCTAACAATTTCACGGACTTCTGGAAGATCGTGCCTCTAGTGTTGCGAGTGTGAGTTTCGCACGATCTTCTCCAGGACGATGTTGAAGAAATCACATGACAGCGCGTCGCCTTGTCTAAAACCTTTTTTGACATTGAAGGTCTCGGTGAGTTCGTTATCGACCTTGAGACCTACCTATAGACTACCATATTCTGCACACCATTATCTTCTCGCCTGCCCAGCACGCATACGATAAGGCACACAATGTCTGTCAGAGAGTGACCAAATACCAATGATGGCCTATCCATTTTGTTGTTTAGGCAACTGTCAAAACATTATACAACGTTTCAGCTTGTCGAATCCGCGCAACGGTGAATTTTATCGTGAAAACGGTCAGACCATCATGCCAAACAAGCGGCATCATCACTTTGCTGCGCCGTAAACAAGTTTAAGCATCAGTACAATATGTTTAAACAGCGATTGGCGCGAGATGAAGAAGACATTTCTGACGTTGCCGCCAGTATAGAAGAACACCCCGACCGAGTGGGTCGAAGCCAATGCTCGCCTAAGTCTAGATTTTAGACAAAACTGCATCAAAATACTACTTTCACTGATGGACAACTCCCGTGATAGCGCCATTAAATTGACCCCATCGGCAGATTTTAATGGGACATGATTTGAAAACCGCATAAAATGCATTATTTTAGTTTTCAATGTGATTCGGGGGAACCTCGGACCACTCTAACCAAGGGCAGGCACTCCCGTGGCCGTTTGTTGCCTCGGGTTTAGACCGCAGTTAGTAACTTTCTGTGACCAGAGCTCGACTACTTTGACATAACCGAGCTGTGGTTCTAACAGACCATCATGCCAAACAAGCGGCGCTGGCTTAGCAGTAATAAAGGAGAAATTTGGCAGCCCTGCTCAATGTCGCCTACAAGATCCTATCCAGCGTACTGTGTGAACGTCTAAAGCCGTTTTGCACCGCACTAATCGGCACGTACCAGTGCGACTTCCGGCCCGGCAAATCGACTATAGACCAAATCTTCACACTAACGCAGATACTGGAGAAGACCAGCCAGTTTCAAATCGATACTCACCATCTTTTGATCGATTTTAAAGCCGCACACGACAGCATTCATCGCAAGGAGCTATTCGAAGCGATGGCCGAATCCTGCATCCCGGGAAAATTGATCCGGTTGTGTCGCACCACGCTAGCAAATACGCGATGCACCGTGCAGTTCGGTTCAAAAACCTCTGAACCGTTCGAAACCTGCACGGGATTTCGGCAAGGAGATGCGCTGTCGTGTAATTTCTTCAATTTGGTACTGGAGAAGATAGTGCGGCGGCAAAAGTCAACACGGATGGCACAACTTCTACAAGTCAGTCCAGCTGTTGGGATACATTATCGCGCGGTCCCAACGCGCCGTAGTGGAAGCTCTCACGGCAATTGAGGAACAGGCGAAACGAGCTGGTCTAAAGGACAACGAGGACAAGACAAAATATATGCTGTCGAGCGAAAAACGATCCGCCGCACACCACCTAGGCCAAAACGTTACAGTCGAGGGCTACAATTTCGAGGTAGTAAAGGAGTATTCTACCTCAGGGCAAACGTAAACTCCACGAACGACATCGTAGTGGAGATCCGACGCAGAATCGCCCTTGGTAACCGATGCTACATCGGTCTGTCAAAACAACTGGGCTCGAAACTCCTGACACGAAGGACCGAAGTCATGCTCTACAAAACTCTTATTCTGCCAGTCCTACTTTATGGAGTCGAAAGCTGGACGTTTAGTAAGACTGCGGAGCTGATTCTTGGTGCCTTCGAAAGAAAAATTCTACGTCGGATATTTGGTCCCGTCTGCGAGGAAGGTGAATGGAGGAGAAGACACAACCGCGAACTCTACGAGCTGTAAAAGAATGTTGGTGTAGTTCGGAAGGCAAAGCAAAAAGACTACACTGGCTGACAACATGGACAACAACGCTCCAGCAAAGACGGTCTTCGAATCCGAGCCGGTCCTGGTTCGAGAATGAGAGGAAGACTGAACCCCCGGTACAAAGACCAAGCCATCGCGGATGTAAGACAGCTTGACCTTGATGACTGGAAGCAGCGTGCCCATGACCGTCACCAAGGGAAGACAGCAAGTGCTCAGGCTCAGACCCTTAATGGTTCGTCTGCCTGATAAGTGAGTAAGTGATGCTGGATTATCGCAAGGCAAATTAATTCTAAATTCTGACAACCACGCCCAACTGAACATTCCCGGACAGGAAGTCTAGAAAGTTAACAGATTTCTATATATAGGAAGTGTGGTCTCGGCTAATCACGGTGGCACCGAACTGGACGTGAGCAACAGAATCGGGAAGACTAAAGCGGCGTTCGGAATGCTATCCACGATCTGGAAAACCGATGTCATCAGCTTAAGAACCAAGCTGCGACTAGTCGGCTCAAACGTAGAATCGGTGCTGCTATATGGACGCAGTGCCTGGAAAGTGGAGACCATTACCACGCGAAAGCTGCAATCTTTCTTAAACGGATCTTTAAGAAACATCCTTAGGATTTTCTGGCCGATCCGTATCACTAACGAACAATTGTACCTGAGAACGGGCCAGGAACATATAAACATCACAATACGAAGGAGAAAGTGACAGTGGAATGGCGCGAAGATAATTCCATTGCGAAGTACGCAGGCAGGCAGAACAGCTGGACACCCTAGACAAACATGGCGCAGAACAGTTGAAAAGGAATCGAGTTTTTTAGGAATGAGTTGGAGGGAGGTCAAATGGGTTGAAGAAATTTAACCGAGATGGCGCGCAGGCGTGGTTTAAGCCCTATACCCCGAGGGGTTAAAGGACTTAAAGAAAAAACATGAAGTTAAATCATCACCACGAGCATCCTTCGATTGTTTCACTTCAAGTTTAGTAGTCCATATACTACAAACCGTCGAACATATTGGACCTAGTCATCAAGAAGTCGACAGACAGCTTGAAGGGTGACCAGGAAGGCAAAGCGGGTATTTGAATGACGGGCTATTGTGGCATGACTGTAGCTCTAAAATAAAGCCAGAATAAATTTAATATCCTTATTTATTTGAATTTATTTTCCTGTCGTTCTTGTGTGGCCACCCTGTGCCATTGTAAGCCGACTCATGGTGTTGAAGTAGGTTTTAAGATAGTCGTCTTCAACATAAGAATTCCTTGTATGTTGCACGCCAAGTACAAATTGATCCAGTTGCCAGGTGCTGGGTGACAGAGACATAACACTTTTAATTGGTCTTTCACCCTGTCAACGGCAAACATTGCAGAAACCGACGCGTCATGAGTGGCGTCATGGGAGCGACCAGAGGTTATCTGATTCCTTTTACCAGCAACAACATTTTCATAACACCCATTGAATCACGAAGGTGCACTAGCGCCCTTCAAAAAGGAAAAAAAAAATCCTCTAATTAGAGTGTAATTCCATCACCCTCAAGCCACTAGTCCGTCAGCAACTAGCGAAATCACATCTGATATGACATGCAAATACGTAAATCCTCCACATAAATCAAACACCCCAAAAAACACAGTCCACTGCGGCGGCCACAAACAGCCATCAGCGCCCGTCCAGTGACGACCACATGGCCAGCGGACGTGTGCACAGCGTACACCGTTCAACGCGGCAATTTACACGAACAAGCATTAATTGCCCCCACCGCCACGGCGCGCAGAGCTTATGGGCTAATTTAATTGCAGCAATGTCACTGGCTGTGCTGGCTTGTGTTTTTCTTGCCACACATGCAAAGGACACACATTGCGCGTCAGTCCCGAAGCACATAATTGAGCATTGTTTTGATGAATTAATTCCGGAAGCGCCCCCATTAGCACATGGCGCCAAAGCGAGCCGCGCTCCAGTGGCTTATTGACCAGAAGTTCACCTTGTCCATCTGGCAGATTACGCCGGCATAAGTGGGTCGAATTTTAATTAAACTCGACGCCGACCAGTGATAACTTTTTTGCCCCTCCCCGGCGATGGAAAAGTTTGCATCGATTTTCCATCTCTCCCCCCACCGCATCTCATCGACAGAACAAGTATCTTACCACGCTGGTGCAGGGCGCATTTAATGATTTAGTTGCAGAGAGCAAATTTCTACAATCCAGCGGGAAGCGGAAACTTTTCGAATAACATTAATGTTTCCCCGACTATCCTCTCAGGGAGCGCTTTCAAGTTCGCTTTCGATTGAAATGCAAAGATGAAGAAAAGAACAATCAGCACACCGACTGACTATGAGTGAGGCTTCCTTTGCAAAACTTTGACAGTTCACAGAACTGTTTGTGGGTCATACGCAAAACTTTTCCCTTCTTCGACACTCGACAGCGAATGGTCGCTCCTTTGCGCTGGCATTTCTATTTTTGAGTAATTGTATTCATAACTCGTTCGGGAAACATTGACAGACAGAGAGGCTTCGTCTTGAGTACACATCCGTTGTGTTGCGACTGGCTCAGTCGTTCTCTCTTTCAATTCAGCAGTCCAGCACAGCACAGTTAACCATGCGAACAGAGTTCTATTTACGGACGCAGTTTCGTGTTTATGAGCACATTGACCGCACGTGACGCTCATTGCTAGTTTTCTTCGTTTTTGTGTGAAGCCTTTGGCGATTGCATATCAGTGGGAATTAAATTAAGTTGAGCTGAGTTCAAACTCTGCGATAAGTCGCCTCTGATTTCGTCAGACGCTTACGCGATAGCAATTCGTTTTGTATCCAGTATCCAGTTGTCAGTCGTGAAGCAGGAGTTGCTCGCTGCGCAATAAGATCTTGTGGCTTTTATGGGCACTTTGATGGTGCCCGGAGTTGTATTCGACGACGATTGCACTGATGACAGGGGGAGGTTTGTGTTTGTTTTTTTCCTGTTTCTATTTTTACGAGCCCATCGCATGATTTATGACGTTTTCAATCGTCTTGACAGGTGAAAAGTTAGTGGGATGTCGTGTTTACGACCAGACACCTAGCCATTGCGAAAGTCATTTATAATTTTACTGTGGCTAATCAAATTGAGTGTCAGATCAGGTGGCGATAAGACCTCGGAAACAGATGTAAGCTTTGAACTAGCGGTAATGCTGTGAAGAAAGTGGAATTCGGCGCCATTTCGAGGAATTGGTGGGCAGCAGACGTGTATTTCGAGGGATTTAGTAGGGGGGCTTTTTGGGAAGTGAAAGAGAGTTTGTGACAGCTTCTGTAGGAAGGAAGGTTTTAGGTTAGGTTGAGTAAAATGCGGATGATATGCCATCGGAGTGGGCGCTGCACTGTAGGACCAAACAGCAATGGTCCCAGTCTCAATTATGCTTTTTTTTAAATATTCGATTTTAATTCTTACGGTTAGATAAATGACTAAATTATTTGTTTTGACAAGCAAACATTTGCAACCAGACATGGCCACTGGCTAGTAAATTAAAATTGCTACCAATGTCCTGGAGTGAAGTAAGCATTGGCCTGATATATAAAACTGATAGTGGTGCTAAGATCTAGCTGCAAGACCAGTTCAGATCATACTGTTAGACGAATTTTGACTATTGACTCTAGAACTAGAGTTAAGAGCTTCAAGCTCTTTACCCAGTGAAGCTGCCATGGCTCGTCGGGACAGAGTGAATTCAAGTAGATATTATCAGGAACAAATTGCTAAATTTCTGAATTCAACTCATGCTGACAAACCTTATTAATATCGATACAAACGAGATTCTTTGGCAAAATCGGACTTTCTTCAGCACGTTATAAATGCCTGATTTCTATCAAATTTTCAAAAGAAACTAAAGACTTAGCAAGAACTGTGGTTGATGACATGCGAATGAAATAAAGAAGGGTACAAGCTTTTATTACTTAAAGATGGGGAGGTGACTGAAATCAAACACCAGCTGTCCATGGAAAAGTACATCAAATCCTTACTGATACCAGTTCCCGTGCAGTAGGTACTCTGTAGTAAAGCCATTAAAAACTAAAACAAAATGAGGTCAAATTCTGATAAGAAAAATGTGTATCAGTAAATATGCATCGTTTTTCGACAGAACTGGGTTTACATACAGATCAACCACTACAAGGTAAGTGCAAACAGCAACCAAGGATAGAAGGCGAAACCCTAGACACAGTAAAATTCGTTGGCTCAGTCAGGAAACTTGAGTAATAGCGAAGGCCCTTTGGTCGACGCTAAATAAAAAAAATCGAAATCACTGATCAGTGTAAATCGGAACGAGGTGCGAACACTGATTGGGATCCTCACTGGACACAGTGCCATAGGTACGCATGCATTACGACTTAACAACACCTGATCTTCGGGGTCTTTTCGAGAGAAAAGTTCTGCGTTCAATCTTTAATCCTGTCTGTGATGGTGACGTCTTGAGATGAAGATTCAACAACACTGCTCCAGCTCTAAGAGTCTTCGACTCCAAACCAGTGTGACAGCGCAATAGAGGACGAACACGAAGCCGATGTCGCACTCAAATGAAAAAAAACATCAACCAACTTGGCGTGCGAAATTGGAGGCAGCTGGCTAAGGATCGTGCCAGCAAAAGAGGCTTGTTGTCCGATGCCCAGGTTCACCCCGGACTGTAGCGCCATAAAAAGAAGCAAGCAGTTCTTGGGCACACATTACTATGCAAAGCTGGTGGAATGGTGCAGTGTAGGGCTGAAAAATCTCTTAAGTTTTCAAATGCAGTGGGATGTTTCCAGGAGGTCGAAGGTCTTATGGCTGGACTTAGAGAGCCGCGGCTGCAAGGTCGCAAGAGCACCCAATACCTACCAACAATGGTAATACAGCTCGTCGATTCTTTTCCAAATTGCCAGTCTTCGGCAAACCTTTGCATCAGGTGTGGCTGTCAATAGAGAGCTATTTGAGGAGTGTAGTCTCAAACACTGAACTCAAGACTTAAATGCCCTCGTCGGTCCATAATGTACAAGAAAACCCATTGAGAACGTTTTTAAAGAACTGTAGAAAGAAGCTGAAATTCTCTTATACTCGCTGCCAAAATGTAATTAATCTATGAAGGAAAGAATGAATGCTCATCTCGGATGTAGCTTGGTCTTGATGAAGAAGCGCGCCAGGAACCGTCACCGATGGAAGGCAGCAGGCGTCGGTCTGATAAGTAAGTAAGTACATTTTTGGTCTTGGTCTGTACCAAGTTGCCCACAAAAAAGTCATAGTCTAACCATATGAGGCACCGAGGGAGTTATCCAATACGCAACGTGGGTGTCATTAGAAACTAAAAATTCCAAGTACACATTGAAGAATGTTTAGAAGAATTCGTGTTGAAAGATTGAGCTTCCACATCTTGAGTTTTTCGATCTATAGTAAGTCTACAGAATTCCTTTCGTATCATAATTAACCAGAAAACATACTCTAGCAGAATACTTGCTAGACACTTTCTGATGACTTTAAAAAGTATACGTTCCATAAGCAATGTGTCCCTTTGGCCCGAGTGACGAATTTTCTTTCCCAGTAACGTCTTAATAATAATAATATGGGTGGCGCTACAGCCAAACCACTCGTGCTCCACGTGCTATTGTTCTCTGATGAGTGGAAGGGACCTACAGTTTTATGCCGAATCCGTACGGCCAAGTTTGAGACGCTTTTTCTAGGCAAATTATTTGTTGTCGCTTAAACCAGGGATCGAACCTACGACGTCGAGGTTCAAGTTCGTTGGGGTCCTAGGGTCCAGGAAAAAGCCTACAGATCATGATAGCCATTTCGTTCAGTTTCTTTAAATTCCATTCACTCTGCAAAATCGATTAATCGCGTTCAAAATCAATCGCTTGCTTCGTATCAACGTTCATGACAGTTGGGATTTCAGTTACGTCTTCAGAGAGAGCCATGGTGACCTTAAGACGAGGCAACTACTCGTTCAGTTCCTACGCAAGCTCCAGTTCACTTATATATATGAATTATGGTTTGCCCATACTACATTCCTGAGCATCCTTTCGTACCTAGCCACGACCTTCACAAGCAAACGTCTACAGATCATGGTAGTCACGTCGTTCAGTTTCGTTAAATTACATTAGCTTGTTACAATCAATGAATTTTCCGACACGATCCCAAAAGCAATCATGAAGAGTTTAAGACCTAACCCAGTGCCAAAGCAATGAAATTTCCGGCCGTGACGCCGTATATATTCTAATTTGCGAATTGTGAGACAACTTGCCTACCCAGCATCGCCAATGCAGGAAAATGTCTACAGATCGTGGTAGACTGCTTCGTTCAGTTCCGTTAAACTACATTCACTCTATTTTCTCTCAAATCAATGAATCACCTGTCAAAATTGCGACTTTAAGACATGACAATGCTTCTGACAACTCTTCGTTCAGTTCCGACACAAGCTTTAGTTTACTCGAATCAATCATGGTTGCCCACACTCCATTGGCAATCAAGGTCGCCAGTTTTAGTCGTAAATCCTTCAAAAAGCAACAGTTTCGCGATTCATCTCAACCATCTCAGACCTGTGTGGTGTGTGTTCACGGAAGGAACTCACGCACCTGCCACCATGTTTCACGTCAAATCTCCAGCATCTTCGAGCATTGCTTTGATATCATTCGAATGACCTCGAAAGACGAAGCATGCCCCCGCACTCCATTCAATTCCCAATTGAATCACCCACAAGACAATGAATTTCAATGCGTTTGCCTTCCCCAGTTCGTAAATCTTCCAAGAAACAACTTCCAACACAGTCGTGGGTTTTGCGAGGCTCTCTATTGAAACATCCATCAAGCCACCAAAACCTCTCGCTTCCGACTACCGCTTCGAAGGCAATGTTTATCCTCCCATGCACACCCCGTCCGCCGACCGGCGCCCCTCCAGCGATTTGAAATCTAAAAACGCAATCCCAAAACAAACTCGTGTTTCGCCACACAATCGAACAACAAAGACGAAACCGCACTTAATGCAGGAACGTGACTAGCGTGCGCCCCCAGTCTCAAGCTGGCTTCTCCTCTCGAACGCTTCGAACACACCAGCCAGCCACCACCACAGTCGCCATTGTTCCACCGCCGCCACAGCTGAGGCGGTAAAAAAAGGCAAGGAAATAAATTCCAATTAAATGAATACAGCCCAGCCCCCACCTCAGCGGAGGCTCCCTTTTCGAGGGTTGCTGCTTTGCGGTGCCACTAGACCCTTTGTTGTTGCTCTGCTCTGCGCGCACTTTGGGATTGTCTTAAAAACAGAGCGAGGGCGGTTGGAAATGAAATTCTTGTGTGGTTTCTCCCTCTCGAAAACATTCAACAGAGAGTTCTGTTTGATTTCTCAACCGTTGAATTGTTTGCAAATGTCACTCGGGCGCACGCACACAGCCGCCGACGAGTGCAACCGGAACTGTCAAACGAATTACAGGAGAGCGTGGCGTGGCGGGGTGACGGAGCTATTAGCGAATTGACATGTGAGCCGTTTGACCCAGTTACCCTCTGGCCACTGATGACAGATCCAAAGCGGATATGCAAATGTTTACACAGAAGTCGATGTTAGAGAATTGCAGTTTGTTTTTGTTTGCCAGTGCGGCCGACTGCCAGAGTGTCACTTTCATTAGGGTCCACACTTGGAGTGTTTGTTTAGGCTTGGGTTGGAATTGCTTTTCGCCTCGTTTTTTTGCTGCAATGGAAACCAATGGAGTGGTGAGTGAAGCAAAGTGGATGGTAAATAGATACGTTTCAAGTTGGGGTCTTGAGTTGATTCTCACGGACGTGTGGCGATTATGACGGTTGATGGAGAGAACATGGCAGATTATGTTAATCTATTGTCCGGGCTGTGCGAAGGCGAACGATTGTGCTGAGAACGTGTGCTAGTTTTGACATGTAAACTAGACTTTTCGCGAGAGTGCTGCTTGCCCTTGAATAGGAGTTAGAGGTGCAGTGGGAATGGTCGGAGGTTGGATTTGAAGTGAAAGTGAATCGACCGACAGTCGACCAGCAATGAGAGGCAGGCTTATTCCAAGTTCAGACCCTACATGGGTCGCTGGCCTGATAACTCAGTACAAGCGTTATTGATAAAAATGAAAGAAAATTATTAAATTGCTGCAAGTGGCAAAGTAATGTCAGTGAACGGGCGTCGATCACATCAAGCCATTTGCTACATTTGACATGTATGTACATCTGCTCCTCCTACTCAAGTCACAACCATAATAAACACATGTAAAGGCAACCAATCGAGTAGATCGTACTGAAATGATTCGCAGTGACCACGCCTTCGTTCAGTTTCGTTAAGTTTCGTTGAATTTTGCAGAAGTGACAGCTAGTTTTGCTTTCAACCATGTTTCTGCTTAATTTTTGTTCAGTTTCATTGCAGAACAATGATTGGCAGTGTTCACTCGACGTACGACAAAGAAAAGTCGTCTATGAACAGTTTCCTCTTTTTTTGATTAGCCTACAAGACCAACAGATGAGAAAGAATTCGTCTCCGTGTGCTTAGAGATTAAAGTCTCAGAATTGGAGTAAGAGCGTGAATTGATGAGGAGCGCAACAAGATCAAACATTAACCATGTCTCCTATTGTTCTCACTGTCCTCCACCGCTCCACCAAATCCCATGTTCAAGTTTTCTGGCTATCTACTCATTGGACACACCCGGCAAACGTGGACTTCGCTTCAAATGCCCGGACATCATCAGATGTATATTTTTGTTTCTCTCCTAAATCGGATTAAACCTGCAAAAGAACATCCGAACACCCAAGGTTTCAGGATGTGTGCAGTTTATCCTTTCCTGTGTGCACCGTGACGAGTTTGAGGCCTCTCAACCTTGGCCACTGTTGAATGCGACCACAGTTCAAAGGACACACGATGGTGAGGTGAGAGGGTCAGTGCATATGATTGTGAGGAAAATTTAGTCCTTCATTGAATTTTCTCTTTTCAATTGATGACTCAAATATTTATGAATTCGATGGATGTCATTTTGGGATAAGATGAGACTCTTCATCAATATGAAGATGAAATAGTGTTCCGAAGGTAACAAGATTGCCATGGAAATTTGATGGCTTGCGTGACTCATCTGGAAGTTCATTTAAATTGATCAAAATGGGTTCGGGTCTTGTGTTTTTCAGATGGATGGTTTTTACCAACAATTTATAATTAAGCACATGTTCCTTAAGGACAGTATGAGTTACTGGCGTTATAAAACAACACGCGTCGCCTTGTCTAAAACCTTTTTCGACATTGAAGGTCTCGGTGCGTTCGTTACCGATCTTGATGGAGCCGCGAGAGTTCTCCATCGTCATCCTGACGCACAGCCTGACGAGTTTGGCAGAAATGTCAAAACTAGACATGGCGTTGTATAGCTCGTCTCTGTGCACGCTGTCATATTTAGCCTTGAAATCGACGAACAGATGGTGAGTGTTGATTTGCATTCCTTGGGCCTTTTCCAGGATCTGCGGTAGTGTGAAAATTTGGTCTATTGTGGACTTTCCTGGCCTGAAGCCACACTGATACGGACCTATCAGATTATTAGTGAACGCCTTTGGGCGGGTGCACAAATCGGCGGAGAAGATCTTACCCGCTATGTTAGAAAACTGATCCCTCGATAGTTGGCACAGTCAAAGGGGTCTCCTTTCTTGTAGATCGGGCAAACGATACTGTGATTCCACTCGTCGGACATGCTTTCCTCAGATAACTTACAGCAGGTGCATGCGCCCTACAAGATCATCTCCAGCTGCCAGACCGTCCGCTCCAGCAGCTTTGTTAGACTTCTGTCTTTATATTGCTATCTTGACCTCGTCTAAGTCTGGGGGACGGTATTCGCATCTGTCATCGTCCAGATTGAGTGGAACATTCTGCCTGACAGCGGTATTTTGGAACTCATCGCCGTTTAGTAGTCTACAGGAATGATCTTTCCATTTCTCAGTACCGACAGCGACTCTACTACCAGTTGTCCATTTTCATCCCGACAGGCTTCTGTCCGAGTTTTATATCCATTGGATAATTGTTGCACCCTTTGATATTAATAATAGATACCTCTCCATTTCTTCGACCGTGCGCTTCTAATGCTCTTTCGTTTTTCTTCTGAGAAGCCGGTTCTCTTCCCTTCTCTTCTGTTCTAGGTGGTGTCGTAAAACCCAGCACAACAGTGGCAGATTTATTGATGGCTTCTTGACTTAAAGAACAGCAATAAGAGGTTGTAAGAGCCTGGGTGAATTCAAAACTGTAATTTTGTTTTCTATGGGGTATTCTCAGGGTTATATTCTCGGTATTATTTGCAATTTTCATTAACGATCTTCCGAAAGTAATGTCCTATTGCAAATTGTATATATCTATGCCGATGATGATGAAATCTGCATGGTCATCAACGCTCAAGAGGATCTACGAATTCGAGCCTCGTGGTTAGAGAAGGTCATGTGACTTCTTTAACATCATACTTGAGAAGATCGTGCGAAACTCAAACGTAAACACCCGAGGCACCATCTTCCAAAAGTCCGTTCAACTGCTTGCTTACGCGGACGACTTCGACGTGATTGGACGAACACAGCGAGCCGTCAATGAGGCGTTTGCTGGCATTGAAGCGGAAGCGGCTAAAATTGGTCCAGCGGTAAACCAGGGCAAAACAAAGTACATGCCGTCATCACGAAAGGACGCACAACATCGACGTCTCGGACAGAACGTCATATTGGGCGGCAGAAACTTTGAGGTAGTCAAGGACTTCGTCTACCTAGGCTCTGGAGTAAATAGGAACAACAACACCAGTACCGAGATCAAGCGCAGAACTACTCTTGCCAATCGCTGTTTCTTTGGCCTCAAGAGGCAATTGAGTAACAGAGCCATCTCTCGGAACACCAAATTGACCTTGTATAAAACCCTGATCATCCCAGTCCTGCTCTATGGCGCAGAGACATGGACGCTATTGAAAGCGGATGAAGAAGCTCTTGGTTGTTTTGAGAGAAAAGTTCTGCGACCGATCTTTGGTAATGTTTGCGTTGATGGCGTTTGGAGGAGAAGGTTCAACCACGAACTATATGGGCTGTACAGCGGCATGCACCTAGTTAAGCGTTTTCTGATCCAACTCTTAAGATGGCTAGGTCATGTAGAGCGGATGGACACCACAGCTCCGGCCCGAAGAGTCTTCGATACCGAGCCATTGGGACAGCGCAACAGAGGACGTCCTCACACTAGATGACGCACACAAGTGGAAAAGGACCTCAACCAACTTGGCGTGCGCAGCTGGAGGCAGCTGGCGAAAGATTGTGCTGGCTGGAGAGACATGTTGGTTGAGCCCCAGGTCCACTCGGGACTGTAGCGCCAATCAAAGAAGAAATGCACATACCCACAGCGCCACGGGCCACCATCTTTGCCTCATACAATATAAATAGCTTTCAGAATGGTATGCACGAGGTATGATTAATGGCCTGGTGTGCACTCATGTTCATAACTCCCTAAATCATAGTTATTTCATTCGAAAAACTCCCACCTTCACTTCCCATTCTTCCTCTTCAGAAATAAACTCCATTGCCCTCGAAGGCATAACCTGTCTTCAAAACCTCGGAATAATGTGTGATAGTGAGCAAACATGGACAGATACAGAACGTATATGCGTCTCACAGAGCTTTGTCAATTAGCAAACGGAAGCCTCCTATTAATGACAAATGACTTTCCAAAGCACTTATAATGCCTCTCGCATTGATTATAGATCAAGAGCTACAATCAATGCGACGAGCGATGAATGGAAATGAAATTAAACATAGCATAGTCCAATTCCTGGTCTGAAATTGTTTTTCCTGTTCCAATCACATACATGAACTGAGACTTCATATGTCTAGTTCAAGTCAAGTTAAAGTGGCTGGGTGGAAAGAGCAGACAAAAGCCGGAGTTAGTGGACCAGTATAGCCATTTTGTGATACAAAGCGGACTGACTTTCTCCTATTCCTGGAACCAATTGAAACTTGTGACAAAGCTGTTTAGCTGGCTTATGCTTGTCAATCAATTTGATAGACCACCCACAACTTGCTGGAGCACACTGAGAGGAGGGGAGATGATGTGGGATTTCTGTGTGATCTCCTCTTCATCCATCATGCAGATTCTGCGGGAATCATTATAGCAGACATGCATACTGCGGGTTTGTGTGTCGATTGCGCATGCTTCTTTCTTTAGTAGCACAATCGTCCACTTGAGCCTAAAGGAGGATCCTGTAAGAAAGTAGAGACTGACAGATGCTCTAAGACCAATCCATTATCGAAGTACACTATATGAAGAATAAATGGTTGCTGTGAGTGAAGGCAGCAGTAGATCCAAATCGATTGACGGTGAATGGGTACAGCATTTTTGCTTGCGGCAAATTATCTAAGGCTCGTTCGGCAATGGGATCTAAGCTCGTCTAACTCAAGAACTGAAGCCAGCACACCACGCGTTGATTCTATCAACTTCAAACGTTGGATGACCAATTTTGACACAATATTTTCGTCAAACATGAGATTCATCTCTCACTCTCTCGAAAAACAAAACTGTCACATAGAGTGATTTGAAAATCCACATGTGACTGTTGCAAGACCAGTCCATCCAGAAAGAGCCATTAAATGGCAATGGCGGGGAATTGGATCAGGTGTGGTGTCATCGGTTAATACTCCTTTGAGCAATGACAATTCATGTCCATTTCTATAGCGAAACATTTTGTTTGACGTTGACTTATGTATATCACTTAACGCGAGCTGTTTGGTGTTAATGTTAATTAAAAAAAATCCAGATCAGTTATTTCTTGCTATGCTGGTGACCTTCGTGATGTATCGTCGATGCATTTAGTCGCGCTGTCGAAAAAATAATGTTTGCGCACATATTTTGCAAGCGCTTGACGGTTTAAAAGCGAATGCTCGTTAAGTCGTGATCGATTTATTGCTCGATATGCGTCTAAAAGTCGTCGAATGTGTCGAAATGCGTCCCTTCCTGATGTACTCACTTCACATTGGCAATGCAATACACTGAATTGAATTGAATTGAAGCTCATGGAGAGTGACTGCAATAATCACTCGCAATGCGACCATAGTAGGTCCACACAGCTGTTGTCAGGCGTACTTTGACATATGAGAGCGTAGTTTGGTGTCAGGCTTGCTTAAAGGGATCCAACCTAAAGCTCTTACACAGACCAGTATGACTAGGTGTGAATCCCACAGCGGGTCTAGAGGTTCTTCTGGATCAACTTCCTCTCAACCTTTATAAGCAAAAGTCTGCTGCAAAAAGGGCTATAAGACTTGTTCAATCCAAAAGCACACAAGCCCGATGGGTATTCTAGATAGATTACAAATAGAACATAAGGTCAGTCACTACCCCCTTGACTCACTCGACTTCCATACACCATTTCAATGGTATCTCCCAACAAGAGAGGAGCGGAACTCTAATGAATCCATCAATAACTTTAACTCTATCCTTGTTTACACAGATGGGTCGAAGATGGAATGAGGAACACGCGCGGGCATCTTCTCCGAATTGGCAGTATGGAAATCCTGCCGGTATAAGAAGCGGCAAAGTGATATCATTGCTGGACATACCACCGGTTGACATAACCATTCTAATTGACAGCCAAGCGGCCATTACAGCAATTCCGGCTATGGATATCAACTGCAAGCTAGTCGTATGCTGTCGAAAAAGCTGAAGGTTCATGGCACGCAGCAATCGATCACTCTATGCTGGGTCTCTGTTTATGGGGGCATAACTGGCAATAAGGTGGCAGATGAACTTGCCGGAAAAGGGGCCGAATCCGACCCATTCAGCCATTCACCTCTGGCTGATTGTAAGAGTAAATTGACGATCATGGAATCCTGGAGTTTGCTAATGAAAAGTGGGACCTCTTCCCACTTGTAACACCACTCGGATATTATGGCCTAGGTACAAAAGCGCAATAACCAACAAATTTCGCCACCAACAAAGGCTGCAGCGGATGATATTCCGAGCTTTGTCAATTCCCCAGTCTCTGCATACTGAGACAGAGAAGACTGAGAGAATTTTTCTTCCAGAACCTTCAAGACATAGCAAATATCCCAATAAGGTCTATTTGCATGTTTGTCAAGACCACCGGACGGCTAGAAGGAACAGCACAAACTCTACATCTTCAAAGGCATCCGTGAAAATAACGAGTAGGGCTATGGAAGGTCTCTCATCGTCATGGTCATCATAGTGGGTGTAAATGGATCTATGTGATACAAGGCCCTACCAAGTCCAACCACAGAGCCAACCTAACATAGATCTATTATCCCCCCTTCATCGATCAGGAACTTAAGAGCTTTCTTAAATCTGAGAGAATGTCCTGGCGGTTTACTGAAGTTAAGATTTAGTTTTGTTCGTTATAATGAATCTGACTAAGGACAGATTGGAGCACTCGACAAGTAGGTGCTCCATCGTCTCCTTTACTCTCTCATTGTGCAGATGGCAACTGCGTGAGAAGTGGCCAGTAAGAGCGCCAATTATCGTCCTTAGGTTAGGTTAGGTTAGGCTGTAGTGGCTGACTGCTGCAGAGCAATCACACTTTCTCACTTTCTCTCCTAACGCTGGAAGCAGTTGGTGCTGCTGATGAACCGATTTAGTTGGCCAATACTGGCACTTTTTAGCTCGAAGTAGTAGGCCCCTAGGTGCAGGAACCTACGACCGGCAAGAGCACTGCAGGAGCAGAGAAGGTAATGAGTGTTCTCTTCCTCCTCTTCATCCATGCAGCTTCTGCAAAAATCATTACATGGAGCACCCATCCTGCGAGCATGAGTGCCAATCACACAGTGCCCGCTTGTGACTCCAATGAGGGTCCTTATGAAGGGCATGCTGAGTCGGAGTAGGCTGAGAGACCGTTTTAGGTTATGTGAAGGCCAGATTTCTTTTGTTTTAAGGCAGGTGGTGCCTTCTAGCCATTTGTCATTGGTGGTTTTAATTGTATGAATCTTTAAAAAATGATAGGCTGTAGCGATCGGCATGGAAGGTGGTACCCCCTCTATCGATAGGGATGAGGTTGTACCACACCTAGCGAGTTCGTCGGCTTTGCAGTTTCCTGGTATGTCACAGTGTCCCGGCACCCACATGAGGTGAATGTTGAAATGCTCGGCCTGCAATTATGGGATGTTTTAGAGTTGAACATGACATTGTCCAGGGATCCCTTTTTGATATCACATTGTTTTTAAGCCAAGACAGCGCCTCTTTAATCGCTATGGTTTCTGCCTGAAAAACGGTACAGTGCTTAGGGAGCTTCACGGAGATAGCAATGTTGAGGTCTTGTGAATAGATACTTGCACCCACCCCTTCTTTTGTCTCTGATCCATCTGTGAAGATGCGCAGAGGATCTTTCAGTGTTTGCATGTCAGTCATCCAGTCCGATCTGGAGGGAATACTGATTGAGAATTTATTTTCGAAGATGGCCTGGGGTAGTAGGCGGTCGGTGTCGTTAGAAAGGAAATTGAATTCCTTGAGAATGGTTGAGTGGCCAGTGTTGAGTTTGGACCACAATCGAAGTGTTTTGAGTCTCATGGCTGTGCTTGCTGCTGCTGGTTTCCCGTCCGTAGGTCTGCCTTGAAACCTTCACCGTAATAGAACCTTCATCGAAATCAAAATCCCAAATGTGTTTCATTTAAATCAACTTTCGAAACCTCAAATTGGATGGCCTTGCGCAATCAAGCCACTCGCTCTAATGACATACAATTACCTTATCCAACGAAGCCACTGTCATGAACGTGGTAATTGCTTGTGAAGTGCAAACACACAAAATAAAACTTGGATGAATTCCAGCACACAAAAGCGATTCAAGCCACCGCATCGTAAGAAACGATAATCACATGGAATCACTGTCAGTCACAATCAGCGTGACTTTGCCTGCCCCAGACAGTCACCTGTGCACGCTTGTACACATCTTTTCGCAACTAGAAATTACCGCAGCATTCTGATACTAATCAACACTTACGTAAATCAATCCGCCCATGACAACCCGCCAGCCGCCCACGCAACCGCCACTCTCAATCGGCAATCACGTTATCTAATCGAGTTAATCGAAATCCTGGTCTCGAGGGTTACCCAATCTCGCCCAAACGAGACCGCAAAACAATTAACAGCAATCGACGCTCATACGATTTGGCGTATACTTCTGTTTTATTCACTAGAAGAAGCACACACTACGCTTACATCATGACGCCGCCACCCTCGGCTGGCACTCAACGGCAGACGTCTGCATCAATCACTAGCCCATTTGGGGGGAGGCGAATAAAAGCGATCCAACACGCGACACAACCATCACCCCGCTTCATCATCACCGAGGCACAATTGCATTTAAATTGTTTATTAAGAAACGTCACCGGGCGCGCACGATGTAACATCTGCTCAAGTTGCCACCTCGGTCGCATCAAGCAGTCTCCGACATTTGACATCTCTGCTGCTGCCGCTGGTGCTCACAAGTGGGTGTGCACGCTTGACACACGACAAGGCAAATACTCACTCGTCGTGTGTGACTAGTTTTTGCTTCTGGTTTTTTCGTGTTTTCTTTTCAAGACCAACAGAAGGACGCTTCTGTTAGAAGACGTAAATTAGATGACGTTTGTACTTTCCGAGAGGTTACACTGCGTCGCATTCAGTTTTCATCCGTTTCCTCGAATTTTATGAGCAAGTTCACGAGTGGAGAGTGGGGATGTGTTCGCAGAGATGGCTTTCAATTGTAGCATGCTCTTAGCTTGTTTAAGGACGCCTGCTGCGCGAACAAAATGCCAGAGGACGAGGGACAGCTGAGACAAATGACATTCTTCAGGTATTAAGTAATTCATTTATGTCTCTTTTCCTCTCTCGCTCTCACTCTCTCTCAGTCATCCACATCCGTTCTCCTTGTAATTAAGTTAGCTCCTCCGAAGGACAGGAAGGATAAGGCAGTGTAAATAAGTTTCCGCCCTTAGAGGGACTCGGGGATAAGGCAAATTACATTCCCCAGCTTGCTGAGTCATTGGAAAGTAATTTCGCTAATGACTGACAATGGGATCATGCCTAGCGTTTTGACATTTGAGACTTGAAAGTTTAATGAGGCGTACGTATGATATACGGATACGAACTTTTTTACTGTACTCGCCGGCCCATGTATAATTAAGTAATCAGAGGCAAATGGGCGTTGTTTTTCGGTTTATTTTCGAGTGAGCTATTTACGAAGTTTTGTTGTGATGTGACATTTCAGTGGTGTGGTGACACATGACAGATGTCAAATGAAATACTCACTTGTTAGGCTCACTAAATTATGCATGTGTTATGGATTGAAAGCCATTCAAAGTTGACTTGTTATTGAAATGGAGGTTGGCTACAATGACGGCGAAAAGGTCGAAGGTGCCAGGCGCTGGGAATTTTCTATGACAGCTGATGACTGGTAGGCGGTGGTAAATGTCAAGAGGGTGGTTTGGTATTTTTTTAGTTTGTGAATATTGATTGTGCTATGGGAAACTTAATTTGTACCACATTCAAGCGAGTGGGTACACATCCTGTCAAAACACATTGTCACTATCCAAATATCGTAGCTTAAGGATAAGACCTAAACATCAGAGTGTAGAGGGTCCTCAGAGGACTCTTGTAATCGAGCTAACATACAGAAATGATACACTGTGTCCATAATGAGAACTTCGTTCAGTTTCGTTAACTTACTTTTACTTTTGTCTACTCGAGTAGGGCCAAAATCAGAAGCTATATAAGTACCTACATTACATTTGGACACAGCATTATGTCATAACACAGTTTCGTTATGTTTCGTTCACCTTTGTCTCCTCGATGGGGACCAAATTTATTCGCTCTCTACCCACATAAGTGACGGTGGAAGCAGTTATAGCCGTCTCATAATCCCTTAAGAGTTTCGTTAACTTCCGTCCACTTTTGCCTACTCCATCGAGAGAAGATTCATTCACTTTCTACATGCGAAATGACAGTTACAACAATTATAGACGTCCAATTACCTTTTAGCACAGTTTCGTTAAGTTCCGTTCATTTGATGCCAAAATGATGGGTAAGCTTCTACCAGCAATCACTGAGCTTCCTACTCAAGTTAATTGCACTACTGTGTCCTTTTTGTGAATTTATCAAGCCCCACGTATCTCATCTGTCACTCCGCGAATTCAGAAGTCCCCATTGTCATTAAATCGCTTCGCTGACTCACGACCTCAATCTCATAATGGGGAGGGGGTGGATCCCTCATTTGCTAGTCGAGCACTAAACGTCAGCACTTAATGCCTCGCTTCCGATGCCGAGCTTAACACCAACGCCTTGGGCCGCTGACAATCAACTTCAGGCAACCACCGCCACCACATCACCTCCCCGAAACTCCAGCAGCTCCTCTGTTCAATGCAATCGATATTTTCTCCCGCTTCTTTCGGAAGCACGGACAACAAGTCGACCTGGTTTAGATCCATCCCAATTGCCGTCGGACGCATCCGTGACAATTTGTGCATTATTCACAGCCACATCATGACGGCGCAGCCAAATTACCTCCTCCGCATCGAACAACTGGAGCAGACTGATGACGACGATAAGGGGATAACGCCAAGCACTTGACAGAGCACCCATTTAAACTGAAATTTGGGCCAATAACTGGGGGGAGCGACACCCACGCGAGTGGATACAATCACAGCCACTGTCACATGCATTCGATGGCAAACATTTGAACGGTCGTCCGGCGAGGACGCAGTAGAACGAGCTTTGAATTGGTCAACGTGCGCATTTTCGTTCACGTCGTCGTTCGTTAATCAATCGAATTTTGTTCAAATATGACCGCAGGGCAGCCCACCCGGTCAATTTGTAGAGCAGTATTGCCACAGCAGCTGTGCGACGATTATTGCACAATCCCATGATTGAGTGTGAGCCGTAACCTCAATCCTGAACGGGGCCAGCTATGGAGCTTCGTTAATGCGATCGGGGTCTGATTGAATTGACAGCTTCAGATAATTATTTCGAAACCAACTCAAAGCGGATGGCGATGGGACTGTCTCAGGAGTTGATGCGGAATTGACAGTAATTTATTTTAATGGGGGAGCGTGGAGGTCCGCAGGGTTGAACATTTGGTCCACAGGGTAACAGCGACATAACATTGAAATTTTGACAGTTGCTGAACACGTTCCTGTCAATGGAGTGATTCAGCCACAATGTCAATGTCAAACGTCAAAGTCGAAGGCTATACAAATCATCTAAGACGTCAACTAACAACTTACTAAGCAGTTCGAAGCCCAAATTGGCGTTAAATAGCTGCCTTCGTCTATTGGCCACCAAGTGAACACAGTTCCCGACGAAATGCGTCCAATTTGACGAACACACTCCTACCTGTCAAAACAAGAGAAATATATTTTTTTAAAAAATCACTCACCTCAGTACAAAATCGACAGCCGCACTGGCCGATCGTGGTTGCCTCACTGTGCGACACGTCTACCAAGCACAGCTTGCAGGTGAACTCCTCCAGTTCGGCGGCGAGTGCCGTCTTGCTGTCACCGCCAGACGCGGCAACCGGTGAGAGTGGACTCGATCCCGATGATAGCGATGAGTTCAGTGTCGCCGTGGTCACATTCGACGGCGGACTACTGCCGTGGGCGCCCGCTGAGCTCTTTCTCGAGCTCACATTACTACCGCTGCCACTGCCACTGCTGTCCACACAATCGTTGCTCTTACTTATGCTATTGCTACTTAAGTTGCTAAAGTTATTGTTAAGGTTATTTGAATTGTTGTTAACATGTATGAATCCGCTATTGGCGGTATTCAGGGAATACCGCGAACCGGACGCGGCCAACGATAACAGACTAGAACAACGCGAACAGGTGGCGTTCGATGCCGACAGGCTATTCCGGAGCCGATTCAACGGTCGAATCTGTTCGACGCCGTTCGCATTGATGCCACTGCCGCTGCCCGAGATGGGACCGCAGCCACTGTATTCCGAGACTGGCGAACAGATCGACGACGACTGCCGGGTGAGCGCGAGCACCGTCTCGCACTTCCGCATGCCCGTGTACTGGACGATCGACTGGGATTTCTCGTGATGCAGGCTGGCCGCACTGCCCTCGCGTCGCAGCAGCGGCACCACATTCCACAGCTTCTGCTGCACGACGGTGTTCAGCGATGTGGTGCTGGTGGCGGAGTTCCTCTCCGCCTGGTAGCCAAGCGAGTCGGGCGGCTGCCTCAGTCCGGACGGATCGCCGAGTATGACGTTCTGGTCGGACGGCGTCCGGGTGATGGTGATCTCGGGCGACGGGAGCAGGGGCGGATTGAAGGATGCGCTGTCTTTGGACGGTTTCCGGCCGACCAGAGACTTGAGGAAGTTCTCGAAACGTCGCCGCCTCGGAATCGGGCCCCCAGCAAGCAGTGAGCCCGCATGAGGGCCCTCCACATCGCTCGGCTGGTGGCTGAAGGTATTGCTCTGGCCGTTGATGCCGTTGGCGGGCGGGTTGTTATTGTGTGCCGCGTAGATCGAGTTTGTGGTCAGCGGCAGTTGGAGGTTCGTCGGCGGCTGGGGCGATGATATGGTCCGTCGGATCCGCGGGTTGTTCTGATGCAGCTGTGGTTGGATGTTGATTTGGTTCTTCGAGTCCAGCAGCGAGGCGGTTTCATTGTCCGAGAATGGCACCTGGCGGCTGGCGGCCGTTTTCTTGACGTTAGCCAGGTTGTGAATTGGTGAAGAATCCTGCAAAGAAACAAGGGAAAAAACCTGTCAGTCACGGGAATCTGATTTGTGAGCGAGTCGAGAATGGAGGGAGTTCAAAAAACATCAATTCCTAATCACATTTGCCACGAGTCGAGCTTTCATCGAGTCCACGCGTCGAACTCAGTCCACTTGTCGTCGAAGCGTTCAAATAACAATCCACACCTTTCGGCCGTCGGCGTAGGCGGCAAACGGTGCGCGCCTTGAGCATGTAAAGCACGTACGCGGTCTGAATATAAATGCCAACACGAGCGGGTGTTGTGTTGAAACTTTTCCAAATGCGACGTTCCATTTTGAATGCAAATGCCGGCACAACACTCAGACCGAGCTGAGATAGTCTATTGTTCCTTCTCGTGGGGTGACGGTGAGTGAGACGCGGGATGGGACGCTCGTGTAAAGAACATTACATCTGAACTAACAATGAAACAGTGGCTACTGGCAGACAGGCGCTGGTAGTAACGCGTTGTTGACAGGTATCGCAGTTCAAGGTTTCCAAAGGCTGTTTGTTTTAATAAGCATTTTCGGTTACGAGCCCGATCACTGAAGGCATGTTCTTCATTTTTGCTTAGTTGGAATAAAAGGAGACGTGAATTGAATGAGACGTATTGAAAGGATTCTGTCAGTCATCCGTTTGAATTTGGATTCGACGCGGCTCCAGTCAGCAGCTCAAGTGTTAATTTGACAAAGTTGGGCACTTAAAACGGAGCTCACTCAGCAGAGAAGTCTAGTTTGCTACGGAGAAGGCAGAACAAATGCATCTTCAGGCGGAGCTGTAAAGTCGAATGAGTTATCGAAAGAAACTAAGAACATGGCATCCACTCGTGGTAAATCGGGTACGAAGATCCAATCTCCGCCGCATTGTAAAATAGATGAGGAAAATAAGAAATCGCTTTCACCGATCGTAGATAAGGCTAGCAACTGCACCGCTTATTACCTTCGAACTAGCCATCTCAGATGGCTAGGTCACTTAGAGGGAATGGACACCTATGCTCCGGTCCGGAAAGTCTCCAACCCCGAGGTACAACGCGGTAAAGGAAGACCACGCCTACGGTGGCGCATGCAGATAGAAGGACACCTGAATAAGTTGAATGTGCGTGACTGGAAGCAACTAGCACAATACCGGGCTAGATGGAGAAGCATGTTGGCTGAGGCCAGATCATTGGACAAATGAGGTTGTTCTTTGGTTATCCAAACCACTGTCTCGACGAGGGAAGTTTACCATTGCTAATGAGGTTCACTAACTGGCCACTACGGCCTGAATTACAACAAAAATTGTATAAGTTAACAGAACAAATCTCAAGCAAAATCCAATACCCCAGCTTAGCTTCGAGAATTCCAAACAAAACCATCCGTTCAACAGTTGGGAAACATTAACAAAGCTATCACCACGACTAGCCATCTAGAAGCGTGCTGCAGTAGTAAACAGCACTTAAATACAACAATAACATCCGCAGCTCATCGTCTAAACATACAACTATTCGTCATCACGCTTGCGCAGCTCATTTTTGAACCACCGCAGTTATGCTGAGAAAGCCTTTCGTCACCATCGTCACATATCTGAAGTTGCCCTATAAATACCCGCAACTTCAATTTCCAATTCAGTTCTATTTCGCACAAACGGTGTTGGCCCGTGGCGTTGTGGGTATGTTCTAAGGGTCGACGTCGTAGGTTCGATTCCTGCTCTGTGCGACAAAAAAATGTTCACGGCCTCTTTTGAGTCGCTGATAAACTGCTCAAAGAGTATTTCCTGTTTAAAAAAAGCTTCTCAAACCTGGCAGTTCGGAGTCGGCATAAAACTGTAGGTCTCCCTTCTACTTGTGAGAGAACAATGGCACACATAATGCGAGTGGTTGCTGGGAAGCTAGGCCCTGGCTCTCTACGGGCTGTAGCGCCATCTACCATATATTATATTACAAACTGGACGCTCGTCCTACGCAAAATTAAAAAATTGTTTTTTTCTCGGAAACATGCGCGGATAAAAACATAACTTATTTTCAGATACTTAGAAATGACGACCGCTCCTCTGTTGAACCATCTGTCGCGATTTGTAAAGCAGCGGCTGGTTATTTGAAAGGCAATAGGATTGGGCGGGATGCTTGTGGGGTGATTACATCTCGTAGAGTGGTTTCCGTAGAAGAAGATCCGAAGATTCCGAGAATCGATGTCTCTTAGTACAGATGTCAAGGATGATAGATTATTCAGAATAGAGTCCTTAAACAATATACGCAGCGTTCTGTCCCTTAACTGTCTGTCCTGCCAACTGCAAGGATAGTTACCGAACTAGTTATACGATGGGTGTCAATGAAAACGGGCACCTCTTAATAGATCTGCTCCAAACTAGCGCCAGATCCCTCCAAACAGTCCAAGGGTTGGGAAAGGGATCCTCTAGGGACATCGCTGACCAGATATGTAGCCGACTTACAACCATACTCGGATGCGTATTTTGACTCAATCTGCATTGATGATGCTTCCAGGAGACAGGAGCAACAGTCTCTCAGCGCCCTTCGGAGTGTCCGTATGATTGAAGTCCGAATAAGAGAAGACGAGAAAGACGAATGTTCAGTCAGCTAAATTGTCAAGCAAAACTGAAGAAGGGTAGGAACGTACCACGCTTGTTGGTGAAGTTTGTTGAATGATCTTAGGACGTGGTAATCTTTGACGTCTAGATGACTGATAGGAGTATGTGACTTTCCCGAACTTAATATCAGAACAGTTGGTCAGGCGCGGAGTCGTGGAGTATAATTTTATGAACTATCCCTACCGAGCACTAGTCAGTGGTTACGAGATAATGGGGCCACAATCGCAAGCTTGTTCAACTGATTATTTCTTCCCTTGCGCCTACATACGATCTTAGGATGTGGTAATCTTTGACGTCTAGAATCATTTCACAGGAGATTGTGACTTCGCCGCAAAAATGTTCATTTTATTAGACTCGACGCTTTACCACGAGTTAACCAACGGCCGAGGGGTATGCGATCCAAAAATGATTGTCCATGGCAGGTCCCTTTCTGATTCCCCCGATCGTGTGTCTCGACTGAAGAGGATAGCTCAGGTTGATATTTGAGTCGATTGAGGAAAGTGATAATTTTCATTCCTCGGTCCACAAACCACCATTTAAGCCACACCATGGTGAATTTACTCCAAATTAACCGACGTATGCATGCATTCCCACAAAGCGATTCCATCAGTCTCACACGTCAGTGACTCGCCGCTTTCCAGAACTATTTAATTAATAACTGACTACGTCCTCCCAGGTTGCCAAGCAAGTACTCATTTCGTTTTTCCACAGATCCCACAAATGGATTGCCAGCAACAACCTGATTACAACAGAGTCATTAGCATTTTCCATTTTTTTTTTGCAAGCAAAATTGAATTCGAATTTCCACAGAAAAGGTGCACGCCAACGCCCCCACAGCGTGAATATGCCAATCGATCAGTCGGTCTTTATTGCGGGAATCTAATAATTACTCATCGTTACCGATAATTGTGTGAGCTTTTCCTAGGGGAGGGGGAGTTCGGACACATTCACTCGGGCTGGAAACCACAGAGCGTAACGTGTCATTAAGAGGGAAATGTGATGTGATGTGATGTGAGGCAATTCGGAACCGCCACCGAGAGGAGTGCGATGTGGGGAGGGTGGAGAAGGCGGAGGGAGTGTAAAATGAGACCTGCAGAGGATGAGGGAAAGTTCAACCGCTATAAGCCATATTTTATGTGAGTTCAGCTTGTGTCCCAGCTGAGGTTGGCAATGATTGTTGGACCATAACCTTCTAGAGGCAATTGGTTAATGTTGCATGGAGAAAGTGATACAAACGAACCACAAACCGACGTGTTATCTAGCCGCAAACACATGTTTGTTGGAACGGATTGGTTGGACTATGGATGAAACTAAAGATTAAAATTTAGTATTTGACGCTTCAAAGTAAGGATTAACACGCCGTGCGACTGTGTGGGAAGACTTTTCTGGATTCTCCTAAGGGTAGGGGTCGTCGAATATACCCGAGTCAAAGCAAACCCGTCGTATGAGGCAACTAGAATTCTGAACTAAGAACTACTGGTTTATGATAACAAACCTACACCAATGCTAGTGAAACTCACGGTTTTAAGATCGAAAAACAAATGAAGAAATGGAAAGTGTCTTAACTTTATCTGTCACGGTCAGTCTGTATTACATTGGCGGGGAGTCAAGCTTCATTTTATAGTCCCCTACTGGTAGCTTCACTTGGAGCTGTAGTCTGGTGCCACGGGAGATCAAGAAAAGTTTCCTGAGACATCCTGATCGCTTGAGGTTGGTCCCCAAGTGGGGTTGTCTTGGTGGCAGCGGTTTAAGATCCAAAGACGATAACATATGTGGAGATATACCCGCATGCCTGAGAGTTCATCGTGTCTACGGGCTTTTCTGACTCAAATGAAGTATTGATCAAGTCTGTGTGGCGTTGGCCAGGTGCTACGACTGATGGATAAATGGATCCATGTCTATTTTTAAGCTTGGTGGTAAGATTACAACTGAAAGTCTTCTGATCCAGCGTCAAAAATGATCCAGAAATCAAAGTTTTCTAAGAAGACCTGCCATCAGCCCTTTAATGCGCACGTTTTTCTTTTTGTGGAAAAAAAAAGTATGTTGTAGGGGAGACAATTCTAAACAGCTTTTGTTCTACTACTTTTCATACAACTCACCAGGGTATGTGTCAGTTGATTTCGGAACATTTTGCGCACAATAATATAGTATAATAAAAGCTATAATATAATAAAAGCTTTTTCTAGACAGAAAATACTCTTTGAGCATTGTCAGTGACGTGAAAATCGCTAGCTTACAAAATATGCGAATCGTAGACCCAACTGCATTCTAAGCTTTCAATTGCGGTTTCGATTCAAGCGACAACCAGTGCATATTATTTAGCTTGTATAACAGAACGTAATAAAACTACTCGCAAGCAGTTTGAACAATTTTTATTGGATACCATTTTTGTTCCAAGAGTGCGTAACCAAAATGGACCAGTCGGCATTTAAGACTTGTATCAAGAAGGCTGTTGTTGTCACAGACCCTGTATACAATATTTTGCTTCGGTGAGCACTTCAGTACAGCATCTTGCGAATTGCGATTTGCGAACTTTCATTCGCAGACATTTTTTTTGGTCCGCATATAATTACGGGTAGAATTTGTAGATCCTAAAGCTGTGAACCACGCCTGCGTGCTTGTGGATGGCATCTTCAGTTTGACAAGACCCCAAGGATGTGATTAATTCTCACCGAAAATATATAAGGTCGTTATTTAGAATCTTCAAGGATTTCTGAATGTTAGCGATCTGTTCGCATAGAGCTCTTTAGGTGTGTTAGAAAATACTTCACTGATTGACGCTCAAAGAGATTATACAAATTTTAGAAACAATTGAGTTAACTCGTACCTATTTTTGTTGACAGTGGAATTCATCGTTAAGCTTCCACCGTAAAAACAAAATGTGTATTGTTTCTGAGTGTATACACGGATCGACACTGAAGGTCACACTGTAAAAGCGGGCATTGTAGTTCACAATGACACTTTTAAGTTATAATAATAATAATTATATAATATGGGTGGCGCTACAGCCCGTAGGGGGCCAGGGCCTAGCTTTCAGCAACCACTCGTGTTGTGCGTGCTATTGTTCTCTCACTGTAGGTCCCAGTTTTATGCCGACTCCGAACGGACAAGTTTGAGAAGCTTTTTCTAGACAGGAAATACTCTTTGAGCAGTTTGTCAGTGACTCGAAAGAGGTGGGGCCGTGAAAATTATTTTCGTCGCTCAGAGCTGGAATCGAACCTACGACGTCGAGGTTGGGGTCGACTTACATACCCACAACGCCACGGGCCACCACAAAAAAAAAAAAAAAACATTAGTTAGGACAGTTGAACTATCTTCTGTTGATTTTTGACGAATAAAAAACTCTATAATTCAGTTTCCATCTTCTTGCACACCAAGAAATAATATTTGCCGGAAAAAGGGTTGTTTCCGAAAGTTCGCCTTCGCAATTCGCCGCTCATACGAATGGACCATGCTGACAGAAAATATTTATTTCGAGTTGACCGACGATCGACAAGACTCGATTGTATCAAGTTACGTGCTGGCACCTAAGGTTCCAGATTTAAAACCAGATTCGTCAATGGAGCATTAAATTAAACTCTGACCTCATTATCCATGTCACGAGATGTGTTTTTTAGGAAACATCACCAGTCACGAATAGTAATACAGCACAGCACAGAGTATCTGTTAAACTACTGCTCAGTCTGGTCAGACCTGCCAGCCGTTAAGGGTGTGAATTAAACGATCAGTCTCTGTCAAGAAATGATTGGAACGTTGACGACGGGACGATCAACAGTCGCTTTAGTTCATTGGATGCTAGAAGTTCAGCACGAAATAGAAAAACATCAAATCACCTCAATGGCATCCTTCGAAGACAACACTAAGCTTCTTGCAGCCAGATACCAGCCAATATGCTTGGAAAAGAATTTGCAATTTGTGTATAGTACAAATGGGCGGCGCTACAGCCTGTAGAGGGCCAGGGCCTAGCTTCCCGGCAGCCTGGTGTTTTGCATGCTATTGTTCTCCCGCAGATACATACAGTTTGATGACGACTCCGAACGTCCAATTTTGAGAGGCTTAGGCGAAGAAGCGTAAACCCACAACGCCACGGCTACCAGTGGGTTCTCCGTATAGGCCACTTAAAGAATAATTATGGCTTATCAACTTCATGTAAGTATATCAAAAAAAAGCTAAAGACAAGGACTAGTTTACGAACTCAAAGTATACACCTTTTCAATTTGCCTGTTCCCAGTCAAAAATCAAACGATTAATAAATTACGAATTGTACTACGTTACCGACCACCAATGCCTCCGTCTAAATACCATCCTGTTCCATCAAACCATCATAACCTCAATTCCTCTCCATTCCCATCTGACAACTTTGTCAAATTTGACACACTCACCGAGTCACAGAAAAAAAGAAAACAAAAAAGGCAGAGAAAAACAATAATTGTCAAAGAACTTACCCTGGAATCCTGCTCCAACTCCTCCTCGAGCGCGCTATAGACTGGGGCGTACCAAGAGTACGCGTGCTGTTTCCTGGTATTCGCAGCCGTTGTGTTCGTTGTCGAATGATGGCCTGAGTAATTGGCCGCACGTTGATTGCCCCCACCACTGGCGTAGTTGAGCGGCAGACTTCTGCGATGATGTTGCACCCCGCGGTGCTTCTCCGAATGCTGATGCTGATGACAGTTCCTGTGACTGTGACGCTGGCTCGTGTACTCCGTGGAGGTGTCGTCAATCGATTGACGATGTTGCAGCAGAAACGGTTGACACTCTAGCGCGTCGTCATCCCCGCAACGGGGTGTGTAGCTGCTCGCACGATGGTGATGATGATGGTGCTTCCGGCGGGGCACCTCCTTCTTGGTGAATATCAGCGATGCACTGTTCTTTTGGAGACAAATCGCGCGATCCGGGTCAGAGACCGTGGCTTCGATGTTCGTCAGCAGCGGCTCTGTCTCGGAGAGCGGAAGATGATAATTGGCCGCGGGTTCACTGGTCAGGGCCGATGAGTCATTCGCGGCGAATGACTCGAACAGCAAGTACTTCTCGTCAAGGTGATTCACGAAGAAATTCGAGTTCGAATTCGAGGTCGAACGGGGCACTGCGGCGCTCGCTTGTTGCTGCGACGATGATCGTTCGAATGCACTCTCCGGTGACAATGGCGGGGAGGTACTAAGATCGACGATGCGGAACTCTGACGGGTCGTAGTGTTCGCTGTGCTGGTTATTATTATTGTTGTTGCTGCTGCTGCTGCTGCTGTGAGTTGTGGTTGAAGCAAAGCGCTGCTGTTGCTGTTGCTGTAGCTGGTGATTCTCCAAGCGAATCTCTTTTGATTTGCGTTGATGCTGTTGTGCCAGTGCCAGTGGTTGGACCACTTCATTTTTGGCAGAGCTCACTGTCAGTGGCGGACGCATTGTTGCGGTTGGCTGGTGACTTCAAGGTTGGATTACGAGGCGGTCTAACCGGAGACAAAGTCGACGACATCTTGAAGCGAGTCTGCGATGAAAGAGAGAGAGAAGAAAAGAAGGCGTTCGGTTAGTGATTGTCAATGAAAGTGAGTGGTGGGCAGTGGGATGAGTGCTTTGGCGCCAGTCGTTGGGTGGACATGAATGACTGGCAAGCGGAGGGGATTAAGGATTATTTCAAGTTCATCAACCGCTGCTGGTGGCCGATTGTTCGTTTGAGTCGCGTTCGGCTTGGGTTGTGCGCCTTTGTGAGGATTATCCCAAGGCATGCTTGGTTATTGACCGGGTGACGGTGGCATTTGCGACTTGTGCCGATGGCATTTGACTTAAGGATTGCGCTGTCCTTGACAACTTTGGAGTGATTAAGTGCGGCTATGGAAAGGCGGATTGAATTTCTCGATTGAGGTTGAGGAGTGCGACGGTGACTAGGAGAGCGGGAGCATGATTCTGATAGAAGCTTGAGAAGTGGGAGCCTGGTGACGCAGTTCAGTTCTGAAGGAAGTCCAAAAAAAAGTCTTAAAAACCAACGAACTCCAAACCAATTTCCCCCTTCGATTAAGAAAACTTTACGGAACCAAAAAAACACAGTTTATCTTCCACGCGGCGCACAGAAGCAGCTCACTCCATCCGACTAAACTCCCGCTGAAGGACAAAGTCTCAAAGAACTGCCTTGACTCTGCTCCTAACTCGCTTCATTTGCCAACCACAGAGAAGGCTCATCTGTTAGATGGGCCTCCCCCGATGCAGGACGCAGGCAGGGTTTAAAGAGAAAACTTAATCGAAATGAGAAATAGTGGAAATTGCGATAAAAACCCCATTTTAATGAATCATCAATCTGGAAGTAATCGGTAGCTACGGCGACACTGCCACCACCTCGCCGTTCGTCGGTCCTCGCAATTGTCTTCGGGGGCTCACCACAAGCGCCGAGACGATGGGCATTTCACGGAGGACATGAACCACAAAATGAAATGAAAAATAAGTTTTCTCTCGGAATTTTCTTTTCTTCTCTCGTTTTTTTTTCGTTTTTGGTTCACTTCTAATGAAGCAAATTGCGGTTTTGCCTTTCCATGATTGGGGTTCTATTGCGTCGTATTTGAGTTGAATTGATGGGATTGTGGCGAAAAATGGTTTCTTTCTGGGACCGGTGGTTGGCTTAAATGCTTTCGGGCCGAGGACCTTTTCTCTTCGAGGCCCGGAGTGAGTGTGGCAATCGCCCGTAATGGGAAGAATTTAGAGAGAGACCTTCATTGGGATTCTTGATTGACTTCTGATTCGTCGGGGGACAACCGGGGGAAGTGGACCCTGGCAGAGGTGGGAATTGCCAATTGAGCGTGAAAGCTGACATTCAAGAATTCAAGGTGTTGTGCTGTTATGGCTGTACGTTTGTGTTGAAATGCAAAGAACCAGGTGGAATTGGAAAACTTGGCATTTAAAAAAAAAAAAAGTTCTGTTTCGGACTTGGCAGCACTTGTCGTAATGTCAGTCACGATGGCATCAGTAAATTGGGTTATTTTGCTGTTTTCCGTGACTGTGGAACGTAGGAACATCCACTTTGTGTTCGTGGGCACAAAATATTCATACACAGTGCTTTTGTAGTACTGCTCGCGCGTACATGTAAACAAAGCAGAAAATACGGATTGCATTTAGGTTGACTACATTATCAATGTCAGTGTATGAAGGGACTACCAGTGCAAAGGCAAACGTAGACAAAAGGATTTTCATACATTCGTAGTCTCCAAAGCAATACGATCGCACTACAAAATCGATCTTAAAATAATGTGCTTTCTTTTAGGTTACTGTCATTTTAATATTTCTAGTCGATCTTGTCTGTCCGCCATTTTGGTTCAAATAAGACATGTCATTCAGCTGTCAAAAGTGATCGATAAAAAACGAGTTTTTTGAGATATCATAGATCAGAGTGAGTGGAGTGGTGGCCCGTGGCCTTGTGGGTATGTACGTCGACACCAATCCCAACGTCGTAGGTTCGATCCCTGCTCTGTGCGACAAAAATAATGTTCACGACCATACCTCTTTCGAGTCACTGACAATGCTCAAAGAGTATTTCCTGTTTAGAAAAAGCTTCCTTATACTTGGCCGTTCGGAGTCGACATAAAACTGTAGGTCCCTTCCACTAGTGGGAGATCAATTGCACGCCCAAAACGAATAGTTGCTGAGAAGTTCGGCCCTGGCCGTCTATGGGCTGTATCGCCATCCATATTCTCATTATAGATCAAAGTGATCAGTGATCACGTCTAACAAATGCGCAAATATGTTCCAAAGGGCTCATCCGGCTTCAGAGGGATGTGTGGTCGATGGCGGATTTGCTTACTGACTATTTAAAAGCGAGCACAGGCATAGCAGCAGACAAAGAACGGGCGCCCTGGACAAGACGAAATTTGTATCAGTTTTGGAATGTTTTGGCTACAATGTTGGTTGGATGTGTATTTATGAGACATTGTGCTCATGGAAGAGACGAAGAGCAAATAGAATCTTGCTGAAATACTCGTATACGTTGGATATAATCCCTGTAGTGCTCTATCCTCACGTAAGTATAGATTTCTGGAAGCCTACCAAATTGATAACCTGGCTGAACTAAGTGGCCCATCGTCTTCGCTTTTCTAAAAGCACCGACTGGTTTGCGGAATAGGTATTTATGGATCCAGGTGATAGCACAATAGGCTTATGCTGGCCTTAATGTGGCTGCAGTCTTCCGTATAGCAGTCAGCCTTTTTAACCTAATCCAGCCTTCTCGTATACTCGGCGATTTATAGACAGTCTTGTAGGGCATATACACGCACAGACACTTCGCTGCAAGCCGGACATTTTTATGTTGTGGTTAAGCACATGTCTACGCAGACCATCTGCGTCCTGTGTGTTTGCATCAGTTGTCGTGTGTGAATTCAATTTTGGAATTTTCATTGGGCTGCAGCTACTAGTCTGCGCTGTGTATAGAGAATTTTTCACACACCAGGGCAATTTTACATCGTAAACATAGAAAAGAACTCCGATAGACTATTTTGTTTGTCGTTTAAAAGTGCCGAGTATTGTAACCGCATAGTATCGCACATTGAATGTCTGCCATTTTGCCGACCCACGTGACGAAACGATACAAACTAATTTCTGTGCAGATTGTTGCAAAGACGTATATATATATATACGTATAAGGATGGGTCCATAGTCAGGAGGGGGTTTGGGCATACACCAACAAAGACTAACGATGGAAAACTGCTCAACCTCTCAAGTGGGTTCATCGTTAATCTAAAAAAGAGCGGTTGAGAGACTATTGAGATTTTTTTAGATGTAATTTGCAAAAAAAACTGCTTTTTCTCTTTGACAGACTCTTCAGTAGGGGTATTTCGAATTGAACCATGTTTTTCTTAAATTCATGTTGTGAGCCTATTCATTATAAAGTGTTAAGCCAAACTGAGCCTTAAACAAACAAGAACTATCGAATCAGCTCTCACAGAAAGCAATGCTGCATAGTTTAAAGTGGTCGACCTTTTAAAAAACATCCCATGCATGCATCAGGTCACCCGTAAGTCTTTATCATTTGTCATTGCGAAAGATTGTTATCTAATATCAAGGTTGTCAATGGAAGGAAGACATCGAGAAGGTTCGAACTCAGTTGATTGCCGTGGTGGACTTATTTTTACATTACTCGGAGAAACAACTTTAATTTTGTTATTTCGATTAGCGATGTGTCGGTGGAGAATGAACGAACCTAACCGAAAAGTCTGTCAATCGCTCCAAGAACAAGACTATAGTCATTAACCTGTCCTTGGACAGATGATGGTTGTTGATACTGCCCGAAGAGGACCAGGGCCAAGCTTTTACATCAATCACTAGTAATTTGCGTAGTATTGTTCTCTCACGAGTGGAAACGTTTTGGAAAATGACGCGTAAATTTGATGCATGCAATAAAGCATACGTGATAGACTTTCTCTACAGCAATGGCAATATGCAGCTCTCGTCAATGAGTCAAAACAGCACGAGCATGCGGATGTTTCCATGCAAGATGCAAGACTTTATCTCTGCCATTAAAACGAATCGACTTATATTTTAATTTTTTTCATACAAACCCGACAACCATCCAGAATGATGGTCTGTGGCGTTGGCGGCATGTGCGTCTACCCCAACCTTGGCGTGGTAGATTCGATCCCGACAAAAATAATTTTCACGGTGCCACCTCTTTCGAGTCACTAAAAATGCTCAAAGAGTATTTCTGCCTAGAAGAAGCTCCTCAAATTTGGCCCTTCGGAGTCGGCATAAAAGTGTAGGTCCGTTTTACTCGTGAGAGAACAATACCACGCACAACACGATTGGTTGCTGAGAAACTAGGCCGTGGCCTTCTACGGGCTGTAGCGCCACTCATATATTAAAGAAATAAGAGTGTGCTGGATTCCGGCACCAATCATACCTCGGGCATCCGATGCCCAATAGTATTTTGACTGCGTATATTTTACTGCGTTAAACTGACCGATCCCTAGAGAGGGGGCCGACCACACTACGACATAAATCCTAATTTAATTAAGTAACTGAATCTTCAACCATAGCAAGAGGAAAAATTAACTAGACATGAACATTGTCTGCATATTTAACGATCATTGAGAATAACAATGGACCAAGAATTGAACCTTTGGGTACCCCATACCAAACAAAAAATAATGAGGTTAGTTTTGAATTAATTGGAATAGCTTGAACACGGTTAATAACATAATGGGGAGGTAAACTTATTTTCGGGACTTCAGAAGTTGAATTGAGAGTATAGTTTGAGACGAGGTATTAACAGATGAATACAGTTGAATGCTTTCTAATGTAGTTCAGCTAGTGAGGTTGTTTCACGTTTTTGTAGTTTTTAATACTTCGTGGTGGCGAGTGGCTTTTTGGGTGTGGATGTCGATCCCAATGCACTTAAAGCTCGCCGTCTAAGTTCTATTCCTTCGAAGCAAAAATTAGTCTAGTTCTCCTACATTAGAAGCTTTTTAATCATTGCCTCATCCTGAAGGGAGAATGATTCATTGGTGCTTTCAAGTCTGCCCAAGTGTCATTTCCATTTGTGAGTCTACGAGTAAGTACTCGTCTTTGAAGAGTATCATAAAACAGTGTTCGTGGCTAGGACCTAAATTGTTATCGTCTCCTCCGTCAGTAGAATTCCAACTGACAGGTGTCATCGAAAGTGAAATGACAGCCGAAGTCAAAATCAGTCTGGAACATGCATAAAAACCATCCAATGACTCGAAATCTCTCTAAGTCATCAGCAGATTTAAATATTCACTCATTTGGAAGAAAATATTTAGTTTTTGGTTTTGTTTCTGAAATTTCCCCGTCTTTGATGACTTCACCTTGTCCGGTTAGAGAGAGGTTCTGAGCTATTAGGACTGTCCTTCGTAGTTCTCGTATTAACAGTGACAGTGTCTGTCAGTGTCAGATGGCGTGGAAAACTCTCCCTTTCGCAGTCACATCGTACCCACTTCTTTTGTTAGTGAAACTTGTTTCGGGACAGGCGGTGAAATCATCGAACACCATCGTTAAACGTGACTCACGACTGTTTGATCGAATAGAACTTTAGGAATTCGCACGAAACTCTAAACTTGTCTGACTAAGCAAGATCACTGTACATCAGCTTGGATTCTAACGAAATTTGGATTCGCCCACAATGATCACAAAAACCTGCTCGACCACTCGTCAATCATGAATGGTGGGCTCACTCAAGGACGTTGGAAGCTAACACATCGAAACTGGGTCTCGATCTCAATCTTGCCAATGAAATGGAATTTTTTTCCAGATGCAGATCACCCTCCCAAATTTTCGACCCAGACGGCACAACTTACCATGTTGTTGAGTTCCCAAGAAGAAGAGCCTCCGATTCAGTCCGTAAATCCCGTATCTGCAAATAAACAATGGAAAACAAAGACAGTTGTAAATGTCAGTAATTACAAGTCACATCTCATGAATCATCGCAGAACTTCGCGCGGAGGGTGTGCGGTGCTCAAAGCAATAATTGCATCAAATTACATCTGTAAACGTGCCCCGATAGGTCGCAATTATCGAGCAAACCTGATTAATTCAAATGCGGCCGGATTGGATTAGATTTATTTATTCACGAAACTCCCCGGTGACCCTTCAATTTGTTTAAACATTTTCTGTCTTTTTTTTTTGTTTCACGTGTGAAGCAGCTAATTACGTGTTGAACCGAAGCCGGTTAGTGGAACTGTTCGGAATTGCAAATGAGCTGCCCTCTGCTGTATGCGTTGCCAAAATCGAAGAGCGAGAGATCGTCGCCTCGGATTGATGGTTGGGCAAGGGTTAGAAATGAATATCTAATGGATATCCGATGGCTATCTGATGACATTTTGAACGGTTCTGTTGTTGTGTCCGCTTCGGGTGTGTTAACTACTCGCCCCTTTGTTTGGGATGACAACGAGTTTGGGGTTTTGGATTTCATCAATTTGATGTCTGCGTGAGTGTGTGCCTGTGTTGTGGCGTAGGCGAAGTGCTTTAGTGTGGACCACACTGAGAGACGTTAATTTGGCAATCACATTTGGCAGGTTGATGTTACATGGGATCATCATCGTATACGGAAGTTTTGCGGCGAACTTGAACTGTTAATATTTGGATAAATACAGAGATCTGCAAGTCAAATTGACTTCTCAAACAAAGGGTCGCTTTGAAAGCATGTCTGACGTCCGCTACGTCATTATTGTTTACACTGAGAAGTCATGTGGTGTGCCATATATTTGGGATTTAATGGCATTTTAGGTGCGGTCTTTGGAGAGTATATTGGTCGTCTGCTTGCGAATAATCTTGTTGTTAGCGAGGAATTTAATTTTCAGTCCAAACGGGAAAAGATGACAGTGAAAAGAAATCGGTCAAACGTGAGTTTTATTCACAAGCTGAGGGTACCGTACTGTTAATCATTTTTGAAAGAGGCTATTTTGAGGATTATTTGTTGCAAGAGTTCAAATTATGTCAGTAAATTCACTGAGTTTTCTTTTAGTTTAAGACGATATCAATACGCTTAAATACTTGCGTAGACAAAAAATACGTTGTGGTTGTTTACATTGAAAAATCATGTGAAATCAGTGTAAACTTGCAAAGAAATGAGAAAATTGTGTTCTTCTTCCGAGTGGTCTAAGTTTGGCAAGGCATTTATTATAATATTCACACGTCATGAAGTCGTGTAGTTTTGTTTGGCACTTTTCTGGTACCCTAATTATTTACTGTGCTAAAATATCAATGGAGTTATAGCGGCCACAACAGCCACAATGAGGTGGAAGTGCTTATGTTCTCAAATGAGTGGACGGGAGTCATTACAGTCTTATACCCGCTTCGAACCGCTATGTTTTCAGTGACTACAGAGACTGTCGGTCATGTTTTGATATTTGTACACATTTTGAACAAAAAAAGGGTTGAAGTCTGCACAACCTGCAATGATATTGTCCTGCACCAGTACATGATGGCAACATTCACGTGACCGCTTTATTTGAATGTTTCATGAATTGTTGTCGCTTTCGGTTTGAGTTGTCTTAAGTCAGCTCATGTTGGCCATTTCCAGCTTATCAAACATTTACAAGGTTTAAAAGCAGTTCAACAAAGCAATTTCAATAAACATTCCCACCACATTGCGCTCAGATCAAATATTGTTGGACGTTTCACTCGTTCTTTCATTAAAATGCAGTTCACACAAACCAGTAAGCGAAATGGTATTTAAAAAAAGTGTGAAAGGGTCCAGCGTAGCAACAATTTTGTCTGTGCGGCATTACGTTGTCCTTAGAGTGACTTTTAGGTGTAACCTAGCCAATGGACGTCAGTTAAGCTGTGTCATAGGTGCCTGCTTAGAATTCTTCGAATGAGATGCGAAAGCGGTTGAAATAGAAATTGTACTGTCCAAATTATTGACTTTTTTTGCGTTTTTAGATAAGGCCATTACTGCTGCTGATTGCCAGTTTGCCAACTTAACCAAACACTGAATCCAAGGTCCCATCGAAGTTGAGCAATCTGCGCTATCCCTCTCTGTTGTACTAAGACAAAGTCAAAGTAGTTCTCAAACCGAATTGTGTGTTGGATAAAGAGGCCTTTAAAACTATTGTGAGAGGGTTTGGATCTAGTATTCTGTTTGGCAGCACTGTTCGTGGAGATACGTTTGCGATTGGTTCATTTATCAGGAAAAAACCACCCTCCAAGCGGTGCTTCAAAGCGATCTTCATTGGAATCAGCTACGTTGAGATAGGTAGGTGGTAGGTCTAGGTAATAGTGAGGGTTCAGAGACAGACACTTCTCTATGGAGTCACAGTTTGGTGGACAGCACTAATCAAGGCTATCAACTGCAATGCACCAAACTGAGTACAAAGACTGACCTGCCTGTGTATCAGCGGGGCACTGAGAAGTACTCCGTCCGACACACTGAACATTCTCCTCCATCTTCCACCACTGGAAATATTCGGGAAACAAAATGCAGCCAACATAGCCTTGAGCCGCAAAACACTTCGATTGTGGTCCGAACTCAACACTGGCCATTCAACCATTCTCAAAAAATTCAATTTCCTTCCTAACGACACTGACCGCCTATTACTCCAGACTATCTTCGAGAAGAAATTCCCAATCAGCATTCCTTCCAGATCGGACTGGATGACTGACATGCAAACACTGAAAGATCCTCTGCGCATCTTCACAGATGGATCAAAGACAAAAGAAGGGATGGATGCGGGTGTCTAGTGAAGCTCCCTGATCACTGTAGCGTTTTTCAGGCAGAAACCATAGCGATTAAAAGCGCGCTGTCTTGGCTTAAGAACAATGTTATATCAAAAAGGGATATCACCATCTGTTCCGATAGTCAGGCCGCCATAAAATCCCTGGACAATGTCATGTTCTACTCTAAAACATCCCTTAATTGCAGGCTGTCTCTTAACGAGATGACCGAGGATTTTAACATTCACCTCATGTGGGTGTATACCAGGAAACTGCAAAGCCGATGACCTCACCAGGTGTGTTACATCCTCATCCCTAACAATAGCAGGGGTATCACCTTCCATGCCGATTGCTACAGCTTACCATCTTTTAAAGATGCATACAATTAAAACCACTAATGACAAATGGCTAGAAGGCACCACCTGCCTTAAAATAAAAGAAATCTGGCCTTCACATAACCTAAAACGGTCTCTCAGCCTACTTCGACTCAGCATGCCCTCAATAAGGACCCTCATTGGAGTCACAAGCGGGCACTGTGACTGGAGTAGTGTGGTTTCCGCACTCAAAATGGGCGACAATTTGACAGACTTTCAAGTTTTGGACCCACAAGACTGGTCAACCGCGTTTAAGAGTACTCTAATTGGCAATGTTGGGAGCCAGACCATTTAGAAGATGACTACTTTGCCTTTCAACGGACTTTATGATCTGTACTCCGTTGTCTAATTTAGGCTCGGTGCACACATGCGTCATTGCGACGTGCGGACCCGTAGGTACACCGCATTCGCGTTTTACAGTACTCACAAATGAATTGAGTGAGTCGACAGGCACGTGCGATGACGCTGCGGTATTTGTGAGTACTGTGTGATGCAAAGGCGTTGTCGCACCGTTAAAATTGATATGTGTACACCGGGCCTTATCGTCCCACTATATTGCTCGTCTGGCCAGATAAAAGCTGTGTACAGATGCCCTTTGTTCATCGACATTGGAGCAGGTCCTCGTGGCAGTCACCGGTTTTATAAAGAATCCCCTACAGACATAATGACGAAGTCAACGTGGACGTAAGACAACGTAAGCAACGTGTCCGTGGCCATCAAGGACGAAAGGCAGTTATGCTTAGGCTTATACTCTCCACGGATCACAAGCCTTATAAGCTAGTTTATCATTTTAACAGTGCCTCTGCAATCCAAAAGAGGTATAGATGCGGATTCAGCATTTAACAAGCCTTTCATCATGACTGGGCGTTCTTACGCCTGCATCGGTCCCTTGGAGAAATTTCTTCCAAAAATGTCCCGCCACAGTCTTAAAAATCGTAAAAAACTGCCACTCTCACTGTCGTCCAACCGTCCTTCCAAAAAAGTCCACGACCAAAGTAATCATCTTTCTTTTCATATTCCACACCACACAACTTTATGGCCAGCAACTCGACACACGACTAGAGCCCATTCAACCCTTCGGATGGGCAGCAGCCCACTTAAATTAACCAAATGAGGTCACGACATTCGCCGCACCAATCGAACACGTGCCGTACACAACCCCAGGGCCTGTTGCATGTTTGGTTCACCTTAAGAACCCAGAGAACCGCTGCCACGACACACCCTCTGCGTGCCCATCCCAAGGACTCCACTACAACCGCACAATAAAAGCGAATGGAAGAATATTTTTCGGAAAACTCCCCGTTCTCGCTCTCCTCCGCACGCATTCGGTTCCATTTCAATGATTAGAGAGATACACTTTGGCTCCGCATCTAACGCCAACGGCTGCCTCCGCACAGATCCATAATTTAATTTTATCGAAAACAAAAATCAAATAAAGTATCTATTTCGGCTCTCATTTGGCATTCTCGAGGAAATTAGCTTCAGTCATGGGATACATGCCACTCGCTCGCTCCACACACGCCCCGGTCAAAAGTGAATACTTTTGGCCCCGATCGAGGACGATAGCAGCCGGAGATACGGGCCAACGATATGCGTATCCATCAACCTACTTTCGGGGGAAAATTCATTATTTATGTCGCGTCAATCTATTAGATCGTCTTGAGGACTGGCCGGCTCGGTCGGGGATGCTTTTGTGCCCATGTCTGAGGGAGGCGCCAGGGGTCACCCGAAAGACTTGGGCTTGGCCTCCGCCTGACTGGGCATCGATTCGAAAGAAACGTCTGGGTCATCGCCTTGAGATCGACGTGGTGGTTATGAAACCATCGTCCTGCGTTCCTAGGGACGTGCACGCGAACTGAACGAGATGGAGATGATTGAAGAGGGCCTACGGCGCGCGGCGGAGCACATTTCCGCTTCTCATGGCCGCTGCCATTCATCAGATGGACGTGGTTGTCGATGTCGATGTGGATATGGATGCCAGGATGAGGGGGGAAAAGGAATTTTATTAATGACATGGATATCCAGATTAGGTTTGGAAGTTCATTCGTCAAGTGGTTGATGTGACGGCTTCGTGACGGATGACACTTTCCCGAAGGAAGGCGTGTTTCAGTAATGCGAAGCGATTCAAGAGATTATCGCTCGAAGGCGAGGGAAATGGATTGGAATTGGCGTCTCGAATTGGTAGGGAGTGCGAGGGAGTGTGTTATCTTGAGAGGGGTACACGCCAGAGGATTCCAGTGCCGACGACCGTGGACAACGGCGATGAGGACAATGATGAGCGGCTATGCAAGTGGAATGGGAGGGCTCACAACAGACCATGTCTAGTCGACGAACTTTTGGAGGCCTTAGATAGCCGCAGGCCAGATATCACAGACATCTGAGAGTTGCGTGCGATGACGGGGAAATAAAAAGGGAGGTGGAAAAACGTCGCCATTTATTACGGCGGTTGCTGTAGGGAGCGAAGGCAATACTTTTTCGGTTACGAGTCCGTCGGTGGAAGCAGCCTTAGGCGAGGAGTCTCAAGTTTTCGAGCGAGTTCCTCACTCCAATCAGCACCCATGCTACATTCTACAACATTAGCCAAATCAGCCCCTATGCTCCAAAGGAAGACAACGGTAATAGCAAGGAAGACTTCTATGATCTCCTAAAAAAGACATGCGATCAGTGCCCCAGCTGGGACCAAGATTTCGACACAAGCCTGGACAAGGAACAGTCCACAGTCACGGCCTGTATGACAACAAGGATTTAGTCTGGTAGATTTTGTGATGAAAGTTGGAGCAGTTTATTGGTTCTTGGTTTGCCCCAAGCGCCATCAAAAGAAAACATAGATACACGTTAGTTTGTCATGAATACATATGCAAATCTTTGATTTATGAGGTCGAGTATTTTAATTGCCTCGAACTAGCACAGGGTGTTGCGTCCGTCTGCTCTCAGCTCTTTGCTTTCGTTACTTGCTTAACAGCCCCAAATACTTATAAAAACTGCAGCAATTCAGACCAATTAATCTTCTATGCACAGAGCCTGATCCATTCTATGTGCAGGATGTGAAAATGCACAATGCGCACTGCATAATTCCTCCAGCAAGACGTGTCGCGTGGCGGTTGCATTTGTGCTCTTTACGAATTTCAAAAGATTTGCATGCCTTCTGTCTGACGTCTCTGTGAAGAATTTGTGGCCCAGCGAATCTGGAGACCGGGGTAGTGGAATGTTTGAGCGAATGGTTGATCGTGTCGGTTTCCTCCTCGTCGCTGCAGTTCCGGCAGAAATCGCTGGATCCCTGGTTCTATTTACGGAGAATTGTTCCGATCGAATAGGGTCTTTCGGTCTCACCGACGAGCATACGGAACGAGGTTCGGTCTAAGGCCAGGAGCTTTATTGTTTTGCCGATATTAAGATGCAATCACATTGTTTTTGTCGGTTGACTGTCTATACTTGCAAGCTAAGCGATGTTGGCTTCTTCTGTTGCTGTTTCATGTATGATCCGGTTTAATGCACTGATCGGTGGTTGCAGTCCACGTTTCTGGTGTCCATTTCCGATTCTTGTTTGATCAGTTCGTAAACATTTTTGATTGCCTTCGATTGAACCATGGCCCGTCACCCGGCCGAGCCCTTGACCTTGTGGTGTCTGTTGGATCTCAGCGAGTCCCATTTCATGACAGCATTTGATTTCGGTGTGCATTATTATATTGATTCCAGCGAAGTCCTCTTCTTCTTTGATTGGCGCTACAGTCCGGGGTGGACCTGGGTCTCAACCAACATGCCTCTTCAGCTAGCACAATCCTTCGCCAGCTGCCTCCAGCTGCGCACACCAAGTTGGTTGAGGTCCTTTTCGAATTGTTTGCGCCATATCTTCGGAGAACGTCTTCTGTTGCGTTGTTTCAGTGACTCGGTGGCGAAGACAATCGATACTATTCTGCCACGTGTAAATCTTTAAGGTTAAGAAGACTATGCGAATTAAGGCACTCCAATGTTAAAACTCTGGTGCAGCGCTGTGTTCAGTATTAGGTGCAGTTGAGTCTTTAGACAATCTGATGACCTTATAACAGAATTTGCCATTTTCCAAAGCTGAAGAATATGGTAGGGTGCTAAACCTTGGGCGTGCACTCATATGCTCTGTAGGCGCTCATCTATGAAGAAAGCTATTTTTATATTCTTCAACTTGGCGTGCCATCAGAGAATAACATATCAGTTATAATCTCACTTTGTCTTCGTTTTCAGGATACACTGCACTTATGCCATGAAGATTAAACAAAAATACCGACTGCAACGTCTCCTGGACAATTCGACCAGAAGCAGCACTCCGGTACAACTTTTGGACCCCAATCTTGCTACTGCACCACTCTACCTTCGTGGTCGCACACTTGTGTTCTTCAGAGAAGCCGGGTCTCCATCTTCATCTCGTTTGTGGTTCCAAAGCTCGTGGTGGTTCGAAGTAATGCTGTCTAATAGGCTTCAAGCGATGGAACGTTAACCCGCATGCACTCGATATCAAAGCATTGGACATCTCGTTCACGATTGCAAGGCGTTCAAGGTCATTACCTCAGCAATAAAACAATTGCATTTAAAATTCGTTTCCATCAATTAGATGGTCCTCCAAGAGTCTTCCCACAAAAGTAACTAAATCCTTCCCCTAATTTGAGGTTAAGACATCTCGCCTCATGCCTCAGGAGACTCCCCCATTGATCGCTTCCTCACATCGCCTGCGGTCTCTGTGCAGAGCAAAACCAAACTCGGTCTCCCCATATCTGTACGCCACGTCGTTCTCGCCTGTCAAATCCAAATGGTAATCTCCTCCTTCGCAATGCGGAGTCTCACGCCATGCGGAAGGGAAATTCCATCGTCTGGGATTCGTCATCAAATCAGCCCTTCGCCCCCGTCCCACTGCGAGAGTCAGCAGAAGTTCACCCGAAAACCCTTGAAAGTCCTGTGCTTATGACAAGAACAGCCCCCCATAATTGACTTTATCACATGGCACCGCATTTTGCTCGAGAGCCACCCCACGTCCCACTCTGGACAATGATTCGGCCCCGGCAGCGTCTAGACGTTGGAGCACCCTTCATAGAAATCCATTTGAATGATTTTGACGGTTGACTTGCCCGCAAGGATCTGTGCATGCTGAGCAACTGCAGCTGCAGCGCCGATTAAGTGGGTGTGTGGCTGTGTGTGCATTTTATGCATCGTCATGTTCACTGCAGAGATGCAGAGATGCTGGATTCCAGCAAAGACGTCTTTGTTTGATGGCCCGATTCGACATGTCTGCAAATGTGCAGCCGGGCCGAACGCGCCAGACGGCGGCCAAGGGGAGACAAAACATGGTCTGTCCCCTGCTCGGCTGGAGACGACACGCCCTCATTTGCAGACTGTGGAATTAATTTAGATAAAAGATACGAATCAACTGATAGCGCGTGGAATGAAATAACTTTTCTACAAGCCGCCATACGCCATCCACCCGCCGCCGCCATTCGACATCAAGCAACCCCTCCCGTGGTTGTCACACGACTTGGGGGCATTTTTCATTTCATTCCGACTTCCTGTGGTCGGTCGTTGTGCTGTTGGGCCGTCTATTGTTCATCGGGAGGCGTACGTGCGCACGCAAGTGGGAGTGGAGGGCGGCTGGCTGGAAGCCCCAGAAATTTTTGCTTGGAGGGTGATTAAAATTCATCTTTCGTGCTAGTGAACAATTATGCTGAAGTACAAGGGTCTTTCATTTTCGGATATGCAAATTACAAGGCTGCGCCAGGCGGTGGGGGGAGGAGGTGGCAGCCGCCATGCCGTGATATGAATGCGAGCTCGTAAAACACCTGAGCGACTGTTACATACGTTCGTCGGATTCTGATTACAACTGTGGAACTTGTCGCGCAGCGGCGTGGTGTGTGTCCTGTCAAAATGCCCGCCTAATCGCAGTAAAATATTGGCGAATTTATGACGGGGTTATGCTATGGGGCTATGGCTCGATTCAAGGGATGGGAGTTGTTCCGTGAGGGGTGGGGGTGGATTTATGGATGGCGGGTGATAAGAGGGGTCATGCGACTTCAAGTGGTCACAAGATGTTGATAGATGTCACGTGGGCTGATTGGGCAAGCCATGTGCGGGAGGCGGCGAAGTACTAATTTCGGGTGTGCCCAAGGACCAGGCGGAGAGGCAGTGACGACCAGTAGCTCTAAACGCAAGCCTCGCTCCTAAGTGAGAATCACAGTGACGAATCATCCGGATTGGTGTTAACTTCAATATTTTCAAACGAAATCGACATCAAGAGGTTGGATGGCCCCTCAAAGACAACAACCTTGTTGTCCGTCTCGAATGCAAGGCCATTGTCTTTATCCAGGAACCATGGGTCATCAAAGGCGACTGCGTTCTAGGCTGGGAACGGAAATGGAATACCTTTATCGTCCGGCTCCAATATTTTGTTATAATATGTCCAGGGTCAAGACAGAGGATGAGCCGAAGGTATAGAGAGAGACGAGGAAGACGGACATAAGCGCATTGGTCTTAAATATCTGCGGATGGTAGCTATGGGAAATATTGAGCTTGGAAGAGCATTCTGTGCACTCCTCCTGCGTGCGCACATGCCTCTCCCGCCGCACTACGCGTGAAGAAACAAAAGAAGAACGATTTCGCGGTCCGCTTTCAGCCACAAACGGCTCGCGAGTGCCGTGCGAAAAAGAAAACAACTATGGCAGGATCCTGAGTTAGCAGACAGGCCCATGTTGAGTCAGTAGGCATAAGAGAATCTTGGACAACGAAAGAACCAATGAATTAACAAGGAACGCAGCTGGTCTTGGTCGGGCTCATAATCAGCAGATTCAAAGCGACAAAGCCATTGTTACTCAGAAAAGCATCGGAGACGATGTGATGTGAACTTCTGGAGTTAGACAGAAGGCAAAGTAGTAACGGAGGAGCAGCCACCGGTGCTCCTTGAAAATTGTTCCGCCAACATCTTAAAATACATTGGACTAGTTTACAGACAAGATATAGACAGAGCAGCATACTCAGCTTGCTCGGCGCGTACGTGTGTACTCTGAAGTCGCCAAAATCATATGGTTATCTCGTCTGCTTTCACCTGTAACAGCGATACTCTGATCTGATACCTCAACAACTCACTTGCTGAAATGGCCCTTGAATGCATAGGCCACTGTCCTTCGCCAACATCGATTGCTGCGCTCTCACCAACAGCTCTAACAGCAAATTCGGGTATCGAAACGAGAGAGGTTATAAAATAAAAAAACAAACTCTTCAGAGTCCAGGAAAAGCAACCCCCAACCATCGGCAAGATGTCTCTTAAAGCCAGAAGGTAGTCAACAAAACAAGATCGGGTATTGTTTGTCCCACCGACGATATGGTTTAGTGTACTTTACCATCTACCTACAGTCGAGGATGCAGTCTCCAACAACTTTAGGTGAGACCTACTTGCCAATATTTATTTCCTCGAAATGTCATTTGCATTCAACATGCTAGTCACCTCTACGTACCTCCCTACTCAAGCCATGAACTATGAAGCACATCAGCGGTCCTGTGTGACTTAGGACGAGTACATGACCGTAGGCCACGCTTTAGTTGATAACTATGTCTTTTCAAGCAAAGGTATCCTTAGAAGGAATAATTCATTGTCTCATGACTTGTTGGCCAAGCCGAAGGTACATCGAAGGGGTTCGCTTCTAAGTCTCGTTCAAGGTTTACAATCCCCATTCCTCACAGGAACGACCCGTCTAAGACCGCTAAGTGATTTTATTTCCATGGTATGTTGAACACTTGACATTTCTTAGAAGCCTTTTTGTTTGAGCTAACTTGCTCCTGGTGGAACGGCTACCAGCAGGACCTTACGTTTAATCCTTAAGAGACGCTGTAGTAGGCACCTGTGATGGTTCAAGTGGGTATGACTATGTACATGTCCATGACAGCCAGGACTATCTGCGGAGAACATCTAGGCCTCCTCACGCATCACAATTTTCTGATAGCCATCCTCTATGCGTTGCACAAAGCTGAGCAGAAGGCCTATCGCGGAATCGAGCTTGGCATTTGAGAGAATTTCTCTCTTTTAATTGCGAGGAAGTTAACCCCATGCTCTATCCCCAGCGGGGAGCCCAAGTTCTAAAACCTGTGTATTCGATATTTGCAGATATTCCTTGATGTTGTGAGTGCCGCCGCAGAAAATGTGTCAGCTGCTTCTTCCTTTTTAAAAATCCCGGGCTATGTGACTGGAAGGATGCGTTTATACCCGGAATGTGACAGATTGGAGCTCTGGATGTTAGCGCACTTAACCGATGAGTTGATGAGCTCCGTCAACATTCTTTACGGGAGATGACCTGTCACTTGCGGCCACCTATGACCTTTCACGGAGGGTCCCTACGTAAATACGCAGTGTCATCCATTGTCACCAAATGAGGAAGAGGAGGACGAGTCTGTTAGCCTTATTTGAGACAATTGCTTTTGCGAATCCCAGTCGATTTTCGATCCCTTACTGTTAAAGGTGTTGAAGGAAATTTTGTCTATAATTATGTCAGTGCAAGAAACTCTGTTCAAATTGAGAAATGTTCTTGTTCTTCAATCTCAATTAAAATAGAAGTCATTGATTATCCGTTTTATGTGGACATTTCGCAACAAACTGTCACGCAATTTCTCACAATGACAATCACTAATTTCTGCATCTTCGTCCTAGATGGCGCTACAATCTGCCCCTTAACGAAAAAGACCTTCTGCAAAGATGTGCGTTGGTCCCGATCATCTCCCCACCTGGGAAAAAATATTCCTTAGGCAACTTCTGGCGCCAACAAGCCTACAGAGCGGCCCAGCAACCACTTTGTTGGTTGCAAACGAATTAATCCCACGATTCATGACATTTGGCGTAAACTCAACAAAAGCCGCTGGTGATGAGGCTTTAAATTAAGCGCAGAACTGTGGGTGTGTACATAAATCGCGGTCGCCCTCCGTCCCTTGCACAGACATTTGTTAAATGTCTTCCCAAAACCAATCGCTCTCCACGCTCAACAAACATATCACGCACGCCTCAAAATTCAACCATGTCATCACTTCAAGAGCTCGCGCTCGGCTCGGAAAGTGCCACAGGCGTTCACCCAACCCCTTCATGACGTTAATCATTTCCATTTTCGACTTAAATTTATGCAAATTGAAAGTTAATTTCGTTGAAGTTCTGAGCAGATTTTAACAATTTCATCACATTACCCGCATGAGCACTCCGGCTTCCAATTTTCCATCTCTCCTGCCGGTGGTGGTGGTGGAGTCCCCCACCTTCGCATTCTTCAATCAATTGCACATCTCACTGAAGTCTTTGCTTCCACCCCACACAGCTGGGCGCACTCGGGAACTCATGAACATTCTCTCTCTCCGGGGAAAGATACGAGTAATTTATCTCGAAAATGTTCGTTGTTCACTTGTGTTTTCGTTCGCCCGAGTGTGGATGCATCTCTGCCAGATGGATTGGGCTCACCTGCGAGGCTTCGATCCGTGGTGCAGGATGCATCCCCAAGTGCTTCAAGTGCGGAGCACTCTGGCGGTATTGCATTCTTGGAAGTTTAAGTTATCATCTCTGCGATGATAGTGTGTGTTGGGTGTGGGGGCTGCTTACGGCTGAGCGAATAGTTGGTCGGAGAGATGGTTGCTCACATGCTCGGCTCTGTGTCTGAATTGGCTTAAGTGGGTACTTACGAGGGGAGACTGTTTGATTTGGAAACTTTGATCTGTTCCCGAGAAGATCTCGTTGCAGGTCCTTGATGAATGAGATGTGGGCATGGTGAGGTGGGGATGAACACCATTCTCGGTGCAATTTCTCAGAATTTTAATGACAGAAAGGTTGATATCGATTGAATCGCCCAACTAATTGAATCAGTTCTTGATTTGATGACGGTGATGGTGGAAAGAGTTGTCGATAAAGGGGGCTGCGGTTGACTGCTCCTTGTTGAGTTGACATCGAGCTTAGCTTCTACCGCAACTAACCCCAATCAGCAATTTTCGGATGATCCTTTGTGAATTTGGAGCGAAATTGTAAAATGTTTGTTCATCGGGGAAGGCTGTGGCTACCCTGGCTCTGGATGTCATTCACCGACGTGTTGGACCCATCTTGGGCCGAATTTGTGGATGTTTTACTTCCACGACATTTTCAACCTGTGTGTACCCATAGCACGGTGTCAGTACGCATCGGTCACTTTGTTCCCTGAAGTTTTGTCTACATAAGCTAACCAAATTCGGTGCCAGCATGCCCAATGACAATTCACGAATCTAGCTGAACTTTATTGAAAAATCAATCTGTCCCCTAACGAAAAAAGAGCTTTTGCAAAGAAGTGTGTTGGTCTGATGACTGGGGCATCAGCCCACCTGGTACCAAATATTCCATAGGCAACTTCTTTCGCCAACAAACCCACAGAGCAGCCCAGCAACCACTTCGTTAGTTGTTCTCCTGGATGTTGTCTATCTGAATTCAGCGTCAGTTTTTTGCCCCACTCTGCCTCAACCCCTGTATTTTGCGTGCGTCGATGGTTTCCACACGCGACGTCTATTGCAAGTGCAGAGATAGAGAGGAGGAATGCAATATTTTGGATAGCCCACTTGGGCATCGTTTGTTGAAATAACGTTAAAACAGAATTAAAGAAGGCACGGAACGTCGTTGGTCGGTTGTTTAATCGCTCGCTTTTGGATTCCATGTGGTCCCGGTTGCACCGGGCCAGATATGAACATTAGGGCGGATGTAAGCCCTATAAATTGAAGCCAAATTAGATTAAGAATAATCTAGACACTTCTTAGCATATCTGGCGACATGGAATATGGTATCGTTCCAACTATGTTTTGGGTTTATCAAAATTAAACATTTTCCGGTAATGGCTGATTGTTATGGGTTCGCTTAAACGGCTCGATGGCGCAGTTGGTTCAGTCCCTTCACTTGATTATAGAGTCCCTGGTTCAAATCACAGCGTAAGCAAAATTGATGGCTTTATCTGTTTTTTTTAAATCTCTTGAACGGCATTGGGTACCACAATGGATCAATAATGGTCTAAGTGTCCTGGCAATTTCCTCCCACATAACCAGGGGTTCGCTTAAGTAACAGCAGCCGGCATTGAGTTTTGGAAGCTTTGAATTCCACGCTATTGCTCTTACTCCAGTTAGTTATGTTGTCAAGGTCCAATGCCGTTCCAATTCTGCGGCCGAGTCGTGAGTTCACGAAGGAACATCAAAAGCTGAGGGTGCTGTCAACGGCGAAGGTGGGAATTGGATTAGAAGTTGAAGAAAGGCAATCATTTGTAAAAATGAGAAAGAGTGTCGGAGATAGAGCAGAACCTTGACGGACACCAGCATTTATTTCGTGGATATCACACTTGAACCGATCCAAGGCAACTTCAATTGAACTGTTCGAAAGGCATCCATAGAAGGAGAGATTTATCGATACTACAGGTACGCATTAAAAAAAAGGGCTTGATGTCAAACTCTGTCAAATGCGTTGGAAATATCAAACCCAACTACGTATCTTGTCTCCACTTATATTGTGAAAGGATGTGTTTTACTTTTCGGTGAGATAAGCTATCAAATGGTGATCTGTGGCGTCGTGGGTATATACGTCGACCCCAACGCTGTACGACCAAAATAAAAACAACCTATTTCGAGTCACTGACATGGTTCTAGAAGTAGACTCAAACTTGTCCGTTAGGAGTAGGCATACAACTGCAGGCCCCTTCCACTTGTGACAGAACAATATAACACAAAATACGAGTAGTTGCAGAGAAGCTAGGGCCTGGCGCTCTGCAGACAATAGCGCCACCCATATTAATAGTTTTTTTATAAGCTTTGAAATCTGCTGTCGCCAACCCTCGTGGTGTGGAAACATGTCGGCATAATTTGCTAGATCCAAACACAGCCTTTGAAAGTGAGGGCCGATAAGTTGCTTCATAATAGTTTAAGGGGAATAAGACGTTAAGCTGCGTTTTCTGTTCATACCTACTTGTTAGTTATTTACTAACATTAGTCCATGTTCACGACGCTTACTGCGCGCTGAAAGAATGTTCTTCCCGATGCTGTGAACATATCTCTTTCTAGCGACATCTGCTGCAAGAAGGTGTTAAATGTTCAGTTCCACATCGTGCATCGTCTTCTTCCACGGAAAATTATCAAAAAACGAACTCCTCCGGGATGAAGATCAACATCAAGTCACATAGCTGCAAGCACTTTCTACGTGAGCCTGCTGCTTTTTGACCGCAACTCCTTGAAAAACAAGCTTAATTTCCAAGTCACACTTCGAAAGTCCCGGCATTTGATGTCCTTTCCGATTCCAGGCAGCAAACCACTTGACTGTTCACATCACTCTCTTTCCCGTCGTGACAACAATTCGACAACAAACCCGATCACTCCGACGCCATCTCCTTCGGATCAATGCACCAATTCAATCGCAAGTCCCCTCTCCCCCACCCGCACAACTTAGGCAGCTCTGAGCACTCCTTTGTTTCTGGAAATCTGCACTTCATTCAAAGGCAACCTCATTTGTGTACGAGCACGTCTCCAGTCCTGAAACTCCAGCCACTGGCTCCTTTGAATGAGGTTGCCTAGCAGTTCCTAGGGACTCTCGGCCTAATTGGATGGATGGATGGATGTACAGGTACAACCAGGCACCGCTGCCGCCACCGCCGTCGTCAGCGCCATCACCAGAGCGCCTGGCAACTCAAGCCGTGTTTCTTTTGTTGCAAACGTGTATCTCTCCTGCTAATTGGAGTGGATGTGTTGTCATCTTTTGATCCCTTTGACGACACACACACACGCGCACACACAGCAAGACACATCCTCGTGACGTGCCACCGTGCAGTGGTTGCCTCCAGTTACGTCCCGATTTCATCGCCATTCTGATGGATGCAATTGAATGGATGATACATATGCATTTGTGTCTGCCACCGCCGGCCCCACTCCTCGACAGCGTTGCTTTTAATCAACTTTTGATTCGTTTCACTTTGCGGAGCAGGACGGATGCGGGGAATGCGATTAATCGCGCACGGTTGCGACGTTCATCAATCATTTGGAGCAGCCCCCGCGAATCTGATGGCTGTCCTCAATCCTCCAACGGCTGGGGAGGCAGTGTGTGTACTTAGGCGTATTAAAACCATTTCAAGTAGAAGGCCAAACACTTGGCAACGCTAGGAGCGCTGTTTGTTGGCGATATAATACTTCGATGGGGGTGGGTGCTTGATGGAGAGAAGTTGAAGATGGGGAGGTTCTGAGCTTCGAGTAAGCACTCTGTGTAGGATCTTACGGGAAGGATGTTGCCTGGGAACCAGGAGAGATGATGGGTTGAGTCGTGTTGCCTTCGTGTGGAATCTGGAGTCAATGTTGGAAAGGGGATCAAGGGGAGATGGGGAACAAATTGCAGCAGGGGATAGGTGGGAATGGAGATTTAAAGAGCGGGAGTTGGTTACTCCAGAAATATCAGTTCATTTGATACGGCGAACAATCGCTTTAGGGGCACGGTGCTGTCGAAGCAACTTTGATCACACGTTTTCATTGGTCCTTCAAGCATGTGTTGTTATCAAAGTTGCTCTAAAGGACGCACATTTTGCAGGTTATATCGAGCCAAAAGCTTGACGATAAGCACAACAGCAGCCTTGATTCTGATTCGTAGAAGGATGAAAGGAGGAAAAGACGAAAGTACACATTCTTCGAGCTGTACGAAGAAGCTCGAAGATATCTTTACGAAAGGAGATGAAAACCGTGCCAAGTATCGATGACTTGAATCAGCGTGCTAAGGACCAAAACTGGTGCTCAGGCTTAGGCTCTTGAACCCTGATACATAAGAGATTGTAACCACGTTTCCTGTGGTTTGAAGAAACGGACAGAATGTGTCAGTAATGAACTCACACGTAAAGTGTGTCACATTCTCGCAAGGCTTAATCCAGCCCAACACATTGCTTGAGGGCATGTGGCGCATTAAAATTAGAAAAAAACGTAAGATATGGAATTGGAACGGAGCACGGCCAATGTTACACATCAATCGTGTTTGCCGTAATAAATAAATTATGTTGGTATCATGTGTCAAGTAACAGAGGAGAAATGCTTTATCGAATAAACACGGCTGTCCACATAACCGTGGAATAACTCGAAGGAAACCATACACAATTTCTAACATCAAACAACAAGATGGCGCATTTTCTTCGCTTCTTTTGGCTTGTGTCACTTTCTGGACACGATTTCGAATAACCTCGTTTCATACACAAACCCCTCGCTGCAAGAATTAAGCACCTTCTGCTGTACATTTAGATAGAATATCGTGCGGCACTGAAACGTCAACACCAGAGGCACGATCGTCCACAAATCTGTGAAAATGTTCTCATATGCCGATGAGATCGAAATCATCGGAAGAACACAACTGGCCGTCAGTGGGGCGATTGTGAGGAATCGGCCACAATGGGACTTGCGGTGAATGAGGGAAAAACAAAGTATATGCTGTCTACGAAAAAGATCCACCAGCTCCAGACAGCTACAACTACGAAGTAGTGAAAGACCTTGTCTACCTAGGCTCCGAAGATATCAAAGCGGTGATAAAACGGAGGAACACGGCGACCAATCGCTGCATTTTCGCACTTGGAAGGCCACCTCTCGAAGAACCAAGATAGCCCTATATGCGACTTTAATAGTCCCAGTTCTGCTGTTTGGCACAGAGCATGGACAGTAACTAAAGCGGACGAAAATATTCTTGGTCCCTTCGACAGGAAGGTCCTTCGAAGTGTCTTTGGTCGCGTATGTACTGACGGCGTTTGGAGAAGGAAACTGAACGACGAATTGTACGGGCTGTACAGCGACATCGGTCTGGTTAAACGAGTTCAAATTTCTCGTCTCAGATAGCTAGGTCACGTCGTGCGAATGTACACCAATGCGGCCGAGAGCCTGAAAAGTCTTTGACTCCAACCCAGAGAGATAACGCGTTAAAAAAAGACCATGCCTACTTTGGCGCACGCAGCTAGAAGGGGACCTGAATAAGTTGAACGTGCGTGACTGGAAGCAACTGTCACAAGACCGGACTAGATGGAGAGGCATGTTGGCTAGCTAGCTAGTCAAAGAAGACAAATATTTAAGTCTTGACGGCTGAATGGCGCAGTTGGTTGCGTGCGTGCCCTTGGTTATAGGGGTCCCAAGTTCGAATCCTAGTGATAGCAAGGGTTACTATACTTTTATATGAGTTTCAAATCTGGTGTAGTCGCCATTCGGATAAAATTAACGGCATTGGTTATCACAATCGAGCAACAATGGTCTAAGTGTGCTGGCAATTTTGCTGGCAGCCTAACCTTACCTAAGTATTCATAAAAATGTACGTAAAAATGATATTCTTAGGACAGGAGTTGGTCAAGTTCTCTAACACGATCTCCAATTGAAAACAGTGTTGCACGGAGTTTCTACTTGAAAATTGCATTCACTGTTCCCTTTCGTTGTTCTTATCTACGATCAGCGGAGGAATGAGCTAAGTTCACAATGTAGAACCCGGTTGAACAACCTGGTCGTGAAAAATTGTTGTTTTTCCCTCGGTTGTGCAGCAGGTTGTACAATATAAACACATGCGCTACGGTACCGCAGTACGAAGTTTTCATTCTGTTTTGCATTTCAACGGGTGAGCATCAGCGGATGAATGGAAATGATATGGTTTCTTGGTAGGGTATATGCTCGTTTATAGGACATCACCATCGCAAATAGAAGCACATGCTCTCCGTTGTTGATGCCACGAAACTATCAGTAGTACAATGTGAATGCAAGGCATTTCAACCGGGTTTTATAATATCAACATACATATAGTGAACCGTGTGATAAGAACTATGAATGGATCGCGAAATAAAACACGGCGTTTAGGTTTAATTACTTTTATTGGTTCTTTCTTGTACTCGCGCGGGCGGTGAGCGAAACACACTAGCCCTGAGTCGTTTGTGACGCGGGTTTTGATACCCGAGTACATATAACGTTACACGTGAACTAGTGAATATGAACCGTCTCTGTGTAATATCCTTTACTACTTGGGTAAACAAAGGAATCAAGGGTAGCTCGGTGCTTTGGTGGATTGGCGTTTAAGGTTGCTCTCGATCGAACTATTCACGAGGACGGTCACATTGGCGAGTTCTTCAACGTCTTATATTATTGAACAACATTAGTTTTAGAAAAATCTTTTGTAAAAGAATGTCCGACTGGATGTCCTCTTTGAAGACAGAAGAATGTGCAGATCGGTAATAGCATTGTTCAACTATTTACTTTTTACAAGCGTGACCCACTTAACACACGGAGTTGGTTTCATCGTGGCCTTGACAGAAATGTTATTTCCACTGTAAGTTCCTGTTTACAACTGACCACATCCATGAATTAACCTTACTCGATGTCGTCTAAATGCTTCAACTCTGCAAGGAAGTAGTTGCAGTTTGCATACAGCACATTCGCACCTTATGCGTTGATCTGATTCTGATTGCAGCCATATGGTTAACAATTCAAAGCTGTCTTAGGCCTTGTACCAACTTGAGGCGCAGTCAATCGGCTGCCTAGATGTTGAACATCTGACTCAACTGCTGCGCTCAAGCGGCTTACATCAATTAGCCACTTTAATTGATCTGGTTAATTGTGGCTAATTGATCTGCCTAATTGACTAATTTTCAGAGCAGCAGTATGTTCAGGTAATAGTTGCATGGGAATTGTATATGCGCCACATAATGTCCCTAGGTCAGACTTGTTCGATTTCACCTGGTTGTCCTGACTCTGATTGATTGCCAGATTTATTAGCGACGCTACTTAACGCAACACGCTGAGTTCAGGAATGCTGGCAGGGACGCTGAGTTCAGGAATGCTGGCTAGTGCCTAACCACAAGATCTTCACGCAGATCTTGTCAAGATATTCAAGGAAGTGTTCGGCTAGCGCCCTTTGCTGAAGTCTTGCGAGTTCTAGACTCGAAATTAACTGAACCGATGGATCATCAGAGCCGCTGCTGAAAGTATTAAGGGGAATGCCCAGCCGTGATGTCTAATCCACTGTCGAAAACTTCCTGTACTGATCAGTGTTCTTGTGGCCATATTTATGACCGAGTGCTCGGCGTGACGTAGTGGGTATATGCGTCGACACGGTAACTTATCGGGCCAGGAACGATTTTATGGTCCCAACTCTTTCGAGTCGTTGGCAATGTTCCAAGAATATTCCTATCTAGCGAAACCTCGAGCTTTGCCGCCTTTTGGAATTGGGACTGTATGCCCCCATCCACTCGCAATGGAATTTTTTCATGCACAAGGTAAGTAGTTGCCGAAGGATCAGGCCAAGTCGAGGAATGGAATGAATATAATTTCGCAACCAACCCACAAGCACCAGAAGCGCTAACAAATCACTAACTGCAGCTGGCTTAGCCACTTTCACAACCCCGTTGGCGCCCAACGCTCAACCCCATTCCGCCAGCTCGCCTAAGTGCTTCCTTCCACTCCCCCCACTCGCAATAATCAGCATCTACATACATTAGCTTCCCACAGAGTGTCTCGATGCACTGCGGCGAAGAGGATATTCAAATGCTCGGCGAAAATTTGAATTTACGACAATGTACCTGCCAACCATAGCCCACGAGGAAACGACTTTTTGCACTCTGCACGACGGCTTACGTGTATGAACAACGCGAATGACCACCTGGTGAGCCTCAACCTGAATCCCTGCATAAATAACGGCAGCAACCCCTTTCATCATCCACTCTGCCTTGTCCAATATCCCGTGAGCGTCTTTAATGTCAGCCCGAATCATTTTCTCCCGGGGGGAGGTGGAGCGAGGAATTTATGTGCTCCTCATTCCACACACATTTCAGACATCCTCGCCCCGAAAAGCACTTGTGCTCTAGTTTTCCAAAAAGCTGTAATAAATTTTTATCATTCCTTCCTCCTTGTGTCCTCGAAACCAATTCACTTCCTCGTCGCATTCCAGCCACGTACACATGTCACATCCCCGGAACGAGGTGTGCGCACACACGGCCAGGAGCAACAGCAGGCAGCACACGGCTTCCCGCCGCCTGCACCAGCCCTACCGCAATATGTCTTTCACTAAATCATGTCACTTTGCTGCAGGAACAAAGAGGTGTATACGCAATAATCCTTTTTTTTGTCCGCCCCACCCACTGTTCTGAATTGTGGATCCCGGATCCCATGTCATCCGCTCGTCGGACGGAGTGGGTGGAGTTGGCGGCGCGACTCATCCTCCGCTGTGTTTATGCAGTTTTTTGTTTGAACACTTTTTGGTTTTCTTTTCCTTTTTTTGGAGCAAATGACCCCGTTTCGTTATCCTTTTAAGGATAACAAAGGACAGGTCCACATGCACACACACACAGAGAAGGTGTACTCCCATAAATTTCACTTCCATGTCATTATGCATGAGACACTTATCTCGTCCCGCCCCCGGGGGGGAGCAACCGGGATATTCATGAAGAACTCCTACCTGCTCCACATCACCGCCGGCAGCGCCATCACGGAATAGATCCTTGAAAGGATGTCAGAATCCATACAGATTGTCATTTCAAATTCATCTTTCCGTTGGCTCCTTTTTATGGCCAAAGACAGAACCAGAAAATGCTCAATATCCTGACGTCGTCACGCCGCTGTGTCGCTGCCTCCACCCGCTGTGACGACGGAACCTTGATGCGTCCCCCATACTCCGGGCGACATCGGATCCCGTGCTTCCTGGATAAATTATTCACATCGCATCGGTGGCAGGATTCCCCCCAGCTACCTGCTCCGGGCTGGACACAATGTGAGCTAATTTCTGTCGGAATTGAATTTTAAATTGTTTAATATTGATTTTGTGTCCTTAAGTGTCCCGGTCGAACGGAGAGATGCCAGTTGCTCCAATTGGACGGGGCTGGATGTGTGTGTGTTGAGAGGGGCGGCACCTGTGAAAGTCTGCGAAATGAAACCATGTGCGGAGATTGTTGACAGTCGCTGACAGATGTCATAGACAAAGTGGATGTGGATTGCTGCTCCTTGTTCAACTGACACGGGTCCTGACAGGGGATTGTGTCTATTTTTAATCTAATCTACCAGAAAATTGGACGGATCATTAGCAGCGGAGTTGGATCATTGACAGAAATAAATCAGGACTCTTTGAATGTGTAGCCGCGACACGGTACAGCTTGGCTGAGGTGGATGCAAATTGAAGGGATCCTTGAAATTGCCTGAAGTTTGGGTTGGGCGAGCTCAATTATAGACGTCTGGCGGTTGCGGCGTGAAATAAATTATCTGTTTTAGTCGGGTTTCATTTATTTTTGAAATGAAGCTTGACTTGTGACAGTTGAAGAAGAAGGACTACCGGTTTTAATTTTGTGTAAATGAGACCTTTTGGAGTGTGAAAGGTTATGTAATTGGACAGTTGGACAGTTGATGCTCTTCTTTTTCTGTGTATGACGGTGCTGTCCGAGGAGAATCTGAGCCCCAATCAAGTCGCCTCTCCAGCTAGCAGCCAGTCGACTGTGTACAGTGTTGCAAACCAATTAGGGACATATACCTTTTCACTTGGGTGCGCCACCTTAGACGCGATCGTTATCCGTTACATTGTCCCAGTGGTTCAAGATCGAAGACTTCTAGGGCCGGAGCTAAGCCACCTATGCTCTACACGGTCCAACCACTTTAGGCGTTAGTCGACGGGACTAAGGACTTCATCCGCTTTTGAGATTATCCATGCCTTTGCTCCGTACAGCAAGACTAGGGGTGCTTCGAGAGAGGGCTCTATTCCACAATTGAATTTGTTCGTGCCCTGTGTCAGAACTAAGGATGTACAGCGGTGCTGAGATAGCTCCTCAGCCACCCTTTATGACTTTCGATGTCGTCTGTGCATTCTTGAGTAATTCACGCGCCTTTTTTTTGGGCTCACTAAGGCGATAAAGTGCCCGCGAGACGCAGTCATGGAGGATGCGGTATAAGCTGTCTGTTGGGTATTGCGAGTACATGTTCACTTTATTCTACCTAGATGGTAGAGAGCGAAAGGCAGAACTAGAGTAAGGCAGTAAGGGACTGAAGGCGGTGGTGAGGTTTTGCTGAGCTGGAAGTAAAGACAGTATTGGTCTAATGCGGAAAAAGGCGGAAGACCTTATAAGAGCTAAGGCTTGGCGCTAAGACCCGTCAGGTGGAGAAATGCATGGCAGTCAGTGTTTCTAGTTTGAGAGAAAATAGTTTCTATGTGTTCTGTGGGAGAATGTGATTGATTGGCATTTACTGACGCATTTACTGAAGTTGAAGACCATTTTTTTGACCCCAGACAGAAAATTTGATTGAGGTCATCGGAGAGAATGAGTCCCGGAGGGAGAGGAGATGAACGAATAGATTTGCATGTCATCAGCGTATAGAAGAAATGAGTAAAAAATAATCCGGTCAACATAGGACCGAGGTGGCTACCTTGTGGCCCGAAATGGATACGGACTCAAATCTGACGCCAAACTTACCATCATACGTATTGGACGAAGGCAACTTTACCAGTGGCAATCCATGCTGCTTAGACGGAGTCAAAGTTATGGAAATAATCATAATCAGCATTTGCTGATATGTAGTTGTAAGGACTTGTGAGTAATGCACGGTGTTCTCTTGATAGATAGGTTATGAAGTCACGTGATGGGCCGTCAGAAACGCCCGTGGGATTTTAACGGTATGCAGCTCATCTCTACGCTTCCATAAGCGGTATAGCAAAGAGTATTATCCACCGTCAACCTGCACAACCTGACGAATCTGGCAGGCATGTCAACTAGACATGGCGCTGTATAGCTCGTCTCTATGCACGCTAACACATGCGAATAAGTGGTGGGTGTCGATCTACATCGCTTGGTTTTTTTTTTTTGCAGGATCTGAAGTAGTGTGTGGGTTAAGTCTATGGTCAACTTCCAAGGCTTAAAGCCGCACTGGTAGTGACCTATGTCTCTTGGAACAGAAAATGGCAGATAAGTCCCTTGGCTCAATCAATGGGGGATCTCATTTTGGAAAGATGGGGTAAACCGTCAGGCATGGTTTCATTCCACTACCCATGATCTGATACATGCATCCAATTAGTTTATCACCGGTTTTCTCCAAGATTTCAGCTGACTTTCGCAGCAGAAGCTTTGAGAGGATTCAGTCTTCAAAGTGCCATCTTGAGCACGTGATTCAGAGGACGGAATTATCGTCTATCTTCGCCCGAATTGAGTAGATATTCACCTTACAACTGAATATGGCTAATCCGGTCCGCGAAATTATACCTACAGATTTCCAGTACTGACCACAACTTTACCTCCTCCCAATAGGCATTGTCGTGTCATGTCATGTCTTTTATTTTTGCCGTAACATCTCATCACGTCCTGCATCACGCATTTCTCACGCTCTTTCATTTTCCTTCTCAGAAGCCAAGCCTCTTCCGTGCGTCTCTGTGCCTGCAGATCTCGCAGTAGCTTGCTACGTCACATTGTAGGCATCATCATTTTCAATCTAAGACTAGATTGCCACATATATTGATGAAAGAGTTGAAAGAGGCGAGCTCAAAACCAAATAGTCACTGGTGTACCACAAGGTTCAGTATAAGGACCAGTGCATTTTCTGATTTATAAACGTTTCAAATTAGAAAAGCTTAGTAGTAATACTAAAGAAATTGTGGATAGCATGGGAATGACACAAGACTGACTACGCAAAATGAACTCTTTGAGCACTGGTCGTGACTCGAAACTCGAGGAAGCGTGCATTAATGAAATGGTGCAGTTAAGATTGAATCAAGATCCCTTGTCTTGGACTCGCGCTTATACACTCCGCCATGCCACACGTGTTCGATAAGAGGAAACCGCAGTTCGCAATCGGCGTCAGAAACAACATCTGTGGCCACATGACTTACCCCAGTGAGAATGAGGAACCCATCAAAGATCTGTCTTCCAAGATTGCCGTGAAATCCCTGACATAAAATGTCTCACTCCTAAATTATTATAATCTTCTGTTTGCTTGTCATCGCGAATTCCCCCAACCCAGGGGGTCAATTAAATTTAATGCTCAACCACAAGTTGATCCCACCAAGCAACCCTTTATCTCATCACAAGACAGCACACACACACGCGCACTCTCAAAAAGAAAACCCAATCACCTACGACCTTGTGAATGGTGGAACTCGTTAACATTTTATGACTCAGAAATCACTCCCACTAAGCCGGGCCGACACACCGCAGCCGAACAACACGTTTGACATTTAGGTCTAGGAACACACTCTTGACAAAACATCTAATTGTCTGTGAGCAGAGTAATAAATTGTTTTGAGCCGTTCATCAGTAATTGCCATTGTACTTTGCCCTGGCGAAGTGTGAAGTGCTATTATGTCTCATTTGCTAATGGGCATTATCGCACTGATGTGACACAGTCACAATTAAATAAGATCTAGACTAGAGCGCGGCTAGGGCACAGTGGGGCGAACTGTCACAAGTGTTTTATGGGTAATTACTTTGTAAGCGCTGAAGGACGCTATCGGGCCTGAAAGCACTTGAGATGACTTAAGGGTTTCTTTAGTTGGTTCGCTGCATGCGGCTGTCGAGGGGAGGCCAAGCGAATGTGTCGCGAGGAGTTGTCACAGCGACCTTGACGGTGACTGATGTACAGAGATGTTGTGACAAGATCGTTTTCGATCGGGAAGCAGTGGTTTACACGAGAAAGCACTCGAGTTAAACAATTCTGAGGCCACTAGTGCTGGTGAGTAGAACGTCAGTCGGGACGGGAACTAAAATTAAGCTGCCGACCGAGCAGCCTCTGACACCACATCAGGTTTTCGAAGTAGTCACTGCAGGCCAGCCGTTCCGGAAGTGCCACACCACCGAGGTCGAGTATTCAACCGAGACCTTGAACTGGCTTGTTGCTGCAACTGGGGCAACCTTCAGACTTTCACTTTACCACAAGTCCTCCCCTGACGTGTGACTGAACATTTTTTGTCGACATCTCCTGACGTCGACAAAATTGGATCAGGTTCTGGATCTCAACCAACTTAGGTTCCACCACCACGCCACGCCAACCACAAAGCCCCATTTGCCGTCAAAAAGGCGGTACAATTCTGATTAACAAGTTAAAACGGCTCCTTTGAGCCACTGGGACCCACATGTGAGGAGCTCGGCATCTTTTGAATATCGAACAAATTAGAGTAGCTCTTGAAGGAAGGCAGCACATGGTTGGTGACAAGAATTACGACATGCAGTGCGGTTTTCTGGTTTCCTTGGTGTGGCTGTGCTTCCTCCATCACAGTCCCGAAGTTCCGCACCGATGTGGAATTTTACTACCGACAACCCACTATTATGATTTCCTTAGTCGCAGGCAGGAGTGGGGAGAAGGGTTAATCAAGCCAGATGGCATAGTTAACGCTTTGGTGGCGTATACGTAACATTTTCGGTGTTGTGAAATTGGCTGCTTTTGATGTGTCTCCGGTGGAGATTAAAGGATACATCATCAGGTCTTGGGTTCGACAAGAAGAGCATCCGAGGAGACGAGCTGGGGATCGGTAAGAGGATTTTGTTGAATTTTATGACTTCGTGAAAAGATGCTTCTTTTGGAATGACTTTGCAAAGACCAAGGACAGCAGTTGCATAAAATGTGTTGGTAGTGCTTTCTTGATTTTGGACATCTCTGGGTTGCTGTTTCAAACTGCCGTCTGTTGGTGGTTGGTTGAAGCCCATTCGCTATTCTGAATGCAAAGAGCTACACACAATATGTAGAACGGTTCCGTTAGTCTACTTTGACTCAGCAAACACTCATTAATGACTCTCATAGGAATCATAACCGGGCACTGTGCACTTGGCACTCATCCTCGCAGGATGGGTGTCCCATATAATGCTTTCTGTAGGAGGTAGAAAGTACTCATCAGCTACTCTGCTCCTGCAGCGCTCTGGCTAGTCGTAGGGTCCTACACATAGGGGCCTACTACTTCAGCGGTCTCAATAAGCTTAACAGCGCCAGGATAGGCCAGCTAAGTCGCTTCACTACAAGCACCAACTGGTTCCGATGTTAGGAGAAGTCAATCCGCGTGGTATCGCAATGGGCCTACTCTGGCCTAAGTGTGACTGGCCCTAGCAGTCAGCCACTGCAACCTAACCTAACCTATGCAGAATGGAGCAACGAGAGAAGAGCAAGTAGATCACATGCCACAAAGCCCGTCTCAAGACTACATTTACTACTTGTATTCTGCATACATCCTCAAAAATCTAACGTTGTTACGAGCATTAACAGTCTCGCCATTCCAGGTACATATATATAAGTTCTAGCTGGCGCCCTGGGACGTCTAGATGACTTGGGGGTTACAGTAGAGCTTTTTCGGGCAGTGTAATTATTTATCGTGGGGGCATGGGCTTATGTACACAGGGCAAAGTTGCTGACTGCATCCAACCTGGTAGGATGCCAGCGCGATCCCTGTTTGTGCATAAGTCAAGTTGACATACAGCCTCCTCGTGGCGCCCCTGGATAGCCATCACAACAACCGTTGTGTGGTGAACTAATGTATGCAGCGATCCCCCTCTGCCCGAGGGTCAAATAATGGGCCTGGCCTACCAGTTGTAGGTTGTGCGTGAGGTTGACTCCCTCACCACACAAAAAACCAACGGTTACGAACCGACAACAGGCCTCGGATATGGACGGATTCAAAGTTGACGACCCCAGCAAACGATCAAAGGACAATGATTTTCGGTTCTGCACGTGGAATGTGAGGTCCCTGAACAGACCACGTGCAGCCGATGAACTCGCGGAGGCCCTAGACTGCTACAAAGCAGATGTCACCGCCATCCAGGAGATGCGATGGGATGGGCCGGGCAAAAGGAAGATGAGAAACTGCGACATCTACTACGGTGATTGCTACAAAGAGGGAAGGCAGCGCTTATTTGGATGCGGATTCGTTGTTCGAGGCAGACTTAGGCAAAAAGTCTTAAGCTTTGATTATATCAGCGAGCGCCTCATAACAATCCGCATCAAGGCTAAATTCGGGAACATCAGCCTGATTTGCGCACACGCCCCGACGGAGGAGAAGGATGACGATAGCAAGGATGACTTCTATGATCTCCTAGAAAGAACATACGATCGATGCCCCAGCTATGACACCAAGATCGTTCTAGGAGATTTCAACGCACAGCTGGGCAAGGAAGAAATCTTTGCTAGAGTCATCGGAAAACACAGCCTGCACGACAACACATCCGGAAACGGACTCAGGCTGGTAGATTTCGCCTCGGGGCGTAACCTCTCTGTGATGAGCACGCGGTTCCCACACCTCAACATCCATAAGGGGACCTGGCGGTCTCCTGATCAATCAACCGTCAACCAGATTGATCACGTTGCGATCGACGTCAGACACTCCTCCAATATTCTCGATGTCCGAACGTTCCGAGGAGCCAACATCGACTCGGACCATTTCCTTGTTGTAGCCAAGGTAAGGATGAGGATATCGAGAGAAGTACGGAGTCGAGAAAGAACACTACGGTTTGACGTCGGAAAGCTACAATCGCAATCGACCGCTAGGAACTTTGCCGACCGAGTCTCCCTGAAACTCTCTGAAAGTTCGACGCTGCCTGCACATTCAATAGAAGAAGAATGGAAACGTTGTCAAAAAGCCATCAAAGAAGCTGCCACTGATGGGCTGGGTTTCACGACACCACCCAGAAGGAACCCATGGTTTGACGACGAGTGCAGGCAGGTACATGCAGCCAAGCAGGAGGCCTACAAGGCAACGCTGCATCGAACAACGAGAGCTGTTCGTGAGCTCTACGAACAGAAGAGAAGGGAAGAGCACCGGCTTCTCAGAAAAAAAAAGAAAGAGCATGAGAAGCGCGCGGTCGTGGAGATGGAGAGGTGTTACGACAGGAAGGAGGTCCGAAAGTTTTACCAAAAGGTAAAACAAGTATCAGGAAGATATAGACCTCGGACCGAAGCCTGCAGGGACGAAAATGGACAACTAGTAGTAGAATCGCAGTCGATGCTGAGAATTTGGAAAAATCATTTCTGTAGACTGTTAAACGGCGATGACGACACAATTTCCGCTGTCAGGCAGAATGTTTCACTCAATTTGGACGATGATGAACACGAATTCCGTCCCCCCGACTTAGACGAAGTTAAGATAGCGATATCTAGACTGAAGTCGAACAAAGCTGCTGGAGCGGACGGATTGTCCGCGGAATTGTTTAAGGCAGCTGGAGATGACCTGGTTGGGCGCATGCACCAGCTCATCTGTAAGATATGGTCGGAGGAAAGCATGCCCGATGAGTGGAATCTCAGCGTCGTTTGTCCGGTCCACAAGAAAGGAGACCCCTTTGACTGCGCCAACTATAGAGGGATCAGCCTCCTTAACATCGCTTATAAAATACTCTCTGCCGTTCTGTGTGAACGCCTGAAACCCTTTGTCAACAACCTGATAGGTCCTTATCAGTGCGGTTTCAGGCCAGGAAAGTCCACAATAGACCAAATATTTACACTCCGGCAGATCCTGGAAAAGACTCAAGAGATGCAGATCGACACCCACCACCTATTTGTCGATTTCAAGGCCGCATATGACAGCGTGCATAGAGACGAGCTATACAGCGCCATGTCTAGTTTTGACATTCCTGCCAAACTCGTCAGGCTGTGCAGGATGACGATGGAGAACTCTCGCTGCTCCATCAAGGTCGGTAACGAACTCACCGAGACCTTCAATGTCAAAAAAGGTTTTAGGCAAGGCGACACGCTGTCATGTGACTTCTTTAACATCATACTTGAGAAGATCGTGCGAAACTCTAACGTCAACACCCGAGGCACGATCTTCCAAAAGTCCGTTCAACTGCTTGCATACGCAGACGACATTGACGTGATTGGACGAACACAGCGAGCCGTCAATGAGGCGTTTGCTGGCATTGAAGCGGAAGCGGCTAAAATGGGTCTAGCGGTAAACCAGGGCAAAACAAAGTACATGCTGTCATCACGAAAGGACGCACAACACCGACGTCTCGCACAGAGCGTCATATTGGGCAGCAGAAACTTTGAGGTAGTCAAGGACTTCGTCTACCTAGGCTCCGGAGTAAATAGGGACAACAACACCAGTACCGAGATCAAGCGCAGAATTACTCTTGCCAATCGCTGTTTCTTTGGGCTCAAGAGGCAATTGAGTAACAGAGCCATCTCTCGAAACACCAAATTGAGCTTGTATAAAACCCTGATCATCCCAGTCCTGCTCTATGGCGCAGAGACATGGACGCTATTGAAAGCGGATGAAGAAGCTCTTGGTTGTTTTGAGAGAAAATTTCTGCGTACGATCTTTGGTCCTGTTTGCGTTGATGGCGTTTGGAGGAGAAGGTTCAACCACGAACTATACGGGCTGTACAGCGGCATGCACCTAGTTAAGCGTCTTCGGATCCAACGCTTAAGATGGCTAGGTCATGTAGAGCGGATGGACACCACAGCTCCGGCCCGAAGAGTCTTCGACACCGAGCCATTGGGACAGCGCAACAGAGGACGTCCTCGCACTAGATGGCGCACACAAGTGGAAAAGGACCTCAACCAACTTGGTGTGCGCAACTGGAGGCAGCTGGCGAAAGATCGTGCTGGCTGGAGAGGCATGTTGGTTGAGGCCCAGGTCCACCCCGGACTGTAGCGCCAATCGAAGAAGAAGAATTATTTATCGTCAGTATCGTCTTGCTGGTTGTTCAGTAGTGCCGCAGTTCCTATACTTGTGGGTGCTCGATGCGTGCTCATAAATCATTATTCAAACATTGTTGGGGCCACCAAATTCGCACAATTGCCCTAAGAAGCCAGTATACGAAAACCTGAATCCGGAATTTCGATTGGATACGCATCCGTAACAGAGGACAAACTGTACACTGTACGTTTAAGTTGAATGTGGGAAGTTTAGTTTTCGTGGTAAGCTGGCCAGATCTTCTTATGGGACCCAATTGTGTGCTATGGAATGTCATTTGATGTCCTCGTCCGCACGGCTTCTACTAGTTACTACACTGTCCTGATACGCAAAGTATCGAATACTATTCTCTTGACAAATCGAATCAATTCTGAACTCCAACTATGTAGGTATTAAACAGGGCAGTATAACACGGTTTTTAGCAAAACGTAAGATGCTCCTGTCTACGTACAGTGTGCCTCGTCTCAATCAACCAGAAGTGAATTTTGTACCTCATGGAGCGTAATGATATGCTGTATTGATTTCAAATTAATCGGCTTCGGACAGGTAACAGGTCAGATTAGCCGAAATTAAAGGCTACTCTGACCCATCAATAGTATAATTAATTCGTAATTCTAGGAACTGTTTATAACGCAATCAGCGTTTCAAATCCGGGCTTATTCTTTTAGGAATTTTAACTGTGATATATGTAATGTGTCGCTGGAAGTGTTTACAAATGAGGGAACGCAACAAAACGTCAAACTTAAACGAACACAGTAATTTTCCAACATGTTTCATATTTTTTTCGGACAGAGCTGCGTTCACCTTAAGCTTCTGTTGAAAAGTATTTGGAGTATTTGGTTTCAACTGACAGTAATGAAAACAGCTGATACATCTACATACATCGTAATGCGAAGACGGTTGTAATAAAGAAGTATTGTGTTTCAGGCATTAAAGGCCACACTCGAAGGTGACTTGGTTCATTCCTGAGATCTTACCCTTCAACATGTACCACGTCGAAAGACAGGAAAGATAATTAACGGCAATGTTTTGAAAGCAACGACGCAATCAGATTAAAATAATATGGTTCTGGACATTGGAATTGACAATAAGTGGGTTTGGATAAGACAGTGTAAGGAAAACTACAGCAGGACATCTGCGGGCGCGATGACAAAAGATTTTTGTATTTTCGGTACTTTTCTTTGCTTTGCTTTAATCGTTGACGACTGTCTAGGTTAGATACAGAAGAAAAGAAGACAAAAGCACACAACCAAACTAGGTCTTCAGCCAGAAACGACAACTATTGTGTTAATCTCATCTGTCCCGGCTAACGAATAGTGTAGATGGGCAAATCGTCTATTGCATGCAGTTTTGCATCTTATTTGTAAGGTCGTGCAGACCCGACATAACATACTCTCCTGATGCTTCTCCAACCGAACTTTACCGCAGCCTGCATGAAGATGTTCCGAAACAGAACGGAGAGCCTTTAATTACCTTCTAGCGTCAACAGCTAATTATACCAAAAATGACTTAACTTTTACCTAAAAATCGAATATTCCAAGTGGCACAACCTAATAGTTTCAAGGTTGCACATTCGTTGTTCTGTCTATCCTGGAGAGACCAAATGGCGAAAATCAGACGCATCGGCAAAGCTGCGTTGTCAGCTTCACCAGTTGGTAAAAAGCTTGAAGCCGTCACATTGGTCAAACGATAGTTGGCTTGTTCAAATTCCCCCCCGAAGATAACAACCATTTATTCGTATTTTTTATAATTTTCAAGGCAACGCATGGTAGTCAATGACAAAACTTATCTCAAAGGGGGATCTAGGTAAAAATGCGACAGGAAGAACTTGATTTGTATATCCCATCAATGTGACTTCAAAGTCGCATAGAGCGATCTGCAAAATTTCAAATATTGAAGTTAGTCTTGACATTCTTTGAGCTCCATAAAGGTCGATGAAGATCTATCACTGCTTCCACTCTACTCCGAACAAGACACTCATGCTTTAGACAATCCGATGCACCACCTTCTCATCGCTGTGAAAATCGTGTACAGAAGTCACGATCGACACCCACACGCAGAGTGTGAAAACAGCGAATTGCCAATGGCCATGAAGATTAGCGAAACGATTTTTCTTCTTCGAGTGGGTCATCAGTAGAAGGTGAACATGTATTCAGTTGCCACAGCGTGTGGTATTTGACTGTTGAGAGAAAAGTCAGGGAAATCTGCAGTTTCTGCGCGAAGTCGAACATTGAAGTTCGCCTTGATAGTTGTATTCTCTGAACATGGTCAATGACTCGGGAGCGAAGTGATGGGCTCCAAGACTGTAAGTTTGTGTTTGTGGACTTGAACCACGGGGAAGAAGTCGACGCATCTACCTCCAACACCAATGAGGGTGTACCAAACTATTCTGTCACAGCATTTTTATCGACGACTTCTCTAGTTTTTTAAAGCGAAATAATGGACTTCTGCTTTTTCACATCAGTCTCTGACCAATGCCTCTCAAGGTAACACGTTAGTTTCACCCCAATTCTTCGTACGTTGTTCTCCTTTTCCTTTTGTGTCTTGTAGTTTCGGAGTCGATGTTTCTAATCGTTGCTCTATAAGACCCATTAAGCTGTCCACTTACAGGGACGTTTATTTAGTGCTCAATGGCACGTTCACTGTCTAGGTAAGTAAATGGAGGAGACTCAGCGTTCGAAGGAGGAGACTCAGCCAAAAACAATATGATATATAAAAACATTCCCCAAATAGGCACTTCTCACAATTACCTTCGATTCGAAGATACTATGGAGAAGCCAGCCGCATTTACGAAAGTGAAAGTCATCAACCATCCACGCCATCTTAGGCAATCAGAATGACAGCATCTTGGGCTTCTTTAGATGGCACTACAGTCTGAGGTGGATTTGAGCCTGATTTTCATGACCGTCAGCTCGCTACAATTACGCCCTAAGCCTCTCCACATTTGTGCACCATCGGGTTCGGAGTCTTTGTTTTGTCCCACAGCCGCGGAGCCAAAGACTTGTTGTGCTGAATTAGCGTGGTTTATGCGCTCTACCGTATCCGTAGACGAATGGATTAACCCATGTCGCTACCCATACGGTCAATGGATCAAATTGCCTAAAGTGACTAATAGAAGAGCCACACAGGCACGTAACCAAATCAATCGACGACATAACCAAGCTTTTGTTCATTTTTGTGACTTCCAGACCATGCCATTCATTCTTAACTGGCACCCAAATCGATGTGCTCAAAGATAGACTTTCCTCTTGCAAACGATCAAAGGACAATGATTTTCGGTTCTGCACGTGGAATGTGAGGTCCCTGAACAGACCACGTGCAGCCGATGAACTCGCGGAGGCCCTAGACTGCTACAAAGCAGATGTCACCGCCATCCAGGAGATGCGATGGGATGGGCCGGGCAAAAGGAAGATGAGAAACTGCGACATCTACTACGGTGATTGCTACAAAGAGGGAAGGCAGCGCTTATTTGGATGCGGATTCGTTGTTCGAGGCAGACTTAGGCAAAAAGTCTTAAGCTTTGATTATATCAGCGAGCGCCTCATAACAATCCGCATCAAGGCTAAATTCGGGAACATCAGCCTGATTTGCGCACACGCCCCGACGGAGGAGAAGGATGACGATAGCAAGGATGACTTCTATGATCTCCTAGAAAGAACATACGATCGATGCCCCAGCTATGACACCAAGATCGTTCTAGGAGATTTCAACGCACAGCTGGGCAAGGAAGAAATCTTTGCTAGAGTCATCGGAAAACACAGCCTGCACGACAACACATCCGGAAACGGACTCAGGCTGGTAGATTTCGCCTCGGGGCGTAACCTCTCTGTGATGAGCACGCGGTTCCCACACCTCAACATCCATAAGGGGACCTGGCGGTCTCCTGATCAATCAACCGTCAACCAGATTGATCACGTTGCGATCGACGTCAGACACTCCTCCAATATTCTCGATGTCCGAACGTTCCGAGGAGCCAACATCGACTCGGACCATTTCCTTGTTGTAGCCAAGGTAAGGATGAGGATATCGAGAGAAGTACGGAGTCGAGAAAGAACACTACGGTTTGACGTCGGAAAGCTACAATCGCAATCGACCGCTAGGAACTTTGCCGACCGAGTCTCCCTGAAACTCTCTGAAAGTTCGACGCTGCCTGCACATTCAATAGAAGAAGAATGGAAACGTTGTCAAAAAGCCATCAAAGAAGCTGCCACTGATGGGCTGGGTTTCACGACACCACCCAGAAGGAACCCATGGTTTGACGACGAGTGCAGGCAGGTACATGCAGCCAAGCAGGAGGCCTACAAGGCAACGCTGCATCGAACAACGAGAGCTGTTCGTGAGCTCTACGAACAGAAGAGAAGGGAAGAGCACCGGCTTCTCAGAAAAAAAAAGAAAGAGCATGAGAAGCGCGCGGTCGTGGAGATGGAGAGGTGTTACGACAGGAAGGAGGTCCGAAAGTTTTACCAAAAGGTAAAACAAGTATCAGGAAGATATAGACCTCGGACCGAAGCCTGCAGGGACGAAAATGGACAACTAGTAGTAGAATCGCAGTCGATGCTGAGAATTTGGAAAAATCATTTCTGTAGACTGTTAAACGGCGATGACGACACAATTTCCGCTGTCAGGCAGAATGTTTCACTCAATTTGGACGATGATGAACACGAATTCCGTCCCCCCGACTTAGACGAAGTTAAGATAGCGATATCTAGACTGAAGTCGAACAAAGCTGCTGGAGCGGACGGATTGTCCGCGGAATTGTTTAAGGCAGCTGGAGATGACCTGGTTGGGCGCATGCACCAGCTCATCTGTAAGATATGGTCGGAGGAAAGCATGCCCGATGAGTGGAATCTCAGCGTCGTTTGTCCGGTCCACAAGAAAGGAGACCCCTTTGACTGCGCCAACTATAGAGGGATCAGCCTCCTTAACATCGCTTATAAAATACTCTCTGCCGTTCTGTGTGAACGCCTGAAACCCTTTGTCAACAACCTGATAGGTCCTTATCAGTGCGGTTTCAGGCCAGGAAAGTCCACAATAGACCAAATATTTACACTCCGGCAGATCCTGGAAAAGACTCAAGAGATGCAGATCGACACCCACCACCTATTTGTCGATTTCAAGGCCGCATATGACAGCGTGCATAGAGACGAGCTATACAGCGCCATGTCTAGTTTTGACATTCCTGCCAAACTCGTCAGGCTGTGCAGGATGACGATGGAGAACTCTCGCTGCTCCATCAAGGTCGGTAACGAACTCACCGAGACCTTCAATGTCAAAAAAGGTTTTAGGCAAGGCGACACGCTGTCATGTGACTTCTTTAACATCATACTTGAGAAGATCGTGCGAAACTCTAACGTCAACACCCGAGGCACGATCTTCCAAAAGTCCGTTCAACTGCTTGCATACGCAGACGACATTGACGTGATTGGACGAACACAGCGAGCCGTCAATGAGGCGTTTGCTGGCATTGAAGCGGAAGCGGCTAAAATGGGTCTAGCGGTAAACCAGGGCAAAACAAAGTACATGCTGTCATCACGAAAGGACGCACAACACCGACGTCTCGCACAGAGCGTCATATTGGGCAGCAGAAACTTTGAGGTAGTCAAGGACTTCGTCTACCTAGGCTCCGGAGTAAATAGGGACAACAACACCAGTACCGAGATCAAGCGCAGAATTACTCTTGCCAATCGCTGTTTCTTTGGGCTCAAGAGGCAATTGAGTAACAGAGCCATCTCTCGAAACACCAAATTGAGCTTGTATAAAACCCTGATCATCCCAGTCCTGCTCTATGGCGCAGAGACATGGACGCTATTGAAAGCGGATGAAGAAGCTCTTGGTTGTTTTGAGAGAAAATTTCTGCGTACGATCTTTGGTCCTGTTTGCGTTGATGGCGTTTGGAGGAGAAGGTTCAACCACGAACTATACGGGCTGTACAGCGGCATGCACCTAGTTAAGCGTCTTCGGATCCAACGCTTAAGATGGCTAGGTCATGTAGAGCGGATGGACACCACAGCTCCGGCCCGAAGAGTCTTCGACACCGAGCCATTGGGACAGCGCAACAGAGGACGTCCTCGCACTAGATGGCGCACACAAGTGGAAAAGGACCTCAACCAACTTGGTGTGCGCAACTGGAGGCAGCTGGCGAAAGATCGTGCTGGCTGGAGAGGCATGTTGGTTGAGGCCCAGGTCCACCCCGGACTGTAGCGCCAATCGAAGAAGAAGAATTATTTATCGTCAGTATCGTCTTGCTGGTTGTTCAGTAGTGCCGCAGTTCCTATACTTGTGGGTGCTCGATGCGTGCTCATAAATCATTATTCAAACATTGTTGGGGCCACCAAATTCGCACAATTGCCCTAAGAAGCCAGTATACGAAAACCTGAATCCGGAATTTCGATTGGATACGCATCCGTAACAGAGGACAAACTGTACACTGTACGTTTAAGTTGAATGTGGGAAGTTTAGTTTTCGTGGTAAGCTGGCCAGATCTTCTTATGGGACCCAATTGTGTGCTATGGAATGTCATTTGATGTCCTCGTCCGCACGGCTTCTACTAGTTACTACACTGTCCTGATACGCAAAGTATCGAATACTATTCTCTTGACAAATCGAATCAATTCTGAACTCCAACTATGTAGGTATTAAACAGGGCAGTATAACACGGTTTTTAGCAAAACGTAAGATGCTCCTGTCTACGTACAGTGTGCCTCGTCTCAATCAACCAGAAGTGAATTTTGTACCTCATGGAGCGTAATGATATGCTGTATTGATTTCAAATTAATCGGCTTCGGACAGGTAACAGGTCAGATTAGCCGAAATTAAAGGCTACTCTGACCCATCAATAGTATAATTAATTCGTAATTCTAGGAACTGTTTATAACGCAATCAGCGTTTCAAATCCGGGCTTATTCTTTTAGGAATTTTAACTGTGATATATGTAATGTGTCGCTGGAAGTGTTTACAAATGAGGGAACGCAACAAAACGTCAAACTTAAACGAACACAGTAATTTTCCAACATGTTTCATATTTTTTTCGGACAGAGCTGCGTTCACCTTAAGCTTCTGTTGAAAAGTATTTGGAGTATTTGGTTTCAACTGACAGTAATGAAAACAGCTGATACATCTACATACATCGTAATGCGAAGACGGTTGTAATAAAGAAGTATTGTGTTTCAGGCATTAAAGGCCACACTCGAAGGTGACTTGGTTCATTCCTGAGATCTTACCCTTCAACATGTACCACGTCGAAAGACAGGAAAGATAATTAACGGCAATGTTTTGAAAGCAACGACGCAATCAGATTAAAATAATATGGTTCTGGACATTGGAATTGACAATAAGTGGGTTTGGATAAGACAGTGTAAGGAAAACTACAGCAGGACATCTGCGGGCGCGATGACAAAAGATTTTTGTATTTTCGGTACTTTTCTTTGCTTTGCTTTAATCGTTGACGACTGTCTAGGTTAGATACAGAAGAAAAGAAGACAAAAGCACACAACCAAACTAGGTCTTCAGCCAGAAACGACAACTATTGTGTTAATCTCATCTGTCCCGGCTAACGAATAGTGTAGATGGGCAAATCGTCTATTGCATGCAGTTTTGCATCTTATTTGTAAGGTCGTGCAGACCCGACATAACATACTCTCCTGATGCTTCTCCAACCGAACTTTACCGCAGCCTGCATGAAGATGTTCCGAAACAGAACGGAGAGCCTTTAATTACCTTCTAGCGTCAACAGCTAATTATACCAAAAATGACTTAACTTTTACCTAAAAATCGAATATTCCAAGTGGCACAACCTAATAGTTTCAAGGTTGCACATTCGTTGTTCTGTCTATCCTGGAGAGACCAAATGGCGAAAATCAGACGCATCGGCAAAGCTGCGTTGTCAGCTTCACCAGTTGGTAAAAAGCTTGAAGCCGTCACATTGGTCAAACGATAGTTGGCTTGTTCAAATTCCCCCCCGAAGATAACAACCATTTATTCGTATTTTTTATAATTTTCAAGGCAACGCATGGTAGTCAATGACAAAACTTATCTCAAAGGGGGATCTAGGTAAAAATGCGACAGGAAGAACTTGATTTGTATATCCCATCAATGTGACTTCAAAGTCGCATAGAGCGATCTGCAAAATTTCAAATATTGAAGTTAGTCTTGACATTCTTTGAGCTCCATAAAGGTCGATGAAGATCTATCACTGCTTCCACTCTACTCCGAACAAGACACTCATGCTTTAGACAATCCGATGCACCACCTTCTCATCGCTGTGAAAATCGTGTACAGAAGTCACGATCGACACCCACACGCAGAGTGTGAAAACAGCGAATTGCCAATGGCCATGAAGATTAGCGAAACGATTTTTCTTCTTCGAGTGGGTCATCAGTAGAAGGTGAACATGTATTCAGTTGCCACAGCGTGTGGTATTTGACTGTTGAGAGAAAAGTCAGGGAAATCTGCAGTTTCTGCGCGAAGTCGAACATTGAAGTTCGCCTTGATAGTTGTATTCTCTGAACATGGTCAATGACTCGGGAGCGAAGTGATGGGCTCCAAGACTGTAAGTTTGTGTTTGTGGACTTGAACCACGGGGAAGAAGTCGACGCATCTACCTCCAACACCAATGAGGGTGTACCAAACTATTCTGTCACAGCATTTTTATCGACGACTTCTCTAGTTTTTTAAAGCGAAATAATGGACTTCTGCTTTTTCACATCAGTCTCTGACCAATGCCTCTCAAGGTAACACGTTAGTTTCACCCCAATTCTTCGTACGTTGTTCTCCTTTTCCTTTTGTGTCTTGTAGTTTCGGAGTCGATGTTTCTAATCGTTGCTCTATAAGACCCATTAAGCTGTCCACTTACAGGGACGTTTATTTAGTGCTCAATGGCACGTTCACTGTCTAGGTAAGTAAATGGAGGAGACTCAGCGTTCGAAGGAGGAGACTCAGCCAAAAACAATATGATATATAAAAACATTCCCCAAATAGGCACTTCTCACAATTACCTTCGATTCGAAGATACTATGGAGAAGCCAGCCGCATTTACGAAAGTGAAAGTCATCAACCATCCACGCCATCTTAGGCAATCAGAATGACAGCATCTTGGGCTTCTTTAGATGGCACTACAGTCTGAGGTGGATTTGAGCCTGATTTTCATGACCGTCAGCTCGCTACAATTACGCCCTAAGCCTCTCCACATTTGTGCACCATCGGGTTCGGAGTCTTTGTTTTGTCCCACAGCCGCGGAGCCAAAGACTTGTTGTGCTGAATTAGCGTGGTTTATGCGCTCTACCGTATCCGTAGACGAATGGATTAACCCATGTCGCTACCCATACGGTCAATGGATCAAATTGCCTAAAGTGACTAATAGAAGAGCCACACAGGCACGTAACCAAATCAATCGACGACATAACCAAGCTTTTGTTCATTTTTGTGACTTCCAGACCATGCCATTCATTCTTAACTGGCACCCAAATCGATGTGCTCAAAGATAGACTTTCCTCTTGAATTTACTATGTCCCTCAGCATTCGCAGACCATGATTCCCACAGTCATTCATCTCAGGACTTCCACATCCAATCACTAAACGCCACTCATTCCTAATTTCTCAGTCAACTATCAAAACAATCCCAGCAAAACAATGCGCACAGCCACAGCTCCAGAGTCACAAACACCGAAACGCCACACGTTCATAGTTCACCTCGCAACCGAACCCAGCTACTGATCTCCCATTTAGCTAAATTGTCTGCATCCCATTAGGCTTGAGTTACGCAAGCGAACGTCAGTTCGCCCTGAAGCAGATATCATCTCGGTCTGAACTGCACTACTCGGGCCGAAGGTTGAAATCTCACTACCGCCTGCAATCGTAAAATTGAATCAACACCGGGACCGAACACAAAACCTCAAGATTTACGCGAGTGTCTCCCCCACAAACCGGCGGCACCCACTACAGCGCCACAGAGGACGGCGCGTCGCAACGTTTCATCAGCGTTGCCAGTGACGCTGGCGATGCCATTCATTCTTCCTATTGTGCGGTCGTCCCGTGCCGGGCCGCCCGTAACTTTGAATCAGCCTCCCCATAGGCACGGCGCGGCGTACTCACGTTCAAGACGCTGCAGTTGGGCTCGCAGAACACATAGCCGTTCATAATTTGCGACAAGTGAGAACACACTGAATGCGGCGGCGGTTCCTTGGGGTGGAGGTGCTATGAATCTCTCTGTGAATCTGAACAGCCCCCGCGTCAAGGCAATGACCCACACTCGGTCGGCGAAGTAGTTCCTTAATTCCATTGCACAAATTATCATTTATTTACATTCGTAACGATGTGCTGCGGGGTGGTTGTGCACGCCCCCGCTTAAGCGGCCGGCGATGACAGCCTGCGTCTGGGTGCCGGAGGAAGACGGCCTGTCTCAAGAGCTACACAAACACGGATGTGTTGTCGTGTGCAAATTAAGACTCAGCGCTGCCCCCCTCCCGGCGTCCACATGCCGGCTACGCTTCCTGTGTGAATAGTGAACAGCGCCCGGCCAGCAGGATGCCCGGGAAAGGATTCTCGTGTTGGCGCACAGGGGCTCTAATGAGATTTTAATGTCACGGAAGGAATTCCGGGCTGGATGCGGACTATTCCCCGAAATAGGCTGTCCTTCGCGTGCCTTGGAGCATGGTAGAGCGGGGTAGAGGGAGCAAATAAATAAATTAAGGATATTTATCGGTTCCCTGAGTTGCTGGGTAATAACGGAAGTGCTTCGGTGCGGCTTAAGGTTGCTGCGGAGTCCACTACCACACCATACCACGCGTCTCGCTAGATAATAATGAGGATGTCCTTGCGGACATGGCGAGCTGTGGCAATAACCGTTACAACGGAAAAAATAACGAGGAAAACTAAACGTAAATTGATTTGGCAAACGGTCAGCAATTTATTGCGTCGCGCCCGCCCGCCAGTGCGTAGTTCTTTTGTCGAGGATCTGCGAAGGACTCTCGTGATGCGCCACGCTTCCTGTCATTAAGTTTCACTGGGGGAAGGGAACTGCTTGATGATGAAGTAAACAACTTTGGTTGGAGTGTGGATTGGGGAGTCCATCCGTAGCAGGCTGAGAGTGGGTCGCCGCTAAGTTGTTTGTTGAGGCCAATAGCCCTCGGCTTGGCAATCGGATCTACTTAAGGGTTCTTCAGCAGGGTTTATGCTATCAGTGGCGAGTGAGTGTGATGAGTTTTATGTGGTGAGGGGAAGTGGCTGGAAGTGGATGAAACGAATGCATTTATACTCGAGTTTGAATGAGTAATAGGCGCCGTGACTCCGAATTCGAGACAGACTGGAGGCTAAAAAACGGGGGCGTAGGAGGAACTAGCTGAACTGTGTTTAATTTGAGGTGTCCCAGGATTGTGGAATTTGTCCCAGCTTTGAAAAATTTTCCCCGGATCGAAGCTACAAGCAAAAGTGGATCTCAACAAAATATTAAGCACGATGTTTCGGCATCAGCTGTGGTAAGCCAAACCATGAGTATTATGACGAAGATGTGAAGGTGTACCACTGTACTACACGAGATCAGTTTCAGATACCACGAGTTGAATTCCAGCATTGTTTGCCCGATTTACGAAAAACGAGGGGCTTCTTGCTGCCATAATATTACATAGAAGTGGTTGAAACAGTCGATCTATTTTTTGACGACTAGACCCAAGGCGAGTTTAATTCCCTAAAGAAAGTCTGGAATATTAAGCACGATTTCTTTTAAAACGCGTGGCTTGTTAACGTGGAGTAAGGTATTTAGTCTTTAAACTACTGCGTAAGCTTTTTCATCTATCCTACTCTTCAGGTTGCTTTCCAAATAGATGGAAAACAGAATTTGTTCAGCCCGTCCCTAAAAAGGGCGAATCTTTGTCACCCACCTCGTACCCACCCATAGCACTTACGTCCCTTCGTTATGGCCATGGAAACGCTGATAAATGAAATATCTTGAATCGCGGAAGATTCTTAATGACCGACAGTATGGCTTCCGCAGCAACAGGTCCACTGGTGATTTGATAGCTTATCTCACAGAAAAGTGGAACCAATCTTTGCATAATACAGGCGATAGCAAGATTGTTGCGCTTGATATTTCTAAAGCATTTGACAGAGTTTGGCAACAAGCTCTTTTGTCGAAAATTCGTGCTTATGGTGTTGATCAGTCTCTGCTTCTATGGATTAGAACCTTCCTTCGAATCGTTCAATCCAATCTATAAATTGAGGAAATTGAGGTGAGCCTGCATCTTCGTCTACGTCTGTTCTGTGGTAAACAGTGTATGATCAGCCGATTAAACGCAAAATATTGCAAAATTTGACATGAATTTATGCAAGACATTGACATCCCAATTAAAATCCAACTACGAACTGTAAAGGCTGTATGGGTGAGCCTAGAAAGCAAAGGCGTTAGCGTCTATAGTTTTCGGGTCGTATGGATCGTATAGAAAACTTTCGGCTTCGAACTGCTAGAAAATCAACAAAATCCCCAAACATCTAGGTGAACAGATGTGAGAAATAAACTAGCAAAAAATCGGTGGTTGGTTGGAACTGGTTCATATACTGGAGCAGTACATGTAGGTCATTGGCACATTGATGCATTAGAAGTTTGCAGGGCATGTTACCACATAGACAACGCTTTACAAAATGGGAATTAAACCGCTACTGTTAGGGAATGCAAAGGAAAATATCAAAAGAGGGTGGGTACACGGCACTAAGCGCCACACATCAAGAATATTCGCTCGATTTTTCTGCACGTTACTGGTTCTGTGTCCCTCAAACTCCTGTACTAGAGAGGCGATGAATTCTTCGAAAATCCTTGCAATCCTAGCTGTATTCAACGCAGATCTAAAAGGTTCACAGCTGCAATATGATCTTAGACCGATACGTATAATTACCACAAAAAACTAAACCCAGCTGGATGTTCAAGCTGTCCATCCTATGAGGCAGAATCTGTATGTACCAAAGAACGACCCCAAAAATTCTAGAAGGTAGCTTGGAAAGGATGATTTTTTTCCTGTTCGGTTTTCCTGTGTTTTCAAACATGCACTGTTGATCTGTGATGGCATTGTCATTTCATCGTGGAAGCATTTGCACTCGAATACAGCAAACAAATTATCAAATTCAATGCGTTCTTCGACCAGCTTACGGCATTCTGGGCAAGCAATTCAAGCCATAGACATCAACTTTCACATCAATCATCACACCTAGGTCCCCACTTAAGAGTTAACAGAAATTGAGGGTTTCTTGGCATTAATTTATTCGCCTACGTGAAGAGTTGCCTATGGACTTCGATCAAATGGGTTCCAAAACTAGATGAGAGTCCCGAAGAAGTAACAAAAAAGAACTTGTAAACCAAAGAAATCTGGGCAAAATGGAAAGAGTAAACAAAAATTAAAAAATAATTTCGCGTCATCTGCAATGAAAGTGTTTTTTTTTGTTCGTGAAGTTTGAATGATGACCGATATAATAAGGTCGCGAATACAAGCTGCTGAGATGAAATTGCTTCGAGCACCGTTGATCAACTGCTTCTTCAGACGGAAAATGCTGTGCGTCGATGGTTTGAGCACGATGCACGAATGTCCCCATCATCACCACTACCACCTCTCCGAGGCGTGCCTTTGCGATTCCATCAGGTAGCCGACCGGACTCAGGACGAGGACAAGTCCAAAACCTCACTCAGTTGCGGTTAGGCACAACGCCCAATGGGTGGATGTCCATGGCGGATGGAGTGGCCGGGAGATCTCTCGTGCATTCTAAACTCTTCCCCTGACTCATTACTGTGGGCTACTCCTTACTCTGGGAGATGTCCATTGAAGGTTTCGAGCATGATGCTTGCCACAAGTTCCGTCTAGAGTAATTGGACTTGTCTCTTATATAAATCGACGACAACGAGTCAAATTCGCACAACAAACTGCATCTACCAATGTGAACACCCATCCCTCTTGCACTTCCAATCTCTTCAAAACAAAATTCCAAATTTAAAATACCCTCCTCCTTGACCCCTTCATGTATGCAATTGACCACATTCCCCTACTCAGCCCTTGTACACACCACACACTACACACTGCTCTGCATTTAAATTCTGTTTATTACTCCCAATTAAGACATCTCCTTCAGCGTGCGCAATGCATCTAATTAAATGTATTACCTCGCTTGCGACATCACAGATTAATTCACAAAAAATCCATCCACTCACTCCCCCTCTAAGTGCAGTCCGCTCAAGTGCCGATGCTTACCTGGAAGTAGAAGAAAGGTTACACATCATTAGTCGATAAGTCGAGCAAAGTAAAATATTTATTTTTAGTCAAAGCCTTTCGATCTAAAAGAGTACATTGTCGAACGTTGAGCGTTCATTTTTGCGGTTCATTGCCAACCTCATTGACAGATGTGTTGAACACTGAACACAGCGACTACACACATTCGGCTGAATTGTTTGTGTTTTTGTTTCCCTTTTAGTTGCTGTGCTTTTAATGACACCCAGAGATCGTTAAACCATAACAAGTGGCTTTTGACGACGACCTTATTCAGAGTTTTATGGTGAAGTAAAAAAAAACAGAAAAAACATGAAGAAAACTTTAAAGTTAAGTGACTTGACATCCAGGCATGATCATGTTGCTACTAAAATATTCCATTTAAATGAAAGGTTCAATGAAATCCTTAACGACATACAATTGCAGCGAATTGTCAACAAGTTTTTATTCGGTTTTTGCTACTTTGCGAAAAGTGGATCAAGGTTCAGTTGGCTGTCAAAAATGTTGTGATCTGAAATGTTTAAGAACGCGATTTTTTTAGCTGTGAAGTGGGTTACAGAATTAATTTAAATAAATGGGAGGGCCCAAGAATGGAACCCTGAGGGACACGTTGAATTTGAAAATTGAATGCACAAGGAAGGTGGGTAAGGAGGCAATCGGGTGCCCTTGCGACCAAGCCTCACTTAGACCAACTAGTTGGGTCCTTTGTGGCCCTTTATAGGCACAAGGAAGTTTTGGTAAATCAATAAATATGTCGTGATCGGGAAAACTTAAATCAACCCCACTTGTCAAAGCATATGCGAGGTCCACTTCGTAACACTTTATGCCTACGCGTAGGACCTGTTGCCAAAGTTATGGTAGACCATTTAAAATTAAGGAACGTCGGACAAAATCGATGTCGAAGGCTTCTTCGGCAAACGGGCCCTCTCTTGACGAGTTTCTCTTGGAAGTCCGGCTTCCATATCTTGCTTCAGTTGAGGACACCAAGTTGGTTCGGGTCCTTTAACACCTGTAGACCCCATCCTTATCATTATTGCTTCCCAATCAAAGATCACATAATTTCAGAATTAGACCAGATTGTTGTCACTTGTTCACACTCATGCAAGACGCTTAAAGCTTTCTGCTTTCCTCTGTGTTGCCTAATTGGTGAAAAATAGCTTGGAATATTTTTATAATTTGCTCGTGCTCAAGGGATTGCCAATATCCGTATGATTTCAGGCAAAAGGTATGGATAGAGAGAGGGAAACCAAGTTTCTGTGGACACTGATCTTGAACATCTGCGGATTGTTGTCTGTGGAAAATGTTGGGCTGGGAAGAGCATTTCATATTCGTGTGGTGCGGCAGAAAAACGAATCTCTAAAGTTTACTGTGCGTCCGAAAGTACACTTAAGGGCAAACTGATGGGTATTCCTCGTAAGAAGTGTATTGCGGGTGACTTCATGGTGGGGAGGAATGCTGTTGGCTAGCTCACTTGAGCATCGTTTGTTAAAATAGCGATACAACAAAGTCAAAGAGGACACTCTACGTCGATGTTCGAACGACTCTAACGAGTCTAGTAGGCGCAGGGTGGTCTTGGGTGCACTAGACCAGATATGAGCCTTGTACTCAAGCTTATGGCCGACATAAACTTTATAAAGCAAAGCTAAATTAGAAGGTACGAAATATGCCTTGCATCGATTAAGAAAACCTAGACATTTCGTAAGCTCTTTGGCGACGTCGAACGTGTGAATGGATCTGTACACCAAGGAAAGTTTTTCGGTTTCATCGACGCAAGCGCCATTCATGGACAATGCCTTATTACTATGGCTTCGCTTCCTCTTCTGTCAAATGAGTACGTCTATTATTGGTTGTGTAGCTATTTTCACCAAATATACTGACTTCGTCACCGTACATACATATGTTTAATGATGAAGTGTTAACCATTAAATCTAAGTGGGTTAAGAAAAAACAAAGTTTCTCTACAACAAGACCTAGAATCAATGGAATCAATGGGTCTGGGGAGACCTAGCAATATATGGCAGGGTTTCAATCAGTAATCTTTACTTGGGCGAATTGGAAAAACAGCATTCTCATAATGGTTTTATGGCCAAAGAAATTAACGCATTGATCTGAGGACGTTGGCAGACTTAACGAGGAAGCACAAGAGACTGACTCTGAAGTCGAAGGTGGGATAAGGACTATGTTCACGATGGAGATAAATATGATGAGACGCCAAGCATGGTGGTATTTATTGGATTTAGAGGCACTGAAAATGGCAGGAAACTGGAAGGGTTACAATCAGAAAACGAACGAGTGGAGCAAGCGCTAGAAGGTCCATTTTTCGAGAGATTATATTTGGCCCGTGATAAAACAAAATGTTGCCAAAAATGTCAAGCAACATGCCCTCTAAGAGCACTCCAAGTGATTTTAGAAGTCGCTTGAATACCTGGTCGTTATCTTGGCAGCTTCTACTAAAAAGGGGCTCAACAGAAAAAGACTGTGAAAATTAGCAAAAATAACACAACCAAGCAAGAACGTTGTCAATTGTCTACAATCTGGATCTGAACGAATCTACTATCTGGACTTACAGATAATTGCTCACGTGCCCAAAACATATCTAAGGTAGTCATATACTGCCCATATTTCACTCTGGCACTGAATTGGTTTGAACAGCAAGAAGCCGCAAGCAATATGGTCTTACAACAAATATAAAGTTGGTGCCGACAGTTTTTTAATTCTATGATTGAGTAGTTCGTAAGCCCAATGATCGAAGGCAAGATGAACGATCTAAGGACAATGTAAGTGTTTTCCGTACGAAATGGCATCACATCTTTCTTCGGATCACTATTCGAAAAAAAGATTCTAGAGCTCACAAGTAGCCGGACGTCAACGGACCAGAAAAAGTCGTGTAGAATTCGCAGATTAAAGTGCTATGGGTGGCGCTACAGTCCGGGGTGGACCTAGGCCTGATTAAAGTTCATACCCCAGTTATTACTTTCACTCATGGGCTGAATTCAATGAGATTGTCACACATTGCCTATCGAATTCTACAACCGAAGGGCAGGATTGTGAGATTTTGAACGAACTTGCAAAGCTTAAAGTGCTGTCATCAGCAAAGGAGGACATGGATTAGCAGACAGATCATTTGCAAAAATGAGTAAGAGTGTAGGAGACAGAATAGAGCCTTGGGGAACACCAGCATTTATTGTGGAGTTATCAGTCGTAAAACCTTCCAAAGCAAGTTGAGTTGAATGGTTCGAAAGCTAGGCTCTAGTCCATAAAATAAGGGATTTATCGATACCATTGGAAATACATTCATTCAAATGCTGCCAAATTCTGTCAAATGTCCAGACCAACTATCTTGGTTTTCCCATATTGGTCAAAGGTTGTTTCCACTTTTCGTTGAGATAAGCTGTCAAGTCTTCAATGAATTTGTTGCTGCTGAAATCGTACTGCCGTCATTAGGAAGTCTTCGCGAGTCAAGATATTGTATAAGTTGACGATTTCTCAGAGTTTCTTAGAAAGACGCAAGTGCTATCGGTCTGTGCGAGTAGAATGACGATTCGGGCACGAATTCAAAAATCAAAGTTCCATCGACACATCCCCCAATCCAGTCGCATCATCGTCACACTACATCACTCACGAATGAGCGAACAAATCTCGGCTGTCCAGCTAAATCATGTCAAAATTACTGCTTTCATAGAATTACAAAAACTTTGAACCAACCGTTGGCTTTCGTCCAATAGCCAGCAGACCACTGAACCACCCTCAAATTTACACAAATTGACTTGAATAACTCCTTTTTTTGCTCACAGCTGTCAGGACGAGGATGCTGGCCCTATGGAGCGCATCCCAGAAACGGGAAGCCCTTCCGCGTTGCCAACAACAACCCACCCACCCTATCCACACTCACTTCGTCGTGGCGCTCTAAATGCTTCCATTTTCCAGTCGAGTTTTGCGCCCCATTCTGCTCCAACACGCTCCGCCCTCAACCCCATCTCTGAGGTCCTAACCTCATGCAAACGCAGTGCTCACCGACCGTGCAGCCATATCCGCCATCCGGTTGAACTTTAAAAATGCTTTTTAAGTGAATTTTTCAATTTAAACTTGAGCGCACACACAGTTCTCGGACGCTCTGGCGCTGTGCCCGTTCTCAGCTCGGAGCCGGTTAATTTGATTTGAAACATTTAGTTTTGTTCGGCGGAAATTACGAGTGTGCAGCTGGTGTGGGGCTGGAAACAGTGATGATCTGCTCCGGGATCACACACACGCGGCCGCTGGCTCAGTGCAACACGAAGAGAAGTGAATTTAATTGCTTTCGCCAATTACAGTGGCCAGAGGGGAATTTTGTTAACTCTCTCGTGCCTAAATCGTCCGCACAAACTTACCCGGCGGAGGTTTTTGCTGTGTTTTTCTGACGTCCTGAACTCGATTGGAGGCGGATTTTGTTGTGGTCGATATGATGCAGTGGCGGGACCGTAGGGAATTGAAGCTGATGGTTTATGCAAGTGGACTGATGGGGGGTATTTTTTTGTGCCAACACTTGTGGATTAAAGCCATCATAATCATAGCGGTGGGTCAGGGGGATTTTTTTTCCAGGGTTTATGGAGTCACCGCATAGTGGTTCCGGTACAGTTTCGGTCGTCTCTCAAGGGGAAACTACGGATGAGAGGTGCCCTCCAACCAGAACTGTTTTTAACCCAGAAATTCTTGAATATACATCGAATCCACGAGTGTGTCACAAGAGCAATGAAACGAATAAGTTAACAGAAACCATGTTTGGTTCTCTACAAAATCCAAGTCAAGACACAAAGGGGATTAATGGAGGCTCCATTGTGTCAGTCTTCCAATGCCTCTGCAAAATGTTACGTATACGACCCAGTGCACAACTCCTTGGTCCAATGGATGAAATCGTCTTGTGAACTTGGGTATCCTCCAACAAAGCAGATCATAAGCTCGGGCATACAGATGGCCAATCACCCACGAAAATGGATATTACAATGTTTGAGACTTGGTGGCCCGTGACGTTGTGAGTATGTGCGTCGACCCCAACCTCGATGTCGTAGGTTCGATTCCTGCTCTGAGCGACAAGAATAATTTTCACGACCCCACCTCTTTCGAGTCACTGACAATGCTCAAAGAGTATTTCCTGTCTAGAAAAAGCATTTCAAACAGAGCCGTTCGGATTCGGCATTAAACTGTAGGTCCCTTCCACTCGTGAGAGAACAATAGCACGCACAACACAAGTGGTTGCTGAGAAGCTAGGCCCTGGCCCCCTACGGGCTGTAGCGCCACCCATATTATTATTATTATGTTTGAGACTTATAAGCGGAACCGGAAGCATGTTGGAAGGTCCACCGTTTTTTTAGGTGAAAAGCTGTCTTTGTTGGAACCATGCTTGGAGATCGACATTTTGCTTGTTGCAGCTGTGCGTCGGATGTGAATGTCAAGCAGTTTTTCGAGCGTCTTGAACAAAGAGGGTGCTAGACTTGTAGGTCTTATGTACATCGGTTTGACGTGCACATTTTTGTAGGACAATGGTTGTTATCATTTTTCTTCTTCTTTGGCTGGCGCAGAAGCCGGGGTAAACCTGGACCTCAGCCAGCATGCCTGTCCATCTAGCCCACAGTCCGCGGTGGACCTGTGTCCCAGCCAACATGCTTCTCCATCTAGCCGGGTCTTGTGCTAGTTACTTCCAGCCACGGACGCTCAACTTAATGAGGTCCCCTTCTAGCTGCGTGCGCCACTGTAGGCGTGGTCTTCCTTTAGCGCGTTGTCACTCGGGGTTGGAGTCGAAGACTTTCCGGGCCATTGGTGTCCACTCGGTCGACGTGACCTATCTAACTGAGACGAGAGATTCAAACTCGTTTTACCAGGTCGATGTCGCTGTACAGCCAAAGTCTCCTCCTCCAAACACCATCCGTACATACGGGACCGAAGATGATTCGAAGGACTTTTCTCTTGAAGCGACCAAGAATATCCTTGTCCGCTTTAGCTAGTGTCCATGCTTCTGCGCCATACAGCAGGACTGGGACTATCTTGATTCTTCGAGAGATGGCTTGGCAGTGGTCTTCCAAGTTCGAAAATGCAGCGTTTGGCGTGATCATCCGTTTTATCTCCTCAGTGGTGTCATTGCTTGTATTAACTTCGGGGCCTAGGTAGAAAAAGTTCACAAGTGGTGTTATCGTTCAGAGCTTAATTACATTTCATATCTAAGCATCCTTGAAAGATGGTGACCAGACAAGTATAAATGAGGTGTGCAACATTTTCTGCCACTTTTTCCGAATTTATAGCTCATATGTCAGTGATGATCGTGGATTTGGTTGATTCCTACAAAGTGAATGTCAATGAATAACCCTCAGTCTCTGCGTGCAAAAGGTAGGCGATCTACATTTTGTTGAGACGGTGCCAGTACTTTCCTAAGCCTAGAGGTCTAGAACTTACTATTACTTTAAATGTGTCGTACTACACAGAGGAAACATTTCAAAAGAAGTGAATTCAGCTTAGGTTCCATCGTATGCCCAAAATTAGTATAAGCTCGCTAGGAGACACAGCAACCACTCTTGTTGGGCGCAGAATAGTAGAGGAGGAGGAGCCCATCGTGTACGATTTCCTCACTGCATGCAACTATACACGATGGCACGTAGGCGTAATTGAGGCCTTAAGACACGCGAAGGTATGCAGGATCCAAATATTTTCACAGTTGATCCGCTCTGCTTATTGATTTTCTGAGAGTAAATTATTTCTTATTCAGTTTGCAGAAAGATAAGAGCAATGGATAAGGTATTTATCCTTGTGGCACTCCAATCAAGACGGCTTCGTTTTTCCCGTGAATTCCAGCATTTCGTTTAAAGCTTGGCAAAGCATCAAGCATCGCTCTACCCAAAGAAATTATTAAACTCGAAGAACAACATCAACTAAACTTCGACCTGCTTTTTTCAGAAAACACTTTTTAACACTAAGACTCCATTGATTAGTTTAAATCAGCCGCTTAGCCATAAAATTGTTGATGATCGATCATTTGTCATGTTGATTTACTGCTAAGCAGTAAAAGCACTGTCCCCACACCTGCTTTTCAACCGAAACAGAACTACTTAGTCTTACATCAGGCAAGGTGCTAAACTGCTAACCACCTTTGTCACCAGCTGACGCCATCAGCGAAGATGAACGACCATTTCCAAGCCACATAGACTATGTGACTGCTTGCACGATTTTCGATTTCGAATTTTGACAGAATCAAACACGAACTCGCATTAGTGACGTTTTTCATTCTATTTCCAGGATACCTGCCATTCAACATGAGGGTTGAGACCTTGACGTGTATTTTGTTTGCGGCTCGAATTAATTTGCGGCGAAATCAGGAAGTCATCTTGACAAGCACCGATGGCAATCTGAACACAACAATCGTCGGTTGCGCAATGTGTTGCGCTCGATCGATGCCGACAGCTTTTATTAGTGCTCACTGCATAACTCCTGGCATCGTGGCTCGACGGTCGTTCTAAGTCAACAAGCAGTTGCTGTCAAGTTTCAGCTCGTTTCTTTTGCGATGTCTTGATAGAGACAAGTGCTTTCGACGGGAATGACGAAAGTTCTTAAATCATTTTGAATGTCATTCGGAGAGTCAATTGTTTGCATTGCACTCAGCACAAGATGTGCTGTGTCAACTGGACAGTTTGATGCGGAAAATTGCCGCAAGAGGGGGTTTGTTTGTCTGTGTGATTAGTAGTTGAATGCAATGTTGACATTCCGAATGTCATTTATTGCGACGCTTTTTGTGCACTTTTGCTACTGCGTGGGGACACAGTTTCACACGTTTGCCGGTAATTGTAAATTAATTCAGTGCTAATGGGGATTAACAACTAATCCGACGTTATTCGAGTATTTGGCTTATGAGTTGACAAGTGGTTGTGTTGTTTTGCTGTGGCTGTGAAAGAACACAAGTGTGACGGCAAGTGGTCTGGATTTGAGATTCCTGACAACACGGTGACCTTAGGTGACGATTTGAAGTGTCAAATAAGTGAATTCTAATATATGACAGCTGTCAAAAGGCTATGAGAAGGATTAGGTTTGTAGAAGTAATCGGGTACTTTAGAGACTGTACACCTTGTCCATCGACGGATTTGAGAGTTTTTGACGGTTACTCAAGAAATAATGTAAATTGCTTTGATTTATGAGTTGGGTTTGAGTAAACGATATAAAAAGCGCTGACAGGGAAGGAGAGGTAAAATAGAAGTCAGTAGAATATCTATGTTTCCTCGCTTTTACTTCAAAAACAATTAACTTTTATATTGTAGGCGCCTCAAACTACAGCCGCTTTGACAGGTCAACTGACAGTCATATTCAGAAAGAGTACGCAGTGCATACTGGTTCCTTTAACAACTTGTAGATTTGACGGACGACTACGATTTTAGCAGCAATTCCCAGGAGACTGGTCAGGATGTGTTGTGTCAATAAGTGAGCAACGATTTTTTTTTCGCATTCCACTTTTGAAGCAAGGCGAATAAATCGATCTTGATGATTTATCTTGTGACATGAATGACGGTCGTGAAGTGAATCTTTCGTATCCATTGTCAATATCAAGCCCGTCATCGTGACGTCTCCATTTTGTGACGATCGAGACGTTTTTGCAGATATGTCATAAGTGTTTTTGTAAATACATCATGCTTTCATGAATGTATGGTATGTGTTGTGGGATGATCTAAGTCAATTGTTTTTGCGTGACGTTTTTTTATTTCGTGTCGCTTGTTTTCTGAGACAATCAGAGAACCTTCGTTAAAACGCATCAGATAACAAGTAACGATGTCATGTCCTTCTAAAACATATCGATGTTTGAGATGTAAGACAAAATCACTTAATTAATTTTTCGTGACGTTCTTGTCGCAATATCTCTGAAGTCACACTTCACATGTGTGTATGATGTGATAATTATTAGATGCGTATCACCTGAGTGACAACATGGGGTATTGCTTTCCTCGTCAAATTACTTTCGATCACGATCAATTGGATTGGCGTGAGCAGTAGAGAAGCATGGTGTACATTTATGTTCTGTATCATCGTTTCTGCGTCACTTTTGTATCATGAATCTCTTGTCGAAACGATCGAATTTTTTCTTACTTGGTGAATAAGTTTTGGAATACTTGTGCGAGTCCACTGCACAATAGCATGGTTAGATTTTTCCATCACAGGGCATACAGTACAGCACTAATATCGCTAGGTGTATGCCCCCAGTATCGCTTTATAGGCTATGTTAGGCAAGGTGGCTACCATCATTAGCGTTGGATTCACTTAGACACATTTGTCTATTGTGTTGCCACTAAGTTGGTTACCGACCGCTAATCCTTGAACCTTTTTTTTTGTAGACGACTGCCTAGATTGACATCGTTTTCGGATAAGTTCGTTATAGTATTCTTTCTCCCAGGATTTACTTCTAAATGGACCAGAATTCCAGAATGGAAGTTGAAGTGTAGGTGTGAGGGGGTTTACTCTTGGTTTGTTGTTTACTTTTGTTCAGGTATCTGCTGCAGAAGTTGTTGTATGGCAATAGTAGCCCTGCTGTACACATGTTTTTTTCTGGGTAGACAGTAAATGGCTGTGTTTCCTTATAAGTATATTATTGGCCAAACTTCTGTATTGCACCAGGGATAAAAAAAATATGCCTTTTCTTAATCGGCTCAAGTAAAAGCAGGAGCTAACCTCTTGGCTAAAGGACAGAGTCGGCAACTACATGATGATTCAGAGAGGACATGCCATAAGCAGTCATCTTTGGATTGCGAAAGGGTACGGCCGTTGGTTATCCCGTGGTAGAGCTTGATTACTAATACTAGTTCGCATCTAGGCATGCGTACGTTTATACCATCTTTCACGAGCACTGCCGATCGCTGTCTCAGTGATCCTAGTTTTTTGAGTTGCTATTGGCACCCAGATGTTTTCAATCTTTGTCCAATGATTTTTGTTTCGCTTCTAGGTTGCTCGTCAGCTTCACAGTTGCCTAGAATGTTTGAATCTGCAATTCCTACGCAAATTCCTTTTGCACGCATAACGTGCAGTGGTTGCTTTTGTAGTTTTTTTTTTTCTAGCGAATTTTTGTGTCCAACAATTTTGTGTCTGTTCAGTATAAACCCAAGATATTTGTCTTAAGCCGAGAAAGTTTGAGCAGTTCGTGGCATGCAATGCGATTCCCACAGAATTATAAATAATGACGAATATATAATGTACGTTGATAACCAAGAAATGAGAAAAATCTGTGATCATCATGTGACTTTATGTGACGCTGTTGGGCTACGACGAACACAATAGGATCGTACATCATTTTGACGGAATGTGTCAAAGGAAGAGTCTAAACTGAAATTGCTACTGCTTTGCTTCGTTTCAACATCACGGCTAATGTACAACCTATCAAAACGTAACTACAGCAAGAGGCAAGACTTCAAATTAAGCCACAATATAGTAATCCTAAAAAATCCCCTAAGGAAAAGAATCACCCCAGAGAGTTCCATGAGGCGGGATGCGGGAGACTGCATGAGCTCAGTCGTGTTTACGACGTTGTCAGACATCGGACAAAATCTTCATCATATGCATAGACACTTAAGTGACCATAAAGACACCAACAACATCAGTCTTTGCTGAGTCCCTGGGTACAAGGCTGATAAACTCGATAGCACGAAACAGGCTTGCACTTGGCTATAAATCAGTAGAAACCATTTCCGCCGAAAAATGCATCATCATAGTCATTTTGACGATAATGACCCGCATGATCCACTAAAGGGGTCGCGGAAGTAGAGCACACACTACAGATCTCCAGACCAATTGATCCTCCGCCATCCACTCTAAGCCATCAGGATTTATGCCTAGGTGCAGACAAGCGGGTTTTTGGACTCGTTCTGGGACTACCAAGGGATCGCCTTCCAGGTGGAGTTGCATTTAAGGCATGCCTCGGGGGACGTGACGATGGGAACATTCGTGTCAGGTGGCCAAACCACTGAAGAGCATAGCCTTTTCTGTTCAAAGAAGGAGCTGCTCAATATTGAGTTTCCTCGCTCACGGCCATGTTTGTCACCCTGTCCCGGCGAGTAAGCAGCAGCAGTACCAAGAAACTTCATCTCGGGAGCTTGAATTCGCGATCTAATTCTTTCGGTCATTATATCGTGACTATAGGTGAGAGTTGGAAAAAAGTACTGAGTTGAGGACCGCTAGTTTCGCTTTGACAATAAGTTCGGTCAATATTGAACCAGCTTGTCCAATCCTACTGGAAAGCTTAGCATTACTCCTCCCATCACTCGTGAAAAAGACCCCGAGATACGCGAATTTCTCGACCTGCTTAAATGGGACTCCGATTACATGCAAAGTGTATTGAACAGGCGTTCACCATAACCTCTGATTTGCCCACGTTGCCTTTCATCACATCATCTGTACACACGGTCACAAACCTATCAAATGCGTGTTGGAGTTCCATCTGGAAGGATGTGAGGATAACATGAAGTGTGACTTCAACCATCTGCATTAAAATGAAAATTATTTGGTGGCACCATGACACCACGTTTGCACATTTAGCACCTCATCTTGGGCGCCGTGTGCTTGACAGTTGAGACGTCTTCTAGTAAAGCCCTTCACATTTTTACATGAACACTTCACCTTAAAGTTATTTCTTTACTGAGCACACCATCATGAGGGTCATTTTTGTGACGCCCGTGACGATCGTCGCGTATGTGTTGAAACTGACATGCTTCTGAACAAGCACCAACTGGCAACTGCGACTAAATGGCCGAAAATGGCAATTCACTAGTCACAAAATTACTAAGAGCAGCATAAGGAACCCTGAAGCTAATTGTGATCTGTGGGAGCTGTCCGAGCTGGTGTCACTCACGGTGCAGTCCTTGTGGTAGTCTGAACTTGTATTTTTTCTTGTGTGATACAACTTCTTGTAGCGTCCTGTTGAATTGCAAGCAGTTGATATGACGCCTTCTGGGTACTTAATTAACGACATTTTGTACCACCACCAAGATGAGTGCACTGAGATGAGCCACTTAGCATCGCTACCCCATTACTTCTGTTTTTCTGTTCTCCTTTTGAATTCACTATCCCCACGAGTGCCTTTGCCTTTGCAGACACCACCCGCTCACATCTCATTAATCAATCACATCCACATCCAATGTTTGCCTCCGACAGTCCCCCAAACACCGACTGAGTCTAACAAAAGCGCTGACCTCAACGTTTGGAGGAAGTGCATGGGATGTTGACAAATCACCCACAATGCACCGCCCATTCGATTAAAATTCCTCACCCACCCACATCGCATCATCGTCGCTTCCTCATGTCCGCCGCATCACTCCCACTAAACTGCATCGCATGGATCGCAGCCAGAGCCGGTGCGAGACAATTCTGGCAATCGGCCAAGGCATCAACCCCATCTGCCGTTCAAACATCGATTTTTAGCACAAGGCGAAATGTTAAGTCATGACCAGCGCAAGGCCCAGACGTCAGTAGGCCAAAAGTCCAGCCCCGCACACAGAGGCGCACCTCCGACCCCATGACCACATGACGACATGATGTCGGTCGTGATTTAATCATGCAACCGATAAATCATCGATTGACTTTCTGATTAAATGCAAAGGAACGTCTGTCAGTGCGGCTGCCGGACCGGAGGCCCGGCAACGGACCATATTCACTGAATAATTCATGAAACCCTGGAAAATGCATTCACTAATTGTTTTTTAATCGTCTACTCGCTCCAACTGGGAGATGTTCTGGCCTTTTCGGGCACAACCGGAAAACGCCGGATGATGAATTGTTTTTGGCACTGCCATGCACTTTGGGGCTTTTAATGTGCAATAAGCGTCGTCGCTGTCTGTTGGGGCTCAATCCGAAGCAGTTGACATTGATGAGGTGCCGGTGGGGCAGCGGATTACCGAGACACACAACTAATTGGGATTGCGATTGGGTGACGAGTGGCAAAGGAGAACCGAACGGTGTCTGGTAGTTGTGCGGTGGCTGCTGAGTTTCACTGCGTGGATGATTGGCAGGCGACTGGGTTAGTGTGTGTTTAAGATGAGTCGTCTAGAAGCATGAAGGCGAGTGGGGAAGTATGATGAAACTGCCAGCAAGTGGGTGGCGGGAGATCAATATGAGTCAAATGCGTCGTCATCTACATAAATGACTGGACGTTAGAGCGACTCGCTGGACGAAGAGTGTTCTGGTCAAAATCGAACAAATTCAACACATTGCATCAATGAATTAATGAGACGGAATACCATTTGCATTTGTAGGCATTCTGGCTGCAAGTCTGCTCTGTCGTGGTCGGCGGGGGAGGCGAATTAGTAACAACGACGAACTCGCCCACATTAAGTGCGAAGAATGTCTTTTAATCCGGTTCCAAACGAAGAGGAGGACCGAACCTTTGATAGCGTATGCATGACAAATTGGCTCTTTTGATGCTGCATGACTTTTGGGCTATTGGTCCGCGTTCAAAACAAATGCAATATTTTCAGTGAAAAGTGACTAATGGCCTAATCCATAACACAGGCAACCAATTTACCATATAAAGTCTTAACAGAGACTTAGGAGTGGTCAGCACACATTTGGAAACGGATTTGTCCTCGGAAGCCGACTTAGGCAAGAAGTTTTGAGCTTGAGGTGTATTAGCGAACGCTGGTGACGATGCGAATCAAGGCTTCAGTCGACAACATAAGCCTCATATGAGCGCACACACGGCGGAAAAAGAAGACGCAACCAAAGTCTGCTTCTATGAACTCCTTGGCAAAACGTACGAGCATTGTGCTAGCATTAACGTCAAGATCGTCCTTGGTGACTTTAAAGCAAAGCTGGGCAGGTAGAGCATCTTTGGTAGCGCAGTCGGACGACACAGATTACACGACACCACATCCGACTAATCGACTAAGCCGCGGGCATTAATCGAAAGAGCATGCGCGCAATCGAGGAGATTGAGGGATGTTACTGCAGGAACGACGTTCCGAAACTCTACCAACAGATAAAAATGACAAAAACAACAAGTGCGCAGAAACCGAACGGAAGCCTGCAAGGGCAAGGATGGGATTTTAGTAGTAGAACTACAATCGGTGCTGGAAATTTGGAAAGACCACTTCTGCAGACTGTATAACGACGATGACGACAAAATCACCGCTGTCAGGCAGAATAATCCACCCAATATAGGCGATGATGGACAAAAACTCCGCCCTCCCGACCTGAGTGACGCATCGGCAGCAATCGCCAAACTGAAGTCTTAAAAGGCTACTGGTGCCAATGGACTGCCTGCCGAGCTCTTCAAAGCAGCTGGTGATGATTTGGTACTCATCTATAAAATCTGCTCCGAAGACAGTATGCCCGAGGGATGGAATCTCATCATCCTTTTCCTCTATCCTACAGAAAGGAGAACCACTTAACTGTGCCAATTCTAGAGGGATGAGTCTCCTAAATATATCCTATAAGATCTTTTCTGCCGTTCTGTGTAAACGCCTGAGTGGTCAATATCAGTGCGGGTTAGACCACAAAAATCCACTATTGACCAAATATTCACATTACGGCAGATCCCAGAAGTTTCAAGTTGATGCCCACCACATATTCATCGACAGTGACAATATTTATAGAGACGAGCTATACAGCGCCTTGTCTAGCTATGGCATCCCCGCAAAACTCGTCCGTGTTTGCAGAATGACGAAGGAGAACGCCCGATGCTCCCTCAACGCCGGTAAAGATTGACCTTTGATGTCAGAAAAGGATTTAGACAAGGCGACGCACTGTCATGCGATTTTTTAATATCATTCTCGAGACGATCGTGCGGAACTCAAATCTCAACACCAGAGGCACGATCTTCCACAAATCTGTGCAACCACTCGCATATGCCGATGACATTGTCATCATCGGAAGAACACAACGGGCTGTCAGTGGGGCGTTTGTGAGCAAGGAAGCGATCAAGATGGAGCTTGCAGTTAATGAGGGTAAGAAAAAGTACATATGCTGACTTCAAAAAAGGTCCACCAACACCAACGTCACTATTGACAGCTATAACTTTGAAGTAGTGAAAGACTTTGTCTACCTAGTCTCCGATGTTCATACAAACAATAACACCACCGCAGAGATAAAACGGAGGACCACGTTGGCCAACCACTGCGTTTTCGCACTCGGAAGGCCACTGAGGAATGAAGCCATCTCTCGAAGAACCAAGATATCCCTTTTTAAGACCTTGATAGTCCCAGTCCTGTTGTATGGCGCAGAAGCATGGATACTAACTAAAGCGGACGAGGACATTCTTGGTCGCTTCAAGAGAAAAGTCCTTCGAATTATCTTCGGTCCCGTATGTACGGCTGGTGTTTGGAGGAGGAGACTGAACGACGGGCTGTACAGTGACATCGACCTGGTCGAACGAATTCGAATCTCTCGTCTTAGATGGCTAGGTCACGTCGAGCGAATGGACACCAAAGCTCCGGCCCGGACACGACTCCAACCCCGAGGGACAACGTGTTAATGGAAGACTACGCATACGGTGGCACAAGCAGCTAGAAGGCGATCTGAATAAGTTGAGCGTGCGTGGCTGGAAGCAACTAGGACAAGGCCGGGAAAGAGGCATGCTGGCTGAGGCTCATGTCCACCCCGGATTGTAGCGTCAGCCAAAAAAGAAGGTGAAGAGGCTTAGGCGCCAGACCTTCAGAAACAACCACGCTTTCATATTTACAAGATTAGTACTTCTCCAATAACAATCAATATTTATCAAAAACACCAAAGACGAGTCGACGATGATGACAGGCACAGAAACATTTTCCAATACAAGCAATACAGGTGAATTCTTAATTAGGTAGTCAACGAAGAGAGCAGAATGACATATGTTGTCCAGACGTCAAACAGCCCTTAAGAAAATGTCGACTCGTCAGGTTGTACAGGCTGCCGATGGCTAATTAACGCTTCCCTGTCACGGTTGGTGTGGTGGCCCGTTTCTTTGTGGGTATTTGCGTCTACTCCAATGCACCTCGATATCTGAGTTCGATCCATGGTCTGTACGAAAAAAATAATTTTCACGACCCCACGTCTTTCGAGTCACAATGCTCAAAGAGCATTCCCGTCTAGAAATGGCATCTCAAACTTTACCGGTCAGAGTTGGCATAAAACTGAAGGTCCCTTCCACTCGTAAGGGAACAATAGGACGCACAACACCAGTGGTTGCTGAGAAGCTAGGCAATGGCTCTGTACAGACTGTAGCGCCACCGCGTGGCAATACAACGGGCCTAAGTCGCCCTAAGTGTTATTGATTTCAGCAGCTAGCCACTCTAACCCACGACCAGTTGACTGCGTTTTTCCCAATCGAGTACTAAAACTCGTGTCAAATCCAAGCACTTCGCAACATAAAAAAAACGTTGTTTTTCGACATGAATTAGATGGCACCTCATTAACATTGTAACCTCCAACTGAATCACCAGCAGAAAATATGTCAGTCACCTCGCATCTTCCACATCATCATCACAGAAACGAGCTCTCGTCCGAAGTCAAACTCGCGTTAGGTTGTGAACCCCGCTTCAACGCCGGATCAAATTGATTTATGTCACTGGAGACCCAGATAAACGCCTCAACTTTCTCCACCTTCATCAGCGCAGTCGACCGCCGCCGAGTGAACAGACCCGTAAACCCGTTTGCAAACAAAGTGTGTACGTTAATGACGTCCATCACGCGGCTCCACGACCTCAGATCTTTCCAGACGCGCACACCACACACTACGCGTCCGCATTCATATGCAAACGGCCAGCCATTGCGAATTCGCTGATAGATCCACCGAGCGCATGGAGTCCAAGACCGTCCACAAAACCAGTTGTACCCACGACCAAAGTCCAGTGCGTTCATGAGTCAATCGCAAAAGATGCGCGAAAAAGCGAAAAATGTTGTAAAACAAAACCTAATTACCTAAACCGAACCACTTAACCGAAGAGCGGCCGTAAACCACGTTAACGACTGCACTGAGGGCTGTTCGCTGCGCGACGCAACCGCTGGCAGGCGATTCGTTGTTTTCGCCACTCGCACCGATCGCACGTTGGCGGTGGCTATTTCTGCAGTTGACTTGCATCTGCGGAGGCGAGCCGAGCACAAAAACAACCAACAAATTCGATTGATTTACATTCGGCGCGGTTTCCTCCTAATCTCGGCGGGGACCACCAACAGACGCCCAGTCGAAAAATCCAAAAATAGTCCAAATTATGTCATTGACTCGCTCGCCTTGAGGTTGGTCATTCGAAAATGTGTGCGGCTCGCCGTTCTTGCGGCCGCTGAATGAGGAATCATAAACCCGCGGCGGTGGCTCCCCTCTAATAGCCGAGAGATTGAACTTGAAAACATGCAAAAATTTGGCTCGTCCCTCCCTACTCTGCTCCCACTCGAGCTCGCGCCTCTCGTGTGTGTGCGGGGCACTTCTCAGATACGTGACGCGAATGTGTTTGCGAAAAGCGCGATTGTCACTCAAGCAGCCAGCGCTGCATGTTAGGCTCCGGCGTGAGTTGGCCACTGACTGGCATACAGGTGCAGTGTCGCCTGCTAATCAAAGCGCAGACAATACCGAATCGTGATCAATGCAGTGCCATGTCAAGCGCTGCGCTTCACTCGCTTGAATGACGTCCGGTCTGTTTGGTGGTGTCTGTGGGCAGGGGCGACTTGCGTAAGACGGCCGACGACAATGTGTCGCAGTAGCGTCGCCAATTTGGAAGGCAATACATTTTCATTTGACGTCTGGAATGTCAGACTGCTGCGTGAACGACTGGCGGGCTGTCAATTTGCAATTTTGACATGTTTTCGTTTTCCATTTGTCTTCCAATTCTTTGCTTTGTCAGGCAATAAGTGATGTGACGCTCTGGGTGACTGGGCGGAAGGGAGAGTTGATTCCATTGTCTGTAGAAGGAGAGAAAGAGTGGATGGAGTGCCTTGGTTTGGCTGCGCTTTCAACGAGTAGAAAGGCTTGACACTGATGAGAGCGGCGTTGAAATTTTGTCAAGAGAGAGATGACTTGACAGGCGCCCACAGTGGAAAGGAGGGTCACGATGTTTGAAGAATTTTTACGCTTAACGATGTTTATTGAGCTGAAATGCGTTGTCTGTGAAAGCCGGCTTAAGAATGCAATTTTAAAGCATGTCTGTCTACAAGATTCAGTCACGTTGTTTATGGAACTTCCAGCCCATGACTCAGGTCAGAGAACTTTGCCATTGTTTCAAGGCGTGTCAGGATGTTTTGAGAAGGAATGCTCACCCAGTAGGTTGGTTAGGGACCCAATTTCTTCAGAAATTTCACGCAATTCGAACGAAATATGAAGGAAGTCCACGGCGAGAAGCTTAGCACGAGGCGTGACTATCAATGTGGTATGCAACGCATGCGACCATGGCTGTTCACGCAATGAATTGTTTGTTGTTTTTAAGAAGGGTACAGTGATAAGACTTGAATTGACTCATTACAGCTCTGCGTCTAGTGACAATCCAAGAATCGATCGCTTTTTGGTTGAGTCGGCAGCCAGAAGGATGTCGAAAGAGCAGCCAAATAAAGCGAGTCCTAGCGAGAATGTGAAGCTGACATCTAGATCTCACAATTCCTGGTGTCTACACGCCATTCTACGCCATCTGCGTACCACTTTTGAGAGTAGTCTCTCATCCAAGCTGGAGATGAAATATGCCAGGTCAAGATAAAAATGTCTCGATAGGGAACATTTGATGTGAACTAGCCCGTATTTTTTGTTTGTTTGTTTGCTATGACATCTGTGAAAAATATTTAGTATTAGTCATTGAACAGACAAAATTATATTTTTTCATCGTGTTAAAAATGTCGAATTTTGTACCAGAAAGTGATGATTTGCGGAAAGCATTAATTTGTTGTTTTCATTTGGAGAAAAGCGCTGCAGTGTCGCATCGAATGCTTGTCGAGGCATATGGTGATCATGCTCTGTCAGAAGCAGCATGCAAGAGATGGTTTCAACGTTTCAGAAATAATGAGTTTGATGTGAGAAATGAAGAACGTGGAAGACCACCAACAAAGTTTGAAGACGCCGAATTGCAAACGATATTGGATGGAGAGTCAAAAGCAAATGGCAGCAATGCTAAATGTTGCACAACAAAAAATTTCTGACCGTTTAAAAGCTATGGGAGAGATTCAAAAGTGTGGAAAATGGGTGCCACGTGAATTGAATGAAAGACAGATGGAAAACCGAAAAATATAATAATAATAATAATATGGGTGGCGCAACAGCCCGTAGGGGGCCAGGGCCTAGCTTCTCAGCAACCACTCGTGTTGTAACGTGATATTGTTCTCTCACGAAGGGACCTACAGTTTAATGCCGAATCCGAACGGCTTTGTTTGAGAAGCTTTCTCTGGACAGGAAATACTCTTTGAGCATTGTCAGTGACTCGAAAGAGGTGGGGTCGTGAAAATTGTTTTCGTCGCACAAAGCAGGAATCGAACCTACGACGTCGAGGTTGGGGTCGACGCACATACCCACAACGCCACGGGCCACCACTTGTGAAATTTTGCTTCAAAGACAGGTAAGAAAATCGGTTTTGTATCGGATTGTTACTGGCGATGAAAAATGGATTTATTTTAAGAATCCTAAACGGAAACAATCATGGGTTAATCCGAGACAACCATCAACATCGACTGCAAAACCAGATCGATTCGGCAAGAAGACAATGCTGTGTGTTTGGTGGGACCAGAAAGGTGTGGTGTACCACGAGCTCCTAAAACCTGGCGAAACCGTTAATACTGATCGCTACCGACAACAAATGATCAATTTGAACCACGCATTGATCGAGAAACGACCAGAACTGGCCAGAAGACACGGCAAGGTAATTTTTCTCCATGACAATGCACAGTGCCGGTTCAGGATACAATCAAAACACTTGGCTGGGAGCAGCTACCCCACCCGCCGTATTCACCAGACTTGGCTACTTCCGACTACCATTTGTTTTCATCGATGGGACACGCATTGGCTGAGCAGCACTGCGATTCCTACGAAGAAGTCGAAAATTTGGTGTCTGATTGGTTTGCTTTAAAAGACGAACAATTTTATTGGCGTAATATCCACAAATTGCCAGAAAGGTGGTCAAAATGTGTAGAAAACAATGGCCAGTACATTGCACAAAATGTTTTTACTTTCCCATTAATAATTAGTGTTTTATTTTCAAAAAAAAAATTAATTTCATACCGGTATTGGGATCATGACACCACTGACTTGGGTAAGACTACTTGCCTCGTCGCCTCTCTCTCTACACTGCGAGGGGGAGGTCCAGCATTGCCTCCAGTTATTGCGCTGAAGTCACAGTCCTCTTCTTATTTTCAATGAGGCTTAGAGAACAACAAATGTCATTGAAATTTTGATAAATTTTGTCAAGATGTGTTCGCCCAGTGTTCCATTTCTTGAATAGCATACATAATAAAATACAGAACACCTACATGCTCGGCATCGAAGACTCTTCGGTTAAATAGCCCAAGTTGTCAGGCAGAATGAGCCGTTAAACCCGAGTGAAAGATCAATAATTTCGAAAACTGCCACGTCTAAGCTGAAATTCAAAAAAAGCCGAGGTTTTTTAATCGGCTGGCGATGATTTGGTAAGGAGCATGCGCCAACTCATATCGAAAATGTGGTCTGAGGAAAGCATGTCCCATGAATGGAATGGATGTTTGCACGATCCACAAAAAAAGATACCCTCTGGATCAGTCTTCTGAGCATGGCCTTCAAGCCATGTAGGATGACAATGGAGGACGCACTCTGTTCCATGAAGATCGTAAAGACTGAAATCAAACGCAGAATCACTCTTGCTGCCCACCGCTCTTTCTTTACGCTCAGAGGCAGATGAGGAGTCTATAATGTTACCTTAGTCCATCTCTTAAAGGACCAAGGTAACATTATACAAGACCTTGATCATCCCTGTCCTGCTCTATGGTGTGGAAGCCTGGACTACCTCAAGAGCGGATAAAGAAGCTTTTGATTCTGCTTTTCTGGAGAAGAAGATTTAACCACGAACAGTACGGGATGCACAGCGACATGAGTTTAGCCAGGCGACTACGCATTCATCGCCTAGGATGGCTAAGTCATTTAGAGCGCATGGACAACAATGCTACAGACCGAAGGGTCTTTGATTCCAAACCAGGGGGATAACGCAATCGAAGAACTTGGCATGCGCAATAAAAGGAAGCTGGCTAGTGATCATGGCAGCTGGAGAGGGTTGTTGGCTAAGGCCCAGATTCACCCCGGACAGTAGCGCCGATAGAAGAAGAAGGCACATAATGTTGTAGGCACTACGATCTTAATCCTTAAGTCCCAGATCATTGAAAGGAGTACAATAGACCCACTATGGTCGCATCGCAAGTGATTAAACATTTGGTTCATTGAGATGTGTGCATCGCGAGATCCTGACACTTCATCAGTCTTCATGTCGTCGTCTTTGAAGTGAATTATATTACCTCTCGGTGGCATCGAATGCAATTGCACTTTCAAGTCATCACCACTCTACTCTGTGCATTGTTCTAGAACACCAGAGATTGCAACTCACTTTCTAGCTGCATCCTCTTCTTGATTGTTAGCATCAGCGTTAATGAAATATTTGTCATAATTAAAAACATTGACTCAACCCACATTTTAGTTACGAGTCGCAGACTAACCGGCCCACTCGAAGCGACGCATTGCCGTCGATCCCAACTAGATCAAACAAATAGCTCTCTTAGCTGACAAACAAAAGGAGCGTCGCTAACGATTTCAAGTCAATCCAGCATTCGTCAGGCAAACATTCCACGCTTCAGTTGGCAGGCCCTCGCTTTCCTCGCCGCCACGAGTGCGTGTACAAGTGTGGTAGTTCCACATTTTGTGAAATATCTCATTAAGCTAAGCGAATACGAGCCCCACATGGATAAACACCGCCAGCCGACGAACGTCGACCGTCGACCGCCAACCGCACTCGCATCGTGCACCGGAGCGTAAGACAATTACTTCGGATCTGTCTGTTTGCGCTCAGCGGAAATAATTTGTAGTCAGAGTGCGCCGCACAAAAGACCAGAGCACCACAACATCTTCCGCCCATGTTATTGCCCCCAAGAACACTCAAGCAGGCCACAGGCTTATTAAATTCTAAAATCTTCCGCCTCCCCACACTCACACACATCCACATCAAGTGAAAGCCTGAGACCCAAATTCGTCCGAAAAACAATGGGGATCGTTAAAAATTTGCTCTCCGCCACTTGTAGTGTGTACGCGCCCCAAATTTCGGGTGCGTTCACCTCTGCGCCTGTCAGCTGTGCACACATAAACAGACGCACACACAAGCCCCCCCCCCTCTGTGAATTAATGAAGTCACTGCAACCGTTATGAACGTCGAGCTCTTGTGCACTATTGCGAAATGATGTACACTGACTTGTAGATTCAATTTAATTAAAATGTGGCAAGCCGGGTCTGCTCTGGGACACGCCGGAGAGTGCTTCAGGTTACAAATCGCAAATCCACACGAGCGCACATGCGAACGCAGCGCCGAGATGTGAATTGCAAACTCAAATCGGGCCTGAGATGCATGCATGCATGAGGCGATGCACTCGCACAGATCTCTGGAACGAGATGACTTATATCGCTCCCAGCGCAACGGGTGAATGGTTTTGCGCGCTGAAAGTTGAAACTCGAAGGGAGTTAGTGGGACAGTCGTTGAACTCGGGCTGGTGCCGAGTGAAAGACACACACTGGTTGGGTTACATTTGAATGGGCCGCGTATCGTGTGTGGCACCGGTTTCTGTGGGGACGAAAGTTTCTTCTGCTCTCAAAGGAAATGAATTGATTTCGAATGGAAAATGGGCGGGGAACGGGCTGGGATTCCTGTTTTGTGGGCAAAGGGCCGACACCGACATCGGCTGAGTTAGTTGCATGACATTTGATGGAGAGATGTCGGGTTGTGGTGAAAGGTAATTGGGTCGTTGAATGGCGGGATGGTGACTGAAGACGAAGAAGGTCTTGCCGTCTTAAGCGCAAAGGTCTGGTGAAGATGTAATCTCGGTCGATGGCGGAGCTCGTGGTGTTCGCGCGATCAGTTGGGAGAAAGTCAGTGAAACTCTGGTGAGGCTGGGAAGGTGGCTGCTACAATTCGTGAAACTTCATTTGTGCGTCGTATTCGGAAAAGCACAAGGACGGTTGATCATGGTGAGGGAGCAGAAAGTGAGTGGGTGGCTGGTCGGTTCTCAGAATTGCTAGTTTCTGAGTGAAGTCATCAAATTCGTGGTAGTCGCAGGTAAGCGATATCACCATCGTCTGTGGTGGATTCGTGATTTTCTAGCAATCAGCGACAATAGAATCGGGAGTAGTCGCTGAGGGGGACTTTTCAAACTCTTGAAAAAAATGTTTGTTACTTGAGAAAGGCCATGAATCATGTCCGTACATCGATAGACGAACATTCAAATAGGGAATCACCCACTAAGGCCTGAGAATACTGCGAGAGTGAACTTGTCACGATACACATCGATTCAAGTCGATTGTTTCTTTCAAATGCCAACACCGAACTCTAGAAGCTGCACGAGTCTCACTAGGCATAGCTTGACATTCACGGAAGCGTATGGATCGTGTGGAAACTGTGCCCACACTGTCCCCAGCAGTGTTACAACGGGTTAAACTATTTATGACTCCCAGAAGCTTAAAAAGCGAGTAATTTTGAAAATAAATGAGTCCCAACAAAGGTTTTTGGTAAAACAATGCCTTATTGTGAACAAGACTCAAGACTGGTCCATTGTACTGCCAGGCAGAAACCTACAAGCATGCGCTTATGCGATGGAGGGTCTAAAAAATCAGCTCTCACCGCACTCGCTGGTCCGTAGACCTGCCACCTCATCCAAGCAAAGACGGAACAGTGATAGAAGTAGTGCTCTGCCGTGTCGTTGTCCACTCCACAGTCGTATCTTCACTTAAACCAAGTGTTTGGTGTGTAGTCGCCCGTTGTTACACCGGCAAGTCGTCTGCAATTTTGTCTGTCAAGGGACATCAAGAATGCCGCGGACTTCTTACAGACCTTTGGGAGCAAACGCTTGGTCCAACCACACACTGCTGCGTCATGCCATCGCCGATTGTGTTCTGAGAGGTCCAACCATCAATGAATCAAGTTCAGGTCCTCTGTCCTGTCAGAGAGGATTTGCATTCCTGAACTATCTTGGAAGTGGCTAAAGGGTTGAATAAGGCCTAAAGCACGGCTGTGACTACAAACACCGTCGACTCGTCCACCTGCTCTTCACTATTTGTTGCGATTAATCGGTGTTTGTAGTCACAGCCGTGCTTTAGGCCTTATTCAACCCTTTAGCCAAGGTTTCCGCAGGTTTCCGCTTGGAAGACCGACGCAAATGAGGTGTACAGTCTTATGTTGTCGCCCTCCACAAAAACACCAACGTCGGCCGCTTCATTGGGCTTGGAGCCATCCATGACTACATTCACATTCCTCTTCTGGCTCGAAGTCTGGCCAGAGCCATTTCTGGGAGCAGAATTTATGAGTCCCCGAGTCAGGCTAAAAAGATATGTGCCCTTTTGACTCAATAGAGTCCCCGTGACTAGTCGCAATTTGTGGGAGTACACTTATATCCTGTTCACAGTCTGGAAAGTGTGGTTTCCGTCGTTTCGTCCTCAGTGAGTGGAGGCTATATACGAACACGGCGTTCGAAGCAAGGAGAGTTCAGAGCATCGGAATACGGCAACAACATCCTCACTCCGAGCATTTCTGTCTCAGAAGCTGTTGCATTTCAGTAAATTCTCAGGCAAAATATTTAGGAAATTTTGGCTGAGAAAATGTGTTTATACGACACCTTCATCAGTTAATGATTTGAAGAAGTGTTGATCAAACGTGGTTATGTCCCCGTTTGGTCAAAACCGAGTAGAAGCATAGAGGATGCTCCTAACTTTCTACAACCACTGCAATGTCTGTCTATATCATTGGGGATTTTAAAGAGAGCACACTTTCACTTCGACACTTCGAAACATTCAGAAATTGAAGGATTACGAATGTCACGACGCAACAGACAACAAGCGAGGTGCCGTCAAATGCCGTCACCCGACTCAAATCCAATCAAACCATGAGACAGAGACTATATCAGCAAGGCAACATTCACAGACAGACTGAAGATATTTAATCACCGCGGCGTGAGAAAGTCTAAGCGATTTCGCAAGAGTTAAGCAAAATCACATGTTCTTACGTGAATTAATAAGATTCGGATCGGATTGCCAATGAAACTTTAGATGTCATCAACTTGTAACACACGAGTATTTGGTGTAGAAGGGGCCGAGGTGAAACTGTGGCGGATTTGGTGGAAGGGGATGTAGTTACAGAGGTTAAGCAAGACCCTCGAATAGTAGATGTTTTCGGTTTCTTGAAATCGACCACGCCTATAGTGTTTCAGGGAACCCAAGTGTCGTTCTCTGCTCAGTCTTAGAGTTTGTTGCTGTTTGGCAGAAGAGTGCCTAAAACTGAACTGAAACTAAACAGCTGTTTGTGAGGTGGCATATCATCTTGCTCAGGAAAATTTCTAGCTATCTCCACAATGGGACAATGTGCGATAGCGTCGAAGGACACATCATGTGACGGGCATAAATAAAATACAGAGGATGTTCAGAAAGTCTGTTTCCTAGAAGATTTTCAAAGATATTCAAGCCAAGTGACAGCCAATGTCAGCCAATAATTCAAACGAACAATATTTCACACACTTTGGTGAGCACAGGATATATCGAAGCATAGGCCGTGTGCAGGAAGACCCAACTTAATTATATTTTTCTGCGCATTATAAAGTGCATTTTGCCTACAGAAACTATACGGCTGACATTTTGCGTTTTGACGGTGAACCAACACCGGGTTTCAGACAGTGCTACAAGTCTTACGACAAAAAAATCCCTTGGATTCATCTTATACTGCAGACTTGACAGACAGACGCGACAGTCCTACTTGAAGGCAGAAAAGCGAATTTGGCAAGTCAACAGTAGCGTTCTGATCGTCACTCGCTGAAATCACAAAAAAGTGACAAATTTCTCGGTAGTTGTGTTGGCAAACAATGACAAGTTCTCCGACCAAAAGAAAGATTACTACCATTCGATCGATCTGAACGAAATGTCGTAAGAGCGAGCACAAACTAATGAGAACATCAAACAAAGTCGGGCGAGCAAGTAGTACGACTTGGTAGTCCTGTGTGATCTTCGGTACCATATAAGAAACTCTGACACTTGTGTTCGTAGATCCGCACAAGCAAAAAACTTCTATTTTCGTCTTTTTTGATATCAGGATTTCTAGCAACAGCAAGCATGATGACTCCTACGAATGAATTGAAAGAATCCCCGATTTGCTCCAACAAAACAGTCACCACATACTTCTAAAAAATTACGCATGCCACAGCGATTTAGCTGGCAGAACAAATGGTGATAACGAGCACAGCTGCCACAGAACAGAACGCAGTCCTCAAGTTGAACGCGATAAGAGTTGCAAGTCATTTGTATAGTCATCACAACTGTGTGGGGACTTATATAAGAACAATCACTCATATGTCCTCCTTCTCCAATCAATGCGCCTTCCTTTCGACACCAACGACTCATCGTTCTCTGGGCAGCCGCTACAGAAGATATTCATTTCTGAAATATCAAAAGGCGAGAAACTATGAGTCGTGGTGACTTAAGTAGAAAAGAAAACATCCGTGTTCCATTTAAGGTCCACTGCTGCTGTCATCGGCTGAGATTAAACCTAGCTTGGCCTAACAGCAGTCACTCATATTGTGCGTGTTATTCACTCGGGAATATAGGGAAAAGAACAAATTGAGGCTGGAGGAAGGTACACTCTCTGAAGTTTTTCAATGGCACTTATGAGTCGAAATTTACTAGCAGTTAAACAGCACAACGAGTAAAACAAACAACTTCTTCTTCTATTGGCGGTACTATCCGGGGTGAACCTAGGCCTCAGTCAACAAGCCCCTCCGGGTGGTCCTGAGCGAGCTTCCTTCAAATTCGCACGCCACGTTGGTTGAGGCCCTTCTCCACTTGTATGCGCCATCGGCCTCATGGTCCTTCATTATTGCGTTGTCCCCCTGGTTCGGAGTCAAAGACCCTTAGGGCTGGAGCATTGTTGTCAATGCGTTCTACATAGCCTAACCATCTTAGACGTTAAATACGTAGACGCCTAGCTAGTCTCAGTCTCTCAGTCGCTGTACAGCCGGCACAGTTCGTGGTTGGATCTTCTTCTCCAGAAACCATCAACCCAAACAGGACCATAGATTAAACGCAGAACTCTGTTCAGATATCCGGTACACTTAAGTGAGTTTCGTTTAAACTGGTTTCACTGTATTCGCACATAGAATTGTTTGACAAATCATCTCACACATCTACAACATCTCCAAGCTAATCAACTGTGAAACGAAAGTCTTAGTACCATGAAAAATGTTTCTCGTTCACTTCGAACAACATGTGGTGTGCATCATCGACCTTCCGAGACCGTCATTGCCTTTATCTTATCCGCACAAGCCGACCAACCACATCCCACCCGTAGTGAAAAGAATACCGCAGCTGTAGCGGTGAGTGTGGATCGCAGTGGCAAATACAGTTCGTAAAGCAGTGCAGAGGCTGTGATAAAAAATTAGGCCTTGTAGGCCGAGGCATAGACGCGAACAACGTTTAGTTAGGTTAGTCATTAAGAGATGGCGTAACTTGTATTATTCCATTGGAACATGCATTGGAAAGATACTGTCGTTGAACGTAATTTTTTTCACTCGAATATGTCGAACTAGGTGCCTGAAAATGTGTTTTTGCGGGAAGTTCTTCTTCATTACGATGAACGTCCTGAGCAGACAAAAAAGTTTTGAAGATTAAGAACCGGAAGCATTTCTCTATGAAAATTGTTGCGAAACACAAGAAGAGCTAGCAGAATCTTTAGGTTTGGGATATATTCAAAAGCAAGGAAATTGGGTTCCACACGAACTCAAGTCGAGAGACGTCGAATGGCGGTTTTGCATGTCCGAAATGGTGCTGGAACGAGACAAAAGGAAGTCATTTCTGCATCGGATCCTTACTGGTGATGAGAAATGGATCCATTACGACAACGCCAAGCGCGAAAAATCATATGTAAAACCCGGCCAACCAGCCAAATCATAGGCAAAGCCGAATATCCATGGCGAATCCATGTATTTGGTGGGATCAGAAGGGGTGCTTTATTAAGAGCTGCTGAAAGTCTTCGACTCCAACCCCGAGGGATAACGCGGTAAAGAAAGACCACGCCTACAGTGGCGCACGCAGCTAAAAGGGAACCGGAATAAGTTGAGCGTGCGTCACTGGAAGCAACTTGCACCAGACAGGGCCCGATGGAGAGGCATGTTGGCTGAAGCCCAAGTCCACCCCGGACTGTAGCGTCAGCCGAAGAAGAAGAAGAAAACCGGGTGAAACCATCAATGGACAACGTCACCGAACACAATTAATCCGTTTGAAGAGAGCAGTAACCGAAAAGCGCCCGGAATATGCCCATCATGACAACGCTTGGCTCCAAGTTGCTATTCTGGTTAAGAACTATTTGGAAAACAGTGGATGGGAAGCTTTACCCCATCGGCCTTATAGCCCACACCTTGTTCCTTCTTCGGTCGATGCAGAGCTCCCTCACTGAAACACGGTTCGCATCATTTATTCTTAGCTGCCAAGCTGGCGCAGTTCCTTTGAGGTGGGATCCAAAAATTGCCAGAAAGATGGGAAAACAGTCATAGCTTCATTTGGGCAACACTTTCATCCATTCATATATAAAACCAGGGGACCTGTTCTTCAGCCCTACTTCTTCCACATTCCAAACATCGTCTAATAACATAAACTTTTCTTAGGACAGGCAGTCGTATGAAAATTTGTTGGATGGACTTTTCTTAGATCTGTCTCTGCCACTTTGACGTTACGAAATTATGAGACAAGCGTTCGTGAGAAAGAGGATCAAGACGCCAAATTGTTCATGTTTCTCCGTAAAGAACAGCTTCAGTTCAGCGGGCGTTGCACCTTGTTAGTCGTAAATCCGTCCTCTAACAACAAAAACACCCAAAAAGTGGTTTAAAGCAATCTGAGCCAGTTTTTACTAAGACCTTGACTCCGACCATGATTCCCGGTCTTTAATGTTCAGGAGATGTTTTATGTCCATCGAGGTCATTGAGTTCATAAAACTGGTTCAATAACACGTTTATATCCCGACACTCGATTCATTGACGTCTTGTCCTTCACTCTCCGACTGTCTTGGAAAGAGGACAACTGACAGCTCTGGCTTTTTATGTTCTCATTGACCCGCGCCGAATTTCGAATATTGCTGAAAATGACTTCAGTCAGAAGGAAAGATAGCCTGTTGCTTAGGTGGTTGACAAGAACGTAGAAGTCCTAAATGCATTCTAGTGGCTCGCTAGGTGTGGTACAACCTCATCCCTATCGATAGAAGGGGTACCACCTTCCATGCCGATCGCTACAGCCTATCATCTTTTAAAGATTCATACAATCAAAACCACCAATGACAAATGGCTAGAAGGCACCACCTGCCTTAAAACAAAGGAAATCTGGCCATCACTCAACCTAAAACGGTCACTCAGTCTACTTGAACTCAGCAAGCCCTCATTAAGGACCCTCATAGGAGTCATAACGGAGCACTGTGTGATTGGCACTCATGCTCGCAGGATGGGTGCTCCATATAATGATTTTTGCAGAAGCTGCATGGATGAAGAGGAGGAAGAAAACACACATCACCTACTCTGCTTCTGCAGCGGTCTGGCAAGTCGTAGGTTCCTTTACCTAGGGGCCTACTACTTCAGCAGCTGTAACGAGCTAAAAAGTTCCAGCATTGACCAACTAAATCGGTTCATCAGCAGCACCAACTGCTTCCAGCGTTAGGAGAAGTCAATCCGCGTGGTATCACAATGGGCCCACTCTGGCCTAAGTGTGACTGCTCTGCAGCAGTCAGCCACTACAACCAAACCTAGCCTAACCTAGTGGCTGCCGGAAATTTGGAATTCACGATCTCTTGTCAGCGAGTCCCCAAAGTTCGGATTTCAAATAACACAAATCAAGTCCATCGTGCGAAGTACTTGTTGGACGATTGTAGAACGCTCTCTGTCCTCCTGTCAGTCACTCGATAATCTCCTCTTCCAAGACAGCTCCACTTCGCCTTGAAATCGAATCCACTTACATCCACTTCCACGCGACCCATCCAGCCAAGCGAATTCAGCTCTCCTCAAATCCGTGCAAAACTGACAAGTGCAACACAATCTTCTCGATTGGATCTGCGCCACGAAGACAGCGCCAGGACTGAACATCCACACACGAGCAATGCAAAGCGAGGCAAAGCAAACAAAAAGAGAGAAACACGACATCAACCTGGCGCGGTGAACTCAATATTTGGTTCGACAAACGTTCATGAGTCGCCGAGTTCATTGCCGCGTATCTGTTTGCACGTCAAAACGATTCAACGTTCAAAATGTGTATCTTTGCACGTCGCTCTGCATATCCAGCTCGTATCTGCAACTGCATGACAGCTGCTCCGTTGGTGGGGTAACTGGTGGCACGGGTTTCCACGGCATTGCGACAAACACCACCAATGACTGGTGCAAGACACCAAGTGACGTGCAAGCGTTCCTAGATTCGATTGATTTCCAATTTCAATCCAAACGCGCGCTCGATTTCGTGCCAAGGGGGACCTCAATTTGTCTAGCTGCTTGTGCATAAGTTGGCGGCTGCCGGTGCAGGGATTTCGGTTACGGATCTCCTTGGAGCTCCGCTTCCCCTGTGTGTGTGTGTGTGCTTAATGAGGTGCACACGGAGAATTGTGGTGAAAGGAAAGTTCCGCCGTCGAATGGGGGAGTGTTGGCGTTTGTGTACGGAAATCGGTTTGTCGTGTATCTCCTCCGCGGGGCGTCTTCGTTAAGTCGATGTGGAATCGATATTGGTAACGAGATCGTATTTCGAGTTCATTGGCTTAATGGAATCGGCATTCGATTGGGAGGGGAGGGTTGGTTTGGCAGAGATTCTCTCGTCTTAAGTGGGACAAGCAGGTTACGCATTTCTGCGTGCTAACAGGCGACACACATGACGACGCGCTGAGAGCCTTCAATTACGGGTGATGTGGGGGGTCTCAAACAACCCACACATTTTGTTTTGTCGATGTGTCACATGAAAATTAGATGCGTGAGCACTGAAGGAAGTCCTTGGGGTATTTGGATGTTTTGTGTTTTTTATGGTGTAACCTGGGGGAGAACATACTTTTCTTCCCTTCGAGGGACTTGCTCTTGATAATCTGAGGGGTTACAGACACAAACGTAGGTACTCTACCTTCAAGACAAAGCGATAATGGCTTCCAGGGAAGTGAAGGGAGCCAAGTTATGAGAGGCACAGAAGTTTAACGATGGCAATTTATTGCCATACACTTCAACTCTTTACAAGTGAATCATAGACGACTACAGACTTCTTCTTTTCCAAAAAAAAACAATCGCTCTTGGAATTTGGATCCAACCAAAAATACTGTCAAGTCGGAAGAATCGAACCATGCTCCAAAATTTGCATATTTTGAATATTTTTATCAGAACCACAGTCTTGCTAGGAAACGCAGCATTTCTTCAAAATGTAAACTGTATTCAAGAATATTGGGGTGGCCCGTGAATTGTGGGTGTGTGCGTCGAACCCAACCTCAACGTCGTAGGGTCGATCCCTGCTCGTGCCGTGCGACAAAAAAATGTTCACGGCCCCACCTCTTTCCAGTCACTGACAAATGATCAAAGAGTACTTCTGTCAACAAAAAGCTTCTCAAACTTGGCCGTTCGGAGTCAGCATAAAATTGTAGGTCCCTTGCACTAGTAAGGGAACAATAGCACGCACAACACGAGTGGTTGCTGAGATGTCAGGGGTGGACTTGGGGCTCAACCAACAAGCCTCTCCAACTAGCGCGATCTCTGGCTAGCTGTCTCCAGTTTCGCACACCAAGTTGGTTGAGGTCCTTCTCCACTTGGGTGCGCCACCTTAGACGCAAGCGTCCTCTGTTGCGTTGCCCGACAGGTTCGGATTCGAAGATTCTTCGGGCCGGAGCTGTGGTGTCCATACGCTCTACATGACCTAGCTGAGAAGCTAGTCAAGTCAATAATATCGACCTGACCAAAAACAACGTCATTCATAGAAAAACAGACCTTCTATGACATTTTTGTGTCGTGTATTTTTTACTTCCGTCAGGTTATTAACAAAGATGGCATCACAGCTTTTAAGGAACCTAATCTTGAGTCATTCATTTTTTCGTCAGGACAGCGGGTCAGAAGATGATGATGATGAGACGCTACAGATATTTGGTAGTGGAATGACAATTGGTTGCTCAGACTAGAGTTCTTTTTATCAATTTTTGTGAAGATGGTGAAAATTCGCAAAGAACCGTCCAGCGTATGGCGTTAAACTAAATATCTAAACTAACAGTATGATCTGGGAAGTATGCTGGTTGAGTACTTCTCAAAGAGTGGCTTCGGCAGCAAGAGGTCGGTGTTTTCAAGTAAGGATCTAAGTACATCTGCAAAGAATAATAGCTTGTCGGAGTTCTTTTTTACAAGCAACGATTGCAGTCGCATTTTCCTTGATGGCCGCAATCTATCTGCCGGCGAAGTCTATTGGCGGGGGATGACGGTGTAAGTTCAGGGCCTCAGAGAGGGTTTGTGCCTTAGTACCATCTATTGAATCCTTCCAAGCGGCGTGCAATTGATGTTGCTACCTTCCATGGAGTTTTACAACAGCATAGCGCCGTATAGGCCTTTGACACGTTCATGAATAATGAGGAGCAAACCCAGCTTTTTAAATAAAACCAACAACTTTTTGGTGGGACATACTCTAGATCAATAACATAGTCTTACTGCGAAACTGACTTTTTTTTTGCACCGGTGCATTGGATTTATTTTGGCCGTCTTTTTTGGCTAGTGGCTCACAGAAACACAGTATGTAGTCTGGAATTTGTTGAAATTCTCTACAGAAACTGCAGAGATCTTCTCCTACTAAGCATAGTTTAATTAAAGGCCCATCATGTTAGGGATCCTGTGGGGTACAAAGATTCTTCTTGCTCATTTAAAAGCACGCCTCAAACCAAGCGTGCGTCTTGTCATGAGCTTTGTTCCAGGTTTTTATCCGGTTCCTGCCTTAATTTTCCCTCAAGTCTATTCTGAGGACATGATATCCTGCATCGCAGAATGGTTCGGAGCCGGTATTTCTGATGGTAATTTGATTCCCCTTCTATTCCCCCATGTCCAGGTACCCAGCAGAATTCTATTTGATTCTTCCCACTCAGCCCTTAAAGCTTCTATAGCCATTCCCAAACGAGTTTGGATTTGATGATGTAGGTCCGAGAACATTGCCCATGGCACTGTGACTCCCTATCAACATTGAATTGCATTGCATTAAAAAATATGGCATAGACTTCCACTAAAAAGATGCTGATGCGTTTGCCCACGGGTTCGACGTTGATTTGAATGCCTCTGCTCCAGTTTCTTCATCAATTCTTGATCCGTCTGTATACCATTTTACTAGTATAGATTCCTTGCTCTAGCCCTTTTTATACTGAACTTAATAGAACACTTTATTTGGCAATTTAATTTCATAGCCCAGCCAACAAGCACCATTTCTTAGATTATTAACACTTATATGACAATGACACATTAGGAGTTATTATCGACCAGTCACTGATAAAGAACCATTAGCACTTAAGTCCCTTCAGTCGTTGATTTACAGTGTAGACAAGAAATTGAATCTTCAGAGTGGGACAGAATAAGAGGTGTTGAACGCTCTTTACACATTTCAGTCATTTGCGGAAGTCGAATAAGCTCCTGGCTAGATCTCTCAAGAGGCAGTCTCCATGCTAGGGCATAATGACAGCAGGGCATAATGACTTGACTTATAAACAGCTGTTTGAAGCTATCGATATCTAGTCCATATCTAGTCTGGGACCGATCAGTTTAATTTCATTTCAATTTTATTCTACTAGTCCCTTGTTGGGACGTTGTTGTCTACTATTCTCCGTCGTCTCCATCGTATAAGTTGGGCGTAACAGAGGGAAACGATGCTTGGACTTCGATCTCGGATCTACTTGGAACTCGCTTTCCAGTGTGCTTTACGAGGTGCAAACGAAGAATTGTGGCTAAAGGTTCCAACATCGGTTCGGGAAGTCTTCGCGTTTCGACTACTGTCCGTTGTAGCATGATAACAGGGCAGCAAGAGTAGACAGGGGTATGCCGACTGAAGAGATAAAGTATTATAGAGACACCCGACATATTCGTACCTCGCCCCTCGATTTCGTATGACATCGTTTTTTATAACATTTTACAGCCTACAGGTCTAATATTATTTATAAGAAAATTTGGTGCGGGCCCAAAACTTGCTTGAAAATAAAGTAGTGTGCGTGAGTTCAGGTCAATAACGCCCTTTTTGGGTGAGATAGTGGTTTGCCTGCCTAGAAAAATGCTCTCTTATCTCTCCCCGACAGACACAGTTGTTGTCTTGCTAAACGCTCGAATAAGGGTGGAAGATCCTAGAATGGTTTACCAGTTCCTAGAATCTCAACAACTTCCACGTTCCTTTATCAACACAGGCTCATGCGTTCCTTCCCTGTAATCCATAAGGACACACAGTAGCGTCTGCAAATTAATTCGCATTCCAGCTCAGATCATTCGACTCCCTCATTTACGTCACAAAAAGCATGCCAGCATATGTGAGTGACCTTCAATTTAGCAAAACAAAAAACATATTCTCTGCAAAGAGCTTACACAACCGGAAAAACCGGCCTTGAATCAAGGATCACTTATGAATAAACACTCATAACGATGACTTAATATTCAAAAGAAATCTAATTAAGATAAATTAAGATAAGCCTTTAACGCGACACGCAACCGCACAACTGTCTCACAGCCAGGCCGCTGCAGGAAAAGAGAAGAAAACAAACAAAACCCGTTCCCCCGCACAACCTGTCGCGAGTCAATCAATGTCGCATAAATCAAAGTCACCCGAAACTGCACGAACTCCGTTTGACTTTTCACTCAAATCGCCAGAATTCTAATCCTAATTGATTGCCCCAGTCGGGGCTGCTCGAAGAAGAACTCAGCGCCTTAATCGGCAAACAAGGCAGGAGCTGTTTTTGATGAAAATTGATTGTCGGCAGGCGGAGGAGGGTAGGCCAAGTTGACCGCCACCGCCAAGGACTCGATGTGATTCATTTCCTCGATTGTGACATCGACTTGCGGCCGCGGCGCTATAAATCGCGGCAGAAACGAATTCATCGCGTATTTTTAGAACACACTCTCGTGTTCATAATTTTCGAAGATTTATTCTTCCCCCGGTCGTCGCTCGCTCTGAGTCACTCGCAGATCCAGTCGGGCATGTGATACACGTCAATAACCAGAAATTAGCGTTCGACGTTCGTTAGATACGCCAACCGAGCCGCTCGAGTGACCTCTCTAAGGGTGGGGTGAAGCAGCGTAAGTAATAATGAGACGCAAACAAGAAAGAAACTAGTTTTCACTCGCCGCGAGATACAATGTACGCACTCGCCGTCTCCGGCGACCTACTCACTCCGGTTGTACTTGATGGCATGAGGGAGTACTGCTGGATGACATACCTGAAACGAGAAGAAAAGAGATATTCGTGTTATTTGCATTTTCCGACGTCGTTGTGAATAAAATGTAGAAACTAACGCCCTTAGCGCCTAGGGCGCACCCATCTTTGTGAAAGAAACACACTGCCGACTGGGAGGAGGGGAGTCAGAATTTCGGGCGAAAGATCACACTCGTGATTCCCCATTAGTCAGCGACAGCAAGAGCAAATCTAACAGTCGCGGCAATTAGGTTAATGGCTGCGCATCTGTGCGGCTGTTTATATGCCAGACGCCGACTGGCCTCAATCCGAAAACTAGCCCGAGTGGCGTCACTTCCACAAGAGAAATTCCCGAGAGTTTCCCCCCGACAGTTGCGACACCTAACCTCAGAGAGGTCGTCTTTCAAAAGATCGACGAGCACATTCACGAAGGTCACTTCGAGCCCTTACCTTCTGTGAAGACCCTAGAGACACTCTCGGACGTCAAGTGCACTCCGCGAACGTGAGCTCGCTCAGCTAACCTTGGCCAGAAATGAAATCATATGAAGTTCACCGCCGAGTGACATTCGATAAGCCGCGAGTACATCGCATGAGTGTGACTTTGCTTCGCGCGTTTGGATTTACGATTTCACGGACAAGATACTATTGACAGTCAAGGTGGGCCGTAAAAAGATACGGCTTATCGATCGAGATAGAGCGCGGTGTTTTTGGATGTCAGGCGTGCATTTGTTTGCTGAAGAGACACAGTCAGTGGGGCCATCGGGAGACGATATCTTTGTTAGGGGTGCTAAAGTGAAGTGGAGTCCGGTCTGCTGTGTTGCCTCTGGGGAAACAATGTATCTCCTATTTGGGACTTCCGGTGAATACATCTCACGATTCATTGATTTTTCATGATTCAAGAGTTCTTCGGAATTAGGCGCGTCATTAGGTGTGGTTGTTTTCAAGAATATGCTGCGTGACGTTCATTGACGTCATAGAGTTGCGATAGGTTGAACACGAGTCTTGTGCGAGAGTTTTGTGCTTTGTTGAATGAAACATTTGAATTTGTGTGGCCAATCGTGACGCACGATTGGAGAAGGTCACAGTTCCCCAATGAATTTCCTAGAAATCTCTCGAACGAGCTCTTTGTACTGGCAACTGCAATCGAAGTGGGCAGCATCAGAAGAAGGTGGGGAAGATATTATGTATCTACTAAGCTGTGCCACACGTGTGCCCCATCGCACAGTGAACCGCGATGATAGCAACCAAATTTGAGCATTGGTATGAACTTGTGTTACACTATGCAGTTCTGCGTCGCATAATTACAAGTGTAATTAATCAGAACCGGGTACCTTCGTACAATAGACAGTGGACGCTCGATAATTTGAAACTCAAGGGACCAGAGAATTCATTGCCAAGGTTTCAAAAGAGCAAGGGTTGAAATAAACAAGAGGGTGGATGGAAATCATCAAGTGGACGAGAGATTTAATAAAGTTCGTGATATTTAATTAATTAATTTATCGGGTATTTTGCAAGAGATTGTGAACATTTTCAAAAAAAAACAAAGATTCATTTAACGATTGTCAAATTATAGAGAGTCCACTGGCTGGCGTTGCAGATGTTCAGCTACTTCAGTCCTGCTGAAAGGAGCGGAAAGGAGGGTCAGCGGAGCTGATTCTTAGTTCCTTCGAAATAAAAATTCTGCGTCAGATATATGGGCATGTCAGTAAAGAAGTCGAATGGAGAAGGTGGCAGAACCACAAAGTCTACAAGCTGTACCTACCATGTATGTAATGTAATCCGGAATGCGGAGAGGACACACAAGAGGATTTTTGAATGCGAATCACCAACTGCTAGAAGCAGAACAAGACGAAGCTCTGATATAAGGAGCAAGTAATGGCGAACGCATGACAGCCTGTCCTTGGTGACTCAAAACACAGTGCCCGTGGTCGTCAATGATGGAATGCTAACTCTGAGTCTGAGGTCCCTAATACAACGATCAACCAAGTAAAAATTCTTGTATTACACATACTTTGAATACACGTGTATTCACGTTCATTCATCTTGGGATACAATTAGGATAAAAAACGTAAACTTCATAAATGACATCACAATGCAGATCCAACGTAGAACCGCCATTGGCAGCCTTTGGTTCTTCGGTGTGTCGAAACAACTGGAGTCAAAATGCCTGATTCGAATTACCAAAATCATGCTCAGCAAGACACTTATCTCGCCAGTCCTGCTTTATGGAGCTGAAAGCTGGACGATAGGCAAAACTGCAGAGCTGATTCTTGTTGCAGAAGAAATTCTTTCTTCTTCGCAAGAAAAATTGTTCGTCTGATATATGTTCTCGTCTGCGAGAAAGGAGGAGGCACGGCACCACCGCAAACACTACGAAGTGTACCAGTATGTTAATGTAGTTCAGAAAATCTGTCAATAACACTGGCTCGGCCACAATGAGCGCATGGACACTAAGGCACCAGATAAGTGGGTCTTCAATCTATAATACTGGTTCGAGGAGGAGAGGAAGGCCCAACCGCCGGACGCAATACGTGTGTGCCCAGTGCAGTCACCGATGGAAAGTAGCAATTGCTCAGGCTTGGACCTTCCATGGGTCGTCGGCTTAAAAAGCTACTTACTGGCTTAAGTATACGATCAAGATCTAAACAGAAGTGAGGCCAAAAATGTCTATTTCTTCAGTCAGTTTTCTCCTTTTTAGAGTGGAAGGCACGGGTAACGTTGCACTAGTACATAACCCAGTGCAGACATGAACATGGACATGGCGCACTAGTGCACAGGCAATAGGTACTTACTGAGGCTGGATTTGCCTAATTGCCTAAATTGCCGTTTGCCCATCAATACAAAACCTGTTTTTGTCTTTGTGTAGCGCTTGTAGTCTGTTTGCAACTAAATAAATCCTCTACGTACAGCTTTTCTGTAAGCCTTCCTTCACCGATTTCGCATCTCATCATGGTTGGCACTGGTTAGGTTCTCCAAATGTTATGATAAACAATATGACAGTCCAGTGACACTAACTTAAATAAATTCATATCGTTTTGGCTATATACCGCTAAACATCACGCGACTAATAGTATTCTTTGTATCAAGAGTCCAGCAAAAGACAGTACCCGACAGTGGTCCAGTTCAGATGTTAACCTGACCCGAATTCATCACATACTGTCAGACCGAATAAAATAAAATACCGATAACGTCACGAAAAGACGTATACGATGATTCGATGCGAACTACGTTGACATTGCAATTATTGGTGTTAGACCGTCGACTTCAGTGCTGCCGTTAACAATATTTACATCGATGACAAATCACACGATACCGTCAAGGAAGGTAAGGAATCTTAGTCCCTTTTGAACTGACTCACGCACATGAAGTGAAATGTGAATGAACAATAATCCACGACTCTTCGAATTTAAGGTTTCTAAGGGGCATGGGCCTGTGCATCCAGGGCAAAGTTGTTGATTGCTCTCAACTTGGCGAGATGCCAGCAACGATCCCTGTAAATGCACAGGTCAAGTTGACATACAGCCTCCCCGCGGCGCCCTCTGGATAACCTCTACTGCAGCCGCTTAGAGGTGAACCAATGTATGCAGCGACCCCTTGTCCGGGGGTTTAAACCAGGACCCGGTCCTCCAGGTTCGGGGGTTTCGCGTGGGGTTAACTTCCCCACCGTGTAAAACTCGCAATAGTTCAGAGACGGCAACAAGCCTCGGATACGGATGACCCTACTGCTGACGACCATGGACAACGAAATAAGGACAACGATTTTCGGTTCTGCACGTGGAATGTGAGGTCACTGAACAGACCACGTGCAGCCGATGAACTTGCGGAGGCCCTAGAAGCCTATAAGGCTGACATCACCGCCATCCAAGAGGTACGATGGGATGGGCCGGGCAAAAAGAGGATGAAAAACTGCGACATATATTACGGCGATTGCTACAAAGAGCGAAGGCAGCGCTTGTTTGGATGCGGTTTTGTTGTTCGAGGCAGACTTAGGCAAGAAGTCTTAAGCTTTAGATACATAAGCGAACGCCTCACAACAATCCGCATCAAGGCAACATTCGGCAACATCAGCCTAATTTGCGCCCACGCCCCAACGGAGGACAAAGACGATGATAGCAAGGATGACTTCTATGATCTCCTAGAAAGAACATACGATCAATGCCCCAGCTACGACACCAAGATCGTTCTAGGAGATTTTAATGCAAAGCTGGGCAAGGAAGAAATCTTTGCTAGAGTCGTCGGTAAACACAGCCTACACGACAACACGTCCGACAATGGACTCAGGCTGATGGACTTCGTGACGGGGCGAAACCTCACTGTAGCCAGCACGCGGTTCCCTCACCTCAACATTCACAAAGGGACCTGGCGGTCCCCTGATCAATCAACCGTCAACCAGATTGATCACATTGCGATCGACGTCAGACACTCCTCCTGTGTCCTCGATGTCCGAACGTTCCGAGGTGCCAACATCGACTCGGATCATTACCTTGTTGTAGCCAAGGTCAGAACTCGGATATCGATTGTACAACGGAGTAGAGCAAGACCAAAACAGTTTGACGTTGGAAAGCTACAATCGCAATCGACCGCTGGGAACTTCTCCGATCGAGTCTCCCTGAAGCTCTCAGAGAGTCCAACCCTGCCAGGCGAAACAATCGACGAACAGTGGAACCGTTGTCAAAACGCCATCAGAGAAGCTGCCTCTGATGTGCTGGGTTTTAAAATGCCACCTAGAAAAAACCCATGGTTTGACAACGAGTGTCGGCAGGCGCATTCAGCGAAGCTAGCAGCATATAAGGCGACGCTGGATAGAAGGACGAGAGCGGTTCGTGAGCTCTACGAACTTAAAAGAAGGGAAGAGCACCGGCTTCTCAAAAAGAAAAAGAAGGAGCATGAGAAGCGCGCGATCGAGGAAATGGAGAGGTGGTACGGCAGAAATAATGTCCGAAAGTTTTACCAGCGGGTGAAACAACTATCCAAAGGGTACAAACATCGGACAGAAGCCTGTCGGAACGAAGAGGGACAACTCGTAGTAGAGTCGCAGTCGATACTGAGAATCTGGAAGGATCACTTCTGCAGACTGTTAAACGGCGAAGAGGACACCAATACCGCTGTCAGGCAGAATGTTCCACTCCACGCAATGGACGACGACAGAAGAGAATTCCGTCCCCCCGATCTAGACGAAGTCAAGATAGCGATATCGAGACTGAAGTCGAACAAAGCTGCTGGAGCGGATGGATTGTCCGCGGAACTGTTTAAGGCAGCTGGAGATGATCTGGTTGGGCGCATGCACCAGCTCGTCTGTAGGATATGGTCGGAGGAAAGCATGCCCGACGAGTGGAATCTTAGTATCGTTTGCCCGATCCACAAGAAAGGAGACCCCTTTGACTGCGCCAACTATCGGGGGATAAGTCTCCTTAACATCGCATACAAAATCTTCTCTGCCGTTCTGTGTGAGCGCCTGAAACCATTCGTCAACAACCTGATAGGTCCTTATCAGTGCGGTTTCAGGCCTGGGAAGTCCACTATCGATCAAATTTTCACATTACGGCAGATCCTCGAAAAAACCCAAGAGATGCAGATCGACACCCACCACCTATTTGTCGACTTTAAGGCCGCATATGACAGTGTGCATAGAGACGAGCTATACAACGCCATGTCTAGTTTTGACATCCCTGCCAAACTCGTCAGATTGTGCAGGATGACGATGGAGAACTCTCGCTGCTCCATCAAGGTCGGTAACGAACTCACCGAGACCTTCAATGTCAAAAAAGGTTTTAGACAAGGCGACGCGCTGTCATGTGACTTCTTCAACATCGTGTTGGAGAAGATCGTGCGAAACTCACACGCCAACACTAGAGGCACGATCTTCCAGAAGTCCGTTCAACTGCTAGCATACGCGGACGATATTGACGTGATTGGCCGAACTCAGCGAGCCGTCAATGAAGCGTTTGCTTGTATTGAGACGGAGGCGGCAAAAGTGGGTTTAGCGGTGAATGAGGGCAAAACAAAGTATATGCTGTCATCAAGAAAGGACACACAACATCGACGACTCGGTCAAAACGTCACCATAGGCAGCTACAACTTCGAGGTAGTGAAGGACTTCGTCTACCTCGGCTCCCAAGTAAATAGTGCGAACAACATCAGTACTGAGATTAAACGCAGAATAACTCTTGCCAACCGCTGTTTCTTTGGGCTCAAGAGGCAATTGAGTAGTCGAGCCCTCTCTCGAAAGACCAAGCTCACCTTATATAAGACCTTGATCATCCCTGTCCTGCTGTATGGCGCGGAAGCTTGGACTATCTCAAGAGCGGATGAAGACGCACTTGGTCTCTTCGAGAGAAAAGTTCTGCGTTCAATCTTCGGTCCTGTTTGCGTTGAAGGTTCTTGGAGAAGGAGATTCAACCACGAACTGTACGGGCTGTACAGCGACATGAGTCTAGTCAGGCGTCTACGGATTCAACGCCTAAGATGGCTAGGCCATGTAGAGCGCATGGACAACACTGCTCCAGCCCGAAGAGTCTTCGACTCCGAGCCAGTGGAACAACGCAATAGAGGACGACCACGAACCCGATGGCGCACTCAAGTGGAAAAAGACCTCAACCAACTTGGAGTGCGAAATTGGAGGCAGCTGGCTAAAGAACGTGCCAGCTGGAGAGGATTGTTGACCGAGGCCCAGGTTCACCCCGGACTGTAGCGCCACAAGAAGAAGAAGAAGAAGAATTCGATTAGATGGATCAACATCTGGTACTGAGCTGCAAACATAAGCCAGATAGATCTGAACTGAACGCCTCGTGTTCGGGCGCTTATCAGTGCGAAATATGTGGTCTAATACAGATTCAAGTCTGGTTCAGATGCTTCTTCTTCTTGAATTGGCGCTACAGTCCGGGGTGTCCCCGGACCTCAACCAACATGCCTCTCCAACGATCTATCGCCAGATGCGTACACCAAGTGTGTACACCAAGTTGTTTGAGGTCCTTTTCCACTTGTGTGCGCCATCGAGGACGTTGTCTGTTGCGCTGTCCCAAACGCTGGGTATCGAAGAACTCTTCGGCCCGGAGCTGTGGTGTCCATCCACTCTACATGACGTAGCCATCTTAAGTGTTGGAAGTGAAAACGATTAACGAGGTGCATGCCGCTGTACAGCGCGTACAGTTCGTGGTTGAATCTTCTTCTCCAGAAGATGTACATCAACGCAAACAGGCCAAAGATCGCACGCAGGCCTTTTCTCTCAAAACAACCAAGACCTTCTTCATCCGCTTTCAATAGCGTCCATAACGCTGCCATATAGAGAGCTTGGTGTTTCGAGAGATGGCTCTGTTACTCGGTTGCCTCTTTAGCCCAAAGATGCAGCGATTGCCAAGAGTAATTTTCCGCTTGATATCGGTACTCGTGTCATTGTCCGTATTTACTCCAGAGCCGAGGTAAACGAAGTCTTTGACTACCTAAAAATTGAGGCAATGGTACACGTAAGCCCCAAACATTCCGTATCAAAATTGTCAACTACGGAACCCACAAGAGGTCGTTCTGACAACCTATCCTGCACGCCTTGTTCTCCTTACATCAAGTTCAAGCTTGTCATCGCTTTTGGATTAACGTTTAGAAAGCTTCGTTCCTCAGCTTCAAGCAGTTCGTCAACTGAAAGACTTCTCGCCAAGGCTATGACTACGACTCAAACTCACCATCAACGACCCCAGCTGAAGCTTGCCCCACTAGGCGGCTTGCATTGTTTAAAGCTTGAACTTGCAAAATGACTGGACCAGTAAAATCTTTTACGACCTCGTTAAAGCAGCGAAACACACAAACTTTTCCCTTTCTGCACACAGAGCCCCCCTCTGAATGAACAGAAAAAAAAAACCAACTGCAATTGTCAATTCGATGATTAAAAAATGGAAAGACAAAAGAAATATTCACAACCGGTAATTATTTCACGAAACCGAAATCACAATCAACTGTCAGAGAGCTCGGCATGGTCTGTGCCATCATCAAAGATACAAATCTGCGTTAGGCCATCCCGCAGCCACATCCGAGCGCCATGCAGCACGCTCTGTCAGTCATCTGGAAAATGTGCAAAATCACAAGAAAAAAGGCAGAAAACAGTAAAAAAAAAAACAGAACCACCACAGAGAATCATGTACCGAGAAACAGAGAGAGAGCGAGATTTGTTTCCACAAACTGGAAGGCTGTTGGCCAACCCACCAGCTCGGGCCAGGTTGGGGTGAACCTTAATGATGAAACACACACGCACACTGCGCACTCCACTGCGGGATAGGTGCCGATCTACACTCGATGTGTACATTCGAAAGCAATGTAATCCAGTGCTGAATCAAGTCCACACAGCGGTCTTCGCTGTGATTTGTGGCTGAAAAGAGACATCACAGGCGCATCAGAGAGGTGTCCCACTTTCGTGTTCGAAGTCAGAGAAGTGTGAAATTGTTTTTGCTCCGGACGCATTTACCTAGAAATGTCACAAGGCACGAGTTGCAATGCAATTGACAACTGGCTTTGGGGGCTGCCGCAGAGCACCCAGTGATGTGCGGTGCCAGCGATCTCAAGGAGATGCATGTCATTACAGTTGGCAATGAAATGTTGCGTATACGCATGAGTGCAGTGATCACGTCATTCAGTCGGTGCGCGACGATCAATCTAGGAATTCTTAAAAGTGGTTGCATTTTAGAAGTGGTTTGGAACGCGAACTGGAAGCACCCTTGAGCCGGTTTCAAAGGCAAATGATCGTGGTCCTTGACGATTTGAAAAAATTATGAAACGTTGAATTCTAGGTAGAATCTCGAAACGCCCAAATGGCTTTATCATCTAGCTTCAGATTGAGCTGTGGTCGAACTTGCTGATGACTAACTCGTTCATTTTGGAGCATTGAGCTGAATTAGTTTTGTTACCATATCTGAGTGACGAAGCGTCCTCAGCCGCACTTCTTTAGACTTCGTTGAAGTTGTTAGTGCAGGTGCTATCCTTTCATAATGTCACTACGATTGTCGCTGTCTAGCAAATTTCTTTTTGCTAAAAGCTGGTTATGATCCTCTACCTAATCATATCCCAAACCTTCTCTGAATCAATCATTCAGAAAGTTTGCTCCTTTTCAGTGACTTTCCAAGAACAGCATGCATTAGGTTGGCCCTCAATGTTGTAATTTCTAACAGTCCTAGGCGCCTCTTTTGTCTCTACCCACAATAAAAACTTCAAATGACAATCAAGGAGCTCATAGCATTTCTCTGTCCAAAGATACAAAACGCTTTTTATTAGAAAAATTGTTGATACAACATTCTAGGTAATTCAATTCAGGTTTCGCACTATCTGACTACCATGGCCACTTGATGACATGTAAAATAAGTGTCAATTCAAACATTTTCCTTTTTAAGCTTTAAAACTGTGGCTACATCAACTTTCACAGACGAAAGTAGCTCCATCGATAACTCAGTGAAGCCTGGGGTCCAGCCAATAACCTTACAGCAAACATGATATGTACTTCGCTTTTAATTCCATGATGTAGCATGTCAACTTGTCCATTGTCGTCTGCTGTAAACCTATGTCTTCCAGTAGAAGTTTCTGGATGTGCTTATTAATCTACCTGACAACACCACTTAAGACTGGACCACGCATTGAAGGACGAATGACTGAACGACTGAACGACTAAGTGACAAGCTATTGGACGATCGGACCATTGAGCATCATCACGTGACGGAATGTGTCGTTTTCACCATCAAGAGGGGGATCCTTATATTCTAATGCCCGATTCATACAATGCTTACTCAGAATCAATAGAAATTTCGTTTTCATAGTGCCCATTAAGCATTAAGTATACATTCGCTCCTACACGAAGCCTACACCTAATTACAAGTGATCACCAAGCGCTTATGTGCCAATTTAAGTTAAAGTCATCATGTAAAATTTTTTGTTATTAATTTATTTACTAGACGAAAAGCTTGTCATACATCGGGACGACTGTCCAAAAAAAGGGTATTAGGGTATTCCCTAAAAAAAGGATATCTAAGGCCAGATGTGAAAACGGAACTTGCAAGCAAAAAATATGAGCAGCGCACACTCTCTGTCTTGTACACCTTCTTCCAGTTCAGAAGTGCCGTATTGATATTATGATTTTCACTTAAAATCAGGTTAAAAATGATAATCTAGCGGTAACCTGCGCTCTATCAGGGATTAGGCAAATAAAGTGCGCCGCCAGTCGTCGAAGTTTTCATCACGGGCGTGAGTAATGAAGACCGTCTTAAAAATGTAAACCATAAGGAATGCAAATAAAATATATTGTAATTGTAACTACGATGAATTTGTTGCTTGTGTCTAACGCCAAGAACAAGACATAATAGAATTGACTGTTATAAATCCATTTTTAATTTTCAACTCCGGCCATATAATAATGACGTCTCTCCTACACCTCGCACCATTACGCATCATCCGCAATTTCACGATTTTTATATTTTTTCAGCATTTATTTCCGGTCACTCAATAGAATAGCAATTAACTTGCTCATTGCCTGGCCTTAGCCAGAGGTGCAGTATCCCTATAGAAGAGTCGAGACATGGTGCCTTGCTTTTCTCTGGTTAAGCACTGTTGAAAGACGGACGACGGATGTGGTGCCGTACAGATGAATGTAGGCTAGTTGATTAGGATTCCGTCGACATAATTTCAGGAGTCGACACATTAGATGAGCGGGTAGCTAGACCAGTCGACCAGATCTTTTATACAGGACCTTGAAGGCGTATTTAAGGCCCGGGGCGGCCTAGAAATAGTAAGTACGTCATACCTGTACCGAATGTGAAAGAAGAAAGTTGTCGGGTCTGTTGACTCCCAATATTTACTCACAAATTCTGTGTCCTAATCTGGCTTTAGCTATTCTTTTTTTGTTTTTAGGGAATACCACATTTTGTTTACGTTCTTCGTGTCGTATGACAGCACTTTCTCCTAATTTCTTCATAAATAGACATCTCCTCTAAGTAACATTCATTTAAAATGAACAACAAAAGAATTCCATCAGACTTAGATACTGCTTGTTCATGTAGCACAACTATACTACGATGCTCAGGTTGGAGTTCTGTTCTGTTCGGTCAATTACTTGAGTAATGAAGCGATTGATCTTTAACGCCCAAAGTTCTTGTCATCCACAATGATGTCGTGCCAAGACTTTTGGGGCCGATTGTTGCACCCAAGCAGATCTTAAAGTGTCACATTGGATGCAGCTACTTGTCAGTTTAGGTACGCCTATCTCTTCCAGGACCTAGCCTCCTACCCAACCGTTGACATTGTAGATTGCAATTGCCAGTAGCCGTTACACACCTTATCAACGTTCTCACCCAATGCAGACCAGAATCCCCTTCAATCCCTCGTCTTCCGAAAAATTCCTGAAATATTCTCAGTCACTCCGTCTCTCGCATTGATTCCACCTTATCGCCCAGCCGAGGGTGACTACAAGACCCACCAGCGAATGTGCCAGCTGCGATACTATGCGAAGGGGAAGCAAAACGAAAAAAACGATTTTAATCATCCGGCAACCGGATAACCTCGAAGAAGCAACTGCAAAACTGGGTCACGGTTGAAAATCAATCTCACTGTCTACGCAATCAGGTCCACAGGAGCTGTGGGGTCATACCCATGTTCGGCAGAGTTCATGAACTCGTGTGCGCGTGTGCCTCCCCATGTCTGTGTCAGACAATCGTCCCGACAACGCATCAACAAGCATTACATCCACGCGCTGCAAGAACAAACCAAACAATGCCACCCATCGCTCGAGGCGGCGAGTGGTGTCTCGCTCCGTCTATGTCGGTGCCATCGACCCTTGTGCAGCGCCCACGCGTACACACATCGCCGCCTCCGATCTGAGCCTGTCCAGTTCAACATACGATACAGAATGAGACGGCAGGCACTCCTGCCCTAGAATTGCTGGCGCAACGCGACGCACGCGAATTTAATCAGACCCAGCCTGACCCCCTTGGCCCGTGGTTCTTAAATTAACTCGCTCGCCAAGATTAGGAGCACTCGCCTCGCGGTCGTGCGTGTGTGTAAATTTGAATGACCGGAGCATCCCTCCCGGCGGCGGGATTGCATAACAAACCGCCGCACCGCTTGGCGCATCGTCATTATCTGCCAGCCATTCCGGTGACTCAATGGGGGGATTTATTACAGAAACGTGTCGAGCTGGTGACGGCTGGCGCGGCTTTGTTATGCCGCCCCCACCGAAGCCGGCTTGCTTCGGCACTTAAGCACAGCGTTTAGAACCTTCCGCAGGCAAACAGCGCAGACGGTGATTAAGCATGCATGCCTTTGTCATTTTCATCATTACCCCGCCGAATTGCTGAATAAATTCACGTCATCCGCGGGGTTTAGGGCCGCCCGGCGTCTTGTCACACTGCAACCCCCTCCCGGCCCCAGGCGGCAAAAATTTATTATCTCCACCGAGTGTTTACAGTTTTTATTCAAAACGCGAGCGAATTAAATTCCCCGAAATCCGGGCTCTGCTGTTGACACTGGCGCCCGGCTCTGGGCGACCACGACGCACGGAGGTTGCACGGCGATAAAAGCCTTATCGGAGCCCGGTTCCGGGAAATTTAATGAATGCGCTCTAAAAACGAAAGTACTCGCGTTTTGTAAATTGCCTGCGCCTGATGCTCTAATGGACGTTTCCGAGGTTTGGACTCGCTCTCCCTCTCTCTCGCCTAGATTTACGGGGGCGCGCTGAGTTTTTGTGCTCTTTACAGCCTCCGGGTGGTTGTAAAGTTAACGTTTTGTGTTCCATGACACACTGGATCAATTGCTTTTCTGGTGATTTTCGAGTGAATTTTATGCGGAGAGTCATTAAACGACACGTGGTTGCGTCGAGCCGGTTCCCACGGGGGTGCTTTGCTGGTCTCCCTAGATGGTCCGTGTGAGACACTGAGATGGTTTTCCTCGTTGGTTTCCGAATGATCTGTATCCGGGCTTAATTAAAGGATTTAAGCGAAGGCAACTATAAATGCTGCCCTTGTCCGGCAGAATTGACCTTATCTGCGGTCGTTGTGATCGCTGAGTTGACGTTATTTTCTTCATTTTTACTGCCTGCTGGAGGAAATGGAGTCGGTTTGTTTAATGAACTGCGTTTGGCCTGAAGAGGGTTCTTAAGGCGGTGGGTCTCAATGTGAGACCGTGGCTGTGGAAAAAAGGGTTCGATGGGATGTCCGCCGGACACGTTGCTGAAGGAAGATATGAAATTCTTGGAGATCACAATAGGCCAGCAACTCTAGTGGACTGCCAAAAACTCTTTGGCTCCTCAGAAAAATTGTGGGAAGAAAACATGAGCTTATGGTTACACAGCCAAATGGTGAAACCAACAATAATAGCAACACCATAGCTGTTGTATCGTGGAAGAAATGTAAATAAAACAAACCATAAATAACTTAAATAAAATACAAAGGTTTGCGTGAATTTACACAACCGATGCGATGTGAAACTCTCTAACCGCAAGTTTGCAAATGCTCTGCTGTTCAAGCAAATGCTGCAAGGATTGCTGTAGCCCTGCAAAGGACCAAGTTCAAAGAAGGCAATCTCATTACAACTGTCTTAGAATTTCAATGAAAACACAATTGACAATTGACAGACAATTGGAAAACCTTGGATGACTGATGACGCCCAAAGATGGTATACGGACGAATCGAAGTCGGCATTGTCACCTGCTCGTCCCACTTCCAAGAGAATCCACTATCTTCCAAGCTGAACTCTTCGCGATGAATGAAGCAGCACATTGCATCACATAAAATTTGCCTTGTTAAAAGTTACACATGCAACTCTAGTACATCAATTGTAGATGGCAACAATTTTCTTCTTCCCTTATAAAGGGTGATTTTTCAAAACCTATAAAGTTTTTGAAAAAAAAACACATAAAATTCAGAAAAATGCATAAAATCTTTATTTGAATCGATAGTACGGTCCATATAATTTAATGTTTGAAGATTATTTCATGCAAATGTTGACCTCGCCTCAAATGGTCTATCCGTTTAGTCCAATTTTGGCATACTCTTTCAAACATTTCGGCCGGTATCTCACGAATAAATGCCTGAATGTTGTCTTCCAATGCGTCAATTGAAGTGGGCTTGTCTGTATAGACATGAGCTCTAACATAGCCCTACAAAAATAGTCTCTCTAGTCTTAAATCGCACGATCTAGGCGGCCAATTGACCGGTCCCGAACTTGAGATAAGATGTTCACCGATCTCGCATCTCAATAAGTCCATTGTTGCGCGTGCTGTGTGGCATGTGGCACCGTCTTTTTGAAAACACATGTCATGCAAGTCAAGCTCTTGCATTTTGGGCAAAAAAAAAGCGCTCACCATTCACAGTTACGTTAGGATTCGCATCATCTTTGAAGAAGTACGGTCCTATGATGCCACCAGCCCATAAACCGCACCAAACTGTGACTTTTTCCGGATACATTGGTAGCTCTTGCAATGCTTCTGGCTGATATTCACTCCAAAATCGACAATTCTGCTTATTTACGTACCCATTGAGGCAAAAAAGAAGAAGCGAGCGATGAACTTTCTTGATAATAAAATTCAATAATTTGCAAGCGTTGTTAGTTTGTAAGACGATTCATGGTTAAATTATAGACCAAACTGAAGATGTTTAACAGTGAAACGAAACACGAAACGTGAGTCAGCTGTTTAAAACAGTACCAAAAAGATAATAGCCCCTTTATAAAAAACGAGTTAATAAGTCCATTCTCTCTCAATCCTGTGCTCTTCTACTTGTGATGTACTGTTTTTAACTTTTTTATATGATTGAAACTGAAATGGGTGCTAGGATATGAAAACCATAAAGAAAGGGGCCGAAATCTTTCGGAAGAAAAATTAAACTCAGCAAAAAGCGTTTTATTGATAATTATTACTAAGCTGAGTACTAATTAGTCATCAAAACACGCCTAGTTCAATTACTAATTTGTATAAAGGAAAAACACAGCTCTAATCGAATCAATAATGCCAATTCGAATGCCTAATTTAATTTAGGCCGGAGTACTTCGCATTTCTCGCATATAATAATACGATGCTCCGTACAAGTTGGTTTTATGTATTGTACGTTGTGTACTTTGAGGCGGTTCATAGTTTAAGGCACTTATTTCATCTAGACCGGTTTTTTGTGGTTGGCCGATGAATCAATGTGTTGACCGGCACTACATTGTGTCAGATTGACAACAAATTTTAAATATATAATAACTCGTCTATAAGAATTCAGAGACCTCTGGCGACAACATTTAAAAAACGAAAAATTAGACGAGAAAGTAGCCCGGTCAGCCGCGAGCACTACAATCATAAGGAATTTTACTTAATTGAAAAAAAGCTTCCCAAATTTACACTTAATATCCACAAGTTTTAATAAGTAGATAATATTGAATTGTTTTTTAGTAATTGCAGAGGAAATTTGTAGTTTTATTATATTTTTGACGAATTGTACTTAAAAGCATACTTTGAGCCATTTTGCATTAGTCTACGCTCGTTACAGTGACCAGGCCCGTTTTCTATTAGCTCACAATATCGAGTTTCTACTGTAAATTGAAAAAAAAAAAACAAATTGACACCGCTCCCATTGCCGCTAGCCTGGCTAAAGACCTCGGTCAAAGAACTTGAAACTCCTACGGAATCGTATGACCTGCCAGCGTCTTCATTAAGGGTACTATCGACTTCGAACCTCGGCACCGGTATAGGGACACATCTCAAACGATCGTCCAACGTTCACAAGGTCTTCTGATCAAGGCAACCACTTGAATCACTCGAAATTTAAGCTACGACGTCTCACAATTTTCCACAGCCTTCTTCAGATGCACCCAACGACCGACTTGAAGACGTCTCTCACATCGAGAGCCAACCTCAAATCAAAGTAATCAACATCAACAAGTGCTGGCACGTTTTGCCCTTTCTGTCGTCACCACTCAGTGCGCATCCGAGCCAACAAAAACCGCTCGTAAAACAGTTTGACCTTCAAGGCGTCACTTTTCGATCGAAAAATTGTTATGCTCTTGCTTTTGTTTTTGATTTGTTCAGCCATCTTCACTCCCGCCACTCGGCGTGCCGCGATACTAATTGTGTTTACCCACAGAGCACTTAACGCGAGACGACCCTCCAGCCAACCAACCACACACACACTCGCTGACACACAGAAGTGTATTGCGCGTTAGAAACCATGAAAAACTCGTTCTTCAAGAATGGCTCAAGTGGCCGCGCACACAAAAGCCAAGACTTGCACCTGCGAACCTGCTGCGCACATCTGGGCCCATTTACAGGCGCGCATCCAATTAAGAGATTCTTTTGTGCGATCCCCCCCGCAGGAGCCACTGATTTCGAGAACAACAAATTCGAAAATTCGAAAGCCCATTAAAGACACAGAAATATGCACACACTCGCGCTTCGCGAGCCGGAGTCGACTTGTAATTAATCGTGTATCGCATCGCTTCGCCTGCTGTGTCCGTGGTGACGCGCTGTTGACCTTCATTTCATCACGATTCCATGTGAATCTGCGGTCGGCTTCTGTGTGTGAGCGTGCGTCGAATGGCTCTCTAGCCATTCCCCTGGCCGGCCCCTCTGATCGGTGAATCGAACTGAAATTGGATTAGATTTTGGAGCTGGAGTCCATGTGCAGCGACTGGCCGCGCTCCGCGAGTGGTTCAGCGTGGTCAAGGTCACTGGATGTGTTTGCTTTCGTTGGCGAATATCGAGTGTCTCTCTTTGGGAAATACCAAATGGTCACACACCGATTGTGTGAGGTAACTTGTAGACACACAAAAAAAATCGCGACAAACTTCATAATTAGTGTAAATTTGAGATTCATTCCAGCCGCCTGCGCACCGATCGAGGTAGCCGACGACAGGTGGACAGGCGAAAATGAGATTAGCCAGCGGTTTTGAGCCCAGCTGACGCGCAGCCGTACAGAGTTGGGCAAACCTCCACACCACACGCTGCGCAGGTCTGAGCTGAATTTCATGTCAGTTTGTTCGATATTTTCCACGTTTTTGGCGTTTTTTTCGTTTTTTTTTGCATAAGTTTCGGTACCCGCTTGGTGGTCTATTGCGTCGCGGTGACTTGGATCGGCCACGATAGAGACTGGAGCCGGTTGAGTTGCTCCGCAAAGGGCCAAGTGTTCGCAGACCACTTGTGATTTCGCAATGCACCGCGCCGCTTTGACGGGGCTGCTTGTTTTTTTTTTTCGTGGAACAGGTTGCTGCTGCATTTGAATGTACTTTCGTAGCAGCGAAACGAGTTAGTAACCTTTTTCAAGGTCTCGCTAGTTGCAAATCGCTGGGAATTGGTTTGCGAAAATTGTTTGACCAACTTCCATGCACAGCGTGGAACGGTGAAGGGATGGTGCAGGGGTTCCCCTGCAAAGCGAGCATTCACTTTATGCCAGATTGGGGCTGATCTGGCCCGTTGATTGAAGTTGTAATCAGTAAATCTTGCTCATGAGAGACAGGTTACACTCAAAGGACTAGGGGACTAGTGAGGCTTTCGTAAGTAACGTGTTGATGGGGATTTCAAAGTGCCCAGTGGGTTGTTTGTGAAGTTTGTGTAGTTGTGGGATGGAAGAAGTGGAATTGCATGAATTGCGGTCCCCTTTCATGAGTGCTTGCAACCGCGATCCAATTAAGAGGGAAACTGTTGTCAACCCAGACACGAGATGAAGTGTAATGCTCATGCACGACAGTAACGATATTTGCAGTCCAGCAGCAGGTGGCTATGACTATCCATGGCAACGTTACGAAACTACACAATTGCTATTTCAACGAATTTTGAAGGCAGTGCAAAAATCTACAGTTCCCCCTATTTTTGTATGAACCAGTAACGAAAGTAACGTCGCGTGACGATGATTATATTACCTGGTGTCACAAAAGTCAACAATCAATCGCGTTATTATGTCGAGTGATGAATAGAAGACACACAGCATTCACAAGTCACAAGATCAGAAATGCTTATTTAATGCACAGAAGAACTGTGCAACGAATGTGACGGTACATAAAACTTCTTACAGCAAGGGAGAGAGAGAGACAAATTTAGCGAAAGATTAGGGCCTTTAGTGTCATATATACAGTCTAATATTCGGTCCTTCGAGAAAGGGTTCATCGACTCAATTGGCTCTTGAGCCCAAAGAAACAGAGTTATTCTGCGTTTAATCTCAGTACTTTTTTTTTCATAATTTGCGCGTGCTCAAGGGGTTATTAATACCCTTAATTGTCCGGGGTCAAGACACAGCACTGGCCGAAGGTATAGAGGGAGAGAGAGAGAGAAGATACCTGTGCACATTGGTCTTAAACATCTGCGGATTGTAATCTATGGGGAATATTGAGCCGGGAAGAGCATTCCATATTCGCGTGGTGCGGCTGAAAAACGAGTCTCTAAATTTCACTGTGCGTCCGAAAGTAGGCTTAAGGGTAAACTGATGTGCATTCCTGGCGAGAAGTGTATTGCGGAGGAATTCAAGGAGAGGAGGAATGCAATTGGCTAGCTCACTTGAGCATCGTTTGTTAAAATAACGATAAAACACTGACAAAGAAGACACGGTACGTCGATGTTCAAGCGAGTCTAATGAACCCGCGATATCGTTGTCTCCTATGAGTTTTATCGCTCGCTTTTGGATTCTATCTAGTAGGTGCAGGGTTGGTCTTGGGGGCACCAGACCAGATATGAGCGTTATACTCAAGCCTAGGGCGAATGTACGCCTTATAGATTAAAGCCAAATCAGAGGGGGTGAAGTATTTCTTGCATCGATTAAGGAAACCTAAATTTCGCAGCATTTTTGGCGACCTCGAATATGTGATCGTTCCAAGTAAGTGTTGTGTTGATGTACATACCAAGGATGATCCTTGTACCGAGGATACAAGCGCCATTCATGGATAATGGCTGATTATCAGGGGTTCGCTTTAGAGACAGCAGACAGCATTGAGTTTTGGAAGCATTGAATTCCACTCTGTTGTTCTTACCCCAGTTAATTATGCTGTCCAGATCGGAATTCAATGCGCTTGACATACGCTGCCATTCCAATATTACGTCCGAAGGGTAGGGTCGTGAATTTTGGAACGAATATGAAAAGCTGAGGGTGCTGTCATCAGCGAAGGAGTGGATTGGATTAGAAGTGGCAGACAGGGGATCATTTATAAAAATGAGAAAGAGTGTCGGAGACAGAACTAACGTTGTTCGTACTATTAACTTGGAAGCCAAGGAAGATGAAGTCTCTTACCAACTCGAAGTTGTAGCTGCCTATGGTGACGTTCTGACCGAGTCGTCGATGTTTTTTCTTGATGACAACATATATTGTTCTCCATCGTTATCCTGCCCAACATGAAGAGTTTGGCAGGAATGTCAAAACAAAGACATGGCTCTGTATAGCTCGTCTCGTCGATCTGCATCTCTTGGGTTTTAATGGGGAACTGCCGACATGTAAAGGTTTTATCGATGGTGGACTTTCCAGGCCTGAAACCGCACCTATAACGACCTATCAGGTTGTTGTCAAATGGTTTCAGGCGCTCACACAAAATGGCAGAGAAGATCTTGTAGGCGATGTTTTTGAAACTTATCCCTCAATGGTTGGCTCAGATAAAGGGGTTTCCTTTCTTGTGGATCGGGCAAACGATACTAAAATTCCACTCATCGGACATGCTTTCCTCCGACCATATCTTACAGATAAGTTGGTGCATATACTACCCTACCATCTCATCTCCAGCTGCCTTAAAGAGTTCTGCAGACAGTCTGCACCAGCAGCTTCGTTCGACTTCAGTCTCGATATCGCTACCTTGACTTCGTCTAGATCGGGAGAACGGACTTCTCTTCTATCGTCGTCCATTGTGTGGAGTGGAACATTCTGCCCGACAGCGGTATTGGTGTCCTCTTCGCCGTTAAACAGTCTGCAGAAGTGATCCTTCCAGATTCTCTGTATCGACTGCGACTCTACTACGAGTTGTTCTCCTTCGTACCCACAGGCTTCTGTCCGATGTTTGTACCCTTTGGATGGATGTTTTACCCGTTGGTAGAATTTCATCTCGATCACACGCTTCTCATGCCCTTTCTTTTTCTTTTTGAGAATCCGTTGCTCTTCCCTTCTTTAAAGTTCTTAGTGCTCACAAATCGCTCGCGTCCTTCTATCCAGCGTCGCCTTATAAGCTACTTAATAGGCCTCTCGGCACTCGTTGTCAAACCATGGGTTTTTTCTGGGTGACGTTTTAGAACCCATCAGAGGCAGCTTCTCTGATGGGTGACAGCTAGTCAGTTGGAAAAGTCTAAGGATCGACGGGATATTGATGTAAGGCAGGAACGGATGACAGAGAAGCAGGTAGTCTCTCAATGCAAGGGTTTCGCTTGTTTTGCTTCTCTACAATAATTATCGAAAATCAATTTAGCATTGAGATGAGCATGAAACTTTCATTCTTTACGATTTTTGTCTTGATCGAGCATCGTCTAATCCGTCAGACTTTCAGCGTCGAAAGTCATGTCAAAAGAACGAATTCAAAGTCTCCCACATGACAAGAGTATGAAGAACGAAGTTCCTTTCACTTTTGCTGTGATTTTTCAAGCTCATGCCTCACTCCAATCTCTGTTAACTGCTCTGAAGATGCAGCTCGTCCGATTTCACAGTGCGAGCTTAAGTGTCGATATCCGTCGCTTAACTAATCAAGAAAATCACTAGAAATTTCGAATTCACAGTCCAAGTTAAGTGATTGATTCATTAAACTATTTGTCTTGAATCACCGTCGCCATTTTTTCATGTTCACCTGGTTGGTGGATTTAACACTTCCAATCCATGGCTTAAGTAAAGCTCTTTTAAGTATTGAGTGTGAAAACGAAACTTCTTGAGTAAAACTAAAGCTAAACCAGCAAATATGGTTGCACTGTCAAATCAGGCATAGAAGGCACAAAGTATTTTTCGATCTGAACCCTGTTGAATGCTGAACCTTCGTTTCATTGTCATGGTTTATTTTTTTGAGCAGTTTTTAGCTTTTGCGCAGTTTATTGACAAAATGACGCGAAAACTTGGACAATCTCAAGAGCATCTTCGTCTGCTCTGGCCCTTTGCCCTTTGGTCTTTTTGATAGAAAAGTTTTGCGGTCAATCTTTGGTCATGTTTGCCTTGGTTTGGGTTTTTGAAGAAGAAGGTTCAGCCTCGAACTGTATGGACTGTACAGCGACATGAGTTTAGTTAGGCACATACGGATTCAACGTCTAAGATTAGTAGGCTAGAGCAGCTGGCCAAAAATCGTGCCAGTTGGAGAGGCTTGTTGGCTGAGGCTCGAGTCCAGCGTGGACTGTAGCATCACCAGAAGAAGAACAAAAGAAATAGAAATGCACAGACCAAAAGAACTGAGAAAAAGCAGCTCTAAATCTCATCGACTGTCTTTTATTCTGAAGTGAGATTGGGTCAAGAAAAATTACAAAAATAGCAATAGAACATTTTTTTACATTACTATGTGCTAACATGAATAAATTTTGTGCTGTAACCAAAGCGAAACGAATTCAACGACTTTTTTAAAGCTCAGTCTGTGAACCTTTGAGTCGCTTCTTCCATATTAAAGGCATACCCCAACTAGCAGCAGCCTTGAATGCGAAATGCTTTTCATGAGAACGCGCAGCAAATGTGGCATGACTTCATGAATTTTAGACAGTGTGCATGTAGTGCTTGCTCTATTTCGCATCACGAAACAAAATTGTATTGTACATGCATACTTTATGCGTCTTTCGTGACGAAATGTAAAGCGTCAAACGGGGGAGATAACTTAGACAAGAAAATCGTATGTTTTTCTTTCGAAACATGGCTTCCGTTCGCTGCGAATGTCTGGAAGGTTTTGTTAAGAAAGTCAATGCGAAAGAAGACAATTTGTCAATACAGTGTTGCAGAAGTTTGTGAGGATATGGTGGCGAAAACTTCTTGGTTTCTAGTGGCAGAATGGATTGATGCGGTTTAGGTGCTAGCTTGAAATGCCTAGTGGGGTCTGATGAAGATTGAAAGTGACGATAATTTCGATATATGCAGTGGACTTCTGCTGACAAAAAACAGGCACCATTTTACGACGTTTTTGAGATTTGCGAGGATGACTAACAGCTTTGAACTGATGTTCGAGTAAAAACGAGGACTTCCAAGTCATCACGAATCAGTACACTTGAACCTACGCAGAACCACCGGATCTTCTCTAAATAGATTTGTGTCCCAAGGCCAGCGTCGCTGACTTGTTCCGCTTTCAAACTGAATTCGCGACAAGACTCCAGTGAAGTGCTCCGCTTATCTTTAAGTCGAAAATAGCACGCAATCTAATTAAGCAAACCCGCGGATGCATGTATCAACAATCACAGCTCGCAGAGAAACAACACTAAGTCACCAGCATCCGGTTGCCCATTAGATCTGCGGAATTTTTTTTTTTTCTCTTTAATAAGAGCAATCTTGTTATACAACTGGGTGCCGTCGTGCCCCAACGTCTGGAGGTGGAGCGGGTCGTAATCACATCCAGTGTCTAGAGGGCTCTTGAGAGATTCAAACGAGGGCGCTGTTGTGGATCTTTGATTGGACTCGAAATGAACTCCGTGACGGAATAAAAGCAACGATAGACAAATTCAGTGACGGTCAAGGTAAGAAACAGAGTCAAACACGCACACTTCGCTTTCTCCTACCAGTCGGCGTTTGCCCCCAATTTCAGCTCAAATCATCGCAAAAACCAAAACTCTTCCTCAACCATTCCCATTGTGTAACCATCACAAGCGACACAAAAAACATCATTGAATCAGCGCCTTATCAGCGACTTCAAGAAAACCCGGATGACTAATCTCGTTTGTTCGCAGAAAACGAAAAAAATAAAAGATCACCCGTCCAATGCCAACTGAAAGTGTTCTCTTATCATTCATTCCACTGTGGGGTACAAGGTTTGCGCAACGGACACCACAAGTGCGTTTATCTGCGAATGTGGGGCAGGCACATCGGACCCAGTCCCCCAGTTGACCGCCGTGCCGGTGGTCAGGGCGATACGAGAATCACAGCAGTCCCCGAGCGGAGTCCCATTCCCACAGGTGTCCTGATCCAGAGGAGAATCCTCTCAATCCCCTAAGTGAATCACGAAATAGGTCACCAAGTCCCCGCCGCCAAGTGGGCTTTGCGTATGTAATTCCCACTAAGCCCACTCAGCGTCGCGCCGTGGTGCTTTGGGCTGGTGGATGCGGTGATTAATTGCTTATGGCATCAGTGTACCCCACCCCACCATGAGGCTTGGGACACGTTGGCAGCCTCTCATCGGATGCCGTTCGTTAATTATCGACATCATCGATGGGCGAGCGAGTGGCTTGTTCAGTTCGCCAGTGCACTGGTACTGCTTCGGGTGGATTATTTAACACGTGCTGGCGACGAACGTAAACTTTAAGATCACACATGGCGTTTAACCTGTAGGTGCTTGCACACTCGATGCAAAACAAAGCCATTAAAACGCATCATCAAGGCAAGTACAGCTAATGGAAGGGCGCCAAGAAAAGGCAACAGTGTAGCGTTATGCTTATGAAACATGAAACGAGTTTGATCGTTTGACGACCAATGGACCGGGAGTTACATGAGCTTTAGCAATTGCTGACTAATGGTTACCATAACGGTTAGCTGGTGATACTGATCAGAACATGTCAAAGTTCAACGAGAAGAAAAGGAATACATAACTCCTCTTGAAGACTGCGCAATTGGAGTTAATTTGAAAAAAAATCAGACAAAAAATTAAGGGTTCATATCTAGTCGTGAGCGGGAAGGATAGGGTTTGGGATTACAGTTCATCGTGGGCAACTTTATTCAAGGTGCTAGGAATCATGAATGCTTGTAGCTGCGCATTTCCGTTTAATGCGAACGAATTTCGGGGTTCGAATCCTGTCCAGTGAAAACGAAAAGACAATAAGGTACCCGTTGAGGAATGTGTCAACTGCTGCCATCCCAATCAACCTTTTTCGCGCAATGACTTCTTTAGAGGATTCATTTGAAGGCTGTGCAAGAAACTCAGGATTCTAGTTCGAAAATGTACAAACAGTTCGACTTTTGTAGTTCAAATCGAACTTTAAGACATCATGTTCCAGATGTCCCGCAGGAGGTTAGGCACTCGAAGTGAGCAGTGCTTGACAGAAGAACAGCCTCCGGGATGTCCACAAGAAAGCAAAAATTCAAATCAAGTTTTCATGTAGTGGGTCTTGATGATGGCTCTGTCGACTAATGAGGGGGTTTCAAACATTCAGTTTATGCATAAATCCCAGGCATGGCTCGGTGACACAAATTTAAGCAGCTCAGGAAAAGCTTCGCAAAAAAGTCATGCAATTATCGGACATTCACCACTATACTCCGACCGTCACTTATGTATGGAGTCTCAGTTTAGTGGGCAACCTTAGAATTAGCTGTCAAGTGGTGAAACACAAGTGAAATGCTCTTAAATTGAGTCAAACTTGCCTGAATGGACCTCAGCGAAGCGTTAAGAAAAACCTCAATCTGCTGCACTCAGCATACATATCTACCTTCATCCGTTGGAGGCATTTGGAAGGGAGGTAGCAACCAGACTCAAGGCACTTCGATTGTCGATGGAGCACCAATTGGATTTCGTTTTCCAACTCACCGAGAAACACGGCAGTGCGCGTAGACCTCAACATTGAGCAGCTCCTTCTTTGGTGAAAATGGGCTATGCTTATATGATTTGGTACCTATCATCGCGACTTCCGAAGTGTGCCTTGAATGCGAGTGCATCCGCTTGACAGACCCAGAAGGAGGCGGTTAGGTTAGGTTATTGTGCTGCCAGCGAAATTTGTCAGCACACTTAGACCATTTTGAGTCCAATGTTGTGCCCACTGTCTTTAATAATAAACAAAATCAAAGTATATTAACTTTTGCTTTCACTAGGATTTGAACCGGGGACTCCTATAACCAAGAACAGGTACTCAACCAAGTGCACCATCCAGACGTATGGACGAGGAGGTTAGGCCAAGTGTATGAACTTGAATGGTTTCCATTGGGCATGGCCCAAGATGGTTTTATGCTCGTGGTGCTGTGGGTATGTGCGTTGACTGATACGAACTTGTGTACAGGTTAGGATCCTTGAACGACCAACAAAATACGGCTCTACTGTTTCGAGTCACTGACAATGCTCAAAGAGTTTTTTTTTTTTGTCTAGAAAAAGGTCCTTCCAATCTTCACAGAACAAGAACGCATAACGCGATTAATTCTTGTTGAAACTAGGCTGTAGACAACTCACTATTATTATTATAACTCCTGATGATGCAGCGTCCTTTTCGAGAAAACAGGTCTCTACTAGCATTGATTCTGGATTGAACTGAAAGTCCAACCATCAGGCGCTAAGCGGATAACTTCTAATTTTTAAAGACGGATGAATAAGTCGGTAACGGTCGGTTCACTGTCCCAGATCAAGACTAATAGGATATCGTACAGCCAGCCAAACATCCGACATTTGTCGGCTATCGCAAATGGCCGAACATTTTAGTATGCACCACATGTGACTATCGGGACGTAGAGTTGTACGACATCCGAGAAGAAAGTCACCACTATACCTATCGCCAAAGTTGATCACCTTCACGCATGCAAATAGTTACAAGCCAGCATGATCTTTGAAACACAGCAGATATGTCCAACCCTTTACGTCAAACCTTCTTTTCTCTGCTCAGACTAAGTTCGCCAGCTGTCGGGACACACACGACGTCATAAAAGAGCAAAACCCCACTTGCACGTATGCTTGTGGAATAGATTTTTTTCTGCGACTCGATGACTGATTCCTTTTGTCAGTGAAAGTATCCTTCCATTTCAGTGATGACCTCTTGAATTATTTCTTAAAGATCAAAAACGGGAAGTGGTAGCAGGGATCTGCTGGAGCCCCCATTGCAGTTCGTAGCCCAATTGATGGAATTTTAGTACAGCTCGTGGTCACACGGTTGCGCTTGCAGGCGCCCTTCACAAACTGCATAGATTGGCAACAGAAGGAGACCTCCAATCACCTTTTCATTGAACCAACATTAGTGAAAGCTACTCTGTAAACCTTCTGGTTACAGGAATGACCTAACCTACGTGATGCCAGAATGATGGACTGTGTGTGACTGCTGTCTGGAGTCACATAACTAGAGAAACTTCACAAAAATTGCGATTCACTATCCATTGATGGATCTATTCCTTAACAACCTCTCCAGTGAGGATACAGGACAGACTGTTAGCTTAGGTTAGGTTAAATTTTGGAAGGCGAGTGTGATGCTTGACCATCACATCCACTCGGAGGCTTAAGGGCCATTGCGAATTCCTTCATTTGTGGAGTGCACAATCCCTGCAACCTATCATGTTACGTAATGGTTGCAATCACCCCGTGCTCCTTATGAATTTTTAAAGCTCCGATATGCATATCTTTCGCTTTGTCTGTAGATTTTGTGGATAATCTATGGCCCAGCGATTCTGGAGAGCTGGGCAGTGAAGGCAAAGCAGCATTTCTGTTCATTGGTCATCGCCGCAGCTCCGCTGGATTCCTAGTTTCGATCGGACAGCGTTCTGCGATCACTCCAATGATACAAATCGTTTTTCGGTCTAACGGCAGAATCTTCTTTGTTTTGTCGATATTAAGTGCGATCGTGTTGTCTGACAGCTGCAAGCAAGGAACTGTTGGCTTCTTTTATTGTTGTGTCAGAGTGTTGTACAAACCTCAATCAGAGTCTGTTCTTCAATGTATTGCAACAAAGTTCGATCAACGGCCTGGCACTTCCAAAGCAGCCTTCAAGGACTGCAGTAACTTCTCTTTAACAAAAATTCGTTGAGTTAAAGGTCTGTAAGCACACGTGGCACAACACCATCGTCTTTTGATAGCTCCTCACGAAAATCCTATCAAGTGCGGCGAATCGAACAGTCACAAGATTTATCCGCAAGATTGATACGTTCAAACAGGTTCAATATCACAATAATGGGAACAATATACCCCCACACAGACGGGTGGCATCGCAAATTCAATCTGACGAGCACTATCCGAGATGTCGTTCACATTTCCAATCATCCGAGCGGGTGTGCTCGCACCCAGACGATGACTTGGCTCCCTTCACCTGCCCTTGGCTTTGCCAGATCACCTCGCATTCACTTTAACTGCAAGGAATTTAGTTCGTCTCTAGCCCGACGATAAGCGGAATGTCTATGACCGATGCTCCGTGTGGGCTATGGCCTCGGGAATCCACCATCCGACCAGCAGCCACCACTCTGGCGGTGGTGGAGGGGTTAATCTCTCGACTCGGAGTCAATCTTATCGTCCACCTGCCCGGTGGGGTGAGGTCTTACGTAAAGCTACTTAAAGTTCTCGTTTACAATCGCATTCTGGAACAATTGGACGTGTAATCTTATCTAATCTTCTGCAAAGTTAATAAAACCGTAATCGGTGTGCGCAATTGTTAATTGTGGATCATATTTCTGGTGAAATGCCCTCGTAAGAACAGACTTTGCGGCTCATTAGCAATTAGGTCACGAGTTCTCTAAGAGAGTGAGACATTCGTTGCGTTGCTTGATGGATGGCAACGATTGAGTGGAAAAACTGAGCTAAATATGTGTTGTAAGCTAGTTTTCTACACGAAAAGGTGGAGGAAATAAAGCGAAAAAAATACACTCTTCCTAGTGGTTGTGTGATTTAAAACCGACGTTGAGTTGTGGTCAACAATGTGCGTCACTGAGAGAATTCCAGTTGAATCCGGAAAGGGCTCGTCGAAGGCGGTCAATTTTCAGAAGTTTGCTCAGCCCGGTAAGATTAAAGAAATGCAGTTTAAGCAAACGAAATTTATTTTTTGGGAGTCTGCTTTTAGACGTTGATGGCATTGGGAGAAGATTTATCAAAGACGCTCTGTATGGTCTGTACAGTAACATCCAAGGTCCAAGTTAGCTGCGTCACCTAGAGCGCAAGTACACTGTGAGCTCGGTTCGAAGACTAATTGATTCCCAGCTTGAGTGACAGCGACATCTAGGAGAAATACTGTAGAAGGAGCTCAAGTCACATGAAGCAGCTCTGAACACTTGGGAGGCAGACATACGGAATCTACGATGTCTGAAGAAGTTTGTTGATTGAGGTCCAGTCGTTACATTGAGGATAGCTCAAGAAGCCTTCACAGCTGTACAACGAAGCCTGTGTAACCTAGGCCATTCAATCGCACGTACAAAGTGGGAAGTGTAACGACGACATCCGGGCATTTGGCACCACCTGGAGAAAATGTCCCAAAAATATCCCTGATGGAGGGTAGGGGAGGATATTAGTGATCGAGAGGTGGTGGGAGGGTCGTTTCCATACAAGGAATTAAATCAATTAATTTAAATTGAAGAGTCGTTTTATTTAAGACTGTGACTTGGGTTAAACCAAGTCAAGTGTATTCTATTTGAGTTCAGAGCGAAGTATCTTTAACTCCGTAACTGGGGGATCACACAAACTTGGTGAGTAACAGAACAAATAGAAACAGCTGTTCAGTAATCGCTGTGGCTCGTGGTGTTGTGGATATGTGCGTCGACCCCAACCTCGACGTCGTAGGTTCGATCCCTGCTCTGTGCGGCAAAAATAATTTGTACGGCCCTCCCTCTTTCGAGTCACTGATAATGCTCAAAGTGTATTCGCTGTCTAGAGAAAGCTTCTCCAACTTGACGGTTCAGAGTCGGTATAAAACTGTAGGTCGCTTTCACTCGTGAGAGAACAAAAGCACGCACAACACGAGTGGTTGCTGAGAAGTTAGACCCTGGCGATCTACGAGCAGAAGCGCCACCCCTATTATTTTTATCATTCAAAAATCGCTGTCACTTCTTGGTCAGCCGGTATCTCCGTAAATACCTGAACTTGCCTTCAAGCCGAGTTGAATTTGTTGCCCGTATGGCCTGAAGTCTGTGTTCGGGACTCTGTATGAAGAGCAGTAATAAGCAAACCCGTTCGCATTAGCTAAAGTTCGACTTGGACATGGCTTGAACTACGTTTGCTCCCCGATTCTGGAGTTCGAGTATAATGAAGCATCATGATCGCCATGAAGATCCACGCAACAACCCGAAATGTTGCTAGACCAGAGTTCACTTTTAGTAACTTTCAGTTACAACGAATGAAGTTCGTTCTCTATAGATGTACCCTCGTCCCTAGTTATAGGCATGCTAGGCTGTCGAGCGTCTAATGATGTTAGGTTAGGTTAAAGGACTGACCGTAATGGCCAAAACACTTATGCCATTATTGGTCCATTGTGATACTCAGTGCCGGTAATTTGATCCCAAAACGGTAAATGGTAACTGAACCAGATTTGAAAACCAGATAAAAGCATTTTGACTTTGCTTTCACGGAGATTCGAATCGGAGACCCATATAACCAAGACCAGGCACTAAACCAATTGCGCCATCCAGCCATTGAGCGTTAACCTTATTAAGACAATTGTGTGCCCAATTTGATAGCCGATTCAATGTTTAAGTCAACGGAGAGAGAGGATGTTTAGTTGTTAATTGAAAGGGACCTCAACCAGCTTGCTGTACACTACATCAAAAAATTACACACACACCACATAAAATTGAGTGCAGTTTTTAATATTTTATAAGTTGGATTGATCCAATAGGTCATAACCTGCACTATGCGGAGATCACTTGAAGATTAGAATTAAATCTTAAAACAATTTGTAAGGACATTTGATGTCAAGAAAGGATTTAAAAAAGGCGACTGTCATGCGATTTCGAAGCATCAGTATACCGTGCGACTCAAGTTTCAACATCAGAGGTACAATTTTCCACAAATCTGACCAACGGCACGAACTATGGGCTGTCCATGGGTTCATACGGAGGCATCGAGAAGGATGCAGCTAAAATTTGACTTGCGGTAAATGACGTTGGGATCCTTGATCTTGGCTTCAAGGGTTTTAACGCTACGCTGGAGCAATCAGACTCAAGAAACACGGCACCCTATAACTAAAAAAAAAGTCTTCGGAAGAGGAACCAGCCGGCGCTTCTGTGATGAGAAGCCTACATCATAAGCTCTCACCTCCATAACACCCGATTAGAGCATAAGCGGAACAGTAGCGACATGCACTTGATTTGCCTACGTCCTGGAGAGTTATTCAAACTTCTAGTTGGGCTCTCGAGATTGCCAACCATCGATGGAAGCTTTAGCCAAAAACGCAGTTTGTTACAACGTTAGTTCGGTTCTTAAGAGGAGACAGTCTTGTCTATCAAGTTCATCGGCGACCTCAATCTCCATGATCACGTGATGGCTTGGGCCCCAGACTCGAAGTCGTTCAAGGTTTGAGCAAATTACTAAGCACAGCTTGGCTGTGGCTAGATTAGAACATTAAACCTGTTCTTCGCCATAAGGATGGTATAGGTTTCCGCTTAGAAACGTACTTAGGCGCTGGAGCCTTCGGGGTGGCCGATGGTCTTGGAGCCATCCGTGAAGCTCCGACTAGAGTAACTCACTGGCTCACTGTCCAGAACCAGTTCTGCACGCAAGGAAAGTCGACCTGGTATGTACCTCGCAGCTTGAATACTAGTGTCCGTCTTCCATATTTGATGGTGGCGCTTGGAAGAGGAGACTGAATGACGAACTGTTAGGCTGTAAATCGACAGCGATCTGGTCAAACGAGCTTGGGTAGGTACCAATCTTTGACTTCAACATCGAGGGACAATGTGTCAAGAGAGACCTACTCGCAGCACTTAAGAGACCTCTACCAGCTAAACGTGCGTCACTAGAAGCAGCTAGCACGGGATCGTGCTGGTTAAAGTGGTCCACGTCCAATGGACTGCACTATAAGCCGAAAAAGAAGAAGAGGAAGGATCATGAACAAATCTGAGACATGGACTCATATAACCACTGATCATGGTAAATTTCACGATGGCTTCGAATATAAACTTGACCATGAGTAAAGTCCACAAGTTGAAACGGACGCCAATCAACATATAAGGGCACTAAGAAAATATCCGGCGTGGATCAGCGCCGAACGGGATCCCGTCTTCCTCGTCTCCTGGTGATCGAAGCCAACCAAAGACCAAAGCATTCAAACTCATTACCACCCCCGACAGCCTTTCACAGGATCACCACTATCCACTCGAAGGCCACCACCAGACAAATCTCCATTTCTCTACTGACTCACATCCCCACAGCAAACGCAATCAACCGGATCACGACCTGTTGAGCTTCGGCATAGATTAAGAGTGAAACAAAAAGGGAAACCAGCGACAAAACAAAACCATAAAACGTCTCGTCGGGACAACACCGCCGCGACGTGTTGACACACTTCACTGCACACTCCGCCCGCAGCCGGAGATACCGAGTCTCATCGCAAAAGTAGATCAAAAAATACAAAAAAAAAAAAGCAAATATCTGACGTAATCGCGTTCATTTGAAAGCTTCGATTGAAGCATTTCTCATGCTGGCGACACCGCCACAATAAATCAAGGTCTACGTGATTGGCGAAGTCAAGCCCAGCCCTGGTTTATTGCGCGACTGAATCTATTTAAGTGCTCCTGGCGATCGAAGCGAAGACTGAGTGGCGATTTAGACGCGAGCGAATGCGTTACCGGCAGGGACTTGAGGGGGAACCTACCCGATCGTATCGAAGATCAACCGCTACTGTCGACCGACTGGACTGATCGGGCGAGATAGAGGCGTTGACAATGCGGAATGGACCCGCTGACAAATTGTGGCCTGGAGGGATCGACGAAACACGAAACACACATAGCTTCTGTTGAAATTTTGCGGGTCGTAAGTTATGCGCGTGCTTTCGATTTCTCGCTCAAAGGTCAAAAGAGTTGTCTGGCAGCGCTCGGAATGCCACCAGTATGCATCCAAGGAGCACAGACTCACCCATGTCGTGGTTCATTTATAGGATGCACCGTTTACCGTGCATAAGGTCTTGGGTCGATTCCCACGCAATCACCTCGGCAACCAGTACCACGGTAGTGGGCAGTCATAGGGACGCCCCTCGTCGTGTGCAACATTCAAATGGATGAGAAGAAAATTTGCGGTTGCCGAAGACGAACTGACATTAAATGCCTTGCTGGTTGGAGGGAAACTGCAACGTCTTGTCTTTGTCCTTGCGGTTTGCTGGTTGCATGCATTTGTGCCTGTGACTAGATGTTGCCTTTGTCCTGCTGATGCAAAGATGACACAAAGACAACCACTACTCTCCCTTTGATGCAGCTAGTCTAATTGACGGCGGTGCCTGCGGCTTCCAAAGAAAGACAGTCACAAAAGTAGGTCCCTCTGGATGACATAAACAACGAGTTGCCAGCCACGGTCACAAAGATGATATGACGTTTGTGCGGCGAAGACAATGAAACTGAATTCCAGTCAAGTGCTTTATGCTTTCGTTTGACTGCCGCCTGAGTGCTTTTTATCATGAAAGCCGAACCTGTAATTTAACCTCTGTCCAACCGTTGGAACACTGCTTTGTGGGACACAAGGGACCATACAGAATAACTCATGTAGGGAAGTTTTCTTACTTCTTGAAACCGCAACCGACGAAGCATACCAGAAACCACTGCAACAAAAGAACTGACAGCAAAGGTCTCCCGCAGCCTCCTCTTTGTGTGGTGTTACAGTCCGGTAGCCTGTGAGATCGCTGAAACTTGGGACAGCTACGGCCTTGCACAGGGAAACTAACAATAAGGCACCAGGCATTAGGAGGAGGAACCCGATTTCTCCAAAGAGTGTGTATTTTTAAGCTCGACTTCCATTAATCAAAGCGGCCAGATCAGGCAATAGCAGAAGAAGAAACCACAACCCAATGAGTATTCAAGGAATCGACTACCCTGCCGCCTTGCGTCCAGCAGTGAATCACTCGGGACAGCGCTTAAAAATCTGAGGATCAACAAGTGGTATGCAGCACGCACCCAATCGTCTGCTGATGGATGACGGAGTCTGTCGAGGTTGTGTCGCCTGACGCTACCACATACGCGATGCACCGTGCAGTTCGGTTAAAAAACCTCTGAACCGTTCGAAACCTGCTTCGGATTTCGGCAAGGAGGTGCGCTGTAGTGTGATTTCTTCAATTTGGTACTGGAGATAGTAGTGCGGCCTCACCCCTGGCAACCGATGCTACTTCGGTCTGTCAAAACAACTGGGCTCGAAACTCCTGACTCGAAGGACCAAAGTCATGCTCTACAAAACCCTTACTCTGCCAGTCCTACTTTATGGAGCCGAAAGCAGGACATTAAGTAAGACTGCAGAGCTGATTCTTGGTGCCTTCAAAAAAAAATTTTACGTCGGACATATGGTCCCGTCTGCGAGGAAGGCGAATGGAGAAGACACAACCGCGAACTCTACGAGCGAAAGTGGATGAAGTCCGGAAGGCAAAAATCCGTCGACTGCACTGGCTCGGCCATATCGAGCGCATGGACAACAACACTCCAGCAAAGAGGGTCTTCGAATCCGAGCCTCTTGGTTCGAGAAGGGGAGGAAGACCGAACCTCCGGTACAAGGACCAAGTCATCGCGGATGTAAGACAGCTTGGCCTTGATGACTGGAAGCAGCGTGCCCAGGACCGTCACCGATGGAAAGCAGCAATTGCTCAGGCTCAGACCCTTCATGGTTCGTCTGCCTGATAAGAAAGTAAGTAAGAAAGTCTGCCGAGGATGGAAATATTATCATCAAATGTTGTATCAAAAAAAAGAAGGTTATGACCGCGGTAATAACTATAGAGGCATATTCATGTTTAACATTGCCTTTATGACCATGTCCAAGGTACTGTGTGAACTAATCGACAGTACCACAGTCGTTTCCTGTCCGTCCAATCGACTGCAGGTACACACGTGTATTGAGGTAAAGCGATATACGAGCAGCAGATCAATAGGTACCATCTTTTTAGGGATTTTCATGTTGCATGCAACAGACGAACGCCGTTACTGTTCTGCCAGAGATATTCCGAGCCGATTGAACGAAAGAGGTGCATTGTTGTGCGATTTCCTCAATCTGGTATTCTTCTTTGATTGGCGCTACAGTCCGGGGTGGACCTGGGCCTCAACCAACAGGCCTCTCCAGCCAGCACGATCTTTCACCAGCTGCTTCCAGTTGCGCACACCAAGTTGGTTGAGGTCCTTTTCCACTTGTGTGCACCATCTCGTGCGAGGACGTCCTCTGTTGCGCTGTCCCAATGGCTCGGTGTCAAAGACTCTTCGGGCCGGAGCTGTGGTGTCCATCTGCTCTACATGACCTAGCTATCTTAGGAGTTGGATCCGAAGACGCTTAACTAGGTGCATGCCGCTGTACAGCCCGTACAGTTCGTGGTTGAACCTTCTCATCCAGGCGCCATCAACGCAAACAGGACCAAAGATCGTACGCAGAACTTTTCTCTCAAAACAACCAACAGCTTCTTCATCCTGTAAACATAGAAATACTTAATTCCCAAGTACCAACGAGAATATCTCCACGAGCGCACTTTAGTAGTGACAGAAAATCATCAAGTGGTAGCTCTGGCATATGAGTGACGTGTCAGGTATTGTTGAGTTCAATGTCGGCACGCACATCGATAGACGTATGACGGAGTTCACCGAGTGAAGTCAAGTCTATAAACCGCTTTCAATAGCGTCCATGTCTCTGCGCCATGGGAGCATAACAGGGATGATCAGAGTGTTATATAAAGCAGCTTAGTGTTTCGAGAGAGGGCTCTGTTACTCAATTGCCTCTTGAGCCCAAAGAAGCAGCGATTGGCAAGAGTAGTTCTGCGCTTGATCTCGGTACTGGTGTTGTTGTCCCTATTTACTTCAGAGCCTAGGTAGACGAAGTCCTTGACTACCTCAAAGTTTCTGCTGCCCAATATGACGCTCTGTCCGAGACGTCGATGTTGTGCATCCTTCCGTAATGACAGCATGTACTTTGATTTGCCCACTAGACCCATGTTAGCCGCTTCCGCTTCAATGTCAGCAAACGCCTTATTGACGGCTCGCTGTGTTCGTCCAATCACGTCGAAGTCGTCCCCGTAAGCAAGCAGTTCAACGGACTTTTGGAAGATCATGCCTCGGGTGTTTACGTTTGAGTTTCGCATGATCTTCTCAAGTATGATGTTAAAGAAGTCACATGACAGCGTGTCGCCTTGCCTAAAACCTTTTTTGACATGGCATCCATCTGTTATAGCAGATCATAATTAGGTGGACAGCAGCAAAAACGAGAGACACAACATTTTACAAATCAGTCAACAGTTGGGTTATGACAAAAATATCATCACGCTTGTCCAACTTGCCTCTTCAGGAGTTTTAAGAAAAACTGAAGAACAGGGAAACAAGCTGAACTTGAAGTAGATGAGGACAAAACAGCTACGACATCTATGCCGTCGAAAAGCACGAATCGAAGCAACGCCTGTTACTTGAGACAAAATATTCCAATTGTCACCAATTTTGCGACTTTTGATGAATTTGTCACAAGCGACATCTAAGTGGAGATCAGTGCTATATCGGCCAATCCAATTGAATCGGGTCAATATTCCTCGCTTAATGCCTTTCAAAACCATTGTTCTCACAGGCCCCTATCACGAATTCCATCGCAATCGAAAATCTGTTATAATAATAATATGGGTGGCGCTACAGCCCGTAGAGGGCCAGGGCCTAGCTTCTCAGCAATCACTCGTGTTGTGCGTGCTATTGTTCTCTCACGAGTGGAAGGGACCTACAGTTTAATGCCGACTCCGAACGGCCAAGTTTGAGAAGCTTTTTCTAGACAGAAAATACTCTTTGAGCAATTGTCAGTGACTCGAAGGAGGTGGGGTCGTGAAAATTGTTTGTGTCGCTCAGAGCTGGAATCGAACCTACGACGTCGAGGTTGGGGTCGACGCACATACCCACAACGCCACGCGCCACCACAAAATCTGTTTAAGAACTCCGTAAAATCTTTCACATAATCGTTTCGCAGTAGAATCATAACTGATTAAAATTTTTCGGAGTTTGTGATTCCATTCGGATATTGTGATAGCATTTTTTCGTAGTTCGTATGTTTCGTAGATCTTCTACGATTGGATTCTGTGGGGGTACCTATATTACAAGAGATGCTATCAACTGATGATGATGTCTGAGTCTGATGACGTATTTGGTGAGCTTTGCAGTTCCCTGGGATGTCTCTATGGCCTCTCTACGATTCTCCGGCTGGCACCCAGCTAATTTTATACAGTTCGAATGTCACGTGAAGAGATGAAGAGCAGCACCCAACTTAGCAATATTCTTGACATTTTTTTGGCATTCGAACTTTTTTGAGCGTTCATTAATTAAAGTTGCTTTCTTTGAACGGCTTGGAGGGGACTTCGTTGATGGGGCGGTAGCTGCCACTTTCTTGTTTTCTCGAATTGCTTGGGTCAACGTGAATTTTATGCGTTATTTTAGCGATGGGCAATTTCGAATAAAAACAATCGTATAATTCGATTGTTCTAGCAATCGCAATTATTCGAATTCGAATTGAGTAGAGTCGATTGTTGATTTTCGATTCTTGTAGGTCTGATTCCAATCGCCAACGAATGTGTATATTCACCGATTCTTCAATTCAGAGAGAGATTGCTAAATTGTGTGTATTCGCCGATACTCGCAATTGCCCGTCTCTGTTAATTTACATTTATGATAGTGAGAGTACAATCCTCTTACTAATTGGGAAGGGTGAAGAATACAGTCGAACCTCCAAAATTCAAATAGCCACGGAAACCAATATTTTTCAGACATTTGCTTATTGGATAATATACAGCCTTACGCTGATTTTTTACACACAAATCCAGGAATACATACGTTTCTACAATGGGATATTCATATTAGTACCCGGCATTCTCTTGGTCGTAGTAGGTACTGAGAATAATCGTTTCGATTCGATTATTATTCGATTGTTTTCTGATGAGACCGAATAAATCGACGATCGAATTCAAATTTTAACAATTGCTAGCTTGTGATTATATTTTTGTGTCTTCTGTTTGGTGACGTACATTGATGTGGGACTCTACTAAAGAGGTGCGACTCGCAAACCTAAATACTCGATTTGGGAAATAACACTGCACTCTTAGACCACTCTACTCTTGTGAGGCTTAATTTCGCGGGACTGGTTAGCAAATATGCGTCAGAAGTTGTATCTTTCGCTCTTGGTTTTTCTGCCCTTCGGAGCTCGTCCTGCCACCTGCTACGCATGAGCAGATCACCATTGCAACATTCTCTGGACTTGCCAGGTTAGTCTTGTTTTTTGCAAAGCACCTGCAGGCGAAGACCTCGTGCTCTGCATGTTGGACATTTCGGACAGTGGCGAGTTGCTGTGTCCGCCAATATACAACAGGTTGCGGTAGCCAACATGTCCAGAAACTGCGTAAGGTGCTAGTTGCAGTCCCCTGTCTGACATGATGTCGAAGGTTCCCATTGGTATCAGCTTATGGGTCCATCTTGGTCCATCGGTCTTGCTACTGCTCTTTTGATCTAGCCCTGCAGAGCTTTATTCTTCTGCATTTCGTAGTCAAAATTCTTGCACACTTCCATCACCTTACAGTCGTTAATAATTGTTTGTTAATTGTATGGTTGGATGAATAACCTCAGTTACATAATTGAAAAACTGCCAATGCACCTAGAGCTGAACCTGATCGGCATGTGGTGACAGGTGTCGTGCCAGGCAGGAGAGGACAGAGATGCATGGCTCATAGCAAACGAATCCACGATTAGATGGACCAATTGGGAAATTAATTCGGTGAGCGATTAAGCCCTGATTTTGAACCGGTGACCGTAAAGATCGAGCGATAATGGGGAGACAGTTCAAAGTGGATTGCAGCTCAGAGTGGATTGCAGTAATGGAACTCAAAAAAAATGCATAAAAACATGCAATCTTCTGGTTAATACATTGTGAAGCTCAAAGCTATGAGGTTTGATTAAACTCCGAAAAAAAGCAGTAACGATCATGATGATACTACCTAGTTGAACAACACGCATACGACGTGTGGGGCGCATTTACAAACAAGTTAAGCACCGGCTCTGCAACCAGTTGACACCTGATGCAGAACGTTCTCCACTGTGTTCATGTCTTTTAACACCTCCAGAGTTCTACGTGACAACTGATCATGGCATATCATGTTTTCACACATATCGACGATCAGATAAGCATTTTTGAGACCAAGTGTTGGTTTAACAAAACAGACTAGGGAACCTTTTTAGGTCCCAAGTGCAAGGAAAATGTATATAAAAACCGGATGTCCACCCACCTTTTTAGCAGCGAAAACAAAATCAAAGTAACCACTGCTCCTTGGTCTTCGTAAAATCCACAAATAAATTCCAAGCAATTGATGGCGTAAATTAATTCCCTCCGAAACACACTGCCAGCAGATGAGATGGAATTTTCAGATTTTTATCACAAAAAAAAAACAGACAGACGATAAACCAAAAATTATATAATAAATGTGAATTTAAATTAAAAAAACAAATTCCATTTGCATTTCACGTGATTTTGAATCAAAATGAAAATCTCATCGTACACTCGCGTTTAAAAATACACCCACCGCTCCACTTCCGAACGCGCGTTCTTTGAGGGTAAACACAGATGCGACACAAAATTGGACGGATGTTAAATTGGTGAATTTTTTTTTTAAGAAAATGAATAAATTTCACACAGCCACCATTTATGGTTGTCCATGCGAACACACCCCCTCCCACTGACGTGTGACAATGACAGAGAGTGGAGAAATCTCCGTTCGATCTCTGGGACTCGCAGCAACTTTAGCACGAATTTTCCACAACGTTTTCACAGCCAAATGAGGTGGTTTCCATTTTGGTTAACATTTTTTCTTTTTTGTAGACGGAAAAATATGAAACACAGAGTGTAGTCGGAAACCGAAAAGTGGTTAAGCGACCGGAATGGTTGACAAATTCACTGTAGACGATGACGACGTCTCACCTGTATGCACACACAAAACGGAGGAAAGAAGTAAAAACACACGAAATCACAAGACACGAGAGGCAGCGAGAAGAAAAAAATACTGTTTTTCTTAACTTTTTGTGTTGTGTTGTGGTTTGTGGTGTTTTTTTTTATTTTCGCTGATAACTTCTCTCACAACACCACGAACAACAAACTTGGCACATATGTTATTTACAATGCAAAAGAAGACGGTGACGGCGGTGGGCGAGGGAGGAGAGCACAGTGACAGGGAATCCACGCACACACACACACGTGAGATTTCTACGAGATGGAAACTGTTATACGTAAGTGACCTGTCGCACCTTGGAGTTTCGCAAACGTCAAAACTGACGTGACTTTCCACAGCAAATGCTCCAGCACTGGATGGATGTGTAATTTCAGACGAAATTCACCGAGAATCGACGAAATGGAGATGTTTTAGCGCACGGATGGCTTGTTTTTTGCGAAACGTCACACGCGCGATGCACGAAGGAAAACGTCAGAAAACGCACACACGGCCGCCGATTGGAGTTGAAGTAGACAAGTTGCCTTTCGTACACGGACGCGCAATGGTGGAGTGTACACACGAGAAAAAAATGTAAATAAACCCGACAACGGCAGACTTCTTCTGCTCTTCGGACGGATACACCGAAATCTTTTCGCGAAAAAACACACAAAAAAAATAACAAAAATCTCAACGCTACACAGAGAGAGAGAGAGAGAGATCTGTGAGCAGCTCGTTCGCGTTGCACCCACTCAACTTGAGAGGAGAGAGTATCTCAACCTCACAGATACACAGCCGTGCAGTGGCATTCTCTTTTATTCGCCTGAATTTCCGTGTCCCGTATTGCGCATGTACTACGACGGGTCTGTCTGACACATGTATCTAACTATAGATACCCGAACTTCAAACTGTTATATGTATCTGCCTCGAAGGCAGTAGATATCGATGCTGTTACACACAAAAGGGAGCGAGAGAGTGCACGCACGACGACGCAGTGAGTGAGAGCGAGAGGGATGGAAAAAAGAAATTTTGCAATCAAAACAACTTTTCACGTTTCGTCGTTTCGTGTTCGATTTTGCCTCGTCTATCTATTGCTGGTTGGTTTAATCTCTTTTATTGACGAGGGAGCAACAAAAAAATTCCACTGCAAAACATAGGGAACCGCTCGCGTATTTGACAGTTGGTTTGACGCGAGATTTTTTTTTGGACGTATGAAACCGTGTTCGCGGCGATGTGCGAGCAACGTTCGCGGATGAAATGTTTAACTCAACTGATTTTTCGATCGTGTTCGTGTGCCGCTTTCGGTTGGGTTACACAAACCGACCGTAGTTGCCTGCCTCTACTATCTGCTGGACTTCACTCACGTGAATGCATGTGTGCGTACGTCGTGTGTGCGTGCGTTGGTGTGGTTGCTGCGAGTGTGTGCGTCTACACCGCGCAGAGCGATGATCAGACAAAGTGGCTGAATATGACAGACCGTGGTGCTCTTTCGCGGGAATGCTTTCAGTCAAATCAGTTATGTCTGTCTGTGCCAATCGATCGTGCAATTTGTGGATTTCCAAGTGGGGCGGGCAGGGATGTAAGTCACGCAATCTGTCATGTCGATGGTGTCATTGATTCGGCAGTGTGTTGACGAGTGACTGGACGAGGCTCTTTTTGGGTTCTCTTAAGCGCGAGATGTTTCAGCATGAGAGCACCAGCAACGAAGAGATAACAGTGGCCAGTGATGACACTTTGTTATTTTGAGAATATCAATGAGGTACTGTGGCTCGCCCAATGTAAGGTGTACTGAGTCACAACACAACGACTTTGAAGAGGCATAAATTATGGAAGGAATCATGTTGGAGTGGGCACACGAAACGAAGTCTAGGAAGATAAATTAACCATAATGCACTCAAGGAGACCTAAGCAAACTTTTGGATACGCAGAAATGATACCCTGTGATCATAATAAGCACTTTGCTCAGTTTCGTTTAGCTTCGTTAAGTTTCGTCAAGTTTCGTTAATATATGCCTACAATGACAGTTGATGTTGCAAATGACTTAAGCAAACTTGTTAGCGCACAAAAGAGATGCGCTGTGATCATAATAAGCACTTTGCTCAGTATCGTTTAGCTTCGTTGAGTTTCGTCAAGTTCCGTGGACGTATGCGGACAATGACAGCTGATGTTTGAAATGTAGGGATGATATGGTATTATGGATACTTTGAAATTGTACGATGTTTCTGCTCTTTTTTTGTTCTGTTCTGACTTAAGCAAACTTGTTGGTGCCCAAAAATGATGCCCTTTGATCGTAAAAAGCTCTTCGTTCAGTTTCGTTAACCTTCGTTATGTTTCATCAAGTTTCGTTCACATATGCCTACAATGGCAGTTGATGTTTGAAATGTGGACGTGATATGGTATTATGGATACTTTGAAATTTGACGATGCTTCTGGTCTCTTCTAGTTCTGTTCTGACCAAAGCTTTACTTACTCAAGTCAATTATTTTTGCGCTTTCTCAATAAGCTCAATGTTACCAAAAATGTAATTGATGCTTGAGTAAAGCTCAAAGTTCCCATCATTTTGTGCCCATTAACCGATGAGCTGAAGCAATTCATCTAAATAAAATAATGTGGTGCTCCCACATAAAGCAACAGCGTCCCTTTCTCCTGTGACACCTGTGATTGACATATCCCACTGCCCACTGGTCGCCCGTCAAATTCCAGCAACGTCCAAGAAAAACAAAAGCAATTTCTCGCTGTGACATGATGGGTTTTCTTTTGTGACAGCATGCATGACTCGTGTCAACTATTTCCCATTTCCTTTGAACTCAATCGCTCCCGCCTCACCCCCTCCCCAACTCAAAAGACGACTTTAATCATTAAGAAAACCACCAAACCACTCAAGTGCATGCACGCCCGTCATCCCCTAATTCACATCTTCACCATGCACCCTTGTTTCATGTCGTCGCTGCTCAAAAGGTAAGCCAGACCCTGGCCCACACCTTCCCAGGGGAGTGTGTGTGTGTTAACAAGGCGTCAACCCGATTTGTACCCTCAAACAGATGTAAAAACACGTTACCACTTGGTGTGCCTTTGATGGCATTCCCGCTCCGTAATTGGATTGAAATTTCGCATGTATCCTGATGCTTGTCAGATAATTGTTTCAAAAAATAAAACGAAACAACGTGCGTTTCAAAAAAACGATGAAAATTACACGCTTCGCTGTGGCACAGATCGAGGACAGCACGAGGGCTTTATGAATTCCAGCTCTTTCAGCGCAGCGAGCCTGTTTTGAAAGCACTCCAGTGCTTAATCGCCCGGCTTTGTTCGGAAAGCCCTTATTTATTCGAATACATTCGAAATGGGAGAATCCTTTTTTTTTCGTTTTGGAATTGACAATCGACCCGGCGAGGCATTTAATTAAACAAACTCGTTTATTTATGGCACTGTAAGCCGCTTTAATGCCATTATTCTTGTGAATGGTTGCCAAATCAGCGCAAATTTGGATTTGACAGCCGGATGGGGTCGTGGACTCACTAATACGGATGTTGGCGAGGGGTTGTTAGCTTATGTGTGTTTAGAGGACATTGTGGTGGGGGAAGATGAATAGGACGTGGATATTGCTTTAAGTTCTTAAAATGTGCGCGTTCTTTTACGCGAAACACTTTTTAATTACTCATTTAACGGAATTTAACGGAATTTATTCGCGCCGTTGTCGGCTGTGGGTCAAATGTGTACAAGGGGAAAGTCACGCTTCCGGAGTTGGTCTTAAGCTCTTGCAGGGCACATATCCTGCGTCAGAATTTAACATGGAGATGTAGAAGCAATCTTTTCCGAATGAAGGTCAAGTTCAAGATCGAAGATGTGACTGGATCTCACTCATACTGCCTTGACATCCGAATGGCCTACGTCTCAAGAACGAACTAAAGACGTTATCGTTAGACGCTTATCTGATAGGACCCAGTTTTAGTCATTTTAATAAGAATGGGAAATTCATTGAATTCATAGAATTTTTAGAGATGATAAGCATCTTCTAATGACGGGCAGTCAAATGGCATCAAGCGATTACTGTGTTGAATAATTGGGTCTGGACACTCAAATCATTCATTTTCTGCTTCGTGGTGCATTGATGGTATATTTGAAGACATCAGCAACATTATGAGTTGGTGCGTTGACTTCATTTTCATTCACGTCCTCACATTATTCAATTCTTTCTCGAGTTACTGACAGTGTGCGGAGAGCATATCTGCCCATCTGGTCAGTGTGTTAAACTTACGTCCGCGTCGGTCCAATGAGCGTCTATTTTTTGTCCGAAAACCAAGTGATAGTCAAACAAATGGAGTGGAGTGAGCAAGGATCAAGTTATGATCACTAACACTTTGGACAAACAGATCTAAGCTCTTTCAGACAAAGCTGGTCGGGCCCTGTTGCACACAGCCATTCCTGGGCATGGCTGTTCTCGGCCAGTGGTGACTTCCTTTGCGACCATTCTCCAGGAACGAAAGTTACTGTAAGCAACTTACCCAATCAAAATTAGCAATGGATGGATAAAACTTATCAATATAGCAGCACCAGCGGAGTGATGTAGTAGTGAAGATGTGTAGGTCCACTGAGGGTGCGTTGAGTGCCGAAACTGGACATACGCCAAGGCTGACCAACGCAAAAAAACGTAACGTGTCCGAAACTCGCTCCTAATAGCTGGTGGTTGTCCGGTTTCCCTTCTAATCTTCTAATTTGGCAACGAAATCTAACAAATGCAACCTTCGACTACATTCGCAGAAATGGTAAGCAGATGGACTGGAAGGATGGTTGGCGTAGCAAACTTTGAAAACGGAGCTGAAAAGTCCCTTGGTCTCTTGTGAGTGGTTGTTGCTCCAGACGTTCCCTTTGGTAAATACCCAATTAATTAGCGACAAAGGCCATGATTTTGTAATAATTGCCATCTTCTTCCTCTTCTTTGAGTGGCGTTACAAACCGGTGTGGACCTGGGCCTCAGTCAGCATTCCCTTCCAACTATAGCGATCTTAGGCTAAGCGCCTCCAGTTTCGTACACCCAGCTAAACTTCGAAGATCTCCAGCTGGTAACGCTATCGAACGAGAGGTCTTCCTCTATGGCGTTGTCCTTCAGCGTTGGCCTCGAAGGCTTTCCGAGCGGGAGCATTAGTATTAAAGTTAACAGCACAAATGTTGCAATCTCAAGCTAAATCGAATACCCCAGCTTAGCTTCAAGAATCCTAAGCAAAAACATCCGGTCAAGAGTTGAGAAACATTAACAAAGCTAACCACCTAGGAGCGTACTGCAGAAGTAAACAGCAGCGTCCACATAAAGATAACAATAACATTCGCAGCTCATCTTCTAAACACCCAACTATTCGTCATCACGTTTCCGCAGCTTACTCTCGAACACCCGCCGTAATGCTGAGCCAGCTTTTCGTCACCATCGTCACACGTCTGAAGTTGCCCCATAAATAGCCGCAACTTCAATTTCAAAGTTAGTTCCATTTCGCACAATAAACTGGATGGTCGTCATATTTAAAATTAAAAAATGTATTATTGCTGAAAACCCGCGATTAAAAACATAACTTATATTTATATTAGTGATAAATGCCATCAGCGATTCTCAATTATATGACGGAGGCACATAGTAGCCGTTGCTGCAGAAGCCAGACCTAAGTTCACCTTCGTGGTCCCAACTTCATTACTTCAGTATCAACATACCGATTTCAAAACTGACACTGAACACCAATTCTAACCCACACTTAAAGACGTAACCCCTTGAGCACGCGCAAATTATAAAAAAAAAAGAAGTGTGGGATTCGATCACCCTTAATCAAAGATCGGATACCGCCCCCTAATGAGACGTCGATGGCGGCAGACTCGTATTTTTTCCGCTCATTAATTCCAGTCAGGGTTGCTCTCTCCTACGCTTTCGAAGCTCATGTCTAAAGGTTTTTGGTTTGATTCAGCGGTGGATATATGTACAGTCTTAGACGTGATCAAATGCATCCCCACCCTTGGCCCGATGATCAAAGAAAATTCAAACAATTGGGGTTATGTACGCCTCCCCCAAAACGTAAAAAATAATTATTAAAGAGACGGCAAAGAAACTAGGATATGAACAGAGACACTCTTGCCAAGCAAACAAGGACATCGATTTTCGGCTCTATACGTCACATGTGCGGTCGATTAACAAATCTTCTGGAACCCAAGGAAATCCTTTTCAAATTCTCTTAGAAGCTATACTTAACTCTCTTGTTCTTTTCTGCTTCTTGTTTCTTCAGTTCGTTAAAATAAGAGGCCATAGCACACATTCTTGGGAACTTCTTCTTCTTCTTTGATTACAGTCCGGGGTGGACCTGGGCCTCAACCGACATGCCTCTCCAGCCAGCACGATCTTTCGCCAGCTGCATCCAGCTGCGCACACCAAGTTGGTTGAGGTCCTTTTCCACTTGTGTGCGTCATCTAGTGTGAGGACGTCCTCTGTTGCGCTGTCCCAATGGCTCGGTGTCGAAGACTCTTCGGGCCGGAGCTGTGGTGTCCATCCGCTCTACATGACCTAGCCATCTCAAGCGTTGGATCCGAAGACACTTAACTAGGTGCATGTCGCTGCACAGCCCGTATAGTTCGTGGTTGAACCTTCTCCTCCAGACGCCGTCAACGCAAACAGGACCAAAGATCGGTCACAGAACTTTTCTCTCAAGAGAACCAAGAGCTTCTTCATCCGCTTTCAACAGCGTCCAGGTCTCTGCGCCGTAGAGCAGGACTGGGATGATCTAAGTTTTATACAAAGTCCGCTTGTTGTTTCGAGAGATGGCTCTGTTACTCAATTGCCTCTTGAGCCCAAAGAAGCAGCGATTGGCAAGAGTAATTCTGCGCTTGATCTCGGTACTGGTGTTGTCCTTATTTACTCTGGAGCCTAGGTAGACTAAGTCCTACACTTCCTCAAAGTTTCTGTTGCCTACTATGGCGCTCTGTCCGAGACGTCGATGTTGTGCGTCTTTTCGTGATGACAGCATGTACATTGTTTTGCCCTGTTTTACCGCTAGACCCATTTTAGCCGCTTTCGCTTCAATGCCAGCAAACGCCTCATTGACGGCTCGCTTTGATCGTCCAATCACGTCAATGTCGTTGGCGTAAGCAAGCTGTTGAACGGACTTTTGGAAGACCGTGCCTCGGGTGTTTACGTTTGCGTTTCGCACGATCTTCTCAAGTATGATGTTGAAGAAGTCTCTTGACAGCGTGTCGCCTTGCCTAAAACCATTTTTGACATTGAAGGTCTCGGTGTGTTCGTTACCGAGCTTGATGGAGCAGCAAGAGTTCTCCATCGTTATCCTGCGCTACCTGAGATTCTACTCATCGGGCATGCTTTCCTTCGACCATATCTTGCAGATGAGCTGGTGCATGCGCCCAATCGGGTCATCCACTCTTGGAGACACCATCAGTAAATGTCACCAGTCAGCATGGTTATCATGTTTTTTTAGGAGCGACATTAACATCGTTGGCTTCTTTTACTTTTTGAAGTAACAGTCCGAAGTAGACCGAGGCGGTCAGCTAACAAGCCTCTGCAAGAACCAATTTTGAACGCCAAGTTAGTTGCGGTCCTTTCCTCCCTTCAGGTGGCATTTGTTGCGTTGTCCCAGTCGTTGGCTTTGGTTGGATTTGCTTTAGAAGGTGTTTCGGCATACTTCTTTAGGAAACTTCTGCCCCTACCATCACATAGGTTGTGATCGGTTTTCTAGATAAATGGTTTGATATTTGATGAAACCTGAATCAGAATCGGCCCTAATATCCTACCCTGGGGAACTCCAGCTTCAAATCACAATTTCTCTCACATTTTCTCTCAACTTTCCTAACAGGAAGAAGAGATGTATAAACATCGATATAAAACGGACAACATTGAGAATTGCTAAAAAAAAGCGTTCAAACGACAGCAAGCACGTGTTGACACAGCTCACAGCAAATGATCATCAGACAATGCCGGCTGTCGTTTCACGGACTGGCAAATTTCCGCGGAATCCCCCGACCCTCGATTCGTCTTTTAGCCCTTTTCTGACGGTCTAAACCCATTCCGAGAATTGCTTTAATTAGCACACCTCCTCCCTGGTTTACCTTGAAAATTGCCACAGTTCTACAACTCACTCCCATCGCAGATATCTCAGACTCCTCGGTGTCCTACGCAACAGACGTCGTGCATAATTTAAAAATACATTTGTTTTGCTACGCAGAAACCCAGGCCCGCGAGCCCTTTGAAGCGTTTGCCAAAGCGTGGGTGGAATTATGACAAAAAAATCGTTTTCGCCTCAGGGACACTGCACTGAACGGAACTCTCTGTCAATAGCAATCAATTGCCTATACGAATCGACTTAAGTACCAATCTCCCATGGCAATGATAACCATAAAACTGTCTTCCGGGCTTATCAAGAACCCACAGGCACACGTCCCCCACGCCTGGCAACCGCAGCCCACGTGACTCAGTTTTTCATTTGGCCAAGGCGGCGGTGTGGTTGCGGGACTCTTCGACTGGTGGTGCCTGGCATGGGTGCGATTGCATTATCAGCGCCCATTCTAATGAAAGGCATGCCGGCAGTCCATTAGCCCCCACTTGGTCCCCTTCGACTTCCCAGGAAAGCGAAATAAATCACGACACCCTCTGTGGGTGTGTTGTTGCCCATATGCGCCGCATGACACGTATGTTTATGGTTCCTGTCTGTGCTTTATGCTCTCGCACGCATCGCATTTCTTGCATGGATGGGCATGTATGTTGTTAGGGCTGTTTTATTTTGGGGGGTAGCGCGCCCCACATCTGTGGCAGAGTTTTGAAATTATTTATTGATTTGCTCATGCTTCAGACTTCTTTTATTGCTTTATTTATGACGATCTGGGGAAGTCAGTTGATTTGGTCGGTCCTGTTGTCAAAGTGGTTTGCGCTTCGAAGAAAGGGGCGAAAACTTTGTGTCATTTGGGGGCCTGACAATGAATGGAAGAAGTTCGACACGCGATGATTCTCTTCCCGATGTCGATCGGAAATTTATTGATGACAACGGGTGTTTCATTTCCGATTAAGGTTGGGTTTTTGTTTTGAGTGCACCATAGCTGGGAGGGCTTGCAAGAGTAGTGGTCAAATTAAAGGCAAATAAGGGAGGTTGAAGTTGACTTGCTGTGGAAAGGAGAGTTTTGTTTATCACTTGGACAGGTTGTTTTACATTCTTTGTGAAATGACTCAGTTCGTGGTGAAAATGGGCATATCGTCTTCTGTAACTCACCTAAACTTAAGGCTAGCTTTAGTTGTACGCCCAGTATTACTTATTCTCTGATCTAATGATGAGATGGTGGCCCGTGGCGTTGTAGATATGTGCGTCGACGTCGTTGGTTCGATTCCTGCTCTGTGCGACGAAAACAATTTTCACGACCCCACCTCTATCGAGTTACTGACAATGCTCAAAGAGTATTCCCTGTCTAGAGAAAGCTTCTCAAACAAAGCCGTTCGGATTCGGCATAAAACTGTAGGTCCCTTCCACTGGTGAGAGAACAATAGCACGCACAACACGAGTGGTTGCTGAGAAGCTAGGCCCTGGCCCCCTACGGGCTGTAGCGCCACCCATATTATTATTATTATGATGAGAACTATCGAATCAAAACTATCGAGTTATTCGATAGTAGCAATGTACTTATTTATTCGAAAGTCGAAAATCGTTCATTCATCCAACTCAATGAAAATGGTTTTTACAGCTGTCCTGAGCGAGAATTTCTACGTATTAAGCTCTGAGAGACAATTTTGTGTATGCATACACACATTGGAAAAATAGTTGCATGGCAGATGGTTCACGTATATGGTTTAGTTCGAGTCGATAGTTCAACTCATTAGGGAAAAAGTTCGAATGGTTTTTTCACTGAATGAATAATTCGTTCACTTGTATGATGGAAAAATGTTTTTAGGTCCTTTTCAAAGGCAAAAATGCGTAATGTGGGAATGGAGAAGCACATCTTCCCATCTCAAATCATGGTCATACGTTTTTAATGACCCAGTATGTGAATAAATGAATGAATGAATAAAACTATTCGAAAGCTGAAATCATTGAGTTACTAACTATCGATAGTACAATTCATTCGATAGTTCCCATCACTACTCTAGCCACTGACGAACGAAAAAACGTTGTGGAACGTGGTAGTTCTTCATGTAATCGATGCACATTGCCACGACTTCAGTGAACTACTTGCAATGGAACATTCCCCTAAGCAGGCAAGTAAGAGAACACCTGTTTGCCTATCTTTGTAAAAAATAGGTCCTTCACAATCCAGCCGCATAATATCCCATGTGCTCCCTCCACAAAAAAGGCCGTCCTACAGAAGCCCAAAGAAGAAGCGATTGGCAAGAGTAATCTTGCGCTTGATCTGGTGTTATTGTCTCTGTTCACTTCAGAGGTCCCCGACTACCTTAAAGTTTCTGCTGCCCATTATGACGATCTATCCGAGATGTCGATATTGTGCGTCCTTTGTGATGACAGCATGTACTTTAATTGCCCGGTTTACCGCTAGACCCATTTTAGCCGCTCCGCTTCATTTCCAGCAAACGCCTCATTGACGGCTCGCTGTGTTCGTGCAATCAGGTCAAGTTGAACGGACTTTTGGAAGATCGTGCCTCGGGTGTTTACGTTTGAGTTTCGAACGATCTTCTCAAGTATGGTGTTGAAGAAGTCACGCACCTTCACGCTTTTGGTGTATTTTGCCCCACTGTGCATAGCTTAGAAGATCCTATCCAGCGTGTTGTGTGACGTTTAAAGCCATTTTGCACTAATCGGCACGTACCTACGCTTTAGTAGAAGCTTTGAAGGCGATTGGAGAACAGGGGAAACGAGGTGGTCTTAAGGTCGATGAGGATAAGACAAAATATTTGCTGTCGAGCAAGAATCGATCCGCTGCACAGCATCTAGGGCAAAACATCACAATCGACAACTCCAATTTTGAGGTTGTGCATGAGTTTTGTCTACCTCGGTACAAAGGTGAACTCCACGAATGGCATCTTAGTGAAGATCCTACGTAGAATCGCCCCTGGTAACCGATGATACTTCGGTTTGTCAAAACAACTGCGCTCGAAACTTTTTGCTTTTAGCCCCTAACGTTCAACTGATTAAGGTCCCTTTCTAGCTGCAGCGTAGTCTTCCCCTCGGGGTTGGAGTCGAAGTACTCCGGACCGGAGTACTGGTCTCCATTCGCTCTACGTGACCAGATCGATGTCGCTGTACAGCCCGTACAGTTCGTAGTTTAGTCCTCTCCTCCAAATAAGGAACCAAAGACAATTCGAAGGACCTTCCTCTCGAAGCGACCAAGAATCTCCTCGTCCGCTTTAGTTCGTGTCCATGCTTCTGCGCTATATAGCAGGACTGGGACTGTGTTCTTCGAGAAAGGGCTTCATTCCTATGCGGCCTTCCAAACCCAAAAAGCACAGCGATTGTACGCGATTGTATCATCCGTTTTATCTCCGCGATGGTGTGATTGCCTGAGTTAACTTCAGAGCCTAGGTAGACAAAGTCTTTCACTAATTCCAAGTGATAGCTGTCTACAGTGACGTCGGCGTTGATGGACCTTTTTCGGAGGCAGCATATACATTGTCTTGCATTCATTCACCGCAAGCCCCATTTTGGCCGCTCCCTTCTCGATGCTCACCAAGGTCCCACTGATAGCTTGTTGTGTCCTTCCGATGATGTTAATGTCGTCGGCATATGCCAGCAAGTTGTTTTGACGTTTAAGGTCCGCACGTTCTTCTCGAGAATGTTGTTAAAGAAGCCAATTTTGAATCAAAAAAATATCCATACGGACGGGTGGCAGGCAGATCCCAAAAAAAGGGAAAATAAGTACATACCGACACATACCACCGACTCGGTGGCTTTAGGCCCTGTGTGAAGCACCGCGATATTCACGTTTTAGCTAGTATTCCTCAAGTGTATGTTTACAATCCACAATGTATGCGCATCCACGTGCCTGCTATTCAGACAGACTGACCATAACTCAATCCACGTCTCTGTTCGCAGTTCATTGCTTGGGCGTCCTCAAAGCAAGCACAAGGAAAGCTGAGTAAATACAGCGGCATATGATTGATCTGAGGGATCCAAGGCATCGCGAGTTGCCTCCATGACCTCCGTCTCAGCCACCAGCAGCACATGGACGGCTCCCTCCGAGCACCTGCTTCAGGAACAAAAGGAATACCCCAATAGTTCTGCATACATCCATCGAAGTACGCTGGTGGACCTACATTTTGAGAATAAATTGCATAATTTTGTTGCGCTGTCTGAATAGTACAGGGGATGTGCACAGACTCATATGTACATACATACCTTCAACAAGTGTCGTCAACCAAAAACTTCTGCACAATTCTCAAGCTCACTAATTAAAAAATTCCATCGACATGCTCCAGCAGTCTCTGACCACGTGAACAACCTCAATCCCCATCAACAAATCGAATGGAAATTTTACTCACAAAACCACTGCCTCCGAGGCCATTCCACACACAAAACCACGTCCTTACCTGAAAAGAGACAAGCACAGACCGATGCATCGATTAGAAAAACTTCGAAACCACTCATTAATTCAAAATGCCTCCACCCCGGCGCAGAGGCAGGCATAAAACAAGCCCCCAACCCAAACCCGAACCGAGAAACTTATTTGCCACAAGACCCGGCCAGGACATCGGACCGTCATGCAGCAAGTGTCCCAATCCCACAATCGCTTATTTAACTCCATCGAGTTTTTTTCGCTATCTTTGTGTGGGTGCAGGTCAACAGGGACGGACGGGAGACACACTCTCTAACCACAACAAATCTAAAGCACATTCCGATTCCAGCCCTCCCCATCAGCCACCGCCTGAGCTTGAAAGCAGGACAGGCAAGTAAAAATGGAGGAAGAGTTATGGCCCGGGGCCTAAAGCACTTAGCAGGGAGAATATTCCAAGCGGGACAGTAAAAAGGATAAACACTTTGTGATATCACTACCAGGAGCTCATCCGTTCACTCCTCGGCTCGGGACTGAAGTATGCCGTCTTGTTTTCGTCGTCGTCGTCGTCGTGATCTTTAAAACAAAGCGAATGAATGGGATGCCAGCCTCCCCACGCCCGCTGGACGGTCCCGTCAACCCCCCAGGCAATGCAGGCATTTAACTGTAGAGCCTAATGACGGAGAAATACGAGCACGGAGCGAAATGGAGTTCATTACGGACGATGCGGATGCCGGAAACCGGGGGATGGCGGTGTGATGGAAGACGGCTCAATGGCTGCTGCCACCGTCGAAATGGAAATTTCCACCGGACCTGGTGCTTTCCTACACACCTACACCGGTGCCACACCGGGGGACATCCGTTCGTCTGTACTCGTGATTCTTTAAGTGTTGAAATTAAAAAAATACGACGACCCAACTGTTTAAGGGATGATTGTTTCCAGTCGCCCAGATAGATTTGTGAATGGCGCGGGGGCACTGAATGCATCCTCGTTGAGGATTTCCGATGTGTCACCCCCTCGAGGTGACAACTGGCATCCTCACTCCTCTCCGTTGAAGGCCCTGCCACCCTTATCTAACTGCAAGGAGATTGCTAAAAATAACGATGTGTCATTTGTCGGGAGGGTGGGTGCCGCCGTGTGCTGAACAGAAACAGAAGAAACGCTTCGCTGGGCAGAAAACGTAGCATGGAAAATGGAAATCTTATGAGACGACGCGACAAGAATCCTTAATGGCACGTAATTCAGCACGAACACTCATAAAGCTTCCATCGTTCGCAGAGGGGGGGACGGCTGGATGGATGCTTCAAAGGTAGACGGCATCATCTTGCCGTGCGGCTGGAGTGTGTCATCACCTTTGCGCCGGTGGGCAACCACTCACACCACACCCGGCCAGGTGGAAGCCACTCGGCCTTTGTGAGGAGGCAAACTTGAAGCGAACCCTTGATGTGGTCCGAGGACCTCAAATTACATTTCGCCTAATTCATTTGCGAGATGTTTCCGCTCTTCATGCCATTCACTCGCATTCGGCTAGAAGTTCTGCTGGCTGTTGATGGTTTACGGTTTTTAATTCTGCCAAAGGGATGCGGTTGGTCCTGCATGACGGGGGCGTCCTTAATGCGAGGATGGATTTTTGGAGAAAATGTCCTTTTTTGGATTGATTTCGATGAGGATGACGTATGTTTCGAGGGTTGAACGCAGGGATGTGTACGAAGGGGTTGTGGTGGAGGTCGTGGATGAGGTATAGAATTTGAACGTTTGAGCGGGTGGGATGGGATCACCTGATTACTGCGGCCTCTGATGTGGGAAACATTGGGAGTTGACGCAGGAGGGCTTAGTTTATATTGAAACTTAGGTAGGTAAGTAGGTGGAAGGGTTCTTCTTCATCTCTACAACTCCTGCAAGAGTCGTTGTGTGCTATTTTCAGTCAGCGGTGACATAGTGTAAAGTGAGGATCCCAATAAGTGCCCTTATTACAATTTACACCGATCATTGATTTAGATCTCTGTTTATTTACCATAGCTCCGTCTGCAACATGGCCCTTGCTATTTCTTCAGTTTCTAAACTGAGTCATCGAGTCATCGAGGTATTATTTATTTATTATATAACAAAGAAAAAAACTCAGCCACGCTGTTCAAAGGAAAGATCCAGAATGAATAAAATCGAAAGGAATATGTCAAAAAGGATAACAAAATGAATGCGACATAAAGCGACATCTTTGTTACAAAATGATTAAAATATTTGATGTTTGTATTGCCACATAGATGGAGATATGATGACAATCTTTAACACGCCCTCTCAATACAAACACCTCAAATTCTTCGTTTTGAGTTTTTGCACTTGTTAAATCCAAGTCCAATCAAACACTTTTCATGATTCACTTTAGGTAGTGGTTTTGTCAGTACATCCGCTATCATGTTTTGTGACGAAACGTGCTCCAGCATAAATTCTCCATTAGCAATCGACTCGCGTACAAAATGATGCTTGATGTCAATGTGTTTTGTTCGCGCATGAAAAACAGGATTATTCGCCAAACATTGAGCTCCTCGATTATCAACAAAGATTGTGATACCTGCACAATCAGACAATGACAGCTCATATAAAATGCTACGCAAATATATTGCTTCTTTCGCTGCCTCTGCCAGACTGACGTATTCTGCCTCCGTTGATGACAATGCAACAGTCCGTTGCTTCTGCGACTTCCATGTAATCGCCGCACCGCTGAGTAGAAATACGTAACCAGAATATGAGCGACGATCTACTGTGCAACCACCCGAATCAGCATCAGTGTATCCAAATAGCGGCTTGTCGGTTTTTGTAAACACTAATCCAATCTCCGTAGTACCAGCAAGATATCTCAGAAGCCGTTTAATCACAAGCCAGTGACACCTCTTTGGATTATTGGTAAACTGCGCCAATCTTGAAACAGTATTCGCAATATCGGGACGTGTGGCAACTGATAGGTACATAAGGCCTCCAATTATCTCACGAAAGGGCCAATCCTCTTGCCAATCATCACCTTTCTCATCATCAAAGCGCGGATTTACTTCTAATGGCGTTGCAACAGGATTACAATTGTCCATTCCGTATTGCTTGAGAAATCCCAGTATATAACTTGTCTGAGTGAGTTCAATTTTGCACTCACCTTGGTTAATTTCCAGCCCAAGAAAAAATTTAGCAAGACCAAGCTCTTTTATTTCGAAATCTTCCAAGAGCTTATTCCTTACATCCGAAAGATACTCCGTCTCTCTAGTCACAACGAGTATGTCATCCACGTACACAAGCACGAACAGCCAGCTTTCTCCACTACTTTTGTAAAATAAACATGGTTCATTTTTCGAAGGCTGCAATCCAAGGCTCAACAGTTTGTTGCTCAGCTTAATATACCACTGGCGTCCAGCTTGGCGTAATCCATACAGTGCCTTCCGCAGCCTACATGCATTGCCGCCATTACATATGTACTCCATCATTTTCGCCGCCCGATTTCCTAAGTCAGATTTTTGGCCATGTTTGGCCAATATTCTTTCCAGCATCTCAGGTAACATTACAGGCAACCTCATGATCACTTCTTCATCCAATGATCCATTCAGGTATGCTGTTACCACGTCAAACTGCCAAATTCTAAGTCCCAATTGGACGGCTACAGCTAATAGCATACGCAGAGTTTCCAGTCTTGCCACAGGAGCAAACGTTTGGTGATAGTTGACTAAATACTTCTGACTGTACCCCTTGGCCACAAGTCGAGCTTTGCGCCTCTCAACTTTGCCTTCCGGACCATGCTTGTTTGAAAGAACCCAACGACATCCAACAATATTTGTCCGATCGTTCTTTTCAATAATCTCCCAGGTGTCATTTTTGATAAGACTCAATACTTCAGACTCCATTGCATCTTTCCATTCATCACACTCGTCGCTTTTCAAGGCATCCTCAATGCTGATTTCTGCTACACCAGCGAACGCAGTATAATCATCAGGGTCAGATTCAGTTCCATTAATGCTGATCCCATCTTCATTTTGCCGTGCTGCCATTGAGCGTGTTATCCGAAACAGATTCTTCGGTCGCCCTCTGATTCTAGTACGCAGTACGCGCGGTGTTTCTGGAGTTCTCTCCCCTTTATCTTCAGATTTCTTCGTTAAGTCCGATGCTACAGATTGATTTTCAGACACTTCATTGGCCTTTAGTGGACATGGTGAAAACTCAACAGTCTTTGGATTACTTTCAACTATTTCAGTTTTTTCTGTCGGTGTTAACAACTCTTCCAAAACAACCGAATGCTGTGGACTGTCTTGAAACTCCTCCAAAAATCTCACATCCCGTACTTCCAGTATCTGACGTTTACTTGGGAACCATACCCGATATCCCTTTTTATTCCGAGGGTATCCCACGAATACACCTTCCACCGATCTTTGTGCCAGTTTATCTTTATTAGGATCCTTATTCAAAACAAACACTTTTGAACCAAAAGATCTTACATAATCTAATTTTAATTGTTTTCCAGTCCATTTTTCAAAAGGAATTTCGTTGTTTAAACTGCTGGTCGGGCATCTGTTTCGTATATGGCAGGCAGTTGCGACTGCTTCGGACCAAAATGTAGCACTTAAACCAGACTGTATCAACAAACATCTTGCCATGTCCAAGAGTGTTCGGTTCATTCTTTCCGATACTCCATTTTGCTGTGGAGTCCGAGCAACAGAAAGCCTTCTTTCTATACCTTGTTCATTCATATACATATCAAATTCAGTATTGCAATACTCACGACCATTATCCGACTGCAAGCATTTAATTTGCATCCCAGTTTGCTTCTCCACAAAATTCTGGTACAGCTTGAATGCATCAAATACACCGCACTTTTGTCGCGAGAAATACACTTCGCACCAACGCGTGCTGTCGTCTATGAACGTCACGAAGTATTTCGCACCACCCAAAGACTCCACCCGGAACGGACCAACAACATCAGAGTGCACAATTTTTAGTATTTCTTTACATGGCACATGACCTTTAGAGAAAGTCACTGCAGTCATTTTGCCTTTTAAACACACTTCACATCGCGATAATTGTTCAATGTTTTTATCAGTAACCCCGGACACTGCACCGTTATGAACCAGCTGTAATAAGTCCTTGCTGTTCAAATGACCCAACCTTTCGTGCCACTTCAACAGCTCGGAGCACTCAGGTTGGACAACCGCTTCCGCACACATACCATTTTCACGAAGAAAATACAGATCCCCTCTGCGATCTGCAATTATTGACACATTGCCACGCTCATCACGAATGTAAGCATCATTCTTACGAAAAATCACTTCGTGACCCCTATTCGTGAGTTTTGCAACCGATATCAAATTTGTTCGTAAGTCAGGTACAAACAACGTGTCCTTAAATTCTATCAAACGATAGCCTCTTTCATTTGCCACTGAAACATGGACTACTCCTTTTCCTTTGACATCAGCCGATGCATTATTGGCGAGATTCAATTTGACCTTGGGAGATTCACTCATAGATTTGAATAGACCTTCATCACCGCACAGATGCGCTGTGCACCCACTATCAAGGATCCATGCTTTATTCGTCTGCCCCATGTCCGCACGATATGTCTCAGTAGCGCCCGTGCTAACCGCGTGGCTAGCGGCATAGGACTCATCAACATTATTTGCCGAATGTCTGAATTTTCTCTCGTCGTTCTCGAATGTTCTTGATGGACATGCATTTGCCTTGTGTCCCAACACTCCACACTTGAAACACTTAATATTTCCCGGTGTATGTGGTACATTCCTCTTAAACTTTGTTGATAGATTTGGATGCATATTGTTGGTACTCCCAGCAGCCATGGCTGTCACAATACTACCACTTGCCTGCTTTCGTGCTTCGCTTTCCTCAAATATTTTTATTTTTAGCACTTCAGCAGTCGGCAGCGCATCACGCGACTCAATCGCACAGCGAAAGTTTTCGTAGGAAGAAGGAAGACTATACAGCAACATAATGGACAGCAGATCCCCATTAATTTGCACATCCATTCCCTCAAGTTTGTCCACCGCATCGAAAAATTTGGTCATGTGGTCTTTGACATCACCGCAATCATCCAACCTTTGGAGCATCAATTGCTTCAATAGGGTAGCCTTTCTTGCCGGTCCTTTCGATGCATAAGTAGACTCGAGCTTTTGCCATACCTGTCGCGACGTATTACATCCACGAATCTGCTTAAGCTCTGACGGTTGAATTGACAAAATTAAATCCGCCTGGGCCTTTTTGTCCTGTTTCAACCACGACTCTTTTGCAGATCTATCGTTTTCTGGCATCACAGAAGTCCCATCAACAAACTCCCACAAGTCGTTTTTTGTAAGCAGAGCTTCCACCTGCATGCTCCAAGTGTCATAATTCTCCTTGGATAACAACTCCATACGCAACGAATTAGATGAAGAACTTGCAGACATGATGCATATAACTTTTTTGTTTAAATCAATATCATCCATCAAGCAACAAATGACGTAAATGAATTTAATAATTTTATACGCGTTCTGGGCCCATAACCTGTTAAAATATTTATTAAATTTAATATATATATTTATTTATTATATAACAAAGAAAAAAACTCAGCCACGCTGTTCAAAGGAAAGATCCAGAATGAATAAAATCGAAAGGAATATGTCAAAAAGGATAACAAAATGAATGCGACATAAAGCGACATCTTTGTTACAAAATGATTAAAATATTTGATGTTTGTATTGCCACATAGATGGAGATATGATGACAATCTTTAACAGGCTTTTTCTTCTTATAGAGCGCTTCTTCTATGTGAGCGCGTAAGAGATTGCCAGGGTTGCTCCAAGCTCCGATACCTTCTTGCGAGACTGTCCGCCTTTTTTGTGGCATTGAATGCCAGTCTGGCAAGGTACTCACGACAGGGACACTTCACGATATCTCACTGACGCTTGTCACGTGTCGAAGTCAAGATGTCCGATGCTATGGCTTTTATGACCGCTTGGCTGTCGGAGAAAATAGAGATCGCTTTGTTGGTTATATCGCATTTTCGTAACACGAGTGCTGCTTCGTGTATCGCAGCAACTTCAGCTTGGAAGTTGGAACTAAGTGCATGTGATTTTTCGAATAGATCACAAAAGACCCTGCACCTGTACCCGTACTTGATTTGAGCCGTCGATATACAGGTAGAGTATATCGACTCTTCCTATTGTTTCTGATCCGAAAAACGAGGTTTATCGGTCTTTTCCGGAGCTAGTATCAGAGGCAGGTAATCTTTTAGGCTAGTTTGTTCTGTGCTCCTGGCCAACACTTGAGTATGGCAGCGTGATTATATGGCTTATTTCTGGAACTTGGTATGTTTTTTAGTGAAGTGGAAGCAATTTTGTCCGCCTGCGTGTCGATGACGTGTCGTGACTACGTCGTGACACAGCATGTGTTCTGCAGATTCTTCGTTCTAGTTACTCCTAGCTTTTGCAGGTGTCATCTTGCGTTAAGCCCATGACTTTGAGATGTTTATTTACTGGGCAGTGTCCAGTAAGGATACTGTGGTAATACGTACCAATCCGACCTGACTCGTGTCCGATCTTCACCTGGGGTTATACGAATCGGACTCCTTGTAAGAGTATTTCTTTCGTTCTGTAGAGAGAAGTAGTTGGTAGTAGAAACATTTCGCCCTGCCTGTTACCTTCCGCCTACATCCAGTGATGGTTTGTCATGTCCCCGAGCAAATTAGCTCTTAATGGTGAAAGGTATGCCGCACAATGATCGTGGCATCATGAGTGGTGATGCGGGTGACCGGGTATCCAAATGAGGTGGACTCTGTGTTAGCCGACTAGGACAGTTGCAAGCAGTCCAGTACTAGCTCTAAAATGACTTTGTAGCTTATGAAGGCTGGAAGAGCAGGATTGCTCTAAGAAAGAATATAGATGTTCTGGTTAGTAGTAGCTCTGTCTACCTCTCTCCGTTTCTGAGGCAGAACTCAGTTGTTAATATCTCTTCTTGAAATACGAGTTCATGGTGTTGACTCCGCATCCTCCAGCCCCATCGGATTCATCTGTTTCGGAGCCACCTGTGTCACGAGTGTGAGTGATTCGCTGATGAAGATGGGTCTGTTTTGCTCTCAGTTATGTTGTAAAGGGAGAGCGACCTTTTGTATCTGGAAAGACAGCTGTCAAATCCATTTTCAGGGTTTCATGTCTGCTCAGTTCGTCAAGAAGGTTAGGTTGGATTAGCCTGCAGTTAGAATCATCCTCTGAGATGAGCTTGTAAGTGCTAACCACAGTTTCCTTCTTTATCAGCATATGAAAGTGTGGCATGTTTGTAACGACTTCTAGTCCTGCCGTGGAGGTTGATCTCATCACAGGCGTAGATGCTGACACAAGCTAGTCTTTGAAGTTTGTTGAGCTTGGCTCGTGCAGTTGTTTGTTTATACCAACAGACTGATGGTCTGGTGATGGCTCCGTGTAAGCAGTGGGACATTTTGGAGTTGACACCCCAGTTTTTACGAGACTGTTGTTGATCCACAAGGCGGTCGTGGCTATGACAATGGCTAAGACTTCCAATTGAGTTGTTCGTCTAGTGTTAAGCCTAGGTATTTAAACTCCCTTGAGAATTCTACTGTTTCACCGAAGAGACTAGGTTTTTCCCTCTTTTGGTTCACGCGACTATTGTGCTCTATATGGGATTGACATTGAGTCTAACCTTGAGTGCTCTTTGTAGCAGAACCGATACTGTGTTTTCGAATTTGCCCTTAATGAGAATCACAATGTCATCAGTATATCCTTAAAAATGTAAGCCTTCGTTTGCTGAGGATGACAAGCAGTTCATTCACTACTATGAACCATAGGGAGATGGTACCCTGCCCTAAGGGCAAGCTTTTGCAGCTCTTATTCTGTCAGTTTGCTCTGTGTTGGTTTTTTTTTCCTATGACTGAGTGTTGTATTCACTTGCACATAGTATTGTCTACTCCCAACGTATACTCCTGCGCTGGTGGCATAAGAAGAGGAGGAACGAGGAATGCGCAATAAGCAACGACAAATAAGGAACGAGGAACGAGCAACATGAAACTAGGAACGAGGAACGTGGAATTAGAAACGAGGAACTTGGAACGATGAACGATTAACAAGGAACGAGCAATGAGTAACACGGAAAAAGGGATGAGGGACTAGAAACGTGGATCGAGGAACGAGGAACGGGGAATTAAAAACGAGGAATGGCTTCTGTAACTGTTCCCTCTCTATGACAAGTCAACTTGAAATCAAACTGCGGTACCAGTGAGGATTTAAAACCAACACAAAATTTCACTTTCAACTACCGACACTCGTCAAGACACGCGCTACAAATTTCACCAGATTGCCACGTCGACTGTTGCTCAACTCATCACCAAACTGCCGGCAATCTAAACCACCAACTCACAGACAACTCTGGGTTCCCTTACACAGCGCTTCTTTCAAATTGCCTCTCGAATTTCGGCTAACCACATTTTTTTCCCAGTAACCCTTGAGCCATTCCCCCTTTTTCTCGAATTAATTAGTTAAAAACACCACCACCCAACCACACGTCTGCGAGGAGTTGTTCCAAGGAGAGGCCTTCGCAAAAACTCTTCCAAGTAAATGAACCCCCCCCCCCCCCCCCCCCATTACTCGAATTAATCTCTCTCCTTGAACCCCAATGGTCCTGCGTAACGATCCGAACTGACTCGTGTAGCATTCACCTGCGTGATAAATCAAATATCAGCACAAAAAAAAACAGAGATTCCCTTCCCAGGGACATCCATTGATCTCGGCTCTTTCCACAGAACGGCAGTCTCCAAGTGGAGCGTCTAAAATTCCACCTTAAACACCGATATAAACGACCCCCTCCATCCCCCGGTCAGGTGAGGGAGTCGAATTGTGTTTGTCACCCTCCGCCCTAGCAGAGACGCGTTTTCAATTTTGTAAGAGGTTTACTCGGCGATTATGGCTCGATTCTTTCGCGTTAATATTCCAAACATCCAGTCGTACACTTGTATGTACTCGTATTGAATTCCTCCCAAACCCCACCCAACCCTCGGACGGGGTTGCCAAAAATAGCAAGCGACCCTCGCTGTCTGTAGCCCAGTGCCAACGGGGCGAGCGAGACAAAACTGTGAAAGCCTGGCGAAAATAATTGAATTAGCCCGGGGGGCGCAGGTGGGGACGTTGAAATTATTTCTGCCATAACTCAGGCGGGGTTTCCATCATTAGGCGAGGGTACCTGTGTGTCCATCGGAGGTTGCCGTTATCGTCGTTACGAGGAGGACGTCCGCCGACCTTCCGTTGGCGCTGCCTAACGACCTTCGGCAATGAAAATCCCTCTTCATTATGGCGAATTATGCAAGCATCCGGTAATTTTTGCTCACCGTCCATCGAACGGTTGAATTAGGGACGTTGTCATTATTCCGCAGAGCAAGTGGTGGAGGGGGTGCACCGAACGGTGAGTGGTTCAAATTTGACTGACAAAAGAAGGAGTGGACCGAACCGAACCGAGAGTTGGCTTCCAAAGGTGACGTTAAAACGAAAGAGTGACAAATTTATGCAAACATAAATTTTCTTGTCACCGCATCGTGATGGGGTTGCGGTGGCTGTGAGGGGAAAGGGACTGCTCCTTTTGTGTCCTTTTTAAAATTGAATCTTTGTGCAAGGCGAGCAGTGGAGCATTTTAATGAAACATTTGTGTAGGTGTACAAAGGGAAAGAAATGTGAGTCAGCCAAGAACTTGTGATTCGTAAAATTTCCCTTCTGTGAGAGTGGACTTCAAAGGGAGAGTGAAGTCGGTGTTTTGAATGGAATGCTGTGAACCAACTTATTTGAGACTGAACTTTTAACTTTGAACAGATCCTGGTAGTTTTAGATCGATGTGGACTTAATTTGTTTGAAAGGCTCTGCTAACACACAAGTGATGCGTTGTTTGGGGACTTACAAGCCGTTTGAGACCTGCCAGGGAGATGCGCTGTCCTATGATTTCTGCCATTTGCTGGTCAGAGCTGTAAGCACGGGTGGCAAATAGGTCAAAATGTGCGCTTATTCAGATGGCATCGACATCGTCGGACTTTCCCAACGTCACGTGGAGGAAGCTTTCACAATTAGTCAGGAGCAAGAGAAACGAGCGCAATGATGCAAAGACAAGGATTAGGTCTAACCTAATTCGTGCGGTTTGCTAAAAGATGGCGTAACTTGTATTATTCCATTGGAACATGCGCTGGAAAGCTACTGTCATTGTAAAATGTTGTCATTGAAAAAATCATAGCTTCAGATGGGAAATAATTTAAATAATACTGTTGTACATGTTTTTCTTATATAAACGTTCAAATTTTGAAAAAAAAACAGCACGAATTAAGTTATAGACCCAATCTATGCTGCCGAACAACAGACCCGTCATGAGAACGTATCACAATCGAGAGCTACAAAATTGAGGTAGTAAAGGAATGTGTCTACTTCGGGGCATGAACCAACTAAACAAATGCCGCGATAGTGGAGATCAGATGATCGACATTTCCGTCTTCGGTCTAGACTGCCCATTCGCTATTCCCTAGTAATCCACTCCAGCCAGAAGGATTCGTGGCAAGTATTTCTGGACGAAGGTCTGAAGTTTGCTTTCATCGATAGGTGCATCAGTACTGTTTTGAAGTTGGATATGGAGAGCTGGTTGGACCGCCAGGTTTTTGTAAGCGAGTAACAAGCGTGGCGGACCTTGCTTTGCGAAACAAGACTCCACCATTGCACAAAGTCCTGCCGATGTAGCATGATTTGTTGACATCCTCGATTAGTTTCCCGTTTAGCAGGAGAGGTGCCTTGCATCTTGTACCCAATCTTAACTTCTATGTGCTGGCGGCCGCTACGTTGACTTTGAGTATCTACACTTCCTCTGGCGTTGAAGTCCAACACGTGTAGTTCTTCCTGGGTGCCGCCTATGATATTAACGTCGACGTAGTCGAGGTCGCGGGGTTTCTCTGCCAATTGGCGTTTCTGCTTCGGTTTAGACTGGTCAAGAAAAAGGATCAGATAATAAGCTGGGTGACGCTACAGCCCGTAGAGGACCAGGGCCTATCTTCTTAGCAATTACTCGTGTTGTGCGTGCTATCTCTTACGAATGAAGGAGACCTACAGTTTTACGTCGATTCCGAACGGCCAAGTTTGAGAAGCTTTTTCTAGACAGAAGTACTCTTTGGGCATTGTCAGTGACTCGAAAGTGGTGGGGCCGTGAAAATTATTCTTGACGTACAGATCAGTGATCGAACCTACGACGTCGAGGTTAGGGTCGACGCACATACCCACAACGCCACGCGACCATTATGAAGAGCAGGAGTGATAATACACAGCCTTGCCTTACTGGTGATGGTGAAGGAGGTGCTAACCTTAGAAGCGTACCGTGCAAGACATCTCCTCAAAGAGCTCCTAAGTAAGCTCGACCATGAATGGCAGTATTTGACTGCGTACCAGATGCCTTCTGGTCGGACCATGCCGAAAGCTCTCTCGAAGTCGAAAAATAGATCTAGTGTCCTTCGACGTTAAATTCAGTCTGCACGGATGATCTGGTACTGGATCGGCGCCATGCCTGCTGCTGTCATCTTGAACAGTTGGTTTGGTAGGTTGTCGGAGCCCTACAAATTGTAAGCTTAATCCGTCGATTCCTACGCATAGTTTTCATAAATCACGGTTGCATCCCTCTTGAGTCATTGCCTTTGCCCCCGAATGTACTTGTCTCGATTAAGCATGAAACTGTAAGAATTTTAGTAGTTGCTGTTTGCTGTTGAGTATGCAAAGGTCATCTACGGCGCTTGGAACGACCTATGTTGCATTTATTACTACACGCCAGCATGCCACAGGCTTAGCGAATGTGATATGTAGCCACGCTACTTTTTAGTCTCCGGCAAACTCTTCGAAATCCGCTTTGCGGCTTACTCACATTGGATAGTCAACATTCGTGGAAGAAAATCATCCTCAGTGATGAGGAACACTTTCACCTCAGTGGATTCGTCAATAAGCAGAATTGCCGCATTTGGGCCCAGAGTGATTGTCGAAGAACCAATGAACCCATAAAGAGTGTCTGTTTGGTGCGATTTACGGGCTGGCGGCATCATCAGGCCGTATTTCACGAAGTGCACGACATGCATTTTGATTTGAACGCCCATTTTCATAATAAGATTGTGTATCTTTCCATGGTTCAAATTGAGTTAGTCTGAAATTGAGAAATGTCAAATGAAGAAGAAAAGAAAAAAAAAACTTGACGTTTAGGTGTGGTTCACATTCAACATCGTCCAGTCAACCAGTCCTTCTGACAACTTATTCTTTGAAAAAAAATTGAATATATGATGATTCGTCAGATACATCAAGTCATACAAAATTCCTCGTCCTACCAACAAACGCATCAAAAGTTATGAAGCAAAAAATTAAACTCGAAACGACAACCAAATTCCATTGCACCCCACCGAAACCCTTCCAAACAAAATATAACAAAGCTGCAAGAAATTCCTTCCAGAGCACTTCACCCTTCAAGTCAGATAAATCTCTTCCCCACGTCAAGGTCCTAATCCGACCAAATCATTCGAGTTTCCATCTCGTAAGCCCTCCTGGGATAAGCCCGGGACTCCCCGAGCTGTCGAACCCGATCAGGAGCACACATCAAAACGCGAGAAATTCCGAAACAAATTCCCCCCCCAGCAGCCCGACACAGAAAAACCATCTGCACCCCTCCCAACGGCGGCAACTCCAGCACAAACTAACTCGAACCAACTCGAAGCAGCACGAAACCTCGAAATGAAATTATCCCAAGACATTAGTGTGTCACTTCCCGACTGCGCTTTGGTGCTTTTTCATTTCATTTGTCCTTCCCGCACGCCTCGGCGTCGCAACCGACAAACAACCCCTAAGTCCTGACGGGTGACGGCAAAAAACGAAATCCTTTTCAACTTGGTTTCTCGAGGGGAGAGAGGACTTCTTTAAATCCACTACTTTTTGGAGGGCTCGCCGCGCAGTCTGCCTCATCCCCCGATGGAGGAGTCCCCGAATTTAAAATGTAATCGCACGCAACATCACCGCCGAGATACTGTCACTCGGCTGTCGTGCGAAAGACGGTTTTCCATGTCATTAGGTGAGCGTAAGGGGACTCCAGCGAAGACAAAGGACCAAGGACACACAATCGCACTGATAGATGATAACGATTTGAAGTTGGTTGCACTTGACAAAGCGGATGCCTAATTGTTGTCAATAAATTGTTGTGCCTCGGTCGTTCTTTTTAATTAGAACTCAGTCGGTGACACGCCGCCACGCGCTTGAACGGGGGATACATAATTACAGCAGCACCGAGATGTTTGCTTTGTCCTCGTTTGGAAGGTTTCACGTCAGAGCGGAGCGGCGTAGGGATATCCTTGTCGAATATAAATTAGGAATCCTTGGAATTGTAATTGATAAATAAACTCCGTCGGAGGTGATCTCATCCCTTGGAGGTGGATTAATGCGAAATTGATTCTGAATTCGTGACTGGAATGAATGCGAAAAGGATTCTCGGGTAATCCCGGACGGTGTAGTCGGGTCGTGTTATTTTCAATTTCCACTCGGAAATCGTACAAACGTTAAACTATGAGAGCGGATTATCGCCAAGTGTTCAAAGGTTAGGTGGTTGTTTTGCAAAACACGTTATGGAAGTAGTTCTGATCTGCTCTGGAGATGGAGGAGATGGAGGAGCAGTGGATTACAGTGCGCTGTGGATTATGACAAGCACTGTCCTGACTCAGGCGACGCATACACCCGTGGCAGTTGCACAGGGTCATCCATTTTGTGGTTGCGAAAGGAGACTTAAATGAATTTAAATTGAATTAAAAATAATATCCGTTACAGAAATCTCATCAAGTGATTTGCAGAACAGTCTACCTCTAGTAAAGACTGGCTCTAGTCAGAGCCGGATAGCCACAGTTGAAATGTGGTACGGTCTCCCTAGTGGTTTTTGTGGGATACCTAATTTTGCCGCATGATCTCCTTTGATCTAGTGTCGAATACAAACCGTTACTAAACTAGCGGTGTCATATGGAGTTCGTCAAAGGAGGTCGTAAGTTTTGGGTCGCTTATACTTGGGACTTGGGACTTATACTAGACTCCGTTGCGTGCATTGCGTCTTGTCAAAAAACTGAAAATTCATAAGATCTAATAAGACGGAGCGAGACAACGAATGTGGGCTATGACTGGAATACATCTTTTCGGACAAAGTTGGAAAACTTTTATTCTCACATGTGTGTATCATTTTCACTCATGTGTCGTCTGAAATTTTATGGATTTCGGACGCAACGCACGTACTTCAATGGACACCGCTTTGCAATCCGGCGACTACTTTTTCGTGGATTTCAACTGCAACATACGCAACGGATTCTATGGCCTTGGGGCTTGAATGATTATATAAGGATGACCAATTCCTCCTCTTTTGACGTCATGACATCATCATCAACTCAGACTCGTGTTTCGCAAGAGGCGGCGTTTTAGCGGGCGTGTCCTTACGAAAATTGAATTATGTTTATATTATTATGTCAAGAATAATTGTGCCAAATTGAAGGGCATGCCGCCCTACTGTGAGTCAGTCTTGAGTGCTCAGTTGAAAATTCCCTGCACATCTGTACGCTCTGCTTTTCAGTTTTGTTGGAAATGAGTGCCAATACCGTTTCATAGATTAAGTATGGGAATCGTATAATCTGTGGAGGATGTTACGAAATCTCAGGCTAGAAATTCAACACTGGTTCTGTGAGCATAGTCATGTCCATCCCCTAGACTCTCTGAGCCTTTGATGTGCAAGTCCAAAGGTATCAGATGTAGCATCACTGATGGTGTCCACTGTAGAATGTCTGTTATGCCAATATATGTAATTGGAATATGAACATCATTCAAATATCCTCCATCGGAGGTTTTGCAGAAATAAACTCTGCGAGATAATTTTCTGTTTCTTAGAAATATTTCGGCTAAAAACTCAGCCATAACTTGACGAAGTTTATTTTCGGTAAGCATGAGGATATTTTCCATGTTGGATCCAAGTGACTAGTTGCCATCCACCAGCATTCGCTTGTTTGGGTGACCAGATGCCAATGCTTTTACGGTTGAGCAGCTGCCAAAATTAAAAATGACTTTCAAATTTCAAAAAGAAAGCCCAAAACATGTTGACTAGACACCAATTAGGGGAACTGAACATAACCAGAGAGTCAATTGGAGGTTGGATTTGGAACTAGGTTCGTATAAGACCAGAACGACCATGGACAACGTTCTAGCTAACTGTATATAAATATTGTATTGGAGATTCAGACTTTGACCTAAGGCCTTGATATCGAATGAAGTCTAGCGATTCAGAGCGAATGCAATCCACAAGTCTTCGACAAAACATCAATGCATCCACTCTTTGATGGGGTCTGTGACATGGCTGCACCATCCGATACTATTGCCTATGACATGTGAATTCAGACACCATTGTCATCAATGGACTCAGGTATGGAGCGATGTTAAAAGAGTTTCTGTGGACAGAGCTTAATTAAATTGGTTCCTTTCCAAACAAGCGATGCAAAGCTTGGAGCTGTGGAAGAGAAATTTGGTGACAGAGGGTCGAGTGAACTCCCGGGGAGCGTTCAACAATTGGCACCACTCACTAGTTTCCTCTGAGGTTTCGTCTACCCCAACAAGTCTACCACTACCTAAAGTGTCCAGCCGGAGGCGCTATTGCCGAAAAATAAACTCTGCAACTGTGGAACCGATTAAAGCAAGGCCAGCGAAGCTCAGGCCAAACTTTTCAATGATGTGTTACTCTATACATAATGGCTTTAATGTTGTCAAAATAAAGTCAGAATAAATCTTATGCCGATTCCTACCTGAAAACACTGACCTCCTACTACTCAGACTACTCTTCGAGATGCTTCTCTCCCAGATCATGGTGGGAGTCTAAACAGCAGACGCTTGATGTTCCTTTGAGGATCTTCACAGATGGATAGGAGATGGGCAGTGGTGTATGCTAAGGATCTTAAAATGTCTTTCTGACAACCAAATTATTGTTTCGTTTTCCAGGCAAAAACAATTGCGATTAAAGAAGCTCTGTCCTTGCTCAAAAAGACTGTAAGAGATATCATCATCTGTTCTGACCGCCAGGCAACGATCAAATCCATGAGCCCAATCAATTTTAACCACTAAACTTCACTGAATTGCTGACTATGGCTTATCGAGATGGACAAGTTTTTTACTACCTCACTCATGTGGGTGAGGGACACTGTGACATTCCAGAGAATCGTGAAGTGGATCAACTCGCAGGAAGTTGTTTCAGCACCGTACTTCCCTGGGATGGAGACACACCTTCCGTGTCTGTCGCTATTGCTAAGCCTCTACTAAAGCTTGAGACACTTTCTTACACAATTTGTAGACGGTCAACTGGCATCAAGTGTGTCATTATCAAACAGCAATGGAATACTACCGATCCAAAACGATCGCACAGCCTGATCAGATTGAATAGAGCCAACGTACAAACCATTATTGACACCATACCCGTACAAGTCCCCATATGTAGGTACACATACCTAAAGATCAAGCCACTACAACGGCTCTTGCAGAAGTTACAGAGGAGAAGAAAAGAAGGACTCCATTGCACACCTTCAACAGTAGTGCTCTCTTTAATCGTAGAAAATGTCACCTAGAAGCCTACTATTTTAGTAACTTTACTGAACTGAGGATAAAAATATCAGCTTAATAGAAAGAACCAGCTGGTTTAGAGACAAGAATTTGAGATACATGTGATCACACAACGGGGCTAACCTGGTCTAAGTGTGACTGCTGCTACCATCAGTCTGCCACCAAACCTAACCTTATACCTCACACCGTTGTTGCTTAGTTTTATTTTCTTTTCCTATCGTTCCTTTCTGATCACCCTTCACAAATAACGAAGCTCTAACAAACAAGTAAACAAATGTGAAACCAAAAGAAAAGCGTAAACAAATAGCAGGTGCAGCGAATTCTGAAAAGACTCTATTAGTAATTACGCCAGACAGACTGAGTGGATTGACACAAGAACAAACAAAGCCGTCTGCATTGTCGTTACAGTAGAAGTTGCGGCAGCACCTTGTGGCACTTAATTCTCCCATCCGGCACTGAAAGCAAAGTTTCTCCCCAGTCGGTCATCACTAATGGTCGTCGAAATGAAGTTTGTGACTACATCAGGTCACCTTCAAACTCAGTTCGTTCTTGGCCTCTTCCATGCTGCCCCTGAATGTTTTTCCATCATTCATCCCCACTCACGAGGAAGTCAGACGAAGCAACGCATTCCATCAAACAGCAATCAAGCGTGTTTATTGAGATATTCGGAAAAAAGTTTATCTGATCTCATTTCGAATCGGAATTACGGGCAATCCATCCTAATATGCAAAAGAATCCCTCGCCCATAACGGAGATATGAATTCAATCAATCGTTCCCCCACCTCCCGTCTGCAGCTCGATCTCCACCGGAAGCGCGTGTGCCGGGCGGCATTCTGGCATTCCAAGTGTCAAACTTTCTTTCCCTCGCATGCTTCAGAGCATCCCGAGGACTTAGGGAATCAAGATACGTTCCACCTCAGTAACACAGGCCATTCCGTTGGCTCTGCTTTCCTCCGCAAGACGACGACAAAGCAAAGTCAAAGCATATCTCGAATTGAATGGGGCCAGCACACAAAGACCGTGTACAATATTCCCCTCAGTTCGGGGGGAGAGAAGCTCATTTGAATACTTTTCACTTTTACTCCATTGACTCGGCAGAGCGACGGGGGTGCCGCGGTGTCATTAGGGGACCCCAGCCGCCGCTCCGCCATTCGAAAGGGAAAACGCTTTCCCCGTGAAGAACCATCACTTTCGCAGCACTTTAAAGTTGCCCACATGTGTCGGCGTTTCCCGCAGTCGTGCCTGGCAACTAAACCCTAGATGCTTCCTGTTTCCCAACTGCCACGGGAGAGCTTTGTATTGTCTGCCAAGCACTGCCATTGTTTAAGGGTTTCAGTGTGCTTCAAGCGTTGCTCCTATGGCGTGCTCGGGCTGGCTGCAAACAAACTCCAATCAACATCATCGTTAACCACTTGACTTTTTGAAAAGTTTAAATATTTGCTGCGACTTCAAGAAGGCGCGGCGGCGCTGGCGTCTTCTAGGCGAACTTCCCATTCCGCTCGTGCGACATTAAAACGGTGAGTGGTGACTGCTGTGGAGTTCGCGACTCCCTCCCTCTGGTGTGGTGTGCGTTACTTAATAGTTTTCGACATTCCCTTGTGATGTTCTTAAATCAAGTGAAGGTTATTGCATACTTTTAGGATGGTACAATTACAACCCAACGGCCCACACATGAACGGAGTGTGGAACGATTGTGCCTTCGGATTGCTCGACGGATCATTTGTGGTCCCATTTTGAAGGGACCACTTACGTTTGATGAGTGTTGGCGATTAGGTAAGGTTTAGTTGTTGGCTGTGGAAATGGCTTTAATAGGAGTGACGTGGTGTGCTCTTGATAACGCGACAAATGGAGCGGTTGCTCAATTGCTGAAAATCCTGATGTTTTCTGTGCCATGGCGATTAATTCTTTTGTTTTCTTGAGAAGCGATTAGGGCATGGAGGAAACGTTAATTAGGTCTTCCCTTGGTAATGGTTTTTGCCTTGTTTGCCTACGTAATGTGGGTATTGAAGCCACGTTCCACTTGAGAGGAGTCATTCAATAAATTTGACGGGATATGAGTTCACTGTCTTTAACCATCTAGACGATGGCGAAATGTTAGCTCAAATCAGTACTCTGTTGCAACAAATGCCCAAATTCGCACTCCCAGTAAAAGCGAAATTATAACAGCAATCAAGTCCCTCAAGAAAAACAAAGCAGTGGGTATTGGTGGCATCCCTGCGGAATTATTTCGAGCTGCGCCGAATGTATTAGCCGACTTGCTGCATTCGATGATATACAAAGCTTGGGATATCGAACAATTCTCGCAGGAATGGTAAAGGGGGATAATCATCAAGCTTCTAAAATAGGGAAACCTTATGGAATGCGGAAACTGCAGAGGTATTTGTGTTCTTCCAGCAGTAAAAATATAATAGCTCGAATAGTTCTGGAACGATGTCGAACAGGCGGGTTTCCGCGCTGCAACGACCACATAAACACCTTACGGATCATTATTGAACAATGCGCTGGGTGCTAGGTCTCCGCAATATCTATTGTTCATCGACTTCGAGAAGGCTTTCTGTTGTCCTTGAGGTATTCCACAAAAACCAATGGCTATTTTCAAGGCTACAATGAAGGTAGTACGTGTCACGTCTTGCACAATGGTAAGTTGTCAGAGGAATTTGAGGTCCAAAGTGGAGTTCGTCAAGGGTGCATGCTGTTACCACTATTGTTTCTGGTGGTGCAGCACTGACGGATGAAAATTATGGCATTCGATGGACTATGACATCTTATCTTAAACACCTTGATTACGCTGATGACAGGAAGTCGAGAAAGTTAAAAGCTTTCTATATTTATGAAGTGTGATCTCGGCTAATCGCGGTGGCACCGAACTGGACATGTGCAATAGAATCGGGAAGGCTAAGGCTAGGTTCGGACTGCAAGATTGGATCCACGATCTGGAAAAGCAATGTCATCAGCTTAAGCGAGCAACGTAGCCAACCAACGTAGAATCGGTGCTGAAAGTGGACACCTTTACCACGCGAAAGCTGCAATCTTTCGTAAACAGATGTTTAAGAAACATCCTTAGGATTTTCTGGCCGAACCGTATCTCTAATAAACAATTGTACCTGAGAACGGGCCAGGAACCTATGAACATCATCATACGAAGGAGAAAGTGGCAGTGGATTGGACACACCCCACCGCGCGAAAACAATTCCATTGCGAAGTACGCCATGCAGTGGAATCCGCTTACGCAGGCAGACAGAACAGCGGGATGCCCTAGGTTAACGTTGCGCAGAACAGTTGAAAAGGAATCGAGTTCTTTAGGAACGAATCGCTCAAACGCGTTGCAGAAATTCGAAGGAGATGGCGCCTAGGCGTAGTTGACGAACTATGCCCCCCGAGGGGTTAAATGACTTAAGTAAGTAAGTATATGAGTTGACTCATCATCTAAGCATGCACTTTGAGAACAGAATTGAAACAGAAATTATGACATTCGCGTCAAGTGTGTCTATTGATTCAGATCGCCGGTGTCAAGAATAACTTTCTAGAACACATCGCTGTTGGGAGTCGTTATACAGAAATGCACAAATCGAGTACTCTGTACTCGTTTATGCAAATTTTTTTCAAATTGAATTTTTTGAAAACTAGGCTGAGCAATAACTTATTATCCGTTCAAACAATTTTAAGAGTTAAGATTAATTCCAGCCCAATTTGAGTTCAAATATTGCATGATTGTTAGTTCGGCTGAATATTCTCATCATCATCGAGCCCTATATCCCCTTATGGGCCCCAGGGCTTCTACATGCTTACTCGCCATCGTATGCAGTCCTCAGATCTCCTCCACTCTTTTCCTAATTGCCGTGCTTCCGTCTCGAATGTTCTTTGATTGCTGTGGAGCTGATATTAAATTAATGCGCCTATTAGCGAACACTAGAAGTTTCGCCTGATAGTGGTGGTCACTCTCCAGTTTCCAAGTGCCTCACCTATATATCGGCGATCATCTGCCGGTAACCTCTTGCTGACGGAGATAGAGGGAGTCTAGATTCAGTTGGGCTTAACTGCTGATGTATTAGAGTCTATGGCGGGGCATAGGCTGAAGATCTCTGGTGTAGTGATGGGCGCATTCGAATGATATCTCGAGTGATAATCGAAACTACTAATCTCTCGAATGACTACCAATCACTCGATTGACTACTAACCACTCGCATGGCTTCTAACTACTTACACAAGAGAAATGTATCAACAGCGCGAGAAGGAGTAACAAAAAATTCTTGTTGAAAGCTACTGCTCATGAACATGAGGAGAATGAAAGTGATTTGCGACAAGTTGTTTTTAAACGATTCGGTGAGATTAAAACAAATAAAACAGCTTCGAAAGCAACACTTCTGGACCCAGTGTTGTTGTTGATGTTTTTGTAAATGCACCGAGTAGTGGGGTAATACTTGAGTTTTTTTCCCTTGCGTTTTTCATTCGTTCTGATGTTCATTCTACGTTCATGATGAGTATTTATCGACGAGAACTTGTAACTTGTTCTTGTGCTGAAGTAAGATAATTATAGAGTTATCTTGTGTTAGTAGCTTGTAATTAGTTAGTTCGTCACTCGAGTGATTAGTAGTCATTCGAGTGATCATTCGATTATTAAAATATCTCGATTACTAAAGTGTCTACTCTTAAAATCATTCGATTATGCCCATCACTACTCTGATGCCTGCTCTGCCCCAACGATCCATCTAGTAGATGATATGTGACATGATCTGTGTCAATCTGGATTCAGATCAAATGGCACTGTTCGTGAAGGAAGACGAAAGAAGTACTCCTCATTGTCTGTTAACCACATGCAGAAGAAAACAGTGCAAATGTTAGCTACTGTCAATCAAGACGTGTTGCTCCTTGATAGCAACATCTGAACAACAGCCTCAAAATGTTTCCTCTTAGAAAAGTCGAGCATTAGATTATCACCTCTTAACAGAAGGTTATGCTCGGTAAGCCGCGTGTATTCAGAGCCACAGGAATAGGCGGAGTAGATCAAACTGATTTGTCGGTTTTTCAATGCCACCAAGCCACCGTGGTGGGTCTCAGTCACTACATGTTCGAACTTTCTTTCTCTAACGAATTTGCTCTTCAGGCATGAGGCATAGTTTGATCTATTCTCCCACTACTTAAAATAAGAGTGCATCACTTGCAGTGACATATCGACAATGCGACGGCCCTGAAGAGTCAGACATGGACCCATCAGAAAAAATCCCTTTGCAAGTGTAAAAAATACTTCAAGACTCTGTGATGACCCACATCAAATACCACTCTCGAACACACACAGACAGTTTCGTGAATTCATAACACTCCAGATGACGTGTCAAGGTTAGTATCAGTACGTATACCACTTGCCATGTGTTCTGTCTTCTCTTGATCCAGTCGTGTATCCACACGGATGTGCCACCAGCTGGATCACTCAATTGTTATAAATTATAGTTGCAAATACTTTGCGCACTTAATTTAAGTAATTTCGTAAATTTCTTTGACTTAGTCGAACCCCTCAACCCTTCTGTTGATTCTAATTGCTTTCAAAATGTTCAAACCGCATAAGCAGTGGCCCTATTAAATGACCTATTCTTATTCCAAAGCACAAAGCGTAGAATCAACCATTTTGGATCAGACAAGTTCGTTAAACCTCAGTACATTTTTGGCATTTTTCCCTTAGCCGAAAGTGGATGTATTGAATTTTAAGTCGCGCCCATGCCCGCAGACAGTTAAAAATATCACAATAAACCCACAATCCATTCAGCGATGTAAAAAAAATCAATTTTCAGAAATGAAAATTCAAATAAATGATTCGGTTTCACAAGGGTATTGTTTACATAAAACCATCATAATATACTCAACGATTGAGTATCGTCCATGCCTTGGGGTGTGTGCCTTATTCCGCCGATGTCATTGACTTTAGTTGTTTTCGATCTTTGGAAAGGACGTGGAATCACCATGATAACCGCTGCCGCTACGGTTTGTTGAGACGAGGGGATTTAAAACTTCGAAGGACTTATGGTATATCATGCTCTACAAAAGACTGTGCTGATAGCTGGGAGATAATCAAATCTTGGCGCCTGCGATTTTATGTTAATTTGGATATTTGATCATGTCTACATGGAATGTGGAAGGTAGTAGACAGATTCGAAACTCTATGAGCTGTACAATGATGTGAATGTGGCTCGGAGTCAGAATTCCGTCGATGACGAGCAAGAGGATCTGCTTAACCGAAGTTCCCGCTTCGAGAGAAGGACGCACAAATCGGTTGAATGAACAATTTATGGTGAAACTATTTAGTAGCTTGGCCGTCAATGATGGAAGGCAGTTTCAGTTTAAGTTCAGAAGTAAGCACCATGGGCTGCAGACCCGAAAAAACGTTATGTTTGTGCAAATTTCATTCTCGGATTGCCAAACGTTGACTTAATACTAACCTCTAATTGAAGGACATTTTTTTCAAGTAACTCCTGATGATTGAGTGCTGTATGCCACTTGGAGGAATTCTCATCTAGTTTCCGTAAATAGAAAAATTCTTGTCACACCAGAGAGCTCTGAAGGGTGATTCATCGTGAGGTTTGATTTTCAACAGGCTTTATCGACAGATCACTCGTGGCCACTATCAAACTGCTTTGTAATTATTGTTTGGCAAGTCATCATGGAAAGACTCACATCACAACCGCGTCTACAAATTGTTCAGCTGTACTAGGAAAATCAGGGTTCTGGGAGAAATATTTTTCTCGTGTCATTCGAGGAACTTATGGTGCGCATAATCGATCTACTGAAACCACTAGGGCCAATACCAGTTTAATTAGTGGATGATACTCGACACATATAACACGTAGTGAAGACACTATACCAGATATAGCTGAGAATGTAAGCGAAGACCATGACGAATCGATTCGTCGTCATCCTCAGCAGCATATTTGACTATGTGCTTCCTGAAATTCGGACACATGGTCTCGGTAAGCTCCGGTTGTAACGAGACGGTGCTACGAGCCATACAGCGCGTGAAACAATGAACTTGTTGAGAAATCATTTTGGTGAGCGTTGTGCTATGATAAATTGGCCGCCTAGGTCATGCGATATCACACCCTTGGACTATTTTCTTCGGTCTTCGGTAAAGTCTCAGGCTAGGTAGACGTTTTGGAAGCCAACATTAACTGTGAATACCAGTCCCTCTGCTCGAATGACTCGCCCACAATTGAAGCTTCCGTAATTGGACAACATCAGATGTAGTGGGCAACATTTTCAATTTCAAAAACAATTCAAGTTTCTTAATTTATGTGTTTTGCATTATAAAACAAACCTCAGGATGAATCGCCCTTTGGAAGAGTTATGCATATTTGATGTTCTGTGGCAATTTGACTCAATGTGTTCAAATAAGGTCCTTCGCGGTAGTGTTGTGAGACTACCTGCGTTATTTCTTGTGCATTGTGCAATCTTTAGCTGTGAAAATTATTTCTCAAACAATCCCTGCAAAATGTCTGAGAATGACTGTGATAATTTTGTACAGGAAACCGACGACCGCCCGAATGCTTGAAAGATGATACAGATTATTCACAAAGCTAGACTGTAAGTGATTCCGAAAACTATAATAGTGACATCATTGATGTTAATTTTATTGGTCAAGAAATGCATTTGGGAAATTACTGTTTAAGCGGACATAGCTCTGAAGTCGAAAGACAAGGGAACTAATTACGTACGGGATCCAAAGCCACCATGTCTATCAGTCTCTGATACTTTTCCATTTTTAGGAATGAACGGACGCAATGTTACTTGCACTCGAGCTGAAGAAGCAGCAAATGAAGATTGTAGGCACTAGAAGATAAAGTCGTAAGGAGGCAACGTCAGCACTGATTGACATCAAACGAAAATCCGTGCTTAGTACTGAATTCCTCTACAACCATGCAGATCGTGTCACGATGGTGTTATACGTGCCCAAGAAAAATCGCATCGTAACTTTGCTTTTGACGCATCATGCGGTCGTCCACTTCGGTTCAGCTGATCCGGGAAAAGAAGCCCAAATTATTTCACTTTTATAACAAGACGAAGGCTGGAGTCGGCACTCTTTACAAGATGTTTTTTATATAACTTAATACGTGGGTTTTTGAACGTTTATTTAAGAAAGACATTTGCAATGGTACAATACAAAGTAGCACGAATATTCATAAATGCACTTTAGAAGCTATGGCTTTTCTCATCTTTCTGCCAATTTGTGGATCTCATTCCAAAAGAACTGCACTGGCTTGACAGCCAAAAATGAACCAAGCCAATTTTTAATATTCTGCTCTGACTTAGTTCTTAGTTATACACCTAATCTATCCACCACAGAGCAACACAAAACACTACGTTCTCTACGTGTTAACAGTCAGTAAAGCTTTACACAGCAGATAGTTACTGAGCGGCTAAGGATGATCTGCCGACTAGCCGTCTCACAGATTACTTCAAATAAACAATATTAATCAACAAACAATGTAGAAACTAACTTTTTTAACTCTCTATTCGTGCAAGGCAATGATCATTGAATGCGTTTATGCACCTTGGAATGGGTTCATTGCAACCATAGTTGGCCTTTTATTAGAGAGCAAGTTTTTCACCCGAACTGATCTTTGGGGAGCGTATATAGTATATTCAGGAATGGTGGCCCGTGGCGTTGAGGGGATGTGCGTCGACCCGAACCTCGACGTCGTAGGTTCGATACCGGCTCTGTGCAACAACAAAAAATTCACAGCACCACTTCTTTCAAGTCATTGAGAATGCTCAAAGAGTATTTCCTGTCTAGAGAAAGCTTCTCAAACTTGGCCATTCGGAGTCGGCATAAAACTGTAAGTCCCTTCCACTCGTGAGAGAACACTAGCATCCACAACACGAGTGGTTGTTGAGAAGCTGGGCACAGGCCCTCTACGGGTTGTTGCGCCACCCATATTTTATTATATATTCATGAGAAAAAGTAGTTCTGGTAAATTTATTTATTAATAATGTTGCGGACAAACATGGCTGACGCTGCCTTACACCTGAAACTTAAGGTTTATAGCCAACTATTTCACATCTATCGTTCTTCAAAGGACTACTTTCGAAAAGCACACCTCATGAATTTCTTTTGAACTTTTCTTCGAATCTAAGTTCTTGTGTATCATGAGCAAAGTCTCTAATAATGCATGAATATTTTAAGTACAATCTAACCAACGAACTATGTATGCACTTTGAACTAGATAATAGGAAGCACTTATCGGTGAAAACGCGGGAACAACTGATGGCCACTAAGGGTGTTCTACAACACTTTTGACAGTTTGACTTTGCTCACCTTCTTGATCTTCACTCAATTGTTCCCGGAATGGAACATGGATGCCAAGCCGCTCACCTAACCTAACCTAAAATTTTAACGAGGCATTACGTGAAGACAATATTAAAGCTAAGGCACGAATCCCACATACTTGAGTCGGAAGTTTTTCGTCATGAGCGAGATCAAAGTTCGTCGATGTGGCTGTACTCCTCTTGCTCGAATTCTCCATCGACATCATCACAAGCATCAGCATTGGTCGAAATGCTACACATTGGTTAAAAAACCACAAAAAAGGACTAGATGTCACATGTGCCCTCAAACTCCGAAGGCAAAAATGCACACTGTCAGAAGAACGAAGTCCACATTACTCTCAAATTTCCCAACCACCCACCAAGAAACCAAATTAAACACCGAACGACTTTAACGACATTCATTTCACTGTATGCCCGTCGATTCGATTTTATCCCGATTTTCATTTCCGCCTCCATAGCTGTTAATCAGTCCGTGACAAATCCTTTTTGATGACAGCCAAACCACTCACACGCACGCACACACACACGCGCGCACGTAAACTCATTTAAGACCATCCTTTATCGCCTTTTGTTTATGCCCCATCGTTGGCAGCGCACTAATTAGACGCTGCAAGGCATCTCCGACACTCTCGTTTAAGGATTTTCCCTCGTATCCACCCCGGCGGCAGCGTATCTAATGCCGCATGCACTGCTCGGGCAGAGGACGAAATTTAACAAAAGCCAACCGACACAGAGGGAGAGAGCAAAGAAAAAAGAAACGAAATCAAATAAGATCCACAGAAACTGAGTCCCGTGCCCATTTGTAGGCGAGTAGTTGTTTGCTTTTCGGCGTGATTCCTTCCCAAGAAGGCAAGGATTAGGGACCTTATGAGAAAAAGAGTCTGACTTAAGTTTCTTTTCAAAGGGGATACCGATGAAACAAAAGGGATATCAAACGGGATTAAAATACGAAGGGATTATCATTAGATGGATGCAGTAATGAAGTCCCCAATCCGAAAGGGATTCTCCAAAAGGGGAGCATTGTCTATGAGGCCGGCCCCATCCCCGCGGAGCGAGGCAGTCTGGCAGTCAATTTGAATATTTAATAAGTTTGATGAGGATGACAGCGCTTGGGGCTTGTTGGAATTTAACATTTAAGGAGGTTCGACGAGGGGCGTCTCGAAGGGTTCCTCGTCAATTTGATCGATAGATTAGATGGGTGGCACAGCTGAGGATGGCATAAGATAACAGGGGGTGCGGACGTGAGAGGCTGCGGCCTGGGACAATGCTTTTGACATTGATTCCAGTGGCAGGTAACAGGTTAGCGAGCGTACGTGGTACTGCATGTCTTGGTGATTGGCGTTCTCAAAGCAGCCAGCAATCGACGGTGACAGGATGCGAAAGCTGCCCTGGGATAGTGGAGGATTTGCTAAGGCGAGAGCTTCTGCTGCCCTGACAGATGTCAAGTCTTGGTGAAAATGCAGCAGCAGAGTGCTGGAGTTTAGTGCCAGTTGGACGGGCTGTCAAACCTTTACTGCCTCTGTCAGCAATTTGGGATTGGTTGTGACTGAGAATTTTTAATTTTTTGTTGGAGGATTTTGCTGCACCCACACTTCGCCTTTGCAACTTCGACAAGTGCCTTAAGACAAGTTGGATTCAAGTGAATGAATTATTACTTTACTGGGAAAAGCGTCTAATAATGCTTTCAACATCCAGTGCAGGAGATTTTCGATGAAGCATCGACTAGGTCATGGTGGAAGAACACACAACTTGAGGGTTTATTGAATATTTGGAGTGCGTCAATCAAAAGACAAACTCCAAAATGTCTTACGAAGAAGTTGCTTACTGGAGAGTCACATTGTCCAATAATTACAATTGCCTTGATGAATGTTTTCAATGCTTGTGACACGTCGTTGGAATTGGACAATAGACAGAGAAGCATAGCAAACTCTGGACAAAGCTGAGAGGCTCGGAAAATTAAATTGCGCCAGGAAGGAAGTGGAGCATTTCTGAAACATAAAGATCTTTACTTTACCGTCTAGAAGAAGTTGCTATAAGTTCGAACGATAAGACGTATGCAGTCAAGAAAACCATAACCCATGAAAGGCATCGATTAGTTGTAGGGTAGATTATTTCTGGTCCTGACTCAATGTTCACATGCACACCAGTGTTGTTTCTAAGAGTCTCCAAATCAAATTATCAAATTACGGTGCGCAGCACCAATGCAATCGTGTGAACGTGTGGTTTAAAATGAGTTTATGGCGGGTGCCCTACTTTTGACCGGAAAGGTGTAAGACAACACAACAGAATGCGAATGGAGAAGGAGGAAATAACAATGAGACCACGTGGCAAAGATGCTGCTCGGTAAGGTTTGATGGTGGCTGATAGCTAAAGGCAAAGTAAGCCCATTGTGATGCCTCTCGGATTAACTACTCCTAATCGTGGTGGTTATGACAATGCGGCTTAGCTAATCCCAACGTACGTTCGCAGAGGATGCTGAAATAGGAGGCCTCTAGATGTGATTACCTTTGACTTGGCAGAGCGGACAGGAAAAGAGGAGGGTGTGCTAAACTTGATCACACACTCGTGAGAGAACAATAGCGGGCTGGAGCGCCACCCATATTATTATAGATGGTAGGCAATAGCGATCAGCGTCTTTTATCCGGTCCGCAAGAAAGGAGACCCCTTTGACTGGGCCAACTATCGAGGGATCAGCCACCTAAACATCGCGTACAAGATACTCTCTGCCGTTCTGTGTAAACACCAAAAAACCCTTTGTCAACAACCTGATAAGGACCTATCAGGTTCAGGTATCAGTGCGGTTTCAGTCCAAGAAAGTCCACAATATATTTACACTTCGGCAGATCCTGGAAATGACGATTTGTCGATTTCAAGGCCGCATATGACAGCGTGCATGCCAAACTCGTCAGGCTGTGCAGGATGACGATGGAGAACTCTCGCTGCTTCATTAAGGTCGGTAACGAACTCACCGAGACCATCAATGTCAAACAAGGTTTAAGGCAAGGCGACACGCTGTCATGTGAGTTCTTCAATTTCCTACTTGAGAAGATTCGGAAAGGCCGTTCAACTGCTTGCTTACGCGGACAACATTGACGTGATTGGCCGAACACAGCGAGCGAATGAGGCGTTTGCTGGCATTGAAGCGGAAGCGGCTAAAATGGGTCTAGTGGTAAACCAGGGCAAATCAAAGTACATGCTGTCATCACGAAAGGACGCACAACATCGACGCCTCGGACAGAGCGTCATATTGGGCAGCGGATGAAGAAGCTCTTGGTTGTTTTGAGAGAAAAGTTCTGCGACCGGCTAGGTGAGAGATGGCTAGGTCATGTAGAGCGGATGGACACCACAGCTCCGGCCCGAAGAGTCTTCGACACCGAGTCATTGGGCCAGCGCAACAGAGGACGTTCTCACACTAGATGGCGCACACAAGTGGAAAAGGACCTCAACGAACTTGGTGTGCGCAGCTGGATGCAGCTGGCGAAAGATCGTGCTGGCTGGAGAGGCATGTTGGTTTAGACCCAGGTCCATCCCAGACTGTAGCGCCAATCAAAGAAGAAGAAGAAGGCAATAGCGATCAGAAATGAAGGAGGATGTCCCCATGGTGGGAAGGAAGCGGTTCATTGGCCTAGCAGTTGTCCTGCTAGATGACGACAATTTGTCTCTCGGTAATGTTGCAATGAGATCCAATGAAAGGTCGCATATGCGAGGATTGTGGTATCATGCTGATTGAAATGAAATACTTGTTTCCCCTGCAGAAGATCATGTTCTGATTGTCCAGCCATTCGTAACTGTCTCACAATCGTCGAACTAGTTCAGCACAAATACTGTGGATTTTATTGACCATTTCTTCCGTTGAGACGGGCTCTAATCTTCTACAATAGCAACGAAATTCAGTTGAGTTCAGAACCACCTTCGCCCTGTTCTATTCAAGAAGTACATTCTCCATAATGCATGGCGGGAGTATTTGGACATTACACAAGGATTTCTGTGGCAAATCCTACCGTGTTCCAAGCCAAAATCCGCGCCCCAAACACAATCTTTTCAAATGTATTAACGGCTTCAGAATTACAATATTCTCAGACAACATTGTTGTACAAGGGGAAAGAGAATACCTTGGTGTCTTCAGGATGCCTTCATGAATCAATTCGGCTTTTTTCGCAATTTTGTCAATTCGTTCAAGCCATCGAATGACTGTAAAAATCCCATTTGACAAGTCAAAATTTGATAGTTTTTGATCTATTCACAAATATGTTCGGAATCAGAAAATGGGTGAGCATGCACGAGCTTTCGACTCTCCGTTCCACGGGAATTGAAATACTATTCATAAATTGGACGACATATTCGATTCGAACGTGAGTCAAATATGGAAATTCATTCCGAAAACTCAGTGGCCTCAGTGGTCAGTTTCGCAAAGAGGCAGCTTTGTAAAGAGCGATTTTTAAGCTATTATCTTTTTGGCAACACTGGCTTAAACAGCGGACTCACGTTTCGTGTTTTGTTTCACTGTCAAACATCTTCAGCTTGGTCGATAATTTAACCATGAATGGTCTTACAAACGAACAACGCTTGCAAATTATTGAATTTTACTATCAAAATGCGTGATCTGTTAAGAAAGTTCATCGCGCGCTTCTTCCATTTTATGGTCAGCTTAATCGACCCACAGAAATAGCCGCTTCGGGCTATTGTGACTAAATTTCGCACCAAATTTACATTGTTGGACATTAAACCACCAACACGCTTACGTAGAGTGCGAACTGAAGAAAATATCACAGCTGTATCGGCCAGTGTTAATGACGGCATCATTGGACCGTATTTCTTCAAAGATGATGCGAATCGTAACGTAAGTGTGAATGGTAAGCGCTACCGTGAGATGATATCTAACTTTTTCTTGCCAAAAATGCAAGAGCTTGACTTGTTTGACATGTGGTTTCAACAAGACGGTGCCACATGCCACAAACCACGCGCAACAATGGACTTATTGAGAGGCGAGTTCGGTGAACATTTTATTTCACGTTCGGGACCGGTCAATTGGCCGCCTAGATCGTGCGATTAAACGCCTTTAGAGTATCTTTTGTGGGGCTATGTTAAAGCTCATGTCTATACAGACAAGCCCGCTTCAATTGACGCATTGGAAGACAATATTGAAGCATTTATTCGTGAGATAACGGCCGAAATGTTGGAAAGAATATGCCAAAATTGGACTAAGCGGATGGACCATTTGAGGCGAAGACAAGGTCAATATTTGCATGAAATAATCTTCAAACATTGAATTATATGCACCGTACAATCGACTCAAATAAAGATTTCATGCATTTTTCTGAATTTTATGTGTTTTTTTAAAAAAACTTTCCTATAGCTTTTAAAACAATCACCCTTTAGATTTTCGGTCTCAGTGAAACGAACATACCGCACTCTAACCGCCAAATTATCTTAAGCGACAAGATTAACTTAAACCAGGAGAGCCTCTTTTTCTTCTTGGTATGAACTAAAAAGCACGTGAATGTCGCTTACGATGAATTTCTTATTCATAAACCTGCATCACACACGCAATCGAATCAACTATCGAACTACATCATTAACTCATTTTTGCTAAAAATGTAACTTACGATAATTTGCCGGTTAAGGGCGCGAAAAAGTCTTCGGAATTGGATCGTACCTTAACTGCCGGTCTTTGAAATTCAAAAAGAAATTTCTGAATTTTCTCACGTGTGATAGTTTGCATACATAGAACGAATGATAATCCACACGTCGCAACCCACACACCTCCTCCAGAACATTTTTTTAATTTAAACTCACATTTATTTTTATTGTGATGCATTTCCAAATGAGACTGTAAAGTTGTCTGGTCCCTACACATTTCCAAGGTATTTATGATGACAACCCAAAGTCAACTAGCTCCAACAAAAGTTCGAACCAATCCCTCGGGCGCACAATGTATTCCGCATGACGCACTAGCTCCCATCATCATCATCATCCATCAGAAATTAGTGTTGACACCATCTATTGCATGTAATTACATTGGAGAAGTCTCAGACTGCAGAACTGCATTTAAACACTAACGTTAAACTATTCCCACCGTCGCCTCATTCACACACTCACGCCGAAAAATACTTTGTATCCCTTGTCGACTGTGGCAGCGTTCACACCCAGGACTGGCCTCACTCCGAATTAAACACTATTTACATGCAAATTCACTTGTCACTCAACTCTAAATGCAAATTTTTACCCATCGCCTCCATCGCCCCAAAACCAATTATTCCACCGTTCACCGTTCTGTGCACTGTCCTAGTCCGCCTATCGGTCTATCTATCGTTCTATCGCATAAATTGAAATGTGCTTAGTGTGGCATTTGCACCCGCCCACATCGACAGAGCCTCGACTCGGTTTCAAGCTCACACCTTACAACTCTCAGTGTCCATTCATTAAAGCTGCTTGGCAAGAGGGAGGAGGGAGAGGAATAGACGAGGTTTCCAATTGCATGTACTCAGGGATTAGACTAAAGCACACGAGAGCTCTTAAAATGTTGTGTTAAGTTACCTTCAGCCCTGCGCCCACACCAGCCACCGACAACCGCTCGCATCTATCTCGGTGAGAAACTGAAGACTCGACAGAGAAAAACCGTCGGTAATTAATTTTCCCTGACCTCTGAGCCAGCCTTCGGTGCATACGAGCACCAGCAGTCGCCGTTTTTTGTTCTGCAATTACCGACATCGACCGACACACGAAGACAACATTCGAATGAGAGGACACTCTCGGGAGTTGAGTTTTTATTTTATTTTCCACCCCCTGCCAGTGGCTGGGGTTCCCTTGCAAATGTTCATTGTTTTCATTTTCCAAATGAGAGGACAAGTGGATTAACGCAAAGCTTAGGTCGTGTGCATTACCGTTAAGAAGGTCAGAGGTGGGCTAAGCCCGATCCGCATTGAAAGGGCCGATGGGCAGGCGGCTGGGGATTGTTGCTTCGGTCATTATGGCTAAGTACTGGGGGTAACTTCATTCGTTGAACTGTCCGCAATGAATGGATGGACAGTAGTTTTGGGATACATTCGATTGAAGTGTTAACGATTTGTCCGGAAAGTGGACACTTTCTCAATCGGTTTTGCCATCCCCTTGAGGCAAGGTCTGGCCGGTGGAGGGGGCAGGCATTTTCTACTGAAAGACGATAGTCTTGAGTGGATTCCCAACCGTGATAATCCAATAAAAGTGCTCATCATTGTCTAGCCTGAGGATTATTCGATTGCGGGGACAGGATCGCCTTGAATAGATTCACGTGACTGGGGATTCGTGTGATTCCAATGTCCCGTGAATGTAAAGCTCCTTGCCTCGGGGTTTTACATTTCACCGAGCACCTTCCCAAAACTGTTTTTTAATGCAGGAGCCAGTTTCAGTCAGGCAAGCGTTTGGAGTCTATACTTACTCTTGAAGCCATAATTTATCAGCAGCAAGGGACGTTGAACGGCCTAGACGTTGAATCTTGACGATTGCACAGCAACCTCTTTTTTCACCGTCAACTGCATTGTTTTCAACATTGTTCTTGAGAAGAGAGTACAAAACCCACACGCTAACACTAAGGCACCATTTTCCTGAAGTCCGTTCAGCTGTTCGAATTCACGGATGGCGTGATTGGTTACCAAAGTGAGCCGTCAATCAGTCAGTCAGCGCTGAAACGGAACCGGATAAAATGTCCCTTCAAAGGACTTCTTGGACAAAGTGTCACAAAAACAATATCATCGACTATCGTGGTAATCAAGGACTTCGTCTGCCTTGGGCTCTGCGGTAAATAGTTCAAGTCAACCCAGAATAACGTGCCAATCACTGGTTCTTTGGACTCAAGCGCCAATTGAGTAATAGTGACGTTCCTGGAATGATCAAGTTGACTTTTTAAACAGACATTGACCAATTCAGTCCTGCTGTAAGCCACAGAGGTACGAACTATCTTAAAAGCGGATGAGGAAGTCTCTCATATGTTCGAGAGTAATGTTCTGTGTATCACCTTTGTTTTTGTTTGTATTGAGGACATCTGGAGAAGAATTGTACGTGATGGCCAGTGACATAACCTTGAAAAGACTTCAACGGCACGTCTAATGAACTGCAGGCAATTGTGAACCTATCATAATGGATCGTTGAAAGATGGCCATACAAGCCACAGCCTCAGAAAGACTGCTGATTATACAAACAATCTTACCCAAGTCAGTGGTATCATCATCTTAAGGAGACGATCAAACATTTTCCTTTAAAGAGACGAATGTATCGTGGTTGAGATCCGCCGTCAATGATGGGTCGAAAGCGGAGAATGGTGCGTTGGACCAGGACCTTAAGGCCCACTGACACAACATCGCAATGGGCAACCATAGATAACTCTGATGGAGTCTGAAACGAGGTCGCCATTATTGCTTAATATAAACAACATAAAGGCACAAAGTTTTACTGTTCAACCTTTTCTCTGCCTTCAGCCTCCTGCTAGCCAACATCCAAGCACGGTGAATTTCAAAAGTAGATGATGCTGTACTTAGGGGAACATTCATCGATCGTATAGGGTCTTATTAGCCTTGATGATGTTTGGAGCAGAATAATGATTCACGAACTGTACGGGGTGCACAGCGTCATGAAGCCACGTAGATCCCAGGCACATCTAAGCTCTGGCCAGAAGAGTTTTCGTTTCTGACTCAGCAACGCAGATCGCTGACTTGTATAGTGGCGCAAGCAAGTGAATTCATCTAACCAGATGGTGCGTAACTTACGACATCTAGCCAAAAATAAGGCTTGTTGGTTGTGTCCCAAAAACCACACAAAGTTAGTGTTTCAACGTTGCAAGCTGGTGTCCCGCAGGGGACTGCTCTCATACTTGTCTTTCTTTCCAAGTATCTTTACGAAATCCTTAAGGAATACCACCATCCAGTTATCATGTCACTTCCATAAAAAAAGATCTGTGAAATGTTGGTTCTTGGACTTGGTTCCTTCAAACTGAATACCACGTGAGATTTCATTGCTGAACTGCCCCGATTAGGGGGTGAAACTCACGATGGTCATGTTGCCTTACATTACTTACAAATTGGTCGCTTGTGGTTCGAATGGACATCAAAAATCACACTACTACTGGGAGTGTTGGCATTCCGTTGTCTACATAGCACCGCTTATGAATACGAAATATAAAACAGGTCGTTGCCAAAGCATTGCTTATTCCTATTTTACTTTTAATATTGTATATGAAATTTTTAGAAATATTGTTTATAAGACGAGTATAAAGTAAAACGTCGCATATAGCAACATTTCTCAAACGTGTCTGCAACTGCCATTGACCTGAACATGGGTCCATAGATCAACCGATTCCACGTCAATGTTCATCATTCCTGTATGAACATTTGCCAAAACACCACCGTTGAGAGAGGGGCAAAGAATTGTTCATCAGGAAATCTGCCAATACAGTCGATATGTTGCAAGAGTTGGTAACGAAAATTAAGAAAGCTCGATAGTTACTCGAGCACACAAAACGCCTAAGACCGGCGAGCACCTACGCCAAGCAATTCCAGCCCTTTCAATAGAGACTTGTTCATCTTTTAGATCTGCCCAGTCCAGGTTAGGGAACAAACAGCTGGAATTACGTTTCCTTAAAAACCGCTTTCAATTTGAAGATTGAAGAAGACAAATGAATGAAATTACATTTCTTCCTTTGGAGAACTCACATGATCGAATCCTGATACAATTCTGGGTACACAAACTGCATCAGCTGTGTTGGATAGAACGGAATTCAATCAAAACCATTTATCATGTGCATTCCACTTCGACAAGGACGCGTCTTGTCATTTGTCCCATACATTGTCCACAAGTACAATGTAGATATTTTGTGACGGTTTTGGCAGGGTGAAGGATAAGTTGGAATAAACAACTTCAGTTATCCTCTAAGTCTGCGTGAACCTTTGAATAATTTGATTTTTTTGTCTTGTTGCCCAAAATTAAATGGAAATGTCCAGTAATGGTTATGTTCTTAGTTAAGTAACAGGGAGAATCTGAAACGTTATCACGAGGGTCGAACATGGTAGGAATACAATTTTTAGATATTTGTTCCAGATGTTTTAATGTTGCTAAAACGACTACAGAATAATGGTCTCTATTTACATTTCAAAATCATGCATGATGTAATACCCAGATAAAAAGATAAGCGTAGAATAGTGCTATATGGGCCTGGAAATGTAATAATGCCTTACCATAATTTGCTTGTTAATGTAGTTCAAATCAGATAAATGTTGGTTCACCAAACGGAAACAGTATCTGTCCAGTGCACTTATTTGTACACGGTCACTTGTAATAGTGCAGCATAAAGATGTCTGCGTTCTCAAGTCAATTCAATTGCATTAAATCGAGTGAGCAGAAAAACCAATAATAAGGCGAGGCTTCATTATCTAAAATTGTGGGTAGGACATCTAGAAAACTACTGCTCTAAATCCGATATGTATAGCCTCGACAGGGCTTGGACATCTAGTAGGCTTGGACATATAGAAGGGACCAACAGTTAATCCCGACTTGGAAGTCGAACGGCGAAGTTTTAGAAGCGTTTTCTAGACAAGAAAATGTACTCTTTGAACAGTCAATGACAGTACTAGAACCTAGTCAGGAAGGTGGTGTTTACGTACATGCCCACCGCAGTTATCATTTTTTGTTGTTATTATTGTATTCAGTCTTATGATAATCCAAAAAGCAACTTTACGGAACATTTTTTTAACGTTTTTGACTTTTGTGCTTTGAACAATTTTGAAGTTTTTTTAGTATCATTAATAATATTAATAATAAGGGAGGCGCTACAGCCCGTAGGGGGCCAGGGCCTAGCTTCTCAGCAACCACTCGTGGTGTGCGTGCTATTGTTCTCTCACGAGTGGAGGGACCTACAGTTAAATGCCGAATCCGAACGGCTTTGTTTGAGAAGCTTTTTCTAGACAGGAAAACTTTTTGAGCATTGTCAGTGATTCCAAAGAGGTGGGGTCGTAAAAATTTGTTTCGTCGTACAGAGCAGGAATCGAACGTACGACGTCGTGGTTGAGGTCGACACACATACCCACAACGCCACGGGCCTCTTTTAGTAACATTAAAATATTGAAATAGAGAATATAAAAGATATCTCATCTACGAACGGCTTATTATCTACAAAACTCTCTAGACATGGGGACTGTTTCAAGGCTATAATGTGTAATTTCAGGTATGTTATACATTGATCTCTTATTGAATTATCTTTACACACACAGCAGCATGAACAACTTTTAGATTGCAAGGCACTCGTCAGTAAATACCATATTGATCAGCTTTCAGGCTGAATGCTAAGTTTAAATGGCCAATGTGCGCAAAAATGAGAAAACTTTGAACGACTTTGGAGAATATCGTCGATTATTTGAAAAAAACTTACTTCAACTGTTGGCATAGACGGTGGGAAATCATGTCATCGCATTCAAGCTTTACAAGTGGCAGTAGCATATTTGATTCAACGCGCAGCTGTTGTCAGTCTTTTATCGGATATACATGTACTAACTAATAATTAATGGGAAAGTCAAATCGGTCAGAAATTGTTTGTTGTGCAACATTTAACATTGCTGCCATTTGCTTGTGACTCAAAGTGTCATCTCATCGAGACATTTGTATCATGACGCTCACTTCATACTGGTACACCTGGTATATACTTAGTTAAATTGTCTTTAATAAATTTAATTAATCCGCCAATTCCTGGATTGTGACGAAGCGGTGTAGCTGGCTTTCAGTTGTTGTGTAGGTTGTACGTATAAATAGTTGCTTGCAAGAAAGGGGGATCTGGTGTAAGTGCCTATGCTGGATAGAGCAGTTTATTGAATGCCTGCCCTTGTGCAGGGGTCCCGGGTCGAATATCAGTGAAAGCAAGAGTTAATATGCTCTTATCTGGTAACAATAGTTTAAATGCGGCGGCAGTTTCTTTGGCAGTCCAATAACCTAGGTGTGAGTGCCTAAGACTAGCCAGAGCACAGAGCATTGGAAGACAAAGCACCTTCTGCAAAAATGACTCATCCTGCGACTGCGTTGCAGTCCCCAGTTATGATACCGATGAGGGTCATGAGTCCAGCAGAGTTTATCCCAAACGAACTCGCTGTGCTGGTCACATTTCCTTATTTTCACGCAGGTGGTGCATTGCAGCCTCTTGTGGTTTTGTTGAATGAATCTTGGTGAGACGGTAGGCAGTTGCGAGTAGTTTGTTATAACCACAATCTGGAAATGTAATCTCAGAAGCTAATGCGAAGGTAGGCAGCAGCGAAAAACTCTGTTGAAATGTTGGGCTTCAACTGATGTTCCCCATCGGACGACTGATTCTGAAGATCTTCCAAACTGTACTGGTTTTTCTAACCAAAATTAAGCAAGGTATGTTTACAAAACGAATTTTAGGAACGGACCCCATTTCGGGGATCTTACCAAAAGCAGACTTTCGTCAAATACAATAGAACTCTAGTCGCTCATATTCGTGTTCAAAATAAACTCGACAAGTCGAACTTTGATAAATCGACGTAGCAAGTGATGGTTCGAGTTATCGAAGTTTGACTGTATTTCCATTTTGGTCGATGAATAAATCTCAATAACGAGCCATCGAGTCCACCGCTTGTGTGTTATGTTTGAAAAATTGGTTCAAAGCTGAAGCACCTTCAAACAACTTCATACGCTGCCCAGATTAATGCAAACTAAAAAGATTTGCTAAAAAGAGTGAGGGCTAAAAAAAGTGCTCACCTACTCTGTCTTCAAAGGAGGCAGAAGATTGTCTCAAAAAATGAGCGCATTCAAGGCACCAATAACGTAAAATAAATGCACTTGATCCACTGAACACCACAGCATTTCATCACTTTGCCACTCTGGACGTCATTTCATTCGAAAAGCATTGAACTCTCATGATTGTTACTGGATGACCAGTGCACTCGCAGCATTTCCTTTTAATTTCATTTTACCACAACAGCAACTTAATCCACCCCTCCGAACCCATTTCACCCCGAAGCCCATCTCAATCCAGTCGCACCAGCCAAAGCCTATTGCAGTGAAATCCTCCCGTTAAGTCACTTCAGATCCAGCAAATCTTCTGCCGCTGCTGCAGTGCTGCTTCAACAAAGTTCAAGGTGCAAATAGACGTCACAGCTCAGCCACTCGACATGCATAAATGTCATTCGACCGTATCGCAAAACGCCTTTGCACAATCCACCCCCGCTTAAGCAAATTCTCCAATACTTCCTCTTTCCAGGCCATCGAGCAATTTTCCCCCGCCACGCTGCCACAGACTAATCCACGTTACATGTTCCTAAGTGCACCGTTGGGCCGTGCCGTCCGACACCCGTCCGACATGCTTTTGTCAATACAACTGACCAAACAGGGGCGGCGGTGTGGATGAATGGATGAAAAGAAATGGAAACAATTTCAGGAAATGATTTTGCCACAACGCCACCCTCATCCTTACGTGAGGGTTAAAGCCGACGCAAATGTTTATTAGAAATCCAAAAGGGGGAACAGCCACCACCGCCACACGGACACACACACCGCGCACACTTTGACAGTAGCAAAGTCGAGGCATTAGTCAAAGAAAATAAAAGAATGTTCCCAAACTGCCATAGAAGCCGTATGACTTGGCCAGTCGTCAGGCCATGCAACCCACTGACGTAAACGCTCCACTCCTCTTCGCAGCCCCTCGTGCGGAATGTCTTAATCTAAACGCTCTTACCTTTCCATATTGAGAAGAGTATTGCTAGACGTCCAGAGTGGCAAAGTGATCCCAAAATCCGGCAGCAGTTCGTTCCTCCGTTCCCGCACACTCACTCCGACCGCGGCACTGTATTCGAACACAGACCCTCAGGAGGCGACGGCTCGAAGCCGCGAGAGGGAGAAGCACAAAAAATTAACACGTTCCGTCTAATTGAATTAACCCCCCACCAACTATCGATTGGCGACCACACTGCGGTGTGGGAGCAGCGGATAGTAAGCCCCCGCGAGGCGAGTAATTTCTGGCAACCGACGAGGTATTATTGACCAACGTCCACGGCACTCGATTTCGATCCCTAATCACTCGCGATTATATTCAACACCCGAGCACTGTGAATCGTTTGCCTCGAGGATATCGGGCAGCTCCTTGGGCGACGAACGAGCAGAAATCCGTCTTGCGAAGCTGGGTTAAACCTTTCACGACCGATTCGCGCTAAAATCTTCCCCTGACTGAACCGAGGCATCGCTGGCAAGTACCCTGCCGCCTTGGCGTGGTGAATACGACACCAGAGTGTGGTGAGTATGGAACGCGAGGGTTCTGGTGCGCATGACCGGCTCTCTCTCGCTCTCAAGCCATGTGATCCTTGTGAAAGCCCGCACTCCCCTGGTGGCAGCACAATGGAAGCCACGACAACAATTGAAAGCAGGGGAATGTAAGAGTGGCAGCAGGCGGCCAGCAACGGACATCGGGTGTGAGTGACAGAAAGTCAAGGTACCCACACCAACGCACACGTGGGTTCGTCCTTACTGCTCAATGTCAAGTAAATGGACTTATTGAGGGTTTCACAAGCGCCAAACGGACAATCGAGGTGACGGCAACGGGCCGACGATGGCGATGCGGCAGCACTGCACTGCGAGTTTGAGGCGATGTCCTCCTCGGCGGGCGATGGAGCCGGGTGCACGACTCGGGGTGAGGCTAATAAACAGTCCCTGCGAAGTGAAGGCATTTATCATTGAGCCCGGCCGGGTGACGGTTTGAAGTGCGTCGGCGAATGGACTCCGGAGTTGTGTTGACTTTGCTCTTCGAATGTCGAGGTGGCGGGAGTACTGGGCGCACGGACTCCAGGATGCATTGGGCTCTGTGCTGTGTGACTGTGGCGGTGTTGGATTTTATTTGATGAAGGTCAAGTGGGGAAGATGTCTCGTGGGATTGATAAACCAGAGCGAGGGCTATTCGCTGTGGATTCAAATGTCACGCGGTGCATGTCAGGCGGTTGGTTGCCAGTGGAATTCTAGTTAGGAGTACCACAGGGATGTGTCATATTGCCACATTTGTTTCTTTGCAAAGGAATAACTGAGTCTCGCCAGTAAACTCACGCACCTAGACTACACCCAGGCAAACTGATGTAAATAAACACTGAATAAAAACAATTAAGAAGTTATTGACGTCCTGATTGGACCCAAAAATATCTTTATACCGCCACCTGACTGCACTTTTATGTACCTTCCGTGACTTTGCCAGAGTGTTTGAAGGGGTAAGGTCATACATTAGCCTTTCGAGCGATGACTTTTTTCGCAGTCTCGAAGAGTTTGATATAACCAGTGACAATGAATCAAACAACGAAAGAAAGAGCTTCGAAATTGACAAGGAAGACATAAAACACAGATACTACAACCAAAGCAACGACTTTAAGGCCTAAGAAGGCGTAAGCACCTCAAGGCACAGAGGAGCTGAGGCCCATTTATTATTTGTTGTGTGAGTTTTAAGGTAGATTTGAAAAAAAAATTAAGACCTATATACATTTTCCGTATTAAGACTTGAGACTTATAGTTAATCCAACTGATATTTGTCCATGGTCTATTACTTTCTCTCAACGTTCTGAATGAGACATAATTCCTTTCTTGTAAAAGTCAATAGAGTTATGTTTTACAGGGTCTTAACGTCATCTACGGAATTTCTTCAGATCGCGACGAAGAGGTAACAAGCCCCACTCGGAAGTTAAGTATCTGACTTCATGGTCATTGTAACCTTGCCATTCTCCAAACTTAGGAAATGAGACGTTTACACCGAATCCAACGGACAAGGCCGTTCTTTTAAGCGCAGTAATAATAAAGCAACTCAATTATGGCGTGGTGGCCCATGCCGTTGTGGGTATGTGCGTCGACCCCAACCTCGATGTCGTAGGTTCGATTCCTGCTCTGCTAGCTAAGGCTGCCACTCGTCTTGTGGTGCTATTGTTCTCTGACGAGCGGAAGGGACCTGTCGACTCCAAACCGCGAAGCTTGATAAGCTTTTTGTAGGCAGAAGTACTCTCCACGGGGCAGCGGGTTTATTTTGTCAGTAAAAATCTGACGCTAATATGTGTTCGCGTGCCTTGTTGAGGATTTTCAACAGCCTAAGCAAAAAAATGGCTTTTGTCCAAATTAATTTGGAGAGAGAAAAACTGTTCCAATGAAGGCACAAATATCTCTAGAATTCGGTGTAAAACTGTTTAGGCTAAATCAATTCCGCTTTTGTTTTGACGCTAAAGCTGTGCTTGTTATAATGAAAAACAATTATCAACGCGAGGAACTCAAACATTCATCTTTCCAATACATTCCAATCTCTGCGAAACTTTTGAATGGACGATGACAAGAAACTCAGCGACCTCCAGTATTCATCCGTCTAGATGAATTTATTTTTATATGTTAATTATTAACTAATATTATGTCTACACGGGCGTGGAATTATGCACCTCCGCTTATACCACGCTTGCATTCGATTGTGCAAGTCGATCCCAAGAAAACAGAACGTTCGCAAATAAGAATATGAACACAGTGGTCTCCAAATTTATACACAACATGATCTTTGGCTAGACCATTATTTTGATAGCACAAGAAACTGAAGAACCGCACACGGAACATGTGTTACATGTCCTAACTGCAAATTACCTACAAATGTTGATCCTGAAAAGGTGGTCATGTTTTTTCTCCGGATCATGCATCCATCAACTTCAATCGAATGTGTTCCAAAAATCCCTTATACATCATCCCTCCTTTAATTGAGACGTGTGGACACCTGTTTATAAAATGCAGATAATAAGGAAACAAACAATTTCGCCAAAAATGAAGCAACACGGAAGCTTCTAAAGCCAAACATAAGCGAAACTTAGGGCTTAGGGCTTGTGATGAAGCAGGCACATCGCACAAGTCAGCAGGTCACGCAGCGAGCCGTAAAATGTAAAAATGTATTCTGCGTGCAAATGTAAGTATGACTGAGATTAAGTTAGTATAATATGAGTGCAACTATAGTCCGAGGTGGACCTGGGGCTAACTTACAAGTGGACGAGCGCACAGTTGTTTACCAATTGCGAACGGTGATCGGTGAAAATATTTCTTAACACGTATAAAAGTTTGGGCGGCTATTAAATCTAGCCGATGCAGCTTCCCCAAAACTATCTGTAAACAGCCGATTCTTCAGAGATGTGCCTAATTCCACAAGATGTCGTTGAAACTTAAGGACTTCCAAAATGAATATATGCTACTATGAAGTGAGTGAGAGATCGCTTACTTTTGATATAAAGTTCGAAACATTCGCAGCCCTATTGAAAGATTAGTTAACTGCTTAGGATTTTTCTATAAGCATCATGACCCGTAGTGCCCTAATAGCTTTGTAATCGGGCTCACTTAGACCACTATATTAGGTCCACCATGGTAGGGAGTGTAAACTACAGTGAGACTTCCTCATGTCCGAGAGGTATGAATCTCAAATCTTGATCCGTGTATGAATCTCAGGTGGTTCTTCCAGTTCAGCACAGCTTAAGTACTCTAGTTCCATGAAGAAGTAATTTCCAAAAACTTCTTCTTTATGGAAGTGGAACTGTCTTAATTTTGTTGCCAAGGCAGAATTTGGAAATATTTTTTTGGTCATCCTTGCAGGGCTCATTTTGTTTGTGCGGAATGGTCATTCGCATTGCATGTGTGCCCATTAGACAATGACTGGTAAGTACTGCCATAATCGTGCTATACTTGCGAATGCGGTCAATGACGTTGGCATTTTCCTGCTTACCACCGGCCATAGACTCGTTGCTTTTGCTCCTTTACTTAGATCAGGCAGTAAGATGTGGCCTTTACCAAGGTCTTTGCCTTCCAGTTCTGTCCTAATGGAACTGAGCGGTGTTTGTGCTCGCGAAATAGCTGATTTCTCTAGCTCCGAACCTACATCAGAACTGTCCGCCATGCATTCCAGACTCAAGTATACCCCGCTGCCCAGCAAATGGTCTCAGAATTTACCTAGGAATGACACTCTGCATAGTGTAACCACCTTCGATGTCAGTCTTTAAAACTGTCTTGTCTTTAAAATCCGGTAGATGCAAGTCCAAGGACGTAACAATAAAATTATTTTAGATGTCCAATGTCTCATCTGATGGTGGCATATGGCATTGTGGACCCCTGCATCAACCTGCACGCACTACAAAAACGGCGCGCAGTGACGTCTAGGTTCGATTCCGGGTATGTACGACAAATATTTTTCTTTCGAGCCAATGCTCAAAGACAATAGTTTAGTAAACTTCGCCGTTTTTAGACGGCTTAAAACTGTAGGCTCCATCTACTCGTAGGAGAACAAAAAACACGCACAACGCGAGTGGTTGTCGAAAAGCTAGGCCTTGGCCTTCTACCAGCTGTAGCGCCATCTATAATATTTTATTATTATAACTGGCTGGATGAAATTATGCTTTAAACCGATTTGTGCTAATAAGGGATCCCGTATACCCGGGGGAACGACTATATTTGCAGTCAGAAAAGCAGGTAGACATGCAGTCCATTGCTGATCGCATAGTTTTACAGTTGGAAGTGCTTAGTTGGAATTCATATGTACAGTGGCGAGCAAAACTGGTCGAATGTTTGCAAACCTAAGTTCATATTGCTGTTAAACTTGTAAAAATTGACCGATTTGCTTCCGGTTTTTTTTTATTCATTCTCTATTTATTACTCTCATCATTCAATAACATAACATGTAACAAAACGAACATAAAAACAGAAATTTCTTAGAAAAAACAAAAAAAGTCAATTCGACCACTTTTGCCCGCCAGACTCAACATGCAAAAAACATTATTTTACCGTTATATTTATGAAAGTTGTCAAGAGCTTATTACGTTTCTTTAATTATTGCATCATTATAAAGTAATACGGTGAAAAGTTTACATAGTTATACCCAAAAATTGTGAAATTGTTGTTCAATTAGTGCAAAATGAAGAAAATCACTAAAGATTTGGAAAACCGAATTGTTGAACTACTGCAAAAAAGGAAAGTATACGAAAAATAGCTGAAAAGACTGGTGTTGGAAAGTCAACAGTGATAGCAGTGCGAAAAAGAAATAATTTGGAGTCTCCGGGTGATTTTGGAGGGCGACAAAGAATTCTGACGGATAGTGATGCTCCTGAAATGGGACGGTTGCTTCGTAAAAACTCCAAGCTAACACCTAAACAGGCTACACCTGCCATTAACAAACCAAGAACCAAATGGAGAGTCAGGAGATCATTCAAAAGAATAAGGCTAATCGCGTCTGCAAGGCAGAAAACATGCCCACGGCATTATACTACCACCGCCATGTTTCATAGTTTGATTGACTTGGTGTTGCTGAAGCTGCTCACCAGGTTGGTGGCAATAATAAGATTTACCATCCGATAAAATATGATTGAACTTCGTTTCAACAGACCTACGTTTCCAGTCTTCAACAGACCAGTTTTTGTGTTCTCCACAAAACTGTAATCGAGCTGATATGTTTTCCTTGGAAAGTGCAAGTTTTCTCTGCTTTACAGACGCGATTAGCCTTATTCTTTTGAATGATCTCCTGACTCTACATTTGGTTCCTGGTTTGTTAATGGCAGGTGTAGCCTGTTTAGGTGTTAGCTTGGAGTTTTTACGAAGCAACCGTCCCATTTCAGGAGCATCACTATCCGTCAGAATTCTTTGTCGCCCTCCAAAATCACCCGGAGACTCCAAATTATTTCTTTTTCGCACTGCTATCACTGTTGACTTTCCAACACCAGTCTTTTCAGCTATTTTTCGTATACTTTCCTTTTTTGCAGTAGTTCAACAATTCGGTTTTCCAAATCTTTAGTGATTTTCTTCATTTTGCACTAATTGAACAACAATTTCACAATTTTTGGGTATAACTATGTAAACTTTTCACCGTATTACTTTATAATGATGCAATAATTAAAGAAACGTAATAAGCTCTTGACAACTTTCATAAATATAACGGTAAAATAATGTTTTTTGCATGTTGAGTCTGGCGGGCAAAAGTGGTCGAATTGACTTTTTTTGTTTTTTCTAAGAAATTTCTGTTTTTATGTTCGTTTTGTTACATGTTATGTTATTGAATGATGAGAGTAATAAATAGAGAATGAATAAAAAAAAACCGGAAGCAAATCGGTCAATTTTTACAAGTTTAACAGCAATATGAACTTAGGTTTGCAAACATTCGACCAGTTTTGCTCGCCACTGTATGTCCCTCGGATTGGGTGCCACTATATATGATACTTCTGATTGTGAACACTCCTCCATGCAAAGGACACCTGATGATGTCGTCCCCTTGGATCTTAACCAAGTGCCTGGTAAAGTTTCCTACATATGTATCAAACCAGCTACCATTACACATAGGTGGACTTTTAAAACCTGGTCGAGGTTCAAGCCTTAGATAAGCATCCTTAACTTGGCTGTTGATCTCCGTAACGTTGTTATGACTCATAACTTTCACCCCCTCATTGGCGGCTATTCTCCCCTCGGAAGTTCCAACTAAAGCCTACAGTTTATGCATAGTTCCATCCTTTCAGCCATAATTCGAAACACGCCCGATTGCTGAGAACAAAAGCCAGGATCCGCCATCATTTTGCACGCGAATTGATACACGCCCCATGCCGACTGACATAGTGGGTCTCTCGCTCTCCAATCGGTCTACAAAATCGAGGTCAAACAATTCTCTAAGTGCGTTCGCATGTCCACATCTCCCATTTCAGCGCAACAACAAATCGGTGGCTCCCCCGAAAAAAAACAGAGGCGAACGAAAAAAAGAAAGAATAACAAACATCCCTCGGATCTACTTAACCCAGAATCTTCGTTGAATTTGATGGAAGGTCTCATCGATTATTTATCTGTGCTCCTGTGCTCCACTAGGCCGCTGGCACTTTAAAATAAATTCTCCATCGAATCTATAAGCGCGCACAGTTTCCACTGAATCGACCGCCCGCCGTCATCGCTCCGCCCGCTGTGTGGGCCTATCTCATGGCAAAACAAGAGATGGAGCCTCGCACAGAGACTGACGACGACGACGACGACGTCGAGGGAAGGAGCATAAAGGAAAAGCCGCATTTCCATTATTATATCAATGACCTAATTTTTTTTGCTCGGATTTTCTCTCGGCTTCGCTGCGCTGTCGTTCGCGCTACTGTTGCCTCGTGTCGCTGGGAGTTGCTGCCATAATTTCCGGCATCACAGAGCTATCGGGCTGGCTGCCGTTGTTATGTGTGGCAGCACTTTTATGTCACACCGATGTTGACATTTAACACATTCAGCAATAAAGAAGATACACCCCGAGAGTGGATGCAACCGAGCGCCTAACCGCCCAGCCATGCACACACGCCCACAGCATGCCGCGCCGCGTCGAGTGCTTCAATGGATGCCAGGCGGCGGCGGACGTGCTGAAAGGATATCTGCAGCAAGGACTGGCCTCTGTGTGTGTGTGGTGTGGTGTGGCGTGTGGGAAGGCATTCATTTCACGTTGATGCCCGTCATCAACACCAGCGTCATTATGCTTGCAACAATAACTCAGAAAGGATTCAATTCCTGCCCGGGCTGCGGTGCGTCGAAGAAGCCTCCGAAGTGGGCGTCCGATTCTTGACGCCCCGTAATGGATTTCACAGCCCTAATGAAAAGGTCGACAATGGGGGCTGATTAGAAGATAACTTGAGCACGGCTCGTGTCATAAATAACGTCCCTGCGGCCGGAGGGGGTGCAAATTAAGCTGGACTGGTGGCTACTTATCATTCCATTTCCATGGGACAGGTCACTAAACAATGGGATTATTCATCCGTAAATGGGAATTTGCATAGCAGCTCCCCACCCGCTGCCGGAGTGAATCCTTGACGGATGCGGGTGGCTGGTGGTGGACGTGTGCAGCTAATAACACCCGTAATGGCTGCTGTCACTGGGCAGCACGTGAGCACACACGTCCGCCGGATGCGACTCGGAAGGGGATTAAGGCAATATTTCCAGATTCGTGTTTGCGAAAAGGATGTGCTCGGTAATACACGACTGGGCATGGGGGGTCTTGAGACTGAGTGGTTTTCGGAAAGTGTGTCACACACCGGACGATGCAAAGGTGTCTTGGGATTTATGTCGACAGAATGAATAGCCTGGCATTTGGTCCGGAGTGTATGCAGCTCGAGGATGAGGCACGAACGTGTTGGTGTGCTTGGAGCAGATTAGGGTGGCTGCGAGATGACATTTTGCAATAATGACAAGGAGGTTTAAGAAGCTATTTCTCATAAGAGGTGAATTAAGGTACTTGCTGGGCTGAATTTGGCAGATTGTGTTGCAGTTCAATGGAAGTGCTTGGAACTGGCTTTTAAGTCCGCTTTTGTTTGTGTTTGTTGAAGATCTGCTTTTAATCGATTTTCTATTCTATAGGATGGTGCATTTGGTTTCAGGGGTTTGGAAGGTAGTGTGTTTGAATATAACAAGTACCAAATGGTCTTTGGAGGCAACCACTTCAACAGTGATTAATGCCGCTTCCGAATGTGATGGATTTCTCTTTTAATCGCATTGAGTTTGTGATTTGTGCACACTCATCCATTTTGTGGTTTCAATCTTGAATCTGGTTATTATGTGGGAATGCAGGATGATTCACATGCCCTCAACTAGAGTTCTTACATGACTCTATACCGATGAGTTTTTTTTTGATTTTTAGACACATATCGGGCAATAACTTGACTTTGTAACTCGACAATTTAAACGACATTAAAAACGAATATATAGCGTAGGACCTTATGGATTGTGTGAATAGAACTTTATAGAGGTCTAGATGGAAATCCAGAGGCAACCCTTATTCTACCGCAAAACAAACCCAAATGCTGTGCAAGCGGCTCCTTTTTGAGGCACGTGCCACCATCATGTTTAAACCACTGGTCGCTTTTTTTCATATGAAGACTTGTGGTCAATGATATCAGCTAAGCTTTAGCTACAGTGACGGAAATTCCCCCTAGCTCTCTGAAAAGTCGTGAGTGCGGCTGGAAACCTGCACTCGTAAAAGCTGACGTCTCCACTTTCTACCTATTATCATTTCGTTGATCATGCACAGCCATGGGGCACCTACGCCGCGTCTGGCCAGCTTGAGGAAGAGGCCCTATAACCAATAAGTATCAAACGCCAATCAGAAAGACACATATGTACTGATTATGTTCCACAGAATGTCGGAAACCAACTTCAACTCCGCATTTGTGGTCTCCGTATCATGCCCGCCCTGAATCTGAACTTTTAACTTTCTTTTCACCTCCAGCCCCTGCCTCGAGTGACTAGCATTTCAAAAACGTTGCTTGTAAAGAAAGAAGACTGATTCTAATTTGGGAATTGGTTGCAGCCGTTTTTGAATGCACCGGGTTAAAATACGTTACTTAGCGCATTGTTAAATAAATTCGTTTAAATTTTGCGTCGTCTCCAGAGGAAGATGGTCTAGCACAGTATGCGGTACAAACTCGATTCCGACTTTCTTCTTTGATACCCTGGAGATTTTCTTCAAAAATCAACATGTGATCGTTGGCGACAGAACACAATGAGCGAGTTTTTGTAGAAGTCTTCTACCACCTTCCACCTTCTTATGGCGCCACAGTCCGTTATGAACTTGACACACACGATCTTTAGTCGTGCGACGTTTCTGCGTTTCATTATCGATAGTCCTAATGCTCTTATCTAGAGGATTGGGTCCCAATTTCAGTCCTGAAACTGAGAAACCGCTGAACACAATCAATCAGTGAAAAAAGACCACCCATAAAATTCTGACATTTTTCGGGGCACTTCGTACAATTCGTTAAAAAATTCCTCCTTGCATGATTGAATTTCGACAGTCTTCGCATTGTTCACCTTTTACTATCCCGTGTGGTTCAACGTGAGTGCAAGCTTGATGGAAAAGATTCGGGTGTTCGAGAGGGCTTGTCTTAGGGCTTGCCTTCGCCTCTATAGAACACCAGAGTCCCAGTACAGAAAATTCTACTCCAATGAGGTCTTATACAACAGGGCGAACCTGATACGAAAAAAAAAAAAACAGTCTTCGCATGTCGGTAGCTTTCATCTGTATCCGTTTATAATGACTTACTTACTTACTTAAGGTGTCTCTATAGTTCGAACCGGGTTCTGAACCAACTAGCGTATCCATTCGAGCTAAAGATCGTCACGATCAGTATCGCATGCACAGTTGGTTGAGGTCGAGGTCCCATTTCACTTGAGTACGCCCCTGCCTATTTCGCAATCTGCTTCTTCTTCGCCGTTCCTCTGTGGTGGAATCAAAGACTTTCCGGGAGTATTGGTTTACATCTGCTCTACACGACTCGATGCATCGCAGTCACTTCACCCCTCTGGGTAAGTCGATCTCGCTAAGCTACCCGCCCATCTCTCACTCTTCCTCTCAAAGCAGCCAAGAACAACTTTCTCCGTTTTTGACAACGTCCATGTCTGGGGGTTGCCAACCAAGAGTTTTTCATCGTTTGATTTTAACAATGGACTCTTTGTCTGAATTTATAGCCGTTCCAAGGTTGGTAAGGTCTTTGAATACCTCAAAGTAAGTGTCGGTTGGATCTTTACCGACCATCGTCATCCTGCACACATGTACGAGTTTGGTTGAGATGCCGAAACTAAAACTAACTCTCATTGGCAGAAAATGTACATAAACCAGATTCTGTCCTCGATAGTTGTTTCAACATTTTCACCATGGGCTGTTTTGTAAAACGAGCATTGCGATAGTATACAATTTTTAGGGAAGCTTGCTTTTTTGTCAAAAGCTTGCAAAGTAAGCAAAACCCAAGAATACGATTGAATCTGTCTCCATTTCAATTAAGACCCCCGTCATCACGTCGCCACACGTACCACCATCAATTAGTGCTTCAATTTGCAAGAGGGACCCCAACCGATGGCAGCAAGCAGAGAGGCGCAAATACAACTGCTATCAAGAAGATCCCATCTGGTTGACGATTTTCGAGAGGAAATGTCAATTAAGACCGGAAAAGTAGTTTCCTTCAAACACACGAAGACGCTTCCCTTTGTTGAATAATAAATCAAGGCTGCGATCCCAAGATAGCCATCCGAGGAGACACAAAGTTCCAAACAAAAGAACGCAATAAATCCTGCATCCCGCTGCCACATGACCCAGAAAGTTTCCTGTGTTTTGCGACTTCCCTTGGACTTGGAGTCGAAGTTCATTCCTTTGTGCTGGCGGTGCCGGGGTGACGGGTTCTAATGGCGGGCTCCGAGAATAGCGGTCAAAGCCTGAAGCTGTGATTCCCAAAATCCCGTGTCAATGGCGAATGGAGTTCCCAGCGGAGGGGTTGTTGGCGCATACATTTTTTTTGCCGGGAAGCGTGTTTTAATTTATTTATGTCCCATTCACCAGCGGAACATGTCCTGTGGTACAATGCCAACAGGATTTGGATTACACACCAGTGGATTGAGGGGGTGGGCCACGCCGCCAATATGTGGGTACACCAGAGTCAAGGTGATAGTGTACTGTGCGGCGCGGCGCTGTAACGATGTGGCGCCATGTGGGGGCGGTTTTTGTTCGGTGGCGAGTTTTTTGTTGTTTGCCTTGTGGAACATCTCCGGGCTTGTCGTGTTTGTTTAGCTAAAAATATTCATGTCATGGAATATGCATGGCCCAGCGGTGAGATGGTTTCCTCCTCTACCCTTGCCATCGCCGCCCCGGTGGGGATATTTGATTTGATAATGTAATAAGGATGGAACGCACTCATGGAGAACTGACATTGTTTTGAGGCTATCGCTGCGATTATGTTTGACTTGGGAAAAGCGAAACCCTTCGGAAATTGAATACGGGTAATTTTCATGTTTCCATCGCGCTGTGACTGATGGGAGCGTTGAGATGGTTGCGATCACACTTGTGTATACACTTCTTGTAGTTTAAGCTGTTGCCGAAATGTTTACTCAGAATGGGCAACTTAATCAATCAGGCGAATAAGCAAAACATGCCATACTGCCACCAACTATGCTCAGATTCGTTAAGTTTCGTTAAATTGTGTTCGCTAATAACAGTTGGCGTTAGGAGCCCGGATGATGATATGAGAACGAATTTTTGAAAGTTAACGACGCTTTTGACTTCTTTTCGGTCGTGAACACAGTTCGTTAAGTTTCGTTTAGTTTTTAAGGTAGATGGCTTATATAGACTGCCTCAACGATTATAAAAGAAATCATGCCCACTTAGCTTCATTGTGCTTTCACGTTCTGCTTTTACCTATTTGAACTCTTTTATTGCCTCGACCCTGTTTTGTTCCTTCTTGAGATACGGCTGAATGTTGCGCTCTTAATAAAAGCTCGATGTGGTCTGGTTCATCAAAATCTGGAGATATCCAAGCTGTGGCACTAAGAGCTTTGGTACCACCTCTTTAAGAATCTCAACTGAGCTCTAGTTATGGCATTGGAGGAGCCCAGCCTCATTTTACAGTCTCATTAAAAGTTGATGCGGTCGCTGATGTTGTGGGTTTATGACAAAATCGAAGGTCGCCTTGGTTAGAAGTGCCATAAGAATTCTATCGTTCTCGCCGTTTATTTTGCCTTTGTCGTCACTAAGGTCTGTAACCCCTTAAATAACGACCTCGTTGAAAGGTCGGCTCACCATTTCTGCATTCTTCATCTCTTTCCGGACCTTGTGGGCTTAATACTAGGGACGTCTGTCTTTTGAAAATCAAGTTCTTTTGAGCTTCTGCCGCCGATCCAGGTTTGCCATTTGACTTGCCAATCGTCCTGTGTTTACCAGGCAGCCCACTAGAAAAGTGGCTGGTACTTTACTGGGTCCTTCTGGTCGTTTGTTTGTCCGATTCATTCTGCGACATTGGCCGAACTTCTCTTACTGCCTATGGGTAATGACTCTTCCAATGGCCAGACGTTTTTTTTTGTGTTTAAATTGTGTTTGGTTCCACGAGTAAGCCGGTGTAGACGTTTAGCTGCCATAGCGTGGTAACTGAACTGCTCTTCAACCATTCATCTCTTGGCACGGTACTTACTACTCACTTCGCAACTTGTTGTAAGCTTTGGTGTGTACCTATTTGAAGGCCGTACAGTATAGTTGATCTTAGCCTGTTTTCGCCCTCCACTGTAATCGGCTGTTTTACTAAACTCCTTCACCACGGCAAGGTGGAAAATGCTAACTTAAATGAGAACTATGACAGTTGGTGTTAGAAGCTGAAAAGTAAGAATTACTGGAACTTACAGACGCTCCTAACTGGTTTTCTGCAACTTCCTAACTCAAGAATATCTAGGAGTCTAAGGGCAGAGAAAAATTACGCGTCTCTAACAAAGAAAAGGCCAAAAGCCAGGCCATAGGCTTAAGAAAAAGCTCCCAGGCTCTTTGAAATTGAGAGGGTAATCTTGGTACTGACCAGTGGAGAATTGTGGATATGTTTAAGCAGCACTTCCAAGCAATTTCACTTCCTGGGTGTGACCAGGAGAGAATGGGACTTAGGAAATCCCAACAGTCGATGAAGTAGTTCCCCCACTATTAAAGAGCTGCAGAACGCCGCAGACTCAGATGGCTTACCAACAGGGCTTATCAATCAATTTGGGAAGCATCCCCGACAACTGGAATATCAGCTCCATATGCCCCATTCACAAAAAGGGCGATCCTATCTCTTGCATAGACTTAGAACTGAGGTATATCCTTGCTCAACGTCGCCTACAAGATCCTACACGGTGTACTGTGCGATATCTAAAGCCGTTTTGTTTTTACTTACGACAGAATTCATTGCATGGAATTAATTGCTGCTGTGGCTGCATTAGGCATTCCGAGAAAATTGATCCGGTTTTTTCGTACCTCTCTAACACATAAGCGATGCGACAAGCAGCTCGGACTGTTCCTGTTCCGGTTTTCGTCAGGAGATTCGCTGTAGAGTGATTTCAATACTGAAGAAGATTGTGCTGCCGGTTGTCGTAAACACGGCACAGGCTCTGTCTCCTACAGATCAGTCCAGCTGTTGGAATATGCAGATGACATCGACGTCGTCGCATGTTCCCAACTTGCCGTTGTGGAAGCTTTCACGGCAATTGAAGAACAGGCAAAACGAGCTGGTCTTAAGATCAAAGAATAAGACGAGCATGAAGCAATCCGCCAATGGCAAAACAAAACAATCGACAGCTTCAGTTTTGAGGAAGTCTATGAGTTTTGTCTACCCCAAATGTTCACAAGAGCATCTTAGTTAGTAAGATCGCGCTTATCAACCGATGCTACATCAGTTTGTTATAACAACTGGGGTCGAAACTCCTAACTCGAAGGACCAGATTTTGCTCTACCAAGACTCTAATTCTGTCAGTTTTGCCTTATCTAACCGAATGATGGACGTTAAACAAAGCTGCAGAGCTAAATCTTGGTAACTTCGAAATTTTCTATGTCGGATATTTAATTCCAGCTGCGAGGAAAGCGAACTCTACGAGCTGTACCAGATTGTGGATATAGTCCGGGAGGCAAAATACCGTTGTCTACATTATGGGCATGAACCCCAAGGCTCCAGCAAAGAGAGTCTTTAAATTCGAGCCCCCCCCCCCACGAGTCAAAGGTCGATTAAATAAGTAACTACTTTACGCTGGTAAACACTGTTCCTTAAGTTTCGTTCAATTTTGCTTTACTCAAGTGGAACCCAAATCAATGACTCTCCACTCACGCAAGTTATGGCTGGTGTTAAAAAAAATACTTCCCACATTCAATTATGCGTTCTTCGAAATTCGACGTGCCTCTCATCTCCCTCTAAGCAGACTCCACAGCCGACACCTCAAATTAACACGAAAAAAGTAATTTCCCTCCCTCCAACAACCAAGTCACAAACAAAATCTCAAAATAAGCGAAATTCCAAGGATAATTCTCGCAACAAACACGAAATGAAACATTCTAGTCAATCCCAGCACCGATCCGAACAAACAGGATTCACAACAAACGACGATGCCAAAATACCTTCCGGTATCGTTGTCAGCAATCTCTTTGGCATCATCATTCCGAGCCGAAACTCAAGCTGGAATACCAGTAGCTACCCCTTTCTCTGCTCTTTCAAAGGACACGTCTGCACACGTTTGCATTTCAAAGTCAGTCGAGGAAAAACTGAAATACACACACACTCCCACACACAAATTGCAGTATCTCTTTGGTGTTATTTTACACGTTTTTTTTCCATGCTCAACTCGTTTTCACTCGTCGCCCCCCTCCGGTATTTCGTTCACAGGCTCAGTCAGCCCCTTGAACAGCAACGTCCTCGAGTCGCCTAGTTTCCTTGCCAATTGAGTTGAAAATCAAGACTCGAAATCAATAATCCTCAAGGACGCACGTTCATCAGCACACACAACGAATGCCATCCATTGAAGCCGAAGGATGTGCTCAGTATCAAGTATGAATGTCACGGCACAATGAATCGATTCCTCCACTACATTCACGCTACCGAATCGCGCCACATTCACTTTTGTCGGAATTCACTGTTTTTTGCTGTTCTCTTGCACAAAACTGCACCAAAAGGACATGAGTTGTGTGAGCGTTTTTTTCCCCTACCGGTTTGTTTCTCGTTCTCTGACAACGGCGCGCCGCTCTCTTGTGTGACTGCCAAGGTCCTCCGGTTGGACCTTCGTGTGCGATTTGGCATTTGTACACAAAGTTCCGCAGAAATTCAGCACGTTTTGGCGGATAAAGGACTGCATCGTCGAGCACGGAGGCGACGCAATCAGCAGTTTTTTGGAGACTAGGCTTTATTTTGATGCAGTGACAGACGCTTTCGTTTTTGTTTTGAACGGCTTATCTGCTGGGAAGGCTGTAACTACGGAAATGTCACAGAAGTCACATTCAATGACAACATCGTTTGACACTCGTTGCCGGGAGCCTGTTCAATGCAATTACGTGCTGAGTGAAGTGAACTGTGTCATGTGCGCAAGCATTGGATCTTCTGATTATTTTATAGGATACAGGAACTACTGCCTTTCTCAGTGAACAAGTGCACACGGGAGGCCTCAGTTAGATGGCGACTTCTGAGGGACAGTGACGAATAAACAAACAAGTCTCATGCAAAGTAGTGAGGCATTTTAAAATGAAGGGAGTTCTACAGTTGATGGTGAGATTCTTGTAAAACAACTCAAGCAAGCCGCTGATCGTCGATGAGGTCTCAAATACCGCTGTTAGGCAGGATTTACCACCCAAATTGGTGGATGATAGACCACGACTCTCTCCCCCGACCTAGACAAGACTGCTTTCACGCCTGTTTGGTGTACATTTTCCCGCAGCTTTAGGTGAACTTTTCGTCAGATGCACCAACAATAGGCTACAGGACATGGTCAGAGAAAAGTTTGCGCGACGAGTGGAATCTCTCCCCGATCTATAGGAAGGGTCTACCCCGTTAATGTTTAAGTCTCATTAACATCGCGTAATTGCGATTTTGTGTGAATCAGGAATGGAGTCTCATTAGTGTATCTTTCGGCCAGTGACACACCCTCGATCTTCACATAGATCTTAGAAATGAAGCCAAAAGAGCGTATAGACACTCACCACTTTTTCGCCACACTTCAATGCTGCATGTGACAGTTCATACACCTCCATACACTTCACTGGAGCACTCAGGCTCAAAAATTGGTCTGTTGTGCTACTAGGCAGCAACCTACGTGTACTTCAGTTATATGGTCTTCCAGAGGCACTTCTGTGATGACTTGCGTTCATCACCACTTTATCGTCATATATCTGCCACAGGATCCGTGCAAGGGCGAAACTGTAGCATATGGTTTGCGCCAATGGATGTGGAATCTTCTTCAAGATACTGGTAGCCCATGCAACCAGCATGAACGATTCACGGGATATTATTCTCCATTGTCCTCGCGCCTACGTCCTAAGCCACAACTCTGCACACTTCGACCACTCTCCCCGCGGAGCTCGTTTGCAATTATGCTCTATTCTGTAAGGCCGCCTCTTGGGCTCTTCTTAGAGCTTCAGCTCTTCGTAGTACAATCTGCACGTTAGCTATAAAAGAACAGACCTCAGTCCAGTCGCTCTCAGACCTCGTCATGTAGCGCACGAGTTCATTCAGGGTTGGCAAGTTCGCTCTGTCTTTGGCGAAGCGTGTGCAGTAGAACACTGCATGCTCCGCGTCTTCCTCCACGTCTGGACATTCGGGGCACATAGGTGAGCTATCGTGTCAAAACCTTTGGAGGTATTCCCGATAGCCACCATGCCCCGAGAGGAACTGTGTAATATGGAAATTACAGTTCTCTATTTTCGTTTGTGTCCATGATTCAATGGTGGCAATGAGGCTATGGGTCCACCTGTCCTTTGCGGAGTCATCCCAACTGCTTTGCCACAGCGTCATCGATGCCGCTCTTTCCTCCGTCTTTACTCTTCTTGCCTTCCGACGATTCAGGGGTCGCCGGAGGTACACCCTCTGAGTTTCGTTTGCAAGTATGTCAATGGGGATCATTCCGGCTGGAACACATGCTGCATCGTCAGAGATGGTTCGGAAGCCGCTGATGGCTTTGATTGCACAGAGCCTGTATTGCGCCGACAACTTCATCTTGTACGCAGTAATTGCTGGTGAACCAGCCCAAATCGGGGCGGCGTACAGCAGGACTGAGTTGACCACTCTGGAAAACAGGATTTTACGAGCGTATCCAGGACCGCCGCTATTCGGAAGCATTCGGGAGAGTGCCGCCTGCATCGTCGATGCCGCCATCTCTCTTGCTTGCATACTCAATGTGGGGTTTGAAACGGAGTCTATTGTCGATCATAACACCGAGATACTTCAGTGATTCCTTTGATCTAATTGATTGATTTCCGATCCGGAAGTTTGCATACTCCACCTTCTTGCGGCTGGTTATTAAGACAGCCTCAGTCTTGTGGAAGAGACGGTGGCAGTGGAAGTGTGTCCGTGCCGCCTCTATTTACCCGCAACATTACAATCCGCATTCGCAATTATAGCTCTGCAGTACCTGATCAACCTGGTCAACACTTATGATTTATCTACATCATGTCGTCTGACCGAGTTACAAGAATGATATGATATGACTGGTGTTGTCAATCCAAGTTGTTTTGGATGGGTTCCAGTCTGATATCCACAAAATAAATGCTGGTGTCCCCCAAGGCTCTGTTCTGTCTCCGACACTCTTTCTCACTTTTATAAATGATCTCCTGTCTGCCACTTCCAATCCAATCCATTCCTTTGCTGATGACAGCACCCTCAGCTTTTCATATTCGTTCCAAAATTCACATATACGTGCCCTTCGGACGTAATATTGGAACGGCAGCGTATGTCAAGCACATTGAATTCCGATCTGGACAGCATAATTAACTGGGGTAAGAACAACAGAGTGGAATTCAATGCTTCCAAAACTCAATGCTGTCTGCTGTTTCTAAAGCGAACCCGTGATAATCAGCCATTGTCCATGAAAGGCGCTTGCATCGACGAAACCGGAAAACTTTCCATCCTCGGTATGTACATCAACACAACACTTAGTTGGAACGATCACATATTCGAGGTTGCCAAAAATGCAGCGAAATGTTTAGGTTTCCTTAATCGATGCAAGAAATACTTCACCCCCTCTGATTTGGCTTCGATCTATAAGGCGTATATTCGCCCTAAGCTTGAGTATAACGCTCATATCTGGTCTGGTGCCCCCAAGACCACCCTGCACCTACTAGATAGAATCCAAAAGCGAGCGATAAAACTCATAGGAGACAACGATATCGCGGGTTCATTAGACTCGCTTGAACATCGACGTACCGTGTCTTCTTTGTCAGTGTTTTATGGTTATTTTAACAAACGATGCTCAAGTGAGCTAGCCAATTGCATTCCTCCTCTCCTTGAATTCAACCCCAATACACGTCTCGCCAGGAATGCACATCAGTTTACCATTAAGCCTACTTTCGGACGCACAGTGAAACTTAGAGACTCGTTTTTCAACCGCACCACACGAATATGGAATGCTCTTCCCAGCTCAATATTCCCCATAGATTGCAATCCGCAGATGTTTAAGACCAATGTGCACAGGTACCTCCTCTCCCTCTCCCTCTATACCTTCGGCCGGTGCTGTGTCTTGACCCCAGACAATTAAGGGTATTAATAAACCCTTGAGCGCGCCGATGAATCCCGCTCAATTCTGCCCATCTGCGCCTTGACATTTTATTTCCTTTATTTCTTGTTTCTAATTGAATCTCACCCACCCTCGCATTCATCAAAATTTAATAATTTTCAACTCGTTGGAAAAATTCCCAAGCAAAGTGCATGCTTAAATCCTCTAAAAGTCCTTGATGAAGTGACCGTATTGAAAATTCACTCAAAACTATTCCACGCACACACACACAGAGTAAACCACAGCAAGGACACAGTGGCAACCCTTGGTCTCCCCACATTTGATTTAAATAAAAAGTTCGATAATTTGAACTGTTGCCAAGAAGCCGCCGCGCTGCAATGGGAATCTCAAGCACATTCGTGGAATTAAGTGCTCCTATGGAAGGATAAAGGCGCAAAGGCATGCACCGATACCAAGAAGATACACGAGAGCTCGAGCATGTGCCATTGAATAGTCGCCGGGCCATTGCTTGTTGGTGTAGTCAGTCCCTCACTGGCACACGACGCGAACCAGTTTCGCCTTGGGGACAAGGTCAAGGTTTTTACGTTTATTTATAGCCGTACACACTGCCGACCTCAACGTGGCAATGGATGAAACGGAGAGGACACTACGTCTGCTTGTGTGCTGGTGCTGGTGCTGGCGCTGGGACTGTTCATGACTACGGCACAACCGTTGACTCATGACCACTTGAATATTTATGGAATTGTGTTCGGATGAATTGAAATCAGGCGCAGAGTGGGCTCTTCGTTAAATGCTTATGCGCTCGACGAGTTACGGCAGATGGCCAGGCCTCAGTGTGAACACGCTAACTTTGTTGCTCAATGGGGAAGCGTTGGCGAGGGGTCAAGCGGAATTTTGTTAAACTCTGTAAGAAGATCTGTGATGACTTATGCAGCTAGAGGGGACTTAAAAAGCGGATCCGATGTGCTGCGGTTAGATTTCAGGAGGAAATTAGTATTGTTACAGGTTCCACTGCTGTTTGGAGGGCTAAAATATTTTGAAGCGTATCATTGCAAGCGGGTTTTCAACAAACTCCCCATCTCTTTCCAGAAGGTGGCTGAAGTTTGGACCCGATTATATTGTTGCTGTCCCTAATATGGCGTCTCCTCAAAAAAAAGCATTGTGACTTATGGGACTTTAAGCAAAATGTATGACCTTAGCTTATTATCGTTAAGTTTCGTTCACTTTTGCTTGTTTTGTTTCAAGAGCGAAAGAATTCACACCGCCTAGAATCCCGACAACTTATAGTCCCCAGGGAAGAACGTTTCGGTCCAGAAATGCTCAACCTTTCAAGAATTTGGTGGGCAGCGCAATTCACCGTAAATATTCCGTTTACCAGAGCATCGCTTGAAAATAAGCACTCTCTGCTTTTGCTAGATACTACAGTTAATCTTCGCAGTGTTTACACTCTATGCCGGCCACACTTCCGTAATGGCCAGCTTTCCACATTGAAGTTCTCTCTACTCCGAAAAAGAAAGAGCTTAATGTCTGTTTAATTTTCATCTTTTGCGAACCTTCCAAAAAGGAGGCTCTGTTGGTTTTGTTAGACTTGGTTTCAGTTAAAGTGACCTCTGCCAACTTGTTTCTTTTCGGCGTCTCCAACAAGGAGGTACGACTCTGAACAATTTCCGCCCGCCTTCGTTTCCTTTTCCGTTGGTTTAGTCAGGGGCCTCTCAGGGACTGCCCGTCTATGTGCTTGGAGATAGGCAAAGTCTCTCCGAAACTTTTCAGGTTCAACTACCGAAAGTGCCGGCAAATGGGTGGCAGGAATCTTCTGCGATTTCTTGGTCAGAGCCACAACGCGGTGAGTATGATGGGTACAGCCTTTAGAATCATTGCCCGTAAGCGAGAAGACTACGGGTAGATTTTCACTGTCGCGAGTAACAACTGCAGCACTTAACACCTTTTGTTTTTCCCCCAATATTCATTGTTTCACTTTGACCGTCATATCGTGACGTGTCTGGATTTTGGTTAGACGTCTCACCTCCGGGAATCTATTAAACGAAAACACGGAGGAGTTGTAGACTATGATTATTTTATCCCTTGAAAATAAATTGTTGTAGGCCAAGAACATACAGACAATCAATTTGAATTAATGCCTTACTTTGAGAAAAACGGAGCATTTTGGTCGCAAAGAAAACGTCCATCAGGGAAGCGAAGTTTTTTTGTTTTGTATTATTTGAGTGAGAGAGTGTTTTTTTCTTGTTCGTTGTTATTAGGTTGGTTTGTAAATTTCCTCATATTTGGTGTTATTTATATTGATCCCAATAATCTTATGGGGAACATTTTTTTTTGCCGTGTATATTTGTATACAGTTTTTTTTCTAAAAGCCATTGCGACTTGTTAACTTACAGTGTTCAGAATTCCACGAACCTATGTTAGGAAGAAGTCCATACTTGGAACAATTGAGGTGAATGTAAAAGGCAGTTACTTAATCGTTTTTGAATAAGCTATCGCATCACAGAAAAATAAGAAATCGAAATATGAAAGAGCCAGAGACTTCTCTTAATCCAAAAAACTTAACTCCTACTTACTGTAGGATGGCAGAGGCTGTGTGATGGTGTGGAGATGTATGGCCTCTTCCGGGGTTGGAGATCTAGTTTTTATTGAATCAGCTATGATAGTGCTTCAAGTGCTAAAATACTGAGTCTCGGCAATACCTTCATGTTCAAATAGGATTAGGAGCCAAAGCACACATCTCTTCTGGTAAAGGAATGGTTGCTATACAATGTGAAAAAACAGACCTAAATCCAATTGAGCATCTGTGGGACCACTTAGAAATATAGATTCGAAAACACTCATTTTCAAGTAAGACTGACTTGAAGGCCACCTTGATTGATGAGTGGAACAAGATTTCTCCAGCCACGACTTCAAAACTGGAGCATTCGATGAAGGAGAGGTTGAATGATGTTGTACGGAACATAGGAGGCCCGACCAATTATTGACTTTGGTAAGTTCTTTATTTTCTTTCATTAATGTTAATTTGCCAACTATCGAGGGATCAGTCTTCTTCTGCCGTTTTGTGTACCCGCCTGAAGCCGTTAATCAATAATCTGATAGGTGTAGATATCAGTGTGGCTTCAGGCCAGGAAAGTCCACAACAGACCAAATCTTCACACTACGGCAGATCCTGGAAAAGACCCAAGAAATGCAAATCGACATTCACCATCTGTTCGTCGATTTCAAGGCCGCATATGACAGCGTGCATAGAGACGAGCTATACAACGCCATGTCTAGTTTTGACATTCCCGCCAAACTCGTCAGGCTGTGCAGGATGACGATGGAGAACTCTCGCTGCTCCATCAAGGTCGGTAACGAACTCACCGAGACCTTCAATGTCAAAAAAGGTTTTCGACAAGGCGACGCGCTGTCATGTGATTTCTTTAACATCGTTCTGGAGAAGATGGTGCGAAACTCACACGCCAACACTAGAGGCACGATCTTCCAGAAGTCTGTGCAATTGTTAGCATACGCCGATGACATTGACGTGATTGGCAGAACTCAGCGAGCCGTCAGTGAGGCTTTTGCTAACATTGAGACGGAAGCGGTTAAAATGGGTCTGGCGGTGAATGAGGGCAAAACAAAGTATATGCTGTCCTCAAAAAAGGACATACAACATCGACGTCTTGAACAGAGCGTCACAATGGGCAGCTATAACTTCGAGGTAGTCAAGGACTTCACTTACCTCGGCTCCGGAGTAAACTGTACAAATAACATCAGTACCGAGATCAGGCGTAGGATAACTCTTGCCAACCGCTGTTTCTTCGGACTCAAGAGGCAATTGAGTAATAGAGCCCTCTCTCGAAGAATCAAGTTGACTCTATAAAAGACCTTGATCATCCCAGTCCTGCTATACGGCGTGGAGGCACGGACAATCTCGAAAGCGGATGAAGAAGTCCTTGGTCTCTTTGAAAGAAAAGTTCTACGCACGATCTTTGGTCCTGTTTGTGTTGACGGGTTCTGGAGGAGAAGATTCAATCACGAACTGTACGGGCTGTACAGCGACATAAGCCTAGTTAGGCGTCTACGGATCCAACGCCTACGGTGGCTAGGTTATGTAGAGCGTATGGACACCACAGCTCCGGCCCGAAGAATCTTCGAATCCGAACCTGTCGGGCAACGCAACAGAGGACGCCCGCGTTTAAGGTGGCGCACCCAAGTGGAGAAGGATCTCAACCAACTTGGTGTGCGAAACTGGAGACAGCTGACGAAAGATCGTGCTAGCTGGATGCCTATTTTCATGTAGTCTTAAAGTGTTTTTTTTTATGTTTTCAAGCCAAATTAAAGAGCGGCCACCTAAAGAATTTGTTTAAAATATCGTGGGATATTTCGGGGAAACGTTTCATTAAAATTCACAACTTTGAATCGTTGAATATGTTCGAAGTGAATTGTTCACTTGTCGGTAAGATGCACTTGTCGGTAAGGTAAATGAAATGTAGAAAATGTTCGATGTCGTTTTGACATTTCTTAAACGCAGCAAATTTGTCAGAGATGAACTGTGCTGGATCTGTGGTGGACTAGGGTGTTTCCAATGGAAAGTTGAATATCTCCTTAATTCCATTATCTCTGGTGTTTGTTGTGAAAAAGACTGTGAAAATAACCTCGTGCCAGATTAATCTTCGTTTTAAAGAGATATCCAAACGATATGAAGATGCTGCTGTGTGGCAAGTGAAAGTGAATCGAGTGAGTGAAGTCAATCTCAGATACACCCTATTCCACGATAGGGGTGATCATTTCTGCTCCCTGTGAAGTTTTGAAAATGTGTCCCGCTTTTACTTCCAATAAATATGTTCCCTAGATCTTTGATAAGCTTTAAAAGGTGATCTGTTTTTTTCCCTTGATTCCCAGTTTTCTGGCTCTCAAGTGACACCATGTTGAGGCATTGGTAAGCAGGACTATCCTGGTCTTTCTTCACCGCCACCAGTCGTTATTGATTAATGCTTCGATAGCCCCCGAATCAATTGAATCCACATCAATTCACTAAAAATCACACAAGCCTGGATCTCAATTAAATGTTATTTAATTTGTTTATTTCCGATACATTATACAACATATCCATACCAATGACATATGCAATTCTTTTCCGATTCAATTGTTTAAAAAGAAAGAAACCAAATGGGACATTAAGTGTATAAGAAAAAAAGAAATAAAATAATTTAAAACTTAAATTAATTAGGGTACATCTTCATGCGTTTGCTGTGAAGTTGGTCATGCAGCCCAACTCTAGCTCAACCTTCCGCGGACGATGTACACACTGCTGTCTGTTTTGAACCGAAAATGCTGTGAGAGTCTTCGCGAGGAATTGAAACTATTGCTACTTATTCGCCTATGAGTGAAGTTAGGAGTTGACCTTAAGAGTAACATAATGTGGATGTAGTCTAAATTCACGGAGTGATGGGCTGCAGTGTGTGTTTACATTGAACGTCGAACGTTGAGGTGATTAACTCCAGGTCTTTGCGAAGCTGAACGGGCCGCAACGATTGTGTGCGTCGACAGCGCGAACTGCGAAGTAGTAGCGCTGTCCCTCTTGGAATTGTGTCAGAGTGACGGCCATGGGCAATAGCATTGCCTTCACGTCGCCCACGTGGCGCCACGACTCGACGAGCGGTGGACCACTTGTCTCCTGGTATGCGTAGATCTGGTAGCTGGTGCTTTCGGCGTACTTGTCCTTGGCGGTGTCGTCGATTGTCCATGAGATGACGATTCCGCTTTCCAGATTGCTGATGCGAATGCTGGGACGAGCCGGGGGCAGCTTCCACGCTGGGTTGCTGCTGTGAGATGGTTGGTTTGGAAGTGGGGCAGGGTGCCGATACCGCGATGGTGCCGCAGTCATCGGTCTACTGGCTATGCCGTTTGGCTTCATTGGAGGTGTTGCTGCATGGGAACGTTGTGTTATGAAATTGTGCTCGTCATTAGATTGCAAAAACAAACCTGGTTTATTTATGGGTCGCTGCTGAACCGGTTTGGGTAGAATGGGTTTGGGCTGCTGAAGCTGCTGCTGTGGCACAACAGACACCTTGTACGATCTGGTTGCCGATGGCGCCGCAGAAGGTTGTGGCGATGAGGATACTTGTGCAGCCGGCGCCGGTTGTGTTTTAGAACTGGGAGCAGTGGCCAATGGAATCAAGTCGTCTTCGTCAGTCAGATCAATGACAGATTTTTGCGCCGCAGACTTTGGTGGTGTAGTTTCAACCACCACTGCAGGGATAACTGGGGCCACGATAAGCGCAGCTGGCGGCAATGTCTGTGCTACGCTATGCGGATCCGAATTGCCACGCTGCGGGTGTCGCTTTGTTCTAGAAATGAAGGTAAAAACAAAGACGGTTAAATCTTACGGAAACAAGAGAGCGAATTCTGTAACATACTGTGCTCTAGGGTGTTGGATATTCCCTGGTACATATTTCTTCGGTTGCTCCGGGGGCACTGCATCTGGCGACACTGTGACGGGCACTTTTGAAGACAAGTTTCCGGCGTTAGATACGGGAGTGACGCGTGTTTTCTGTCCAATCGGGCGAGTAGCGAACTTCGGTGTATGTTCCTTCGACGTCGACGGTGTTGGCGTCGTAGACGGCGAGACAACGCCGGCTGCAATAGAGCGATTCAATGGCGAATTGCGTGGCGTATCTGGCCTGAGGGGAGTCAGTTTCTGCAAGCATCCACGGCGCGGAGGAGGCGCCGCTGGCTGAACTGTGTTACTGCTTGTCACCTGACTGCTGGTGGAAGTGGATGATTTCGGGGTAGTACTGCTGACTGCAACGGGACTGGAATGCGATGATTTATCCGACGAGTGCGTGTTGTTGTGGTTGAGCAGACTTCTCGGATTGTGCGCCGGCGGCGCAGGCGCTGCGGGTGGTGGAGCCAGCGGCATAATGGTCGGCTCAAATTTCTTTGTCGGGAAGAATACTTGCAAGCCTACGGCGCGGGTAATCTTCACCGGCGTTGTGAGTTTAGAATTTTTCGTTTCGAGATCCTTCAGCACACGACTGTGCACCATTTCAAGGTCTCGGAACTGCTTGTTCAGTTCGGTGATTTTCATTCTGTGCCCAGAGATGATTTTCTCTTGCTTCTCGATCATGTCACGCATCTCGCTGAACTCGCTCTTGTGGACGATCGCCTCAACGATCTTCTGCAGGACGAGCTCCTCCAGATCGGACTTTGTCATTTTGTGAATGGTTTTCTTGAAACGCTTCAGGAAGTCCAAACTCAGGTCTATCTTCGGTGGCTCCAGCTTCGGCGGCGGATACAGTGGAAGTTGTTTGATTTCAGATTTCATTTCACCTTTGATATCATCTTTTGATTCTTTCACGTCCTTTGAGTCCTTCGAGCAACTGTCTTCGGCTTTTGCGAGTCCGGTTTCTGTCTTGGGCTTCTTGAAGTCAGTCGAGATGGACTCAGTGCTGCGAACACGCTTCAATGGCTTGCTGTCATCCATGGCTTCATCCATCTCAGTGTCGGGAGTATTTGACTTGGATTCCTCTTGGCTGATAATGGACAGCCGGCTATTTGACTCGTCCTGACTCAAGCGTAACTTCTTTGTCGGCGGCTGTTCATTGTTGTCCTCAGCCTCAATGCGAGTTGCCTTTTTGGACTCCTTGAGAAGACTGTCACCGGCACTTGCGCTGCAGCTGGTTGATTCTGCGGAAACTGACGTCTCCTTTGGCGTTTGCTTCGCGACGTCGTTGTCGTCTTTTTCATCGACACCATCACGTGCATTATCCGAATTGTCGGATATAATTGTTGATGGCTCGACAATGCTGCCTTTGTCAGAAGTGGCCTCTTCCTCGCTTGATTTGTCTTCTTTGGGCGCTTTGGCCTCCTCCGGTACACCACAGGAATCACTGGTGGAAGGTTGATCAATCGGCTTCTCCGGTGCTGGAGATGCTGCCGAAGTAATGGCTTCGGTTTGTTCCTCGTCGTCGTCCTCAAGAATAACGACGTCGTCGTCTTCAGGGATTGCTGAAGATTTCTCCCCACTTGGAGTGGGTTTCTCTTCGTCTGCTTCTGCTTTCTCGGGTTCTGTTTTTTCCGTAGAAGGTTCAGACGGCTTATCAGCATTCTCTACAGTTTTTTCTTCCTCCACCTCAACAGCCTTCGGTGCAGATTCCTCCTCGACACTCGACTTCTCCTCCTCTTCAGTTACAGTCTGTTCGACACTCACTGATGTTTTCTTCACTTCCTCTTCAGCCTCTTCTTTACTGGTCTCAACAGCTGCATCAGCTTCTTTGCTCACACTAGTCTCTTCAGTTGGCTCAGCGTTATTTTCTTCGATGTCTTCGATCGAATCGTCTAAGCAAACAATATCGTCGTCTTCCTCTGCCATTGCCTCTGGAGTACCATCTTCTTCCTTTGCCTCATCTTTGCCTTTGTCGTCCTCAAGCTCTTTGCAATCCGTTTCAGCATTCCTTTCGAGCTCCTTTTTACATGCGGACCGTATGGCTTCAATCTCTTTATTGAGAGCTTCATCCTCAATTTCACCCGATTCGGTCTCCATGGCCGTGGGTTCTTCGTCGTCATCGTCTTCGATCAAAAACACTTCATCTTCCTCCTCTTCCAAGGGCTTTGATGGCACTGTTTCTTTATCGGCTGGCTTATCGGTGGAAGCTTTCCTCTCCTCTTTCTTTTCGGTTTCAACTACTTCTTCGGCAGGTTCACACACATCTTTAGCATCGGCTATCTCTTCCTCCTGCGACGTGGTCTCATCCACTGGACTATCCAAGCAGAACACAATATCATCAACGTCCATCTTGTCCGAGATACTTTCCTTTGACTTCTTCACAGAGTCTTCACTTTCCACGGTCTTTTGTTCTTTCACTTTGTCTTCCGTGTCCTTTTCAACCTCAGTTTGAACTTCGGTCTCTTCACCGAGGTTTTCAACGTCGGCCTCCACTTCGTCCTTGACATCGTCTTGATCGTCGTCTGGTATTTCGACAATTTCTTCATCGTTCACCTTTGCAGCCCTCACCTTGGGCTCGTCCATGCAATCTTCAACCAAATCGTTAATCTTCGACAGCAGTGTGTCCAGGTCATCGCCTGTGTCTCTCACTTTGGATGAATCTGTGGTTTCTCCGTTTTCAGTCTCCTCTGTGCACTCGGGTTCCATGTCCAAGTCATACACCTCTGAGTCTTCCTTCTCGGCGGCAGTTTCATCGTGCTCCTCTTTCTGCAAGTCTAAATCGAGGTCTATGTCTTCTAGACTCTTGATGGATTCTGATTTCTTTGCGCTTTTGCTGACTCCATTGAGTATTGGCAATTTCTCATCTGTTGAATAGAACAATCCAATAAATCGACTGCGATTTCGTAAACTATCGGCTTTGACTTACCACATTTATCAGCTTTTGGAATCGCGGGCTTTGTACTGTCCTCTTCAAAGAGTGTCTCCAGTTGGTCCTCCACGGTCTCGGATAGACCGTTTCTGCTCGATCTGAATTCCATTTGAGTTGCTGGCGAGTGCTTAACTTCCATCATATTTGAAAATGATATACTACCTTTATGTTATGAATTAAGATTTATGTTGTCATTGAAATGATGCTGAAATGGAGACAGAGATGACAGATTGATTAGATTTGGTCTAGCTGATATGTACAAAAAATGCTTTAGAAAAGTTTAGCTGAGCATGTCAAGGAATCAAGAAAACAAACCTGACACTATCTATTTTATCTTCATATTTTATACTTATTTCGTCGATATGTACCCAACCTAGTTTTCAGAAATATACCTACAGACACTGACTCCGTGTTTAACGACACTGAACAGTGTACACTCCTCTCTAACGCAAGCCACACAAATTTTCCTGCTATCAGTGAATTTACTTCAGCCATACAAAATATGGCATTCCACGTCAATAATCATAAAAAGTTGGTTGTAACCCTTCCACACGAAATTGTCGACCAAACAATTTCAGTTACAAATCGACACCTTCGGCGGCAAACAAAAACCAACAGAAAAGAGATGAAGTAACTCGTTTGACAGCAGCACAAGCCGTGAACAATCACAGATTGTCCAATTTTCTAACATTGCGCTGAATTCCGCAATTCCTGTTTTTAGCTTGGAACGCACTCATTGAACACAAAATAAATCTCAGATCATTTTTATGGTATTTTATTCTCTGCACTGACAATCGAAACGATAAATAATCACTCTTCTATGCAAATCAAAATAAAACAATTTCTGTACCAAAAAATACACCCATGGCAACTCTACAGAAAAATGTCATCCACTTATGTCACACGCATACACTCAACCACCTGCCAGGGAAAAAAGAGTTTCTCGCCCAAAACTAAAATTGACAAGCATCCTCATCTCGGATAAAGCCGCGTGGGCAAGTCCTCAAAGCAAAAATCAAACGTCATCAACATCCACTGTCAAAATGTACAGTGAAGGAAGGAATGTGTCCGAACATCTATAGAGGGGAAATATGCTCATAGAATGCATACGAATAATGAAACTCCGTGGAAAAAAATTACGTCATTAGTAAAGAAATAAAAGGCAAATACATGCATACTCATTATGTGAGCGCCATTGTCGGCGTTGCACTCCCAAAATGTGCGCATTTCTATCACAAATTTGACTGTGGTTTTGAGAGAAAAAAATGTGTCCATTATTTTTTCCTTCTCTTTAATTGAAGTCAAGTTAAAGACCAATCTTGACAGACAGGTATCAATCGCTTGTCACGCGTCAAATGAAGAAGTTCCGCAAACGCCAAGGTTGACCATTTTTCAATAAATAATCGTATGTATTTGCAAGTACAAACTACCCCTTTCCGGTGCCTTTTTCCTAAGATGATAAATTGTAACCAAAATTTGTGCAAAAGTTACAGTTGACTAAGTGACTGCAGGGCACAATACGCTTAAATGACGTAATTTCGCTCGAGAAATCTCGTCAGCGTTTCGCAGAAATATTCTCAAAGTGCACATCTGTCAATTAGTCGTGCCTTTTGCTCTTGCATGGTACCCCTTCGATAGGAAACAACACGTATTCACCGTCAAATTATCGAGGGGAACGAGAAATTATGCTCTCATTATGGATAGGGTGCCTTGGCATTTTCAGACAAACTAATTGCTGTTCCGCTTAAAACACCGTCACCACTGCACATGGCGACGTCCAACATCATATTTTGAACTAAAAATATGGTGAAAACAATTAAATTCACTAACACTCTCATGAACTAGCGCCAAATTCAAAATGAGTACGAGTAAAACGTCAAATCTCATGGTCATCATTTGAACAGATGTGACTTTTTATGTCCCCATTAGATTTGCTTATGTCATGATCATAAACAGTTCATGCCAGCGGAGACTGGTTACATTATTTCACACAAAGGACACAAGAAAACAAACGATTCGACAGCTATGACGTTGTGCCAAAATAGTAGAACATTTCATCCAACGGGATTGTCAAATGTCAAACATGTTCAACCACAAGACTAAAGGCCCAAGCCCATAGAATCCTGTGCGTGCGTTGCAGTTGACATTCACAAAAATCGTATTTGCCGGACTGCAAGTAGGTGCCAAATGAAATACGTGCGTTGTATACATACATACAATCCCACACGACCATGAGAGTAAAATGATACACATACATGCGTAAATGATACACACATGTGAGAATAAACTGTCAAACGGAAGAAAAGATAAAAGTTCGCCAAATTCATGCATTCTCATGTATTACACATATAGCCCACACTCGTTGTCTCGCTCCCTCTTATTAGCTCTTATGAGTTGTCAATTTTCTGACAAGACGCAACCCACGCACCGGATTCTATGGGTTTTGGGCCTTAAAATCAAAATGTGAAATCAAGAACACCGACTCTCACCCATGTCACCATGCATTTTCATAAATAACCCCACATCTTTGGATGATTATTCGCTAATTGTTTGGCAGTTAATCACAAGCCACCGAACATTGTTCCATATTTGCGCATGCAAAATGTAAATATATTTTTTTACGCAGTTGCTTACATTGACAATCGCATGTCACAAAGGTGGCTCTTTATTCTAGTTTTCTAAAAGTGAAACCCATAAATGTTTTTGAATCGTCCTGTACGCACGTATAGTTAAGCGTCGTCAGATTTGAACCTTTACGTAGCTGGGTAATGTAGAGCGCATTGACAACTTGGCCCTCCGAACCTAAGAACACTTAACAAGGTGTCCAAGGTGGGACCTCAATTAACATGCTGAAGCGGAATTGGAAGCAGCTAGACGGAGATTGCGCCAACTGGAGGAGCTTATTGGCTGAGGCCCAGGTCGCCGGCAGACACAAATAATAAGAAGAGAAGTCGGACTCTTCTTTGCAGAACACAAAACCGAACCATTCAGCAATGTAGAATAATGGAGTGTGTTAGAAAATAAAGGAAGCCGAAAAAACCATGTGGCCAACGCTATCTATAATCCACCTCAATGGAAAGAAATAGAAACTAAACTATTAAGACAGTAAGTTGTTCCACTACGAAAGCCAGTCACCAAATCGAAAAAATGTGACCGTTAACTACCTTCCTATAAAGTCCACCAGTTGCCACATTAAAAAAAAACTAAACTCGCAATTTCCACCTCCTTTAATGCCTCAAAGAATTCGGAAATAATACATGGCAACCCTGTCACTCAACACCATTCCCCACCTCCTTTCCGAATCTCTTCCATCGAAAGAGGGGAAATTGGATTATCGTGGAATGCAAAAGAGAGAAAACCTGCACAAGCCGAACGAGGCGCATTGGGTTTTGTGTGTACTTTTCAATACCCGATCCCTCATCAGAGAGATCTGCCTGTGCACCTTTTTGCAGTGCGATTTTCCTTCATCCTTAAAAACCGGAATCCTTACAAATCCGAGGTGACTTGTGCTGTTTCGTTTTCAATTAGACAAACATTCTACCTACGATTTGTAGAACTGTGACCCAAAGGAATCCGATAAGAGCGCACCTTACTCGTTCGCATTTCGTAAACCGACTCCGTAGCTGAGGCAATTTTCAGATCAAATTATTTCGTAAAAACATTTACGAAACAAGTATTTATCGACGCCGAATGAAAGGGACAGCAAGACAGCGCCCAGTGAAGAAAGAAGGTGAGGCGAACTCAAGAGGCAAGCGAACAACAAGCCCAAATGTACCGACCAACGCTCTAGATGTAGAAATACAGATACACGTTGCGAGGTTGGTGTACACTGTACACGTTTTTCTTATATGCACACTGCAAGTGCGAAGGGAATTTGTGTGCAGTTTTTCGCAGGCTTCTATAAAAAGTTTCAAATTTTTGACAAAATCTGTGGGTCTTCTGTTTTGTGCGAATTTTGTATGCTTACCCAGAGTTGCTGCAGAGGTTCAGTGGTTAACTTTAGACTTTGGTCACGAACAACACGCCCAACTGAAAACACGTGGAGAGACGGACTGATGGTGTAGACATATTTTTTCTTCGACTGTGACGCTGGCTGCGGACAAATGTTGAAGAGCAACCGAGAGGGAACGTGTGTGCAGAGCAAGACATAAGTACAAATGTTTTCTATGGTGCTGTGTGTGTGTGTATGCTTCTGCGAGTGTGATAAATTTTGGAAATCAATTTAAAGAGACCCAATATTTAGGGAATTGTTTGGAATGAAACGAGTGGGCATTTAAATTTAGTTTATGCTAGCTAGCAGATTTAAACTATGTAAACTCTTGTCAATCCGACATGGATTACGTTCTGAAAAAGAAAGAGGACCTGGTTAACAAGTGTCTTCCTTTAGCTGAGCAAAATTTCAGTTTCCCCTAACGGTCACTGCAGATAGCTGTAATTTAACGTAATCCATTCCACAAGCGGCTAACAGAAGCTCTGAGCAAATATGCATAAGCTCTATCCTCACGAATGAAAACTTCCGAAAGCTTTCTGCTGAAGCAACAGCAAGCATTCGTGCATGTATGTACATATTTATGTACATCTGCAACAGCATACTCGATTGGTTTTCACTGATTCTGGTTGTGGCATTTTCTGAAGTGATGGTGACAGAGATGGGGAATGACGTAACGCCTTTTGACGTTTACACTCGTTTGTTCGTGGCTTTTGTCAATTTGACAGTTTGTTGTGATTGAAAAGTGTGCAGACCAGTATGGAAGTCTAGTACACGGGCCGAATTATTTTGTATTGCTATAGTAACGAAAATTAATCCGAAAATCGGAAATCTGTATTGCGAAAGTGAATGTCAAATTGGCTCATAGTATTTTTATTGGAAAATCCTTTTCTTATCGGATTGTGTCTGCAAAAATTATTTTGATGGATGCATTTATTAATTTTTAATGCAAAGAGCGTTGAGCGTTGCCGAAACATGTGAGTAAAATATTTTCTTTGTGAAATATATGTCGTTAATTATTCGAATATTGGTGGCCCGTGGCGTTGTGGGTATGTGCGTCAACCCCAACCTCGATGTCGTAGGTTCGAATCCAGCTCTGAGCGACAAAAATAATTTTTACGGCCCCACCTCTTTCGAGTTACTGACAATGTTCAAAGAGTATTTCCTGTCTAGAAAAAGCTTCGGATTCGGCATAAAACTATAGGTCCCTTCCACTCGTGAGAGAACAATAGCACGCACAACACGAGTGGTTGTTGACAAACTAATCCCTGGCCCCCTACGGGCTGTAGCTCCACCCATATATATTATAATTATTCGAATATTTATTTCAAAGGCAAGCAACTAAGACAACTGACTACTTTGACTGGCTTAAATTAGCCAACCTACTGTTGTCCGTCTTGCAAAAGTCTATAAACTTGCTTTATTGTCTCTAGGATTAAAAAAGGCTTTTCACAAAGCTACAAGCAAATTGTCAATTTAAAGAATCACCTATCTACTTTCACGTAATTCCATAATCTCTCCAAGTCTCCGTCGTTAAACATTTTGTTCTTGGTTCTCTTATCCCCAAACCACAGAACAACATTTTTCATTTTAATAATAAATTATATTCTTCCTATTCTTTTTCAGAAATAATTCAGAAAACCGGTTTGGAAGTGGCATTTGCATTAGCAGATAAAAAAATACATCTCCTAAGCTGCTTTGAATAAAAAGAGTGTTCAGTTTTTGCCAAAGTCGGGCGTATTTTAAAATTTATTTTATTTGAAAACCACTCAGTTGGCCCAAGGAGAATTTGCACAACGATTGGCACGACGTTATTATTTCGGATGAAGCTTCGTTTTAAGCATGGTCTCCTATCACTCATACCTGGTATACACAATCCAATAAATTAATCCAGTGGACTGTCAAACACCCGGCAAAGGTCAACGTGTGGGTATGCTTCTCAAAACAAGGATTTGGTAATTTGTGCATGTTTACAAAAAACTAAATTCCACCCAACATGGTCAAAATTTATAAGAAGGCTTTATTACCATCTGCCCAAAAGTGGTTTAAAAGAAGGAATGAGAATTGATTACTGCAAGAAGACAATGACCCGAAACATTGCAGTCGCTGAAGCTGTTCATGAAGCTGAAGGAAAGAAGATCTCGACGGTCAAACAATTATCACGTCTTTTGTCGAGAATAAATCAAATGTCTTTAACATACGTATACGTTTTATAACTCGCCTAAAATATAATTTAAGTTACTTGTGTTGACGGTACGATTAGTAGGACCAATGCGAGTTAAAAAATATAGGGAGGATTTAGCTTTAATCAACAAAAAAATGAATAAATATTGGTGTCTAATGGCAAAAGTGCGTAGATGTTTGTCACTGCTTCGATTTGCTGTCCGTTAATTTTCTTTTATGCTTTCTATGTACAAGCTAAGAAGTGAGTCATCTCCATTTCGATGTCGCGACTAATTGAAGTAGAAGGCATAGCATCTTGAAGTACTGCGTTTAAATTATACCCCCTTAACTCCAAATCACAAACACTTTTCTAGTGTGGTCTCATTGTCCATATTTACTTGCCCTTATATCCCTGACATTTATTAGAGGCGTGTTGACATTGCAATGACTAATCACATCACTAATCGGCTAATGATTTTTTTCTCAGTGATACCGGCACTTATTCTCCAGAACCTTCGAGCACTGCTACAGAGCGGAAGCATGACAGGGATTATAGCTTCGGAATACACAACTTGGAAATCAATGTAAACGACAGCACATATTCGCTCCAGACACAAGAGGCTGTGAGTTCCAGAAGACGACACCAGCATTTATTTAAATTAGGTTCTGGGAAGAGTACATATGACTAAGAACCGTTTAATGTAGCAGTCTTGGTCCTTAACGAACTTCGAAAAGAGTTTCCAAAGAACGGAGAAAACTTCAATTTGGCATATGACATTCCAGTCATATCATCAGTGCTGTGCGCCTTTATTCACCAGTAGACACACTTTAGCCGCTCCGATTTCAAGGCCTTCTTTTCAAAATGTTGTTAAAAGTTAAAAGGCGCCACTCGTGGCTCTTCCGACAGCCACGAGTTCGTTATCGTCACTAAGGCCACGTAATAAGCCTTAGTGGAGCAGCAACAATTTCGCATCATCGTCCTCAAAATCTGACAGTTTCCACAGAAACGTCAAGAGGACTAAAACCGCAGCGGTAGAGCTCATCTCGTCTAGTGCGATCAAAAATCTTGCAGAAAGTGCAAAGTGGCCGAAATTTTTCCACCACTACTGTACCCGTTAGAATGTGAACGAGTTAAGATTGTGTGTAGGCGGCTTAGACCATTTCTCTTTGACTGTCCACGATAATTTGTGATAATCTCAAGCTTATTTGTGAAGCGAACCATGCATGACTCGAATAGGCGCTAAGTAACGTCCCTGAATGCGATGCTAATTGCCAAATATTTTTCATTTGTTGCTCTTCACTTAAGCGTCGATTTCCGATTATATATTCACTTGTTAGACTTTATTGGACATTGTGTTCATTCCTAGCCCCATCGATTATCACATTTTACAAGCATCAGTTGTTGTTTTGTCTGAAGTTGTTATCATCCTCTTTCGGTCGCACCGCTGTCACTCTGAAATGCACAACGAGACGAGATCGAAGAATTTCGACGACTCAACTAAATCCATAAATGAATCCACGAGAGAGGGACGGTCTTTAATTGCCCATCCAATCGACAGGCGCACAATCCGTCGAGCGACTTTCAAATGTATTCTACACTTCAGAAGTGGATTAACATCGATCAGATTGCATGGCAAGAATTGCGCTTTAACGTATATATGAATTAAGCAGACAAACTCATTTGGCGATCGATTAAGGTCTCCGATAAATGCCTCCCCACTAGAGTCTGACACTCCGATCACACACATGCATACCGCTAGACTTTGCCCATTTGGCCCGGACTTGCGAGCGAAGCAGAATAATTAGGTTTACATTAAATTTTCAAAATGAATTCCAAGTACTGTGTACGGGAATACATTTCAATGAGCACATTCAATCGTTAGCATTCGCACGTAAATGTCAAACTGATAGCCGTTTAATAGAAATCTGTACATATGCGTCAAGATAAATTACTTAATTGACATATCGATTCTCACCAACCGAGCGTATTTATTGAATTGATTTTAATACCCGACCCGACTCCGTGTGTCAGCAGCAACAAATCACAGAATGGTTAATTTCACTTGACTCTTTTTCCCTTTTTTACTGGCCACTTGTTTGTTTCCTGTCAGGAGGAAAATTTTGTAAATACATGACAACTGACACATGTCACAGGGCTTTGCTGCCTTCACCTGTCATTTATGAGTAGTGGGTTCTTTCGTCATATCCAAAAGGTGTGCTCGTTTGGAACGCACCAAAGTGTACATAAACTAGTGGGCCATCATTGTTAGTCGTACTTCCAAGAAATCAACGTTTTTTTTCATTATCTAACTTGCTGTGGGAGTGCTGTGTTTGGTTAACTGACATTTGAACGAGTGTCATTACGTAGACATGCAACGTACGCAAGTGGACGTCGGGCAATTAGTTGTTGGGTGATGAGTAATTTTATCGAGTACGCTGGAAAGGAAAAGCTTTTGGCGTGCTTTTGCAGTAGAAAAACCAAGTTTCATTTATCGTTCAAGTTGCTAGCTGTCATGCATATATGGGTGTGAGTGAGAGAAGGTGAGATAAGAATGTTGGTAGACCAGATAAAACTGCATATCTGAAGGTTACATTGACTCAGCATAGAAATTTCTTATTTGTGAGAATGGTACGGTTGCCTGGGTAGTTGGTGTTCGATAGAGAGGGAGAGTGGTGCATTCAAAGTTGCAGTTTTTTTTCTATCAATAAACGAGAACACTTGGAGTTCGTAGATTGTTTGTGAATCGGAATGTTCTTTGGCTCCCTCTCAATACCATTGTTCCATTTTGTCTTTCTCGGCAATCCTTTCGTGTGTTTCAGGAGAATCAGGTTGTGTCAATAAAACACACTCCTTGGCAACCGTTTGGTAACACGATTATCGATTCCCGAATTTAGGTGGGTTTGCTTAAGACTTTTATATCTCGCATAATTCACTTAATTGGTGTGTGCATATGATTTGTGTGAGAGCCCAGATAGGGTCTTTCTTTTTGCAAATAAAAACGTTGCTATCATTTATTGCCAACAGAGATTAATGGTGAACACACTCCAAAACAAAGGATGACAAATGACAACCACAAGTGCAGGCAAACAAGTACGAATGGGGAATAGTATACTTTCCCTAACTGGTTCACTTCTTTCTCTGCTTTGTATGTCTCGAGTGAACGTGGATCTCAGTTCTGTAGTTCTGTATTTTTGTTGAGGCTAGGTTAGGTTAGGTTAGGTAGTAGTGGCTGACTGCTGCAGTCACACTTAGGCCCGAGTAGGCGCATTGTCATACCACGCGGATTGACTTCTCCTAACGCTGGAACCCGTTGGTGCTGCTGATGAACCGATTTAGATGGCCAATGCTGTCACTTTTTAGCTCGTTACGGCCGCTGAAGTAGTAGGCTCCTAGGTGTAGGAACCTACGACTGGCAAGAGCACTGCAGGAGCAGAGAAGGTGATGAGTATTTTCTTCCTCTTCATCCATGCAGCTTCTGCAAAAATCATTATATGGAGCACCCATCCTGCGAGCATGAGTGCCAATTATACAAGTAGACTGAGTGACCGTTTTAGGTTAAGTGATGGCCAGATTTCTTTTGTTTCAAGACAGGTGGTGCCTTCTAACCATTTGTCATTAGTGGTAGCGATCGGCATGAAAGGCGGTACCCCTGCTATCGATAGGGATGCGGTTGTACCACACCTAGCGAATTTGTCGGCTTTGCAGTTTCCTTGTATGTCACAGTGTCCCGGCACTTACATGTTGTGAATGTTGAAATGCTCTGCCATCTCGTTAAGAGAAAGCCTGCAATTAAGGCATGTTTTAGAGTAGAGGTTGGTTGAGGCTAGCTCCACTTCTGTACGCCACTTTAGAAGTGGTCGCTACTGCTCAACTAATGGTTCTGAGTCCAAATCTTTTCAGATCGGAGTCATGTTCTTTATGCGCTCTATACGTCGTCGACGCATGGAGGGTCTGAACAATTGCTGCCTCCCATTGACCGCTTCCAGTTATCAAAACCAAGCTGTCTTCCGTCCGCGATGACTTGGCCTTTGTAACGGAGGCTCGGTCTTCCTCTTCTTCACGAGCCAGGAAACTTCGATTCCCAGACTCTCTTTGCTGGAGCCATGCGCTCGATGTGGCCAGAGAGGACATTTTTCGTAGACGAGTGACTGCATTAAGTTCGTTTAATTCAGGTTGAATTTTCTGTTCCATTTGTCATAAATGCAAACAGGACCCATGCAGAACATTTCTCTCGAAGGGATCAAAGAGTTCTTTATACGCTTTTGAAACGTTACCTCTGCACCGTAGGTGAAGATTGGTCAATATCGTGTACACCGTCTGATTGATTCTCCTATTACACAACTGAGCCCAAAAATCAGGAGGATTGCCAAGCGTTTGATCTCGATACTGATGTTCTTAGTACAATTCAACACGAAGGCTAAGTGATCGAAGTCCCTAACTACCTTAGAGTTATAACTGACTGTACTTTGACGTTATCTGTTTAATAATGTTTACAATTTATCTTCAGTCTTAATAACTAACGTAGACTGAACGTGAAGTATATATTTATTAAGATATATTTTTATATCGAAACCAGTTTTTCAATATTTTTTTAGCAACTTTATTGGCCCCATTGTGGTGTGGCTTTGTGGGTATGTGCTTTGAAGCTCGATGCCTAGGTTTGATCCCTGTTCTTTATTGCAAAAATAATTTTCAGGACTTAACCTCTTTCGAGTCTCATAAGTATATGGTAACTGTCTAGAAAAAGTCTCTCAAGCTTGGCCGTTCTGAGTCATCTTAAAACTGCAGGTCCCTTCCGCTAGTGAGAGAACAATGTCTAGGCCCTGGTCCTCTACTGGCTGTTGCACCCCACATTTTATAATATTATATCTTCTCTTCATTTGAACTAACCAGTCTTAGTGTGAGACCATTCGAACTTGCTCATCAGCACCTCTGTCTTCATCATCCTCTTCGTTGATGTTGATGACTGTCGCTTTCCTTAAAATTGTCCAGCATTCGTTATACATTTGGAGTAGTAAAATTATTCATTCCATTCGTTTTTTAGAGGTATCAATGGACATCATCTTGTCTTTCCTTATACGGGACATTCGTTATATCGACATTTGTTATACTTAATGTTTGACTTGCCCCTCCAAACATGATCTGATGTCCAAAGACGGTGCAAGCAACAATCATAAATTGAGACAGTCTTTTTTTTAATCGATTGCTTGATTAGTTGACCGCTGAGAGCTCTGTTGAACGATATTTCCAGCAGACAGCTGAACACATTCGTAAAAATAGCTAACATTTGTATTTTGATGGTCTTGACTGGCGTAAAATCTTTGAAATCACTCATTTTGAGGCATTGCTCTTGAATTTCTTTTCTCTAGATAATCGACAATTACTTCAAATCCACTCAAACAGCAATCGATTCCAGTGTGGCTACATTAAATAAACAATGAATCCCTCCTCAGTCCAATTTTAATGGTTCGCAATTAAAACCCAAAAATAAACTACATCCTTATCTGGGTCATGAAGTGTTTAAAAAAAAATCAATTTCACGAGTAGGAAAAAACCAAAGGCATTGAACTCTGCTAGTAATTTGTAGGTACAGATGCGAGCAAGATTGGATACATTATCTCATTTTTTTTCGTTTTCCTGATGAAGGATTGAGTTGACATTTTCAGGGCTAGTTGCTTATTTAGTTTCTAATATTAAGAAATGGAAAAGAAATACGTCGTACAACTACAATAATAACAATATGGTTGGTGCTACAACTCGTAGAGGGCCAAAAACTAGCTTCTCAGCAACCACTCGTGCTGTGCTTGCTATTCTTTTTCTCACTAGTTTATTGCCGACATCGAAGTCGAACGGCGAAGTTTGAGAAGCTTTTTTCTAGACAGAAATTACTCTTTAAGCATTGTCAGTGACTCAGCCGTCAAAATTATTTGCCGTCGCTCAGATCAGATATCAAACCTACGACGTCGACGCTTAAATGCATTGGGGTAGACGCTCATACCCACAACGCCACTAGCCACCACATCGTACAACTACAACGGCTGAGAAAAAATAAAACCTAAGCGCATTCCCTCGTCTTCTTTTTCTTCGGTTACAAATTCAAATTTCACATCAATGTGCGTCTGCTTCAGATGAAGAACATTCAAATAAAGTAAACAAAGTAACGACAGTGTTCAATGAGCAAACGGTAATTTAATTCAGAGACACTGGCGAAGATCTCCATACGAAATGTTACTCACGTTCAAAGCAAAATTTATTGCGTCAGATTAAATTAAATTCCTAAATGTTTCTGATAAAGATATGAATCAAGAATGTGTCGCTCTGGAAGAATTGCTCATAAAATACGTCCGGAGACAGTGCGACTTGCTAGGGAGACGAAAACACATTTGCCCACTTGTACTTTCAATTCCTTGTGATGTTGGACATTCGTAAAAGAGACGCCCACGCAAAGTGGACAAATACTGCCACTGTCGTTTACATGTGCTTTTACAGCAAACCATGCATTTCTGTGTCAAAGTACAAGCAAATATCAACCAACGAGTGATACACTTCCGAGCCACGAGGAATAGGTAGGTACATGCAATCGAACACTCTTTCACCGCAGATACCCCATCGATTGTGTTCGGGTGGGCGTACGTACTTATTTATTAAGTGCACGTGTAAACATAACATCAAACAAACTCACTGAAGCAGAACTAACAGTCGTCGTCAGCCACTCAGCTTAAGTCAGGGCCAAACTTTTCACCAATCCACCGTCCGACCGAACCACCCCACCCGAACATTCATAATTCGAAAAACAAATTTTATCTAGAACCAGTGGATACGAATAATTCCACAAACGAGTGAAACATGCAAATGCGATAAGTTTATGTGCCTCGTTCACATGTGTGAAGTGTACAGACACAGCATGCTTATCGTTCGCACCACAATCGCGTGTGGGTGGGCGTGTGTGTGTGCTGTGGCCAGAGTTGCAAGTCAAAACCGGAAATTTCGTTTACCTGAACCCTGTGTCTGTATACGAAAGCCATGGTCATAAAACCTCACCAGAGCACTGGTTTGCATCGCATCCACTCTCCGGTTGGCGTTTGCCAAACGGCTCTACGTACGCCAGTGCAGCCTCAATCAGTCCATACTCCCATTCGAAACGAACCGACATAGTTAATCTGGCACAAGCAAAAACAACCATCCGACCGGGCAACGAGCAACGAGCAACGACGTACACATGAATCGCTCATACACACCGGACCCAGAGAGCAAACGACACAGCAGTGAGCACAGTGCTCGCTCCGACAAGCGCTCTTTGTGTACACATAGCGACGGTTCAATTCAAAGAACGTAAGGCCACCATACACATATACAGCAAACGGCATGGAGCATGTTTTTCTGTCAGTGTACGTCTAACTGTGCTACGATTCGGCAGTCGGTACAACTTAACTCGCGAAATGTCAGAGTCTCCGTCGCCGCCGAGCAACACAGCAAGCAGTATCTGCAGCAAGGAAACGATTTCGCCCAAGAAAAGGAAGCGCAATGTCCTGAACATCAAAGACAAGTGTGACATCATTCAGAAGATCAAAGAGGGCAAATCAATCATTAGCATATCGGGCGAGTACAACGTGTGTCGGTCGACGATATGGGGCATAAAGCAGAGCGAATCGAAGATCCTCAAGTTCTCGTCGCAAATCGGAGCGGCCATTCATTCGAGAAAAACGATGAAGAAGTCGGAAGACTACAACCTGGACGCGGCCGTTTATAAGTGGTTCCAGCAGCAGACGCGGAACGGAGCTGCGTTATCGAACCAAATGATCTGCGACGAAGCTTTACGGCTGAATAAGCAATTCAACGGCGAATTGGAATTCAAAGCGACGCGAGGCTGGTTGCGGCGATTCAAAGCACGCCACGACATATCCAGTCAGAATGTCGCCCGCAAAATGAGGAACTGCGAAGATGTCCAGTCGATGGCTGACACAGATGACAGTTTCATTGCGAACCCGCACACGCCCGTCAGTGGACAGAGTGAAGTGACCGACGCGGGCGACCACCCGATGGAGGAGAAGACGCCCAGCGAGGGCCAGTTCATACCAACCATGGCGCTCGTTAATCCGACGGTGAACATCAAGCTGGAGGAACCGCCCGAAGTGATAGTCGACGACGAGGAGAGCGATCGAAAGCTGGCTGAAGAGGAGCCACAGCGAAAGCCGACCGATGAGGAGGCCTTCAACGCAATCGACACCGTCATTCAGTGGGCCGAGTGCGAGGTGAATATGGACCAGCTGATGTTCCTGCGAACACTGCAGAGCCTGGCCGCCAAGCGGGCGCTAGCGTCGATCTCAAGGGGGAAGCAAAAGTAGACCTCCATAGAATAAGCCGTAGACTAAGATTGTTGCAAACGAATGTACATACCATACACGAATTAAATATAAATACACTGTTGTCTTCTGAATGTGCTTTTTGAAGAAGGGGAGACAGAAGAGCTTTCGTCGGCGCTGGATTAGAGGTGTCGCGCCGAACTTCTGTCACATGCATCCCAGCCTGTAGACTGCAAACACTCTCCGCGATAGCTTCGCAGTGTGACATCAACCCATCAGTTGCGATGGAAATAGACGCACAACAACCACCGCGGCGGGCGTAGAGCGTGCCGCCTGGAGTTCGGGTGCCCGACGGGGTGACACATTGCGGTGCCGGAGCGGTTTCTCAGCCTTAGCACACCGGGTGCCGGTCTGTTATCTTCACGGGGGTACATAATTGAACAGTTGTTTTTGAGGGAACAGTTGATACGAGACGCTTGCCAGTTTGAATTGTAATCAGGACAGATCTGCAGAACGTTTACACATTTCACCGGGCGGCTGGTGTTGAGCTTTTCAAGCACCGTCTCACGATGCATTTATAGACGCGGTTACTCACAGGTGACGCGTGGGGGTTGAATTAATGGATTTTACTTTTTCTTTTTTGTAATCTTGAATAATCTATGGGATTTATATGGAAAATGACGTCTGACGTGGCTCGAGAATTCATTGGAAGAACAAGTGATGCAACGCAGCGAGATTCAAGTGGAGAGTGTGAACTAATGTCTTTTTCGTGTCGCCATTTCAGTAAATGAACGTCCTTCTTTTCAAACAAGTGTCATATTTGTAGACACCTGTGGTGCACACTTGATGCATAAAACTGTCTGCGATAATACACTCGCCCCTCCGAAATGGGGGGCTACTCAATGTCTAACAACATCTTATCATACCCACTCGTCCGACGTCATTCGGCGACGAGGTGAAGCACAGAAGGATTCCACTGACGAAAGTACCTCTGCCTGCAGCGCTATGCGATCGAGATAATCAGATCAATCAGCTGATCTCAGATAACTGCTGACAATGTGCCAAAAATAGTGATATTCGTGTTTCGTCTTATCTAATCGTTTGATCGAAACGTGTGACTGACCTATGGCTAAATTCGTTCAAGTTCTCCACTAACTCATCGCTCTTCTCTGTTCAGATTCTAGACTATTCATACTTTTCATGTCGTTTTGGTCTTATCGCATGTAGATCGATTCCAGATTTGCACTCTCTCTACTTTGTCTTGTCATTCATGTTTTTCGCACTCATTACACTATTTGATGGTGGATCTACCTCCGGATGAACAAGTGATTAACGTTGCTTGTCTGTTGTCTCCGATCTGTGATTTGTTTTCGTTTTCACTCCGTCGTGTCGTTATCACTTCATGACTGCAAAGCTGTATTTCTCACTGTAGACAGTACATGAGTAGCGTAGGTCGTATAAAGGGACACTTCAAGTCGAAGGGCACCAAGGAACAGTCCTTTCAACAAAACCGTCGCCACCACCGAAACTACCCTGATCTTAGAAAATAAGCCATGATCGTTGAAAGCACGTAGACCGATCAAGGAGCATGGATAAGAAAGCCAATTTCACAATAAAACTGTCACCATGTGCTGCTCATGAAAAACTTATGAGCATGAGCCGAAGACCATTAAAATGACTCCGCTTGTCAGACATTTAAGCCCAGCCATCACCTGACAAAAATATGACTACGTTAGGTAACGTATACTTTAACATTGAAAAGCTGCACCTCAGTTTGGAATGAGGCACTGGTGCCTTACTAGTTATAACTCGTACCCTTGTGCTTATGAAGCTTTGAAAATAAATAATAAATTACTCAAAATCAGTGAGATAGTAAAGAGTCCTCTGTCTTACGACACATGCACAACAATCTATTCGTAAGCAAACGCAATGCTATTTCGTGTCTCTTTTAACGCAATGCAGGTGATGAATTTACAGAAGGTTTGTATGTTAGAATTGGACAGACAGATTGGTACACATGTTTGATTATCGCAGTACTAGGCGTTTTTTTTTTTTTAATACTCAGTACTCAGCTCAGTAATGATTCTCAATAAAACGCTCTTTTACTGAGTTACATTTTTCATCCGAAAGTTGATACGTAAAACACCTCAAAAGGATTCACTAATCCATTTGCATTATCAGCACTTTACATTGCCTTGGTCAGGTCATTCCACGAATATGCTGTTGAAGTCAACAGTACGTGTCAAAAAAGTGCAAAAGCGATGCACAAAATTAGTATTCTTTTAAAAAGGCATTGGAAATTTCCACCAATCTATAAGGCAAGGCTTAGCATAAAATCCCTAAGAACAAGACGCATTATTCATGACGTAATATTTGTAAGGATATATTTTCAAACCTTTTTAAGTGTTCTCGTATTCTTCGCTTGATGACATTTAACTTGCCCGCTAGATCCTTTCGAACTCGGCATTTGATATTTGTAAAATCCAGACTATGAGAAAAAATGAACCCCTAACTAATAGTGGTAATTCTAGAATTTCCATATACATCGTGATGAGAGATAAGTATACTTAATAAAATCTGTTAGCACATATGTAGCATTGCTTGTCTGTATAATGCAGGTGTCTGGAGGACTTATTCAGGTACTCCTTAGCGAATGCTATCCTTTTTTGTCGGTTAGGTTGTTTCTTTGGTTTTTTCCTGGGTGTGCATGACTTGAACCCCTTTTGAACTATTGTTCTTCTCACATTTTCTGGGTGGACTTTGATGTTACTGCTTCTCTCAAGGTTAGCACTCACTTAATTTGCAGTTATGAATGGTTCTTGGTCCACCATCCGCTTTATAACACGGTTATTCTTTTAGTGAGCTTCGATGGGCGGCCTGATCTTAGCTTTGATTCGACCCGTCTGTCGTATCTAAAGCGATCAATTGTTCTCTGAATTGTTGACCGGCTTCTTGATGTTTCCTTTGATATTTCCGTATAAGACATTCTTGTTTCCACGTACAAATTTATAATAAACTGCCGCTCACTAACACTTAACTCTTTTTTAGTCATTTTTACCGTCCTTTTTTGAAAAATTTAAAAAACACAATAACTTTTTCTCGCGTCAACAACGTCAATGCACAAATCAACAGGCACGCTGTGTCAAGAAACAATTACCGTTGCATATACAGTGTTTAAAGTAACAATATTACCAGTTGTACGCAAACTTTTGTGGAGTAAATTTCGGAACTTCTTTTGGTTTTTGTTATTGTTTTTTTAAATGAATAATAGTTTTTAATTTATTTTGTTGAAAACTGAAACCTGAAATGTTGTTTTATTGGAATTAACCTTTCAAAAATATTTTTAGCTTATATTAGGTGAATGACAGCCATTTTTTTCCAAATTCAATCATTGTACGCAAACTTTTGTGGAGCACTGTACACACGACGCCATTTGAAAAATTAAAACTTCCTGTTGGCGCAGCTTGAAGCGTCAACTACCAGCGCCGCTATATCGGAAACTATTACGCATTTCGTTTGTTCTCCAAATGCCAAATAGGAGAAGGATAAGATGACTTGACTTTCAATTTTATTAAAAATGAACAGTGGTCGCGCCTTATTATTATACCTAAGTGAGCAGGTGCTTTTCTGCTCGCAACACTTCCTCCCATATAAAGACTATTATTGTACATCAAATCAATTGTGTATATATTGTGTATAAATAAAATCAATTCTTAAATGTTAGTCTCGATCTAAAAATCTAAAAAGAGGAGAAAGATTGTGAATCCCCGCAGTGCACCGCACCAACAGCTAGTCATTATATCATGAAATCTGCCACAATCTGTTCCTCCTCCAACTCAATCAATACAGAAACTAATCCCAGATCGGATTTCCATACCACATTTCATTTTGCAACCATGCATATGCATGAGTATTCATTATTTTGAAAAATGAAATAAATTAACGTGTTCAAATGCATGTGCATCTAGTCTGTAAGTAGATGTTCGCACATGTGTACATCAATTAAATGCAAATTTTCTTTGAAATGCAAATATTTATATCGACTCGTTCTTCGCATTGGAACCTGTTGTAATTTGGTTTTATAAACAGTAGCGTATCCCAATACCGAGGAAGTAATACAATTTTTCCAGTCATAACATTTCCTAAGGAAAAAACCAAACACGAGGGCTTTAATAACTCGTGCTGACCTTATCACTCCCGATAAGTTATATTGTATCCATTTTATCACTTTTCAAAAATCACTTTCAACGATATCAGGAACCAAATTAATTGGCGGATATTAAAACTCGGGTAACATTAATATCCTATGATATTGAGCGGAATATAATCCATGCACAGGATGTCCGATATTATTCGAATACGAAAACTACATATAGGGATAGTTCGGATAATACAATGGATAGTAGTATGTTACGTTGCCAGTTATGTAAGATAGAAGCAATCGAAAACCCGGAAAAGTGTGCGTTTTACAAGTAATAGATGGCTCGTTGCGGATCTGTATAGTTTCTGGGAACAGTTAGCATTTCACACAGTTCCGACGAGTTGTAAAGCACAAACGCGTGGATTCACTTGTCAAACAAGGCGAATTTCGCATACATAGTTTACGTTATTCAACGATGCACAGGCATTGTCGTAGGTGTTCAGAATTCCATTTACAACAGTTTCTTCAAGTCGAACATCAACTGCATAAGGTATGTACCATAGTTCCGCAGGCATTTAAGCACAGTGGAAAGCAAAACAGTAAGGATGTTTGGCGATTCTTTTTGTTAAAATGTGTATTTTTAGAAATGATTTTAGTTTATTTCTTTATTTGACCGTTAATTTTGTGAAGTACAGTCTGTTTGACAAGATCGTACATGAGAAAAATTAAAGAAGAATTTTGTTTATTTACTTGTCCACTCGCCTCCATTATCAATAATTGCTTGAAGTCTTCGACGCATGCTTGCTTCTTATCTTATACCATAATCTAGAAGCAATGATATCCAGAAAACATTCATGAATGCCCAAACATTTTCAATGGGATATGCATCCGCCGACTGTGATGACCAATCTAAAACATCGACGTCATTTCCTTGTTTCTACGCGCTGCACAAACGACTGCAATGTTTCGGGTAATTATCTTCTTGCAGCAATGAATTCTCATTCCTTCTTTTAAACCACATCTGGGCAGATGGTAATAAAGCTTTCTTACAAATTTTAACCATCTTGGGTGGGTTTTAGTTTTTTGTAAACATGAACAAATTACCAAATCCTTTATTGGATTGTGTACACCAAGTATGAGTGATAGGAGCCCATGCCCAAAAAGAAGCTTCCTCCGAAAAAATAACGTTCCAATCTCTGTCCAAATTCTCCTTGGCCCAAACTGAATCGTTTTAAATAAAATAAAACAAATTTTAAAATACTTCCGTCTCTGACAAAAAGTGAACACTCTTTTTATTCAAAGCACCTTAGCAGAAGTATTTTTTTGTTATCTGCTAATGCAAATTCCATCTCCAACCGGGTTTTCATAAAAGGGGTTTTGCCGTATACGATCTTATCGAACGCACAGTAAGTAACAAAAACGCATTAAACAGCAAAAAAAATATCCGTATTCGGACACTCTCGAACATTCGTGACTTTTTTCTTTCAATCATCTTCAGTTTATAGTATTAACATTTAGTCCAGATCTCTTAATTTTCTATTGCAATGTCAACTGTTTTTGGCATACTTTCCACCAATGCTATGCCATTAACTTTGTTTCGTTTCTCAAGGTTTGCGCATAGTATTTGGTGGATCCTGATATGCGCCCAACCTCCTCCTCCTCCAATAACCAATACATTTTCGATGGTGTTCAGATCAAGGCTCTGGGCAGACTATTTCATCAACAGTAATTCTTGATTTCGGTGTCAATTTTGAACAACTAATGCAGTTTGCTTAGGGCCACCATATTGCTGAATCGCATTTTAGATGGATATTGTTTAGCTGAATACGTGCACCCGTATACAGAATCTGGAATCCCCTCGCTTAATATTTAAATAATCTTCCTTTACCATAATACTCTGGACTCTCACCATTGGACCGATGTGCCACCAAGTAAAAAAGCAGCAAACCACTGTCCCTCGTATTCGACCGTACTCTTTGCCATCTGATTACTAACGGTTAACGTTTGTATCATCACTCCTAATAACCCTTTTTCAATCATCTGCAGTGCAGTTTTGGTGCTCCTTACAGAACTTCAAGTGTTGTTGAACATTTTCCATTTCCAATTCCAATTTGAAAAAATAACCAAACAATTTTGCTTCCCACTGTATCTCCTTTCTATCCAAGCATGTCAGAACTAGCACAGTTACTCGGAACTATTTCCTTTACAAAAACAAAATAAACGTTAAGCGCACGTTCCCCTAATGGCCTCAATTGACACGACTCTATTTCAAAGTACCATTTGCGCTAACTACCAAATAGAAGTCTTACACATTTCTTTCCACTAGCTAAGCACTGTCTTCCTTAATTCTCGGGGATGATAATCAAGCGATGTACATTCTTTTCTATAAAAACGAAGATTCATCCCTGCTCTTTAAGCTTTTGAAATAGTCCTTTTCAGCAAATTTACAGTGAATCCTGTTCCATATCAACAATATCAACTGGCTTTTAAATCTTCACAACTAGACTTTTATAAATTGTAAAAAATAAAGTGAGGTCGGCCATAGGCAGTCATCTTAAATTTCAACTCTATCCTGTCATAAGGTATTGGTTTTTATGCGTCGTAAAAGCTATCATCATTCGTCCATCACGGCATGACCAAAAGCTCAATCAACTGCCTTGGCTCCCAAGTGCCAATGTATTTCCTCAAAAATACATACATATGTACTTTTCCAAATTAAGACTCGGCACTTATTTCTCTGTCTATCAGTTGTATGCCTTATTTTTATCTTGTACATCTTGGCTTTCAGATAACGATCAAATAGTACATATCTCGCGGGTTTTGGTGTCTTGCTGCAATTAATCAACTGTCGACTCCGACGCCGAAAGGCCAGGGCAATTTTGCGTGGTGATTCTTTTAAATTTACTGCACAAGAAGAGGTATCTTTATTCTTTCACGGTTACGACAAGGAACATCCATAAGAGTTCGAAGCAAAGCCAAAATACGCGCACACAATGATGTCCACCGGGTCTTGCCAAATCGCCCTTATTGTGTTATCCATGTCCAGATGCTCTCCTTTTCAGTAACACAAATTTGTCTGTCTCTTGTATACTTAAAGATTCATCGTTAGTGGCAGCTATCAAGGCAAGACTCGACACACAAAGCACCAACGTTTGATACCACCTCTCCCGCCTTCCTGAACAGTACAACCGCCATATAGGTGGTTCCCTCCATTCCGAATTGGTTTACCGCCTTTTTTGGCTCCCTTCTTCCCCCAATACCACCCACATCAAAACCGATTGATTATTATAGAAGCTAGCCATTGGCTATTTATGAGTTTTAATTGCCGGCAATGTTCAGTAAATTTAAGTCAAAATTATCTCCAAAATGTACGCAGTGAGTAAGTCATTCCAATTTATCATCAAAATTCGTGTTCACTCCGCCGGACAGCGTGATACAGGGAATTTTATGATCAGCATAATCAACTAACCGAATGATAAACCCACGAAATAAGTGACTCAGTTCCCGATACTCAAGTATCGGCATAACCGTTTGATGTACTGGCCCGCTCATGAACTACAACCGCCGACTTGTCCGCTTATCTCGAACAATTATATGATCCTCAACGAGTAACCGTAAAACTTGCTCAATTGTTTGGATGTCTCGGTTGTCGTCCACTTGTCGATGAGTGTGGTGAAAGCAAAGTTCGTCTTACGAGACCATAAACTACTTCAGAATTTTAAAGAAAATGTATTTATTTTCATTTTTTCCTAATTACCCGTGTCAAGGATGAAAAAGTTTAAATCGATGACCTAATTAGTAGTCTTCCGCCATGTGATTAAATGCCTTGCGTTTTTCCCATTTTCATTATCAGATATAAAGTCATCAATTGACATGAAAATAAAGCCTTTACTGAAAATCAAAGTAAACAAATATCTCCAAGAGGATATCATTGCACAAGAGTGTGCCGTACGTATAAGTGTCTCACTTCGCGATTAGATAAAACAAAGTATCATACAAACGAATCTTTTTCATAATCTTTTCCGCTTCGAATCGATTTCTATTGAATGTAGCTCACTTTTGTGAATATACCCGCACAGATAATATTTTCATTTTTGTCGTTCGCCTTAACTCATCGGCTTAAAGAGCAATCCTTCATTCGGGGCCTGTTATCTAGGCAGACCAAATTTATTCAACATTAATCATATTTGATATGACACAATGGGGAAAAAACCGGGAACGTTCTTAATTGTACTCCTTTTCAATTTACAAATACTATGCGTGCGCCTCTGCACACAGGTGACTTGGTATCCAAGTGTAAATGAGTATCGACAACAGCTACAAGGGGGCGTCATGAGCTCACACAACAGCTCTTTAATATGAAAACAAGACAGTTGTTCGGCCATCGACCGTTAACTTGCACACGCATTAGGCTGCCGAAGCCAGAACTTAATTTTATATCTAAATTTGTAAACGTTTACTATGTACTCGCACAGTACTCATGTACGGGCACTGTAATTAGTCCGTGGATAATGGACACATAGAGGCAAAGTTAAACGAATCTCAAACATTTTATCGCTCATGATGGATTGTCGCGGAATTGGCTGTTTAAAGCCATCAAAGCAAGGACTGTGGGCCGTGCGCGTATCGTAATTGAATACCCAGAGAGACGGTAATGTTTTCGGAGTCAAAGTAAATCAGGCAGTAATGATTGTCTGTCGCGTTTTAATTTGATTACATAGAGGGCTTTAACCCAATTTATGATTCAGGTTTGACATCCCTGTGCCTTTCACATACGTCCAACAGAACTGTCATCCGAGGCTGTGTTTGTTTAGCTTTCTGTCTGTCATTTTTTAAATGTGGAGTAATGTGTGTTTGGTTGTCATCCTTTTCCTCGCACGACGCGGAGTACGCATAGCACGAAGGCTTCTGATATTGTATGTAAATCGTGTGACAGTCGGTGACGTGCTGGAGTTGTGAAAATCGACAGAAGAAGTAGAAAATAGTCATCGTCCATCACCCAGCACTCTAGACAAAGTCAAAAGATCTGGCATCTTCATAAATGTTGTAGACACATCATTGAAATTGACGTTCTACAGACAACATGGCTGCACAGTGTGATAAAAATGACGAAAATCGATTGTCAGGACTCTTACCGGCGTCATCATTGAACCTTGTAGCTCACGCCTTTAAACTGGATCTGCCCTGCACCGGCTTTTGCAGGTGTTAGAGACGATGAAACTATTGTATTCACTTGCAGTGTCCTCTCCTTCCGAAGGAGAAGTCTCTTATGGGATTGAGTTAGGTTAGGTAAGTGGATTGCCAGCAAACTTGGACAATGAACTGTTGGTCCATTGTGATACCCATAGTCCACTGATTGACAACTCCAGTGGTACCGCTGTTGATTTAAGCCGCATGGTACCACAAACTAACCTAGAACGTTTAGAGCAGACGCCCATTGCGTGTCTTAAAATAAGGGCTTGGATTTTCTTCAGGCTTAATATTCACTCAGTCAATTCATCAACAAACAAAACTTTCAACGCAGTTTGAGATGCTAAAACGCAGAAATAACAGTCAAAAAAACCATTGCATCCACAAAAAGCGCACTCAAGTTTGCAATCTAGTCTCACGGTGTCATTAGACTATACCTCTTCGAAATTAAAGCGGGTTACATGGTCTGTGAACACCATCGATTCCCATGGTATTTCCATGGGCTCTGCCCCATATCACAGAACGCAACAAGTTTTAGCTTTACTTGAAGCCGCTAGTTACTTCCCACGTTTTAGTGGTAAATCAGCTGTTTCATTTAAATTTTATTTGCATGAAACAAAGGCTAATTGTTGTGACTGCCAAGTAGCTAGAGTGACTGCCTCATTATATGGATAATCATGCCCACTTAGACTACATACTCAGTCCATTGTGCTGTATGCCAAGTAAGTTTCACCCAATATGGCATGCATGTCAGTAATGCGCAGGTTGTCTTCTACATTTCGTTTTACTGAAAATAGTTACGTGCTAGCAACATATTTCATAAAAAAAATTCCCACATGCAGCAATGTAGACAAAAATCATCTAAAATTATATAACATTCCACAGACAATATTCCTTAAGATTTCAACATTCCAACTGAGAATGAACCCGTTCAGCGTTTCGTAACACCACTTTTTTGCGGTATTCCAAAAATAACATCAAATACACTGAAGCCGATAAAAATAAATCAAAAGTATTGCAAAAACGAAAAAATGCAGCCACAAAACAAAAATTAACCATCATTTAATACAGGAAACCAGTAAAGTCTGTTACACATGAAATAAAAATAACCAGAACTTGCCAGTACCAAATATGATCAGTCAGTTAAGACTTTTGGCATTTAGCACCCCAAGGGGAATGATGATGTGTACAGTTCGCAAGCGGATAAGTCCAAATTTGGTTTGCACGAATGGGAGACGCCCACGAATTTCATCATGATCACGTGTACTTTACAAATCCAGTGAATCTACGTGGAAATGGAATCGAGATAAATGAACCTTAACGCACAGTCGATTGAAAAGTGAATCAATTTTTGCGCGGCGATGTTATGTGATGTCATTTTAGAGATAGAATTAGTTACTAAGATAGACTTCAGTTAAAGAAAAACGACGAAGAACACAGTTTGGTAGTGTAGTAGATTAGGTAGTCGACAATTGTAGAAGATTGTACGTTTACTTCTGTTGTGAGCTAACCAGGTATTCGAAGATCATTTACGAAACTATACTTAGTCATGCGAGAATCCCGTCCTCCTTACCCTGACAACACCGCGATACCAAGTCTAACAAAGTTGAGGGTCTTGAAGCAGAACAACTTGCCAAATACTTTTTATTTGGGCTCAATTTGGAATTCAGTAAAATAACACTCCCTGTAAGGATCACCCAACATTACTTAGTGTAGGATCGAACTTAAATTTAACTCACCTTAAGGGTGAAAAGACATGGATTGGGTGTCATTATGAGCTATTGAATCTAACAACCAAGAGAAACATGAAAAAATATGGTTTGTGAATCCAGACAAACATCACCCAACGGGCGAGAATAAATGAGAACCAACTCAACAAGCATCTATGCGTTTGCGTGCTCACTGGTCTCTCAGAAGCACTGCCAGACCACATATTAAGTTTTGCGAGTGTTTTCTCCATGCATTTTGGGATTGAAATAGTTTAATACACTAATGACAATTATGTACTCTCTGGATTGACACTTAAGCCATCGTCAATGTCAGTTGAATAATCCCGCACTGTGAAATCGAGCACAAGTGTTGCCATTTGATTGAATTTTAATGGGATGAGAATTAAAAATGTATGCCACCTCACTTGTATTTAAGAATAAACATTTTGATGTGACGAGACAATTTGTCACTTCGACTAAGAGAAAGGGGTTGTATGTGAACCGTTCTTCACAAAGTCACTGGTACATTCCAGACAAAGGTTCAATTCATCTTCTTTGATTGGCGCTACAGTCCGCGGTGGACCTGGGCTTCAACCAACATGCCTCTCCAGCTAGCACGATCTTTCGGCAGCTGCCTCCAGTTGCGCACACCAAGTTGGTTGAGGTCCTTTTCCACTTGTGTGCGCCATCTAGTGCGAGGTCGTCCTCTGTTGCGCTGTCCCAATGGCTCGGTGTCGAAGACTATTCGGGCCGGAGCTGTGGTGTCCATCCGCTCTACATGATCTAGCTATCTTAAGCGTTGGATCCGAAGACGCTTAACTAGGTGCATGCCGCTGTACAGCCCGTATAGTTCGTGGTTGAACCTTCTCCTCCAAACGCCATCAACGCAAACAGGACCAAAGATCGTAAGCAGAACTTTTCTCTCAAAACAACCAAGAGCTTCTTCATCCGCTTTCAATAGCGTCCATATCTCTGCGCCATAGAGCAGGACTGGGATGATCAGGGTTCTATACAAGGTTCAATTAGTTGTCCCAATTTCCATTGGCAGCACCTGGAGGAGAAGATTCAAACACGAACTGCACCTTGACAAGAGTAAACAATCTACGAATTCAATGCATGTCTGTCTATTCAGCTCCAGTCTGAAGAGATTCGTATTTCAAGCCCGTACGCAGCAAATGACAGGATGGCGCACTGAATTCGAACATAACTTAAAGCAACTTAGCAACTGAGGGGTAGCCAGAGGTTGCTGGGTGCTGCTCTGCATATAGAAGGGACGTGTGGATTAAAAGCTTTGATTGTACTGTACTTGTAGCAACTATTCATTTCCCCAAAATGTATGTTAAACACCAAAAATGCTGCTTGTCATTGCGTTCAGTTAGTTTTCTTTATAAATCCAAATAATTCCTTCCTTTTACAATGTCCGTATAGCTTAACACTTATGATGCTGCCAAGGAGGACTCTCTTTTAAGCCAAAGCACCTTGGTAATCCGTTTTCCAAATTAATATATCTGCCCTTACTTAAGGCTTTCAGTTCGTAATCTCGATTCACTTAGGACATTATGGCGTATGCTGCTAATGATGCAGTATAATAATCGTGGGGTGGCCCGTGACTTTGTGGGTAAATAAGTCAACCCCAATGCACTTGAACCTCGACGTCTAGGTTCGATCCATGGTCCATCTTTGCGTCCCCTCTCTTTCGAGTCACTGACTATGGTCAAGTGTCTGGAAAATGCGTCTCAAACCGTTCGCGGCCGGCATAAACTTTATGTCGCCTCCACTTGTGAGAGAAAAATTGCACACACAACACGAGTGGTTACTGAGAAGCTAGGCCCTGGCCCTCTGTGGGCTGTTGTTCGACCCATATCACAGTCGTCAGCTATCCCCACGGTTTACTAGTGTTTTCTCGTATTGCCCACAAATGTATTGTGTCTACTGTCAACTGCCAATTATTTACTTCTTCGTAAAGATTTTTAGTCTTTCTGCTTTCATCATTAGAATCTCCTTTATCAATCTTTTTATTTTCAAAAGTTTTTGTAGTCTTTCCAAGTAGGATGTCACTTCCGATGAGATTTTTACGCATTGCTACGTTTGTTCTTGATGTCGACACAATTAGCTCTAGATATTAACGTCGAGAAAGCTATGGCCAGAGGCAACAACATGTGTTATCGCCAAGCTGAGTTGCTTCTTTTAACTTTCATCATATGTACAAGTGATAAACTTTTCTTTTTCACAGCACTAGATACCACTGCGAATCACTTGAAAGCACAAAGCTCCCAAAGTTTCTAAACTATCATGGCACGATGTCATCATGTGCCTCAACGCAACCGAACGACAACATGCGCCATAGAAGAATGGTTGTTGCTGGCACTAGCACGCAAAGGCTCTATGACTATATCCTTTCCTATTTCCGCACTACAGGATGTAACAGCAGAAGCACTTCTGGGAAACCGTGAAAGGGACACCAAAGAAGTGTGGAAATAAGAGGTTCCGCTCTTCGAACTGATTGAATCACGCGGTCTATCCGGAATTCGACGACTGCAACGGTAACACATGTTCAAAATTCCAGATAACTCTTCAATGAGATTATGTTGTGTAGTACAGTGAACCAGTTTTTTGAGTCTGAGTCCGCCGGTGTTGTGTTTTTAAAAACGCCGACCTTAGTAGTCATATTAAATTATTCACAATCAAATTCACAGCGGAAAAGGAGGACGAGAGTAAGTGTAATTTCGCTCGAAGCAATTAAAGTCAACTTTTCACGGATACAAAAAATGAAACGATAGAGCGGGTTTATATATACAATCACTTATTCTAGCATCTTTTTTGCTCGGTTCGCTGGTAATTGGTTTAAGTGGCTATTCGGAAAGAGTACTGCGGGAGCACCTCATTAACGAATGAACTTCGTGTTGAACACTCTGTTGTTCAAGAGCGTGAGTACTCGTACGTCTTGCTGGACTTTATTGCTTACTTTCTTTATTTAAGGTGGCGAAATATGTGTATTTATGTTTGCTTAGCAGCTTTTAGCTGCGATATGACCGTAACAGGCTATTAGACCTATTGACGCTACAGCGCTCATATTTGCGTCACCTTCCGTGTATTTCCGTCCGGTATATAATGTCCGAGTGTTATATGGTAAACTGCAGTGTTACACAGTCTGTCACGTTTCCAATGAGAGTGGTGACTCATCTATTGAACTTGGTACAGATTTTCCATCAATCTTTAACAGTTCGTTGCTTTCTTATTGTTCTGATACAATAACTGGTATGGCCTTGACAATCTTGATCGATAAATCGTGTTATTCTTAGCGACGATTTCAGAAAGACAAACATGCGATGTTATTCTTTGTGAAAACAAAGTACACACAACAGAAGTGAAGGCATTAGGACCTAGCAATTCTTTTTTCTTTTATTAATTTCCATTTGATGAATATCTCTGCTTTATCGACCTCTGCTTTATCGACAATCTCTGGTTCTTTGTAGTTTTTCCGTCATTCTTCGCTATAAAACGCTTTCGACAGCTCTTATCAGGGTCTTTAACTTCGGCGTTCTTGTTGTTTGTCAGTCTGACTCAAAAGATTTGTTTGTGGCCAACAACTGGTCATACATTGTTCTAACAATCACAAAGCCTTTTTTTCCAGTTATTGGGCTTACCGATGATTTGACTCATGCGCTGAAGCACCTGTAAAGGCGTATTACTCAGCTGTCAGAAATTACTTGAAGGAATTGACGAAAAATCAGTTTGGAGGCGCAAGGTCGATTCTGAGTTCTGACGTCTGGTTTCTAAGTTTCGACTCCTTCGGTTGACACTAGAAACACTCGCAGATCTGAAGACGGTCGAATTTGCATCAAACATGTTTGCACTCATGTGAAGATTCTTTCAAATTTTCCATAAAGCCCGATTATTGGAGTCTTTCAATAAAACAATGAGTTGCCGCAACACGAAATATGATCCCAATGATCTCGTTTGCAATCCACATTCACACAAAAGTAGGTCACACGAAAATTTTGTGCACCTGCATTGTATGCACACATTCATTAAATTCTATGAAAACACTTGATTTATGGTACGTACTGACTAAGACTCAAAGAGCAACCGAATGAATTTGTGCGGAAATGTCTGCCAAACGCATGCATGCACGAGGAAGAGTTTTCCTTTTGGACTGTATATGCTGTCTCCCCGTCTCTCATTAGCTGCGTTCATATTGTTTTGTTGTATTTAGCACATCTGCACTCTCTCAACCCGATTCGAGTGGATTTATGACATCACCATCACTGAAAAAAGAACGTGTTTTCCAATGTTGATGCCATGAAACTAACCTCATAAATGAAGTCTGTCTAACCCGTAGTACGGTGTGAACGCAAAGCATTTTTTGGTCGTTCGACCCGATTGAACTAAACGTCGTACAATGTAAACGATCCTATTAGAGCTTCTGAGTTAGAAACTATTTTACATAGCGCAACCCACGAAATTGGCTTTATAAACATTTACTTGACTCAAGTTTACAAACATTTTATGCTTTTAAAAGGAAATCTAAAATTGTTTAATCTTCTCCTTTATTGCGTCGCGTTACATAACGACAAGAACCCTTTCCAGCTAGCTACCTCGTTTTGCGAACCCCAAGTTGCTTTATGTTTTTCTCTACTAGGAATCAAACTAGATACGGTCTGTTTCTTAAACTCGTCATACATTTATTTCCACGTCAACTCAAATATTCACATTCACAAAAAACACAAAGAAAAACGAACACTATTCGCACAGCAGTTGAAGATAAAAAAAACAATCGCGGAACTAAAACGCGTAACAACACCATTTTTATCTAATAATAGGCTTATTTTGCAACACTAGCTAAAATTACAAAATCGATTACAAACTACGAACACTCATTAATTAAAATTCCGCGGATTTTTTATGTCAACATGAATTTCGATTACGATTTATATTGCTCATTTAAGATAGTAAAAAACACTTATGGATGAGAAAGTTAATTATTATTGACCCTTATACCGAGTAAACAAAAGTAATATAATTTAATCGGTTTTAGTTTTATCGACACTCATTAGTTGATGTGAGCACTCGCGGGTTTTTATTGCAATATCCGTAAAATATTGAAGCTACCAACAATTAAAGTAAATGTAACAAAAATCGAAACACTTTTTTTTCCCGACTTTATCACCAAAAATTATCGAATTAAAAACAAAACTTTTTTACGTTTACAATAACAACAAAACTACCTTATTGGATCCGTTTACAAAAATAAAATAAAAATTCAAACATCAAACTCAACACGTGGCAACCCTACCAACCCACAATAAATTCAAGCAAAAAGAAAACGACGAAAGAATAATATAAGTGTGCACTCTCCTTCCTCGCTTTGCCGCCGCAATGCCGCCTTCAGGCTGTACACTCGCAGTTGTGTGAACCTGAATCTGATGAGCAAAATTCTACACAACAGCACATAAATTTGATTAAAGGAAGAAAATGTTCATAATTTCTTCTCCGTGATCAGTTGTTCTCAGAGAATATGCTCAACCTTTTCGATTTAACTCCTCTAAACCGTCTATGGCCAACATTTTCGACAACACTTGACTTGTATGCAAACCAACCAACCTGGTTTACAAGGCTAGCGGTCTTCAACCTCAAGTCAACGAGACGCAAAAATCAGAGAAAAAAAGCAACTCGCTTACACAACACGCCAGCACGAACGGCGACGAGGCAAGCGGAACTCGTGCGAGAGAGAGGGAGACAACGTACACCTAACCGAATGACAAGAAGTTTCCAGACTAGACGTCACTACGCCTGGTTTCTCGAATGCGACTGTTTTGAAGGAGATGAATTTGCAAAATTTTACAAAATCTTACCTTTTTCAGAATTTTGTTATGGAATGTGTAGTTAGAAATTAATTATACTTAATGTACGTTGAACTGAGCACACAATCGCAAACACGCCCTGTTAACAACACGTGACAGAGAGAACTGACAGCAATATCTTGTACAGCCGGTAGGGAGCGCAGCAAATTTTGTGAATACAACGATGAGGGTGTGTATGGATACGAATGATGCTGTGTGCATGTGTGTATGTATGGAGGCGGATGTGACTGTGTGTGTGTGAATGAGTAGGTTCGAGAAAAAAAATCTTTGGACCAGTCTTTTGCCTTGTGGCTGTCCAAAGGAAAAACGGCTTATCTTCATTTTTCTGATTGAACTGCTACTTGACCTCTGACATTCTGTCAGCAGTCAAACCATCTACAATCATTCCACTCTACAAAAATTCAGATCAAGCAAAATCGCTCAAGTCTTTGTAACATGTCTACCTTAGTTCAGCAGCTAACCCCCCTTTCCTCACCTCTCTGCCAACAAGGCATACCTACATTGTCACGAAAAAACGCCAGTTTTCCCCCCTCAGAGGGGACAACATAATCAATTTTGACTTATTACAACTCAGCGCCTGTTACAGAGGGCGCTTATGTTACAGTTACAATTTTATTGAAAAAAGTAAGTCATTTCATTAACACGCAATAAATGTGAAAGCAAAAGCTCACAAAAGCTCATCTCCATTGACATTCAGCTAACAGTGAACATTAGCAAAATAATTTTCCTTATCCCCTTGCCCGATGTTGTCCACTGACCCTCACATACACGCCCTTCTAACTGTCCATTCCTACCTGGCAATCAAAATTGGGCAAAACTGTGCAAGTAGCCCGATTTGAAGGCAAACACATTCAGTGGAGAACATTCTGTCGATAACAGAAGGCTTATCTGAAAGTAACTCCACTCGCAATTGCAACTTCAATTACCATGCCAATCATGACTTAACAGAGCCGCTTCCAATTAAGCACTCATGTTCTGACCAAAAGACTGGTTTAGACAAATGGTCGTGCCTTACAGAGACTGGCTCACAATTTTCATAACATTTGACATTTGTCACAACTTCCAGCAGACGTTTCCTCCTCAAAGGCGCCTTTAATCAGAAAAGTTGATACAAAGTAAACATCTCCACGGCATTCCTACACGCGTCCCTTCCGCCTGCTGTCGTCAACCAGATCGTCACACTCGCGCTTCCCCTCTCCCTCGCACACAGTGCCGGCGTCTTCCTCGCGACCACTTTTGACAAGAAACAGAAACAAAAACAAACCAATTCCGATTAATCGGCTAAATTTTGAGGTTTTCTCCTGGAAACTCTTCTAGACTCTCGCGTATGTAATTAAATACAAAACAAATCTGCACGGTCATCCATTCACGTACAGTATTGATTTTCAGAATAAAAAACAATATGGCTGCCAAACGTGAATAAATGCACGACAATGGCAATCGCGTTCACATGTCATGACACCGTTTCTCTGTGTTATTCATTCACTGTGCGGTGTTATTTTTGACATCTACAACAATTTCGAGAGGTGTGTGCCTTTATAAGGCACCTTCTGTTAATTAGGTCCCTTTCTCTGCGTGCCCACGGCTAAAAAAGACTGCCTGTCAGAGCCTCAGTTTTGAGGTGAAATCAACGAGCCTCACTGATAAGCTTCGGTGGGTAGGTAAGTGCGAATGTGATCATAAGCATAAATATATAAAATTTAATGAAAGTCCAATTGGATTGTCTTTTTTGCTGCTTCATCTCAGATGTACGCCGTTACTTTGGCAACAGTGCGCATGTTAATGACCAAAATTGTTTTACATAAATAATTTATTTTTGTTTTTGTTTAAGTGCTCCTTCTTTTATGAATTTATCGTTTAAATGGGAACAGAGACTTTGCATGCGATACGAACGGAGACACGTACATATGCACACGTACATATCTGGTAAGCGGTTGAAGTGTGGAGGAATAGGGTTGCCAGGCAAAGTGATACATTGGACGGTTCTCCTTGTGCAAAATGTGGGAAATTGTGGGGAGTGGGGATTGCTCGTGAAAGTATGTATGTATCTGCACAACAAAAAAAAATATTTTTTTTACTAGCTTAGCAAATCGGATGTTTATGTGCTTTATTTCTTGTGGTCGGAACTTAAAAAAAACATGCTAGTCTGGCAATTCGAGGCGTATATGTATTTTTATAATAAACAAACTAGAACGTGTGTAGATGACGTGGTGATATTAAAACTTCCAGAAAGAATTGAGGCCGCTGTGGCGACTCATACATACAAATGTTTGATGTTTTCAGCCAACATGAACTTGTGTACGTATGAGTATTTCAACAGTACATATCTGAAATGTATGTACTGCGAAACCCGACTCACATAAACAAAAATACTGCAAACGTATTCTGTAAATTTGGCTTGTACCAAGTTTTCACTGGAGCGAAATTCCTCGATTTGGATGCATTCTTACTGCCGATACCACTACTATTGAACTGATTTCAAATTTCAATAGATATTCATTTTACAAATTTCGATATCTTGAAGTCTCAATAACTCGAATTTTTTTGTGTCAAGTGATAGTTCGATTTATCGACGTTTGATTACCTTTACCGATTGTTGTTACATTAACAAAAATGAACACCCAAATGAACCGATATTCACTCTGTAGGTTTGTTCGGTTTGGCAATCTCTGACCGGAAGCTGAGCTCGAAGAGATTTCAGCAGATTTCAACGAAATCGAGACTTCACACACACACACACACACCGATAATCTGTGGTGAAATCTAGTACAATTTCAGAATTTGAATGAAATCTAGTGATTTTGTTCGGTGGAAACCGGTTGGTTTTGAAAATCACTTTGTGACTCTTCCCTAAAGATCAGTCTTAGTCCGCTTTTTTCGTGTTTTTACTGAGAACTGTCCGATTGTTTACTTTCACGGCATTCGATTTGTGCATACATTCAAAAACACTGTCAACATATTGTTCAACACAAGCAGAAACTAAAACAAGTAAAGAGAAAACAACATACATACGCGCAAGCAAGCTTTTCCACCTTGTTACCAAGGGGGGTGACACGAAAGAAGATTTTCATCTCCCTTGCCAACAAGATGGAAAAGCGTGCTGTCGTAATTAGCTTGTGTAAAAGCGGCCACACCAGTCTTAATCAATAAATAGTCACTGGCGCCACCTATGATCGAACATAGACGCGATCTAATCAAATTTGAAGTTTATGGACTGTTGTTTGCTTCGCGTGTACATTTTTATTGAGCTGAGTATAGATTCTCAAAAAACCACGCCTACAGACGCTCCCAAAATCTTCGACTCATAAACTGTTGACCTTATCGGTAATCCTATATGTGCAAATAAAATGTTCAGTGCCTGAGTTGCCATCACAAGTTACAGTCGAGTTTCTAACTAACTGCCTCTTTTTGCTTACCCCGGTTTTGCATTGTCCTTAATTTCCCATACAAATAACACTCTCAAAGTTGATCTTCCCCTAACTCGAACACATTTTGATATATCGTAACAATGCGATCTTAGACAGAGTCCACTGAGTGCTCTACGACACGTTATCCACGTTTATTCCAAAAGATAAAAACAAACAAGAAAGCAAGCAACAGATCCTATTAGAGTGTTCTCACCTAGTTATCCACGTTTATTCCAAAAGATAAAAACAAACAAGAAAGCAAGCAACAGATCCTATTAGAGTGTTCTCACCTAGTTCTTATGTCAAAATTAGTGCACATTTGTATTAAGGAATACCAATTATTCCCAGACGATGCTCAAGAAAGTAACACGGCAACCCTGTACCATATTTCCATTCCATGCTCATCCCACGCTTTGATTAATTATACGTTTTAAAGAACAAGAGCAATACATATTCGATTTTTGTCTAACGTCTTTATGAGTAATGAAGCGTCAATCTCAATGAAACCTGGGTACAATTACTAATTTCAGATTTTTGCTCGAATCCGTGACCATGGAGAACAGTTTAGAGGTCTGTCCAAATGTGTCAATGGAAATATGAAAAGCAAAAATTAAAGATAACCTGTCGCTATAACAAAAAAGATAATGCCAGTGTCTTGTTGTACCGTACACCTTTTAAAAAATTTAAACAACTAGACCATGCCGGATAACCAGTTTTTCAGTAAAAAAAAATGTTTGGCAAACTTATTTTGCGAAAGCTCGCTGTAAACTACACCTACTGAGCTTTTGAAATAAGCAGTAGCCTACATTTAGGTGTGCGGTTTACTTGTCACACCCATGTATGTATGCATGCATGCAAGTGTGATTCAAAACCGTAATAAATTTATGAATAGAAGCGATAAAATGATGAAACAAAAAGTTTACAGTAAGACAATATGTAGTTAAGCCATCGGGGACATGATAGACACATATCAAGCGCTGTAGCGAATAAGGGTTATGGTCATAGAAGAAAAACACTAATTAATGGGTACCTTTAGCCTTGTATCTTGGGTAAGTCAGTCGTATTGCCCTTGTCCGATAAAACAATTGAAACTCTTCGGCAAACAGATGAAACCATAAAATATTGATTTTAAAAATAAACAACAAAATGGACGATTTTTGATTTGATGTGTACACCGAGCATACATATACTCACACCTCACCCCATTTTGTGTTGTGTATGTCACACTGTACCCATAGCATATGCTGTTATCTCGTGCAAGAGTATTGGTTCGACAACAAAACATTCTGTAGAGTGTAGACCCTAAAGATTTTCTAACCTAGAATGCAATTTGGATTTTTCTTTTATTTTTCAGCTGTCAAATTTGTATAAAAATTGACAATTTGTGAGCAGAAAATAGGTTACGTTCAGCTGCTAACCATCGCCGCACAAAAAAAAAGCCACACACAGTCAATATGTGAATTAGACTGTGTCTGAACAAATTCAGTCCAATTTGACTAAATTTTAAGTCCCAATCACTGTTACTCGTAGCTGACGTAAAGACAACGTGTTTTTTTTTATTCTTTCTACTTAAAATAGACGATGGGCAACGAAGACTTGTCGCGCACAATATGAGCGTATGAATGTATCTGCTACTCAATGGACTGCATTTTTTTTGTGTTTGTACAAAGACAGTTCTTTTCGCGTTCATTGAATATCATTTTTTTCATTTGTATCTTTCATCAAGGTTATGAAAGGTTGTTAACCCATTGAGCGATTTGTTGGTCCATTTTTTAACCAGCGTTTTCAGTTTTGCTAAACTGTTTTGTTTACCTGAACGTTTAAGCTATTAGTCTAGTGTTCAGTTCATATCCGTTTAGATTTGATAAACATTTTATTAAAATTATATCAACAACAGCAAGCAAGCCATCAGGCAGTAATTTTTGTGAAATAGGGTTGCCAAGGTGTTCGGAACTTAAGAGACAGACGTTTGATATGTTGTGGGTATTTACTTTGTTTTCTTCTTAATACGGTCGAACTACCACAACTCGAACTATACATTTTAGTCGCCAGTTTCATGTGAGTAATCGATGTTTGACTGAACTTTCTTTGGTAATTTATACCGTTTTGATGGTTGCACATTCTGATATTCAAAGCGTTTTGACTAAGATTGAGCCCAATGCTGGAAACTCAAAGCAGATTTGCCCTCCGTTTAATGAGGGACCAAAGGTCTCCCTCCAGCGACAAGATTGCTCTGCGCACAGTGGGAAGTTTTACCAGGTTAAATAACTATATACGATTTTGAATTCATTAAGTTCGCAGAAGGAACTACAGTCGAGAACGGATAAATGCACAACGTCCAGGCATCAACATTTTGTGCAATTATCCGGTTTGTAAATGTATCCAATAGACAGCCTAACTAAGAGTTTTGAAAATTTGTGCATTGATAGGCAATTTGCACCTATGCGTTTTGCATTTAATTGTTCTCAACTGTAGGTGAGTTTTTTTTTTCAACTGGTCAGTACTCAGCTTAGTAAGATTTTACACGGGAAACAATAACAAAACAACTTACTAAATAAAAACTACTTAGTAAAATTTCACTAGGCGAGTTTTTTTTAACTGGTCAGTACTTAGCATAGTACGATTTTACACGGGAAGCAACAACAAAACAACTTACTGAGTAAAAAGTACTAAGGTAAAATTTCTCTGTAATCACTAGGACGCGCTGAAAAATCTCACTCATAGATGGTGCTAAAGGAAACTATTCGTTTATTAAAGGTTGGTATCACTCGATTATTTGACACTTGTAAGTGTTTACTTATGGGTGTTACTTGTGCAAATTTATAAAATATCAAATCGTTCATACTACTTGTTTGGCTATCCATTTTTTGTGTATTTTCCTTGCTTTTGAAAATTAAATTTTATTTATTATTGGCATTAGAGCATATTGACATCTAATGCAATGGACGTAGACACACGTACCAACTGTCGGAAAAAATTTTTTAACTCAGCAGCGTTTTTATGGGAGTCATTACTAAGCTGAGAACCAATTAGTCAAAAAAACACGCCTGGTATAAGCTGATGGAATTTTAATGATGGTTCAATCCAATTCTTTGGACATGCATAATCATTTTTCTTCAAATCAGAATTAATGTCTGAAATCTATATTTTAATTTATTTATTTTAAAACTAAGCCCAACAAAATAACATTTATGTTTCCACCCATCCCACAAACAAATCATCCCTGGCAACCCTGCACGCAATTCATGCCAATCGCACACAAGTAGAACCAAACATAAATAAACGCTACAGAATTGTGTTCCCCCATTCATTCGCCGGGCAGTGGTTCGGCGTAACCTCTCTCCGCTCGTACGAAGACGTGCATGTGAGAGAGTGCGGAGAGCTGAAGAGAATTCCTTAATTTTCAGCGCTACTAGCCGCGATCAAAAGGGATTATCTTCAAAAGCTATATCCGAAAAAGTAATTCATAATCTTTTTGCCTTTCTGTCATACGTAAGTATTTCAGTTGGTTAATTAATTTAGGGGGGATCTGTTTGAAGCTGTCGAAGTGATAGATAATCTCCTGATGTCAGACAGAGAGGGCGTAATATGTACGGTTTGAGGGAATGTTTTCTGAGACCCCTTACGTTTTAGCTATGAGTGGGTCTTGCCTTTTCCCAAGCCATACCCTGCAAAACTGCAAATTTTCAAGTCAACCTGCGGCAGAGAACCTTGAGGCAACTACAAAATCGCTCGATAACAACAAGCCGAAAAGAGCGAGACAACGCCGCGGCAAGTGAAACAGAAACGCTGTCATTTGAGGAAGAAAACTGAGAAAAAAAGATTTCGACCCAAAAGATACTCTGCTGAAGAGGGGAGGGGGAATATTTTTGTTTCTTTGAAAAAATAATTTACTTACCGATAAAATTATTTGTGCAACAAAATTTTGTTAAATTATTTACTTAAGGTATTGTATAACAATTCACAGTCACAAACACGTCTAACTTGGTATACGTGACGAGAAGGACTGATGTACGGTTCGTCTTTTCGTGAAGATAGAAAGCGTCAATTTAAACACTGAAACTGAGGAGGTAGATGTGTTTGTGACCGAGTATGTGTGCGTGGGCTGTGTGGTGGTATGTGTGCGGGTGTGTGTATGTGTTTTGTCCGATATTTAATTATAATTAATAATTATTAAATTTATTTTATCTTTTTTTTCGTTCAGTTTTACAGACTTTCAGGTTGAGGTCCCTCAACCTGGCATCGTAAGCACTCTAGCGCGAGGAGGGGTGCGGGGCACAGAGCATCAGCGATTGTGAGGCCCGGAAATGTAGACTAGGCGAAGGCCCGCTGATGACAAATTTTGTAAAAATTTCGAATGATCTCATGTGGGTCTTGGGTGTCTGTATGCAAAACCATCCCAGGATGTCTAATTGCGCACAATCACACACCAACACCTCTGCAGCATGCGAAAATTAAGGAAAAAATTAAATAATTACAAAATCTTAGAAACGCCATCTTTTTACAAAATCCACGTCGCACTTAACCTGAAAATCTCCATACATGTACACACACACATACAGCGAGCCAAAGCCAGTTGCTTATGCAATGCAATATATATGCACATACCGCGTAGCAATTGCGCTCACATAAAATTTGCAGCAACATTCGAGATTTGCTCTTTTTTTCGACTTTTACAAATATGCTCACGAGATGTTTTGAAGAAAAAAAAACATTTATTTTCAAACGGATGCAAGGAAAAAAGCTTCTCGCAGATATACACTGCTATAAATACATATCTGCTTGGCCTATATTTAGGAGTTGAAACGTTCGCCTTATTCAAACCGGATTCCATGAAATCTAGACAAAAAGATCAACCGACGGTAGACCTTTACTTTGACCAACGATTGTTTCGTTCTTAGGTAATCTCTGTACAGAAACAAACACGCAAACTTTGTACTTTGACAAATTCGAGCACACCACATTGAGCAAGCTCGCGGGTGTTAGAGGGTCTCATCAGAGTAGCTTGTGGAAAGTTACAGCAACAACGATACTAGACTGACGGTTCGTTGCCCTCTGCAGTGGGAGGAATAGGGGTGCTAACCAATTACAAGCAAAAAAAAAACTGTTTTGCTGATCTCATACACACCCGCCTATCGAATTCATCTCTGCAGCGAATCCTGTGCATATCTTACTAAAGCCAATGAAGGGGCATTTCGTTCTCACGTACTAAGAATCCGAATAAGTCTTGACAAAAGAATATAAAAATATTGATTTTCTGAATGTAAAATAAGATGGCTGACTCTCTCCGCATACACATGCCGTGCTTCCACTTAATCTACGACAGAAACCTGTGTATTAAGCTATAGGTGCTTACGTAGCTGTGAGTTATCTTTACTCACGCGAGTATTGGTGACAAAGTACATCAGCGAATTGTTATATTGTTTTGTCAAATTGGGATCAATTCAAACTAATTATGAGGGAACCTCAAAATGAGCAGCAAGCAAACTTACGTCGGCATTTCAGTAAGAAACCCGAGAGCTTCTTCTTTCCTGGAAGTAGACATATGGTTTGTTTTTGTGTCACAGTCTTGTTGGGAGAGGTTTGCTCAGAGGCCAAGTTTGGTGAAGGTGTTTGTTTAAATAATGCAAACTTGTTCCGCATCATTACCAAATAAAATGAGACACTGACGTGCGTATGCCACTTGTTCATTACCAGTCTTCTAATCCAATCTCGTCTCAAAATACTCTCTATCACCTAAACAACCAAACTGTAAACAATGTCAATGGTTATTCTCTAAGCCATGCAACCAAGAACCAGATATGTACAATTTTCCATCCAAGTCTGTTCAAAGCACTGAAGGTTCATGACCTTTCTCATGCATTCGACAAAGTGAATCTGTTTTAACAATCAACCAACTTACCGGCTTTGCAATTAGGTATTTCCCTCACATTCACTAGTTTATAGTTCTGCACATTCAAATGTATATCTGATGCTACTTTAAAACACTACCGATCACCGTTCATAAAAATTTGTAAACAATTCATATACAAAAATCGATAAAACTGAAAACCTATTCTAAATCTGTGTTACTTAATATTAGAAGTTATTATCTATGAGATGATTTAGAAAGAATTTTCAATAAAGCACTCGATTTAAGGCCAGTTTCTTGTGTGACTCGTTCCTTCACTTTGTATTTATTTATTTCTAATTTAACTTAAACTCCACCAACTATTAAATTGTCTTGATTTCTGCTCGCAATGCAGGAACGCGCACCGATTTTTTTTTTTCTTTTTTTTTTCTGTGCTCACAAAATGTGGAAAAAATGTTTGACACATGGGACGTTGACATTTGTGAATAGCGCCTTTTTTAAAATCGAAATAATCCACAGTAAATGATGAAGGGAAGAAAATAAAGACAAATTGCATATTTTTGTGTAAATTTAGAAGAATTTTGTCTTTGTCCAAGTGTTTGTTGCACTTGTGAATTTTTTTTTTTTGGAATTTAATGAATCTGTCTTCCGCCTCAGGTGGAATGCAGTGGCGGCGACGAGCAATGGGGCCCCTTCACCGAATGTGAATTCTTTAAAAATGCAGCCAAAGCCTATTTGAATATCTTTCTCTCTTCTGCATAAATGAACAAGTTATAAACAAAAATTAGTTTTACCTTAGCTTGTACTTGATACTTCGAACAGTTTTTGCACAAATGAATGCTTTACCCTTCATTGTCAAGCCATATACAAGTACCCCCGTACCAAATTCATCCATCTACGCCTCTGTCTGCACAGAAAATTTCTTCTGTGTGAAGGCGAATTCATTTCTGTTGAAAAACCACCCAGAAACTGTGAAACAATTTTTTCAAATAAATACTGACACTCAAATTCCACGAAACCGAATGATATTTTATTCAATTCTTTAAAATTGAATTTCGTATTTCCCGGTAGATGCACTTGTTGTGACATAAGACCCATCAGCTGTTTAGCCATCAGTTTCTAACCAACAAAATACATTTTCTTGTGATATTTCCTCAGAAAATGTCTCTTCTTCTCCACACAATTGTTCGCCGGTCAATTTCTAACATAAAATGTAATTCATTTCGCATTTTCGGTACAGCACTGAGTAAAAGTGGTTCAGTTTTAAAAACACAACTTAGCACACGATTGTCGCCGCAGACAAACTTTTGCAGTAAAGCGTACGACGTTAGCACGAATGTGTCCAAAGATGTGATTCTCTTCAAATATGAAAATCCAAGGTTTTTCAAAGTGTTGAACTTCTTTGCGCTTGCACAGTTTCTTTTCTGGAATTACCTCTCGTACACGGCATTCACAACGCTGAGAGATGCGCCAGTGGAACAGGATGACGATGCTCCGTGGTTTAAGCGGATCAATCTGGGTGACAACAAATACAGAAATTCGATTACAATATTCTGCTTCTTAATAGGTGAGCAAACTGTCTTTTCTCTCAAGCGAATCCAAAGTAAATCCCTGCATTTCAGGATACGGTGTGTTGAGTGTCTCATGGATGTTCACCCTGCGTTCAGTGCGGTTCTTGGTCTTGCGGAAGGGCGGGCAAGATCTCAGCTTTGTCACCTATGGCCCGTTTGACAGAAATCGCATCATGACCGTCCCCCTAAAGTGTGTCTCTGCCCAGGAATCCAGGCAAACAGCAAGAGTACAACTGCCGCTGAAGGTCAAGAACAAGACCTTGTACTATGTTCTGGACATGCGTGGGGAATTCAAAAACGCTAAATTGTTCGACTACACTGCCGGGCTTAGAAGGAAGTTGTAAACGTTTCAAATTAAATGCCACATTGTTTGTAATTCTTAAGACTGCATTATTTTATTCAATTTGTACATCGTTACACAACTATTTAATAAACGGGCTCTGGACGCTGGGTGATTAGAAGACCGAAGCGTTTCTTGATGGTTATTCGTTGACGGGAATACTTGTCTTCTGGTGAAAATCTGGCTGGATGTGCAGAGGTTGTGGGGAGTCCTGTATCAGTGCGTTTCTGTAAGCAAAAATTTGATATTGATTTCCTTACAAGAGTAGGTATTTATTCATACTTACATTCAAAGTGTAGACGCGCTCGCCCTTTTCGTTTAAAGTGTACATAAGATACATTTTATCTGTTATTTGGTTTGCAAAATACTTTTAAGAAATAAACGCGGTTTCAAACGATTGTTGAATGTTGATTCTGTTTGTCAGCAATGACCCATGTGTTCGCAACTTGACAGCTGTCACGGAAAATGGATGCTCCGGAATTGAAATGAAAATGACACACTAAGTTGTGATGTGGATGGGCTAACGAACATTTTCGGAACTATCTCTATTTTCATGAGAGGAAAGTTTGAATGAAAATAATATTTTTTACAAAAAAATGTGAATGAGGCATTGTAGCAAGGCCAGATGTAGTTTAGAAAGATGATCCAACTGATGGCTCTCATAAATGATCCTTGTGTATTTTTTTGCTTGGGATTGCAATCAATGTTTAAGTATTTGTTGCAACGTATCCATTTTAAATCATTTCCTTAAAATGGTCCATGTAATCTATTTCTTGTGCGAAAGGATGGATAAGTTTGAAACAGTTTATTTTGTACCTTTCATTGCCTAGGTTGTGGTATGTATTATGATACATTGGGAGACAGTTGTTTGAAAAGAAGAATTGACCTGAAGCTCCCTGCTTCTTCCCTGCAGACAACATTTGGTAAAACCAAGGTTCTGGCTGGATTAGATTGCCGACGTATCACGCATCGAATCTGTTTGAGATCAGAAAACCAAATTTTGGTATTGGCAGATCAAATGACTTAAGGGACTGAAAATCATGGATCGTGAAGACTGGTGACCGAATGAGTTTACAAACATCACTATAGGAGGACGTTGCTGTCAAGACCCTATGTGGAAATAAGTACTTCCACTCAAGCACAGAATTGCTCCAGCTAGATGCAGGACGGGGAAATCATCCTTCATAAGTTTGACCCCTTATTAGTGATCAGCACGGGAGCCACTATTTCATCCATCACTCATCTTCTTGTTTCTCTCCTGTACGTTTCAGTCTCCAAAAGTTGGGTAATCATTACTTTGAATTGTTCAGACCTCTCATGACTTTTGTCTTTGAGGAATTATGTCTTTTAATCTTTGTCTTCTTATAATTCGTCTGTCTTCGAGTTTCTCTAGTAGAATGAGTTCTAAAAATGTGTATTTTTTCATTTCATTTCAGAGAACGAGCCCAGAGTATTTTAGTTTTCTGTTAGAAGTTGTCTTTCACTCGAAGAACTTCTTCGTTTGTAATTCTGTCAGTCCAGGAGGAGCACACAGTCCAAATGCTTTCAGTTTTCTTATTATTTCTTTGTGTGGTGTGAATAGTTTTACCATATATAGGTATACACTTTATTAACCTTGTTTTGTACTGCGAACAAGCGCAGATTACAACTAACCTTTTTTTTCCCTCAGCCGTAACAGCAGAGCGCCCTTATTCGAAGATCTAATCTGACTTCCGATTGAGTAGCTCTGTCCTGCTCCACGGTACAGAGGCCAAGAAGGTATCAAAAGTTATTTTCGAAAAAAAGTTCTGCTCGTAATCTTTGGTCCTGCTTGAGTTTAGGGGATCAGGAGCAGAGGATTCAACAACGAAAATAATGTTATCGTCTAAGTTACATAGCTGAACCATGTATGACCACACACCCAGCTCTGGCTTCGAATTGGGTTGGGTTCGATATCAAATCTGTGAAACTCAAAGCTTATAAGCTGAAGTGGTTTGTTGGTTGCTACATTCATTCCGGAAAGAAGCATCTCTGAATTATTTAAACAAATTCCATAGCAGAACACATTTCCGAGGAGGATTATTGATTAATGAAAATAACACATTCACAGAATTTACGTACATGAGAACAAATTTGTCACGGTCACAAATTGTCACACATTTTTGGGTGACACGACTAAGAGAATAGGGGTGTCATCGAGCCATACATTTTTAATGAATAGTTTTTCTAAAGTAGAATTCATTTCATGTGGGCAATGCTTAGGCAAGGGAGGTGAAACTTTTGTTTTGCCTCACCTCTCATAAAAACAAGATGGAAAAACTCGCTGTTAAAATTAGCGGTTGTAAAGGCAGCCTTATTTGAGCAAATGACGTTTCACCGAGATTCAGATTTGAAATTCGAAACAGCGGTACTTTTGCCGTGGAGTTTTGGAGCAGAGGAAAGTTCATCACAGCGTTTTTCACAGCTTTCATTTTGTAAGTTGAATTACTGTTTTTATTTTTATTGCTCTTAATTATTTGATGTCTTTTGAGAGCAAATAAATTCAGAAATACAAACGTTGATTTGTCAGTTGTGTTGTGTTTCATGCTTTTGAAGTCGTGGACAACATGGGGTGATCGTAACTACTGTGATGCCTTCCAATTTTTTTACACAATGGTCAGGGGAAATACAGGTTAGGTTAGGTTAGGTTGTAGTGGCTGACTGTTGCAGAGCAGTCACACTTAGGCCAGAGTAGGCGCATTGTCATACCACGCGGATTGACTTCTCCTAACGCTGGAACCCGTTGGTGTTGCTGATGAACCGATTTAGTTGGCCAATGCTGGCACTTTTTAGCTCGTTACGGCCGCTGAAGTAGTAGGCTCCTAGGTGCAGGAACCTACGACTGGCAAGAGCACTGCAGGAGCAGAGAAGGTGATGAGTATTCTCTTTCTCCTTTTCATCCATGCAGCTTCTGCAAAATTCATTATATGGAGCACCCATCCTGCGACCATGAGTGCCAATTGCACAGTGCCCGGTTATGACTCCAATGAGGGTTCTTAATGAGGGCTCGCTGAGTCCAAGTAGACTGAGTGACCGTTTTAGGTTAAGTGATGGCCAGATTTCTTTTGTTTTAAGGCAGATGGTGCCTTCTAGCCATTTGTCATTGGTGGTTTTAATTGTATGAATCTTTAAAAGATGATAGGTTGGAGCGATCGGCATGGAAAGGGGTAATACATAAACATTCATGTCTGTCAGCGGTGAAGTAGTTTCTTCAATCCTAAGAGTACTTTTACACGAGCTAAATCGGACAGTAAGCTTTTCGATCTCTTAGGCAAGGGAGGTGAAGCTTTTCCTATGTCTCAACTTTCTTGCCCACAAGATGGAAAAGCTTGCTGTCCGATTTAGCTCGTGTAAAAGTACTCTAAGATACCAAAAAATACGTACAGATCATTTACGACTAACAAATATATGTGTCGAGCTACAAGTTAGTGTTGGCATGCACCTAGCTTATACACAAACCACATTCTACACAAAAACCGAAGTTTGAAGAGAATGTTCATTCGACAACACAAAATGTTCCAGAGCCAGGCATACTTTTTGTGGAAACCAAATCACCTGATCGCGATTAAGTGTAGTCGTATAAACAAGCAAATGAAAGTAAATCATAACTGATAAGTTTTACAAAGAAGCAAAGAATACTAAATTAGTTAACTTGCGCTATTGTTCGTTAAAAGCGGATGGGACCAATATTTTTATGATGACATCGAGTGGACTTTTGAGAGTCCATGTAGCACAGTCAGCAATGTAGTCTCTAAAAGCCGTGAATTACTTACTTACTTATCAGGCAGACGAACCATGAAGCCTTCCATCGGTGACGGTCCTGGGCACGCTGCTTCCAGTCATCAAGGCCAAGCTGTCTTGCATCCGCGATGACTTGGTCCTTGTACCGGAGGCTCGGTCTTCCTCTCCTTCTCGAACCAGGAGGCTCGGATTCGAAGACCCTCTTTGCTGGAGCGTTGTTGTCCATTCGCTCGATGTGGCCGAGCCAGTGTAGTCGACGGATTTTTGCCTTCCGGACTACATCCATATCCTTGTACAGCTCGTAGAGTTCGCGGTTGTGTCTTCTCCTCCATCCGCCTTCCTCGCAGACGGGACCATATATCCGACGTAGAATTTTTCTTTCTTTGATTTGTCCTCGTTGACCTTAAGACCAGCTCGTTTCGCCTGTTCCTCAATTGCCGTGAAAGCTTCCACGATGGCACGTTGGGACCGCGCGATAATGTCGATGTCATCCGCGTATCCCAACAGCTAGACTGACTTGTAGAAGATAGTGCCTTCCGTGTTGACTTTTGCCCGCCGCACTATCTTCTCCAGTACCAGATTGAAGAAATCACACGACAGCGCATCTCCTTGCCGATATCCGGTGCAGGTTTCGAACGGTTCAGAGGTTTTTGAACCGAACTGCACGGTGCATCGCGTATGTGTTAGCGTGGTGCGACGCAACCGGATCAGTTTTCCCGGTATCCCGAGTTCGGCCATCGCTTCGATTAGCTCCTTGCGATGAATGCTGTCATATGCGGCTTTAAAATCGATGAGCAGATGGTGAGTATCGATTTGAAACTCGCTGGTCTTCTCCAGGATCTGCCTTAGTGTGAAGACTTGGTATGTAGTCGATTTGCCGGGCCGGAAACCGCACTGGTACGTGCCGATTAGTGCGATGCAAAACGGCTTTAGACGTTCACACAGTACGCTGGATTGGATCTTGTAGGCGACATTGAGCAGGGATATACCTCTGTAGTTTTAGCAGGAGCCCTGAATTATTGCATGAAAACTTGTTCGTGTTGGGAACGGTCCACCAAAAGAATCGACGCACCCACAGTCTATGTCGGAACCTATGATGAAAATGTGAAAGAAGTAGAAGCTAAGCTCGCAAACTCCCCCCGTTGCTTTGCAGGCACAATTGCTTATCCAGACTCCACAAAGAAAGTGTTCTAGTACTTCTTATTACACATTTATTCTATTTTATGTTTGTATTATATAGTATGTATGTATATGCCTCATTATGTTTTAAAAAAATCACATTTTTCGTATTCCGTAAAATATTATTTAGATTATATAAGTTTTTTCTTCTTCCTTCTTTCTTCCATTTCTTTTATTAGTTTAACAATTGGTTTTTACTGAATATTTATTTAATTGCCGTAGATCTTGAGAGTATGAACATATTTTATTTATTTCTTCGTTTAAAAAATCATTTTTACTTATCATACGAGTGTATCTTTGAGGTTCTTATTTGAAAAGTCGGCGAAAAGTGTTCATTTTATTTACAACATTTTTTTATAACAAATTCTTTAGAATGAGTAATCCTAGAATTCGAAATGAATGAAAATGCATGATACCATGATGATGGGGGGATGGGTTGGTTTGTAATGAATGACAGACAACGTGAATTGAATTCTTATATTTCTATAAAATATTTGTATTTATTAGAAAATGTGTACACAGTTCTCAGTTCCTCTATATAGTAGTATATTGCTATTTGAATGTAAAAAAGATTTAACGAAACACCTCTTTCGCACGCATGCATGCCTGTTTGGGGTTTTCATAAAAGTGGGGGGAATACCTTAGTGTTTCGCAACATCATCATGTATCGGCTGAAACGATTTTCAAATTCTCTAGATATACATGTGTAATATACTTAAGTATGTAGGTCACTTTTTGTTTTCTTGGTTTTATGCGTACGAATAGTAATTTATTAAGTTGGAATAACATATGAGTTTTATCTACTTAATCGGAACACAAATTGGTAGAGTATATTTAATTTAATTTTTGTATGATTTTACTTTAAACAACTTAAGCTTGTTATGGTAAATGCATAAGGCATCTTCGTACCTAGAAGGATGTCATCTGAATCAATTTCACATTGGCGAAATAAATAAGAGAATTTCTGAAGGTGCATGGAATGCCATGGGAATGTGGGGTAAGCTATAAGGACAGACTAAGGCGTGGATTGCATAGGAACTACGTACATTATCTTTGCATCTCTTTGAAGTAAGTTCGGCACGAAGGGGCAAGCATAGCATAAGAACAACGTTTTGAGTCACTGAGCAAGACATTATTCCGTACACACTCCGGGATGGTTTTTCTTTAAAGAAGGTACCAACACTAGAGATCAGAACCATACCATCAAATACATTTTGTGAAATAATTGGCAATGCAAGAGAATGGATTCAGTGTTGAGGAGGCTAGTCACTTTCAAGACCTTTCTAGTATCTAATCACTCGTATGCACATTAAGAAGCGGTCGGTAGACTGTTACGTCTTTTTCGTATTCGGATAGGCAAAATCGGCAACGATCTCGTGGCGACAAGCAAAGTGTGAACGCAAGATGTGTGGGGGAAGTTTTGCGTGCTCAGGCGTCTAACCGCCGTGTCACCGTAGTTTATCTTGCGACTTTTTAGCATCTTGTAAAGCCAAGAATAATGTATCAAGAAATAAGAAGATAGATGTACTACTGAAGAAGAATGTACTAAGAAAATACGGTATGTGTAAAGCGGTCGAAAGCAGGGCAAACTGGGGCACATTTGAGTTTTCGATCAACATTTAAGAAAACTTGGGATGACCCTCATTTAATATAAACAAAACTTATGAATTTTGGCAGTTTTGCTTCAAATCTTCTCGGAATAACACGTGTTTTTGTGATTTCTGGTTATTAGATGTAGTTTTTCTCTACTGGTATGTAAGATATTTTCGAGTAATATTAATATATTTTCTTGAAGCACATTTAACTTATGTCAAAGGTAAGGGATAGGGAATGCGAAAACAATAAGAGAACAATGTTGTGACAAAATGTACGAAGGAGGGGCAGGAAGTGGATCTAACAGAACGCAAAAGTCCCTACCAATAGAAGAAGCCATATACTAAATGACTGGAAGAAATTAAGCAGCAGAGGGAGTAGGCTCTTCACTTGTCTTTCGTTTGCTTCCTCTGAGAGAAGTCGCGAAGAATATACGATTTCCGTAATTTCAGTGGACGAAATTTACAGCTACAGCTTATTTTTTTACAAAAATGTGTTGCAAGCTGATTTGAATCTCAACTTATTTATTTTCATACAGTCAAAGCAACGCAGTTGAAGTCAAAGTTGATTCGAAGTGAGATTTTGTTCACGCGAAACTCACAATAGTCAAAACAGGTGAAACATTTTCGGTTGAAAATAACAATACGGCTGAATGTAGATTTTAAAGCTAGGTATGGTTGGAAACTATATAAGGAAGACAAATAGGAGTGCAATCGACGAAGACGAGGTCAAGAGCAGACATACTCAAGTCAAGTTACAGGCATACTCAGAAGACTTGAAACGCCATCAGCAGCTTAACAATATGGGGTAAATAGAACCACATTGATTAGGCGTTTGCAAAAAGCAGGACCCCTTACAATATTGATCAGATTCGGGCGATGGAAGTTTTGAGTAAGGTTTCACTTTTTAATCGTAAAAGCACTTATGAAGCTGCAAGAACAAAAATTGGTAAAAGTGCTAGCATCCGACTTATAAGACAATGTTTTCAAGAAATGTGTGTTTATAATAATAATAAGGGTGACGCTACAGCCCGTAGAGAGCCAGGGCCTAGATTCTCAGCAACCACTCGTGTTGTGCGTGCCTATTGTTCTCTCACGGATTTGTTTGAGCTTTTTCTAGACGGGAAATACTCTTTGAGCATTGTCAGTGACTCGAAAGAGGTGGGGTCGTGAAAATTATTTTTGTCGCACAGACCAGGGATCGAACCTAAGACCTCGAGGTTGGGGTCGACGCACATACCCACAACGCCACGGGCAACCACAAATTTTATGTATGACATTGGAAAGAATAAGAACTGTCGTAGGACCAGGTTCACACCGGACGTTAGCGCCACGCAAAGAGGAATTGCGCTGCGTAAGGTCGATAATATGAGCCTAGCCAGACTCAAAGGCTACACGAATTCAATTCATTCAGCCGTTGATTTTCTTGACGTTAAATCAAATTCAAACTTCTACAAATCCAGCTTAACTTCTCCCTGTGGTCAAAAATTTGTACTTGACGTTGACTTTGGCAAGCTCTATATTAAATAAGATATTTTTAAATGGTCCTATTTTAAAATGTTCCACAATTTGGACTGTTACTTTTTTTTAAATAGTTTTTTTTTCTCGAGAAAATAGTTTTATTGATTTAAATTTCTTTATATTGTTAAATTAAATCGACAAAAATGTATTTCAGTTTTTTTCCCATTCAAACAAATAGAATAGACTTATTGGTACTTTTTATACACACGATTAGGACAATTGCAATTCTCAAATGTTCCCCTCGTAAAGTCACGCACTTTTGACACTGACTTTATTTAAGAAGTTGTTATAAAAGCAAATAAATGTCAAATGTGCCCCAGGTACACCTACAGAAGTTCTGTTTCCAAAATTTTTAATAAAAATTATGAAGAACTTGCATTAAGAAATTAATTCTATCAACTTCTCCTGTACATCAGGTGCTTAGAAAACTCACCAAAACCATACATTTTCGATGTGAGCTGACTATTTCAGAAATGTTAAGTTAAGAAGTTAGACAAATTCTACGTCGGATATATGGTCCCGATTAGTGATGGGCATAATCGAATGATTTTAAGAATCGAGACTTTAGTGATCGAGATATTTTCAAATTCGAATGATCACTCGAATGACTACTAACCACTCGAGAGAATACTAATCATTCGAGTGAGTACTAACCACTCGAATGACTACTAACTAATTACAAACTACTAACACAAGATAACTCGATAATTGTCTTACTTCAGCGTGAGAACAAGGAACAAATAGTTCTCGTCGATAAATACTCATCAGGAACGTAAAATGAACATCAGAATGAAAGAAAAACGCAAAGGAAAATAACTCAAGTATTACCCCACTACTCAGTGCATTAATAAAAACATCAAAAACAACAGTGGGTCCAGAAGTGTTGCTTTCGAAGCTGTTTTATTTGTTTCCATCTCACCGAATAGTTTAGAAACAACTTGTCGTAAATCACTTTCACTCTCCTCATGTTCCTGATCAGTAGCTCTCGACAAGAATTTTTTGTTACTCGTTCTCGCGCTGTTGATACATTAATCCAGTTCTCTTGTTTTAGTAGTTAGAAGCCATTCGAGTGATTAGTAGTCATTCGAGTGATTGATTGAGAATCGAGAAGTTCTCGAGATGTTGTAATAATCGATTATCACTCGAGATATCATTCGAATGCGCCCATCACTAGTCCCGACTGCGAAGGAATAGTAAAGTTGACATAACAGCGAGTGGATGTAGTATGGGTATGTTATGGAAGGCAAAAATCCTTCGACTATACTTGCTAGGCCACATCGACCGCATGGAAAACAACGCTCCAGCTAGGATGGTCTTCGAATCCGAGTCTCCTTGTTCAAGCAGGAGAGAAATAGAGACCAAATCGTGAATATAAGACAGCTTGTACTTGATGATTGAAAGCAGCCTGCCCAGGACCTTCATTGAAGGCAGCTATTGCTCGGACTCTCCATGGGTCGCTGGCCTGATAAGCAAGTTCTCCAGTTAAGGACACTTTGGCTAGACGTTAGATTGCGATAAAATTTTCTCAAATTGGAAAGGTAAGGCTAGCTGTGGACACCATTTCATGTTGTTTCGGGAAAACTAAAAGCAAGATTTGATTTGCTTAACAGAACGGAAAAACTGGAAAAAATTACTTTTGTTTTGATACAGTCGACCGTACGTAGGTTGAATTGTCAACGGAACCAAAACTAGTTCGGCTTAGACAGTGTTTTTTGGATGGAGAGAGAGTAGAGAGCAATGCCAAAATATGGCAAACCAAAAAAATCGAGTAAGGGAGAAATTCGACTTAGAGAGAATCCACTACATTTCTAGAATAAAGCAGAGGATGTTCACGTAACATCGTTTTCTGCGCAAACATCCGTTGGTAGCTGTAGAGAAGTTTAATAAAGAGAAAAATGTGGTTAGGTAAATGTGGCCACTTTCGAGAACTGAATTTAGCTGTTTTGAGCTAAAAAAAATTGTCTCTGGAGACGAAAGGCAAAACTGGATTTAAGGATTGTGTTTGGATTACGATGAGTCTGTAAGAACAAAAGCAATTCCATAGCAGTTATAAATTTAAAGGCGTTCAGGAATTTCTGAACGCGTTCGGTGTGCAGCATTTGATAAAGGATCCCACACGATCTCAGATTTCAAACAATCAACAAGCTTTAAAAAGAAAAACAATAATTTCATCATTAACCGTATCTAATTATTGAGTATATATGTGTGTATGTCTATAAACAAGCAAACAACTAACCATGCAAAAAACGAAAAAACGTAACTTTTGCGACTATGTACTACACACGCAATAACAGTGGATTTATAAGGCATCAGTATTTTAGTAACTCGCTTCTTTCTTCCCCGGTCAAGTGAGTGAATGAGAGTTGCATATCTCGGCTGATTGTTGAAACAAGTTTTGATTTTGTTTTCTGTTTTTTTTTTTTCATGTAAATTTTGTAATCGTTTATTCGTTGATATGTTGGAAGTAGCGAAATCGCAAGCAGTTCTATGGAATATCTGTTTCGGTTTCTGTTTCTGTCTTGCATCTACTTAGCTACATCGAGTGTGTGTGACGCGGCACAAAAGCAGAGCAAAACGGTGTAACACAACAAAAGAGAAGCAAACGAACGGAACAAACAAAAAATATATTCATTTCATTTCTTGTTTTGTTTTGTTTTTGTTTTACTATTAAGTGATTGGTTTTCTCATACATATTTGCTTGTCGAAATTTAATTGAGTTTCTGTTTAAATGGTTTCATAATTTTTGCTTCTACTTACGAACTATAAAATATATAATATAATAATAATCATAATGTATTAAATAATTGTTTAGCATTAATCTGTATATAAATACTATTATTATCAGTATTTTAAACTAGTACACTTTCGCGATAAAATGTTTGTTTATTACAGGACCATTTTTTGGGACGTCTCTTCGCTTGTCTCGCATTGTCGGTCAGCGCATCCGGTCTGTGGACGCACCAGGTGGAGACAAGGAAGAAACATCGTGTTGCTAGTGCCATTTTCTGTATTCTCATGCAATGCTCAAAAATATGTATATAACAATAATAACGAAGAACGCGCTTTACTTTGCTAAACCTTCCATTCTTCACAGTGTCGCCAGAATTCGAGTGAAGCCTAAACACGCGGACACTATCGTCTGGCCGACGCCCCAGACCATTGCGTAGATCGGTGACATTGGCAGACTGGAGGCTCGATGCACGAATGCTATCACGGCACTGCTGATCATTCCACTAGTTGCTGGCGAGGCGAAGCCCATCACCAGTATGAGTATCGAGAAGAAACGGCCGAATTTGTGTTTGCGTAGCGTCACAAAGGCGACCAGGGCGGCACATGTGTGTATGAATATCGACGAGAACAATGCCCACAGGAATATGTGATACCACATCTCTTTGAATGTGTTTAAACGGCTCTGCGAGCGGAGTCCCATAACATCAGCGATTGTGTCGAGCTCATCGGTGTCATCAGCATCGGACAACATTACAAAACATTTGCTGGTGCAATTCCGTTGGGATTCAAATTCAAATACTCGTCTTTTGCTGTTTCCTCCTCTTAGGTCTCCTCCGGTGCACTTGTCTTAAATTTTACTAATTGCTCTTAAATTGCTCGACTGTGTGCAGTGCAAATCGAGTCTGGTTTGTTGTATTAGTTTTGCATTAAGTGGAAATGTTACAATGTTTGTTAGTTGCTTTGATCACATCACATGTGGATCGTTGGCTGCAGATCAATCAATGATTCGAATTGGAACGAATTGAAAATGCACTTGCTGCTGCTGCTGCTGTTCTTGTAGTAGGACGTGGTGCTGTTGCTTCTGCTCCTGCTGATGATTAGTACTTGAGTGTTTTTGAGTTATTGGAGGCTCTACGAAGCGCCACCAAAAGCGCTTATCAAATGTGTTGTTTTGTTCCTCGTTTGGCATTATTCTCCGCTAGATTTTTCTATGTGGCAAAACAAAAGAGAGGGAAAGAGAAAGCAAGTTAAACAATGAGTGCGAGGAGAATACATATGAGAAATTTGTTTGTATTTACAATGAACGTTAATAATTAGTCTTTATAGCAATTTGCACGACTTTTTAAGGCGTGACCTCAGGGCAGGAGTGTAAAATAGGGAAGCCTAACTGTTAGAATCACCACCAAGCACAGAAAGTGAAAACTTTTTGACAAACTATATTCGTGATGCTTCGTGAACGGCTCGACTGCACAGGTTCCTGTTTCGGTGTCCCAACAACTAGACGCAAATTTAATAGCTCACCAATTTCCCATAGAAATAGCTTGTACAGAAGCTCAAAGAACTGGGTACGAGAAAAGAATTACAACTCTGCTAGATATCTGCCCACACTTCTTATTTTTCTTTTTTGTCTGGCGCTACATTCCGGGGTGGACCTCGGCCTCAGCCAGCATGCCTCCCCATTTAGTCCGGTCTTGGGATAGTTGCTTTCACCCACGCACGTTCAACTGATTGAGGTCACCTTCTAACTGTGTGCGCCACCGGAGGATGTTGCCACGCGGGAATAGAAAATGGGCGATATTGTCTAGCTAGGAAGGGATTATCAGAACCACATGCCGAGAGACCCATTCGCGCTGTCGGATGTCATGTCCTCAGAGAATTCAGGGAGCTCAACAGAAGGAGATTATGGCATAAAGCAAGAGAGAAGAAAGAGACTCTTAGGTCACTACAACCGACATGTATCGGCATGTACCAAAATGAGCAGAAACAAGCTCCATATCCTAACAGGAAACTGCCTCAGCCAGCACTTAAGGAAAAAAATGTTTCATAAGAAGGTATCTACAATTTACGCGGGGAATCTAATGAATTTCCAGAACACGTATTGTGAGGCACTTGCCCACAGAAGGCAAACACATCTAGGCAAGCACCTACTATCAGAGGAAGCAATGAAGTCGCTAAAACTATCTCATTCTAAGGAAAATGGCTTAGAGAGAATATTCTAGAACGGTGGTTCCCAACCGGTGGAGTACGACTCGGACAGTGGACATGGGGATTGTAGATGCGAGGGTACAATTTGAATTGTAACTTTTTGATGCAAATTATACAAAATTAAAGGTTTTAGTATTTATTACTGTGTGTAGATATTTCCACTCACTCTTCATATTCGCAGATTTTTCTGGAAAACTCCCCAAGCACACAAGAAAGAAATGTGTGAAGTATTTTAGTATAATTGTTATAATATCAATCGCAAATGTGAACTCCACGAATGACATCGTAGTGGAGATCCGACGTAGAATCGCCCTTGGCAACCGATGCTACTTCGGTCTGTCAAAACAACTGGGCTCGAAACTCCTGACTCGAAGGACCAAAGTAATGCTCTACAAAACCCTTATCCTGCCAGTCCTACTTTATGGAGCCGAAAGCTGGACATTAAGTAAGGTTGCAGAGCTGATTCTTGGTGCCGTCAAAAGAAAAATGCCACGTAGGATATATGGTCCCATCTGCGAGGAAGGCTAATGGAGGATAAGACACAAACGCGAACTCTACGAGCTGTACAAGGATGTGGATGTACTACACTGGCTCAGCCACATCGAGCGAATGGACAACAACGCTCCAGCAAAGAAAGTCTTCGAATCCGAGCCTCCTGGTTCGAGAAGGAGAGGAAGACCGAACCTCCGGTACAAAGACCAAGTCATCGCGGATGCAAGACAGCTTGGCCTTGATGACTGGAAGCAGCGTGCCCAGGACCGTCACCGATGGAAGGCAGCAATTGCTCAGGCTCAGACCCTTCATGGTTCGTCTGCCTGATAAGTAAGTTTTATCCTGCCATAAAACTAGCACAAGCAGTAAAATGTTAATGTAATGCACACGCGGTCCTTAAAACGAATGGCCGAATAGAGAAAATGACCGCCATAAACCCTGTTATAATAATAAGACCAAGTCGCTTGGAAATACATTTCACCAGTACCAATAAACTGGAGTATCTTAAAAATATAAATCCAGGAACAAGTGGCCTGAAGTATGCATTAACGAAATAGTAGCTGTTGCTTTCGACTGGCTTTAACTGAATTCACATTATAAAACCCGGTTGATGGGCATTTTGAACGACCTGGTCGTGGAGACCAATTTGTACTAGGTCGTACAAATGTAAATCTCCGTACCACGGTAGTATAGAATTTCAAATATCTCAACTTTTTCCTCTTGTGGTGGCCCGTGGCGTTGTGGGTATGTGCGTCGACCCCAACCTCGACGTCGTTGGTTCGATTCCAGCTCTGAGCGAGTCACTGACAATGCTCAAAGAGTATTTCCTGTCTAGAAAAAGCTTCCCAAACTTGGCCGTTCTCAGTCGGCATAAAACTTTATGTCCCTTCCACTCGTGTGAGAACAATAGCACGCACAACACGAGTGGTTGTTGAGAAGCTAGGCGCTGGCCCTTTTTGCGCCACCCATTATTAATATTATTACTTTTTCCTTGTACTTGTACAATATGAACACACAAGTGGACCACAGTACATAATCTATTCTGTTTTGGATTTCAACGAGTAAGCATCAGGAGATGAATGAAAATGATATGGTTTCTGGGTCGAGTTTACTGTCGTTTGTTTATTTAGGACATCACCATCATTGAGCAGAAAACATGCGCTCCGATTTTGATAACACGAAAGTACCCTCATGAATGAAGTCCGCGAACCGCGTAGTAAACGTAAAGCATAATTTGGTCGTTCAAGCGGGTTTTTTTTTAATGTGAAAGTACATCACTTTTAAACGCAAAATCAAAAAAAAAAGACTCATACAATCGTGGTTCCTCTAGGCTACTGAAAATCTTTTGGGAGTCGAAGCTATGAACAACTTCAAGGAAATATCGTTATCTGACAAAGTGACAACACCGTTAAACGTCGAGTTGATGACGTCTCCGCGAATTGCCAGTCTCCACCGTTCTTTGAATGGTGAATATATAGAGACTGGCACTTCCTACTCGCTTTCCGTTCCAAGTCGTCCAAACAAAGATATATTAAGTTTCTTTACGGAGTGCGCTTGTCGTCAGGGTCTAACAGTTGCATTGGGAATAAAGCATGACTCGTGGCGGTAAACCTTCTAAGTAAAGTAAGCGTCCCAGTTTCCTCCAATATTTCCGTTCAACGCAAGCACTTCGAGATAAAGTTGCCGCAGATAAGCGATTGAAGTAATTTGTCAATAACATGAAATTAGCACAAAATTATCTGCTAACGTTCATCGATTGCAATTAAAAATACTTTGTTATGAACTTGAAATTTAACATGATCGTGGGGTCGGTTCACAGAGCTAATGCACTAAGTATCACAGATTTAAGATAGAAGTATTCATAGCTTTGCCCATTTTGCACAACGTCGCCGCTTATATTAAATGTACTTGAAGACCAAAAACGTGCACAAGGTAAAATATGATAAGGCACTCAAGCAATGCATTTAAACAAATAACTCATCACGCAGCAATTCGTCAAATGGTAACCTTAAAACGTATGTTTGTGCAATTGTCCGCACAAACGCCAGCCACATTGGATTATTATTTTGTCACATTAGTAGCCAACATAATTCGCTTAACACTTGACTACACAAATTAACTTGAAGGAGCTTACAGCAGTAGCCGCACAATTATAGGGCGCTCATAAGCACGGTGATAAGAAACTTAAAAATAGGCGCGGGTATCAGCGTGTATTATACCCCGATCATGGGGGAAATTCTCCTAGTGACGATGAAACAAACAATTTCTGTCTGATAAAGCACTTCATAGGTTTCAATTAAACACTTCGATTTTGAATGGGAATTATTGATTTCAACGACCTCTAACAGCGTCTTCAACAGTTTGCATAAATAAACAAATCGATTATCAATTAGTTCCAGCATTATTTCAGTGCCACTCCGAGTCATGTCGCACAAAATGCATGCACTTGCTTCGCTAAAGGAGTGAATATTTCGTTCGCACAAGAAGAGATAGCCAAGTTGAAGTGAATTAAGCGATTAGCTTTATCGCCTCCAATTGGAGCACATAAAGAAACCGAATTTGATCTTTGCTCACAGGGATAGCTGTTCGTGGCTGAGTCATGTCTGAATCGTGCTTGAATGCAAATAAAGAGCGCTATCTCTGAAATGAAGAAAACAAATATTTTCATTCTTTACCTGTATCAGCAAACCAACTGGCTCCACCGTCAACACACCCCTAATGATTTTTCCTTCTTCGTAAAATCATTTTCCATTGAAGAGAAGACTACGGAAATTATTGCCTATTGCACGAGATTTTTTTTTATTCAATTCTTGTGATATTTTTCTCAGACTGATTGCACACGGTATTTATCAATTGTTTTCACTGCGATTATGTGATTAAATTTCGTGGAGAGACCTTGTAATTCGCGATTTTGGATTTTTTTCCCAATTTCGCTTCTGTGACAGCTCGAGTGATAGCTTCAAATCTATTTTATTTTCACCGTTTCCATGTTGGTAGCGCAGTTGTTTTGTATGGAATTGACAGGAGCATTGCTTGTCAAGTGGTGAGGAATAGAGGAAGTGCAATGAAAGTGAGACTCGTTCTTCTAGTACCTTCAGCCTGAGAATAAATCAAAATGTGCGACGGATTTACACAAATTTGTGAGAAAAACGAAAGTCAAACAATATGCTGTATAAATAAAATAAAGTATCGACAAATAAAATACAGACCAAAAACAAATATTTCTTGCAAATAAAAAAAAATTTGTAATATCAGCAGAAGTATGACATCTCTAGCTAATTGCAGGTAGTAGATCACAACAGCTTCTGTGAAACAACTGACAGAACGCAAAAATGAAGCACAAAAAAGACATACCAAGCACAGCGAAGTTGCAGAAAATCTTTCGCACATTTGTACCCGGCGTTGTTTGAAAAATCCATATCTCCGATAAAGTTACTACTTACATCCTTGTGCGATTTACAAATCAATCAGTGCGTAAAACATTAAAAAAAATGAACAAAGAGGAGGAATATTTATCGGATAGTGATCAAAGTGATGAGGACTTTTGTCCGGACAAAGCGAACGTTTCGGACGCACCAAGCGAAGAGGACTCAGACGACCCAATCTCCGAGAACGAAGATGAACCTGTTAAAAAGAAGAAAACAAAAAGTAAGACGAAAGCTAGCACCAAACCAAAAGAGTGTACAAAGGAACCCGTCGTAGAGGAACATGTTGTTTCGACGAGAAACCGAACGGAAACATCGACGAAGTCATCCATTGAGAAAGACGAACTCGAATCAGACGAAGAGGATCCCAGCCGGAAGGACGCACTTTGGGCAGATTTCCTCAGTGACGTTGGTACCCCAGCACCGAGTAAACCAAACAGAGCCGAATCTTCTAGCAAAAGTGAAAGCAAGAAACCAACACCTGCAGCTGCGAAGAAGCCAGAACCGGCGAAGGAGCCGGAAAAAGTTGTGGTCACGCAGATTTTTGAATTTGCCGGCGAGGAAGTCCGAGTGGAGAAAGCAGTTGATGCCGACAGTCTTAAGGAAAACGGAGCAAAGGTTGGCCCTGCGTCAAGTGGATCGGACACTACACGTGGTCCAACAAAGCGACCCGCCGGCGGTGGTTTAGGATCCATTCTCTCGAACATAGGGAAGAAAAAGAAAATCTCCGTTCTAGAGAAGACAAAACTGGACTGGGACACATTCAAGTCAACAGAAGGCATTTCAGAGGAACTGCAAACGTTCAACAAGGGCAAAGATGGGTAAGAGTGAACCATCAGAAGACATTTCATCAGACTAACTTGTTTTCCAATTTCAGGTACTTACAAAGACAAGATTTCCTTGAGCGCACGGATCTGAGGCAATTCGAGATCGAGAAGAGCATACGTCAGGCGAGAAGGAAACCGATGTGAGGAGACTACTGAATGCAGTGCCATTTGATTGCATCTATTCAATTGATATTCCACCTATTCATACAAATAACGTTCGTATTTATTTCCGTGTACGTCGGATGACGTATCAGCGCATGATTAGCATGCCAGTTGATGTATTCGCTGTTTAGGAATTTATTGAACTCCCTTTTGGAGTTTGCCGATCAGAATAAATATTCGCTTGGAAAATGTATTCTTTTCTGTTTTATTATTGACAACGGAAATTGACGCTTTTTGGACTACAAATGGTGGACGTTGAAGCGGCACCACCCGTGTTGTTGACTTCAATGGCGGTTATTTCTTGGTAACATCGAAGTGTCGCAACAAGAGTGTATGGCTTTCCGTTTGTTGAACTCAGAATGAATTTCCGAGGATTTTTGCTGTGTCCATATTTCTCAGAAGTAATGAGACATGAAACGCTATTTCTCCGATACTGCGAGGCCATTCTCATCTTGCATAAACATGCACAACAGCTCATAGGCTCTCTGATAAGCCACATTCAGGTTATTTGTAGTTCATTAAATCCTTACGTCTAATCATCGTCAAACCTATGGGAAATATTGAGCTGGGAAGAGCATTCCATATTCGTGTGGTGCTGCTAAAAAACGAGTCTTTAAATTTTACTGTGCGTCCGAAAGCAGGCTTAAGGGTAAACTGATGTGAATTGTTGTTGTTGTTGGAATGCAGTTGGCTAGCTCACTTGAACATCGTTTGTTAAAGTTTAGACTTGGAATCTGTCATTCTATTGAGGCACGTTGTCTTAGAACACTCTCGAACACTCTAATCTTTCTCATTAAACTAACATTGAACCATAGCAAGGATCGTCTGAATAATGGCAAAGTAGCAAATTAACTAGCTTATTTGGATGTGGATTCGTTGTTCGAGGCAGACAAAATGTCTTAATGTCTTGATTATATCAGCGAGCGTCTCATAATCCGCATCAAGGCTAAATTCGGGAACATCAGCCTGATTTACGCACACGCCCCGACGGAGGAGAAGGATGACGATAGCAAGGATGACTTCTATGATCTCCTAGAAAGAACATACGATCGATGCCCCAGCTATGACACCAAGATCGTTCTAGGAGATTTCAACGCACAGCTGTGCAAGGAAGAAATCTTTGCTAGAGTCATTGGAAAACACAGCCTGCACGACAACACATCCGGAAACGGACTCAGGCTGGTAGATTTCGCGTCGGGGCGTAACCTCTCTGTGATGAGCACGCGGTTCCCACACCTCAACATCCATAAGGGGACCTGGCGGTCTCCTGATAAATCAACCGTCAACCAGATTGATCACGTTGCGATCGACGTCACTCCTTCAATATTCTCGATGTCCGCACGTTCCGAGGAGCCAACATCGACTCGGACCATTTCCTTGTTGTAACCAAGGTAAGGATGAGGATATCGAGAGAAGTACGAAGTCGAGAAAGAACACTACGGCTTGACGTCGGAAAGCTATAATCGCAATTGACCGCTAGAAACTTTGCCGACCGAGTCTCCCTGAAACTCTCTGGAAGTTCGACGCTGCCTGCACATTCAATAGAAGAAGAACGGAAACGTTGTCAAAAAGCCATCAAAGAAGCTGCCACTGATGTGCTGGGTTTCACGACACCACCCAGAAGGAGCCCATGGTTTGACGACGAGTGCAGGCAGGTACATGCAGCCAAGCAAGAGGCCTACAAGGCAACGCTGCATCGAACAACGAGAGCTGTTCGTGAGCTCTACGAACAGAAGAGAAGGGAAGAGCTCCGACTTCTCAGAAAGAAGAAGAAAGAGCATGAGAAGCGCGCGGTCGTGGAGATGGAGAGGTGTTACGACAGGAAGGAGGTCCGAAAGTTTTACCAAAAGGTAAAACAAGTATCAGGAAGATACAGACCTCGGACAGAAGCCTGCAGGGACGAAAATGGACAACTAGTAGTAGAATCGCAGTCGATGCAAAGAATTTGGAAAAATCATTTCTGTACACTGTTAAACGGCGATGACGACAAAAATACCGCTGTCAGGCAAAATGTTTAACTCAATTTGGACGATGATGAACACGAATTCCGTTCCCCCGACTTAGACGAAGTCAAGATAGCGATATCTAGACTGAAGTCGAACAAAGCTGCTGAAGCGGACGGATTGTCCGCGGAACTGTTTAAGGCAGCTGGAGATGACCTGGTTGGGCGCATGCACCAGCTCATCTGTAAGATATGGTCGGAGGAAAGCACGCCCAATGAGTGGAATCTCAGCGTCGTTTGTCCGGTCCACAAGAAAGGAGACCCCTTTGACTGCGCCAACTATCGAGGAATCAGCCTCCTTAACATCGTTTACAAGATCTTCTCTGCCGTTCTCTGTGAACGCCTGAAACCCTTTGTCAACAACCTGACCCTGCGATTTCAGACCAGAAAAGTCCACAAAAGACCAAATATTTACACTCCGGCAGATCTTGGAAAATACTCAAGAGATGCAGATCGTCCACGCGCGCCTTGGCACACCAAAATGTCCCGATAACTCGTTCAGCACATTGAGCGCTCCCTTCGAGTCAGCTATTTTTCGTTATGGAACTCCACCTGCACTGTGAAGCTCTCTTCAGGCTATTCTACGCTGCCTTTTCGCAAAAGCGCAGTCTACACCTCCCTTGATGTATTTGCGGGTTAAGCCTTGCATCCGTTGGAACCAAATCGTTTCTCGTACCGGATTTAACGTCTCTTCCAATGTTAGGCGGCCCACATTCATCCAAATCGCGACGCCCCCACCAATCGAAACAAACCTAGCCCTTTGAGCTAGAAGTCTTTCTGCAGTTCTTTCTGATGCAGTCGATTTCATCTCCCTTATTATGCTCCGTAACATAGTCGCCAACATCGAAACTGTGGTGTCTATTCCCAGGCTAGTGACTGTAGTCATTGTCCGCTGTTTACATTTGATACTTCTCTTTTTACCCGCTGTGAACTCAAACTTCTCCAAAAGCACCTCATAGTAAAAATAATAAGGACGGTATGATTCGCTCTCCTCCTTGTTAAAGCAACTCCCAGCAAAAGTGCTGCTTCTTCTCAATTTCATCCTTGACCCAAAAATTCCTGACCTACATCTGACCCACTCGTCTTTTCAAAATACATCGAGGACTTCCAGGCCCTCATTCTGCTTAATTACACATTCCCCTAATTACACATTGCCCAATGCAAGGGTTAAAAAAACAAACTAACTTCTCCCAAAATTAATTATTATTTTGGACAAGCCGATACCCAATTAAAGAACTGTTTAAATAATTCATGGCGACATTTTAAACGTGTTCGGATACACCTCAAGTGTATCGCCTCCTCAAAAACCACTTCTTCGACGACAGTCGTCGCTTGAAGATACACCTCAGCGCAACGCCTTGAGATGGTCTTGTACAAAGCTTTAGTCATTGGGTCGACCATTCTGCTTGTTGGCTCCATTAGCCTGGGATGGATAACATTCCCGATCGTCTTCAAAAGACTCATTCGAAAGGTAAGCGTCTAAAGGCGGGGAAAGTTTCCAAAGTAGGCTGCAAATATTTTTTCAGAAAATCAATCTCACTCCCGATACCGCCACCAGAGGAGCCTGGCAGGCATTCCCGTTCCCATTTGACTTCGGAGTGCATGTCTTCAACGTGACCAACCCAGAGCAAGTGCAGTCGGGTGCCAAGCCGATACTCCAAGACGTGGGACCCTTCGTGTTCGAGTAAGGCAGCCACCCTTCATCCTTGTCCGACTCTGACACATTTTTCTCGCAGCGAATTCAAGGACAAGTTTGACCTGGAGGATAACGAGGCGGACGACAGTGTCTCGTTCAACATGCGGAACACGTTCATATTCCGAGGGGACAAATCGGATGGCTTGACTGGCGAAGAGATAATCACAATGCCGCATCCACTGATTCAGGTTTGCAACCACGTTCAGGTTCTCCTTTAAAGTGAATAAGTCGAATGTACGATTGCAGATGATGGCGATATCTGTGAAGCACCAAGGCGCTAAGGAGATGATGCAAGTTGTGTCCGAAGGACTCGGCATAGTCTTTCGCAACGCTAGTCCCTTCATATCTGCACCCTTCATGGATCTGTTCTTCCGGGGCATTTTGGTCGACTGCAGCAGCGGGCATTACGCTGCGCAAGCAGTTTGCGGACAGTTCCATGCAGGCGCTGTCAAAGGAGCTAGAAGGTTCAACGAGACTCACTTCACGTTCTCGCTGATGGGGGAGGTAACAAGCTGACCATCGCTGTGGACCATCTCTTATCGTTTGACGACCATTTCAGGGTAACCACACCGATGCTGGTCGATTCACGGTCTCTCGAGGGAAAAGAAACTCAAAGGACATTGGTCGTGTTCTGCTTGTGAACGGAACGAAAAACCCGGAAGTTTGGCCTGGAGCTGAGTGCAACAAGATCCGTGGAACAGACGGCACGATATTCGCCCCGTTCATGGACCCCCACGACGGGCTGTGGTCTTACTCAGCGGACCTTTGTCGATCGATGGCGCCAAGGATGATGCAAAATGTTCAATACGCCGACCTTCCTGCGGTGCGCTTCGTCATGGACTTTGGCGACATTAAGGTAAGTCCTGCACAATCAAGTTTCAGCCTCTCAAGCTGTGTGGTATTTGAAGAACGAGGAGCAGAATCACTGCTTCTGTCGAGCCTATCCAGACGGCTGCCCACTGAAGGGAACAATGGACTTGTCTCCCTGCACTCGGACCCCGATGATCGCATCAATGCCGCATTTTTTCAACGCCGATCAAAGCTTGTTGGAGAATGTTGATGGACTTGAGCCAACCAGCAGCCGGCATGGAACGCATATTGACTTTGAAATCGTAAGCAACCCAGGCCCAGTCTGCTTGGTTTGGATTAAAAATGTCTCTCCTAGCTCTCGGGAACGCCCCTCTCTGTGTACAATCGGATTCAATTCAATCTGAACGTGGAGCCAGTCGCTGAGGTTTTTGCAATGGAGAATCTGAGAAGCCTTGTTATGCCGATGTTTTGGATCGATGAGAGTCTCAATCTGATTCCGGTGGTCACGGATGAGTTGAAGAAGGTTTTCAAGTATGTCCCTCTTACGCACTCAAATGCGTTTGAAATTGATTTATTTGTGATTACAGGATGCTGCTAATAAGTAACATCATAAAATGGACCACTCTGGTGTCATCTATTATTGGATTTGCAGTAGCCTTCTACATCCGTGGTGTTCGAAAGGGTCAGCAGGCTATCGAGCCTGTCAATTGAGTTTATGAATTGTTATTTTAAGGCAATTGTTTGTGTATGTGTTCTGTTCTGTGCTGTTCAGAAAATGCATTTCAAAGTAAATAGTGAAGGACTTGCAACAAAAAACACTAACTCTTTTCAGTCGTGCTTCAGAAATTTTGTTTGACTGTAGATTACGTCATCCGGATTGATATCCCGGCAGAAAGATGGATATCCCGGCATTGATATTGATGATATTTTTGCTCATTTAAGCAGCCGATTAAGGTGTCTGAAATGTTACGCTATGTTCGGAAAAAACATTCTAAATAAGCTCCACATTCGAGTTTTCAAAGTGACCGAAATCATGTGGGCGCTATACCAGGCGCCCCACAATGGATGATCTTAAGTAGGTACGCGTTTAGTTATATCGAAAATGGTCCGACAACAGAATCATGGCACTACCAAAATTGGTTGTTCCAAAGATCTTTCATCGTTCTGTCCAGTTATCCAGTTTAGGTAACACACCCAAATAAAAAGGACGTCAACTAACTTGGTGCGAACAACTTGAGGCAGCTTTTCTGCCCTTGGCGCGACATTCCCAGGTGCGCTTGCGCCGCAATAAGTGTCATCAGCCAGACTTCATAGTTTGTTGAGGTCTCTTTCCATTTGTCACCTGGTCGCTGGTAGTAGTTGATGTCACTAAACAGCTCGTACAGTTCGTTGGTGTATCTTCTCCTCCACTCACCTTATATGCAAATGAAAATCATCCGAAGAACTTTCCTTTGAAAGCAGCCAAGAAAGCATTCATCCGGTTTCGACAAAATCCATGCCTCTGTGCAATATAGCTGGACTGGGACGATTAAGGTCCTTAGAGGCTTACTTTGGTTGTTTGATAGAGGGATTTGATTATTAATTGCTTTATTAATTTTTGCTTACGCCAGAGAAGCAGCGGTTGATAAGCAGAAATAAGAGAGCAAGAGAGCAATAAGAGCGGTCTCTTATTTCTGTTGATAAGATTTATTAAGATTAAAACTCGGAGATTACTCGGTTGTCTAAAGCTTCTACGTAGACAAACCCTTTGAATACCTCACGTTCTGCCTGAGATAGCAGTGTTAGGTGTCGTTTCGTGTTAACAGCATATATTTTGTCCTCATTTACTGTTAAACCCATCTTCGCTGCCTCCGTCGCAATACGTACGTAGAAAACATTCACACGCTACGTTCTGTCAATAAAGTCAATAGCGTGACCTATGCAATTAATCATGGTGGCCTGTAGTGTTATGGGGACATGCCCCTATGCACATGAACCTTGAAGTCTAGGTTCGATCTCTTGCCTGTGCGACAAAAATAATGTTAACGGCCCAACCAATTTCGAGTCACAGAAAATGCTCAAATTTTTGAAGAAAGGTTGCATGATAGCGCAACATCTTGTCTGCATCGTTTTTTTACATCAAAATTAGGTCTATACCGAACTTAATTCAAAATTGCTCATTTTTCATTGTCATCCTACACAAATCGAAGAGTTTGGTGGGGATGTCAAAACTAGGCAAAAGCCACCCTGATATAGACCGACCAGATTGTTGACGAACGCCTTTAGGTGTTCACACATGACGGCAGATAAGATCGCACACGCGATGTTCAAAAGACTGATACTGATAATTTTCAGAGGGCCTCCTTTTTTTATGGATCGAGCAAACAATGCCCTTCCATTTATCGGATAGTTCATATCAGCTTCATATACCCAATTCACAGAAAAGACCATCCTACCTCATGCGACAATTATAGAGGCATATTCCTGCTACACCACCTTTTCAGCGATTTAAAAACTGCATACGAAACTTTCACGGCAATTGAAGAAGAGGAAAAACGAGTTGGTCTTATGGTTAATAAGGACAAAACAAAATATTGTTGACCAAGAAATGATATAATTTTTAGGTGAAGAAGATTGTCTACCTGGGGCCAAACGTGAACTCCACGAATGACATTTCAGTGCGATGACGACATAGAATCGGTCTTGGTAACCAATGTTACTGCGGTTTGTCCAAAGTTCTAGGCTCGAAAGTCCTGTCCCCTGTCTCGCTCGAAATCGTGCTCTGCAAAACTCTCATTCAGCTAGTCCTGCTTTATGAAATCGAACGCTTGATACTAAGCAAAACTGCAGACAGATGCTTGCTGCCTTCAAAAAAAGATTCTAGGTCGGATATATGGTTCTATCTGCGATTAAGGTGAATGGAGTAGAAGACACAACAGCGAACTCTACGGACTGTACCAGGATTTGGATGTAATCCGGCAGGCGCAAGTCCGGCGACTACTCTTTCTTGGCCACATCGAGCACATGTACAATAACGCTCCAGCAAGGAGTGGCTTTGAGTCCGAGCCTCCTGGTTTGAGAAGGAAGACTGAAACGCCTACGCTAGATCAACTCATCGCGGGTGTAAGACAATTCAGTCTTGATGACTGGAAGCAGCGTGCGCAGGATCGTTACCGATAGAAGGCAGCAATTGCTTAGGCTCGGATCGTACATGGGTTACCGGCCTGATAAGTAAGTAAGCATGGACGTACGTCGGAGAGGTTAGATATTTGCATAACTGCAGATTGTTATAGTGCTCCAACTATCACCTTGCGTAGCTTTTTATCGCACTCTAGGAGTTTGTTGGTTTCTGTTCTGTTCTACCTGGGCCATAACACCCGAGTGTTCTCCCCCATAGTAAGGTCTTTCCCACGTTCATTTGCTATTTGTATTAGTCTGTCCACTGCCATAGAAGGGTGAATGTCTATGGCCCTTTCCTGGAAAGTTAATCAGTTGCTTCGATGTTGGTTATGTCCCTGTATCCCGGGAACTGGCAAATCAAGCCCTGCGCGCTTAAGCTGCTCTCGACAGTATACAACAGGCTTGGGCATTTGATGCCAGTTTCAGAAATTTGTTTTATGGCCGCTCGCCTGTAGAGATGTCGGGAATTCGGCAAGGATTCTCTGTAGACGTTCGACTGGCAGTTTAAGATATCGACCAAACACATCATATCTATACACTGTTCCAGTGCCTTTTAAGCAACAACAAGAAACACATTTACTCTGTTTAAAGCATTTATTTAATTCGATAACACATACAACATATGTACAATAAAAACAAATCACATATTTCAATAACCTATACACATACCATACATGATTGGAATGAAATTTCAAACTCAGACTGATTAGACAACAGATATAAGCATGTCATTTGCAAGTAACAACTAATTTGTAAGGAGCACTGCAGCACACAGCCGCACACCGAATATCAACAAATTTAATTCGTTTAACCTACATTCACAAGAATTGGAAAATCATCATCAATTTAACCTTTGGTTTCTCTTGAGCATTTTGTTTAACTTTACGAGTAGATGAAACATGAACAAATTTGATTTAATATTTTTTTTTTAAATAACAATTACCAGATAAATCTATACTTTTTTCTCTCTACAACTACTGGGACCTTATCAATTAATGAATACATATTTACAGCGCACACAATGGACATTGCATATCGAATTTGTAGCCAATTGTGTTGGGGGGAGAGGCGTGTCTTGAGCCGCACGAGTACGGCTTAGCAAATTAAATTCACAAATCTTTTCTCATTACGAAAACGAAAATTATACAAAAAATAACAATAAATATAAGATGACTTAAGACAAAACAAGGGGAAGATGGAGGTGAGCCGACCGTAAGCAGCCCACAGTAAAATCAATTGTACAAAAATTCATTTCAGTTTTCCTCCTCTGCCGTTGAGCGCGTCTTAGAGTTTCTTTTCCTTGTTGGTTAGAGAGCCTATCACGTCAGATCGAAGCATGCGCTTCAAGATGTACACGGCGAGGGCGAAGATGGACAAGTATAGGGCAACAACGTCTAACAGGTAGTACTGGATCCAGCTGTGGATACGGAAGTGATTAGGGTCACGTCTCTGCTTCGGATTCCGTTGCAACTTACCTCAGGTTACGAGCGGGGGACTGCAAGTGGTATGCACCGTTGTATCTGAGGACGTATTCGGTCCAATAAACTGCGGTGTCGAGAGCGGTACTCCTCTGATCGAGCAGAAGTCTCTGACGGAATCTGCAAGAAGAAAATGAACATTCAGAGCGCGTGCACTTTCACCTTCTGATGTGGAGCAAGCCAAAGTGAAATGAATACGTACCTAGCAGCTTGTCTGAACGTCGGATCATGTATCACCTTCATGATGGACTTGTACAACTTGTCCGCTGTCAGGGTTTCCAGACTCAACTTGATGGCGTATCCATCCACCTCCGCCTTGGCTGAGTTGACATCATGGTCACAGAACACGGGCATCGTGACCACCGGCACACCGTGGTACACCGTCTCGTACATGCTCAGCAGGCCGCCGTGTGTGACGAACGCCCTCAACTTCCGGTGGCCCAGAATGTCCTGCTGCGGCAGCCAGCGACTCAGCTTGACGTTTGGCGTTAGGTCGTGCATCTCTGAGGCGCTTCCCTCCCACTTCCACAGCACATGGTACGGCAGCCGCGAGAATGTCTTCACCAGCAACCTGCGCAGCGACTCGGGCATGTTGGCTGCCTTCACAGACGATCCCATAGACACGTAGATGAAACCTGATTCACCAGCTGACGCAATGAATTCCTCCAAATCCTTCGGCAGTGGTCTGGCCGGTTTGCAGTGAATACACGCCACCTCGGCTATGTTGGGGTTTAATGCACGCGGATACGAAACCACTGCGTGACCGTTTTGCAGTATGAAGCTGACGTTCTTCGATATCTCATACGGATGCGGGTGATCCGCACCGAGGCGGTCCTGCAGAACCTTATACACGAGCCCGATGACGACCTGCAATGAAAGCCGTTGCGTAAGACCCATCTTCGGTCCACCGGCAGTCCACTTACCTTATGCAACGCCACGAAGAACAGCTGCACTGCGGTGTTCATAGCCCTCTCGATCAGATTCATGTTGTCCGTGAACGCCGTGTAGAAATTCGGTGTCACCGCGAACGATCCCGGGTTCCCAGCGATGGACAGGCTTCCCGTATAGAAGCCCACCGTGTTCATGTACATGAACGGGATCTTGTAGTGGCGCACCATGCCAAGGGCGCACTCGGGGTAGGCCCCATCCAGAATGGCCAGATCGAAGCTGCGGTTCATCAGCTCCTTCGTCTCTGCATCCTCCAGCATTGCGTCACAAGACTGCAAGTATGGACAGTGAAAAACGATAGTATCTCGGTGGATCCGAAAATGGGAGGCATTTGCTGCTTGTTCATTGTGTGCTGTGGCTCAAATGAAAAGCTGTTATGTGGTGGAAAATTCCCTCCCTACTCGAGCGTGCACTCCATATAACCGGCCCGACGACTCTGCACGCTAATCGCTCGCGCGCGCACCCGTCGACGAGTCGGTGGAGTACACCGAGCGAGCGCATGGCACCAGCTACAGAGTGGCCATTTCGAAATGAACGTTATTGAACTCGGAGGCGAACTAAATAAATGTTCGAGTAGCGCTTTCTACGGTGGTCGTCGGCTGTTGGCTTGCAAAGCCTTCCGCGCCGTTGCCACCGCGCAGTTGCGATGCCATTTGTAGTGCGAGCGCGAGGAATTTCGTTTCTTGCCAATGATGGCGGTGCATATCAACGGCTCGAACAAATGATATCGCAATTGGGAGTGAGATGAAGAAACTCGTTGTGGGCTCGGGCAGATCGTCCGACGCAAATGGCGACTTGCCGCCGTGTCACACGTAAGTAGGTACTCCTCTTCAGCCGCAACGCAACCCGCAATTATTCGGGTCAGTACACAGCACACAAGAGCACGGCGAGCTGATGCGTATTTAAACGGCCGTAACGAGCCATTGATCAAAAACTGCATGATTACCGGATGTGACACTAGTAATCAGCCTTGTGGATGGTGTCCATTGTAGGAGAAAAAATGCTGTTGTGCTGTGACGGATGGGATGTTAATGCTGGGTCTGGGAATGCATTGCGGTGGGTTAGGGATCACTTTTGTGCGAGAAACTGTCATGGGTGCCATTTATCTGGCTATCGCCCTCACAAATGACATTATTTTCAATCTCCATCCCACATAATGGAAAATTGTGGGATGAACGCATGACGGGCCAGCGCGTTTCGTAACAACGTGTTACTGAAGTGGAACTGCAAGTTCAATCGGATGGCTTGTGAGTTGTGACAAATCTTGTAGAACAACCTTGAGATAGTTAAAAAACCGATACAGATCGTGTATTTATGAAAATCAAGGCCTTCAGAATGCGAGCATTGGTTTGGTAATAAATGACAATGACATTGACGACATGGTTCACATTCGATGGTTAAGTTATTTGGGTCACTCTTGAAACTAGATTCAGGTGGACAACCTAGTTGACAACTTATATTCAGTGCAAGATGAACGAAAAATATATGTATCCGTTATTTGAAGTGATTTTGACGCTGAGTAGCTGGGAAATTTTGAGGAGACAAGGCCGTCCAATTCCAGGGCGACTACACACTTTCATTTAGCAGAAAGTTCTGTAAGTTTCTCTTAGGTAAACATGTGGAGGGACATTTTATGAGAGTGCAGAGTAAAGTGGAGATTATTCCATTGTCCTTTTCGTGGTATCATCATGGCCTCCAAGACTCTCTATTGCTGCAAAGAGGCGGTCGAGTGCCAGTGGGGACAATAAGCCCGCATGGTCCACAGGCTACATATATCGGTAGTCAGACCCATTTTGCTGTTTGGCGTCGCGATTTGGTGGACTGCCTTCGATATAAACATCAACCGCTGAACAGAGTGCAAAGGATGACCTGCGTAAGCATTATCAGAGCACTAAGGACAACTTCCTTCGCTGCTCTGAAAATAATCCTCAACCCTCCACTGAAGTCGGTAGATATTCGGCAATCAGGTCGAGATCGCTGCTTTTATGTAAAGAACTCCGGTCTGGACACTCAGCGATCCTAACTACGTACAGCTTTTAAGCGATAGTCATGAACATCAGAATACCTAAAATCCTCTTCGAGAAAAAACGTGTCAACCAGCTTTCACCACAGGTCTTACTGGGAGTTTGAACACCCGATGCTTTAGGTCCACTGCGAATTTTTACAGTTGGATTGAAGAAGCCCGCAGGTGTGGGTGCGAGCGTCTAATCCAAGGATCTGAATATCCAGCTATCTTTTTGAATACCGAACTACTGTAGCGTTTTCTAGGCTGAAACTAGGGAGCTCTGCCCTGGCTAAAAAATAATGTGATATCAAGAATAGATTCGCCACCTGTTCTGCCAGCGAGGCAGAAAAAAATCTCAGAGCTCTGTCACTTGCATCTCGATGATTTCCTGTGGGTGCTGGAACACTGCCTCATTACAGATAATTGCCATGCGAACGAACTTGCTGGAAATTGTACAACCTCTGGACTCTCTCCAGATGGTGATTCATCATCCATACCTATCGCTGCTGCAAACCATTTAATGAAGCTAGACACACTTGCACGGAAAGCCGCATAGCCAAACCACTATCTTTGATAGATCCTAAACGATCGAGTAGTCTGATTAATATGACTAGGGCTATTCTCAGAATTCCTATCAGTCTCAAGACACCCATGCCTCTAGAATATTCCTTACCTACAAATTATAACGACTTCTGCAGTAGCCGTAGATACGATGACGATGAAGAAGAACTGAACTGAACGATGACTAAACTAAGCAATATTAGAGTCAGCCTGACTCTTGTTGGCCAACTCCAACTCCTGGCGCAGTTGGTTAGTGCTGTCGTTTATTATAGGGGTCCCAGGATCGAGTCCCAGTGAAAGCAAAGGTATGCTTTTATTTGGTCCAGTCGCCAAGTTAACGGCACTGGGTATCACAATGGACCAACAATGGTCTAAGTGTGCAGGAAATTTTCGCTGGCAGCCCGATTAACAAACCTAACCTAAGAGTCGACCATCTTCCCTTTATTAAAAGTAAAACCAGGTTTGCGGAATAGGCGCGGGTCCGCGTTGTAGCACAATGGGCCCAAGCCTGCTGTTGTCTTCCCATAAAGCAGTCAGGCAGTTCAACACAACATAACTTAACTGGTCTGAAAATTGTATGAGAATGTAGAGTAAGATGGAGAAAGAGAACACACTACAGACCAACTTTAAAAAACCGTGGATATGATCTGTAACACAAGAGCTCATCGATTACACTGGCTCCACAGCATCGTGCGCAATAACGCAAATGTCCCAGCTAAGGGCTCTGTCATATCCCAGATTCCGGGTTTGAGAAGGCGAAGAAGAATGAGTGGTTTGAGGTCCCAATACAATTTGGTCTTAATGACAGCGTGCCCAGAACCGTCGATGATGAAAGGCAACTTTTAAGACTTCTAAGATCAAACACAAGCCCGATGATGGCCTATTGGACTTTGAACGCTTTAGAACGACAAGGATGACGACAAGTAGACGGATATCAGGTAGATAGCATTGAGTGCCTGACTTCCAACAGGTGGGCGATTGACTGGCAGATCAAGAACAAGGAGGTTGGACCAAGTCCAAAAACTCGCCTGGCCATAAATACTAACCAGTTAGAATCAACAGTGGATCTATTGGTGTGGAAATCTCTAGTATATGTTTCACCTGCAGGACAGGAATCATGAGGATTGGTTTCCTTTAATATTCCCACGATTTGCTGCACGTTGAGGGCCTGAGCCTAGCTTCTCAACCACCACTCCTATTGTGCGTGTTATTGTTCTGTCACGAGTGGGAGAACTTACAATTTTATGCCGACTTCGAAGGGCTAAGCTTTTACTAAACCGTCATTTCTCATCGAGCATTGTCAGTGACTGGAAAGAGGTGGGAGTCGACACACAGAAAAATAAGACAACACAAACAAGGTCGCGTGAATTTCATTAAATGTGTACTATTTGCTGATCTCCCTGTTTTTTTTATCACCTCGTATTCTTAATTAATTAAAAAAAAATGGTTGGGACTTGTAGTCACTTACCGGATCGAACAAAGTGGCTAGAATATGCGGAAATCACGCATATTATTTGTTCTTTTACAAATATAACAACAAGGCTTGCAAACCATATTCAGTCCAACTTGGAAGTCATACTTCAGAACAGAGCCATGAGATCAACAGTATTTATAAGATAGTTATCAATGTTGAACAGTTCCGAATTAAATTGAATTGATTCGAAAGTTTATTTCTAATCTGCTAGTAAAACAATTGGTGCTCAATCACATCCATCAAACCTAGCTTATTGTCGTTCATAGCTGAATTGATAATCCCCTTAATGAAACTGTTTCCCTCAGACTTTCGAAAATGCCATCAAAAAGACCATCACAACATTAGTTAAACTTACCTGAAATGCATAACGAATACCATCCCAAAATGTAATGGGCATTTCACCGGTCATTCTAGCCCCCAAAAGGTCCCAGTTTGTGTAATTCTGAATGTATTCAACCAGACCAGACGGCGTTATCTCGTGCAGGCCATTCATGGAGAAATCCGCAGGGAAGCCGCTCAAAAAAGTGATGTTGTGGCCTCTGCAAATGAAAGAGGAAACAATGAAAAAAAACAAAACTACCAAATACATACATATTTATGCACACCCATTCATGTGAATGCAAAATCAATGCAAATGACTTAACGAAATTATAATCTAACAGCTTTCTACGATCGCACGATCGGTTTGGCATAAATTTGAATATAAAACGTCTCTTATCGGCCCGTGCACTGAAAGTTCTGAACAGTTTTCGGCGCCAATGTGTGTGTTCCGCGCTTTCATTCAAATTTGAATGACATTCCATTTGTCAGTCGGCTTGTCAGTTTGCTGACGGCAAATGACGGTACACGATGGTATATGACCCCAAGACAATTAATTAACAAATTCAAATACGTGCCCGATTGGAACTGGACTTTAAAACTCAGACCGTCATAGCGACCAAGTGACAAAAGTCTAGGCGCACGGACGAAAGAGAGAGAGACGTCTTCAAAGAGTCTTCAATCAGCGATTTGCTTAGTAAATAACAACACGTCCATTTATCAATTCGATTATTATGCAAATTGCTCGTGACGAAATGAGATAAAACAAATATTATAACTCACAAGGGCCATAGAGAATATCTGTAAAAAGAAACTGAAACCGAAAAAGGAGTGAAAGACAAAGAAATGCAAGTGAAAAACGATACACATGCATAGAGCTTCGAGTGTCGGAACAATGGCGGCGGAGACGAGTGTGCTTTTGTTCACAGCGGCGAGCAATGGGAAATGTCAATAACATCTTGGTTTTGTTGATCTCGGTTAATCATGCGAACGGTTCAATAGAATGTACACACATTGAAATGTGTTCGAGTTGAAGTGAAGGAGTTTTAGCAAACATGCGGCAGTGGCTGTGTGTGAATTGCTCAGCGATGATGAGGTTTCCGTCATTTGGCGGTTGCCTGGAGATTTATGGATGTCTTGAAGTGATTGAGTGATGCGACATTGATTCATGGGCAAGCTATTGCACATTGGTTTGCTACGGGACGTAGATGGCATCGAGGCTGCGTTTCAGAGCATAGTCAAGGATGGTGTCCTTGTTGAAGTCGGAACACCATCCTTGACTATGCTCTGAACTGCAGCCTCGATCCAATCAAACGTAACTTTGACACTCAAAGTACATGAAGAAGGTCAAATCCTTGTGATAAAACTCGACAGATGCTTGAGGATCCCTGGTTAACTCTCACTTTGTACGAAGGAAATTTTAAGCGATTCCTCGGAGGTTCAGTTGAAAATAAGTTTAAAAAGCTGACGGAATCCAGACAGCACGTCGCCAGACCTTAACAAAAGCACAAAAGTGTGGTGACACCATAAAATCAATGAAAATCGGTTTTACCGCGAAAAGTATGAGTGATGGATTCATTTCAATTGAAAGACCGATGCACGTAGGCGATGTAGAATCCATTGTCAACGTTCTTTACAAAATTCTCAGTCACCACAAACACTTGGCACGAGACAAAAAGCGTGTTCATACATACCTCGAGATGAGTCCTTTGGCCAGCTCCCAGAATGGGATTTTATGTGATTTTGTTCCACCCATTGTCACCATCAGAATGTCCGCTGCGATCGTCCCGCCGATACAGCACAGGAGCAGCAAAATTCCCGCGTTACTTAGCGGTCTCATCCTAAAAGCACAAACAAACAAGAAAAACAAAAATCACTAAAATTAAGCCGCTTTGAAAAGATCGATCAATCAAGCTGAGAAATATAATATTTCGAAGAAAAACCCACGTATTTTGTTTTGTTGTTTTAACTGAAATAAATACGTTCTCAGGGACAGTTGATGAGGAACGGCAGCCAGCCTCTGAATGTCTTCGGTGAATAAATCGAAAATAATGGTAATGGCTTTCGGGCCAGTTTCGACTATTAACCTAATGGGCTTTAATTGCCACAATCGCTGCGTCGACAGAGCAGTGATGAAAAGCATGGATTTGATCAAAGATTACCTCGGCATCCCATGAGTTCCAGCAGGCCCATCGGGGGAATCGTATTCCAACACAATTTATTGCCTAATTTTAAAAGTGGAATCTGATAAGACCCGGTGATCATACGTTCATTTTGGTAGTTATTGAGTCAGTCTTTTGGTCATATTTTTACCATTAAATTGCTTATCAAACAATCACGAGTTGTTGGTTTTTACGTTCTTCTGTGCAATTATTCATAATTCAACAATATTCGAGCTGGTGTGAGACTAGTCAATTTATTGGGCACCGAGGAACAGGTTTTTTGTGAGTGGTCAAACTTCCTAACGACGACGCACGATTGCGGCTCAACACGAATGACCTTCCAGGCCGGCAGATTGGATTGCAATCTTGCGAATTTATGGTAAGCGATTAGAATATCTCGGGAGTTGATTGGACTTACCCATGCCGCAAGTTGGCTTGCGAAAGCAGGTCGATGGTAAATAAATGTATTCAATCGTGTTACTCTGTGTAATTGCTGTCCAAGAAATGGGGTTTAATTGAATTTCAATCGGAGACAGCCTTAGGCATAGGTTGGTTAACGCTGTCAGCATGTGCGTATGCTTTGGTCTATTGGTGAGAATAAGGTCAGTTCGAAGTTGTTATATTCTCACGGAAACTTTAAGCATTCAGTATTGAATTGAGAATATCAATTGAGAACAGAAGTGTGAGCAATCAAGATCGTTTAATCATCACTCCTTCGTGGAATCATTTGATTGGGCGTTCTCAGGAAACATGGTGAAGCTTTGCTGTTGTCGGAGTCGTAGGACTGTCTTTTGAGATACATAGCGACAAACTTACCCACTGCATTGGGCTATTGTGCAACCAACTCTAAATTCACCTGTTTTGTTTACAATACCGCTGTCAGGCAGAATTTCGTTCCCCGAGCTAAACGAAGTCAAGATAGCGATATCGAGACTAAAGTCGAGAAACGCCCTTGGTGCTGGCGGACTGTCCGAACTATTTAAGGCAGCTAGAGATGAACTTGCAGTGTAAGGAACTATTACGTATTATTTGTACCGCCTCAGATGCCCAAGAGTGTGAAGTGACATTAGATCGGTATGAACTCTGATTCATGCTCTGTAGAGGGCATTTAAGTTTGTGTTTGGTTTTTATTGTATGCACTTCTACCCTTGCACTCAGCATATTTTATATGGGCAATAGGAAGAGAATAGTATAGTTTAGTGGCAAGGAAGAATCTTGGAAATAAAATCAGTCTTAAAACGAATCTTGACTCATATTTTTTTAAGTGACTTTCCTCCCTTGCAGCGATTTGTGCTTTTCATAACTAAAGAAGAGCCGGCCGCGCTTTGAACGGCATAGGGAGGAAGGCTCCGAGTGAAAAAAAGAGTGAAATGTGTTGATCGTAGGATGCATGCATCAACTCAGCTGTAACATATGGTCGGAGGAAAGAATGGCCGACGAGTGGAATCTCAGTATCGTTTGCCCGTTTCACACGAAATGACACCCGTTCGACTGTCTAACTACCGAGGTATACGTCTCCTACACATCTTCTCTGCCGTTTTGGGTGAGCGTTTGGAGCCCTTTTTTAATAACCTGATAGATCAGAGAAGAGATGCAAATCGACGACCACCACCTAATTGTCGACTTTAATGTCGCAAGTGAGAGTGTGCATAGAGACGAGCTATAGCTCCATATTTAGTTTTGACAGTATTGCCAAACACATCCGGTTTTGCAGGATGACGATTTAGAAAAGGCTTTGCACAAGGCGACAAGTTATCATGCGATCTTTTCCATACTTGAGAAGCTCGTGGAAAACTCACTCGCCAACACAAGAGGCACGATGTTTTAAAAGTCTAGTCAAAAGTACAAGCAGTCATCGTAAAAAGGCGTACAATATCGACGACTCGGTCAGAATGTCATGACAGGCAGCTATAACTTCGAGGTGGTTAAGGACTTTGTCCACCGCGGCGTCCAACTAAATAGTACAAACAACATCAGTACCGAGATTAAACGCAGAACAACTCTTGCAAATCGCCATTTCTTTGAGAGAATTCAGTTGTAGAACCCTCTCTGCAAGAAAGGGCTAACATTATATAAGACCCTGATCGATCCTGTCTTGCTCTATGGCGCGGAAGCCTGGACTATCTCAAGAGCGGATGAAGAGTATTTTTGAACTGTATGAACACATGAGTCTGGCCAGACGTCTATGGATTCCACACCTATGATGGCTAGGCCATGTAGAGCGCATCGATTCTGAACCAGTGAAACAACGCAAAAGATGATGCTCACGTAACCGACGACGCGTACAAGGGGAGAATGACCCCAACTAAGTTGGCGTGCGATGGCAGCTAGCAGAAAGAGCTGTGTAGGAATAGTGCCAGCTGGAGAAGCTTGTTGACTGAGGCCCAGGTACAGCCTGGTGTATAGCGCAATTAGAAGAAGAGTTACATTACATTAGTAAAATGCAAACTTGTTTGAGTCTAAGTTCACAATTATCAGATCTGCTTGTGTTTTTCGAGTCAATCGAAGGAATCAAAGCGTAGAAACCGGCCGTCAAACAAAATTGATTTATTTTCGATTCGGTTAGCAGCGCGATTAACATTCAAGCTCACAATCTCGAAAATCTCCTGGCTGCGCGGTTGCCTTTGATCTGTTCTATGCGACTGATAAACTCGTCCTAGGAGCGAATCGAGGATATACATACATATATATAAATAAGCTTTTCCGACTGTTATCCTTCTTTAATTAATTCTGTTCCTTGTATAAAGTTTTCTCCAGCCACTTGACTGTGATGATCAGTTGCAGACGTTGCTTCGCGCCTCGAGGTTAGGTAAAAGTGACTGTCGTAGCCGATCACCGACGTCATTAGACACATTGTGCTATCTCTGTCCGGTAGTTAATACACCGATTTCTCCATAGTCAAAGGACGACTAGACACCTAAGAAATATCTGATTTTCCTAGTGTAAGCCTATTCCATTCCTTACTAGGTTAGGGCAGTTTGTTTTCTTATTGAATTTTGCCATGTCCAACATATTCATACCTCAGGTTTGCTTTAGACTGGCGAATTAATAGTATAGCATACTTTACAACGTACCATCTTTTTGCAAGTGCTGTTCTTATGCCGAGATAGTGTAGCGTAGTTTCTTCATCCTCACCCCTGCATCTCCTGCAGAAGTCGTTGCAGGAGACTGAAATTCTTCTTGCGCGTGTGCCCAACAGCCATTTGCTGGCAATAATGCCAACGACATTACTGTCGCACAAGCCGTAATATTTCCCCCTTGTTGACCTGCAAAGATCTAAAGTCGACAATCTCTGCAACCATTAACAAAGGGGCCAAATGTTTGCTATTAAAAAGGGGCCAAATTGGTCAACTTTGAGGACATTTTGCACTTGTAACACGTGTAGCAAAAAAACCCCCACAAAATTGGAATAAATACGATCAAACCATTTGCTTTCTTGACGTGAACACTTTTACAACCAACGACCTTCCGAGGCCGCTATTAAACGTATGTACGTCTTTGTGCAATCTTCCGAAATTCCCAGCTCGTCGCTATTGCTCACCAAGTTTACAGTCGTTATGTGTCTGTTTTTACAACGAAACTTGGTGTCTTATTCCCATGTTGACAGATGCAATAATAAAAACAAAAACACAGTGAAATGTATACCTTGGGTCATTGAGTAAAATTAATAATTCGCAAGATGGAGAAAACGAGTTCATGGTCTCTGCAGTGGGTAATTACTGATCACTTGAACATTAGTTGCGCTAAACTGCGATACTATCTCCGCCACTCCATCCGAGGGAGGTAAACAACCTGCTCTCTGACCACAATTTTATTCAAAAAAAAAAAAAAAAGAAGCAAAGTGGCACGGTAGCGTGCTGCTAAATTGTACTTAACAACTTTCAACAATTGAACGAATTCGTGCGATTAAAAGCCACTCGCATTCGTTTTGAAGAGAGATTCACACATGGCTGAGTGAGGTAATGGGGAGAGGATGAGATGTTGGAAGACGATGCGAGGGTGAAACGGTTGATAATTGGTCAGAGATATGATTTGAGACAGAGTGGCGAACGTTTGATAAGTGGTGGGAAAGTGACTAGATGTCCTTTGATTTGTGCGTGCTATGTCACGGTGGGAGACAGTGTTAATAACTCTATTTTGCAATGACAAGAAATGTCTATTATTTTGAGTGACTTGCAAGGGTTGCTGGACTCCAGCTAATGTGTCACTTCATTGGCATTAATGATGACTTTGTTACTACCAAGGGAGGTTCAAACTTATCAAATAAAGATGAAACGAATCAAGAACGCCACGGTTAGAAATACAGTTTACTGACTAGAGTTGAATTTCTTTCTAACTCGAATTTTTTTTTCTCATATTTTGGCTTCCGTTCAATTTTCCATGCGAAAAACCATTATCTAAGTCTCGAAAACTCGAACCAATGCGATTATCCCTTGAAAACATCGACTTAGGGTAGTCCACTGCAATTAGGATATTGTCTTTAGAAAGAGCGTTGGAAGTATCCATCGCAGATGAACTAAAATTGAGCCCATAATCCAACATGGACTGCAGGAAGATCCAAACTGTTGATCTGCTGGCTTTCGACGGTCACATGATTTTCAAGCTACGTACGAAATCAGATCCAAATTAAAGAAGGCTATAATTAATTTGAATTGCACAGCTGATTATCGAAGAAAGTCCCAATTAATCTTCTATTCTTGGTCATTTTGCTTTGTTAAAACTTTGACACATCTAGTTCGACTAAGAATTAGACGCACTTGAGCGTCTAGGACAAGATTAAAGACTAGTCCTTGTAATCTTGCCAATATGAAGCAGCATAAAGAGACGTTTCGCGTTCTTAAATATGTACTTATACTCACTCTACTAAATCACTTAGGAATAGATTGCTTCCTAAAGAAATAGGAGGCACAATATTTGTGGCCTGTAGGCAAAATTCCTCAACAACGTTAAATTGTTTGAAAATAAAAAAATACTGGAGTAGAAAACTGTGGCAGCCGTAAGTAATTGCATAGACGATGATGCATAGACGACTCGCTTCACGTCGCCTTCCATCCCCTCCAATTTTTACACGTCTCTCGTTGTAGCTAACAACCTACGTACTTCGACTTACTTATCTCTGAACGAGATATCCGAGCAATGCCAGGCTAAACACTAAACACGCTACAAGACTGCCGATCGATTGAATCTCTTGAAACATGGGTACTCCCTTTAACTATTTTTAAGTTATAGCTCAATAACCTTTGTACTCAGAAGATAGATGGTATATGGTTGACAGGCATCATCTGTCGAACAGCAAAACAAATTCGTCCTCATCGTGATCCAAAAAGATAAAGTAGCCTGATCTTTTTTAAAAAGATCAAAAATTAGCACTGCAGTGGGAACAATCACCAGACATTGCCCATTAGGTCTCCAAGAAAAGGACTTAGCCTTTTCCCAAATGACTTCTGTGAAAGTTGCCTAGACGAGGATGAGGAGGAACAACATCCCCTCAATTAGGAAAGCCACTATAGGCTCATGCAGCTATGGCAGCCTAAATGATCTTAGCAACACACCAGTCAACACTAAACTCTGCCTGGCTGTCATAATTCTCCTTCTAGTTTGAATTACTTACGTGGTGACACAATAGACCTACTTTGGCCTATATGCATAAATGTCACTACTTAACTACCTACCATTTTACCTAGACTTACATCGTGATGAAACTACGAGGATTTTAGTGGCACGTGCTCATTTTCACACTGATCTGGACTCGACGCCCTCAATCAAGACTATCGTCGGTCTTACAACTTTTTGCCTTTAGAAATATTCCACACAATAATTCTTGGCACAAACTATAACGCATCGCATCCTCTGCTTTCCCAGTCTCCTACAGACACACATCTTCGTCAATTTGACAAACATTGAGGATATTTACTGAATGTTTATTAAGTTATGGGAAAACAGATACAAATATTGCTACTAGAGTATTACAAGCTCTTCGTGCAACCGACTCAAATCCAGACATACTTCATCAAACATCTTCCCCTACTTTGTCTTACGTTACAGTCGGTGATGAAACTGGGTTTCGATCAACAAGCACGATATTTCGCGAGCTGTTAGTTGAGGTCCTTCCGCATTTGTGTCTGCATCTCGTTCGAGGACGTCGTCTGTAATAACAATAAAAATATGGGTGGCGTTACAGCCCGTTGAGGTTTACGGCATATCTTCTCAGCAACCACTCGTGTTGGGCGTGCTATTGTTCTCTCACGAGTGGGAGAGGAGCTACAGTTTTATGCCGACTCCGAACTGCCAAGTTTGAGAAGCTTTTTCTAGATCGACATTACTCTTGGAGTATTGTCAGTGACACGAAAGAGGTGGGACCGTGGAAATAATTTTTGTCACACAGACCAGGGATCGAACCTACGACGTCGAGTTTGGGGTTGATGCACATACCCACAACGCCACTGGGCACTGCAGTATATTTACTGAATGTTTATTACTAGAGTATGACAAGTTCCTCGCGCAACCGACTCAAATCCACACATCATCGCACATCTTCTTTGTTTTACGCTACAGTCCGTGAAACTGGATCTCAACTAACAAGCCTCTCCTCCCACCACGATCTTTCACCAGGAGCCTCCAGTAGCGCACACCTAGTTGGTTGAGGTCCTGCTCCACTTGTATGCGCTGTTGCCTTGTCCGAATGGCTTAGTATTGGAAACTCCTTAGACTGGAGCTGTGGCATCCACCTACTCTACAAGACTTGCAATCTTAACCGCTCAATCCGATGACCTTTAATTAAGTGCATGACACTGTGCAGTTCGTACAGTTCTTGGTTGAATCTTTTCATCCAAGCACCAATTAACGTAAAGAAAAATCGCAGGCACAACTTTTCTCCCAAAACGACAATCGTCCGCTTTCAATAGAGTCCATGTTTCTGCGCAGGACAGAGATGATTAGAGTGTTATATAAAGTCAGCTTGGTGGTGCGAAACTAATATCTTACGAGTGCGACGCATCATATTTGTGTTTCACAACAGAGCTGGATTGGCTTAAACACAACTGTTCTCTGCATGCAGTCTAGCAAATGGCGCTGCTTCGGTTTAGTTGCTTCACCACTTCTCACCGCTTTGCTGGCAAAAAAACTCTAACAACTCCGTTGAACCATGCACAACTGGTCGTTTCCTCACGAAACTTCGAAGGGGTTTGAAATTGTGTGTTAGTTCGTGCGCCACGGCATACAACAATATCTTCGACGGCCCAGGATTTAAATTTCAGGCCTAACTAAAAATCTGTCAACAACCTCAGAGTCTCGCATTGCTTTTTTTCTTCGAAAAACAAGTACATATGCCCCAAGGACACCGTCATCTCGAAAACCACATCACCACTAGTCACTAGTTGTGCATGGACTCGTTCCACTACTTGTCTTGACTTGACTGGATTTAGTACCAGTTTCGTTCCTTCATGCAAGCTTCAATTTCATCTACCCGACATCACAAAGCAGATCAACAGGAAGAAACAGAGCACCGACCACATCTTTCATTGAGAACCAGTTCCGCGGATTATGACAATTTGGTTTTAAAACCGACAAAGAAACAATCTCAAATCAGCAATCTCTTCTCTCACAACGCATACCTAATCGTCCCATTTGTAGATTTCCATCATTGCGGCACCATTTTAATGCACACCAAGCGCAGTTAATTGATTTCTGTACGAAATAGTTGAATTTCCTGCATACGTGCATAGACTCAAACAGACTCCATCCAAATGCCCGCCCCTAATGAATGGATTCACAAAGAATACAAATGTCTACATCAAGTGAACGAGACAGCTTGAAGCATCTTCACCAAAACCCCCCAAGGAGGCAATCGTGATTCATGCCCACAGCAAGTGTTGTGCCCCAAAGTGGTCATCATCAGACAACAACACCAAAGACAAAAAAAACTCCCAAGAAGCAAGCATGCCTCAATTACCACAATTGTTTTAAATTAACCTCAAGCTGTCCGAAATATCAACAAAGGCCAAGAAAAAAGTTAAATCTTCAAATCTGTATCCATTAAAATCCTGTTCGGCTTAATTATCTATTTATTTAAGCTATGGCGCTGCCGCCATCAGTGTGGACTGTGGACGGATGGCCGAGGTAGCTAGGTAGGTAGGTAGGTAGGTAATTTCTTCAGACTTGTGCTCATTGTCAAGTTCAAGGTAATCACAGCCATAGATCATGAAACAGACTCGAGAGACGCGATCTTTCCGTGTATTTGTCTTCTTCTGTTTTTCTTTTTCTCTGCGCTGCTTCCTCTATTGTAATGACCGCACTCATGTCTGGACGCATGACAAACTTCTCTCGTTCCTGCACACTTGGCCGTGTAATTCGACGTAAATGTCAAAAGCCCATCAAATCGAACGGCACCCATTCAGCTTGGTTGTGAGCTTTTGGCCAGTGTGTCAGATGAACGACTGTCAACTGTGGCCAGCAACTATGTCACTTTCTCGAGCCAGCCAGCGACGGGTGACAGCTCTCTTGTGTTGTGTAAGCCATATCTGTGGCTTCTTTTATGCGATTACCACCTACGGGCGGCGAACGGTTCAGCGAAACCAAAACGATCCACGCACGCATGGTGCGAGTCACTTTTACCCCGCATACGGGTCGGCAGACGCCGCAAACAGCCATATCGATATCCGGAAGAGACTGACTGACTGACTAACGCTTTGTTGATAAATACATATTTAACAAATTGAAAAAACAAAGCCAACAGTACGGTACCTGCTGAACGTTGCGGTGCTGCCAGCCAGCCGTCGACCGCTGTGCCAACAGCACCAAAAGCCCGCACACAACAGCCACCAGACGCCGAAGAAGCAGGAAAAGAAGAATAGACGAAGATGTATTATTAAACATTTTCATTTAACGAGTTTGCGAGTTTGATTTGGACGGACTGGCCGGTCTCCATGGCCCGCCACTTATGCGACCGAGGTTGTGAAGCACCATTATGCAAGGCGATTGCAGTGGTAACAGCTTGTAATTAGAGAATAAAGTTCGGACGAGGTGTTTGCCCCGATCATTAGAGTCACTCAGTAGAACTATTACCCCGCGATCCGTCACCGGGTCGGCGCAGCGGAGCGCCTTTACCCGCGACGGGTGTTGACGCATGCACACATGAATTCCGATTAATGACTTCGGGTTATGAAATTGGATTTGAATTCGACGATGATCAGAGGAGAGAAAAAAACAGAATTACAAAATTCAATGTAAGACTGCAACAACAGTGCGTGCCTATTGATGTCAACGCCGAGTCGCGCCGCGCTGCGCCGCGCCGTTGCGAGTGGCCTAGGCACTTACAGGCGAAAAGAAACAAATCGAAACTTACAATTGTGAACTCGTGCGACGACGCAATGCATGCGTAGCACGTATTGGGGTCATTTTACTGCTTTGCTGCAACTATTTTTGGCGTAGACCAGCTCCAGTCGGGGCTTTGTGATTTTGAGTGCACTTTGTGCGCTGGTATCGGTGATTCCTGGCACGGGCCGTTGCGGCACCACTCGCACACGGGTGTTTCGAAGGGAATTTGTAATACAATATAATTTGTTGGGATATTGCGATACCTTCGAGTTGCCTAATTGATGAGACTGATTGATTTTCAAGGGCAAGGCTTTAACGAATTGCATTGCATTGAGTGTGGGTGGATGGCACGGAATATGCATGGAACTGAGCCAATAGCCTTTTCAAGTTGAAAACGACTTATTCAGGGTTCAGAATGTCGTTTCCATAAATCAGTGATTATGTTTGGCGAGAGGTTGTCTGTTTTTGGCTACAATGCTAGTTGAATAACAAAGCTGTTACCGGAAATCCGAGCAGGACTCGGACTAAGGCAGTGACATGGCTGCATTCTTTCATTGAAAAGGTCAAGAATTAATTGGTTGTCGAACACGCGCCATGAACAAGTAAAGTAGACAAGGTTATGGATTAAATGAACGATGGCAAGGAAGCACTTTTTAATGGAACTTTCGCTAAGCAAAGATATATACAGTTCAAAAAGACTCCATGACATTGCATAAGTGAGCAAATCACATCCTGAAACACGGATGTCCTTTCGAAGGGATCCAAGTATCTATAATGCTTCAGACACTAAGGGGTCTACCAGAATGGACACAAGACGTCTTCATTCAACTTGAGCTTAAGGGATCGCTTAGCTTCGTTGAGTTTCATTCAATTTGAATTCGAATCGAAAAAGGCAAACATAGCAATCGACATTTGGAGGCAGTAAAGAATTTGTCTACCTCGGGGCAGACGTGAACTTTACGAATGACATTTTAGGGGTGGTCCCACATACAATCGTCCTTGGCAACCGATTTGTCAAAACAACTGGCCTCAAAACTCTTGACTCGAAGGACCAATGTAATGCTCTACGAATCTCTCATTCAGTCATTCCTGCTTAATGTGGTCTAAGCTAATCTGCAGAACTGATTCTTGGTGCCTTCGAAAGAAAAATTCTACGTGGGAAGCGACTCATAACCGCGAACTCTACGAGCTGTACAAAGATGTGGGTATGTTATGGAAGGCAAAAATCCGTCGACTTCACTGCATCGGCTACTTCGAGCGCATGGACATCAACGCTCCAGCAAAGACGTCTTCGAATCCGAGCCTCATGGTAAGAGAAGGAGAATAATCCAGAGATAATCCATTATCCATCTTCCATTATCTCTGGGAAGACTGAACCCCTTACAGAAACCAAGTTATGGTGGATGAAAGACATCTTCGTCTTGATGACTGGAACTGGAAGCAGCGTGCACAGTACGGCCACCGATGAAAGGCAGCAATTGCTCGGGCTAGGACCTACCATGGGTTGAGAGCCTGATAAGTGAGTAAGTAAAGGCAATAGAAGTCAATTGCAATCTATGAACGTAAATGGCGCTTGGCAACAAAATAGGTAGTTGTACGATGCTCAGGCTGCTTTTCATTTTAGAACTAATATAGGCTTACATAAATAAGTTATGATTGAACTTGTTGCCTCTTCAAAGCAACAAATAATATTTTGTAAAGGACGCGCAAAAAACAGGAGACTTGTTCGAAGTCTGAGTTATGCGAGATCTAAAACGCGAAATATGAAAAATGGTGTCTGTTGGTGTCAACAGCTTCCAGACAGGTTATGATAACGCCAATTCAACGTATTTCGGTGATAAAGGGAGTGCCTGGCTGCATTAGTCCGTTTTGAAATTTTGAAATTACATAAGAGTAGTGTTCTTTTTAGAAATATAAATTAAAGGTTAGATATAAGAATACATAGAGTTTAGCTCCGAAGATGTAGCGTCCGCCCGTCAAATATCACGTGCTTTTGAAATTGCCGATTTGAGTAAGGACATTTGGAAGTTTTATGTCTAAATAATGATGATGGTGGTAAGATGACACTTTTAAGAAATCATTAGACTGCTCAAATATTTAGAATGGAAGCAGCTGTCACTTTACGTTTAAACATTCAGACAGATGCCGATGCTCATTATCAGCAAATGTATTTTTCAGCTGCTCTGACTGCTAATACAAAACAAATCAAACAGAATATAAATAGTTCAACTTATCAAATATTCTAGACAAGCACATATTGACCCCACCCGCCTGGATTCGGAACTAACTTTAAAAGTATACAAATTTGCCTTACAGTTGGAAGAGGGTCTTAATTTGATTTGATTTCTCAGACCTGGACAGAACAATACAGAAAAATAGCTTTGAAACACAGAGCTATTTAAGTGAGGCCATCTGTGAACCTACGCAATGTGACTTACGTGTACTAGCAACGATTGTCTTCTAAGATTCAAACACACTAACGCTAAAGATCCTTTGGAGTTCTTTTGCATTTCGTGGCGTTATCATATCGGCGGCATTGAAAATATGCTCAGCGTTGTGCCGATAAAAAATGTCGAGGAAATCCATCTGTTTCAGATTTTCATTTCATTTTAATTTCATTTTTATTTTTGGAATTCATGACAATCTTATATACTAGAGAAAAATGCTTAAAACTAGTTGGACGTACAATGTTTCTATATCTAACTTACTGGCCCTAGGCGGGCACTCTAAGCTAAACTTAATCTTAAACTATGTCTTTCGACTTAAACTATCAATATGTATGGATATATAGCAGCAGTACAGGTTATGACTAAGAAAAATGTAAAAAAAACTTAATAACTGAACTCTATTTTTACTTATATAAAACTTACTACTAACTTACAAGCTACCTTAAAATACCTTAAAACTATCTTAACTAAAAAATACATACACATATATATACAGGTATTTATGAAAATACACGTGTATATACATATATGTACACTATATACACTCGTATACACATCACAGTCATCTGTTTCAGAGCGTGTGAATATATGGTTACACTCCTCATGTATCTTGTCTCCTTCTTCTTCTTTTTGATCGCGCTACAGTCCGGGGTGGACCTGGGCCTCAACCAACATACCTCTCCAGCCAGCACGATCTTTCGCCAGCTGCCTCCAGTTGCACACACCAAGTTGGTTGAGGTCCTTTTCCACTTGTGTGCTGCAGCTAGTGCGAGGCATCCTCTGTTGAGCTATCCCATTGGCTCGGTGACGAAGACTCTTCGGGCCGGAGCTGTGGTGTCCATCCGCTCTACATGACCTAGCCATCTTAAGCGTTGGATCCGAAGACGCTTAACTAGGTGCATGTCGCTGTGCAGCCCGTATAGTTCGTGGTTGAAATCTTGTCTCCACATTCCCTCAATTCAATCCTGCTCGAACAGTATGATCGGAACTACTTTGGTTCCACAATGTTGACCACAACGAGCGAATTAAGGGAATGAACACCAAGGCCCAAGTTAAGAGACCCCTCGCATTCCAGTCTTCCACTTCCAAAAGGAACAGTGTCTTCTAGGACTTGACTATCAAGAATAAAAGGCAGATTTAGCTCATCCACAACCATCTGCCTGGACGTTTAGTACTTGTTCTTAATCTCGGAAAATATCTTCCCTTGACCCAATAGTGTTCAGAATTATTGTCTTGTCTTGACCCGAAATCCATTTAACTCCTCCCACATTGTCAGCCAACTCCAATTATAGCCCATGTTCAAAGAATCTTTTGTTATTTCCCCACAGTCAAGATAAAAAAAAAACCGTCAACCAAAGCACGTTTTATGTGGCGCGCAAAATGCAATCGCTACATCCATATCGATTATAGACTCCACCTGGACAAACACAAATTCTATCACCATCCTCCAGCCGCGAACAATGCGAAGACACTGTGTTTGCGCTTCATTCATGAGCCATTTTGAGAAGGCGTCCTCTCGCCTGACGTCAAACAATAAGTGTTTTCTACACATTAATGGCATTTTTATGGACTAGCGCAAAAGGCATAATAGATTCGTGTGCCCGGTGTGGATTCAGTAGTCGTCAAAACTACGGGCGTTATTTACACACATTTTGCACGTCCGCCACTGTCCGCATGCACATAGTAGTCCACGAGCTTCGGTCGATTTGCATGAATTCTTGGGAACCATACTCTAAGGAGCTGTCTCTAGTCTGATGCTATGTACGATGTGTGTACACGCGCCAGACGATCGCATGGACGTTACAAAACTAGACTGCTTATGGTTGGCGATTTGCCGCTGATGAGTTACATTGTCCACCATTAGCGAGGCAATCGAATTCACGTGCTCATCCTGGGCGGCTAGTGGTGAAGATGATCTTAGACTTCGTTTGTATTCGAGTGACGTCCAGAATGGATGTCAGTTATGCAAAGTGGCTAGATGTCTATCAAAAGACGGCAAAGGCAATTAAGAGTTCACTGTTCATTCATAGGTATCTTGTTTGCATAAAATATTTCACAACGCCATGTGTTGGTCGTTAGCGAACAAGGTCGTCAGTCGCGCTTGGGGTTGATGGTCTGGCTGACAAGTGACCAAAGTTGGGTTGGGTTCATCGGTCCAGTGATGTAATGGGAGTCGAAGAACGTTTAATTTGATAGAACAGTGACAGTTGGCAGTACTGTGCGAAAAAGGGTTTATTTTTCGTCTTCCTTCGATGTGAACGATCATGGTGTTGCAACTCTATCTACGAGTTTAAAAGGGCAACAGTTCGTTACGTCGCATGATCATTAACTGCAACAAATTTGCCGCTCGCTGTGGTTGAACATTTTGCACATCTGTGCACCTGTGTTTTTGACATTTCGTGTCACACAAAGCCACAAGATGTCTGCTGTTATGGCCAAGCTCGCGCAATATGCACAATACGGTGGTTGCTGTATTCAACATCTTCAGTTTCACAACCAGACACGCCGCATTTGCTTTGACTATCTTTCGGCTTGGCACTCGTAGTCAATCAAACACGCATAACGTTAGCACCGCGTGCCACAGTCTCGAAATATAAGCCAGCCAAAATCCAGAGCGATGTGGTGGCTATAAAATGTTGTATTATATCCATTACCAAAACTGCTTAGGGGAACATAAATACATTTTAATTCGAATCGTAGAGGGAAGACTACTTGTTACGTGTGCGGTGTATTAAACCGCCGCTACGCCCAAAAAAATGTGAGATCAGGAAGCCCTGTGTCTCATTAACGCGATTTTGATTATATACTTTGAATACAATGAACCGAAATGATGCGTAGAAATTCATGATGTTAAATACAACTTCTGGGTTTATGATGCGCGTGCGTTGTGAAATTCCTATCGTGCCGCAGTGAGGCTTCGCTCAGTTTAATGAACAATATAATCGGGCTTAAGTGATTGTAAATTTGTGATCTTATCAATGAGTGTTACAAAAACTGTTTCTTAAAGCCTTATTTGTTTGGTATTTTGATGACCAGTTAAAAATGTAAGCTTTTGTTTGGAATGAAGGAAATCACACATTCCTCTGCGGAATTTGAACAAGGACAGGACTGGTGAAGCAAGGTTGCGATGAATTTGAAAAGCTAGTAGTCCGACAAGGTCAGCTGAAAATACAATGCCATAGTTGAGGGTGTGCCTGAAAACCCAGGTATATCTGAAAACCATGAATTTGGCTTGTTTCCTACCACTATGCACCGCTTCTTTAAGATCTTGAACTTTTAGCATCTAGTTTGGTTAGACCTTGCATAATTTTGGATATCGGTTGCTGGAAATGACCGGTCGCAACCATGATTTTACGCACAAAATTATTCTGCGTGAAAAGGTTAATTTCCATTTGTCGAGGTGTGACGCTAGAAACCGAGGTAAAAAATAACTAAAACCTCTTCTATCTTCAACGAGCAGTTTGATGTGGTTTTCGATTGATGGTGAAAATTTCAGTGAATGGATAATGCACTTACTTACTGATGCTATCTGACTTTGAGTAATGGTACGGGACGCGATTAATGCTGTCACAAGGACCCAACTTGCCACTCAGCTAGTGAAGGTAGGTAGAAACTGGGAGGACCTGCTGTGGTGCAAGGAAACCAAAGTGTTGGGTCCATTGGATACTTGCCAGGGAATGTTAGCCAGCGTGTGACCTACTATAGTTCTAAAACCACTTAGCTTTATATTTGAATCTTAATAGGTTTTTCAATACAACGCCGCTTTAGTCCTCCAGCTCCAAGCTTGTTTCTTGCTATGGACAGGGCATTCATAGAACAGATGCTGGATAGGTTCTATTTCTTCCTCTTCTCTGCAGCTTCTGCAAAAGTCGTTGTGTGATGTGTTCAGTCGCATTGCATATTTACTAATAGCACAGTGCCTGATAAGGCTCCTATTAGTGTGCGCGAATTCTTGCAGCTAAACTGATCAATAACGTTGATCTCTTCTTACACCATGGCCCACAGGGTTCTTGCTTTAACCCCAATGTTCAGGCCAAGCCGGAGGGAATTTGATTTGTACTTCTTCTTTTTTGTGTGGTGCTACAGTCCTGGTTGGACCTGGGCCTCAACCAACATGCCTCTCCATCTAGCGCGATCTCTAGCTGTCTCCAGTTTTGCACACCAAGTTAATTGAGGTACTTCTCCACTTGGGTGCGCCATCTTAAACGCCGGCGTCCTCTGTTGCGTTCCTCGACAGTTTCGGATTCGAAGATTCTTCGGGCCGGAGCTGTGGTGTCCATACGCTCTACATGACCTAGCCACCGTAGGCGTTGGATCCGTAGACGCCTAACTAGGCTCATGTCGCTGTGCAGCCCGTACAGTTCGTGGTTGAATCTTCTCCTTCAGAACCCGTCAACACAAGCAGGACTAAAGATCGTGCGTAGAACATTTCTCTCAAAGAGACCAAGGACTTCTTCATCCGCTTTCGAGATTGTCCATGCCACCGCGCCATGAGATGATCAGTGTCTTGTATAGAGACAACTTGGTTCTTCGAGAGAGGGCTATATTACTCAATTGCCTCTTGAGGCCGAAGAAACAGCGGTTGGCAAGATTTGGTTAGCCCACGCTTGATCTCGGTACTGATTATTATTAGTACAGTTTACTCCGGAGCCGAAGTAAATGAATTCCCTGAATACCTCGAAGTTATAGCTGCGCATTGTGACGCTCTGTCCAAGACGTCGATGTTGTATGTTCTTTTTCGAGGACAGGATATACTTCGTTTTGCCCTTATTCACCGCCAATTTTAGTCGCTTCCGTCTCAATGTTAGCAAAAGTCTCACTGACGGCTCGCTGAGTTCCGCCAATCACGTCAATGTCATCGGCGTCCAGGCATTCCCTTGGTGCAGAGCCCCTTATTAACGAGCCCGTCCGCTTCTTACTACCCCGGATTCTATTGTGACACGGTGCTAAGCAGGGAGTCGCAAAGAATTTTTTTTTTTCGTCTGTATAGTCCAACAAGCTTTGATGTCAGAATGTCTGATACTATGGCTAACTAATTGCCGCTCTAATAGCTCCTCAAACAATGACTTTATTTGAAAAGTCAACATCAGCTATAGCTCTAGTTGGCCCGGAACGTAGCTTCTACAACAGTTACTCCTATTGGTGTTCTTTTTTCACTTGCGTACGTCACTTTAACAGAACGCGTCATCTGTTGCTTTATCTTACTAGCAGTCCTTCGAATGGAGCCAAGTTGCCCTCGCGCACTATATGTCGCAAAGAACTAAGACGTTGGAGAGCTAGATTGGCTGGACTCCTGACCCTGAGCTGGACTTAAACTACGTTCCCTTCGATGAACTATCAACACACGCAAGACCAATCAGAATTACTTCTTAAGCCGTTTAAATCCTCTGCGCTGTAGACAAAGACTGAGATGATCAATATCTTATCTTGCTTTATTCAGACAGACTGATTCCCTCACGAGCTTCTAAGTCATGCCTCTGAGGAAGAAATCAAATGACAGCTCGTCACCCAGTCTGAAAAGTTTTAAGAAATTAAGATCTCAATGAGTCTGTTAAAGATCTTGATGGAACAGCGAAATTTGAACGACGTCATTCTGAGCTGATTTGTGGGCGGAAGAATATGAAGCGACGTAGTTACCGATGAAAAGTGGGAGTCGATCTTCACTTCTTTCGTTTTTTAAGGAATAAGCATAGTGTAAAGCATCAATCGGGACTTCCCGGCACATCGATAAGCACCTACGGTAACCCACAAAATGCCAAAAAAGAGCTTGTTAGGGCTTCGGTAGTAGGCCGAGACACAGAAGTCACCTTTCTTATACCTAGATCGTATATATTATCAGAAAAGATCCAATCAGTGCATGTATGTAGTGTGCATCGTGAACGAGAGTACATTGCTAGACACATCCTATGCCTCTGCAATAGCCTGCAAATATCTTGCCATTATATACATTGCAGAACAGACTAGAAACTTGTTTAAAAAACTGAAATTCATAAATGAAACGTAGGATATTTAAAGGTGGCCGCTGTGTTCCGTAATACTACGCTTTGTAGAGTTCTACACCCATCGACTTTGCTGTTGAATGTGGAGTTAAAATTGTTCAAAGTTTGTACACGGGATCAGAAAAAAAACGATGAACAATCAGTAGGTAATCATTATGAATCTGAATCTTTGGACCAACCAGAGAGTTGTGCACCTCGACGCACCTCACTTTGGTCTCACCTACTTTTGATTGAGTTGCGTACCTCTGTCATATTGTCCATCGCTTTCCCAAATGAAAGCTGCTGACCCGTTAGGTGAGGTTAGGAGTCAGTTGTCACTTGCTTGTCAAAGCGCCAAAGGCGATTGTTGTTTTTTGTTTCTTTATATTTCACCTGACCAATGTCACTCGGATACAAAGATCCAAAGTCGACCCAAAATAACCAACAAAACAACAATGAGCCGGACAAAAAAAAATAAAAGAAAAAAGATTTGCATAGAAAGTCAGTTGGCTTCTTTTATTTTCGCACAATGCGCGATGCGACAACGAAGCTCAGCTAAAAGATACGTCTGTAACCTCAGCCGAGTATCGGATCACTACAAGATATATTTTTATATCGTATTTTCATTTGCTGGTGAGCGTGCGCTTGTGTATACGGTTTTTGGTCTCTCTGTTTTCGTACATACGTTCGCAAAATGCCAAGGAAATGAGAACACTTTCACTTCGCAGTCGCATGCCCACAGCCCCAAAGACGACGAGGTCTCACACCGAAGAGCACTGAAAAACCGCGTCGATGGTTTCGACATTGAAATGAAAAGCAAAACTATCTGCTGCCGGTTATATAATAGATATAGCCGATGAAAATCGAAAGAGAATACACAACAAAACGAGCGACAGAAATGAAAGAAAAAGAAGAAGAAAACAATTTCCAGCGAAACAGATTTACTCTGACACAAATTAATTCATCTTAAGGATACCCTGAGCTGAATGATGGCGATGGGAAAATCCGGTACATGGCCTGAGTTCCTGCTTTCTCCCACCAAGACGCTGACAGGAATTGGTCAGGTCTTTGGCTTGCCATTCTCGGCGCCCAGCTCGAGTGAATGGGGAGCGACTTTGATGGGAAGATAAGCATGTTAATTGAGATTTTGTAATCATTCGACTGATGTGGTGGAGATGATGAAGCTGTGTGTGACAGCTCTGTTGACATCTTGCGGGCAGTGGTTGGCTGACAAGTGGTCCAGCAGGCAGATTAAATTTGGATGACGGGTGGCACGCAATGGCGTCAGCTCTGAACTTGATGCGATGTCGACGAGAAGGCACGAGTGGCTTCTGTTCACAGCGAAAAAATGAATTTATTCAAAAACAAATGGGCAACGATGCTCAAGATAAGGGCGTTGTTGACCTTCTATTCGTGAAACAGACAGCAACTGAGCAAGCCGAAGTTGAGGTCAACAAAATGTGTGGAGTACTAGGCGACAAAGGAAAAGGTAAAGATCGTAGACGACCTTCAAGCTCTCCTGCATGTGTGTTTGCGTTAAGAACAACGATCGTACACCTTTTCAACTAAAAACGTTTCTAACGTTTGGATCAGGAAACAAGCGCTGATTGAATAAATCAAATTGAGTGATCATCGACTGGACTCCTCCTACAGACCATATTTGCACATGTTTTTACATGTCAACATCTTTAATAAGCTTGATGAATGTTAAAGAAAGTATTACTAAACCAGTGCCATCTATATAGTATTTTGTGCTTAAGTAATTTAGTACCTTCTGAAGAAAGTACAAGCTTGTGGAAGAAGTTCATAAGACAAATAGCTAGTGGATAACACTCTTGATCCCCGACGCCGCACGGTAGTCACATATGAGATTGTGGTAGCTGTTGATTGGATCATCTTCCTTCGAAAATGAAACTGGGAACAACCCATCGGTCAACGATGGGCGGTTAAACCATTTTTTCTTTACTGAAATTGAAGACATAGATTTGGAGGACCTCTGGTTCATGAAGGATGGTGCGGCATGCAACACAGTAAATGTCACAATCGATGTTTTTGCGCATCAAATTCGCTGATCGTGTTATCAGCCGTGGTAATGGCCACCTCAGAGCTGTGACTTGACTGTAACTTGGCTTGTGTGGGAGCCGTGGAGTGAGTCATAGTTATGCACTTAAGGCCAATAACATCCAGGAAATCAGTAAGCTGCAGTCCGAAACCATCAACGAGGACTTGGAAAATGAGTGTAACAGTATTCGCTACTTACTGCCTTTGCATTTTTGGCATCTTCTTCATCTTTGATTGGAGCTACAGTCCGGGGTGGACCTGGGCCTCAACCAACATGCCTCTCCAGCCAGCACGATCTTTCGCCAGCTGCCTCCAGTTGCGCACACAAAGTTGGTTGAGGTTCTTTTCCACTTGTCCATCTAGTGCGAGGATGTCCTCTGTTGCGCTGTCCCAATGGCTCGGTGTCGAAGACTCTTCGGGCCGGAGCTGTGGTGTTCATCCGCTCTATATGACCTAGCCATCTTAAGCAATGGATCGGAAGACGCTTAACTAGGTGCATGCCGCTGTACAGCCCGTATAGTTCGTGGTTGAACCTTCTCCTCCAAAAGCCATCAACGCAAACAGAACCAAAGATCGTACGCAGAACTTTTCTCTCAAAACAACCAAGAGCTTCTTCATCCGCTTTCAAAAGCGTCCATGTCTCTGCGCCATAGAGCAGGACTGGGATGATCAGGGTTTTATACAAGGTCAACTTGGTGTTTCGAGAGATGGCTCTGTTACTCAATTGCCTCTTGAGCCCAAAGAAACAGAGTAATTCTGCGCTTGATCTCGGTACTGGTGTTGTTGCCCCTATTTACTCCGGAGCCTAGGTAGACGAAGTCCTTGACTACCTCAAAGTTTTTGCTGCCCAATATGACGCTCTGTCCGAGACGTCGATGTTGTGCGTCCTTCCGTGATGACAGCATGTACTTTGTTTTGCCCTGGTTTACCGCTAGACCCATTTTAGCCGCTTCCGCTTCAATACCAGCAAACGACTCATTGACGGCTCGCTGTGTTCGTCGTCCGCGTAAACAAGCAGTTGAACGGACTTTTGGAAGATCGTGCCCCGGGTGTTTACGTTTGAGTTTCGCACGATCTTCTTAAGTATGATGTTAAAGAAGTCACATGACAGCGTGTCGCCTTGCCTAAAACCTTTTTTGACATTGAAGGTCTCGGTGAGTTCGTTACAGACCTTGATGGAGCAGCGAGAGTTCTCCATCGTCATCCTGCACAGCCTGACGAGTTTGGCAGGAATGTCAAAACTAGACATGGCGCTGTATAGCTCGTCTCTATGCACGCTGTCATATGCGGCCTTGAAATCGACAAATAGGTGGTGGGTGTCGATCTGCATCTCTTGAGTCTTTTCCAGGATCTGCCGGAGTGTAAATATTTGGTCTATTGTGGACTTTCCTCGCCTGAAACCGCACTGATAAGGACCTATCAGGTTGTTGACAAAGGGTTTCAGGCGTTCAAACAGAACGGCAGAGAGTATCTTGTAAGCGATGTTAAGGAGGCTGATCCCTCGATAGTTGGCGCAGTCAAAGGAGTCTCCTTTCTTGTGAATTTTTTGCATATTATATTTAAAAAGGAACTTACACTTGGCCTAGCTTGTAGTATTGTGCAGATCGTAGAAAAAGGTTTCAAAAAAGGACATTAAGAGGACATTTTAGTGAAAGATACACAAATTACTGGCCTCTTCCTCTGAAAAAGAGAACAGATGGTCTACGTGCCTACTATGCCCCATCTGTTATTCTCCACCATAATTCACCTTATCACCTCATCTCGGTGGAAGTCCCTTTCAGTTTACAGATACCAATCACGACTTACATCTTGCCAGCGCTCTTCTATCTTCATTCCCTCCTGTCTCTGATAGCTCACAACTTCAATATCTCCACCACATTTCGTAGACCGGAAAGCATCGCTAAAGAATGGCAACCGAAAATATTTGAAATTTTATCGGCCACGATCGGTCATCAGTTTTTGCATGTCTGAATCGCGCAGACAGCGATGCGAACCGAGCATGTATCGACCCCAACGAATATCAGTGCAATCCCACTTTCGATGGTCGGACTTTCTGTCTTGTGAAAGACTGCTCGGATTTGCAAATATTTGCGAGTTACAACAATTATGTCACAAATCAGATGGTTGGAGGAAAAGAAGAAACTGCCTCGAAATCGACTTTGAGATTCATCGTCAACCCAAGGGATAAGCCAGATCTTCCACATGAGCACTGAACAGTAGCAACATTAACTGCTTTCTTTTTACCGAATAAATCCACGATTACATCTCTTTTCAAAGTTGTCAGAGTTATGAAGTGTAGACCTATGATTTACACGATCGTTAAAATAAAACAAATGACCAATTTAAGGAAGCCCGGCCAGCACAGTTAGACAACAAATATAAGTTATGAGCCATAAAGCCGCCATTAAAGTGATAACACTCTTGGGCACCCATGGGCGCGATCGCCTGAAAGCCAAGACTTCTTTCTTTTATGATTTATAACTCTTGCATTTTGTAATCCCCCTCCAGCGGTAAGGCACCTACAGAACGAAGTGAAAAACAATTTGTGCATCCATGAATTTTTGAACAGATTTCATGCGGTAAGATTAATTACACATCCAACCTGAATGCACTCGCTTTTAATGGCCAATTAAAAGTAAACATTTAAATGGTATCTCTTATCTAAACAAAGATCGAGATGAAAATCGACTCACCCAACGGCGACGCGTTGCGGCGTTTAAAACAATGCATAATCCAGTTAGCATAAAACAAGCATACAAAATTTTTGTATTCGCAGCCGCTGCGGCGCACCGTCACGATTGTAGTAAAGACAATCGGGGATACCTCACGCCATTGTCTTGTCATTGCCCACAACTGTCAGCTATTCAGCACGGGCGCTGATCACACCGAGACGAGTACAGTGTGGCAAGTGCCAAATAATGGATAATGGATAATTACAAGTATAGTTCCTTGGTTGAATTTTAATTGAAAAAATAGAAATCACTAGCGCGTAATTTGTTGTTGTTGTGCCATACATTCCACAAGACGGGGGAGGGGGCTTGTGTTGTACGTGAAGCGTGTCCGTGCAATGGAGCTTACGCGCAACACTACCCACTCTCTCATCCATACGGCTCAATCGCCTCTCTCACCTGTGGACTGCCAAAAGTTGTACATACTTTCAGTTTCATTTTTGTTTTTGTGTCTTAACTTCGTGAAGCTGAAGTAACAAGCCTTTGACAACAGACGCCACTTTCGCAAAGGGTACACACATGCATACGTGCGCACATGTAACGCGGGAATTATTATATCGAAATGATAATAAAAGATACCAGGCAATATAGGCGGTAATTTGCTGCTGCTGGGAGTTGTTCACTTGCGGTCCAAACACGTTAAACTACTGTTCAAATAGGCTCCGTCTACATTTCTCTTTGACCGGTAGTTTCACACCAGTCAGTGGATAAGTGGGAAACCTAATCAACTGCAGATTTTAATTTGATACGAAGCCAAGAGGAAGTTGCATGGTGTCGGTTTGAATGTGGCGCCCCGTATGACCGATAAGTGCTTTTAAACGTCATGGACTGGAGTTTAACATGGCGTTCAGCTTCTTTGCCTGAAATGCAGATGTTTGCTTTCTTTTGAGGGAGTGCCTTGCAGTGGAGCGAAACACCAACGCCAAATCGACTAATCGACTGAACACTTGCAGTTGAAAGACGCAATGGAACGAATTCATTTGACACACATAGACTGAGTTACAATCGCGCCGTTCCTCGAAACGCCTGGTCATGTGCTATCTAGTAAGGTTTCCATTCACTTTGGCCTTCAGTCGCCTGATGACGCAGCGGTCTTTCCACATCGGACTAGTATTTCTCTCGGATTTCTCGATTAATCTTTGGCTATTATGTGTTATGATTTGGTGAATTATGCCGATTGACCAAATGACAGATACGATTTTCTTGCAAAAAACTTTCTCTGCTCGGTTGTCAAAATTCATTTACATGACGGTTCAGTGAGGTTATTGATTAAATTCTGTTTTGTTTAAATTTTTTATTGCTTGTGATTTAAGAAATTGGTAATTGAATTTGAGTTCAATAAACGCTGGGAAATGAATAATGTTGGGAGCAGTCCAGTGATGGCTCTGTCAAGCTGTAGTTAATTGTTAATTTGATTCTGGTTCTTAGGGCAACCACTGGTGTTTCGAGTGCTATTATACTTTGTTTTGCGGCTGCGAAGAACAGAGCTTGGGTAGCTTGACAGTAATATTCCATGTCCATCGAAAGTGTCTCTAGAGAAGTGGTATGCCGGTTAGAAATAGACATTCAGCAACAGGAAGGTAGTTTTTGAAGTGACTGACCGAATGCACTAGGGCGTGATTGAGTATTCTGGTGCCACTCTGATCACTGGGGTTTCATTCCATAGGCACTGATGGCGAACCGTACGGAAGTGAGAATAGAGCGATGAGGGTAGGGTACGGTCGTTGGTTAGCTCGTGTTTCGAGTTTAATAATTGACTTGCTTAGAGATACTACAAGGTGTGATACACACTTAAGTAACTTGATTAACTTGAGTGGATCATGCAAAAGCTGATCAGCTGCTGATTAGGCCTTATATTCCACTTACTTGTCCTATTCCTAGTAGCTTCTCTAAGCAAGTCAGTTGGAGTGAGATTGATGATGTCAAACGCATAAGCCATGAGCCGACACTCCAAAAATAGTTTTACGAATGCCCTATTAATAAACTCGAAATCATTACCACGAGCTAACTAACGAACGTACCCCTTCGCGATCCAAAGATTACCGCCTATGCCATGTCCTCTCCGATTTCCCCGATCGTTGGCCACTCTCTCTTCTGGTCAAGAGGGTAACTCAGGAAAGGGATAATTTGTATTCCTTGTGCAATATCGCTCAACACTATGTATTATACATAATTACTACTAAAAACAGTGGATGACATTTTTCAACCAACAAGTGAAGAAAAACAAAGTTTGGGATTTTTGCCAATATTTTATGACGACATAAGTTTGTGGCGTGGTAGCTATGTGTGTCCCGAACTAAGTCTATAACTTCAATTCTTGACACGAACAACTATCATTGTTTTTACGGCTCTAGCGGGTATGTCAGTAGGGAAAATCTTGATAAGTTTCTCCATTCAGAGCTATAGTTGGTTTTACTCATTTTCAGGAAAGAAGTTAGTAAAAGTACGATAATTCGAATTAATCTGTTTTTTGATATTATGGCCACTTTTTTAAAGACGAAGACATAAGCCTACAAAATAGATTTGAGTACGCTGAATCTAATGACATAAAAATCTCAATTTCGTCTTAAGATGACTTTAGCGGTTAGGGCTTGTAGCCTTGTAGAACTAAAGATTTGCTTAGCACAAATGGCTGTCGTAAACTTCTAGACAGATAAATGCTTCCCATTTCCATTCGTCGTGATAAACTTGGCTTCACCAACAGGACTCTCTACATGCTACCACCTTTTGATGGCAGTTTATAATTGACGGTGCTTAATTCTCTGATTGAATACTTAAAGTGATAGACGTTCCTTATGATGTCCTCACAAGACAAACGCTGGCAAGCACGGTCTTTCGAAGAAGGCGTATAGCTAATTCTGTCTTCGATGGAGAGTAGAAGCATTTCTTTTTGAATACCACCATTGGGAACTCGTAGATTCATCTTTGTAAGCGACTCTTGTGTCCGGTCTGCGAATTGTGCACGATCTTGTACGAAAATATCAAAAGCGTTCTTTGTGGGGTCCTCACAAAACCAACGCTGGCAAACCATCATCTTTCAAAAAAGGTGTCATCAACACTCTGTAACTTTCTTGGACCATAGAGATTCTGGCGAATTGGTTGTCTGTAAATAATAATAATATAATAATATTATGGGTGGCGCTCCACCCCTTAGGGGGCCAGGGCCTAGCTTCTCAGCAACCACTCGTGTTGTGCGTGCTATTGTTCTCTCACGAGTGGAAGGGACCTATAGTTTAATGCCGAATCCGAACCGTGTCTGTAAATAAAGCATATAATTTCCAAAGTGTTACGTTATACGTAATACGTTCTTCTAAAGGATGGACATGAAACACCGAATATTGTCTAATAATGAACCATTAAAACATATAAAGGAATTAATTTTACGGGAATTCATTCAACGACATCAAATTCGATGCTCGATTGATCTCAACTTGTACTGAAAGTTGTCATTTTTTAACCATTTGATTAAAGGTCATGTGGTGGTGCACAAGTTAGACATGGTGCTATATAGCTTATCTTCCTGCTGCACAAATTTTACACAGCTCATTTCATAACACTTTAAAATTAATGAAATCAGGATATGATGTCCTAAACCGTAATTGGTAAGGTTGAAACTTTGAGTCTGTGCCGACACCCAACAACGAATTTACCTCTCGGCACATAACTGTAGTGGAATAGCAATAAAGACGTTTTTTGTCTTATTGAAAGGCCGACGCAGACCCTCTGCTTCGTGAACCCCCGCGGACATGTCGAGAATGGCTGCCCTGAGCTAATGGTCTTTTAGAACTTATTAGATAGCAAAGGTCTAGTTTATAAACGTCAAACTGCGGCTCGGCGACGGTTTGGTGGTTTTTAAAATCATCATCCGGAAATTCTCGTACTACTTAAAGGATAGTTATGTAGTTTTGTATAATTGACTTATGAACACTAGTTGACAATGCCAACCTGTTGCAAGCATGCGGCAGTTTTTGCTTTCATAAATGTATTGAGAATATATTTTGCGCAGTGCAGGGACAACAGTGTCAAACCAAAACTACGTAATCACTTGAATATAAATATGTGCTGCCAATTATTTTTTTTTTAGCATCTGTTACCCCAATCTAAAAAGCTGGACATTAAGTAAGGCTACAGAGCTGATTCTTGCTACCTTCGAAAGAAAAATTCTACGTCGGATATATGGTCCCGTCTGCGAGGAAGGCGAATGGAGGAGAAGTCACAACCGCGAACTCTACGAGCTGTACAAGGATGTGGATGTAGTCCGGAAGGCAAAAATCCGTCGACTACACTGGCTCGGCCACATCAACCGAATGGACAACAACGCTCCAGCAAAGAGGGTCTTCGAATCCGAGCCTCCTGGTTTGAGCAGGAGAGGAAGACCGAACCTCCGGTACAAAGACCAAGGCATCGCGAATGCAAGACAGCTTGGCCTGGAAGCAGCGTGCCCAGGATCGTCACCGATGGAAGGCAGCAATTGCTCAGGCTCAGACCCTTCATGGTTCGTCTGCCTGATAAGTAAGTAAGTAAGTACCCCAATCTAAAAATCGCACAATACTTTCGCTTCAAAATTGAAAATTATACAATTCTACTAAGATGTGCTCAAGGAGCGAAGAATCGTTGGTACAAAATAGGTAATTGTACTACATAACTGCTACTGGTAATAGCTAAGCCAATCATATCAACTATTGTTAGAAAATCCAATTGTCTATTGGTGTAATTCACACTCTGTGTTCACATTTTCGAAATAAGTGACCATTCTCTGTTAACATTGGCAATAGACTGTAAAGTACACTTCTATCGAATTTCATTCCATCAAACAACAACATTTTTTTTACTAAAATGCACGCATTTTAATTAACGTGCGTAAGAAACTACGATCTCATCAGTATGTACATACGAAGGAACTAATTTTCAATTTCAAACAATTTGTGACAAAACACTTGTTACAGCTTCTTACAGTCGAGCAGCTGTAATCGCTTGCTCCCTCATTAAATCACCCAACAAACTCCTCAAGCACATCCTTTGGTCTGTTAACCAGTTTACTCCGCACTTCCAAGCTTCAGTGCACAACTTCCGCACTCTTATGATCGCAACATTTCACACAAAAAAAAAATAATTACTCCAAATCCTCATAACAGATTGTGGAACAATCTCGTAAAATCACAGCCGCATTGTGGATAAAGTCGCACACCACAAACCCAGGCCGTCGCGATCAGTTGCGTATTTTTGAGTCACAAAAAGAAGAAAAAAATCCCCCAACTGCCGTCATACTTATTGCAGTTGTCAAACAAATCAAATAAATCAGATAAATCACCCAAATGCGATATGGATGTGATGCAACGAAATGTCACAATGACAAACTGATGGCTTCGTTTTCATCTGCCGGCATCGTCTCGGCCAGAAATCGCCCACCAATCATGATGAATGAGTGATCTCCGATCACGACCTGACATGTGTGTGACCAATCTGAATGGACGCACATTATCGTGAACTCTGTCACAGCAGTCAGTTGCAAAAAGTGTATGAATATCTACGAAAGAGAAAAGCGAATCCGAAAAAGAAAAAAAAGTACATAACTCTCCAAAAATGGAAAATGGAATTTCGACGGCAATACGATACGATACTCAATTCTGCCGTTACCGTTACTTAACGTGTATCGTCCGGTTTTATGATTTGCAAAAAAAAACAAAAAACGAAAATAAAAGTTGGTGCCCTCATATGAGCGCATATTCATGATACTGCTGAAAGATACATGTCATTAAAAGTCGAACCTTTTTCTTTTGCTTTTCCTGTCCGAGTGAAACTGTTACTGCTGTTGATGCAGTTTTGCGTCTTTTTTTTGTTTGTCTTGCTTAACGTTTATCTCCGAATAACTGCTGGTTGTTGTTGCTGTTGATGTAGGCTTGTGCGCATGCGCCGTGCAATTTTATTTGAATTTTTTATTTATTTGTTTTCCCTTTTTTTTCAACACAATCACTTAAACCGTAACGCGACTTCCTGTTTGAACTGATCGGATGTAAATCCTTTTGCTTTTCCCACAAAAAAATATGATCTGATCGGTTGCACTTTTAATTTGCCTCAAAATTCATCTCTCGAATTATCACTCGATGGAGACCACTAAACTGATGCCACTTTTTTTTTGTTATCTTTTAAATTTGTTTCCTTCAAAAAAAGTTACTTCAATTAATTCGCGTGTACACTTATCCGAAGCAACCACGGGGCAACAGACGACAACGGTTAAGAGTTGAACTGTCCTGGACGAACGTTCGACTACGACGGCTAACCGTGGTTTGTCCACAATCGGTGAACAGGTAAGATTAAGGTGCTTTGAGCCCCCCTTTTTTCCCATTTTGGTGCCACTACCACATGTCGCTGAAAGTACGTAGCTGTTGCCTCTTTTTGATTTTCTTTATAAGCGAGCCACATCGCGTGGTGTTCAAAGTTGTCGATGAAAAAAAAGACTACGAAGAGACGAAGAGAAGAGACGTAGAAGCAGACATTTTAAGAGTAGCAAAGCTCGACTGTGGGCTGTTTTGGTGCGCCACATCTTCAGATGGGGGTTACGGGTTGGCTTGTCCACTTTGATCATCTTTTTCTCTGCTGCGACATGTGCACCGTGTTGCACCCAGTTCTAATTATCATTTAAAGATGATTGAGGTAACGTTTGAATTGAATGTTTTGTTTTTAACTCTCTCACATTCGCTTATGGCAAATGGGATGAAAACAAAATGAAACAACTGAAGTTACTGCATTGCAGGTGGTGCGTGATTTTATTTTCAAAATTGTACGCAGTTTTTGCACGTAGTTGTTTCGTAAGGCGACGGCTCGTCTTGGGGATCTGTGTGTCGTACCTGGGAAGGTAATGAAGGTAGTTCGTACACTTACGAATGAAACGTTTTCATGGAATTAATTTTTTATGTTTCACGTTTAGGGTCCTAAAGTGTAGGTTATGTTTGAATTGACCTAAATAAACAACTGTTAATATAATCACTCACTTTGCAATCTCGGATTGTGATGAGATGATAGGTAAAACCTCACAATTATTATGGTTTTGCATACTTGCTGACATCATAGCGCGCATACTCGTCGGAATATGTATTTATGATCTAATGATGTAAACTGACGGGAGACGCTTCGAGAAGTTTCTTCGATGATCTCAGCACTTCGAGAGCACTCAAGATTCACTTTGACAACGAACATCAAATTCAAGGGCGGGGACAAAACATTCTTTTCAGAGCCGAGAACTTTGAAGTGTGTACAGTGGTATGCGACTGGCGTTAACGAAAATCTGCAATACGTAGAATCTTACCGTGGCTTCTGAACCCTTTTTTAAGGGTTATTTCGCAAGCAGTGGTCAGTGGTTGACCAACGAAAGTCATAAGCTGGCATTATTAAAGTGACGTAAATCGAGATGAGAGCGGTTGAAATTTCTATTTGTGTACATACAAACTGCGGAAAGGGAGATTCATTCCTTCATATTAGCCTATGATACCAGGTATACGGGTATGAAGTGAGCGTCAAGATACAAATGTCTCGATTGGGAACATTTCTTGTGACGAGTCCTTATTTTTTTTTTTTTTTTTTGCTACGACATCTGTGAAAAATATTTAGTATACATCAAGTCATTGAACAGACAAAATCATATTTTTTCATCGTGTTAAAAATGTCGAATTTTGTACGAGAAAGTGATGATTTGCGGAAAGCATTCATTTTTTGACAAGCAAAAAATACGGGCCTTTTACAAAAAAGCCAAAAGCCTGGCCACAGGCTCTAGGAAACGCACCAAAGCTCTTCGAAATTGAGAGGGTAACCTAGTTACGGACCCACAGGGAATAGTGAATGTGTTTAAGCAGCACTTCCAACAGCTGCTTAGCGGGCCTGACCAGGAAAGAGTGATAGGGAACCAGGAAATCCCAACTCCAGTCGACGAAGAAGTCCTCCAACCTAGCTTTGAAGAAGTCGGTACAGCCATTAAAAGGCTTAAGAACAACAAAGCCGCAGGCTCAGATGGCTTACCATCGGAGCTTTTCAAAGCTGGGGGCAATGTAATGGTAGGGAGCATGCACCAAATCATTTGCCGAATTTGGGAAGATGAAAGCATGCCCGACGACTGGAATATCAGCTCCATATGCCTCATCCACAAAAAAGGCGATCCTACCTCCTGCAAGAACTACAGAGGTATATCCCTGCTCAATGTCGCCTACAAGATCCTATCCAGCGTACTGTGTGAACGTCTGAAGCCGTTTTGCACCGCACTAATCGGCACGTACCAGTGCGGCTTCCGTCCCGGCAAATCGACTACAGACCAAATCTTCACACTAAGGCATATCCTGGAGAAGACCAGCGAGTTTCAAATCGATACTCACCATCTGTTCATCGATTTTAAAGCCGCATACGACAGCATTCATCGCAAGGAGCTATTCGAAGCGATGGCCGATTTCGGGATCCCAGGAAACTGATCCGTGCCACATTAATTGAATGAAAGACAGATGGAAAACCGAAAAAATACTTGTGAAATTTTGCCTCAAAGACACGTAAGAAAATCGGTTTTGCAACGGATTGTTACTGGCGATGAAAAATGGATTTATTTTATGAATCCTAAACGGAAAAAATCATGGGTTATTCCGGGACAACCATCAACATCGACTGCAAAACCAGATCGATTTGGCAAGAAGACAATGTTTGTGTTTGGTGGGACCATGAATGTTGTCGCGGATCCTTTTTTGGCTAGTAGGTCTGCTCTTTCGTTTCCTGTATGACCGCTCTGACCTGGTATCCAAATGAGTTGGTTGCGTAACAGTTGTAGGCAGTCCCATACTAGTTTAGTATTTACTTCAGCTCTAACGCCTTCATCTGTTTTAGAGCTATATGTGTACCAGATGTGGGACTCGCGGATAAAAGTGGATTTTTTTTCCTCCCAGTTGTGTCGTGAGGGGAAAGTGACTTTATAATTTTGGCTTAAGTTGTTTCTGGGAAGACAGACATTTTCAGGGTTTCAAGCCTTCTTTCTTTCTCTGCAAACAAACATGTGGATTGTTTGTGATGACTTCTGGTGCAGCTGTGGGTGTTGTTCTCATTGCTCATGTCATGCCGACACAAGCTAGTCTTTGGAGTTCCTTTTCTTTTATAACGCCAGTCTGGTGCACCCTATGGGAGTGTGTGTATACCCAGTGAGGAGGGTTAGTTAAAATTGCAAATTTACAGAGATCCTATTGTACTTGTGTGCGCCATTGTTTCGTAGTTTTCGTTGCTGATTTGATAGCGTTTTCCAATTTGTGCAGATTCGAAGAATCTTTGTGCTGGAACAGTGTAATCCACACACTTAAAAGTGTTACCAAAGGGACTCTATAGAAAAAATGACTCATTTTCTTTAGTCTAGACTTGGAGACTCATTACTTTTAGATTTGACTCATTTTTTCAAGAACAAAATAATGAACGTAATTTTATTTCACATTTCCATTTTCATAAATTTACAAGGTGTGAACTACGCTTTATTATTTCCTGAACGCTTTCATTAAAAATGTCTGAATACTAGTACTGCACCCACGAATTGCTCTGGCCAGACTTCGAGCCAGGAATGGAATGTAGTCGTATCTTCATCAATGGCTCCAAAACCAATGAAGGGTCCTGTACTGGTATTTTCTTGGAGGGCGACAACATAAGTTGTACACCTCTTTAGGTAAAACTGCGTTGTTTTTGTTTTCCAAGCGGAAACTAATGCAATCCAAATGACAACAAACTATATTGTAAAGGACAGGTGGATGAGTCGACACATCTGTGTTTGAAGTTCTAGCCAGGGTGTACTTAAGACCTTACACAACCGTTTATCACGTCCACGATAGTTCTGGGATGCAAATCGTCTCTGAATTTTATTGGCAGTCAAAATTCACTGTAACTCATATGGGTGTCAAGGCACCAAGGAATCGCTGGAACTGAGATCGCTGACGAACTTACTAGACAAGGATCAGAGGAAACTTTCTCAGATCCTGAACCTGCGCTCGGACTACTTGGGTCTGTGGTTAGAGCTTCCATTGATGATTGGATCTCTCGGGAACATAATCGTAGTTGGCATGACTCTCAAGGATGTAGATCGACCAAGCGGCATTCTTGTTGTCCTTTGACAGAAAATACTGCAGACTTATAGGTGTAATAACGATCCACAACACTCAAATGTGATTGGTATTAGCGAAGAGACTCTTTGCGACGACACGACATAACAATTCCTCTGTCGCTGTTCCACCTTTGTTTGAATCAGGTGACAGGTCTTCAGCGCTTTATCACAGAAGCACTTTCTGGTCTTCTGACGAATGTAGGTTGCTGCCTGGTGGCACAATGGACCAGTCTTGAGTCTGAGTGATCCAGTATAGTTTTAAGACCTCCAACAACGACAAATATACCAGTTTCTTTTTCACATAAGAATGCCATCAAAAACCTTTGTTGGGACTCACTTCTTTTCTGAATTACTCCTTTTTTGAGCTTCTGGGACTCATAAATTATTTAACCTCTGGTAACACTGCACGCTTTACAAGACTAAGTCATCTTAGGTGTTGAATATCTGAACATTGTTCAAGATTAAATGATACAACGAACTAAGATAGTACGACTAGGAACACCGACAAGGGTGGTACTTTTCAGGTTGCAGAGGTAGAAGTTTTCGCGGTGATTAAAGTCCGTGCGAAATGAGCTGATCTTAACGTTAAAACAAATTATCTTGATGAGACGGAGAAAGACGTTACTCACCTCTTAGGCATTTGCCGTGGCTTTTCAATACACACTCACCACAAGCTTTCCACAGAGCAAATTAACACTCTCCAGTCTGCGCCACTCGCACTTATGACCCATACTGCATGTGTTAACCTGATTTCCCAGTTATTACACTGTCCACTCATCAACATCCACCAGCCACAGGAAGAAAAGGTGCACTATTACAAAACAAACAAGTAACTTGCAATTCTCTCAATTGATTTAATGTACATAAATGTAATCAGTGTACACTATTCGTATTGAACGCTATGAACAATTAAATTATTTCTATTCACATAATTATAATAATAATTTGGCCATTACAACTCATGAAGACCCATTGCCTTGAGCTGCTTTGAGTAGCTGCACTAGACAATATGTACAGTGTCACAAAAGTGTGAACAAGACACAATATTTCTGCACATATGCGTCGTTTTGTCTATAATTTAATCTTCCAAGTTTGAAACAGTTTTTTGCTTTCTTTCTTTTCATTAGAACAACAGTTTTTGTTTTATTTTTAAAATTCTACATCTAAAGAGTAACGTGTTATAACAGCTGTGTGTTTTTTTGTTTTGTTTTTGTTTGTAGTATCAAAATAGATAACTTTGCCTAAATATACATAAACTCTCACAGAGGGGTTTCCTTAAATACTTTTTTTTAAATTGTGCGTATCCTATTTCGATGTCAAATTCGAAAATATGTACTCTATTACAACAATTGTATTCTCAATTATGTTACTAAATCTAATATATATATAATGTGTGTATGTTTGTGTATAGATATATATTTTGTTTTGTTTTGTTCCTTAAAGTGCATTTGGTTTGTGTTGTTTTTTGTGTTTGACATAAAATTAAATATATCTAGATCCTCTTAAATCCTTAAGATTACAAAAATACAGTATTTGCTTTGAAATAGCTTACAGTTTGATAGATTTTTTGTAAAGAAGTATAATATTTGGCTGTCGTAAGGTTTAATATCCTTTTGATTTAAATATAATCTTTTTTTGTTCAGTGTTGCAGTTTTTGCGAAACGTGTTTTAAACGACACTAATTGTCAAGTGAGCTTAAAAATAGAATAAAAGCTACAAGAAGAGTAGATTCAATTTTTGTTTTGTGGAGAGCACGTTCTTTGTTGAACCCACGAAGTTGCCTTATTTTTCTATTGCATTTGCCCAATTTGGAACACTTCCCAGTTTTGATGAAACAGATCCCAGACGTACATTTGCGTACAAAATTATGATTAACTTGATCGATAAATGAGCAGAGAAAGCTTGCATACGAATGTGATTGCAGAAGGAGCGAAGAATAATAGGCTTAAATTGACTACTTTGAGCGAAGGAGCGTAGGACATTCATTGACTCGTATCTGAAGTCTGCTTTGAAGGTTTAAATGCATTGCTTTGAGCGAGGGAGCGAACGACAGTCATTGGCTAGTGGATGAAGACTGCTTTGAAAGCTTGAATTGACTATTTTGAATTCTAGAGCAACAAGGAGACGAAATAAGGACCATCATCATCAAGTTTATTGAATCCTCTTAGACTTTAACAAGTCCACTAACTTTCTGTCTATACATTCATTACTTAGAGGGCAGTAATATCAAAAGAAAATCAAGTTATTAAGGCCATCGAAAGCGCCTGAAGACCCTTAAAGCTCAGGCAAGACAACTTTGGACGATGCCTCTCGACTCTAAAAAAAATGCGGTGACAGCGAATTCAATCCAAGTGTTATAGACGTTTTTGTTGGCCAGCCATCTTAGCATGGACAATCAAGGTGATATGGCAATACGATGCACAACCCAATTGAGTGCAACAACCTTCAACTAAAAGACCCAATTCACTACAAAAAAGCATAAATTATGCTCCTCTGATCTTTGAGTTCCCTTTGTGTTTCAAATTGTTACGTTCGTAACCTAAACTGAATCCACTAGAGGAAAGAAGTCGGCGCATTCCACAAACATGACGTTTTGAATGATTTTTTACATCCCACTGTGACACCTTAAGACGTAACAGGGTCGGCAAGGCTAACTACCTCGTTTTTATACATCGGAATGTAATAAAACAAACAGCCAAAGATGAGACAAATGACCCCTGCTCTGCCAGGGTCCTGAACCAATTGAACTCCTCTTTTATTCTTAGACATGAAATTGAAATGTTCTCCACGTGTCTGACACACCTTCGTTGAGAATCTGTCGTTTAATTTGTTGATGCGCGTGAAATGAAATGATGTCTCAAAGTCAATTAAAAAATAGTTAAACTTAAACGTCATTATAGACTGTGAGATAAAGAATGAAAAGTCAATAGGTACTCATAAAAACGTAAAAAAAAACAATTACACATTTATGAGCTTTGAAATACCAATTCGCGTCGTTCAGCCAAGTACTCCTGCAGTTTGACGGGAATATCAAATTTCTGAATTTGTTCGTCGGGGAAGGTTCGCTGAATCACTCGACGGCAGAGATCTTGTAGTTTCATGATGTTAATGTAACGACTGACGGGATGTTTGAGCAAAACTGGAAGTGGTGGTTGCATTTCATTCGATACCCTTACAAAGCACACAAAGTGCTCTTTCGTGGAACGATGCAAGATGTCCTCAATCATTTCGACAATCGATTCGTATTGCAACTCTTCGAATTCCCAATAGTTGGAACGATACTCCAGGCGATAGTGTAGCGTGCGATTGAGAACACGAAAACTTAGGGTGTACCAGCATTTTAGAGAACCTCCCGTCTCGGAATCCCGCACCAGAAACGATCCGACCGGTTTGTCTGTGAGTTGAAGTTGCGCATCATGACGTGATATCTCGCCCCAATACCACACTTGTCTGCAAATTAGCGATAAGATTATTCGCTTTATCAACAGCTGACGCATCGGATGAGTAAGATCTTACCTGAGCATTTCCGAGCATGCATTGTACATAACACGGTTTGGGCGTGATCCGTTCTCAGCCGAACTGGTTAGCCACTTTTTTGTCACAAACTCCTTGTAGTGATGCGTGAATGGTATCATTTCTACAGGCTCTGGACCAATTGTCGGATCATAGAGACAACTGACAACACCGTTTGATCCGGACGATAGGGGCTCAGCGTTCGACTTCTTCTCCCTCATCGAAAAGTGAATGCCCATGCGTTTCTTGAATCTTTGGAAGACATTCTTATGTTCGTCCTTGCGTTTGCGTTCCTTTTTCGAGCATTCCTCAGGCGATGTGTTTGCAACAGGAGCTTCGCTTACACCAATCGCATCACTACTATGTGCCATTTGTGCTGTTGAATTGGATGTTGTTGTTGACGTTGATGATTTCCTGCGCCGCGAAAGCGAATGAAACCAATTTTTTTTCTTATTTTTCTCACGGTTGCCTGGGTTGTCGGTTTCATTAATCATGATTGGATTGAAATAAGGTAAAACTGAAAATTAATTATAGTATGCAACGCGACACACACGTTAAATTATACACATTTCGACTAGATTGTATTTCTTTGTTAATGATGATTGAATATTCTTAGGATATGAGCAATTTCCTGCTACTCAAAATGAGTTGGTCAAGAAAATATGTTTTTATTTTCACCACCAATTTTGTATGTATTGTCAGCCAAAGACATTCTATTTCTGTACATACGTCATTCGGTCAGCTGTGGGAAATGCAGAAACGAGTTGTCTCTTTTCTACTTGTTGCCGATGGTATCACGAAATGTCAGGTGACAGTAAAATGGCAGAAGTGTCATTGAAGTTGGCAATTGCTGAAGAAATTGTAAGGGATGACTGTGTTTGCAGAACTATGTGAAAAACTTGATTTAGCCACGGAGGTAAACGATAGATTTATTAATTTGAAGTAAAATATTCTCCTCTGAATCGGAATTTGGTAACTTATAATTACGTCTGACCAAAACTGGAAACTATGGACGTTTTCACATTTTTTCATGAAATAAGACAATGAAGTAAATATGTCACTATCGGACGTAGTAGATTGACTCATTTTCTTTGGCCACAATTGTTGACAACAAATATTTTTTACGTCAAATGAAGGTTCGAAGGGTGCTTTCAAGAACCTTAGACGTCCTCCCAATTGCCTTAATTCTGTTTTCAGCGCTTAAATCGTCAAGAGTGACATTCACACTTAACAACTTGCTCTTGCGATTTGCTTGACAGCCTTGCTCGATGGCATAGATTGTCAATGTGAACGCTCGGTATTGCAATTCGGCAGGCTTGTAGCACGGCTTAATTTACATTTTGCACAGACTACTGCTCAATTGGGGCGTCGAATATCGCAAACCTTTGTTGACTGCACTTTTGAATGGTTTCATTCATCGGCATTCTGTTCCCTTTTTGTGAACATTTGAAAGTTCTCTCATAGAGATCTAGGTCGATTGATGATGGCGTTGTTTTTAAAAAGATCTTAATGCATCCCCTAAATTTATTGCCATGCTTCCTCTTATTTCGTCTGTTAAAAATCTCACCATATCAGTGTTTCAGTACTTTATTGCAAAATGCATACTGCCTGCCCCCTACAGTCCGTGCATAACTCTTTCAGAGATGATGACACTTCATAACTGAATTCGCTCTGTAATGTCTTTTGACATTCCTTCTAATCAGCTGATTTGTTGTGAAAGCTACGAAGTGGTTTATTTGAAGTATCATTAGAACCGTCATTGTATCTTATAAGAACCCGATTTAAAAGTATAATTTGCAACTTTTCGTCGTATTCCGCGTATTAACTGAATGTTTAATTTCACACCGTATCGACCGGTCATTGGAAACTCAAAATGGTAAGAATCGACTACAAAACAAAACGCCATTTTTTCCCCCACGCAAGTAACACCCATTTCATCTCACATTCATCACATCCCTCACAATGGATGCGATAACAAAGAACTGAACTGAACATATATCTTATTTTTACAATTTCCAGAGCTACCAGGACGAAGAGGAGCAAATAGGCTACCATGTAGACTCATTCCCAAAAGACTTTGGCTACGGTGCATACGATCACGACAACGACAACCAAAGCGTCAGTGAGTCGAAACCACGTATCTTGCTGATGGGTCTGCGACGTTCCGGAAAGAGTTCCATACAAAAGGTTGTCTTTCATAAAATGTCACCCAATGAAACTCTATTCCTGGAGTCGACAAGTAAAATCGTCAAAGATGACATCAACAACAGCAGTTTTGTGCAATTTCAAATCTGGGACTTTCCTGGGCAAATTGATTTCATCGATCCCACATTTGATTCGGACATGATTTTCGGTGGATGTGGAGCATTGGTCTTTGTAATTGATGCGAAAGATGATTACAACGAGGCGTTGACCAAGTTCAAGAATACTGTAATTAAGGCCTACAAAGTTAATCCGAGGATTAAATTTGAAGTATTCATTCACAAGGTGAGATTGACTGCGACCGATACATATACATATGAAATTAGATGATTACTTGGGGTGTAGTGCGTTATCAGTAGGTGAAGTGTGTTTGGGACTGTAAACACATGTACCAAGAGTGCATATCAAATAATGACATGTTGTTGACTGGATGCGATTACAATAATCTTACTGTCTGCGTTTATTGGAGAGTGCGAGTGCTAGTTTTGTTACATTGTTGCAAGTGTTATGAGACATGTTCAAGCTCTTAGTCATAAAAGGTTTTGCTTTAATTGATCGTAGACATTTTTCAATCACTCCAATATGTTTGTGGAGGGGGGGCTTCGTATTCAAACAAATTCGCTTGAGGTTCTCATTTACATTCGTGATCAATGCCAATCAGAATGATGAAACTGATAAGAAATTCATTATCCACATGAAATGAAGTCTTGGGGTTTTTTTTTCTCCTGATTGTGGTGGATGCATGACTGTTGAGCATTTTGAGATGGTATTTGTTCGGCTGATTATCTGACAGGCCATTTACCAGCCCTACCGCTTCCCCAATTGAAAGCTAAATATTCTGTTCATATCAATTTGCACAAGGTCATTGCCTGGATTTCAATAAGAATTTAATGTTTGCAGTTGATAGCTATGCCGCGGGGTGAGGGCGCAGCCACATGACCACCGACAAGAAATAAATATTTACATTTCAATTAGATTGGGGTCTGTGTGTGCGTATGTTGTCAAAAATGGCCACACATAAAAGTGATCGCAAACAGCAATAAGATAAGGTGTGATTCGATAGTTTATCGCTGAAAGTCTGGCTGCGCTTTACTCATCGATCTATACGTTTAACCTCTTTAGTTCTTCTGTTACTGTTGACTAGGTTAAGGATGAAGTAAACGCCTAAATGACTTTTTTTTCGTGAAGATGATGTGCAAGCGCAAGAAGGGAGCTATGAACATTTCTCGCAGTGTGTTGTTTTCAGATCTAGCGGGACTTCATTCGTGTTGCGCTTGGTATCAATTAACTATGGATTTCCTTGATCGTAAAGAAATTCTATGAAGTTTATAATACTTATAAGGGTATTTGCTTAGCTATAGAGGTTGCATATCCCATCCCATAATAATAATAATAATAATATGAGTGGCGCTACAGCTCGTAGGGGGCCAGGACCTAGCTTCTCAACCACACGTGTTGTGCTTGCTGTTGTTCTCTCACGAGTGGAAGAGACCTACAGTTATTATGCCGAATCCGAACGGCTTTGTTTGTGCAGCTTTTTCTAGACAGGAAATACTCTTTGAGCATTGTCTTCTTCTTCGATTGGCGCTACAGTCCGGGGTGGACCTGGGCCTCAACCAACATGCCTCTCCAGCCAGCACGATCTTTCGCCAGCTGCCTCCATCTAGTGCGAGGACGTCCTCTGTTGCGCTGTCCCAATGGCTCGGTGTCGAAGACTCTTCGGGCCGGAGCTGTGGTGTCCATCCGCTCTACATGACCTAGTCATCTTAAGCGTTGGATCCGAAGACGCTTAACTAGGTGCATGCCGCTGTACAGCCCGTATAGTTCGTGGTTGAACCTTCTCCTCCAAACGCCATCAACGCAAACAGGACCAAAGATCGTACGCAGAACTTTTCTCTCAAAACAACCAAGAGCTTCTTCATCCGCTTTCAATAGCGTCCATGTCTCTGCGCCATAGAGCAGGACTGGGATGATCAGGGTTTTATACAAGCTCAATTTGGTGTTTCGAGAGATGGCTCTGTTACTCAGTTGCCTCTTGAGCCCAAAGAAACAGCGATTGGCAAGAGTAATTCTGCGCTTGATCTCGGTACTGGTGTTGTTGTCGCTATTTACTCCGGAGCCTAGGTAGACGAAGTCCTTGACTACCTCAAAGATTCTGCTGCCCAATATGACGCTCTGTCCGAGACGTCGATGTTGTGCGTCCTTCCGTGATGACAGCATGTACTTTGTTTTGCCCTGGTTTACCGCTAGACCCATTTTAGCCGCTTCCGCTTCAATACTAGCAAACGCCTCATTGACGGCTCGCTGTGTTCGTCCAATCACGTCAATGTCGTCCGCGTAAGCAAGCAGTTGAACGGACTTTTGGAAGATCGTGCCTCGGGTGTTTACGTTTGAGTTTCGCACGATCTTCTCAAGTATGATGTTAAAGAAGTCACATGACAGCGTGTCGCCTTGTCTAAAACCTTTTTTGACATTGAAGGTCTCGGTGAGTTCGTTACCGACCTTGATGGAGCAGCGAGAGTTCTCCATCGTCATCCTGCACAGCCTGACGAGTTTGGCAGGAATGTCAAAACTAGACATGGCGCTGTATAGCTCGTCTCTATGCACGCTGTCATATGCGGCCTTGAAATCGACAAATAGGTGGTGGGTGTCGATCTGCATCTCTTGAGTCTTTTCCAGGATCTGCCGGAGTGTAAATATTTGGTCTATTGTGGACTTTCCTGGCCTGAAACCGCACTGACAAGGACCTATCAGGTTGTTGACAAAGGGTTTCAGGCGTTCACACAGAACGGCAGAGAGTATTTTATAAGCGATGTTAAGGAGGCTGATCCCTCTATAGTTGGCGCAGTCAAAGGGGTCTCCTTTCTTGTGGACCGGACAAACGACGCTGAGATTCCACTCATCGGGCATGCTTTCCTCCGACCATATCTTACAAATGAGCTGGTGCATGCGCCCAACCAGGTCATCTCCAGCTGCCTTAAACAATTCCGCGGACAATCCGTCCGCTCCAGCAGCTTTGTTCGACTTCAGTCTAGATATCGCTATCTTAACTTCGTCTAAGTCGGGGGGACGGAATTCGTGTTCATCATCGTCCAAATTGAGTGAAACATTCTGCCTGACAGCGGAATTTGTGTCGTCATCGCCGTTTAACAGTCTACAGAAATGATTTTTCCAAATTCTCAGCATCGACTGCGATTCTACTACTAGTTGTCCATTTTCGTCCCTGCAGGCTTCGGTCCGAGGTCTATATCTTCCTGATACTTGTTTTACCTTTTGGTAAAACTTTCGGACCTCCTTCCTGTCGTAACACCTCTCCATCTCCACGACCGCGCGCTTCTCATGCTCTTTCTTTTTCTTTCTGAGAAGCCGGTGCTCTTCCCTTCTCTTCTGTTCATAGAGCTCACGAACAGCTCTCGTTGTTCGATGCAGCGTTGCCTTGTAGGCCTCCTGCTTGGCTGCATGTACCTGCCTGCACTCGTCGTCAAACCATGGGTTCCTTCTGGGTGGTGTCATGAAACCCAGCACATCAGTGGCAGCTTCTTTGATGGCTTTTTGACAACGTTTCCATTCTTCTTCTATTGAAAGTGCAGGCAGCGTCGAACTTTCAGAGAGTTTCAGGGAGACTCGGTCGGCAAAGTTCCTAGCGGTCGATTGCGATTGTAGCTTTCTGACGTCAAACCGTAGTGTTCTTTCTCGACTCCGTACTTCTCTCGATATCCTCATCCTTACCTTGGCTACAACAAGGAAATGGTCCGAGTCGATGTTGGCTCCTCGGAACGTTCGGACATCGAGAATATTGGAGGAGTGTCTGACGTCGATCGCAACGTGATCAATCTGGTTGACGGTTGATTGATCAGGAGACCGCCAGGTCCCCTTATGGATGTTGAGGTGTGGGAACCGCGTGCTCATCACAGAGAGGTTACGCCCCGAGGCGAAATCTACCAGCCTGAGTCCGTTTCCGGATGTGTTGTCGTGCAGGCTGTGTTTTCCGATGACTCTAGCAAAGATTTCTTCCTTGCCCAGCTGTGCGTTGAAATCTCCTAGAACGATCTTGGTGTCATAGCTGGGGCATCGATCGTATGTTCTTTCTAGGAGATCATAGAAGTCATCCTTGATATCGTCATCCTTCTCCTCCGTCGGGGCGTGTGCGCAGATCAGGCTGATGTTCCCGAATTTAGCCTTGATGCGGATTGTTATGAGGCGCTCGCTGATATAATCAAAGCTTAAGACTTTTTGCCTAAGTCTGCCTCGAACAACGAATCCGCATCCAAATAAGCGCTGCCTTCCCTCTTTGTAGCAATCACCGTAGTAAAAGTCGCAGTTTCTCATCTTCCTTTTGCCCGGCCCATCCCATCGCATCTCCTGGATGGCGGTGACGTCTGCTTTGTAGCAGTCCAGGGCCTCCGCGAGTTCATCGGCTGCACGTGGTCTGTTCAGGGACCTCACATTCCACGTGCAGAACCGAAAATCATTGTCCTTTGATCGTTTGCTGGGGTCGTCAACTTTGAATCCGTCCATATCCGAGGCTTGTTGTCGGTTCGTAACCATTGGTTTTTTGTGTGGTGAGGGAGTCAACCTCACGCACAACCTACAACTGGTAGGCCAGGCCCATTATTTGACCCTCGGGCAGAGGGGGATCGCTGCATACATTAGTTCACCACACAACGGTTGTTGTGATGGCTATCCAGGGGCGCCACGAGGAGGCTGTATGTCAACTTGACTTATGCACAAACAGGGATCGCGCTGGCATCCTACCAGGTTGGGTGCAGTCAGCAACTTTGCCCTGTGTACATAAGCCCATGCCCCCCTTTGAGCATTGTCAGTGCCTCGAAAAAGGTGGGGCCGTGAAAATTATTTTTGTCGCTCAGAGCTGGAATCGAACCTACGACATCGAGGTTGGGGTCGACGCACATACCCACAAAGCCACGGGCCACACACCCATCAACCCACCTTCAACATCATGGTTACAAATGCCTATAACTACGAGACTAATGGACCAATTTTGGTCTTCAACCATAATTTTTCAAAATAAAACCATAATTTTTCTTCTTGGACTGGCGCCGCATTCGGGGGTGGACCTGGCCTCACCCAAAATGCATACAATAAAAATTCCAGCTGAATTCTTTGTTTGATGCTGTATTTAGGGGTGGGGGCCTCGTCTGCAATATTGGTCCTAATATTTTGTTTAAATTTGTTTTGCAATTTATTTTTACAATTTAACAATTAAAAAAAGAACAAATCTCTTCAGATGCATACAAAAAAAATGCATAATTCCAGTACTTCTTATAAGTTGAAGAATCTCATCCACTATGAACGAAAACTGAGTCGTACAAGTGCTTATTGCTGAACTTCGCCAGGAATCCAAGTTTTCATCAGACATGCAGTTACGCTGTTTTGTTTTTAAAGCATTCATTGTTGTGCTGATTCGCATAAAAAGGTTGAACTGAAGAATGAAGTTAAATTATAAGTAACATTTTTTAGTTGGCACACTTTTCTTCGCTCATAAACTTTTGAGAAGCTTTCCGAAGGATCCAAACTTCGTGCTTGAACTTTAGTGCCATGAGCAGGTCGCCATGATATGAATTGTTTTCTCCTAAATCTTGATTCTAACTCTGAAGAGTATCCTTGAAGACTTCTACCACGGACAGATTTGAAAATTTTATTGCATTTGTCAATAACAAGTAAAATTCGAAACTTTTCACTGCAGAGCTTTGCAGGTGAATTTTTAATCGAATTGTAATGAAAAACAGACACAGGCAATGATATGTTTCGCCCTTAATGTTCATTTAAATTAATTTCATTGAGTTCCTTGCGCGGCTGTCCTCTGAAAATTGCTTGGCGATTGTTCGGTCAATCACGATCAACTGTTGGCTTAGCCCAGGGGGTTTCTTTTTCAACGGAGCGCAATGCTGCGACAGGAATGATATGAATCGGATGATATTAAAAACAATTCATCTTTTTTCATCGCTCTCTATTTTTCTGGAATGTGACTCGACATCTTTTATATTCCTTATTGCTCGCTTCTTTGGCTCCTTCGCCTTCTTTGGACAATTGATCAAGTGGCAGTATGCGGGGGAATGTATCAGAACTTTATAAATGCTTCCAGGCATATGGTAATTTGTGTAATGCGCTGTATCTATTTTTTTTTTTGTTGCATTGGCATATTTTGCTAACTTGCCTGCATCAAATTCATATTCAATCGACATTGTTTCTAGTAAAATTCTCAAATGGTGAATCAGGTTGAAGCTTATGCCTGCTATACCCGCACTCATCTCAGCGTTTTTAAAATTTGTCTCGCTTGCTGCTACCATCAGTCGTATTGCCTGCAACATGCTTTGTCGTGTCTACTAGCAGTCCCATTACGCCCGCAGTCGTTTTTGAATATAGCCCCTCTTGATCGCAACTAAACTAATGACCCGAACAACGATAAATAAAATTCATCATGGGATATGTAAATAATAATACTTACTTACATACTTATATACTTTAACTTCTCGGGGAATATATGGGGACCACGCCTGCGCGCCGTCCGTCTCGAATTTCTGCAACACGTTTGAACTCTCTCCAACTCCTTCCCCAAGAGCTGTATTCCCCTTCAACTATCATGAATGTCATATTTCCCTAGGGACCACTGCTGTTTAACCTGCCTCTGTAAGCGGTTTTCACCGTAGGGTGTAGGTGCATCCAATCCACTGCAACTTTCTCTTTCGTATTTGAATGTTCATAGGTTCTTAACCCGTTTTCATGTAAAGTTGCTGGTATGAGATACGGCACAGACAAAATATCCTAAGGATGTTTCTTATACATCTGATTGCAACTTTCGCGTACTCATGAGAGATATAACACTCCATATTCGTCTAAGTGGCTTAAGACTGTAATTTACAAATTTGTCACAGCGACATGACTACGAGAATAGGAGTACATCTCTCCATCTAGAGTGCCGATCTTCATCCTAAAACAGAAGGTTATCATTTAGACTCTTGTTGTTTGGGATTGCGACCACCGATGAGCTCCTTGGATAAACAGTCATTGGCTGCTTCTTCAGTTGTTCTTGAAGGTCTCTACCTTTCGATGTACTAACGTTTGTCGTATGTTACGCTACATTGCACTTCTTTCTTCTCCGTTCGGTATTGGGTTCCTAGTTCGGTTTTCCCCACTGCTGAGGCTGTTTGATATTCGAACTTTTATTGCTATACACTCATCGATCCGTCTCCAGATATCCGCTGTAGGCCATGAATCAAGAAATATAATAAAAACAATAACAAAGAATATGTCCCAGTCAAAAAATTATTTTTCACTGAAATCCTGCCGCTGATTGCTGTTGCTTCCTAAGTAAGATGGTCCGTAATCTTTTAGCGAACTAAGGAAGCCTTGAGGCTGTCGATATTGAACAGCGATTACTATTAACGCCTGCATAGACGTCTAAAAGACAATTTCTATAGCGGCTTCTAACGCTCTTCTACTTTTTCACGAATCTTTCTTTACTCCATCGTCCTCAATCTGTAACCTAAGACCATCGTGGTCTAATTTTCACGTCACCATCAATTCAGAACTCAATTCACTTAACACAGTTCTTACTAATCAACAGGTAGACGGAATAAGTGACGATTCGAAAATGGAATCGCAGCGAGACATTCACCAAAAGGCCTCCGATGACCTCAGCGATGCTGGCTTGAATCAAATCCACCTGAGCTTCCACTTAACGTCAATATACGATCATTCGATTTTCGAAGCGTTCTCAAAAGTGGTGCAAAAACTTATACCCCAACTACCAACTCTGGAGAACCTCTTGAACATTCTTATTTCGGTAAGTCATTGAGACGGCAGCTGCAATAACATATACACTACCGCCTGTGTTACTTACAGCGCTCTGGGATTGAAAAAGCCTTCCTCTTTGATGTGGTTTCGAAGATATACATCGCTACCGATTGTTCGGCCGTCGACATGCAGAGCTATGAGTTATGCTGCGACATGATCGATGTGGTCATTGATCTATCCAGCATCTACAGGTACAGTCAGAGGATCACCGACCAACCGAAAACGCTGCTAATTCACCCTCGTTTCAGCTCCGAAGAAACAGCGTTCGATAATAAAAGTTCTAGTCTTATCAAATTGAACAACAACACGATACTCTACCTGCGAGAAGTTAACAAATTCCTGGCGTTGGTTTGCATTCTGCGGGAGGACAACTTCAGTCGACAAGGTGTCATCGATTACAATTTCCTGTGTTTCCGTGAAGCCATAAGTGAGGTATTCGAACTCCGAATGAAGAATCAAAAGCTGCAAACGCTGGACGAACAGGAGGAGGACGAGGACGACGACTACAAGAGCACGGCCATGGTCAATGGTGGCAACTCGATTGTTAACTCAACGAATAATTCAATCATCGCCTAAAATATATTGATGCATATATCTTGTTTTTAGTTTTCTTGATTCGATCATCTTCGAGTGTGTAGTCTGTATAGGTGACTCGATGATTCATCCACTGCTTACATTGTCTTCTTTGTTTTCATTTCGATTTTTTTTTTGAATAATTATGTGCCTTGTTTCTTTTCTTTTTTTTCTTCAGTTGTATTATTTTTTTTTTATTTTTTTGAGAATGAGAAGAGAAAATTGTTCAACTTGTTCATCTTCCCTGTACAAAGCTTATAATTATACGTATACATGTGATTTTTCTGATTGCAATTTGAATTACTTAAGTCCTGCTTGCATGCACACAACTAAGGAGTAGGCACAATGACAGAGGATATGAAACGTGTGCCATTTTCGGGAGTGTATCTTGTATCCTGTAATCCATTCAAAACGAGAACAAACGAAGTAGCAGAAGGAAACATATACAACTAACCACTGTTCAGGAAATAGTCAAAAGGTTTATTCGAACAAATTTACTACCAATAAAATCTTAAAATTTGAAATGCATCGTTTCTTATTTAAATTCTTGTTGTTTTTCACATCTGGGCTTTGAATGGGTGGTTGTGCAACCATCAACAACAGCGCTTGCACGTAGGCATCGTCAATTTATTACAATAGAGATCAGTTAGGTCATATTTCCTTTTATGAAACGGTTCACATATAACAACTAGTGCTTGCTGAAGAAACTAGCCAGATTGTCTGCAGTGATGGTTGTACCCAACTTTCGCGTTTTTATTGCCACACAATTTCAGAGATTCGTCTGCGTGAATTTGCTTTACCTGTGTTGTAAGACGAGGCCAATTAACTCTAAAAAGAACTGTGGTTTTCATCACATTGCGAGGCACATTTCTTTTGATCCTAGTCTGAGGTACGGACACCAGTAATTAAGCTGCAACGTACAGCTAGTCAGCTAGTCGACTTTCCCTTGCACTCAGAACTAGCTAGAATCTAAGCCAAGAAATGACTATCATCGAATCTTGACGGATGGCTCTAAGACCAAGTAAAGGTTTGGCGCTGGCGCCTTAGTGGAGAACGATAGCATAAAACTACACACCGCGTTAGGTAATTGTGGTGGCCCTTGGCGTAGTGGGTATGTGCGTCGACCCCAACCTCGACGTCGTAGGTTCGATTCCAGCTGTGAGCGACAATGCTTAAAGATTATTTCCTGTCTAGAAAAACCTTCTCAAAACTTGGCCGTTCGGAGTCGGCATAAAACTGTAGGTCCCTTCCACTCGTGAGAGAACAATAGCACGCACAACACGAGTGGTTGCTGAGAAGCTAGGCCCTGGCCCCCTACGGGCTGTTGCGCCACCCATATATTATTATATTAGAAATTTAACCAATTCTAACCACTTCACTTCCAATATAATTCTGGAATGCCATTTTCTGAATTTGGTCGGTAGACTTTGGTAAAGTCCTGAGTCACCACAGCTTCTTATCACAGGACCACCTACTGGTATTTCTCGGGAAGGACAAGAATTGACCAGTTAAAAACTCTAAACTCTAAAAATATGCCATCAGCTTTAAGCCTTCACTGTTTCCAGTTTCAAACACCATGTTCGTTAAAGTCTTTCTCCACTTGTACATCACAGACTTATGTTCGAAGATTCCTTGGATTTTAAACTGAATTGCTTACACGCCCTACAATTATGTCGTTTAACCCCTAGTGAAGCATCGGGCGAAAACCACATCCGAGCGACATCTGGTTCAAAGTTCTAAAACGTTCAAGTTTCTAAACCTGTTCTCAGGTGCAATTGCTCGCTGGAGAGACTTCTTCTCCAACATGCCTCTCCAACTAGCGCGATCTCTGGCTGTCTCCAGTTTCGCACACCAAGTTGGTTGAGGTCCTTTTCCACTTGGGTGCGCCATCTTAAACGCTGGCGTCCTCTGTTGCGTTGCCGGACAGGTTCGGATTCGAAGATTCTTCGGGCCGGAGCTGTGGTGTCCATTCGCTCTACATGACCGCTGGAGACACGGTTTGGCCAAAAAGGACGTTTCTTAAACATCGATTTAGTAAAGATTTCAGCTTCGTGCGGTGATGGCGTCCACCTTCCATAAAGCAGTACCGATTCCACATTGGAGCGGAGCAGCCGCAACATAGTCCTCAAGTGTTTCCAGAGTGTGAATAGCATTCCGAATCCAGCTTTAGTCTTTCCGATTCAGCTGCACACATCCGTACCACCAATCTTAAAGCAAAATTCAATTGAGTCACGTTGCTAGAAATTAATGTCATCGAGTAAAGGCGTTTAAGAAAGATGGAATATTCTCTCACAATTCTCAAACCGTCGGCAATTTCTGTGTCTTTTCGTTTAGTCCTAGTGGGACGAGATCTTGATCTTGACCTATCGGTCTATAACCTCGCTATCTCTGACTCACTTGGGCTTGCTGTGCTCAATCTTGTCTCACCCGCATGATTTGGAAGAATTTCAGAACATAATTTGTTGTACCAACCCAGAAAAGCAGAAATCCGTTGCTGTTGTTTCAAACAGCTCAGAGGTCCTCGAACCGATCTGCACCGTGCATCACGAAGGTGAGAGCGAGGTGCGACACCAACGGATGAATTTCCCCCAGATGCCCAAGTCGGCTATCGATTCGAATAATTTCTGGTGATGAATGCTGCCGTAGGCGTCTTCCGATGAAAGATGGTGAGTATCGATTTGAAACTCGCTAGCTTTCTCCATCATTTGACTTAGTTTGAATATTTAGTCTATAGTCGATTTGAGGGTCGGGATCCGCACTGGTACGGATAGGATCTTGTAGGGACGTTGAGCAGGGATATATCTCTTGTTGCAAGACGTAGTGTCGCTTTTTTTGTGGATGTGGCATATGGAGCTGATATTTCAGTCGTCGGGCATGCTTTCGTCTTCCCAAATTCGCATATGATCTAGTGCATGCTCCCTACCAAAAAATTGCCGCCAGGTTTAAAGAGCTCGGATGGTAGACCTTCTTAGCGTGCGGTTTTGCTAGTCTTCAAGCCTGGCTTCTTTTACTACCTCAAAGCTAGGTAGACTTCATCGACTGGTGTTGGGATTTCCTAATTTTCTTCTTTGGCTGGCGCTACAGTCCGTTGCGGACCTGGGCCTCAGCCAACATGCCTCTAAATCTAGACCGGTCTTATGCTAGTTGCTTCCAGCCACGCACGTTTAACTTATTCAGGTCCACTTTTAGCTGAGTTGCGTTACCGATGACGTGGTGGTCTTCCTTTACCGCGATGTGCCTCGGGGTTGGAGTCGAAGACTTTTCGGGCCAGAGCATTGGTGTCCATTCCCTCTAAGTGACCTCGCCATCTGAGACGAGAGTTTTGAACTCGTTTGACCAGATCGAGGTCGCTGTACAGCCCGTACAAATTCCCTATAACTTCTACAATAATAAGGAAGTTGTAAATAGGAAAGCATTGTGTAGCGCCTGATTCTTGGTCAATCTTAGAGGAATATTGGTGGAGAATCTGTTGGCAGACTAAACAGCTGTCAGGTCAGGCTAGCGGTCATAAACAAAACGAATCACACAATACTCACGCTTTTCCTACAGCATCAACTCCAGAACAACCAAACAATGAAAAGAACACGATTTATTCTCGATTTTATATTTCATTTATTGTATACGTAACGATCAGTAATAGGAGTAGTAATGTTGCTGGAGAATATAAATCCGCTTACAAAGAAAATGACGCTTACTTGCTCATAAATAAACTATTCACGTGTATGTATATGTATATAATGCAATATGCCACTATCCTTTTCCTGCTGGAACGTCTTCCTATTGCCAGTACTCAGCAATTCAAACTTAAAAGACTAACATTTCGTGTCTGAAACCTTACACTACTTCGTGTCAAGCATTACAATTGAGATTTTCTTTGTTTTTTCGTAACTACAAGTATTTTTATGGCAATTATCGTATTGCAAGCGATATGGTGTGGATTGGATTTTTGTTTTGTAAACAAATTAAAAATACAATTTTCGTTTCTGAAACGATGTAAAATTGAAACACAAACAATCGTAGAATCAACAAAAAAAAAACTTATAAGGAGAAATTGCACATATGTGGAATGTAAGAATTATTTATTCATTTATTTATTTCCTACTAGACTTAGTTTTGTTTACTCTCATTGATTCATATTAAAAATAGCCCTAGCTAGCCTACGTCTAAGAAAAACAAAAATTATATATAATAAAATTGATATAACAGTTCGTAATAATATGTTTCGATATATGTATGTATGTGTTGTGTTGAGATGTGTAGATCCTACAGAAGAACTTGCATTTGCACAAAAGAGAGAGAGAGAGAGACGTTTAAGGTTCTGGAAAAATATATATTTATATATATCTACTATACATATATGTAGGTGTGTGTATATATCTGCTTGAATCCATGTATATGCACGATTCTTATAATATGGCTTGTAAAATACGCCTAAGGAGATCATAACTAGGTTCGATTGCATGCAAATGTCATGTCAACAACGCTTTTTTATCGTTTCTACATTTGGAATGACTGGGTTTTCCTTCTTTTTTCTTTCTTGTGATGCACAGAGAAGAGATCGTCGTTGATATTTGTTTGTTTTGCTTTCTTTTGAGTAGAGATAAATAAAACAAGTTGTAAATTCGTTAAAATGTGATTAAACAGCTATCAGCGCTATGAAATGAATAGATTCCGTTGTGTGAGAAGTGTGTTCGCTTATCGATCACTCGATGGATTGGTTGCATTGTTGGCAAATGTTGCAGGGCGTTGTTATCGCAAACTGAGTTATACACAGACAGGCGCTGTTCAAACTAAAGACGAGTGAAACGTCACCTTTTTGTTGATCAACGACTCCATAAGCAGAGTTAGGTGCGGACGGGTAGATGGTGAGCTGTTGATTATTCAATTAGTTCCCTCAAAGAAACGAGCATCGCAGGCTTCATATTTTAAACAAACATCGTGGGAGCACATCATTTTAGAGAAGGTGTGTGTACAATAGTGTTCGAATCCGAACCTGTGGGGCAACGCAATAGAGATGCGAGTATGCGGGTGTCGCATTTAAAGTGGCGCACCCAAGTGGAGAATGACCCCAACCAAGTTGGCGTGGGAAAGTGGAAGCATTTAGCCAGAGATAGTGCTATTTGGCGAGGCTTGTTGGTTGACCCCGGACTGGAGCGCCGTTCAAAAAAGAACTATGTTCAACTCCAAAAGGAGGATAGGAGAAGACTGGACAGAAGACGAGACAACTCCTGGCCATTCCGTAGGACGACACGATTGGGAAATTTAATTTTCAAAAGAGCCAAGACCACTGAAAAAGCATTTAAGCAATGAAACCATAGTCCACAAATTGTATACAGATGGATCACGAACTATGGCGCAGAAGCCAGGACTATCAACAGCGGATGAAGGAGCCCTTGGTCTTCGCGAGAGATAAGTTCTTCGTTCAATCATTGGTCCTGTGTGTTGATGGTTTCTGGAGCAGAATATTGAACCACGAACTATACGGCCTGTACGGCGACATGAGTCTAGCCAAGCGTCTACGAATTCAACGCCAAAGATGGCTAGGCCGTAAAGCGCATAGACCACACTGCTTCAGCCCGAAGAGTCTTCGACTCCGAACCAGTAGGACAACGCAATAGAGGACGACCACGAAGCCAATGTCGCATACAAGTGGAGAACGACGTTAACCTCAATGTGCGAAATAGGAGGCAGCTGGCTGAGGATCGTGCCACCCGGAAAGTCTTGTTGGCTGAGGCCCAGGTTCTCTCCGGACTGTAGTGCCATTAGCAGAAGAACAAGAAGCATTAAGAACTGATGAAGGAACAGGGTTTGGACTATTTGGACTCCGGACAAAGTACTACCAACCCATCGACAAACGCTCCAGTATCTTTTAAGCTGAAGTCTATGCTAAAGACGGATGCACTCAAATCAATCTTGACAGGAACTGGCACTATACCAACTGTGACAGACCAATAATGTCAGACAGTCATGCCGCTCTCTTGGCACTTAACTCCTGTGTCATCAAATCCAAGCTTGTGAGCGAATGTCAACAGGAATTTAAGAAGCTGAGCAGGAGAACCGGAGTAAGACTCTGTTGGATAAGTGCCCATATAGGTACAGACTTAGCTAGAAAAAGAGCATTGGCACGTTAATATGTCCTGAACCATTGTACGCTGTGGGAGATCATGTCGTCGGGGAAGAGTTCAGGGAACTAGAAAGAAGAAACCGGAAAGACGCCTGGCTCATGACTTGAAGCAGATCAAGGAACTCTTCGGTTAACATAATCGAAAGAGGTTTGAAGCATGTATCAGAATTAGCAGCAAGAGTCCTAAGAGGCTTCGTAACAAGGAAGCAGACTCAGGGAGCACATAAGACAACTAGGAGCATCTGTAGACTGTCCCTTCAGATTCTGTGGATAATCTAAAGAAAGCAGAACACATTTTGAGATTTTATGAGGCACTAGTCCACAAAAGACAAAGACACCTGGGCAAGTACCTAATATGGGCAAAAGAATTGAACTCACTAGATCCATTTCTCATTCTCAGATCCCAGAGGTAAACTGGTTTAGACTCTCGTACAAATCTCTTCCACCATTGCACAATAGAAGCCTATAACCCCAAAAAAAAAAAAACAACTCTAAATAGAACTGTATGTGAAGGGCGTTCTTAAGAAAGCAAAGGCACTAAAGTGGGCGCCATAGATAATAAAATCGCGTTGCAATATGTCTTCAACAGCTCAACAGTCCGGGCTGCTCCAGAATGTTTGGTTCCGTCTACAAGGAACTGCTGCGGACTCTACGCGATATGTATGTCCGCAGGCAATTAGTATCCATCTAAACACTGGGTTCCTGTGTGATGGGTAAGAGTTTTTGAATTCAAAGCAGAGCAGTAAATTTGATAAAAGGATTAAGGATCAAGTGATAGCGACTGTCAATTAAAGGAAAGAGCATTGGCTCATGTTTCAAATATTGCTCACCAGATTACTGTGCACACTTTAATTCGGGGAGTAAAAGAAAGCTCGACATAGCCAACATTTCAATTCAGAGGTAAACTCCCTACGAAAACACCAATCGGTTAGCACCATCGCCACTGCACCATTTGCCAACAATTCCAAACCAACAAAACATTCGGCCGCCTACAAATGCACTTAAATTCTCAAAAATGTATTTACGTAGAAGAAATTTTCAAGAAACAAAAGTGAAAATCTATCTAACAAAGACATGCGCGCCGCGTTCGCTATTCCGGCACTCGTGTATTGCAGTTGCCGTGATACAATCTAATCTTACCCTCGCAATGGAAATACGTGTCGAACACATCACTGTAGCCGTGGTCCTTCCACCACGTGCACAATTGCCGATTCCAAATGCAGTCCAGTCGATAGATGAGACTGGGAAACTCGTAGCCGAGCAATGTGTAAAAGTCTTGATCTCCCAGATGGCCCTTGAACGAATACTGATTGGCCATTTTACGCACGTACGCCTCCTTGAGATTCTCCAGATACAGCGTCGAGTGTCGGATGCGTCGCAAATGAAGCATAACCACGCCAGAGTTCAAGCCGGGGTAGCCGTGCTTGATATGCTTGTGTTTGTGTTTGTTCGGCGGCAGGATACCAAGGGCCGCCGAGCTCGGGTAATACGGGCTGCCAAAATTCGTGTTTGGATAGTTGGCACGGTAGCGATAGAGAATGTGTCGATAGACGGGCGTAAGTTCTGGCGCCAGTCCGAATAGATTCTCCGGCGCGAAACGCTTGAACTCGTCGAACAGGAGTCTGACGTCGGTGCGAAAGGCGACATCACAGTCGATCAGAATCGCCTGCTCCATCTGAGGGTCCACGATTCGGTGCAGGCCCAGCGACAGATAGAACAGGGCATCGCTGTAGTACGAGCTCGGGTTCGAGCTGAAGAAAGGCATCATCGCGTGCACGATGTCGGTGATCTTCTCCGCGCACTCGTGCACATCGTACATTGAATAGAAGATGGATCTGTTGTAGTGGCGTGTCTGCTGTCTGATGATCTCCTCCGCCGAGGCCTCACTCTTGCTGTCGGTGATGATGTGCAGATGGAGCTTAATGGTGGCGTACTTCAGCAGGCTGCGGGCGAAGAGTTCGAACTTTTTCTGCAGCTGATAGTTTTCCTTGGTGTATATCACGAAGATGTTGTGGTTTAATTCCGCCACAATGCTTGCATACTGCTGCGGGTTGTTGTAGACCAGTGTGTCGTTGTGATTCCAGCTTATGAACTTCACTCGATTCGCGGCAGTGTATGCTTGGGATCCGTTACGATGCGACACCAGCGGTTCTGCAATCAGATCGTCTACGCCTGCTTCCTGGTCACTGGCGCCGTCGTCGTTGTTCTCTCCCCGCTGAAAGAGCGCCAGCAGACTTTTGCGACTGAAGTACTCCGAGTTCGCGTAGAAAATCACCAGAAAACCACTCGCCACGATGAGAAGCAGCAGTATTTTGTTCATTTTCGAGAGCTTGCTAAATCTTAACGATTTCCGACGACGTCGGCATGTCACGATTGTAAGAATTTTCTTCGAATTTTCGGTGCTGTGCACAATCTTTACAGCTACTGCCGCAGTCGTCGTAGTTTTCGGGGCCACCAACGTGTGTGGTGGTATTGTTATGGGTTCAATTGGATTGTTATTGATTTTAGTGCACCTTCAGCAAGTCTGATTGCATTTTTTGGATTCCCTCTTAAACTGTGCCGTGTACCGTGTGTTGTCACTCGTCTAAAGATGCAATACGGGAGAATCTGTGAGTTTAAAGGTGTATCAAGTCGGCTATCACATAGTCAAGTCAGCGATCGGATCGGATTTGAAATGTAGGTCTCTGGTCGAGGCTGTAGTGTTGCGTACTTTTTTTTCTCACAGTTATGACACTGCAGCAGAGCACTGACACAGTTCTTGAGTGCAACAATATTTTGATTTATTATCCCGTTGCCCTGGCAGGTCTCCAACGAACTCTTGCGACGTGGTGATTGGAAGAGTTAAGGCATGACAATTATTCACATATTACCCGGATTTTGAGCGGTATTAAGTAGAAAACGAGTAGACAAACTTTCCTGCGGCTTCAGCAGTACAACAATTTACGGGTAAGGATAGTTGTTTGACATTCCGCAAATGTCAGAAGCCAGCAAAAATTTTCTTCTGTCCATGTTCTGTCCAGGCATTTGCAGAGAACGAAAATAAATCAGCATCTAGTGTTGAGTAGGTGGTAACATAACGCCTGGATGGTGCACCGAGAAAATTGGCTCTGAACGGGACCTTATTTGTTCTGTAACTAAATTATTTGTAAGTTTACAACTTTTTTAACTGTTTTCGTTCGTAACTTGTGAAATTATTCTGATTTCGAAAATTCAAATATTTTAATGTAATTCCAAAATCGTTGAAAAAATATAACAAATAAAATCCATCCCTAGTGTGCACTCGCCCTCAACTTCGCATCGAACGCACCCCATCTTCCAGCTGCCATATTCCAAAACAAATGCTGCTGTGCAAACGAGATAGCATAACAATTCATATTCCCGCGTCAGTTGGAGACAATTTGAAAATTTTTGTAAATTGCTCCCGTCGTTTGGTTGGCTTCAATCCCGCATCAATGGTTAAATTTGTTTAGCTTTTTATTTCTTTTTAAATATTCCGTTGCAATAATCAAGAAAACAAAAGTATTTCTTTTTATTAAAACACTCCAAGTCGAGTGTGTGTGTATGTGTAGTTTACTTGTTTTTTTTATTTAAATAAATTGCATCCATTTATTTAAACAAAATGGAAGAGCTGTCGCAAAACGTCGAGAAAATCCTAAATCGCAGCAGAAAATGTGAATCCGAATGGGAAAACGAGATGAAAGTAATATATTGGAGAAGATTGTTGTGTTCCACGCTTGAATTGTGTGCATTTTTTCGCAGGAAATTCAGTTAAAACTGGAGGCAGTGCTGCTTGGCGCTCAAGCACCAGTACAAAAATCAATTTCAAATTCAGGTCCAGCTGTCGCTGCATCTCCACAGCAGACGAAAAAACGTGCAAAGCGTTTATCTGCGGTCGTCGATGATGAGGGTGAGTTTCAATAAAAGGCCGAAAGGGGAGGAGACTTACAAAAGTATACAAGATCGCCCATTGATTACAGATGAACAGGAACTGGTTGGAAGACTATCGCCAAGTTTGGTTGCTAGCGCGCCTAGCACAGTTGTCAATGAGACAATTCTTCCAGAGGTAGTTAAAAAACAAGAGCCAGCAGCAGAGGTTGAACATGTATTCGCTCGTCCAATGCGAGCTGCTAAGCAGAAAATTGAGGGTCTGGTTAGTCGAACAGAAAAAAGATGTTTCGATTGTGCATCACACTAAACACAATTTACATTTACAGAAGGAACCGTCTCTCGGATCTAAAATGAGACGCCCGGACAACAACGAAACCATAAAGAAGATTAAAAAAGAAAAGGATACAAGTCCAACCAGAGAGAGCACAAGGAAGACTAACAGAACAAACAAGTCACAGAACGAGACTGTGAAGCCACAAGCACAATCAAATAACGAATCTGTTGCAAGCAATAAGAAGGTAAGATAGCACATTCGCCTGAATAGGGGCATCCGCTTGACTCACATTCAACCCCTTTCTGTAGGTGGACGACTCTCTACTCGTGCTTTCGGACAAAGAAGCCCCTGTGGTGGAGATCTTTTCGGAAGAAGACGATGCTATGTCGAACTCCAGTGCGGTCGCAAAGAAGAGTAAGTTTACTGAAGTCCAACAGATAATAACCTTGTTTGAAGAAGCTGCGGTTTCAGAAGCCAAGAAGGACACGTCGAGTAAGAACGCGGTGGTCAAAATCAAGAAAGAAAAGCTGAGTATTTCTGGTGCGGAATCCCAGAAGGAGACATGTCCCACTCCTGTGCCAATAGCAGCGGTAGCACCAGCCGCTCCCGAAGTGCCAGAAACTGCAGCAGAAACCACTTCCGCATCGCTTTCAAACGAAGTTACCTCTTCCATCGAGGACACGCTTCATACAACAACAAGCACAGCTGATGCCACAGCATCTGGCCGGCCAAAGCGCGTCCGAAAGAAGAAGGAATTCGTCCACAAGCCAATCAAGGAGGAGCGCTTAAGCGACGAAGCGCCTGTGCCATCTCCAGTGTCTACGCGAACCCGTAGTGGAAGCACCAGTAAACTAAGACCTCTGTCGGTCTATGAAGACGCAGTTGACAAGATGCCACAGGACGGCTCAATAAAGGAGGTTCCGGAGCCCGCCAAGCAATCTGAAACAGCATCCCCAGCCAACTGCAACGAAACAGTCACAACAAACAATGCCACAATGATGACGGCAGTAGATGCCACATTTGTCGGCAACCAAGTGAACAGCACCTTTGCAATGCCAGCGCCTCAAACCACATTCATTATGGAGAACAACCCCAATGCCACGGTGACAATTTCAAATGATGGAAAGAAACCGAATGGAAGCCTTGGGGACGCCACTTTCGACGTCCGGGATCCAGGAAATCGGGACAGCATCATGACCGAGGATGACTCATTCGAGAAGCCCTTGGGTAAACTGGCGCCTCTGCCCACAGAGGTCATTCCCAGTTCACAGCCCGCAGTGCTGCCACGGGTGCTGAAACAAAAGTCGAAACTGAACGAGCTTTTCAAGTATGTGCGCCCATTTCTCCCCATCAAGCAAGTCTCATTGAAATGTGTATTTTTTTTTTCAGTCCATGTGTACGGAGCCCCGTGAAGAAGAAGGTGGAAGCCTTCGAGCATGCACATGCTCAGGCCTCCTCCCAGGATAACCGACCGAAACCAAAATCCAAGCAAACAAAGGAAAACGCTGAGCCTGACTTCGTTGTAAGTTTGGGTTTAGATTTCCCTTTGGCAGTTCTAACGCTCTTGACACCTTCTTTTTTCCAGAGCACTAAGGAACTTCGTTCGAATTCGGTTACAACACCCGTCATTGGTAAGCCACACGCTCCGGTGTTAGGAAGGTTCCTAACGCCAACGCAGCAGTCTAACCTCACCCCATCGGCTGGCAATGCCAAGAAACTGCCCAACAGCGCGTCCAAGATCATGCCGTTCCCGACCACCCGACAATTGTCCGCAACGAACCTCAAGAGTAGCAGCTCCACCGCATCTCTGTCACGAGAGAACAGCGAGGAGGACCTCAAGAAGGGATTCAACAAGCTGCAGGTTCGCACTCACGCCAGTTGCAACAGAAAACCAGAATTTGACGCACTATTATTATTTTTTCAGCAACAAGCTGAGGAACGCAAGAAGAAGCGCGAACTGAAGCACCAACAAGCCGCCCTCCAGCGCGAGGCAAAGGAGAAGGAACGCGCCGAACGCCTGAAGAAAATCATGAAGGAGCGCGAGGAGAAGAATCGCAAAAAGGTCCTCGAAATGGAGCAAAAGAAACGCGAACTCGAAGAAATCAATCGTAACCTCAAACTACAAGAAGAGCACAAACAAGCGACGAAAACCAAGCTAGACCCCGCCGAAGTGGCACGCCAAGAGCGTGAACTCCTCGAACAGATGAAATTGCAGAAAATGAAAATGCCACCACCGCCAAAGCAGCAAACCAAATACAACTTCAACATGCTGCACAGCGACGATTCCACCGACGAAGAAGGCAAGACCTCATACAAGAGGCCAGCACCGCCGCTCTGGAGTAAGACAGCGGTTCGCGCCGAGCACATCACCTGCCAGTCCCACCTACCGACGGACGTCATCGATTCGTTCTTCTCCGTGCAGCCGATGACACCCGATCTGAAGGCCATCTTCCCCAACATCGATCCGCGCTACTTGAAACGCAACTCGAGTGCCATTTGGCAGACACCACCACGCTACTCAGAGATGCCCAAGTACTAGAGGAAGAGTGTCCGTTTTCTTTTCTTGTTCTCGTTGTCGGTTTTTTTTTTCAAGTATTAATTTATTAAGTTTTCATTTAAAACTATCGTTTCATGCGCATTGTTTCTCTGATGTTAACTAGCATTACTCCTTTTTACTCATTTATCTGTTGTAAATAAGTTACATTACAATAAAATAAAGAAATCACATCTGTTTTATCTATGAATCGAAAAGAGGTCGGTTGGGTCAGGGGTGGAAAGTAAATTGGGTGTTTCCCAGATTAAAACGCTTTTTGCGGCTGCTACTGTAAATGCCAATTTATTTCACATAAATTTCCACACGTGAACGTACTTGAAACCGTTATTCTCTATGCAGCAATTCTCCGTCAGCTCGTACGTGGCCAATTTCGTCATGAACTTCAATCGGCTCTCAGTGAGTCCATGTCGTCCGGGGTCCCCGACGTAGATGGTCTTCCCCCTCTTATTCAAGTCAAACAACCACGGCAAGAGCGTCTCCACAAAGTCGGCGTCATAGAAGAGATCTCCTAGTAGGATCACATCCTCTGCAATTGCCGTATTTCCAATCAAATTCACTTCACTGGTGTCCACTTTGACTCCATTCAAGTCGGAGTTCATTTGCACCGCGACTGCCGCAACTGGAAGTGAAAGACGTAAGTAACATTGTGATCGAAAACATCGTGTGGGGGATGTAGCTCAGTGGTAGAGCGTTCGCTTTGCATGTGAAAGGCCCCGGGTTCGATCCCCGGCATCTCCAGTCACTTTTTTATTTTTTTTTTTCTTCTTTATTACCCGAATCAATGTCGTTGGCCACAGCCGACTCAGCTTTTGCCATAATCGCCGCAATCGAGGTGGCTCCACAGCCGCTTCCAATGTCGAGAATCCTTTTTGATTTCACCAGCTCGGGGTTGTCCAGAATGAATCTGAAATAGAAGCGATTTAATAGAAAGAACTCGTGTGAAGGAAGACGAAGGCGACAAGAACCTGCTCAAAGCTTGTCCACCCGGCCAATAGAAGCCCCAGAATGGATCATTTTCGAAAATCCTTTCGCTGTCCTCGGTGACCGGTTCATGGAACAGCCGGCATTCGGGGGTAATGAGCCGCAATGCTATTTCAGGCGTAAGATGCGTTCGAGATATTTGTGTGTTGTCTGCGATCCGTTGACAGACATCTGTGTGCTTGCGACTGTAAAGAGAATGTAGTTTAAAGTGAGATTTAATGCTGTTTAGCTTACGTTTCTAAGGATCTGTTGTAAATTCATAGTCTGTCTCGCTGTGACGCCTCATGGAACTCAAATGCAGGTGAAGAAGTTATTGGTGCGCTTGTTAATAATCTTTGCTATGAGAGTGAGCTGTATAACAAATCTAACGCGGGCATTTATGAGGATGGATGCGTAAATAAACGCAACACACATATCACCACAAGGAGGACAAGACCAATCACAAAAATATAGAATAGTTTATCGGAATAATTATTGATTGTCTGTATTTGTTGATGTCATTTTGGCGAGTGTGTAGACTACATGGGAAAATGCACGGCAGCAGAGGAAGATCGTATTTAAGATGGCCCACACAAGCTAATAAGAACGTCGTCCTGTCAGCTGGAGTTTGCTTATTGGTTGAAGCTCAGGTTAAATTCAGTCTCCCGTGACGGTGCTGAAACGTTTGTAATGAAATGGGTACATCGGAGTATCGAAGCAAAAGCGTCGATTCCACAGGGAGTGTGGTAGAAGAGGGTATTCTATGACAGATTACTATATTTCTAACACACAATACAAACGAACCTGAAATAGCCAAGCAAAAACATATGACTTCCATTAATTAAACTGTGATGGACTGTCGATGAATATATGTTCCCACCATCTGCCCAACTTATGAGCAATCTAGCTCCGAAAAGGACATCCGTCAATAATGTTCAGACTGAAGACAACTAAATGTCGTCAGTATTTTGCATACAGAAATCTACACGTTTAGGGAAATGCGTCGTCTTATTAGATTAACAAGCACAAAAGCTCGATACAAATAATAGCTATCCTCCGCGACAACCAAGCAGCAAACTTTGGTATCAACCACCATGTCCTCTAAAATAGATCAAGATTGTCTCAAGATCTTACTAAATTAGCAGACAAATTCAATGTAATTTGGGTTCCCAGGCAACATATATCCCTGGTGAGGAACAAGTTGACGAATTAGTGCACTCCACAGACCATCTGCAATAGAGGTGCATATACCAACGGAACTAGTCAAAGCTAGAATCAACACAAGCACACTAGGTTTACCGGTATGAAATTTTCACACTAATTTTTTTTTGAAAATATGACACAATAATTATTAATGGGAAAGTAAAAACATTTTATTCAAAGTATTGGCCATTGTTTTCTACACATTTTGACCACCTTTCTGGCAATTTGTGAATACCACGCCAATAAAATTGTTTGTCTTTTGAAGCAAACCAATCACATACCCAATTTTCGACTTCTTCGTAGGAATCTCTCAAGTGCTGCTCAGCCAATGCGTGTCCCATAGATGAAAACAAATGGTAGTCGGAAGGAGCCTGGTGTGTCTGGTTAATACGGCGGTTGTATCCTGAGCCGGTTTTGCTTTGTGTGCAGGTGCATTGTCATGGTGAAAATTTGCCGTGTCTTCTGGCCAATTGTGGTCGTTTCTCGATCAATGCATGGTTCAAATTGATCATTTGTTGTCGGTAGCGATCAGTATTAACGGTCTCACCAGGCTTTAGAATCTCGTGGTACACCACACCTTTCTGGTCCCACCACACACAAACACTGTCTTCTTGCCGAATCGATCTGGTTTCGCAGTCGATGTTGATGGTTGTCCCGGATTAACCCATGATTTTTTCCGTTTAGGATTCTTAAAATAAATCCATTTTTCATCGCCAGTAACAATCCATTGCAAAACCGATTTTCTTACGTGTCTTTGAAGCAAAATTTCACAAGTGTTTTTTCGGCTTTCCATCTGTCTTCCATTCAATTCATGTGGCACCCATTTTGCACACTTTTGGATCGGTCTTAATCATAGCTTTTAAACGGTCAGAAATTGTTTGTTGTGCAACATTTAACATTGCTGCCATTTGCCTTTGACTCAAAGTGTCATCTCCATCCAATATCGTTTGCAATTGGGCGTCTTCAAACTTTTTTGGTGCTTTCCACGTTCTTCATTTCTCACATTAAAATCATTATTTCTGAACCGTTGAAACCATCTTTTGCATGTTGCTTCTGATAGAGCATGATCACCATATGCCTCGACAAGCATTCGATGCGACTCTGCAGCACTTTTCTTCAAATGAAAACAAAAAATGAATGCTTTCCGCATCACTTTCTGGTACAAAATTCGACATTTTTAACACGATGAAAAAATATGATTTTGTCTGTTCAATGACTTGATGTATACTAAATATTTTTCACAGATGTCATAGCAAACGAACAAAATAAGGGCTCGATCACAACAAATGTTCCCCATCGAGACATTTGTATCTTGACGCTCACATCATACTGGCACTCCTGGTATTGCTGAAAAATGCGAGTCTTAGGTGGTCACAATTTAGCACATACAAAAATTCAAGCCAAACATGGCCGATATATAATAACACACGGACTGGGGTCTAAATCGAATGCCGCACTGGCCGAAGAATTGTTTATTGCAGTTCTTTTAGTTTCTCGGTAAGGACAAATGATCCTCTGGAGTCAGCGCGACGGTCTTTCAATAAAACAAAAAACCCGTGTTTATTATCATTTCACTAAAGTTGTATGTTGGTAAGGTCTGCCGAGAGATAAATTCCTCAAAGGCCTAGGAAGTATTGAACCACAAGTTCATGGAACTAAATTACAAACGTAAAGGAGCTAAACAAGCTAGAACTTTATAATGCTGGCTCATTTAGTCATTAGGTCTTACACATCCATGACGCGTAGCATAGAATCATCTCCTCCGTAAAATGGAGGTTAAACATACTATGGAACACATACTAGTCGAGTCTCAAGGCCTCGGTCGAGAACGATTGAAAATGTGAAACAGAACACCGCAACAGGAAAAGGGGATCAAATTTAATTGATTGCTGAAGGCAATACTTAAATCGTCCAAAAGAGGGGAGTATGATAGATCTTGAAAACAGAAAACAAGAGAAAGAGGTATTATTTCTGTTATCCATTGATTTAACTGTGATCCTTTCATCCGCTTTCAATTATGAATAATTGAACACACTTGCTCTGCAAGAGACGTCTTTGTAAACACCATCAAGAAAAAGTACACCGAAGAAGAAAGTAGGACCAGGTTTCATTTCGTTCAGTCAGAGTGAATATTTATTTATGATCACGATGATCTTTAGGAAATCAATATCAAACAATCCACATCCTTATTCACCGCTCATCGTGTATCCGAAAGTCTTGCATTAAATGTTTATCCTTGGCAACCAGCAAGCCCAGTGGATAAGTTCAGAATTCCAAGCTCTTAATACATAAGAGTGATCAGAATCAACAATATTTCAAGCTGAATTGTTTGTAATCATCGAAGCGGGACATGACATTAGGGACAGCAAACCCACCAACATCAGAATATATATATTTTCAGATAGCCAAGCAGTTCTTTAGCCGCTAAAGAGGTAGAAATCCAACTCTAAGGCTGGAATGTCACAAATCACGAAATACACTCATAAAAAAAAACAGACAAAAGCTTTAAGATTTGGGTGTCGGGACATGAAAACCATGACACAAGCCATACGCAATTCATTGGACCCCTCCTCCTTTATAAACTCAACAATGCGGCCACAAGCTTCCATTTACACAAATAGATCATTAAACAAAGGAACTAATTTTAAACACACAATCCCAAACGAGCTAAAAGAACATTCAAACTTCAACAAAACTACAATCCCTCAACAAACAAGACGAGGAACATGTAATTATCACCTTCATAAAATAGGCCAGCCTAAAGAAACTATGGAACACGTACTAGTCGCCTCACCACAGGAAACGACTCCCAAGAAATCTCACCTAGAGAAGTTGTCAAAATTTCTGAAGGCAAGTGTTAAAATGGTCCAAAAGATAGATCTTGATCACATTATTGCTGCAATCGACCATTCTTGTTTCCCATTCTTCAAAGGGGGTGCTAATTAATATGAGTGGACTCTGGCTCCCAACTAAGAAGTTAGACTAATTGATGAAAATCGGTTGCTTTACCTCACTTAATCGGATTGGAATCCTCAGCCAACCTGGACGTCTTAATCACATTGCTGGACAGCTCATAGAATTCGTAGTCGAATAATTCGACAATTATTTTCCCCCTCCGGTCACTATCCACACAAGTGGTTGTTGAAATTTGCAATTGCTTCGTAAATCAATTTCAATGTCGACTGAGATCGTATCCCAACAAATAATAGTGTGATCTGATCACTGTCACGTATTGGTCAATGATGTATATTTCGGACACCAATTCAAGTCTCCAACACAAACTTTATAGTATTTTTCGTTTTTCTAATCGAGTCTTCACAGTACAGACTTGAAAAGCTAATGCCCTCTGATAATTTTCTGTGCTCATTGATCCACAATATTATTGAAGCCATGTGACACCGTGTTCCGAAGACTAGCAGGGTTGGGAATTCATTATCTAGTTCGTGGGAACAGTAGGATCACCTTAATCAGGCTTCAAGGTGTTGCGACGAAATCATATGAAAAAGTCCTAAATTTATTCAAGTACAGGCCTTTGGCGAGTGGTTCCGGCAAGGGTTAGAGGAGCAGACGCAATCACGAACTGAACGCGCCGCTCCAACAACGTACGTATGACCCAAATGATGTACACACAGAAGCCAGAACTGGAACCAGTGGCTTGACAACACCCTCTTGACTCACACAGAGTCTGGTAAAGAATCACACTTCTCTACATTATCCATTGTCTAAATATTTTACACAAGACAACGCCTATTAGGACGTCTCTATAAACCTCCCACTTCTCATAAAGCAGAATGAAGGCTTACGATCCACTCGAAATACTAGCCCGATTGATTGACTCTTGCAGCGACTGTATAACACCAACTGACAGCGGTAGGTGGTTAAACTCCTCCTGAAATGATCAACCACTTCTCCTACCCAGCACACCATTGACCTACGGATGGTTAGAGCCGGAACTAGAGCTACCGTGACGATGCAATACAGCTTTGCCAGACGTTTGAAGTTGTTTCTACCACATTTTGACCATAAATTAATACGTCGACGTTGAATCCAAATGCGAGTGGTTGGCCTTTCTGCTGGCAAGAAGGAATTGATGCAAACCAATCGGTCATTCAGTCAAGTTGACAAAATGATCATCGGCGGCTCCGTCCCGGTTAAGGTCTCGCCATTTCCTTGCAAGATCATCAGTTTACTGTTCCTAAGCGCGATTATGAATGTATCTCAGTTCTGCGAAAACCAGTTTACCTTCAATTAAACTTAACAAAAGTGTTAATGACTCCACCGCAAATAACATCTCAGAGCGGCGACAGTTGTTCGTCACATGGCAGACATTGGAATACGACCAGAAGCATTGAACTTTCGAGTCAAAAAAGACTTTAGCCCGAAAATTAATTTCAGTATCCAAGTATGGGACTCGGAATACACATCAACGATCAAATGCACCTGAAGCAAGTCACGTTTGTGACTTATGTGGGTTTGTAAGCTGCGCAAGCAAACATCAGAAGACTTAAATCAGCCGGTGGTCAGTTGAGTTTTTGTTGGCCCGGGTATAAAGCAGTTGTACGAATGAAGCGATAAACATAAATCACTTAGAACTAACTATTATGGTAGCAGTGAGTTAAATTCCAATTCAGTCACGTGGGAAGTTCTTCTGATATCTTTTGGTTTCAGGATAGAGTCAAGTAAGGATTAGTACGTACGGGGTGCATCTTATTTTAATCCTTAGTCGATAGTCAAAGGATAGTCATCCCGCCATAAAATCTCTGGATAGTGTCATGTTCTACTCAAAAACATCCCTTATTTGCAGGCTGTCTCTTAACGAGATGGCCGGGCATTTCAACATTAACCTCATGTGAGTGCCGGGACACTGTGACATACCAGGAAACTGCAAAGCCGATGAACTCGCTAGGTGTGGTACAACCTCATCCCTATCAATAGCAAGGATCCCATGCCGATCGCTACAGCTAACCATCTTCTTAAGATCCACACAATTAACATCACTAATGACAAAACCATAAAACAAAAGAAATCTGGCCATCACCATCACATCACCTAAAACGGTCCCTCAGTCTATTTAGACTTAGCAAGCCCTCATTAAGGACCCTCATGGGAGTCATAACCGGGCACTGTGCAATTGGCACTCATGCTCGCAGGATGTGTGCCCCATAGAAGCAGAAGCTGCATGGATCAAGAGGAGGAAGAAAATACTCATCACCTTCTCTGTTCCTGCAGTGATTTTGCCAGTCGTAGGTTGCTGTACCTAGGAGCCTACTACTTCAGCGGCCGTAACGAGCTAAATAGTGCCAGCATTGGCCAACTAAATCGTTTCATTAGCAGCACCAACTGGTTCCAGTGTTAGGAGAAGTCAATCCGCGTGGTATCACTCGTTAGCAGTCAGCCACCACAACCTAACCTAAACTAAGGATGCCTCACATGCGGTGTTCGGATTTACTTCCATTTCTTAAGACTTTCAAATCTATTAAATGGGCTAAAAGTCCACCACTTATTGTAATGTTTCAGCTTTGTGCCAGTTACTGTTGTTTCTTGTTTATTAACCCCTTCTCACAACACAATGCGACAAAGAAATGCGATAACTGAAGGCTGAGTTACAAAAATGTGAACACAAAGGAGTGTGAGACGCTGTTTCATTTCATTTATGACAGAGTTAACGTACATATACAATGTCAAGTTTATTAGCAATTGGATAGGTAAACAAGATCTACCACGATTTTTCTTTCGGATCTACTGCACTTTGAACCTTTTAAGCCAAGACTTATGGCGCCAGTAAATAGTCTCACTCGAGAAGAAAGGCTTCCAGACAACTCTTAGTTCAGTATGCGAGAGAAACCATTTCCGGATAAAATATAGCAACAACTTGAAGGTTTGAGGTATGGATTTGGTGGGCTGGATGTATTCCGTGTGACCGAGGAATAGTTGGCTCTCCGTTGTGGCGAATTTTGTAATGAAATATATTTGGTTGTGGCATAGTTTGGTAAAAAGAAGTGCGGATAGGATCCTGATTTTAGAGCCGATGTTGAAAATTAAAGGGTTACGTCCGGATGCTTTCTTTTTCTAAATATTATATCAGACCTCAGTGTGGCCCGTTGAGTTGTACGTATATGCGCCGACAACGCACTTTCCTGATATGATAAAAAACAACTTTCACAGCCCCATCTCCATCGAGTCACCGACAATGATGAAATGGTATCTCCTTTCTAGAATAGACTTCTCAAACTGCACATTTTTGGAATCTCCTTCAGAAGCCACAGCCAAATCCCTTGTCAACTGCTGCATGGAACCCATTAGGTCGGGGTTGACCCTCAACTATGGTGATGGCTCCAGAGGACCCACGCCTCTTCTTTGAAAATTAATACATTACAAATATTTACGACAGCCCCAACTTTTCCCTTTTCTTTTTCTCATTGAATTCTTATGGCATTTCCAAAGACAATGGGCAAAACTATTTCTATTTAAAAAAGCATCTAAAACTTTGCCATTCGGAGACTTTTAATGGCCATACAACACAACCTTTATGATTCCGGAAGAAGTTAAGTGCAGATCTACCTCTGACTTTCACACTACCCATATTATTGCTTTTATTACAACCGTTCCTACTTCTACTTTGACCATTTCACCGTGTATACCGTAATTAAAGCATGTTTTGTTTCATTTACTATCCCTCCGTACTGGGATTTTTGGTAAAAAATGGGGTCCAAGCCCCAAAACAATCCTGTGGATGTACACAGCTTTGTCAAGCCTATGAAAACCTAGTCTGCTGGCCGGTCTCCCTAGAATCTACCAGAGACCTGCTTGCCTGTGTGCCTTAGGGTACCCAACAGCGATCTTACATGTAACATTAGACTAAATACCACTTGAACTCTAAATGCATACGACTGCTGATCAGACAGTCAAGCGGCTGATAGCCACGATCCACTGCTTATGCAAGTATACTAGATAAAATACAGGCTAAAAATTGAGCAAATTTAAAGTTCCAAAATGCACGACCCTGCCCTTCGGACGTAATATTGGAACGGCAGCGTATGTCAAGCACATTGAATACCGATCTTGACAGCATAATTAACTGGGATAAGAGCTGGAGTGAAAATCAATGCTTCCAAAACTCAATGCTGTCTGCTGTCTCTAAAGCGAACCCCATGTATCGACGAAACCGGAAAACTTTCCATCCTCGGTATGCACATCAACACAACACTTAATTGGAACGATCACTTATTCGAGGTCGCCAAAAATGCTGCGAAATGTTTAGGTTTCCTTAATCGATGCAAGAAATACTTCACACCCTCTAATTTGGCTTTAATCTATAAGGCGTATATTCGCCCTAAGCTCGAGTATAACGCTCATATCTGGTCTGGTGCCCCCAAGAACACCCTGCACCTACTAGATAGAATCCAAAAGCGAGCGATAAAACTTATAGGAGACAACGATATCGCGGGTTCATTAGACTTGCTTGAACATCGACGTACCGTGTCTTCTTTGTCCGTGTTTTATCGTTATTTTAACAAACGATGCTCAAGTGAGCTGGCCATTTGCATTCCTCCTCTCCTTGAATTCACCCGCAATACACGTCTCGCCAGGAATGCACATCAGTTTACCCTTAAGTCTGCTTTCGGACGCACTATGAAATTTAGACTCGTTTTTTAGCCGCACCACACGAATATGGAATGCTCTTTCCAGCTCAATATTTCCCATAGATTACAATCCGCAGATGTTTACAACCAATGTGCACCTCTCTCTCTCCCTCCCTCTATGCCTTCGGCCCGTGCTGTGTCTTGACCCCGGACAATTAAGGGTATTAATAACCCCTTGAGCACGCGCAAATTATATAAAAAAAAAAGCAACTATACCCTTGTCTTTGTTCGGAACCTTTGGATGATAATTTCCAGTCAACTACAAATGACCCCATCGACTATTGTCCGTGCTTAATCAGGACCCTTGATTATGGCAGTATTTTTCAAGCGGAAGCCTTGGCAGTAACGTAAGCAGCATTTTCACAACTGGGCGGCTTGTAAATACGTGCGGTCTAAGAGCAGCATGGCGTTACTCAGAAGTCTTAAGAAGTGTTTGTAAAAATAAAGCAGTTTGTGTGATGGGGGTTTAGGTGAATATGTCTTTACTGCATTATGTCTGATCTGTCAATTTACAATTCGCAACTGTCCCACTTTACTATAGCCGTCAGAAAATTGCCTAGTTATTAAAACGATCGACATGTAAGCAAATAGTAACACAAGAAAAGAGGAAAGAACTCTTATAACAGAATCAGTAAAATTCAACGCATTGCTAGGTGTTTCGCAGATGCGTTGCGACACGAAACTAGCGCAGCTGGTTCGCAGACCATAACTGGCAGTAAAGCAGAGGATGAACTTGACAGTAAAAGGATCCAAACCGACCAATTTCTAAAAATTGTATCTTTGAGACATAAAGAAACAGTCTTGTATAAAGACAGCAAGTAAAAGGTGGAACACTGCAAGACAATTCGTATACTTTAGCCCAAAAATCAACAGACTCCTTCCGTCACAAAAACAAAAAGATTTCTAGCGATGGCATTCGAAGCGCTAACGGGCCATAATCTTCTGAAGTACCACGAATGAAAATGAGGCTAAACAATTACCTTATATGCAAAGATATTGTGAACTGTAATAATCACAGACACCGAGATAATTTCAGATTAAGCGATCCTTGCCCCTTCGGCGAAAAGAGACATAGATTAGATGGATTATTTCCTTTTTTTAATCACTTTCTCAAAAATTGGCGTCGATTTTATTTATTGATTACACCACTGAGATATGTGAAGGTCAATGAGACGTTCTGAAGATAAGCCCGGTGGGTTACCTTTCTCCAAGGTGACTCAGTTCATTTTTCAGTGTCATTGTGCTCAAGAACATGGATTTCTACACTGATTTGGGTTTTTCAGGGCGTTATAAAAGGGATTTCATAAGAACCAATCTCAATCTCAATGGAGGTACAGTTCTTAAAGGGTGCTTTTTTACTTCACATAGTCTTCGCAATCGTATCGTCATTGGGTTTCGAATATTGACTTCCAAATCAAACTAACCTCAAAACAACCAAAAACAAATCAGCTGTCACAGGAAATAATGTCAACAATTTATAGTTCTCGGCCTCTAAAAAACACCCTCTGCTATCTCCTCTGTGTGTACAAGAGACCAGATAGCATTTGACTCTTTCCAGGGAACGATAAACTGATGTGCATGCCTTGACAAGATGCTGAAAAGTACCCGATTGACACGTCTCAAAAAGAAGGCAATGAGAGCAATAAAAACCCCCCTGTGCACCAGAAGTTCCCTAAATTCAATGTAAACACAGTCACATGCTTCCATTCACAAGCCACTTGTTGCTCTACGGAACTGTTTGCTGTCATGAATCACCGAAAAAATCAAACGCCACCAGCTTGGTGGCTTGCCAAACATTTTTGAGGGGCACCGCTTGTGATAAATACGTGCGAACAGACCACGCACCATTAAAACTTTTCATTTCACTCTCCGCCGGATGAACGGTCAATCAATAACCGTTGCCGAACAATAGAGCTTCGGCAACGTGCCCCCTATGATGTGACACCAATTCAACGGCAGCGCGCCACGCCAGACATCGCTAATAGTCTGAGGAATGCCTCTATTACTCACACGATCGCAGCCAGATGGAACAAGCAAAGACGCTGCTTTCATTCCGGTATTGCGTGCTGCTTCCGAATGCTCTGAATATATCTTATGAAATCTGGGCGCACTCGGCGGCCGGTGGGAATACCCATAGAAGTGCTCATTGAAACTCATTAAGCTCGCTTGAATCCAATCACGTTTCCCCGAGACTGTAGCATTCAGCAAACAACCCGAACGTTGCCAACGTCACGTGCTGCTGGCGTTCAGTTCAAACAGAACGACTCCAGATTCTGCTGACTCTGTCCACCCGGAGACAGAGAATTTCTCCGAACACCCAACTTGCTCGGTATCCAATTACCGCTGCACATCTGGCTATGGCTTCCCTTGCATTTAAGTGTTTCATGGACGCCTGTCATGGCGGCGGCGCAAGCGTGCCCAAACTTAAGTCCAACAAAAAAAAAAAAAACTCGTTTACCAACCAACCTTGAGCGGATGTGCGTGCATTTCGGGTGGAATTCAGACTCGTTGAGGTATGCCCCTGCCGTCGTTATTCGTTGTCGCTCCAATTGACGGGGGATTTCCAGCACCACACCGAGAGAGTGGCGACCGAGAGAGACACGGCAATCAACAAAGCACACTTGTAAACAAGACACTGACTGCCAAGTGCCAGGGTAAGACGAGGTAATGGGTGCGCGTATCTTGTGTGCTCGAAGGTGAAACTTGGAATTCCCATTCTGCTTGGGAAACTCGGATTGCATTAGTTTCTTTTACTTTTGTTCGTTTTCTTCGAAAAAATTAGTTCGTTCGAGTCTTGAAAGTATTTCGTAACGAATCGAAAGCAAGACTGTCGCGTCGGCTTCAGCCTTCAGCTTCGGTCAATATTTGCCGCGAAGTGGGGCGGCTTGAGTGGTGCGACTTGAGGGAATTGACGCGGATGCTTTTGAGAGAAATTTCGAAGTTCTCGGTAGTAGGGACATTGATTGGGGGATTTACCTTGACTTGTAGGTGTACATTGAATGTGACTGGGTTTCTGTCTCAGAGAAAGATGATTGTGACTAATTTGCGAGCAGAGGATGTGTGATTTTTCGACGTTCACAGTAGACGGTGGTTTCTGCAAGACGTGTTGATTTACAAATTAAGATTGCAGTGATAACGATGATGCAGTGATATCTTTGTCGATCAAGACTGTACAAGGTGATGCAGATTTCGAGTACTTTCATGGCCGCATGTACTTTCCCTCCAGGCGGTGCAAAAATTTAGAATGGTGACCCTGAAGGCATTGTTTCTGTGATGTTAGACCATCTATCATAATGTACTAGGTTAGGTTAGGTAAGAGTGGCTAGATGGTGATGCTTTTGAAGAAGCGGTGACGATGGCTTATACTGTCGCCATTCAGGTCGCTGCCTCCTATGACTAGCCAGAGCACTGAACGAGCAAAGAATGTGATGTATAGTTTCTATCTCTTCTTTATCTATACAAGCATTCTGCAAAAGGTTCTTGAATGCAGGTCTGCTTAAGTTGAGCAGTCATGGTGGGCGTTTGAGGCTGACAATAATTCCTTCTAACCAATTGTGGTTGATGAGTCCAATTGATGAGATGGCGGGCTGGTGCGAACGGCATGGATGGTGGTGATCTTCCTGGTGTTACAGAGAAGGTAGTACCACACCTAGAGAATTCGTCGGCTTTACAATTGCCTGGTATGTTACTGTGCTCCCCGTACCCACATGAGGTGTGTATTGAAATACTGAGCCATCTTGCAAGGAGACAGGTGGTATTTTAGGGATGTTTTTGAGCTGAAAATGAGTTTGAGTTGACTACCTGAACAAATAGTGGTATCGTTTGTGGATATTACGCATGACATTGCTTTTTTTCTGCCTGAAACAGCTGCGTTATTTAGGGATTATTAGGGAGTTTCGATGAGACGGCAAAATGTATGCCTTTGAAGGAGACTCCCATACCCACCTATTGGACGGTGTTCGATTCGAAGGGGACCATCCACCGCAGAGATAATGTATTAAGGAGCTCGTCAGCTCAACCCCTTGCCTATCTCTGAATTTGCTCTAAAGTCTAGTATACTTCTTCTTCTTCTTCGTGTGGCGCTACAGTCCGGGGTGAACCTGGGCCTCGGTCAACAATCCTCTCCAGCTGGTACGATCCTTAGCCAGCTGCCTCCAATTTCGCACTCCATGTTGGTTGAGGTCCTTCTCCACTTGAGTGCGCCATCGGGTTCGTGGTCGTCCTCTATTGCGTTGTCCCACTGGTTCGGAGTCGAAGACTCTTCGGGCTGGAGCAGTGTTGTCCATGCGCTCAACATGGCCTAGCCAACTTAGGCGTTGAATCCGTAGACGCCTGACTAGACTCATGTCGCTGTACAGCCCGTACAATTCGTGGTTGAATCTTCTTCTCCAGGAACCTTCAACGCAAACAGGACCAAAGATTGAACGCAGAACTTTTCTCTCGAAGAGACCAAGTGCGTCTTCATCCGCTCTTGAGATAGTCCAAGCTTCCGCGCCATACAACAGGACAGGGATGATCAAGGTCTTATATAACGTGAGCTTGGTCTTTCGAGAGAGGCTCAACTACTCAATTGCCTCTTGAGCCCAAAGTAACAGCGGTTGACAAGAGTTATTCTGCGTTTAATCTCGGTACTGATGTTGTTCGTACTATTAACTTGGGAGTCAAGGTAGATGAAGTCCTTTACTACCTCAAAGTTGTAGCTGCCTATGGTGACGTCCTGACCGAGTCGTCGATGTTATGTGTCCTTTCTCAGTGACAGCGTATACTTTGTTTTGCCCTCATTCACCGCTAAAGCCATTTGCCGCCTCCGTTTCAATACAAGCAAACGCTTCATTGACGGCTCGGTGAGTTCGGCTAATCACGTCAATGTCGTCCGCGTATGCTAGCACAGTTTTTTGCAATATCGTGCCTCTAGTATTGGCGTGTGAGTTTTGTACGACCTTGCCTAAAATCTTTTTTGACATTGAAGGTCTGGGTGAGTTCGTTACCGACCTTGATGGAGTAGCGAGAGTTTTTTCGAGGATCTGCCGTAATGTGAAGATTTTATCGATAGTGGACTTCCCAGGTCTGAAATGTTGTTGACGAATGGTTTCAGGCGATCACAGAGAACGGAAGATTTTGTAGGCGATGTCAAGGAGACTTATCCCCCGATAGATTATCAACGCTTCACTTATATGGGAGTACTTTGAGAGTATTGGTGGAACCGAACCATATAGGCAAAGCAAAATCTTCGTTTAGAATGTTATCCACAGCTTAATGGATGCAATTAGCTTAAACACCAAGCTAAGAACTGTTCCGTGAACCTTTACGCAAGACCAAGCAACAACGAAAATGGCAGTGGATTGCTCACACTCTGCGGAAGGGTGACAGGTCCATAGCAAACCAAGCGATCAATTGAACCCGCTTACGCAGGACCGTGGCGATCTTCGGAGTAGGTAGCGCAGAACAGTTGAGAAGAAGCACAGTAACTGATAAAAAGTTGGGGAGAGCTGGGACACATTTCTAGAAATCGAACTCGATGGCGCGTAAGCATTGTAGAGGCCCCAGAGCCCACAATGGGATACAATAGACACATCTACATGCAGGCCAGTCTTTGCACCCGATTGAGTGCATTGCAATTGAAGGTCTTGTTTAGTGCTGTCCCTCAAATTGAAACTCCATACATTAGTGGCGGTCTGACAATGAAAGCAATTCATATAATCAACAATGCGTGGTTGTAGTCCCCATTTATGTGCATATTGTACTACAAATCGTACGACCAAAAAAGGTACCGAGTACGTGAGAGTAATTTCGAAAACATGGAAGGGCGTGTAGTATTGATAATCGATGTAATATTGGAGAATGAAGAAAAAGATGAATGTAGTTTGAGTCAAGAAAAGGAAAAGAATATACACATATTTTCAGTTGTTAACAAAATAACTCAATTACACGAACATTCTAATGAATATTTCCGGAATCGTTTGCAAATGGATGAGGTGAAACATGGACAAAGATGCAATGTTTATAACTCCACATATAAATAGAGGGAGCTGGGTCCAGACCTCAATTGAAGGGAATAAAAGAGGGGAAGAACTTCCCAGGCTGGGATGTGAGCTGGACATCAGCCAGGTGAACACGTCACTGCAATCACCGATCAGTGCATTATACCGGACCACATACATAGGACACAATAACGAAAGAAGCCAACTAGTCTTCGCTTACAAGAATCGATTTTCAAACGAAAAGATCAGCGTGGCCAGAGCTTAATAACAACAAAACCAAGAAGTTGGAGTTGTACCGAAACTCGATCCGTATGCTCGTTGGAGTAATCACACGATACCACTACACTCCACTTCCAAAACTTAACCTAACCTTCATTGACACTTGGTCGTACGATTCGTAGTACAGTCTGAACACCAGTAGTGACAGGCCTTAGGATAAGAACACACAGTCTGAGATGACATGCATTTGCAATGTACATGTTGCATCCGGAATTGGATGACACGAGACAATATTGGACACTGCTTATTAGAAAAAGACGAGGCCTATTCTCCACCAACTTCTGTAGAGGATGAGGAGAAAAGCAGTCAGCATCTTTTCTAAAGCTGTCCTGCACTTGCCTCAACTAGGAAGCCACACCTCAATGAAATACTGGTCAATATAATAATAATATGGGTGGCGCTACAGCCCGTAGGGGGCCAGGGCCTAGCTTCTCAGCAACCACTCGTGTTGTGCGTGCTATTGTTCTCTCACGAGTGGAGGAGACCTACAGTTTTACGCCGAATCCGAACGGCTTTGTTTAAGAAGCTTTCTCTAGACAGGAAATACTCTTTGAGCATTGCCAGTGACTCGAAAGAGGTGAGGCCGTGTAAATTGTCGTCGCACAGAGCAGGAATCGAACCTGCGACGTCGAGGTTGGGGTCGACGCACATACCCACAACGCCACGGGCCACCACTGGTCTGGTCAAGACACCAGTAAAATATGTTGAATGAACTGACTGGCTATCATAATCACGGCGACCCTCTCACTTAATCCCATCACATACGTGGCAATACAATTTACCCATTTGTGCCTAAGTGCATCAATGCTACTACCTACCTGCCTCTTACAGATTTACAGATTTATCTACTCCAGGACTAGACGAAACGAAGTAGTCAAGGATCATGATCGCAGTTCCTTGGGAGTCAAAGCTTTTATTTGTCTATTTATTCATTTTGTTTTCTAAGAGGCGAACCTTGACAGTATCCCAATCTTATTTCTAAAATGCTCTTCTAGCTCAAGTGCTAATTAATCTTTTGTTACGAAGCAACAATTTTTTTCAGACGCCAATAACCTCTAAAGTATTTGTTTCATATGCCCATCGTCTTATCGGAGCGCGTACAGAATTCCCATGCCATTTAATCAAGCTTCGTATCCCTACAACATCCACATCCATTCCGACCATCCACTTCCGCTTCATTATCTTCCCTCTGTCCAATGTCATAATCGAATTATTTCTCCATTAAGCCATCATTTACTTGAGATCTCAGTTCCGCAATTGAAACATCCACTCCATCGGAAGCCGAAGAATCACAAAGGTGCTCACAGAACCATGTCACTTCACAGGCCGGATGTAATTAATGTCGCATTGTCCCAAACATTCCACCCTTCCGGGCCATGCATCCACGCGTTTGGTTCTACAAACAAACTAATTGAATGCTTGCCGACGACATGGAAACGATTCTAGTGATTACCAGAGATAAACACTCCCACAGCTCGCAAATCAGTTTCTGGGATTCCTGGTATAACCCGCTGATTATTCATCAATTACGCAGAAGTGTGCTTCAATCGCCACCGCGCCAGTACCTTGTTGCAGACACAAAGCAACAGTGCCCAGCAATTTGCCGATTATATGTATATTACTTCAACCCAAGCCGGTTTTATTTTTTGTCTCGCACTTAAGGTCACGTGAAGTGAGTAGGAAATGCAATAACGGTCCCAAGCCGCACACTGCCATGCGGAGACCGGTGATTACCGGGTTCTGTGATGCAGTTACGCGTTTATCTGAATTCGCAATCCATCCGGAAGGCGGATCACATCTGTTAGTTGAGAAACTGGAATAGATTCAGCTAGTGGCTGAATTGCACTCGCTTTGAGGGTCAATAGACAGGCGCATACATACGTACTTGCTCAACGATTCTACTCTCGAAAGCTGTGTTGGTGTAGATCTTACGGATTTATCAACGTCACGTAAGGTTGTCGCTGGCAGTGGGAAGGTTCGCTGTGCAGGCGAACAGCAATCATTTATTAAATTAATGAGTCGTGGCACGATCTGTGTTACAATCAAACGTTCGAACGATCATGCCTACTGACAAACTGACAGACTGACCCAGTCGGCCGGAAGGTAGCCGCTTGTTGTCTGTTTCAACCTCCACAATGGCTGTCTGTAAGCACAGAGATTTAAACTCAGATACAGACGATGGAAATCGAGATTCCATCAGTTCGAAAAAGTTTCCGCCACAAACACTTCACGGATGATTGCGGTCACTGACTGCTGTGGAAACGAATCAATACGCTCGGATGCCTTGGCGTTGAGTCATTGTGGGTATTTTTAATTCAAACATCCGATTGGAGTACGACCCCTAAGGGGTTGCACTCGGAATGTTAAAAGGTATTTCTGTCGGATCGTACTACTCTTGCGAGGATTCAGTTTAAGAGAATCCAATTTATAAAAACACAAAAGAACACCGGCAGTGTTCCCAATTACTCCAATATCGTGAACAAATCTGAGACGAACTGAACAATCCAGTCCGTCTTCCTAAAGTCCAATCCTTACAACATTACCGCAAGGACTAGAAAACACCTAAATGCGTCATCCAACTTGACGACTTGGCATTGTATAACTCGTCTCTATGCACGCTGTTCTATGTGGCCTTAAAATCGACGAGTAGGTGGTGGGTGTCGCTTTGCACTTTTTGGGTCTTCTGTCAATTTCTTAGAGCCTTACCGTAAGGAAGAGGAAACATCTGAATGATTGCTGTTTTATAGAGCTATTATGCCCATAATCAAGCTTTGACAACGTGACTCTACACTCAGAGCACTGCTCGTTAACACAGAAGCAGTTGCAGTCGTTTAAATCATATTGACGTAATGAGAACTGCATGATTTGTGTGGCAGGTGACTCAGCTAGACTTATTTTTACTCAGATCACGCGTAAATGGGGTCCTATTCAATATTGTTTAACGGCTAATTCTAACGGCCATGGAAGTGGAGCACAAGAAGCAGACATTCGACGATTTGTGTCCTTCAGTTCTTTCTATCACGACCACAAAGAATTAAAATGAATTAACGCTGTTTCTCTAGACTAAAAGGGCAATTAAATGCAGGCGCATAGTGTGTTGGTTTGATAAAAGCGATTCAAAGATGAACTCGTCAGTTTAGTGCACGTGTGACATTTATGTAAGCTTTCGGCAATTAGAAAAAAAGGACCGTAAGTAAAAGAATTGCTGATATATTTTTTTCTTCGTGTGGCGCCACTGTTCAGCTAGCTTGCTCTTAGGACAGCTGCCAGACCAAGTTGTTGAGGTCATTCTCCATTTGAGTGCGCCACCGTAGATTCGGGCATCCTCTGTTGGTTAGAAATCGAAAATTCTCCGATGTGAAGCCAAGTTGTCCATGCCCTCTACGTGGCCGTCTCCATAGGCATCAGGTCTATAGATCCGCAATTAGGATGTTGCCGGTGTACAGAATCTTCACCTCCGGATCCATGCATTTTATATACATACCTCTGCACCGTGCTATACACCAGAGCAGGGGATGGCAGTTTCTTATATAAAGTCAGCTTGAATCCTCCAGAGACAGTCAATTGCCACTTGCGCCGACACCGCGGTTGGATAGTTACACTGCGTTTGATTTCGGTACCGATGCCGTATGCACTGATTGCTGCGGAACTGAGGTAGAGGGAGTAAGTACACACTTCGAAGTTATAACCGCCATTGTGACGCTCTGTTCAAAACGGCAATATTGTTCTAATAATGTTCTTCCTAAAGGGCAGCGTGTTCTTCAGTTTCTCATTCACCACCAAAACCAGGATAGCCGCTTCCGTCTGAATACCAACAAATACTTGGTGTATTTTTCAATTTTAAAGCCATCGGTGTATTCTGACAGCTGTACGAACTTCTGGAAAATCGTAGCACTGCAGTTGGCACGGGATTCTTTTCCATCTTCTCAAGAATCATTTTAAAGAAATTAAATGACAATCCAAAACTCTGACTAAATCACTTTCACTACCGACTACTCCAATCGGCATCGACAATTCGTCGTCCTCAGCAAAACTTCACGACATGTCAAGAGCAGACATGGCGTTGACGTCAAACTGCGTAACGTCACTCGTTTACCATTTTCTGTGAGAGAGGACTTTTTCTTATACAATGGAGACAAATTGTGAGGAAATAATGAATTAAATTTCGTTTAAAAATAGTAAAATTAATTTTATGCTCTTTTTTGGGGTATACATTGATACTTTCTGGTACAACTTGATAATATGCATACTTTACTACTCATTGAATTAACATACTATGATTTTATAAGTCTTCGACACCGAGCCATTGGGACAGCGCAACAGAGGACGTCTTCGCACTAGATGGCGCACACAAGTGGAAAAGGACCTCCACCAACTTGGTGTGCGCAACTGGAGGCAGTTGGCGAAAGACCGTGCTGGCTGGAGAGGCATGTTGGTTGAGGCCCAGGTCCACCCCGGACTGTAGCGCCAATCAAAGAAGAAGAAGAAGATAATATAAGCAATTTTCATTTTATAAACTGCCCTTTTTAAGCTTTTTTCCGAAAAATTACATCTAAAAAAAGTTCTTATTATTCTCAGGCTTAAAGTGGAATTTGAACACAATCTACCATCTACTTTGTGTGATTTGTACAAATTTTAAATTGCGATAAACAACTGACGTCATATTTAAAAAAGAAGGCGCGGGAATAATTTACTTTGTATTCTGTGTATCATGTCTCTTCTCCATGTACGCTGTTCTATAAGAAAATCGAAATCGACAAATAGGTGGTGGGTGTCGATGCACTTCCACTTCCGGGATCTGCCATAGTGTGAAATCAGTTCAACTGCAAACGTTTCTGGCCACTCTAATATATATATCGACTAGATTATGTACACGAATTCAGGTGGGCACTCAAAGGCAGCGATTTGATATGCGATGTTTAGGAGACGTATGCCCCTATGTTGTGGGTGTTGTTGCATATTTCGATCCTTCTAACTTTTTTCGTCCCCATTCAAGTGACAGTTGAACTATTATATCCAAGATTCCGAACGTCTAAATTTCAAGAATTTATTGGAGATCAGAAACAAGAGGCATACCGACATATCACGTAGAGTCGAGAAAATCGAGAGCTGTGTTGCTACATACATGGCAGGCAATGTCGAAGCACAGCGTTGAATTAAACGCAGCTGCGTAGGTTTTCTCACAATTTCACAATTTTTTAAGTAGAACCGTCAATTTCACTCGCTTGTACACATTTACATAAGTGAACCGTGTTACGACGCACATGGTACATGAACTGGTTCGTGTTGTTGTCTAAAGGCAAGTGTAGTGACGTATATAAATGCAGTTGTAATAGAATACGGCTATTTCTAAATGGAAGACATACAGTCGGACCCTTGTACTCATGTCTGACTAATTAAAGAAGAGGAGTACTTGTCTACCTGCAATCAACGTTTAAGTAAATCCTCAAAAATGTTTGTGTCTTGAGTTGCAATCGATTTTCTTGCAGTCGACAACTGTATTGAGACCTGCATTTTGACATGTCTCAATGACGCAAATGAAAGCGTCTCCAGATGCTGAAGTTACCAAATTACAGTCTGATTGAACAAATCCCATGATTGATCCGATCCGTTGTTTAGAAGAAAACTGACATCTGATGTTTGACGTATATTTTGTGGCGCCGTATTTCTGCCCTCCTGTCATTAGGTACTATTTATTCTCTACTTGCTAATCAGCCCATTTCTATGTACATATTGAAATAGCTATTCAATTGAATTCAACATCGAATAGGAAGAATTCTTGAAAGCAATTCAAGAATTGTGACAGCTACAAAATCGCTACAGTTCCTAGACGCGCGAAGTAAAGGTTTACCTAAGAGGTGTCACAAGTTCGATTACATGTCGGACAACATGTGTTACATTTTCATCGGTTGTTTGACTTAAAATTCGAACCTAAACTACGTGTGCTTATCACCGTAAGCACATTGCACCTCTTTTCTTTGAAACCGAAATGTTTACATGCACTGGATGCACCCGTGTCCTGACCATAACCGTGCATTGAAGCATGTGTGCTAATGTATAAATTAAACCTTGTCAAAACGTGCCATGATCAAATAGTATGTTACTCTGACATAAGTTGAGAATTGCTTTTGTAAATAAAGTCTATCGCGACGTAAGAAAATCAACTAGTTGACCGATGAGTTTGCAAAACGAAATGTAATTGTATCACGGCAAAAAGGCCAAACAAATTTAGAAAGTCGCGCCGATGCATGCTCTAATGATCTACCAAAGCTAGCGGGCAAATCCTGGGGCTGCAGTTAAAGTATGTAAAGATGGATGTGCATACATATACGCTATTGCTAGACCAACCATTACATTTGGCTCAATAGGATGGTCCAAAACAAGCAACCTGATCAGCGCAAGAAAGACACTCAACACAGTTCAAAGGTAGGAATGCCTCTTTATTACAGGAGTCATGCCAGCTTGCCCAACTGTTGCCATGGAAGTGCTATTGACTCCCAGTGGTTGCAGACTGCGCAATCAAAACAATTATGATAATTGCAAAAGAAGAGATCGGAAAAGATAGGTGCATTACATCGAGGCAATTCGATGAACTAATTAAAAACCTATCACTCTTGGCCATTCCGAAGAATGACGTATTTTGGCAATTCAATTTCCTAAAGAAGTTTACCATTAAGCTCATTACCAAAACAAATATTAAAGAAATGAATCCATGGCAGCAAGATTTAGGACTCGACTGTCCAATGCCAGAATGCTGCACCAGCCAACAACGAGGAGATTTGACGTTGGATGCCTGAGCACACAAGAGATCCTCAGGTCGCAGGCTTTTAGAAGGCACCCAGGCTTTTTGAAATTGCAAAAGTAATCGAGTTACTGACACGCAGGATATAGTAGATGTGCTTAAGCAGCATTTCCAACAGCTGTTTAGCGGGCCTGACTAATAGACAACTCCAGTTGATGAAGTACCATTCTGTGCTGTAGGAAACCATGTTCTCGGAAAGAATTCAGGGAAAAAGAAAAAACAATACTCATGGCATGAAGCAAGCCAAGAAACTCTTTGGCCAATAAAGCAAAAATAAGCTTCGTAACCTAAACGGCACTCTAACAGGTCACTGCAGACTCAGGGAACTTCTTCTTCTTTGATTGGCGCTACAGTCCGGGGTGGACCTGGGCCTCAACCAACATGCCTCTCCAGCCAGCACGATCTTTCACCAGCTGCCTCCAGTTGCGCACACCAAGTTGGTTGGGGTCCTTTTCCACTTGTGTGCGCCATCTAGTGCGAGGACGTCCTCTGATGCGCTGTCCCAATGGCTCGGTGTCGAAGACTCATCGGGCCGGAGCTGTGGTGTCCATCCGCTCTACATGACCTAGCCATCTTAAGCGTTGGATCCAAAGACGCTTAACTAGGTGCATGCCGCTGTACAGCCCGTATAGTTCGTGGTTGAACCTTGTCCTCCAAATGCCATCAACGCAAACAGGACCAAAGATCGTACGCAGAACTTTTCTCTCAAAACAACCAACAGCTTCTTCATCCGCTTTCAATAGCGTCCATGTCTGTGCGCCATAGAGCATTACTGGGTTGATCAGGGTTTTATACAAACTCAGACTCAGGGAACACCTAAGGAAAAAAGGTGTATCAGAAGACAATCTATTCAGATTCTGTGGATTTTGTGAGAGAATATAATTCTGTGGAGAATATTATGTGCTGCGAAACGCTGAAAACCTGAAGTTCGAGAGCAGAGAGAACGTACTACCACGTAATGTACCACGGCGTTGCCCCCTGATCAAACGAGAAATAAGCAAAGACGTACACAAGTGACGTAGTCAGAGCTTAGACATATCCTGCTCAATAACTTGAAATCGAATAAATCACAGGTATTCTTATTAAAGACCAGAGCGCCGGCACATTACAACATTTATAATTAACCTTGCTCTTGTTTGGAATTATAATTATAATTTTAATTCAAACACCCGGTTATTTTGCCTCATACCATCTGTTTCGAATTCGAACCGCTAAGTTATCACCACTCAACGGACTTTATCGCGATCCCGTGGAGGGTTCAGCTAATTGCTTCTCGGACGCGTTCCAACGAAAGAACCACCTTGAGTGGCCTTTGTTAACTTACAGTTAAGCATTTTATACCCGAAACCGGTCAACATCTCGATTTAAAACAAATATTAATAAGCCTCTCCGTGCAACACGTTTTCGGGCAGCAAAAAGGAACCTCAAAATGCTGTCAAGGAGCAACGGAGCAGTCACATTAAGGGAAAACTTATTCACGCGTATGCATTTCTTCTTTAACAACATTTCTGGGTCCAAAAATATTCCCAATGCATTCCTTCGGAGTGCATCTCATGCGAGACAAAGAATTAAATGGAATGAAATAAACACTCTCCGTCAGCAGAAGAGTTCGCCGCTTGGGGGCTCGTGCTGGCGCAACTGTCACGAGCATTGATCTGGCCGCACAAAATGTCTCCGCTTACCGACAGACAAACAGTGCCAACAGCGGGCTGGTGGAAGCAGAAAAATAAAAAAAGAGAAAGTTTTCCACTTGTCATTTCCCTTGGCACCTCAGGAGTCTGGTACATCTTGACACTGCATCTTAACATCCACTTCCAGTGCGATATGTCATTGACCTTCTCCGGTTCACAACTTTTTGTTTTCCTGTGATCACAATTGAGTCTCATGATTGCAAAAAAGTTCGTCTCTTTATCTAATTATCATCACGATAACTGACGGTAATTTACATTCGTCTCAAGGCTTGCGACCAAATTCGGAAATAAACTATTCACGTAAAATTGCCCCCACCCCAAACTGGAGACTCGTTTGAAGTGCTCACTTGATCATAAATTACGAGTATCTTCCGCGGGGTTTGCCAGCACTGGACAGGGAACAAAAACAAAAAGCTTCCATCCACCTCTGCGATCCGGTTTCGTTTAGAAAACTGCCCAAGAATTTCCCAAGGCAATCAGTGTCGATGTACATAGTTAATTGGATCAACGCGGTTATTTTGACAGCAATTACCCTCACAATTAAGCTATTCAGAACATGTGTGACTTGTGAACACACTTTACGAATTCCTTAGATTCCAACAGTGGCATTCCACGGCGGGAGAGAAGCATTCGAATTTCATAACAAACTTTAAACTGACAGAAGCGATCGCCCCTCTTCGTGTGATCACACGCATTAGTATTCATCAATGAAACCTGAAATCAGCGAAAGTATGCAGCGGACGCGCACACACTTTGGCCGACAACACGGTGTATAGCACACATTCCTCACATGGTGACAGAGCCGCTTTTGTGGTGACTTAGCAGTTTGCGAGGGCTTCCGTTACGTAGCAAGTCCAAAGTGTAGAGTTGTCTGTGGGTTTTTATTTGTTTTGTTGTTGCTTAGCTTGCGAACCCATCCCGTTTTTTTGGGGGAAATCAAAAGAATTTCTCATAAGTCATTCGGCATGTGATCAGAAATTCTGACATATGTGTCATCTTCTTTTTTCTTTTTGAGTTGACAATTATGGACATTCACACAGCGAGATGTGCAGTGACCTTTGGGTGACTGATAAATGACATCCGCTTTGTCAGGGCTATGAGAGTAAATTTTCATCGAGGTCTAACATTCGAGCACGATGCACGGGCTTAGGTTTGTTTACGTGATTTTGACATTCGAGTGCGGGTACGTGTAGACACACATGCCAAGGCAGCGCAGCGCTCGGCGGTGGTTTATAAGGCGATCTTTGTGCGAAAATATTTACCACGATGAGAGCGGTCGTGAAGCCATGAACTTCAACAGACCTTAACTTGGCTTAGGTTGCGCACTGATTTGACTTGTCATGATATTCTGTGTTGTTGTGTCCTCGAAATAGAGTTTCAACACTTTTGGACGAGTTGTGGTTTGTGGTGCAATGGCCTAGCTCTATTGACGAGCCATACTCAAGGGCCTGTCGGCAATGGGGTGTTCTGTTGCCGAATGAAGATGGACACTAGCCAAGCGTTATTGAATTTATGGGTTAGTCTCTGTTACTGGCCTTAATCAGAGTGGTATGCCAAGAATGTTTTGCCTTTTATTTCGACATTTTTGTATCAATCGGTGACATTCGTCCGGCATTCGGGATGTCACTCGTTTTCAGTGTCAACTGAAAACTTGGCAACTGCAGTGAAATTATGGTGAAACAAAGAACTTCATTTTGTCCCTGCATTTCATCAGCAATTGTGTTTTTCCGCTTAACAATTGGAAAAGTCTATCTTGCAGTTCCGGCTATGACTGGACGATGCACCGTCGTCCAACTTCGCAACACCTGCCAGTGATCATCCATAAAGAAACGTGGTCGGTCACAAGTCTGCAGTGTGAACGCCGACAAAGGCCATCCGTCCGCATAGTTGCGCGCAGTTCCCTAAAGGTACATTTTAATTTTCATCTCATCACGTATTTCCATCACCGAGCACGACTCTGTCCACACCTGACAGACTCTCCTATCTGACTGTGAACAGCGCAAGGCACTCATTAAACAATGATTAGGTCGGACATGCTTATGCATGGAATCTACTTTAAACAACCCCGAACGCAAGCAGCAATCCATCCTCGAGTCAAGACAGACGGACCGCGATGCAAGGCGCCGCGCCGGTGCAAGGCACGATTCGAACACGCCTTTTAACAAGGGGGCGCCAAAGTACTAATTAATTAAAATTGATATCATTGTCCGCGTCGCCTTCGGCTTGAGTGCAATAAAAATTATTTTATTCGTCTCGAAATGGAAGAAACCAGTTTCCCCGCGATCCGAACCCAGGATTGCCATCGCCCGGCATGGCAGACACCGGCGCAGCGCGCACACGTCGGTGGCCGCATCCATATCGTTGAGGTCATTGCATTACCGCATAACAGTAATAAAAATAGAATCGCCGCGACCAATATAATGACCTATTGAATCCGCAGCTATGCGGCAAGGTCAGCCGGTAATTCGATGCCGCATCCTTTGTCTGGTATAAAAGACTCTGTTGAGCGCTCCAATGTCATCAGTTGATCAGAACCCAAGCATACCTCGAGTACAACATGAAGACGCTCGGCGCAGTGTGGATATATGGCTGCATCATTGCCTTTCTTAGAGCGAGTGTGGACTGCGCGTCGATTGCCTATCCGGGACGAATGGCTCTGCTGTCATACTCGCCGGCGAGAGGCGAGTTTCCGGTGGCGAGTCTTTTTGGACGGGGCTTCTTCAGTTACATCGACGAGAATGGAAATCAAAGAGTTATTGCCTTGGAGCCCAGTCCACTGCATGGGGTACGAATTGACGCCGAGGGTCGGCCTCTATTCGAAATCGGACGCAAACTAAATGTGGGGACTGCCGCTAAGGAACCTTGTGCAAAAGTGCATCCGAAGGACAGGCTAAAGCCAATCAAAGAATTCGACGAACGACCATTCGAAGACACAGTGCACGATATTGACATACGATTGCCCGTTCTTGATTCTTCCAAACAGCAACTCGTGGTTGTGTCAGCGCCAAACGAGATTGCGGGACAGGTGAAGCAGTTCTTTATATTTCCTTCGGATCTACCCGTAAAAGCGGAAGTGGAATGTCAGTTTCCAGATCCGTCCACAGAGGGCCCCCAACAATCGCCAGCAGCTTCGACACCAGCGCCACCAATACCATCGTCGCCAACAAGAGGAGCCTACGTCGAAGAAAAACCTGAACTAAATCTGTCCTACTTGCCACCGAAGCCAGTTCCAGGACCAGTATTCTTCAATCCCCAGAATCCCTTTCTGCCACAGGGCACGGATCCAATTCATTCAACAACTCCATCATTGATCAACTCAACTCCGTCGACGACATCAAAGCCTGCTATATCCAGCACCTCATCGCCAGTGATTGTGGTTTCGAGCACACCTGCCGCAACTCCACCCACAACGAGCGCATTCCCAAGCTTCGCTCCAGGTAACCCCTTTCTACCAACTCCAGCCACAGTGTCAGTGCAACCCAATCCACCGCCTCCACATACCACGGCAGCTCCAAGACCGCCCACACCACCGAAAAATCCCTTCCTCTCCTCGGTCAAACCGAAAGAACCACGTCCCACTTTTGCAAAGCCAAAACCACAGTTTAACGCCGATAAGATGAATCCCTTTCTCTCCGGCGTTATACCAACCGCATCTCCCAATCCAACCACTCCTCACCTTGAGCCCAACTCACTGGCCCTCCCCGAGCAAGTGAAAGACACCCCAGAGGTGGAACAAGCGAAGCGTGAACATTTCCTAGCACATCAGATGGCACTAGCGCAACTTCAACTCGCCCAGCAACAAGACAGCGTCAAACCAGATGAGACATCGTCAATTTCATCATGGCCCACCACTTCGTCATCGAAGCTACCACGCGATGTGGACACATCTGAAGCCGTCACATCCGGACAACCAATGACAGTCACTCCGGAACCAACTGAAGACTCTTCTCCCACCACGGATGCTGTACCTCTCTTAGCTTAGAATAAATAAGTGTACACTTGGAACTTGAAAGTAGATTTCCTCAATAAACGAACACTCTTGTCACTATTGACGGTTGACGTTTCACTTGACAGGTGTCAACGAACTTGCACATGAATCATGTGACTGCGGAGTACCGCACCGGTAACATGGTCACGCTGTGAAAAACTGGGTTAGATTGGTCTTATGCGGTTTTTCATGGGTTTTCGTCAGCCATTTGGATTTTATCGGAGATAGTTTGATTGACAGGATCCAGATTATGAATAGAGAGCCACCCCTGGCGACCGCGACGGCGGCAAACCGATCACGTGAGGTGCGGTTATCTGCAATCACATGTGAAGCTGGCTGCTTGTCTGCTGACTCTGGTTGTTGTCAAGTTGATTTTTTGGTTTTCACGTGGGGGAAATGAACTTTCTCATCTCAGCCGGAAAATGATAAACTGCTGTGACTCAGGTGAACCGCGGATGTAATGCGTTTTACTACGAGATGATGCATCTCTGGGACAAGGGTCAATGCAAGTCATTCTAGGTGAGGCAGCATAGCTCGTGATGCGATTAGGTATGGAAACAAGTTGACTAGACCGCTTGACGCAAGTTATAGTCTCCGGCGAACAAAACGATCAGCAAAACTACGAAACTGTACAGATTCAAGGGTTTCTGTGACTTCTTTGTTCTAGTTCTATGGAGAGGAGTTTTGCGTTTTTTTTTTTGGACGAAAGGCTTTGCGCTTATTGGGGCAAGATTGCTATTTTGATAGCTCTGTTGCGTGCCGGTAGTATTTTCATCTTCAATTCACTGGCCCACCATGTGTGGTATTTCCCATTCCTTCTCAAACAAGAAGCCACGGGACTACTCAATAATTCATGTGCAACACTTTTGCTTACTTAGTAAAACCCACCCCCTCGAATTTCCAAACTCTTCAAATGGAGTCATTCACACAGTTAATGGCTGATCATCAGGTGCACTTCAAGTGCTTGTCACTGATAATGACATTTCACAGTTTACAGACAAATTAGGTGTGTCCAGGCGTAGGCACTCTCAACTCTAAAATAGAAAACAGTCTACTGTGTCCGCTCTTATCATTTTAAGATAGAATGATAATTATGCCCCCCAAAAGGCACGCCATTATCAGTGCTCCGCGTCGTGATAACGCAATATCGAGTGTAAGCCACTCCAGACTGTAATTAGTTGTAATGTCACTTTTAATAGGATTCGATACGGCACCATCTGGTGGCGAGACTCCGTATCAATGCGATACATACATTAAAATATTTTAAGTATCTGATGTAATTTTTTCTCTAATTTGCATGCATGCATATGTGTCGGTTTGACGTTGCGGAGATATGTGACATGTCTACCTTAGATTAGTGGTGAAATTGTTGGAAGATCCTTGACACATTTACCTGCAATTAGATTTGCAGTAAAATCAGGGGCATTGACATGAAGGTGCTGGATTTTCAGTAGGAGAGAATTGAAGGTTTGAAGGATCACTTCCTGGGGGAGGCATCGTCAGGAGCACATGTGTAGTGCGTATGCGTTGCAGTAAATCAAAACCAGTTTGATACATCGTTAAATAAAAATTCTTTAAGCACGACTGACTCCTTGGGCATGTGCCTTAAAAATAATAGTGTAACAAAAATTTGAAAGGTGCTCAACAGGACCTACCAATGACATCCATCTGCCAAAATATACAGTAAGCTTTGTCATTTTGCTGTATAACGTTTTATGCTTGACGAACACGAGGAAATTCTTTAAAAAATCCAATGAATTTCTGGCTAAATTGAAAATACGACACGGTCGACATCACAGTAGCGGATAAGTACACTTTTTTGGATCTTAAACCACCAACCAAGAGATTGGAGCGAAATGAATATACATATGATTCGACTTCGATTCGAAAAATAGATTCCATGCATGAAACGAACATCGCAACAAGCGCTGCTGGCGTAAGAATTGAATGCCATGCCAATGTCACGCCGTGAGTTCGCCAATTGAGGGTTGCAAACGCCACAGATCTGAATTTTGGCCAAAAATGACGGTATCATCTTTCTTAGGTTAGGTTAGGTGAAATGGCTACCATCATTATCGATATATTCACTTAGACCTTATGATCCATTGCGTTGCCACTGAGCTAGCTTCCGTCCGTTTCTTTTGGGACAGTTACGCTTCTTAAACGAACGTCTAGATTGATTTGACATCCTTTTCGGATAAGTGTGCTAATTCGTTAAAGTGTTATACCTTCAGGGTCTGTTTCGCAATGGAGGCCAATGCATTGCGTTTTCCCTTCTTCTTCATTCATGCATCTGCTCTAGAATTTATTGTACTGTAAATTGTAATCCAAGTTACACTCAATTCGGACTATGATGAACACAAATTCCGTCCCCCCGATTTAGACGAAGTCAAGATAGCGATATCTAGACTGAAGTCGAACAAAGCTGCTGGAGCGGACGGATTGTCCGCGGAACTGTTTAAGGCAGCTGGAGATGACCTGGTTGGGCGCATGCACCAGCTCATCTGTAAGATATGGTCGGAGGAAAGCATGCCCGATGAGTGGAATCTCAGCGTCGTTTGTCCGGTCCACAAGAAAGGAGATCCCTTTGACTGCGCCAACTATCGAGGGATCAGCCTCCTTAACATCGCTTACAAGATACTCTCTGCCGTTTTGTGTGAACGCCTGAAACCCTTTGTCAGCAACCTGATAGGTCCTTATCAGTGCAGTTTCAGGCCAGGAAAGTCCACTATCGATAAAATTTTCACATTACGGCAGATCCTATCCTATCCTATCCTCCACCTATTTGTCGATTTCAAGGCCGCATATGACAGCGTGCATAGAGACGAGCTATACAGCGCCATGTCTAGTTTTGACATTCCTGCCAAACTCGTCAGGTTGTGCAGGATGACGATGGAGAACTCTCGCTGCTCCATCAAGGTCGGTAACGAACTCACCGAGACCTTCAATGTCAAAAAAGATTTTAGACAAGGCGACACGCTGTCATGTGACTTCTTTAACATCATACCTCAGAAGATCGTGCGAAACTCAAACGTAAACACCCGAGGCACGATCTTCCAAAAGTCCGTTCAACTGCTTGCTTACGCGGACGACATTGACGTGATTGGACGAACACAGCGAGTTGTCAATGAGGCGTTTGCTGGCATTGAAGCGGAAGCGGCTAAAATGGGTCTAGCGATAAACCAGGGCAAAACAAAGTAGATGCTGTCATCACGGAAGGACGCACAACATCGACGTCTCGGAAAGAGCGTCATATTGGGCAGCAGAAACTTTGAGGTAGTCAAGAACTTCGTCTACCTAGGCTCCGGACTAAACAAGGACAACAACACCAGTACCGAGATCAAGCGCAGAATTACTCTTGCCAATAGCTGTTTCTTTGGGCTCAAAAGGCAATTGAGTAACAGAGCCATCTCTCGAAACACCAAATTGACTTTGTATAAAACCCTGATCATCCCAGTCCTGCTCTATGACGCAGAGACATGGACGCTATTGAAAGCGGATGAAGAAGCTCTTGGTTGTTTTGGGAGAAAAGTTCTGCGTACGATCTTTGGTCCTGTTTGCATTGATGGCGTTTGGAGGAGAAAGTTCAACCACGAACTATACGGGCTGTACAGCGGCATGCACCTAGTTAAGCGTCTTCGGATCTAACGCTTTAGATGGCTAGGCCATGTAGAGCGCAAGGACAATACTGCTCCAGCCCGAAGAGTCTTCGACTCCGAACCAGTGGAACAACGCAATGGAGGACGTCCTCGCACTAGATGGCGCACACAAGTGGAAAAGGACCTCAACCAACTTGGTGTGCGCAACTGGAGGCAGCTGGCAGCATATAAATTATATATTATCTAAAGCCAACTCAGCGATCTGTTCCATCAGGCGTAATACCAAAGGATTCACTGATCCATTCGCCTTATTATTAGACGCACGGTCTACGTAGTAATGTTCGTTGGGGATATTTTTACAAACCATATTAAATGTCCATATCTTTTTACTTGCCCACCAGGCCAGTGCATACTCTTCAGTTCCTCTTACTGAGTACGGAAGAAAAGCACCTCTTACAAGGATAATAAGAGTATTTAACGAATATTCACACAATCTAGATTTATCGGACAGTAGATAGATGTTTAAAAATGAATTATTAAGCCTATTTACGTTCTAGCTTTTGTAAGTTATATTCTTATTATTGCACTGAATGTAAAAAAGTTCAAAATCGATTAGTACGTAAGTTTTTGCAGTTAAATGAAAAAAGTCTTGCAGCGTGTATACTCATAGCATAATGTTACGTAGTAACTCCTACTAGGTTAGTGAGCTTATTGTCCTTTTTATAATATATTTGGCCATATTTGTTTTGCCTGTAGACATGTGTTAATATTGTTCCATGTTTCAAAAGCAGTTAAGTTAAGTGTATATTGGTACTCAGATGTCTTCAGTGTCTTGTCTTTGACTAGTATGCCAGTTTTGGAGTTGCCTGGAATATCTCTATGTCCAGGAACCCAGCACACCTCTTGATGTATCGTTAAGAGAAATACAGTAATCTTATGAATTTCGAAATTAAAAATGGTGATACCAGTGCCCAATTGCTGGTTAGATGATGAATATGATGCTCTCGACAATATTGATGCTTCGTGTCATCAAGCCAAATTTGGGAACTGGGTCATCTCACGGCGAGCGTTCAGTGATAACGTAACTAACACACATCTAGCCCAACAAGTCAATGACTTTTCTAGAGCTCGTGACCAGCATTCGCGATGCTACTGTCAAAATAACGCAGCATATATTGGGCCAGTCGTTAAAACTTGGACCAACCGCTTTAAACACTGCTAGTTGCCGATGTTGAGCTGGCCAAACTCAATGATATTGAAGTTGTCTTGACAAGTTTCTCTGAATTTACACATAAGATAATACGATCATCAATTTGTCAACAGAACAAGTCAGAGATCTGTATAATTATTATGAACACTCCACATCTGAAATATGTTTTGACCTACGCCTCATTAAATGCGTGCGGATGTAAAAGGCTAAGTCGCATAGAAATCTATGCGCTCAACGATTGCTTATTAAGTACAAGTGTACAATGTACATCACTTCCTATTCTCCCTCTTTCATTGCAGCACTCACCAATGTACATTGTGACGTTTGCAAACATGCTTCAAGTGCATTCGGAAAACATGAAGCTGTTGAGCAACACTCTCTTCAAAGCTCCCCCAAACAACTGGCATGCAACAGCGAACGTTTCTCTTCTCAGAAATCTATTTTTGCATTCGCTTATCAGAATGCCAACGACTTGTAATGTGTTGGTACATAATTCTGAACTGGATTCCCCCGTTCATGTCAACACACATGCCAAAATGGGAGTACCCGACCGTGCAACTTGTGTTGATATTTTCAGCAATCACTGGAAAGTCAGGCTCTTGACCTGAGATAAGTTATTTCTTATGCCACCTGACTTTTTTTCTCAAAACAATCTCAACCGATACCGATCAGTTATTGGGAGATGCATTTCATTGACGAGATGAAACGTTCGTGGAACGATTGCATCGAGTCACACGGGTGGAAGTCCCACATGTGCTTGGAAGTTCCCAGACGAATGAAAAACAACCCCAAGCTCAGCAGACGACCCACTTGAAGTGCACACAAATGAGCAAGGGCCATAGAACGTAACGCGTTCAATGCAATCAACAAATAAGTTCCGAATAAGTACTCTATTTCCTTTAACATTCACTTGAATTTCGTGCAAGCGTCTTATCAATTCTGTTTTATAATGAAGGCCGCTCGACTGGCGGACGACTGGACAGTAATTAATTGTGTCGCTTCTTTACTTTCTAAGAAGTGCTTTTATTGATTGTTTGCTGTGCAATCCCAGACATCCGCTGATTAATCGATCGTTGGGCAATGGACTACAAATCAGCCCTCATCCACCAGCGAAACAAGTCACCTTTGCAGCTGGACCCGACAGCAACAAGCTCCAACAAACAACCGCTACAAGGCCTCTGAGTGAAATTTAAGAAGAATCAAAGCAAACACACCCAAAATCATAACAGGAAGTGTAACTGCCGGCAGATTTTCGCAAGCGCCAGTTCGCAGTCAAACGCGTTCTTATCAATTCCAAGAAGTTGCCAGTTGCCAACGTAACCCCAAAAGCGTGTACACTCGCGAATGTCTCAATCAGTGGTTGTGTCCACACGTTTGCGCTGAAATCAGCTCTATATTATCTGTTCCTTCACACGTACAATGGATTGATGTTCTCGTTGGAATTATGAGCGCGCATATCGTAAACGTATACGACATGTGATTTAACCGACCCTCAAGCAATCATCAGTGTTTTATTATCACGCGAACCATGTCAGAGCGCTGCTGCTGCCGGTGGTGGACAGCGCCGAAACGATAAAGCCACCGCCGCGCCGCACGCTTTTCGGTATCGTAAATGCAAATCATTCCCTAGGTCAGTGCGACCGGTGGTTAAAGACCTTTCAAGCTCAAATCAGTACAGTCGACCGACAGCGAACGTGGCCCGAGTGGGATCACCCAGTTTAATAGTTGCTAAGTTAAACAATTTGTCTGTTTGGCAGAAGCAACAACCGCTTGGGGGAAAGTGTAAGATCCGCCAACTAGCACCTGATGGACTCATGACAGAGCATTACTCACGACAAATTGATAGTGTTGCTGTTATGGAATTGAGGTTAGGTGAGGTTTTGCTGGCGGATCACGATGCGAGTTGGTAGGTCTATCGTGACCTGTTTGGGTCACATGTTACGTTCATGTGGGGGAATTATTTTAAGATTGTTTGGCAGTTGTCTGTGCTGTATGGAGTCGGTGTGAGATCAGGCGGCTATGGCTGGTTGGGGGTAGTTTCGATCATGTGGATCCATGTATGGTGTATAGGGGAATCATTTTTATCTTGCTGCTTGTTGTGTAGGGTGTTGTCTAAGAGGCAGTCAAGTTGTTTTCTTGGTTAGTAAGTGAAAACGAAATCAATATTCTAAGCAAACATACAAAGCGCCCTGGGTTGGTTTGTCTAAACATACTTGGGCCCTAGAAAATACGTGCTCGAAAACATGGATAACAAACTGAAGTTATATAATTTAAAAGTAGGCCTACACATTTTGAAAGGAGAGAAGGCGGAATATGAAGTTTTGGTTAGAAGATAAGCAGCGGGTGGTCTAGATATGGATGCATCGGCTTCAGCCTATATAAGGAGATCGCTATTAATTGTCAAGCTTGCGTGCAGTAAGGGTTTTTACCAAGCAATTTACAATATTCCAATGATAGTGGTAGGTAATGTTTGGTTGGTGGAAGCAATGCGCCCACTTCAGTTAACGCCCAAGCCCATAGAATCCGGTGCGTGCGTTGCAGTTGACATCCACAAAAATCGTATTTGCCGGACTGCAAAGAGGTTCCAAATGAAATACGTGCGTTGCGTTCGAAATATGTATACATACATACAATCCCACACGACCATGAGAGTAAAATGATACACATACATGCATAAATAATACACACATGTGAGAATAAACTGTCAAAAGGAAGAACAGTTAAAAATTTGCCAACTTCATGCATTCAGATGTATTCCACATATAGCCCACACGTTGTCTCGCTGCCTCTTATTAGCTCTTATGAGTTGTCAATTTTTTGACAAGACGCAACGCTTGCACCGCATTCTATGGGTTTGGGCCTTTACACTTTGATTATCCTTTACGAAAAGTTGACTGTCCAGGCATTGTCATAGCAACAGCTGTAGAAGCACATTTCTTTAACGTGAGGGAATAAGGTTTTGGGTCGGACCATAAACTCAAGATGTTATTAAAAAATCAAATAAGCATTTGTCTGACTTATTTTTTACATAATTTTCGCAGGCTCAAGGGCTGTGTCTCAATCCAGCATCGTTTGTTGATCAGCTATAAAACATAGACAAAGAGTACATACCCGTAGTAGTTGTGACGCCTTCTAAAATAAAGCCAAATCAGAGGGCCTGAAATATTTCTCGTACCGATTAAGAAAACCTAGATATTTCGTAGTTTTTTGGCAACCTCGAATATGCGATCGTTCTAACTAAGTAAGTGTTGTATTTATATACATGCCCAGGAAGAAACGTTTTCCTGTTTCATCTATTTCTACGCCATTCATGAATAATGGCTGATTATTAGAGGGATCGATTAAGTGACAGCAGACAGTATTGTATTCATAATGCTGTCAAAATCGGAATTCAATGTGCTTACCATACGCTGCCGTAGGACAGGGTCGCAAGTCTGGGCAGCGAATATAAGCTGAGGGTGCTGTCTTCAGCCAAATAGTGAATTGGATTGGAAGTAGCAGACAGGTGAAACTTATTGCCCAAAGACTAAAGGCCATTTCACATGAGCAGCGAACCGCGTACGCGAACTTTCGGAAACAACATTTTTTCCAGCAAATGCAAGCAAAAAGTAATACTTGATGGTATGCAAACAGATTGTAACTGAATTATCGATTTTTTTCTCATTGACAAAAATACAAATACAAGTTATTTAAGTACCCTAAAGGCCCATTCATATGAGCTGCGAACGCGAACTTTCAGAAGCAACCCTTTTCCAGCAAATATAAAGAAAAGTTAAACTTCTTGGTATGCAAAAATATTGTAACTGAATTATCGAGTTTTTTCATAGACAAAAATCCGAATAAAAGTTAGTTTAAGTATCCTAATTAATGATTTGAAAGTTTTTCTCTGCGAATCAACCATTCTCTCTGCGAACTGTCAAACTGAATTCGTGATACACAAACGCGCAAACGCAATCCACTACCTCCACGACCAAAAAATTCGCAGTGAAGTGTCAGTTCGCACCCGCGAATGAAAAAAACTCCATATGAATGAGTTGTCAGAGTTTGCGAAGTTCGCAGTTCGTGGCGACCTCATATGAATGTGCTTTAAGAGGGAGCAAGATAACGAATGTGGGCGATAACTTTTAACTTTTGTTTCGTTTGACAGTTCATCTTCAGATATCATTTACCAGGTGTACCAGTATGAAGTGAGCGTCAAGATACAAATGTCTCGATAGGGAACATTTGTTGTGAACGCGCCCTTATTTTTGTTTGTGTTTTTGCTATGACATCTGTGAAAAATATTTAGTATACATCAAGTCATTAAACAGACAAAATCATATTTTTTCATCGTGTTCAAAATGTCGAATTTTGTACCAGAAAATGATGATTTGCAGAAATCATTAATTTTATGTTTTCATTTGAAGAAAAGTGCTGCAGACTCGCATCGAATACTTGTCGAGGCATATGGTGATCATGCTCTATCAGAAGCAACACGCAAAAGATGGTTTCAACGGTTCAGAAATAATGATTTTGATGGGAGAAATGAAGAATGTGGAAGAGCACCAAAAAAGTTTGAAGACGCCGAATTGCAAACGATATTGGATGGAGATGACACTTTGAGTCAAAAGCAAATGGCAGCAAAGTTAAATGTTGCACAACAAACAATTTCTGACCGTTAAAAAGCTATGGGAAAGATCCAAAAGTGTGCAAAATGGGTGCCACATGAATTGAATGAAAGACAGATGGAAAGCCGAAAAAACACTTGTGAAATTTTGCTTCAAAGACACGTAAGAAAATCGGTTTTGCCTCGGATTGTTACTGACGATGAAAAATGGATTTATTTTAAGAATCCTAAACGGAAAAAATTATGGGTTAATCCGGGACGACCATCAACATCGACTGCAAAACCAGATCGATTCGGCAAGAAGACAGTGTTTGTGTTTAGTCGGACCAGAAAGGGGTGGTGTACCACGAGCTTCTAAAACCTGGTGAGACCGTTAATACTGATCGCTACCGACAACAAATGATAAATTTGAACCATGCATTGTTCGAGAAACGACCAGAATTGTCCAGAAGAAGGTAATTTTGCTCCATGACAATGCACCTGCACACAAAGCAAAACCGGTCCAGGATACAATCAAAACACTTGGCTGGGAGCAACTACCCCACCCGCCGTATTCACCAGACTTGGCTCCTTCCGACTACCATTTGTTTGCATCGATGGGACACGCATTGGCTGAGCAACACTTCGATTCCTACGAAGAAGACGAAAATTGGGTGTGTGATTGGTTTGCTTTAAAAGACAAACAATTTTATTGGCGTGGTATTCACAAATTGCCAGAAAGGTGGTCAAAATGTGTAGAAAACAATGGCCAATACTTTGAATAAAATGTTTTTACTTTCCCATTAATAATTTGTGTTTTATTTTCAAAAAAAAAAAACGCTAATTTCATACCGATACACCTGGTATGTATGTGTGCGTGTCATTTTACTCTCATGTGAAGTGTGGGATTGTATGTATGCATTTATATTTCGGCCTCAACGCACGTATTTCATTGGGCACCTCTTTGCAACCCGGCAAATAAAATTCTTGGGGATTTCAACTGCAATGCACGCACCGGATTCTACGGGCTTGGGCCTTCAATGCCTTGCATAACGTCACAGATTTGTCAATTGACAGACCAATGATTTGAAGGTATACTGAACATTTAAAGCTTCCTCAGAATCATTCAAGTGGCAAACATTACATCGGCGTGAGTCTGTTGCTGTTCACGTTGAATTTCTAATCAAAACATGGAAATTCAAACAGACGAGAACTCAGAAAACTCGAGAACTCTCCAATTAAAATCCTAAAAATCAACCTTGCTACGTATGTAGTTAAAAAATACTCAAATTCCATTTAAATTGTTTCATGGCATACATCTCTTTGTTATAGTCGCATGACAACTTCATCAACTTGCTAGGAGTCGGTAAAGAATCAAACCACGATCATCTGACTTAACGGAAAAAAAATGAGACTATATACTCAATGACAATGTACCCTTTATATACAATACAGTGTGAAAAACGACAAACATGATCTACAAAGTGATAAAATTGGAGCACCCACTTTCTGGCTGACTCACATTTTCATCTGCAGTACCATGGTATGAAATTATGACTCGTCAGTGACAACGTTTACAGATTCTATGGTGATGCAGATGTACAGGAGGATATTTCTTACTGCTTTATCTCGTGTCTTATGGAATAGAGGTCATCAGGAAAGAACTTCATTTAGGTTCTTCATGAAAGATAAGCCAGTTCCTTATTCTTACATCTTTATAAAATGGACCTGATGGATTTAGAATGCACAATGATGAACTAACGACCTTGGAGACAGACAGACCTACTCGTAGGTTTCATTTATGACTAAAACAACGAAAGCTTTAGAAGAAAGTTCGGGAAACCATTTTGACAGAAAATCTTGCAGTTATTCTCGACAATGTAAGTGTAAGCCAGAGTTACGTTACTCGTTGAATGTTTCTAATTGTGAATGATCCAAAATTGGGAATACAAACTGAGCTATATCGATTACCATATAGGGCCCCTTGCGTACTTAATGATGACAATATTGCAAAGTAGGTCCATATTGCAGTTATTATCGACCTAGTTAGCAACATTTTCATCATTTAGTACGCAAGAGACCCTACATGCAAATCGACTTGACTTGTAAGTCACTCGTTCACCAACCGTGCCACTGTCCATATCTACCATGAGAAATGCGGAAACCACAGACATACCCTCGAACACGCAGATTCAAGAGACTAACATTCTCCACAAAAACAATTCGAATTTAATCGCAAAACAAATACTGCTCGCTTACCAGATCAACGATAACACAATATTCTTCACAATTATCGCGAACGAAATCTATATATGGTATTGTTCACTAGTTCAAACATCTCAGAACGTAAGCTCCGTCATACGATGCCACGTCATGGCACATCAAACACCCCAGACTGCCGTGACTCATTATGGGATTAATTTCAGAACAATGACTAATTCTTCCAGTGTTTGTCATCGAATTCGACGGTAAACTCTATGAAGTCCCCTTAAAAATAGAATTTATGTACTGAACATGCACCCACTTTATTTGCTTGAAATCGTGATTTTTTGGATGAAATAAGGAACTCACTTGTGACGGGGTGAAGCACTGCGAAAAGAAGACAAGAATCTATGACACTTGATTGCGTTGGTTGCGCGGGCGGCCATGATGAGGTAGTGCTGCAAAAAAATAAATACAGAATGAATTAGTGTCTATTGATTTTTGAAATCGAAATGAATCTATTTTTTTAAACGTCTTTGTTGTTCGAAATTGTTGTATTATTATTTCCTTGTGACACATTGACTTTTCTGAGCTGACATTTTCTTATTCACAATTTATTGATCTGTCAAGGTAAGATATTGACATTTCTAATGCACTTGACAGCAGTTTATCAGAGGAATGTGAACTATCTTAAGTGGAATGTTATGATTGATTTGCAACAATCATCGCAGTGCTTCAAAAACGTGTCAACGTCCATGATCACATTCAGTCGACACTGAAAGACGTACAAGCACAGCCAAGGTCACATTTGTGTATCTGTCAAGATGAAAAGTTAAGACCATTTTGTTTTGTTAATGTCATTGTATGTTATGAGAAATGTCAACTGCGATATGAGTATCTTGTAAACAGATTTGGATGGTATTTTAATTCATGCGTTGTTAGTCAGGGGGGAAGCTAATTAACAGCCATGATATTTGTTTAACTATATGTACAAAATAGAGGATTAATTTAATAAGGAATACAAGCAGCAAGAATCATACTTTACAAAACTTTTATTCCTGGTCCTGGTTTATGGAATCAAAAGCTGGACGCAAAGCAAAAATGAAGAGCAGGTGCGCTAGGTATTTTTTCTTTGCGAGAAGAGGACACTGAAACCTCATTTCTGCAGAAGTCGTTGTAGTACCAATCTAAAGCCGCAGTAAAACCATCGAAAAGAGTGATGTGAGTTGGTCTGCTGATCTTTATGATGCAGCTTCTTGCAGCAGCGATAGGCAGGGATGTCAAATCACTACTAAACGTGTGCTTAAATGAGTTCGTCATTAAATTTTCACGAATGTCACAATATCCGGGCACACATACAAGACGGGTGCTCATACAGGGTGCTCACAGGACTCGGCACAGTTGTCGAAAAGCCGAAGAGCAAGCTTAGAAGTGGATCAGATCACCACTATGTCACCCAGAATATCATATTCTGCGAACTGCGTGAACATATAGAGCTTTTTGTACAGCTCCTTTTTCAAAGCGGTCCAAACTGGAATAAGTCGATTACTAGTTCCACAATCTAAGCAAACTTGGGGACATAGTCCGGTAGAATATGAACGTCCAAATAAGCAAATGGAAACTAATGGTCCAGCTAAGAACGTCCTCACGGTTCCTGAAACGAGAAGGGATGTCGGATGACGCACATACCCACAACCCCACGAACTACCACAACACACAATTTGCTTTTTAACTCCAAATAATATGTTTTCGCAAGGCCTTTAAATGAGCATATGTTTCAGTGATGTCGGCTGCATTCGACACAAAAACTTTAACGTCCAGGGATTACTTGTAGTTTTGGACGTTTACACAGTCGCTGTCAGCATCTGGCAGTAGTTTGGCGCCTAATATATGACTTTTTGCCACTTCTTTAAAGAAGTATACAGGATTGTAGTTACGGTAGCTTTGCAATGTCATTTATGCCTCCAGACTCAGACACCTAATGCAGTTTAATTCTCCCATCGTGCATTCCACGTCTATTTCGCACTCCGAAGGACTTAACTACTACGCCCAAAAGTTAAACTTATCAAACCACTTCTTAACCACCTAATTTATGGTCAACAGCAGTGGCGTGACGTGGAAGATTTGAAATAATAACAGGCAAATACAAATTAGTTATTGATTGTCTAGAATAATAATCAAGGTTTTTAAGGCTTCTTAGGCTAAAAACAGTCACTTTCGGTGCTCAAGAAATCCAAGAAGAAATGAACGCGGGCGACTTGATAAGCGGTGATGACTGATCGAAGAAGCTCTTATGAAACGTCATCGAATTCTAACCGTTTTGTCCTTTGCCGACTTTCCTATTGCACAAAAACAATTGCCCTCGCAAATTACCTACTTAAAGTTACACACCATATTCGGCTTCATAACTGAGTCCAATTTAAGAGTATAAATCCAAGAGAAATAATCTAAGAGAAAAGTACATTCAAAATTCACCAAATAAGCCGTTGAAAAACGTAAACAGAGATGAGTCACGCACAGCGAACGATACAGGGAAAACAAAGACAGAGAACCAATTTGTTCTAACTAGCCGGGTATTTTATAACCCGACATTTTGTGAGTAACAGTAGAATTTGAAAAGGTAACTGGGTAGCAATCGAGTTGTGTAGACGCCACGCCACTAGTGCGCAGCCCCATAGTCTTTGTCAAGTTTGTGCTCGGTCTCGGCGATGGTGTTAACACAAAAATAATGCTTTATCAGTACACAAGAAATTTTCCATTTTTTTATAAAATTTACAAGATTGTTTGCTTTCAACCGTTGTTGACGGAAACGGTGTTGTATTCAAAGTTACTGCGCGGATAGTCCAAAAGTCACTGACTTATCGTGATTGCGCCAATGGAAGTATAAATAAACATAAACAGTGCGACTGGCACAGATTTAGTATGAGTTGGATGTGTTATATAGGGTCACCCAATTTGTGGTCGGAAGATGACATCTCTGCTTCAATCACACACGTCAAACAGAACTGTCATCCGAGACTGTAGATCGTTCAATCGCTTAAAAATAGTTGAATTTCTTAAAATTTCAAAGTATTACTATTGGGGCAAGTCATGGTCAACATTATCCTCCATCAAATCGTATGGTGTGCAAAAGTTTGGAAGAGTTTGAAAGATGTGCCAAATAAATTGTCTGTCTGACGTGTGAATTGTCTTTCACAAAATTAAACCAGCTGTGTAACTTCCAAAACAAAATTGAACACAACAACCACCTTACGACTTCAATGAACTTCGGCTTAATCTGGTTCTTCAACTTCTGACGCTCAACGATAAGAATTAAATGTATCCTGTCACAATGTCGCTTTCACTCCGACCACGTGTTTGTTCGCGGAAACGTCAACACAAAGTACGACCAGATATGATTGAAGAGGTTGTTGATTTGACACCAAACAACAGTAAAAACCCAGTAGACAAGGCAACAATTAATTTATTATCTGAGCAAAATTTAACCGTCACTCAAAACTAATGCAAATTAGATTCAAGGTGATAAACCCAAGACTCCCAGACGTTGAAATTAGATTGCATTAAAATTCTACCCAAAATCAACAAACAAACATTTGCAAATTATACACCCACTTTTTGGCAACATCGTAAAGTGAGTTTCTTTCATAAAATGCGTTCTACATTTCGCTGAGTTCGTCGAGTCGTAGATGCAAGGCAAAACACCACAACAAAAGATGGCCAAATCTCCTTTGTGTATCGAACAGCAACAATGGCAGGTATTTATTGCCTTTTACTGCTGAACGTAGACTAACGACCTTCAATCTTAGCGAACTCCATTTCATTCTTAGAACACTCCACGCAGCTGACTAGTTTCAAGCAGTTAATCCGAAAATTATTCACCCAATTAGAGTAGCACTTGTCAAAGTCTAAAGTCCCACCAGCACCCCCGACACCCAAGTCCCCATGGCCAACGCACATAATCAAAATCCAAACGTAGTTAGCCATATTTGTTGACAATTTTATCTGTTAATTATCACTTTCGAATATCTTCTCAAGAATTTATCGACTGAATGTGACCTTTGCATTCGCCGAGACAGCGCAACAAAAACAAAAAACGACACAATCTTTCCAAGATAACCGGGGGAGTTGCCTTTTCCTTTTTTGGCCGCTAATCGAAATTGTACCCAGCCGTCGCAGCAGCCATCGCCACGGCGCTGCACTGTCGCCAGCACTGAAAGGTGATCTGTCTGGTCAATGAACTGTCACAACAAACTCTTCTGTCTCGCGGAGTGTTGTTTATCCTTTGTCTGAAGGATGCACCACCAAAAAAACACGCAATGCTGCTTCCTTTAAAGGCGAATACCGCAATTAAATCAATTTATGTAAAGCGTGGCCACCGAAAGGTACGAGTACGCATATGTCTGCCGCGAGTGGTGGACAAACGAAATATCGATGAAATTCGATGAAATAGCCGCACACGTCGGAGAAGGCTGCAACTTGTCAGGGTCACGCGTTCTATAAATGGGCGGCGATTTCTCATCGCGCCACCGCTGTCAGCTGGGTGCAGACCGTCGGCTGACACAAGGCCGAGTTATCAGACAAATAAGCCCATTTTTGCGCCTTTAAGAAAATTTGTGAGTCGTTTCAATGTCACCAGAGGTCGTCAAACGGTTCGCAAGGCGAATGACTTAAGTCGGTGGATTCTTGCTTAATTATAACTTGACACTTTTTTGTTGACACCTCACATCAGTGCGCGTGTATATGTGTGCCGGCTGACGGATTAGGGTTAACTGCTTGCAATTTGTTTGATAAGCCGATACGAATGTGTGCTCGGATTAAGTTCGATGCGGTTTCAACTGGTTGCGGTTGACGAAACCTTGAGATTCGCTGTTCGAAGCACGAACAAATGCAGGCGCTCGGCTGTACGCTCTGGGGAAACACTTGTCTGACAGATGTCAGCGGATTCAATTTAGATAAACAAAACGAAGTCATACATCATTGCGGGGTATTCTGTGACACCAGGTTATTGAAAATAAAACTCATTAAGGGCAGGAATTCCCTGCAATCGGAATGAGGATGTGTGATTAGTCATTGTTTGCGGTTGGCCGTGCTATATTCGGACACCGGGCTCTATGCAAAGCGGTTGTTTATCGTGTCTTTTGGGGAGTTTCTGTGGGAAATTCCCGGTGATAATTAGCCGCTAAAAGTAGGTGTGTCCAATTTGGACACTAATGCACTTCATCTTATCTAGTGCGACTTGAAGTCAATATAATCCTAAGTAGATCTGTCTGAGGTAACATAATAGATATATGTCAATAATTGTAGAATATTGGGCACGTGTGTAGCTTTTGTTGGTTGAGGCCCAGGTCCACCCCGGACTGTAGCGCCAATCAAAGAAGAAGAAGTGTAGTTTTTCGTTTGATCTTAGTTGTTCAATGTCATAAACGTAATGTAAATATAGAAAGCTTAGTATTTCTTCGTCTGTTCGGTTTTGGCGAATAGGCCTTTATCAGCACGGGTTCAGACCGAGGAACTCCATCGTCGAGCAAACTTTCAGAATACGGCAGATCCTGGAAAAAAAATCCCAGGAGATGCAAAGGATGGTGGTGGCCCGTGGCGTTGTGGGTATGTGCGTCGTCCCCAACCTCGACGTCGTAGGTTCGATTGCAGCTCTGTGCGACGAAAACAATTTTCACGACCCCACCTCTTTCGAGTCTCTGACAATGCTGAAAGACCATTTGAAATGTGTCTAAAAAAAGCTTCTCAAACTTGGCCGTTCGGAGTCGGCAATAAACTGTAGGTCCCTTCCCTGAGAACAATAGCACGCACAAGACGAGCGGTTGCTGAGAAGCTAGGCCCTGGCCCTCTATGGGCTGTAGCGCCACCCATATTATTATATTAGATGCAAAGGAAACGTCATACTTATAAGACCTTGATCATCCCTGTCCTGATCTATGGCGTGGAAGCCCGAACAATCCTAAGAGCAAAGTTAGAAGCCTTGACCGTTTCGACAGAAAAGTTGTATGTATGAACTGTACAGCGACATGAGTCTACCCAGGCGTCTATGAAAAAAAGGCTAGGTCACGTAGAGCGTATAGACAACACGCTCCAGCCCGAAGAGTCTTCGTCTCTGAATTAGTGAGACAATGCAATACAGAGCGCTCGAACCCTCGGAACCGAACCGCGCACACAAGTGGAGAAAGACCTCACTCAACTTGGCGGGCAAAATTTAAGGATCGTAACAGCTGGAAAGTCTTTTTGACTGAAGCCCAGGTTCACCCCCGACTGCGGCGATATAAGATGAAGAAGCTTTTGGCGGGCAGTTTGAGTATTTGGGTTAAATCGACTCTTTAGCCTCTAAATGTCGAAGAAAGCAAGCGTGGGAGCTTACTTCTTCAACAAATTGAACCAAAATAACTCATAAGCACAAGAAGGGCCGAAAAACATCCTGAATCGAGAATTTGTTCACGTTTTCGAAAAAGTTGCATAAATGGTGAACAGCCACCGCTGGCGTTAGATGGTCTAGAAAAAGGAGCCTGTCGAATAATTGAGTCTTTCATTAATTTTAAAATCTTAACTGTCAAGTCAATTGTCAAACGGCTGTTTTTGCTTCCATTTATATGAATATTTTTTTCCTCTCGTAAAATACGTAGTGGACCGAACGATATCCTACTGGCTCCGGAAGACATATACTGTGAGTCCAGGCTCAAGGCTGGTTTTAGCCAGGCAGTCACAAATGAAATGTGTTACAGTATGACTGGGACAAGGCATATCGTGTGAAATATCTAGTTTGACAGGATGATCTGTTTTGGCCAATGTCCCGAACAAACCGGCAACAAGTCAATGACAGTATGACGAGTTATCTTTTGTTTTAGATCACGGCAAAATTCTTCCTGAAATTGCGCAGTTTATCGGATCTGAAATAGGTTTTTTCAAGGAAGTGTGCCAAGACATTAATCTTGACTGTTCTGCAAGCAAGCATTGAAGGACAGATTCCTTCTGAGCCACTCCATCGGACATCTCATTTTCTGGGAAATCACTGTGACCTGTTACATTAATAAGTGGTATATTGAGGCATCGCCTATGTAAAGGTATACATACTGTGAAATAAGGCCATTAGAACGCATTCATTCAAGCCTCAAAAGTGTCACAAGTGTCACAAAAAACAGATACAGCTTCGATGTAATTAAGGAATCTAGGCTCTGTAATAAACTCGGGTAATGACATCACCGCGGAGATAGAACGAATGATAACCCTGCCCAATCGATGTGTCTTTGGACATAAACGGCAATTGAAAAACAAAAGCCATGTCTGTTTCTATATAAGACCTTGACAGCCCCAGTCCTGCTGTATGGTACAGAAGCATGGACAATGTCAAATGAAGATGAAGAGATCATATTCGAATCATATTCGATCCCGTTTGCGAAGAAGGTGTTTCCAGGAGAAGATTCAACGACGAACTCTACGAGCTCTACAACGACACCGTCAAACGAATTCGATTGTCTCGACTGAGATGGCTAGGACACTAATGCTGCGGCTCGGAGAGTCTCCGAGGCCAACCCTGAGGGACAACGTGGTATAAGAGCTCGCCTTTGATGGCGTAATAAGCTGGGTGTACGAAACTGGAGGCGCCTAACCCAAGATCGCGCTAGTTGGAGAGGAATATTGACTAAGGCTCAGGTCCACACCGGACTGCAGCGCAACGCAAAGAAGAAGATCCAAGCCTAGAAGATCAGAGACTTAGTAGAAGTGATAGCTCAAGCAAGAAGCCCTCTGAACAACATAATAATACAATTATCTATCAGACGCAATTTAGACTCGATGCGCAAGGCATCGTTAGAATCTATATAAGCTCTTGTAAGTCCGAAGACACAGTCTCTTGAACAACCTCAACTTGCTTTCTGAGAAGGATCAACCATGGTCAGGAGCTATGATGAATGAGAACCCAACAGCAGATTGCCTTCACACTAGAGTCCATTTACCCGCATTTGTGAAGACTACTTCTCAATGGCAAATAGCAGCATTAGCTCATGATTAGATCATCCAAAGCTTGACGTAGTTTTACCATCAGAGACATCATCTGGAGCAGTATAAAAGCAGCGGACAAGAACAGCTTGACTTCGGCTACATTCAACAATGTGTGCTCTCCAAATATGTAAAACATAATATACAATGACTCGATTTCATTCATGAAAACGCTCCGCACACTCAATTCAAATGATCGCGAGAATCTGTTGAATAACCTGTTAATTGCCAAAACAATATCATTTTTTTCACGGTCATTATCTCTTTTTATATCCAACGACACTCCAAAACAAGCCACAACACATACAATCCCTCTTCACTATCGCGCCTACGCGGCAACTCATTTTACAACGGCTTACACACTCATATCCAAGCGAATGTTCTGAAACCCGTCTAATCAGTAGCGCCGTTGTTGTGTGTCACAGTTCCAAGTTGGAAATTAAATTCCTAAGAAATCTATTTAAAGCGTGCTTTCCGAAAATAAACGCCATCCCAACCGGTTGGGGGCAGGGTGAGCTCTTCATTTAATCGGAAGTTCACTGCCTGGGGCGTCATAAATTTCACAACGCCATTCGCTAGACATTCCCCCACACACACTCACGAGCGTGCGCGCAAAACAGCCCCTCAGACAGATACCGTAAAAGGTGAACTCAGTCTGTTACCAAGAGTAATCAAATTTCGAAATGTATGCACGAATGGTGAACTTGTGACTAAAGATAAAGATAAAACTGTACATAAGTATATTCTCCTCCTCTCCTCCTCTCCACTCCACTACTCAGACAAGTTCGATCAGGGCCGGTTTTCGCGTTAATTTTCAGGGGAACCACTTTCGATGTGGCGGAAGGCTGTGGCAAATGTCTCAGCTCTGATAAGAGAACGTATTTCAATTTCTCAAGAATTGTACCAAATTGATTAGTCGCACTCGTACTTTATAGCTTTGTTCCTTAAATAATTAGCCTAGATAAGTTTGTTGATACCATGCAGCGATCCAACGATTCAGCAATTCAGAGAAGTTGCTGATAGTGCTTAAGTGTGGCCGGCGACTGTGTGCGCTTTGTTGTTGCAGAGATAACACGGTCAAGGGCATACCTGAGCATGTTGAATCATGCGCGCGAAGCTTTCTTTGCGGTTTGTTTGAACGAAAGTGGAACTTAACTGTTATGAAATGAAAGGTAAGGAATAGGAACAGAGATAGCCATCATCACGTGGTCGTTTTGACACTTAATCACATCTGTCAGATTGCGATCAAAATCGATAAGATGAATTTGCTTATCAGAAGACATTTTTGGGGTAGATAATAAAAATGTTTTCAGCTATCGGGTGATGGCAACCGGGCGTACATAATTTAATTTATTGCAAAGTACCGGTGTCATGTGTTCACATGTTGATAGCAATCGGTCTGTAACGCTGAATCATAAATCGAAGGCCTGTCGTGTTGTGAAGCACTTGGCGCTGCTGGTGTGTTGATTTTCAAGTGATATACGATTAAAAGAATTCGCGGGAAAGTACGAATTCGAAGAGTTAGAGTTGACGTTTCGAAAGCACCTCTTTCTGTGTGGCTGTGTGTGTAGGCAGACATTTTGATTTGGAGCTTTTCGAAAACAACACAATTTGCTGAATCGAACGCATCTGATTTTTTGTCGCGCATTCCCTGGAATTTGTGGACGAATGAATACGACATTTGTGTGTGATATTAATAGGACGAATGCAAACTAAGAAATGCGATGTTGATAAATTTGGAACGAAGAGCAGGTGGGAGTAGCGCTGAAAATTGAATTTCTTTTGGCTGCCGAAGCTGTTCGAAAAGCAAGGCTGCGACAAAGCTGATCAAGGTCACAGAGCTGATGACACACGTTTACCTGTGAAATTTATTAAAATATGGGAATGCATCGTACATGACCTGTGGGCGATCTCTCGCTGAATTTCAAACAGGTCTCATCAAGTGAGTTTGAAGACGATTCTACCAGGCGCCCGCTCTAGTAAAAGGCGGCCAGGCACAAATAAAGCCTGGTAAGGAATCAGTTTCAAATGTGTGGTTGCAAGTGCGACAATGTGTAGATATTATTTGGGATATCTAATTTGACAGCATGATTTCCTATCGGCCATTATCCCGTACAAACCGCCACAAGCGTAGTAGATCTTTTGTTTAAATCGCATGTACTCAGGTTATATTCTTCTTAAAGTTGCGCAGCTTGTCCGTCTGGCGCATGTGAGGTTTACTATTTCAAAGAAGTGTGTAGAGACATTGGACTTAACACATTGTATTGGGATGTACACCTGCTCTACCAGCCCGTTCATCGGTGTTCTCATTTCTGGCGATTTGGTCCTTTGGCAACCTTATGCCTTGTGCGGACATTTCGGTGTATGTTGACTAGACACATTTCCGGATTGCAAATAATTCCACTTAGGACATTCTGGCAATTGCTTAGCTAAGGTCCCAGAATCTTTGCCCGCTATGCCTGCATCACTGTCTTTCGGAAATTAGAGAGTCAGAGTCTCACCCGACAAGAGTTTGATAATTGAACCGGATTTGGTGGACATACACAGGCCGACGTAATTCATCGTATGACACCCAAAAATTGTCGTTTTTAATACCAACCGTATGTGGTAGAAAATTGATTTCATTTCAGAATTGTAATACCTTTAAAACAAAGATTATTTACGTAAAACACCAAATTCACTCTTTGGCCATTTTTTAATGAATGACAAATTACATGTGTGTGTACTTATTTCATTTACAAGACAAAATTCACCTCCTTCGTTTATTGCCTCGCAGTGGGTTCTTAGTATTTAATTTGATCTTCCCGGGATTTGAGGATTTGTTTCCGCGGCATAAAATCCCATTCTATTTGCAAATCTTGCTTAAGTGTATTCTTTGATGTTATCATGTGTCCGTGCACCTGTTTCTCTAGGAAGTCCTCCAAATTTTTTGTGGGGGTTACATTCGTCTCTGTAGAGACGCATCCAACTTTCTTGGGGCACAGTACAATAAGCAATTCTTGACTTTTCGAGCTGTGTGTTTAAGGTCGTTATCTAGTTCAAGTATGTTGCCACGATTCATCCAATTTTTGCAATCAATTTCTTAATCAATGGCTCTATAATCGCCTTGAGTCTATCCAAAAGAACGCTGACTAGGAAACTCGTCGAAAACGGAGTTACTCACCCACAACTCTCTCGATCAAGTAGGCATTGCAGAATAAACTGCTGAAAGAATGCCTAAATTAAATTAAAAATTCGGTACGTTGTCCGCAATATGGAGAAACAAAGTTAGTAGCTGAACCACCATGTAAGACAGTTTCGCTCCGATGTTGAGTCTGTGCTGTTGTACGGCTATAGCACTTGGGAAGTGGCGGTCAATATCACAAGAAGGCCACAGACATTTGTGAACCGGTGCCCACGAAACATATTACGAATTTTCTGGCCGGGAATATCCGGAACCAGGCCAGGAATCCTATATGATCCACTCTTTATTAGCAATAAATTGGTGATAGCCCTCGAAAGGGTTTAGTTTAATCCATGCAGTGCAACCCGCTAACCCAAGATGGTAGAATAGAGCGTCGGCCAAGAAGTACAGATAAGTAGAGGAGTCCCTAAAACTGGAAAATTGTTGTTGAGAGCTGAAATTGTAGTAAGGCGGTGTAGAGCCCCTAAGACCCCCGAGGGTCTAAGTAAAAGTGAGGTAAACTCTTTTTCTCTTATCCTTGTGAGTTTGTTGCTGCGTCAGTGATTTCTGCTTTAAAATTCATCGTACAACCTTGTCTGTGTCAACAACCTTGTGTGCTACATTTTGAAAAATGTTATTTTCTCTACTAATTCCTGTTAAGTTGTCTAAATAAATCTGTTTGTCGTCGACAGTGCCATTAAAAAGCTAGTTGACAACATTCCCGTGCTTGTACACCGTGAAATCCCTTCAAACAGTTGCTGAGCGAAATTGCTGTGAACAGGCTCTTTTCGCGAATAGATAACTTCTCAATCTTCAACTGGCCTTATCTTTAGTACTACTCATATCTCTGGCGAAAAATACTTGTCATCTCTAAGGTTTAAACTCGCCGATAAGGAACTCCGCATTTTTGCAGAGTCATTCCTCTCTGCCTGTCGTTTCTGATCAGAGGGAAATATGTTCGCACTCCCTACCAGTTTAGTGCGTAATTTGTCACTTTTCACACGTGCAAAGCGGTAGGGTTTCCCAGCAGCACCAGCCTCTCGCGGCTAATCTTATCAGTGACAGATAACCCTTATTGTTTTCGCTCCAAAAGCAACCAAAACCGGTTTTGCTGGGTATTTCCCACGGCAGTAAACAATCACAACACTGGGGTGGCTAAATTCTTTTCATTGAACTCTAGCCAAATATCGCCTGACGCAACAACTGTTCAGCAAATGTTAATTCAAATCTGCATTGGACTTTGATCAGAACTACCCCCTAGTACGCCCCTAAACTGCCCGGGGGCACATCGTCATGTGAAGACTGAAACAAAACGTTTCACAACGTTGCGCCATGTGTTATCGGCAAACGAGAACGCGACCCGCCGCCGCCGTCGCCAATACAAAGACAAAGCAATTCACGTGAATCCAAGTACAGCTCAGTGAATCCCCCAGCTACTCTGCCATAAATAACCCAGCAATGTAGAATTAATTATTTGCATTTGGCAGACGAACAAGTTAGGCACCCACCCAACGACGCGACGGCGGTGGTTATTCAATAGTTGGCCGAAGCGAATGGGGGGTGTGTTGACAAAATGCAGTTCAGTGCAAATGACAAAGTCGTTGGCAGAGCTGTTTATTTTCTGACACGTTGATAAGCCACGGAGATTGTGGGCACAGCAGGTGTTTACCGCGACCGCAGCCAGATGATTTGCAGAATTTAGACCACACACAACAGCCACCTCGTGATGATCTGACCTCAAAGAGGATTCAAAGTCCGAAATAGTTCTGCTCAAAATATGACTTCCACCTAAATTTAGCCGAAGTCTATTTCTGCCTGTTGCCCTGCACCAATTTGGTTCGATTTTGGGGGTGTGTTCCCGCGTGACTAGCCGGTTGCAAGTTATTTCTCTAATTTCGTAAGAATTGCATTCTCGGCCGCCCCAAAGTGGTTTCGTAAGAGAGATGTGAATTTTATTTTCTTTTTCTTTTTCTCGTGGCCAAGGCACATGGCACGAATTTTAGCACGTTTCTGAGAAATCATATGAATCAGCAAAACCGTGTGCTGTGCGTGTGTGTAGTCGCTTCGAATGTGCAAACGAAAGCGAATGCGAGGAAAAAACAATTATCATTCATGGATTCACACATTTGTAAAAAGCTTTTCATGTAGTATTCAACTAGTGATAGTGAGATAATAAAGCAGTCACGAAGTGATTCTTTTTGGGCCGCTTTCTTGGCACATAGATTGCAAAAGCAAACAGCGAAGATGCTGCTCTTTTCCATATGGGGCACGTCTTTTGAAATGTTCGCGCAATGATCGTAAAGTAAATGAATTTACATAAAGCTGACATAAGGTCGGTGCGGAATATTTAATTGAATTGTATGGGCGATAATTGTGAGGAGCTGAATAAATCGACTCGGTAATTGGTGAGCATTTCCATAACTAGTTCATGCGATTTTAGGAAGCCATTGACAATGGGTCAGTGTTAACGAGATGAACAAAAAAGAATGAAGAGAGGAAATACTCGATCAAGCTTCCTGGTTCAGGGAACCTGAGAGACGCCGTGGAGCGAAGCCGGTAAGGCAACTCATTTGCAAGTTATGATGGTTGCACTTGTGACTATGGGTATCGATACGTGTGATTCACTTTTCTTTGTGAACGGTTAATAGCTCCTGGCAGTTGGGAATCAATCTAACCAATGTCCCAATTGATTGTCTGTCTGAAAATGAGCTTGTAACCAACTTGCAACAACTCCTTGAAGATCTGGTCGGATGACAGTAAGTATTACTATCGAGGTCTCCGTCGTCCTCTCAACTTCGCATTTCAGCCATTCTCTGTCGTTTCTTGTTATGCAACCAATTCGTCAACAATATTTACTCCACGACGACGCACTACTTGTATAAATGTTCAAGACCAGTTATTGTGATGAAACAGTTTCAAATTGGTTAAAACTGGTAAATTATGGATGTAACGATTCAATTATCCTGTGTATCTGCGTATACATATGTATGTATGCGCCAGCGGTACGAACATTTTTCACATTTGCCTGTCAGATCAAGCAAGCAAATGTAAATGGAACCATGAATCTCGTAATTTAAGTCCAACCACAAGGGACACGTGTAAACATAGGTGATCTCGAATGAATACACAGCATTGATGAAATATGATCACAATGACAGCTTTCGTTAAGTTCGTTCAGTTTTTGCTTACGTGCAACCAGAATGAATTGAACTCAACGTACGTCACTGTTTGGTTTCGGTTAATTCGATAAGCTTCTGGAATCAAGTGTGGGCTCATTCAATGTTGCTAGTATAAAATACTGTGATTGCTCATTAAATTTCTTTTATTTAAAATGCTTTGACGGCTCAACACACGTGTTTGTCTATCGATGATTAAAAGAGAGTGAGAGGACAAGATGGAGGGCATGGGCCTGTGCATCCAGGGCAAAGTTGTTGATTGCTCTCAACTTGGCGAGATGCCAGCAACGATCCCTGTAAATGCACAGGTCAAGTTGACATACAGCCTCCCCGCGGCGCCCTCTGGATTACCTCTACTGCAGCCGCTTAGAGGTGAACCAATGTATGCAGCGACCCCTTGTCCGGGGGTTTAAACCAGGACCCGGTCCTCCAGGTTCGGGGGTTTCGCGTGGGGTTAACTTCCCCACCGTGTAAAACTCGCAATAGTTCAGAGACGGCAACAAGCCTCGGATACGGATGACCCTACTGCTGACGAACATGGACAACGAAATAAGGACAACGATTTTCGGTTCTTCACGTGGAATGTGAGGTCACTGAACAGACCACGTGCAGCCGATGAACTTGCCAAGGCCCTAGAAGCCTATAAGGCTGACATCACCGCCATCCAAGAGGTGCGATGGGATGGGCCGGGCAAAAAGAGGATAAAAACTGCGACATATATTACGGCGATTGCTACAAAGAGCGAAGGCAGCGCTTGTTTGGATGCGGTTTTGTTGTTCGAGGCAGACTTAGGCAAGAAGTCTTAAGCTTTAGATACATAAGCGAACGCCTCACAACAATCCGCATCAAGGCAACATTCGGCAACATCAGCCCAATTTGCGTCCACGCCCCAACGGAGGAAAAATGACACAGTAACAGTTGAATGCATTCGATAATGAGGACGAATTAGCTTCTAACAGAAAAGTGCGGACTACAACATTGGGTGTAGAGTTTTTTAATGCTCAAAATTGAATTCACTCTATCAAGTGTTATTTAATTTTTCAGATTTGTTAAAACCTATCGCAGCATTCTTATGTCGTGTGGATGTCTTCAAAACGAAGATTAATCCGAGCTCGAAGTCATTTTCACTCTCTTCTCCACAGGAAACACCCAAATACGCAATAAATTTGCTGCGTTTGAGAAATGTCAAAGTTTGTAAGGGGTGTTTTAATTCGAACGTTTTCCACGACTCAAAACGCATTTACCTTACCGACAACATTTGACTTCGAATGTATTCAACCAAAATAAAGAGAACTCTCTTGTTTCTGTATTCAACGATCAAAAGTTGTGAAGTTTAGTGAAATGCCTCCCCCACTCGTTTTCCACGATAGGGGTGTCTAATAGGGGTCACCTTATAATTCACAACTCTAAACTTTGAACAAGGCAAAGTGGTCTTGTCTTCTTCAACTCTGGCAGAAGTTGGTTAGGCTTTTAGTATTCGCGGATGATTATGAGGTGGGTTGTTGAATGCAGCGAGACTTTAATGAAGCGGTTTGAGACAAATCGGCTAAAGAGACTTGGCCGGTGAACTATAGAAAGATGGAGTATACCATAAACATAATTCAAACAAGGGCAACCAAGCAGCACAATGGGGAGAAAAATATGTTCAGAAACTTCGTCCACATTGACGGAGTTCAATGAATTTGGTTTGATCAGTTGAAAGCAGTTAACGAAGCGATAGCTGAAGAGGTTTGTTGGTAGGGCCATGTCTACCGAATAGGGGCTCCATGCTTTTACGTCTTATAGAACTTTCGAGAGCTCTTGCTTGAATAGGTACGAGCGTGCATTGTCACAAACTGATGACAAATATGTTTCATCCATTACATTATTTATCGAATCAATTATGGCATTCGAGATTCCTCAACTTTTACTTATCTACGCACTGTTTGCCATTGAAGATGTCATATGAGACGTCAATTGAATAGAAATCGATATTACTAAGCAATATAATTGACAACGTTCACCCGACTTCTGCTTTCATGTGACGAATGCAATCCAAGCTCGACGACACGCGACAACTATTTTCTCATGACGACTGCAATCCATCCTGTAATTCGGTTTAAATTAAATACTGGCATCAGCAAAAGTCACCTCGTAAAGACACAGCTGGCCACTGATTTCCGGAGAATATAACTTGCTAGAATTTATGCTCACGCCAGTGTATCTATTACTACTCGAACATGACTTCCAAGCACCCGTTGGATAGGTCATTAGTCGGAATGAATCTAATAGCGCACGAACACACACGCTTATGCTGAGATCGTGGTAGACTCCAATCGACGTAACAAGAGTCTGTGACAACGACTTTAATCACGTGAACAGACGCCTTTCAATGGCCTATCTCTCTATAATCGTAAAAGTCAGACGGACGTACGTACATCAGCAAACAAGAATTTTACTGGGTAAATCAAGACGCTATCAAGTTTATTGCGTGAGCAAAGCTTTTAAATGGAAAAAAAGTAATGATTGATGTGGAACTGGTTTGTGTGCGGATTGGTGATACAAGATCGCATGTATGTCTCCGAGATTGCGGGAATCACTGGAGAATATCATAAATTTGTTATCAAATTCCTCGTATATCAGCAATTGATTTATGTATGCGGCATCATTGACCGTTGTTTGGCTTTGGGTTTCTTTAATTTATTCACGGTATTTAAAAAATGTTTGCTCACATTCCGTTGTGATCGTGGGATGTCCCCAGGTTTTGTGTGTCGCCATGCCATTTTCCCGGGCGTGAGCATAGTCATTTTTCCAGCAAGCACCAAAACGTGACTTATAACGGCCTACTTATGAATTCTGATACAATTCGTTGGGGTAGTGGATCGATAATAGTCGTGTCGGTGAATCTCATCATCAGTCTTTTCTCACAGCGCCAGAACATCATTCCACATTGTGTGATTAACATTTGTGTGTCTGCTTTACCAATGCGGGATTTCCAAAAAAAAAAAATATTTGTTGTGTTGGCATCAAGCTTTCATACGCTTCTTGACGTCTTTCTTTAAATCGTATGATAACGAACTATGGAATTCTTGCGGCGGCACAAACGTGTTTCTGATCATCCGTCCTCTTTTTTAGAGGACAGTGCCCTTTTTCGGAACAAAATTAAATTTGTCCATGTAATATGATGTGTTATTAGTAACAAACATCCCATTACTTATGAAACACAACGTCGATCAAGTGGCTGTCTTGGTTGGCTTTCTTCTTCTTCTTTGTGTGGCGCAACAGTCCGGGGTGGACCTGGGCCTCAACCAACATGCCTCTCCAACTAGCGCGATCCTGGCTAGCTATTTCCAGTTTCGCACACCAAGTTGGTTAAGGTCCTTCTCCACTTAGGTGCGCCACTTTAAATGCTGGCGTCCTCTGTTGCTCGACAGGTTCGGATTCGAAGATTCTTCGGGCCGGAGCTGTGGTGTCCATACGCTCTACATGACATAGCCACCGTAGGCGTTGGATCCGTAGACGCCTAACTAGGCTCATGTCGCTGTACAGCCCGTACAGTTCGTGATTGAATCTTCTCCTCCAGAACCCGTCAACACAAACAGGACCAAAGATCGTGCGTAGAACTTTTCTCTCAAAGAGACTAAGGACTATTTCATCCGCTTTCGAGATTTTCCATGCCTCCGCGCCGTGGAGCAGGACTGGGATGATCAGGGTCTTATATAGGGTCAACTTGGTTCTTCGAGAGAGGGCTCTATTACTCAATTGCCTCTTGAGCCCGAAGAAACAGCGGTTGGCAAGAGTTATCCTACCTTTGATCTGGGTACTGATGTTATTTGTACAATTTACTCCGGAGCCGAGGTAAGTGAAGTCCTTGACTACCTCGAAGTTATAGCTGCCCATTGTGACGCTCTGTCCAAGACGTCGATGTTGTATGTCCTTTTTTGAGGACAGCATTTTTAAGGACAGCATATTGCCCCTTTTTGCCCTCATTCACCGCCAGACCCATTTTAGCCGCTTCCGTCTCAATGTCAGCAAAAGCCTCACTGACGGCTCGCTGAGTTCTCTTCAAAATTATTCACAAGAAAAAGCCAAACTATCTTTTTGAAAAGATCACTTTTTGTCGATCGAGTCGTAACATTACCTTAAGGCCCTCCATTCATACTTGTTTAATGTCACGCAGGAACTTCTTCATTCACGCCGTCCATCTCTGGAATCACCTACCTTCACAGGTACGGTCAAAGACCGAGTACAGACGATTTTGTAACGCTTGTTTCTACCATTTCTCTCGTCCGAACTGAAACTATTCCCCAAAATTTCGGTTTTTGTTCTTTTTTGTATGGATTTTTGCTCAGTCATTTGAAATAATTTTTGCAAACATACACTTTTCCAACATATTAATAATAATTGTATGGAATTTAAAACATGTCATTTAAAATCTTATATATAATAATATAAAATGGGTGGCGCTACAGTCCATAGAGGGCCAGGGCCTAGCTTCCCAGCAACCTGTCGTGTTGTGCGTGCTATTGTTCTCACACGAGTGGAAGGGACCTACAGTTTTATGGCCACTCCGAACGGCCAAGTTTGAGAAGATTTTTTTAGACAGGAAATACTCTTTGAGCATTGTCAGTGACTCGAAAGAGGTGGGGCCGTGAAACTTATTTCAGTCGTTCAGAGCTGGAATCGAACCTACGACGTCGAGGTTGGGGTCGACGCACGTACCCACAACGCCACGGGCCACCACATTTAAAATCGTTTGCTTAATTCAATTATTCCTGTACTATCAACAGAATGCATGTATTATTCTTAAGGTACAGCGATATAAAATCAGTAAATAAATTAAATGAAATGAAATGAAAAAATAGTCTAAAGTATAGAGAGATGAGATCTGTAGCTGCATAAAATCTATGTTTTCAAGCTCTGGTTTCAACAAGGGGATGCTTCATGGCATCCAACCGAAGCAACGCCCGAAGTCGTGAAGGATAAATTTGGCACTTGGGTCATCTAACGTCAAGCTTTCATCAGTTGCCTGCAGCAGACAAGTCCTTGGTCTACGCTAAAAAACCAACCAACTTTGTTCCAACTCCAGGCCAAAATTTGAAACGGTATTGCCAGAATAACACCGCACTTCAATTGCACCTCCAACTAATCCCAGACATGCGTTTGAATAAAGCATTTCCTACATAGTGTCATCAATTTATCCTCAATGTGATAAGCCCACCAAGACCTAAATGAGACGTCTACCCACAAACCTAACCTAACCCAAGTAAGCCCAGAATCAGTTTTATATCTCAAGCCGCATTCTTGTTATGTTTAAATTTCATTTCCTACCTGTCTTATCTGGTCAGTCAATATTTAATTTTTCTTTTGCTGACGAAATCGTCTGCACAAACCAGTATTCACCTTGACCTGATGGGAAAGGTGCATTCTTCTCCAGTGCCAAGGTCACGAATTTTGCCCAAAGTGAAAAGGACCCAGTTCACTTTTACTTAATTGTTTATGACGTTGCTGCTGAGAAGGGGATTTACAACTGCCGAAGCCTTACGACCTTTCTCTTTCACTTCAGCGTCTACGGTGAAATCATCGATTGCTCTAATCTACGATTTCGACGTCATTCAATATCACACGTCATTGCAGCCAAAGCGACACAGTCGTGTGGCTCTGACGTAGATATCTTGTCTCAAATTCATACGAAGGCGTGCTTCCATTTGAATTTCATTAATCTTAGTCGATGTCTATTGGAATTTCATGAAAATCTCAACCGGTTCGATGACGTGCCGTGAAATAAATCGATGTAGCAAGATGGGGGCCATTCGACTTTCCAATTGAGTGAGGAATGTGCTCCTGAAACTTATGAAATTCCTGCATTATCATTTTCTCTGTCCCATCAACTTTGTTTAGTTGTATAACCCACTTAAGACAGGTTTGCTGTCCCTTCGGCCGTCTTCAGATCCATTCACTTGCTTCATTCCATTGGAACCACGGGGAAGTGACGATACAATTTTCCCCTCCATTCTAACCTAAAAAAAAACCCACACAATCACCTGCCAACGAAGAAGAGAGCAAAGAAGAGAAAGACATTTTTTTTCATTTCAAGACAATTTTTGTTGTGTTTTATTCTTATCTGAATTTGTTCTTAGACTGTACATAGTATCTACAAGATATCAGCACCTGACCACCTCCGTGCCGGTACACTACATTCATTTACATATACACAGTATTTCTAGATCCTTAAATCTCTACAAGCACATTACATACATCTGTGATGGTTAAGAAAAAGATACATTATTGCAACATCATTGAGTTAAACGTACACAATTAATTTGTTTTTTTTTTATAGTTTCCTTCTATTCAAGTTTCCAGTGGCAAACTTGAAAAAAGATGCTTTCTTGAATTTCACAATTAGCCAGCGCACCACTGCGACTGCCACGACATAAATCTAGTTTTGTTTGGGTTAGTAATTCACCTTCGTTCCTTCACTCTTCGTGTCTGGACAGCTCCAACGTCGGCAGGTATCCGTTCGTTTTTTGTGGCGGAGCACTCCTTAAACTGCATCTCACGCGTGTGCCATTCATGATGGTCACACCAAAGTTAAAGTTGGGTTGTGTGTGTGTTTTTTGGTTTTTTTTTTCCAGAAAAAAAAAAGTACAAGATTTGCAATAATTATCATCCATCTCACACGGCCGGCAACTTGACCACGGGATGCGTTGGTGAGTCCCAGTAGGCCTCGCAGTAGTCCACGAGGATGTTCTCGGACTTATTGAGATTCTCGTTCTCGTCCTGTTCCTTGGTCCAGCTCTTCTGGATCAGGCAGCATGACTCGATGGTGTTCTTGCCCAGAATTCTGCTCAACTTTGTGGCACAGTCCACCTTGATGACGTAGATGTCGTTCTCGTAGCAGAACGCTTCCAGGAGCACTTCATGCATGTGTGTGGCACTGTCGCCGGCCTGTGGTTCGGCCAGGATGCAGATGAGTGACTCCTCGGGCACCTTTGAGAGCATCTTGATGGCGGCACTGAGGCCCACGATGACTCGCGACTCGTGGTCAGCCTTGAGCAGTGCCGTTTTCACCGTTCTGCCGATGTTCGGGTACTCCATGCCTGCTGTAGCGTTGGCATTGATCTGAACACTTGTCTCCTCCAGAACCATATTTGTACAGATCTTTGTGTTGATTGAGAGTAGCTGGGGCTTGCAGTAGGGGGCAGCGGTCGGTTTCACCGGGGTATTTGTAGACAGTTTTAACGAGTCAAATCTAGCACAGATAGCCAGTTTCACGATTCACTTGGTTTTTTTTGGGTGTCTTTAAATGTTTCTGTTTCTTGATGATTTTTTTTTGGTTTGTTCTTGTTCTCGCACTGAGGGGCTTGTGTTTTTTGTTTTTGTTTTCTTTTTGTATCACTTGTTATCACTGATAATCCAAAAGAGGTTGGTATTTGTTTGGGGGGTCTCTGTGTAATCAGCTTAAGCACGAACACTCCTCTTGGATGCGCGTCTGAACTTGCTTCAATTTTGAATTGTAATTTCACAATGAATGAAATCGGTTGGCCGTATGGGCTTTTATAGTGGCCGCTCTCTTCGGCGTGTGCCACGAAGCTTTCGCGTGTGGCCATTGGAAGAGAGCGCGACTGCGCCGAAGCAGAAATTCCCGCGGAACTGCTATCGTCAGACGGGTTTACTGTGGAAAAAAAACCCCAACCGGACGGCGGACGGCTACGAAGAATTCGTAAAGCTCAATTCCACGAGAGCGCCATGAGTTCCGTGAAGCGATAAACGGTGATAATTTCGTGCTTTGGGGGGAAAAAGAAAAAAATATCTCTTTCAACTCGCTTGGAATGAAGAGTGCGGAAAGGTGGGTGTGCTCTTCGCTGGGGACGGTGGATGCTCTCTGGGATTTCTGCGGAATCTGTCCGTTCAGACTGGGGGGTGGGATGTGGATGCAAATTGCAAAAAAAAAGCAATTTGAAGATGAAAAATACATTAAACTAGGGGGTTTTGTCAACACACTCGACGTGAATGAATGCATCTGTTTTGGCGACTGGGGACTGTCCCAGATTTGCATGACCAACAGCAAAGAGTGCGGGTTCTTTTAAAGATGGGGTTTACAAATGAGAGACTAAGAGAAGTCTTCGGATGAATCGACGTGAATTCACAAGGTTAGAGACCAGTTTCTTGATGTCCAAAAAACCAGACTTTGAAGTCCGAGAAGCCGACGTCACAACTCACAGTCGGATGCAAACGATCGCTGTATCTTGTGATTGGGAAACTCGTTTGTGTGTGTCACTTTGTCCTCATGCGACGGTGTCAAAATTTACAATACGTGCTTCGCTAAACATCAGCATCGATCGGCTAGTGATTCATTTGAACTGTGGCCAGACGTGGTTTGACATTTGTGAATTGACGTCACTGGAGCCAGTTGGCCGACTTAGATGTTAGTTATTTTTCGGAAATTTGGATCATAATTATGCACGGAATTGATCTAAAAATATCAGAAATTCGACGAAAGCGTCTTGGGGATTCACTGACTGAAACGTCTGCGCAAATCATCTGCCATGCAGATTTGTCTTGCGTAGATTAGTGAGCATTTTGAAAGACGGTGCGACAAAGATGGATGGTGTTATCAATTCCGACCATAATGATGGCTAGCCATTAAGGGTTATTAGATTTTCTTGTGAATTCATTTGCGTCTGTTTGGTACCGGCTTATACATCCATTGTTAGAAAGTCAATTTCAAAGATGTGCCCTGAATGGAATATGGTTTTTCTTCTATGTGGCTTTGATTGTCAGCTTACAACACCTCTGCACACGTAAAACGTGAGTCTTAAATCTTGAATCTTTCAAGCTAATTTCAGTAAAATGAGTTGACATAACTAACGAAAAAGAGTCAAAAGCATGGGAAATTGCCAATGTGTTTTTAAATGGTTCTGGAACCCGAGTATCCGAAATTCCAACTGTCATTTACGTGCGCAGAGAGCGATAAAATTCGCTCATACTTAGCACTAAACACAACAAATCGGGTCAAGACCAATTTTGAACTTGAATTTTTCTGTTATATGAGATTATCGAGTCATATTTGTAGTCAGTAAGTTGCACGTTCTTCCAAAGACTGTTGCGTAAAGTCTTCTTCTTCTTCTTTGTGTGGCGCTACAGTCCGGGGTGGACCTGGGCCTCAACCAACATGCCTCTCCAACCAGCGCGATCCCTGGCTGGTTGTCTCTAGTTTTGCACACCAAGTTGGTTGAGGTCCTTCTCCACTTGAAGATTCTTCGGGCCGGAGCTGTGGTGTCCATACGCTCTACATGACCTAGCCACCGTTGGCGTTGGATCCGTAGACGCCTAACTAGGCTCATGTCGCTGTACAGCCCGTACAGTTCGTGATTGAATCTTCTCCTCCAGAACAAACAGGACCAAAGATCGTGCGTAGAACTTTTCTCTCCAAGAGACCAAGGACTTCTTCATCCGCTTTCGAGATTGTCCACGCCTCCGCGCCGTATAGCAGGACTGGGATGATCAAGGTCTTATATAAAGTCAACTTGGTTCTTCGAGAGAGGGCTCTATTACTCAATTGCCTCTTGAGGCCGAAGAAACAGCGGTTGGCAAGAGTTATCCTACGCTTGATCTCGGTACTGATGTTATTTGTACAATTTACTCCGGAGCCGTGGTAAGTGAAGTCCTTTACTATCTCGAAGTTATAGCGGCCCATTGTGACGTTCTGTCCAAGACGTCGATGTTGTATGTCCTTTTTTGAGGACAGCATATACTTCGTTTTGCCCTCATGACGGCTCGCTGAGTTCTGCCAATCACGTCAATGTCATCGGCGTATGCTAACAATTGCACGGACTTCTGGATGATCGTGCGTCTAGTTTTGGCGTTGCGTAAAGTAGTTCAACGAAAATAGCTCAGAATAATTTCAAGAAAATATCAAATTTTAGATTGAAAAATAGCTTTTTAGTGGAAGAAAAAGTGGCAAAAATTGAAAGTCTTGGTATGTAGTGGCCGAAAAAGAATAAGATTACTCTCAAGTTCGGAAGAAAGTGAAGTAGAATTAAATGAACAAAATGTTGCGAATGATGGATCTCTTTGGCAACAAATGCAAGTAGGTGGCACACCTGTAAGAGCACCACTTCATAATATTTTCAGGCAAGAAGTAGGCCCAACAGGATATGCAAAACGCCATGTAATGAAAGGTAAAGTTAGTACTGCAATTTCTTTGATAATTGACCACCGTATTATGAACCATATAAGAACATGCACAATAGAAGAAGCAAAGAGAGTGTTAGGTTCCGATTGGAGTTTATCTAAAAAAAATATTAGATACATTTATTGCAATTTTATTTGCTCGAGCTGCATATGGAGCAAATAATTTGAATATTTCCTTTTTGTGGAATAACGTATGGGGGATGGATTTTGGATTTTGTACAAGCAAACGACAGGAGAAAATATATCGAGACAAGATATTTTACTCAAGCTAGCAGAAGAACTTGGCGCCGATTTTCGAGAAGCCCTTGAACAACCAAGACAAGAAACAAATACGAAAGGATCGTTGCCTAAGTCTACTACGGATGCTTATAAACGCATGAGATGTCAAATAGGATACTGTAAAGAAAATAAAACCAACAAAATTTGCTGTAAAAATATGTTTGCGGAAAATGCACAATGGAAACACTTATATGTAAAAAATGCGATGAACTATGAATTTAAAATTTGTATTTTTTGCTTTTGTAATAGAAATGCTCAACATACTATTTTGTTTAATTATAATAAATTTAATTTATATTTTTATTTCCTTCCTAACATCCATATTTCATATATTCAAGCATGAAACATAAAGTCGGGTCATTTGACCCGCCATGGTAGAGATAGGTATATATTAGGTCTTGGTATGATTAGTGATAAAAAAAGTCAAATTGAACGAAACTCAACGAAAACGGAACTTCGGAACTTTAAAACTAGTTCAGATACCTAAGCTTCCTGCTTTATGCTAGCGATGGGCAATTGCGAATAAAAACAATCGAATAATTCGATTGTTCTAGCAATCGCAATTAATCGAATTCGAATTGAGCGGAGTCGATTGTTGATTTTCGATTCTTGTAGGTCCGAATCGCCAACGAATGTTGTCGGCGAATACACCGATTCTTCAAGTCAGAGAGAGATAGCTAAATTGTGCGTATTCGTCGATTCTTGAAGTCAGAAGGCGATTGCTAAATTGTGTGTATCCGCCGATTCTCGCAATTGCCCATCTATTTTATATTGGTTGTAGTAGGTACTGAGAATAATCGATTCGATTCGATTATTATTCGATTGTTTTCTGATGAGACCGAATAAATCGACAATCGAATTCAAATTTTAACAATTGACAATTTATTCGATTTTGAATTTCATTCGCAATCGCCCATCTCTACTTTATGTTTCTTATGTATGTTCCGAGTTTCCTCTGGACCTCGTTGTTGTGTCCTACAATATGTCTGTCAATAGCAAAATGTCCATATCGAAACACAGCGTAAGCAAAACCTTCCTCAATATCATCTGATCAATTTTTCCCCTTCAAAAACCATCAAAATATCGAACAAGCAATCAACAACGCTTTCTTAGTAACCGTTGTGATGACAACTCCTTCCATACCAAATCATTCCCTCAAATCTCTCTTGCATTACGCAGTTAGAACAGAAAGTAACCAAAATCAACAAACAAAAACTGATTTGTCATAAAAATCGGCGAAATTTCCCGCCACCAGCTAGCAAATCAAAGCGCTCATCAATCTACACCGCTAAGTACAGTCAACACGCTAAAATCCCATTTATCGTGAAAATCCCTTATACAATGTGAACCACATTTTCCACCCACCATCAAAGCTCCCACATTTGTCTAAAAATAGCCAACGCCAGTTCGCTATAACTTTCAAAGAAGACCAAAACTTTCCCTTGAACATCGTTCCGCGACTCAGACTGTATCAAAGTAGCCTCCCGCATCTGCGGGACCTGTTTCATCTGAATTTCATTCGAGTGTGAAATTTCCTCCGCAAAACCAGAAAAAGAAAATGTCTCACTAAAAGACAGCGCAGAGTGTTCGTAAAAAAATAGGACGAGGCCTTTACTCGGAAGCAATTCGGTTCTTAAAAAAAAGTGATCACTTGTGCTTTAAGTGGAAAATGTCGCCGTGCCGGATTTCAAGTATTTAACATTTCACCAGAATTCAAAGGTAATTTTGTGCTTGCTTTAAATTTCTTAACACTCGTTCACGCATCGAATCGATGTGAATGCCCCAAGATAGGCATCACTTTTGTAGTGGTTATCACAAAGAAACTTTGACACTGACACATCTGTCATCGCGCACCTCATCAGTGCAATGCATGACAGAGTTGCATGAACTTCACCCGAAGCACGTCACTCATTCATGTTTGGATAATCCAAGCCGGGTAATTTCAGGTTACCTACTCCTCTAAAGCTCCAAGGGTAAGAACACCTGGCTGCAGGTCAGGTAGTTGGCCGTTGCCTTGAGCGGTGTTTTCACACTCATGCTTTTGCGCGCGCAAATTGTGCAGTCTTCAGATTTGCGCTGCCAATTTGAATGTTTATAAATACATTTGATAGTATTACCTACGCTTACTCTCGCTCGTATGATCGTTGCGGGGTACATTCGCCTTTGTTTTCATATGTGTTTCATGGCATAAGAAGTGCCAATAAACTTTGCCTCTGGTTTATTGCCACCGGACTGAATGTGTAGGTCAGTGTCGGGTTACTGAGCGCGGGAACTTTTAAAACAATCAGTACTACACAACACGATACTCACTGGTGTTGCGGGTGTTCTTGGGAATTATTTGGTTCGAGTTGAATTGGGATTGTGTTACCGGAGGATATCCGAATGAGAGATAGCTGCGCATGATTTTTACATTTTTTTTTTTGAGTGAACGAATGATGAACTGATTAGGGTCAATTAACGATATCGCGCTGACGCATGACGGTTTGTGGGAATGGTTGAGGGAGTTGAATGGATTTTAAGTCAATACACTTTGTAGTTCGAATGCGAGAACGAATTGAACGGGATACCTAAGTTCAAGGAATTTTTACTTGTCAGTTTTTCTTTTTTCATTAAATTGTCAGCAGATATTCAGTTGACCCTTTTAACAAAGATTCGAATGTCAGAAATGTTAAGCCCGCAAGTGCATTTTTTGTTATTCCAGATTTAAGAATTGGAAATATAATGGAATTCTCCCTAAGTCGAATTTTCAAGGTATATCAAAATGGGTTCGACTTCGGAAGAGTCCACTGTACCCAACGACGTGTGTACTTGCGTTTCTTTAAGGAATTCCTGTGTTGTGCCCGTTTAACTAGTTTGAATCCAATTCCCTCGAACAATTCTCACAATTCATTGCCCTACCTAGCTAGAGTCACTGACAATGTTCAGAGCGTACTTATACACAGCTGTCTAGAGAAACGCAGCCCAAATTTTGCCGCCATCGAACTGTAGCTCCACTTAACTCGTTGGCACGCGTGGTTGCTGTACAAACTATGCCCCTATTGGCCAATAGCGCATGATGCGCTGCGCCTTTCATCACAATTTTGACATTTGCTTTGCTGCGATGCACACAAATTATGAGGTTTTGCTTGGAATACGAAAACCTCGCAGTTTAATACTTATCTTGCTCTTGTCAGGCAGTAGTGACTTGTGACATATCACAGAGGTGTGCCAGAATAGAGCTACTGGGATGAAGCTGATGTGGATTGTGGCGCCACACATCATTCAACCAGAGATGCATTAGAACAATTTCCTTACTTCGCTTTCTTCTCAATGGCGCCCAAGAACATTGTTCAATTTCCAACAATCTGTTTACAATTCAGAAACGAACATCAGACGATTTCCAAACGTCAGCAAGACACCCTTTGTAGCCGTCAGGCGCTTCCTCCAAAATTTCGACATTGAAACTGCGGGATATTTCTGCTGTTTATGAGTTTACACTCTTTAGAGACGGGTGTCTACTAATTTTGGTTTATTTTTAGCCCAATGACGTCAATCGCAAAGCTTGTTCTAGTTGCCGACACTTTCGATTTCCATGCACATGTACACTACAGCTGCTGTCCCGATTGTCTGTCTACCCTCACGGGCAGCGTGTGCTTTCATAATCAAAGCCGAGCAAGAATGTCTTAATCTGCTTTAATGTTTATCGTCTAGTCATCTAAAGCAAAGCAATCGTGCCGACACGCACAGTCAACCTGCACGTCAGATGAAAAAGAAACTTACCTTGAAAACGTTAATTTTCTGACAACGAAAAAGTTCACTCATTATATCACCCTCTTGAATGAACTAAACTTGAATTCATAAATCAAACAAACACGATTACATGTGTTCACTTTTTGGAAGCACGCCAAACGGCCGCCACCCAGCTGGGAAGGAATCCTGAGCACGTCCCTGTGAGGTCTCGTGAGTATTCCCAGAAGCAAGTGTATTCGTTCAAACAAAAGCAAGGTGGTGTGCCAATTTCTTGTTCCGAGAACAATCTGATAAATGTCACCCACAACGGAGCCGAATCCAAGTCTTTTCCGGAGTGACTGTGTGCCCTGTGCTGTGAGTGTTATCTTTTCTACTTAAATGCTATTTTCAGCTTTATTCTTAATTTCGTAATAGCAAAGTCTGAGGAAATGGTCGCAAATCGAATGTGGTCAACTACAAGGTGAATGCGAAAGTTTCTTCGGGTGGCAGCGGTGCGAGTGGCTTTCTTTCGTCGCGTGTCTGGAATGATTTGTCATGGCTGTTAATTGCCCTTGAGGCAGAAGCGGCAGCCGGGGAGATGGTTTTCTACGCTTGGTCTGTAAGCAGATTACGTGAGTCATGGGTACAAGGAAATTGTGTATGAATGACATTTTGTTTGGCGTTCGTTTGGCGTTTGTTTGACAATCATCTGAGTCATTACTCATGTCCGAGCTGGTCTTGGGTGGGATGGAAAAACCTAATGGCTTCGACGGTGATTGATTCAATAATGGGATGTCCAAGCGGATTTGAAGACAATATGTGAGCAAGATATTCGTCAAACGAAAGTAGTATTTTCTCTCAAATTGTGAATCTAAGATAAGTTGACGTTTGATAATTTTGACGGGAAAAAAATTAGTTTGAGAAATACGATAAAAGTCAGTTCAAATGAAGAATTGGTACTTAATGCATGGATGGTGACCCCAGAAATCTCTTAAGTCCACTTCAACATTTAGAGGGTACTGCGATGTTCTTTCATATCTGATTTTATGGCAAACATACAGAGGGTAAGGCTTGTGTAAGGCAAGTTCTGATCTTCTCTTTGTCGGGAAGAAACAAAAATGATGATACCAGAGTTTAAGGCACAACTGTTTCTTTGCAGCTTCTGCATCTATTGGTGGCAAAAACAAAAATATGCTTCAGAGTTTCAACCAACACAGTGCCCTTGCAGTGTGCGCATCTATTAGTCGGAATCAGTCCTAGTCTACGAGCATGGTGAACCATCAGGCAGTGACCTGTAATTATCACTACTAGTATACTGCAGTAAACTTTTGGTATTCATATTATCAGTTTAATTTGGTGATGTTGTATTCTGTCCAGAAGATTTTGGTTTAGAGGCATGAAGTACTCTTCCAAACATTGCTTCAGCCTGTTGTTTGCATCCAGTCTATTTAGTCCGCAGCGGCCCTCCCACACAGCTTTGGAGGAAAAGGTGCGGCTTGGCTGATTTTGTTAATTTCTCATATAAACGAAAAAAAAGTAGGCATAATTGATTCGGAGCAATTCATATTCAGACATCAACTGTACATGGTAAATTGTTTTCCGTGTACTTGCTGCAATACTTAAGCTGACTAAATTGTCCTTTATGGGCAATTGGGTCTATCTGAGCGCATATATTAACAGGCAATTTAAGGAACATGGTCACAGTATAACTACAATTTCGACAGTTGCACCGAATTTCAATACACTTCACGTAAGTCTTATGTTTCCTTTGGCAGCAATAATCAGTGTGATAGCTAATATGAGTACATTTTAAACTAAAGCTGAACCGAATACTTTCGGGATAATTGTATGTTTGATATTTGTGAGCCTTAAAACATACTACCATCCGTCTTTATCTTGACCGTGGTTCATGGCTTAGGAGTTATCGCTCGTATTTGGTCACTAGGCGAAGTGCTTAGAATGTATCATCATCACCAGCATCATCTTCTCACACGCATGATCCACTATAGTCGCTGGGGCAAAGCAAGTTCTAAAGATCTCCAGGTGTCTCAATTCTTCGCCATCGACACTTATAATATATAATATGGGTGGCGCTACAGCCCATAGAGGGCTAGCTCCTCAGCATCCACTCGTGTTGTGCGTGCTACTGTTCTTTCACGAGTGGAAGGGACCTACAGTTTTATGCCGACTCCGAACGGCCAAGTTTGAGAAGCTTTTTCTAGACAGGAAATACTCTTTGAGCATTGTCAGTGACTCGAAAGAGGTGAGGTCGTGAAACTTATTTTTGTCGCTCATCTGGATTCTAACATGCGACGTCGAGGTTGGGGTCGACGCACATACCCACAACGCCACGGCACTCCAAGCCATCGACACTTACTCATCGGTTTTTGGACTTGGTCCAACCACCTCGTTATGCGCCTGCCAATTCAACACAAAATCGAGTCACGATAGGGCGTTTTTTTGACTACTCAGTACGCATTACTGAGTAGTCAAAATAACTCGCCTAATATCCCGTACATCTCACAATCAAACACGATCGCAGAGTTCTCGCCTAAGGTGGCATTGTATTTATTCGCAACACTCTACGCAGTTTGGAGCCGACCACGATGTTGAGTGTAAATCGCACGGTCAGGTCACGATAAGCTTTAAGGTTCCTACCAAGAGAGTTTTCTACGAGTTTGGTTCGGGTTTTTTTTAACACCCTTGACCTACATATGTATGTAGAACCTATTTTTCTTACATCATTATGACCCCTAGTTCAATTACCATTCCGACGTCTACTTGTGTTATATCCGATGATCGGAGAAACTTGCTTTCGTCGTCCATTTCAACCCGATCCTCATTTGACCATCAATCTTGACGTAATGTTCAAAAGTGATAATCTAGGATGTTCTATTGGATATTTGTTGTAATCTCATGCCGTGAGGCTTATACAATGAAGTATATTCACCATATTTGTGGTCCAATTCGGTAAACCAAGACCTTGAGCTAGGATCTCAAGAAACAATTTTCATGTTGATGCTTATGAATATTTTCTCTACGCTGATGAATTGTGAAACCAAACCAGTACTTCGAAGACGTTCAGACTTGAGACATTCTTATTCCTTCGATTTCGGGTCTAAGCCACGCTCTCCCTATTGTACCGTCCTCAATAAATAAGGCTTAAGCCACACCAATCTTAAGTGGCTGCTAAACAGGGGTTCCAGAATTAAGACTTTAGTCAAGTTTTTGCAACCAAAAGTATGCTCTCAGAAAGATGCCACACACCCGATCCATAATAATGAAAATGATTTGTTCAAAGAATTTATTGGAGGACCTGCTAAACTTATAGATTTAGCTCAAGCGCCCTTAGCAATAGATAAGGATTAACATATGGCAATGTACTCGTATCGGTAATTAACTTTTCGCATTCGTAGTGGAATCAATTTCCTTCTGTAACCTGGCACTATGCCGTTTTTATGTGTGTAATGGAACTATCCCCATCAAAAGCCATTTATCGAACAACTATTCAATAACACAACAGAATTAACATTTTCAATAGTTATTCCCGACTTCGATCAACTTTGCTGATCGGTGTCAAGTCACATGGCATGGATAAACCCGACACTCCTCCAGTTGTTCTCTATCACTTTCATTCTGCTGTTAATAAATTTAAAATCTTCGGGGAATGCCATCTTGAGTCACAACAAAAAACCTAATCTCACTTGCGGAACCAACGGTCCAACAAGCCTCGCACCAGAAACCGATAAACCACTCCAAGAGACCAGTCTTCAAGATGCCGCAGAGCAGAATCGATTCATAAAACCCAACTCAGCGAGCTGAACACCCCCGTCGCGTCGTCTTCCTATCACGTTTCAGATTACAAAATCAGTGACCAGCTTGGCACATGACCACCAGTCAGCCGACCACACCACATAAAACACACAGTACAGTCTTTAACCCCCAGGCCAGTGACTAATCATCTCTGTCGCACAAGCTCTGTACATCTACACCCATGAATGTTGCAGAAATGGAAGAAATAAAAACTTTTTAGGGCATTCACCAGATGTACGCAAACGGTTATCGTGGAAACCCCAACGCTTAACGAGTTCCACAAGGCAAAACGATAAGCCTCGCTTAAACCAGTTTTATGGAGGCACTTCTAGTGCCAATCACAGCTAGTAGTTGTACGCGGGAAAACCCCAGACGACGGTACACGACCAGTACTGGTGTGCAGACAAGATGAAGCTCGTACGGCAGAGCACGCGTCCGGCGGCAGTCGGTTCTAACAAGAAAACGAAACACCACACACAGCGATGTTACGTAGCAGACACTCGTGGATCGCGCACAATAGCCGCTGATTTATGCTGGGAAAGTTAGCTGACTGAGCTGGAGGAAAGCCGCGGAACTACGTTGTGGCCATTCCATTATCGCACGACCATTAGCGAATAAATTTGAGCGGGTTCGTTAATTTATTTCCACATTTATCCGTGGCCCTGGCTATCGAAAGCCGCCTGCATGCGTCCGATTCAAAGGAACTCGCACCCGCTAGACATAAATAATAAGTCAACATTCTTGCGAACCTCCATTTCGATCACGGATTTCACAGTTTGATTTGGGCCGAGATGGCGTGCGAGCCACATGAATGGGCGCGTTTTATGCGAGCTGCGGTATTTGCGGAGGGCTCACTGAACAATCAAATGCATGCAAATCGGTGAAAAATTCCATCGTATGAATGGAGTTAAGTCAACATTTGTACAGACGCGGCAGACGAGGCACGTTGAAGCGCAGTTTGATCGAACGCGTTTTTCACCGGCGCGATAATGGATCCCATTAGCGGTTTGGTTCGAGCGGTCAAGAGAGTACTGTATGCAGAGGATTCATGAAATCGTTTGGAGGCGCTAATGAGATCTCTTTGCTTAAACTGGTCATGAGAGTGTGACTTTCCGAGGCGGAGGAGGCTAATTAATTGAGGGTCAGTTACGCATTACAAATGGTTTTCTAATTAGGGATGGAAAATGTTGAGAATTACTTTATGTGACAGAAAGTGCAAGTTTGGGTGTTCCTGGTTGTAAGATGTCACGACTTACGTAACTACCACGTGCATGGGCAAACTGTAGCTCTGTCACAATGGATCAAAATTCGCATACCTACATATAGGGCCAATCTTGTAAATTCCTCCAGCTGTGCACAAAGGAACGGTCGGTTGAGAACTGTGCCTTTCAAAGACTGCCTTGTGGTCGTTGTAAAGTGGTGTTCAGAGCAAATTTGTCCCTCCATTAAATGCAGCTGCGATAGACCGATATGGACGTAGTCCAGCTTTTCCAACAGACATCCGAGTGATGTATTCCCTTCAACTAGGATCGCCAAATTCTCTCTGATTTGACTCAGTTCGGAAGCCAATCCGATAGAAAGTAGTTAATGCAATAAGAAGCTGCAGCCGACTTAATTGCTTCCACGTTTGATCAGTACGAGTATATGGCATAAATATGAGGCAAGTTTTAAGTGTACAATGTCGTACCTAATGTACATAATGTAATAGGTCGAACCGTGATAAAAGGAAGTTGCCTCGTACTTAACGCATCCATGTTAGTGCAGTCGAGTTAAAATTAGGGCACGAGTGTACGACCCAACAATAGAGGCACGATCATCCAGAAGTTCGTACAATTGTTAGCATACGTCGATGCCATTGACGTGATGGGCAGAACTTAGCGAGCCGTCAATGGGACATTTGCTTACATTGAGATGGAAGCAGCTAAAATTGGTTTGGCGGTGAATGAGGCTAAAACGAAATATATGCTGTCCTCAAGAAAGGAAGTACAACATCGACGTCTTGGACAGAACGTCACAATGGGCTAGCTGCCCCAAATACGACGTAGTCAATGAGTGCACCTACGTCGGCTCCGGAGTAAATTGTACAAATAACATCAGTACCGAGGATCAAGGGTAGGATAACTCTTGCCAACCTCTATTTCTTTGGGGTTAAGAGGCATTTGAGTTATAGATCCCTCTCTCGAAGGACCAAGTTGAAGTTGACTCTATATAAGACACTGATCACCCCTGTTCTGCTACACAGCGCGGAGGCACGGATAATCTCGAAAGCGGATGAAGAAATCCTTGGTCTCTTTGAGAAAAATGTTCTGCCTACGATCTTTGGTCCTGTTTGTGTTGACGGGTTCTGGAGGAGAAGATTCAATCACGAACTGTACGGGCTGTACAGCGACATGAGTCTAGTCAGGCGTCGGTGGCTGGGCCATGTAGAGCGAATGAACAACTCAGATCCGGCCCGAAGAATCTTCGAATCCGAACCTGTGGGACAACACAACAGAGGACGCCCACGTTTAAGGTGGCGCACCCAATTGGAGAAGGACCTTAACCAACTTGGTGTGCGAAAATGAAAATAGCTAGCCAGATATCGCTCTAGTTCTAAAGCCTTATTTGTTGTGGCCCAGGACCTCCCGGGCCTATAGCGCCGTACAAAGAAAAAGAAGAGTATGACGCAACATTAATTTTGATAGCTTAATGTTGACAACCACATCCCATTCTACAGACAAGGGCTCATACATTTGAAACCTCTTCGATGTGGCGACTACGCTAAGCAACTCGACACTCATTTCTTAAGAACACTGTAGAATATTTTAGTTGAAAATTTAATCCATCACGGCCAATAGGGATTCGTTCTGATCTGGCCCAGACTATAAATCGACCTCTTTTTTTGAAGACGACACAGACACTGCTTCTTGGCAGACTTCGCTGGGAGGGTAGGTGTTATCACTAACAACTTCTGAAGAAGCTGCGTCAATTATCAAGAGACAAAAATGATAAAAATAAGGCTCAAATCAACCACATTCAACGCCTATTTACCTCTCGCTACCATCATAAGCGACTCCAAAAATCGCACTCAGTATTTACATCTATCTTAAACTACCAAGGACGTTTTTATCTCGTAGAAGTATGATTCAAGTTTTTATTCTTCTGCAGAATTGAGCATGGCCTCTCTGATATCATTGACGTCACCACATTGAGTGAAGTAAGATTCGTAGAAATACAGCGTACGGAGTTATCGGGACTGTGGTCCACAGGCATTCACGCTTCTTTGTTTTACTGGCACGAGATTAAAATTGGCGCCCCTACGACAAGATGTTTGATTGTCTCTAGTCTAATTGTCAGTTTGACAAGATTTTTGTGCATCAAATCAACCAAAAATTGTGTGAATTACTGGAATTCAGGCAATATTCACATTTTAGCGTCGTTGGGTCATTGAGGTTAGTGAAGAAATCAGAGGATAGCGACGACCACATTGTACCACATATGGTACAACCAACTGGAAAATTTGAACTTCCATACGACTGCCTGAACGACCTAGTACAAATTTGTCTATGCCACGCGACAGTACGACCGCTCAGGCACAGTGGTGCAGTGTGAACGCAGCTGATGTATGCCTGCACAGTGTTCTACTGTGAAACACTGGCTTTGAGCAGGGTTCAGAAACGTTTAAAAATGGAAATAACTGATTATGTATGTTTGTTAATATCTATCACTTGTATAGGCCCATTCATATGAGCGGCGAGCTGCGAACGCGAACTTTCAGAAACAACCATTTTCCAGCAAATATAAACAAAAAGTAAAACTTCTTGGTATGCAAAAAGATTGCAACTGAATTATCGAGTTTTTTCATAAACGAAAATCCCAATAAAAGTTAGCTTAAGTATCCTAATTAATGATTTGAAAGTTTTTCTCTGCGAATCAATCATTCCCTCCGCGAACTGTCAAACTGAATTCGTGATACACAAACGCGATCCACAAACTCACGAACAAAAAATTCGCAGTGAAGTGTCAGTTTGCACCCGAAGTTCTCTGCGAATGAACGAAACGTCAATGTTTGCGAAGTTCGCATTTCGCGGCGACCGCATATGAATGGGCCTTATGATAAAAGAAGTACAGCAAAGAATTATTTTTCGGCTGTACGACGAACTTCATGAAATGCCGCTAAACAGCCGTGATTTACGACTGCGATATGTGTAAAACCGGTACAGATACAATCCGGTACGTCAATGAGCGCTCTTTTCAATTTCAAATTTTCTTTATCAATGCTTCATGAGCTTGCTTCGAATTGCCAATTCCGCGAAACCCTGATATTTCTTTCGCCAGAAATTTCCTTTGTACAGTGATAGCGGTAGCATTCGCTCTGAATTTTCTCAATAAGCAATTTAATAAGTACACCGTTCCATTTTGCGTCGATTCGATTTGCGTCGTGATTACAAAATGCTCTGTAACTTTAAAGTTTATGTTTCGGTTTGCGACGATGGCTTCGATTTGCGTCTATAACAAGAAAATATTTTTCCCCTCGTTTTTAACGTAAATATAACGTGTCTATAACGTGCGTCTCTTGCTGAAGGATTGCCAATTTCTGGGAAATTCTCTAAACTGCGGGAAACCTCAAAGGCTGTTGATATTAGAGATGGGCGATTGTTAATTTCATAAAAAAAATAAATAAATTGTCAATTGTCAAAATTTGAATTCGATTGTCGATTTATTCGGTCTCATCAGAAAACAATCGAATGATAATGGAATCGAATCGATTATTCTCAGTACCTACTACAACCAACAGAATGCCGGTTACTAATTCCTCGATTTATTCATATGTTGGTGTCAGTGTAAAAAAATCAGCGTAAGGCTGTGTCTCCAATAAGAAACAATACGTACCAAAATAGGAACATTGGGAATGGAAATACAGCCAAACCTCTGTAATTGGAACATCCTCAAATCGAATTTTCTACAATTCAAACCAAATTTCTGAAAACTATTTGAATTTTGGAGGTTTGACTGTATTCTTCGTCTTTCTCACCCAATGAGTGAGAGGATTGTATTCTCACTCTCATAAATGTACGGTTTAAATTTTAGTAGTGAAACGAAATGAAAAATAGATGGGCAATTGCGAGAATCGGCGGATACACACAATTTAGCAATCTCTCTCTGACTTGAAGAATCGGCGAATACACACAATCGTTGGCGATTGGAATCGGACCTACAAGAATCGAAATTCAACAATCGACTCCGTTCAATTCGAATTCGAATAATTGCGATTACTAGAACAATCGAATTATTCGATTGTTTTTATTCGCAATTGCCCATCGCTAGTTGATATTGGAAGATACCTTCGAATAGCCCCTTCTACAGTAAAATCTATTTGTCCTTTAATGGAAAAAAGGAAAATCACTGTTATGCATTTGGATTGAGATTCACAATCAGTGAACAATGCCACTGGGTCAATTGATAATTTAGAAGAAAACTTTAACTCTATTTGACGAACTTAAGGAAAATTATCGATTATCAAGTGCCGAAAGTAAAGATGTATTTGAAGCAAGCAGAGGTTGGTTTCAGCGTTTTAAAACACTTACAAATATTGCATATTGCACAACATTGCATTAAAAGGAGAATCTGCAGATACTTCAGCTGCAGACAAGGTCCAACATGAACTGAAAGCAATCATTCAAGGAGTGGCTATTCTGGATATTCTATTAATGAGCTTCTGTTATACGACGAAGAGCTAAATAACGAAAGTTTGATTGCAACAGGGTGCAATGCGGTGAACGATGAAACACTTTCACTTGAAATCTTCTTTCGGTTGGCGTCGCAACTTTCCGGTCCCAATTAGCGACTTAAACCGGGGTATTGGTGTAGCTGTTTGACTTACTCAAAATTAACATTTCGCTTTGATTTAAAATCAAACAATAATTGGATGTTTCAGCAATTACAGCCAATTCTCTGTCCACGAAAAATTTAAATGACTGTGTCTTGTTGTTTGGAGAAATCATGGTTAAAATTCTACCGATGGCTATTTATTCATGTGTACAGACGATCTATAAGAATATGCACATTACTAATTCTATTCCACCACTTAACAAGGAAACCAAATCTGGCAACGCCAGTCTTCTTGACAATCGCCTGGTCAACAGCTGATTCCACTATCTCTCCTCTAGAAATCAACTGACAGCATTTATTTCCTTGCAAATTCACACTCACTTTGTTATGGAATTAATAATTCAGGTGAATGACTGTATTCCGTCACTCAATCCAATCACTTTCGTTCGATCAATTGCCGGCAACAACAAAATCTAGATCGATAACCACGCAAAACAACCCGAATCACACACGTTCACATACGAACTCCTATTGACTGTTAGGCAGGCTGTCAGTGTCATTGGTGCTCTTAAGTGCGCCTAAAAGCACTCTATAAGTTTCTTATGCAAAATGTATTAAACCTCTTCCACTTTTTTTCAGTTCAAGTCGAATAAAAGGCGCATTTTTGTTCAGGTCACGCCATCTATCAGCTGTACGGAATAACTCCACCCCTCTGTCAAATTGGAGACTTTCTTATCAGACAACACACTGTCTGTGTCTCCCCAACTGTCTCACTCGATTCACTGTAGCAAGTTGGAAATAATTTCCACCCTACTGAATCAGACAGACACAGGAACCAGAGACAGCATTCAACCGAAATACCGTCAGTGGCACAACAATTGTCCAGTGCACTCCTGAGCAATGCACGCGACAGTCGTCATTGGCGGCATTCATCGTTTCATTTATAATAACAGCGACAGCATCAATTTAATTTCGCATAACGCTCACTCCAATGAATAAGTTTGTTGTACCACGATCGATAAGCGCTTTCTTCCAATGCCTACGGGACGGGTTCACTACCAGCACCTGGTGAGTATGTGTTGTGGTTGTGTAACAGTTCGCGGAGAATTTGCAAACCGAATGTCGTCCTCCAAGAGCAGCGCGCCGCCCAAAGTAGTCGCGTTCGGTAATGTTCTGCTCGACTCCACCGTCCAACTGACCGACCTGGACATCCTCAATCAATACGGATTTTCTCTGGACTCCAAGGGCGAAATCGATATTCAGACGTTGACGAAAATATCCCAAGAGGTTCGCAATAAGTAAGCATACAGAAATATATAAAATACAAGTGCCAACAACCTGGTCAACAACAACAAGAGTGTTGGGATAGTGCTCTGAGAACTTTTTTCGTGTGTTATTAAGTTTTTTTTGGTTTGTTGTTGCTGCCCACTTGTGTTGTGCTTTTTTATTCGATTTGAAGTTCTTCGCGTGTGTTTTTTTTGTTGTCTCTTTTTGTTACATTTTGTTGTTGCTCTTTCAGTGCGCTGGCCACACAGAACTGTGGCGGTTCCGCTTTGAACACCGTCCGCATACTTAAACAACTAGGGACGGATGCACTATTCTTTGGGGCGATTGGTGAAGACTCCGCGGCGGACTTAGTGAAGGGTATCCTCAAAAAGTCCGGCATACGCACGAGGTAAGGTGCTTTATTATTATGTGGGTACAGTGGGTGGTGTGCAGTGTGTGTTGTAATTTTGAATTTGTAGTTGTCTTGTTTGGTTTCATCACGAATTGTGTAAATTTGTTGTGTTTAATGGAAGGGACCGGACGGTTGGTCGTGCAGCGTGACTAGCCAGCAGAAAGCAAAGTGGCCACCCCACCGAACGCACATTCGAACAATGAACCTATTGTCTTAGACCGACACACTGACTCATTAGGTCCTTGTTCTGGCAGATGTCAAAGCAGAGAGCCGAGTAATTTGAGATTATAATGAGATAAGATTAAAGCGCAATAGTTTTGTGTTCCGTCACTTGGTGTTTAAAGACAAAAGAGCACATGCTTGCAGTATCAAACAAACGGTGCACTATGCAGCGACAAGTTAGTCATGTTGTTCAGTCGCCAAGTGCTAAGTGGTGTCTCATTTGAGCGCATTAGAATTTCAAATATGAACGTTACACTCAGCCACCCTTCTGAATAAGGAATGCCAAGTTTTTTCCTACGGTCCACTGGGATAAGTGTCTCTCACAACCAGTTACGAGCACAACGCATGATTAACCATCTGTTTACGTGTGAGCTCAAATCAAATCGGCCGGTTCTTTGGTGTGAATTGTCTTCAAGAACAGATTTCGATTTGATTCGTTTGAGTAGGCATCGCATTGTGAGTTGTCTAGTAAGCTTCGGCAGGTGGAGAGACATATTCTGCTATGAAATCGGAGAAGATCTCTGGTCTCGTGTAGCATTCAGGGTCTAATCAGCGATAACTGGAGAGTGATTAACGTTTCACGCAAGCAGGCAGTAAACGAAAGCGGCTTGTTAACGAAAACTAATTTACGATCTCTACTGTCGGGGGATTTGCATAAGAGTTTGCCAGATGAATAGGAATTTTTTTTGAGCAGTGATTTGGTCGTCTCTTCGTAAACTTCGACGCCTGAAGGGTATCTTGTTAGCTAATTCTGTGTGGAAGCAGAACATATGTGTGGCGTAGGAATATATTGGAGATAAGTCCCATCCCAGGTAAAAATTCCAATGGTGGCATACTTGCTTCCAGCAGGAATGAGAATGCCGAGCCCAGAAAGGGAAGGAAATTGCCCAAAAAAACAAAGTAGATTTATAAAAAGTAAAGTAGATATTAAAGTGAGTGAGTAGTGACCGCCAATGGGACAAAAAATACTATCGGTTCTGACGATCTCCAAGGACTGGTCGTTGTAACGGATGCATCGTTGTAAGTTTTCTTGACTGCACTCCATGTGAAGACAGAAGTTACGTGGTCTACGACACAAGTGTGTCTATGGCGCCTTGATTAGAAGGCTAGAAGAGGTGTTGCAGAATGAGGCTGTTTCTTGCGAGGACGTTTATAATGCATCTTTAATGGAATTAAGCCAAACGAAGTAGAAATAGATTAATAAGTAGCAAATGCATTAATAAATGCAGTAGATCTACTACATTTGAACTAAATCTCATCTCTGGCTCCGACCTACAGGTGGGCTCTCCCAACCAAAAATAAGTTTCACGGATAAAGAAGAAAAAGAAAACGTTGCTCACCTTCTTTCAATACCAGGCGTAGGACTCTTCAGCAGCGAGCCTAAACTAGTCCAACATTGACAGAGTTTGTCACTTTTACCGCTTCAAAAATTAAAACTTGATCGGATAAAGTGCTAACAAGAGCCGTGCCTTGCGATCTAGAACGATACGCCTCTTTGCGGGCCGGTACAGGTCACAAGGGAAATGATTAATTTGCAGGGACTTTCCTGGAGATTGTTTCAAGCAGTCCATCCCACTTTTTAAGATGTTGCATGGTGGGCAATTGATAAGACCTTTTCCGTGGGATGACCCAGCCTCTTAGTTTGTTATTTACAATTCTTAACGTTGAATCGCTTGTTTGCCATGTTTTTTTTGCCCTTGTCTTGTTTGAACCAGTATGTACGTATGTTTCAGCTCAGAGTGTCAATAGCAAACCGGATACCAGTTAAATAATTCTAAAACAATCCGCTCATTTGTAAAATGTGTAGCGGTGAATGACGAAATGGCAAACATTACTGAATGTCATACCTAACGGTTTTTTTTCGGAGAGTAGGTGGAAATCGACAAGAATACTCTTAGGGAAGAACGTAAAAGTGAGATTTATACTCACTAAAATCCACCTCCCTTTTATGTTATGCGAGACTACAACTAGGGAAGAACTAATCCAGCAGTTTGTTTTTCTTGATTTACATACGTTTGACTGGTAACTCTCCAATGAAAGTACCTGCTAACACGGAAGCGAGTAGATGGGTGTAGACTACGAGATCAAGGGGTTAAGTTGGTATAAACTCGTTTATTTTATAAGCGAAGTTCTTAGATTCATCTAGGACTGGTAAGAATCCAAAATCTCTGTGGACACCGTCGTTTTTGATAAGCCATGGTTCATTAAGGATAGTTCTAAGCAACTGTTTTTGAAAAGTCCATAGATATGCTGTTCATATTGCTTACTTTGGTACAACCCCAAAGTTGTACGCCACAGGTTGGTTTTAGAATTTGCCTGTATGGTAGCAATATGTTGTCAATACTTACATAGATTGGAAAATCTTTGTATTTCATGTCAAGTTCACGCATGTTTCTACATATTCCTTTTAAACATGTTACCACTTGAGTTTTAAGTTATGTATCACCCCGAGGTATTTCGCTTCATTATTCCTAAGTTTTTCAACTGCCTAAACAAGCATTTGGACAAATCATTGCTTTCTAATCACCCTTTCGCTTTCGTTATTCAGAAGTCTTTGCGCTCCACTTGGTATTTTAATTTATTTCATAACCATTAAAACTAAACAACTTGACCATTGGACAAGAGTCTGAATGGTGCACAAATCGTTTTCGGAACATCATTTCCATTCATTTTCGTCTCTCAAAGACTTGCCGATAGTTTTCTTTGGATATGAGCCAAAAATGATTTTAAAACTCTCGTACACTCGAATTTGTTTCTATTTGTATTTAATTTCACAGAAATGGCAAATATATGCGCGTAAGAGCTAGCATTCTAAAACCATATGATTTTGAATAAGCCACCAGAGTGCTGGGCAAATCTTCCACGTGTTTTCTTTAGAAAAGAATCCAGTTCAATTTGCAACTCATTCAGGGTCAATGACTAGTTTCAAGATCTCATTTCCGTTGTGCGTGTGTGCTTCTTTTAAATGCTGTATAACGATGAATAAGAATAAATAAGATGTACGTAAGTAAATCATCTTCAAATGACATGAGACGACATTTTTCACCTTGACAATAACAAAGAAAGAAGAGGAAGAAATTAGCAAGTGAAAAATGCTTTAAATGAGCTTTAAATGAGTTCTTTGAATGTCTAGAAACTCGAATGTTTGTAGAGCTGAAACGGATTTTCGGATTCGGATGAATCTTTTTCAACAGGTGTTCTCGACTAGGACATAGGCCACCTTTATCAAGAAATATGATGTCTGACATGTAGTGCAGGTGTCATATTGCGAGTGACACTTCAGAGAGTGTTTGCATCCCTGTATTAACAATTGCGTGATGAATCATTCTCACAAGTTTAAAATTCAATTTCACTGTTTTCAAAAAATTCCACATTAAAAATATACGTCTATCCTGAGTAAAGGCACCGTCAGAATACCCGGTCATTCGTTTTTCCCCTTTCTACTTCCTTGTTGCCAATTGTTTCGTTTTGCGTTACACAAGTCTTATTAGAACAATAAGGACGTTGCCAGACATAGACAGGTGCTTAAGCTCCTCTCTGGGAAGAATTCACAACCGCACCTCCCCTTCTACATAATAGAAGTATGACTAACACCCCTCTTTGTGAATCTTCACAGATGAGTAAATGCGTGAGCATCTACTGTGGGGAAACAGGAAGCTTTGTCTTGTTGTTCTGATAGCCAGGCGACTGTTAAATCTCAGGATAATAACATAATATGGGTGGCGCCCGCAGGGGGCCAGGGCCTAGCTCCTCAGCAACCACTCATGTTGTGCGAGCTATTGTTCTCTCACGAGTGGAAGGGACCTACAGTTTTATGCTGAATCCGATGGATTATGCATTCTCCGTCCGAAATGATTGATTGCTTTGATGATACTACGTACACCGATTCTCAGAATATTTAAACTCACGCCTCAAAATAGGCCTGACCAACAACCACAATTTCCTGTAGAATCTGTCGATACTGCTGCTTCTCTGCAGTCACCCATTTTAACCTAACTTAACCACACCGGTGTGGATTTCATTCGGCACGGCAAGAGTCGTAGTTACATCTTTAGTTACAATTCGAATTTTAACAGATCTACCATGAAAATATTCCTATTCTCTGTGGATTATGCGAAGAATATAGCCACACTTAAGTCAACGCACGCTCAATGGGGAGAAGTGGATAAATTCTAATTAAACTTAGCGCTGTTTTCATTTTGCTGCCTTTTAAATATGCTCCCAAGTGGATACATCTTTGCAAGCTATGCACGCTGCGTTGGCGGAGCAAGTTTGCTATATCCTTCAGATCTTACACGTCCCGGGACATATTACAGAAGAAGTTGCAAGGTGCTCGTGTCCTTGGACGAATGTTTTTCTATAACGTTCTGATGTTGTAAGATCTGTTCAACTCATACTAACATTTTTGAGGTATCCTTGAATTAAAAGTCTGATTGTCTGAATGGCGATTCACGCTTGGACAGAACATTGATCTGAAATGGAAACGTTGCCTCCACTTTAATCGAAAGAGCGGCATATTAAATTACTCTCTAATATATTACTTGGAGCTCCACACATAATCAAGTACTAAGTCAACACTTGGGTGTACTCCTTGTCTTATCCTTTCAATCCTTGGTGACTGACGTCTTATTCTTTGTGTGGTGCTACAGTCCACAGTTTGTGGATCTGGGCTTCAACCATCAAGCGCAGTGAGGTCTATCTTGCGTGCACCACCTTACACCCATCGCCCTCTGTTGCGTTGTGCCACAGTTTTGGGGTTCAAGATATAGTTCAGAGACAACCAACTGCTTCGAAATCAAATATGGTGAAACTTTTTGAATATCTGATTCGGTGTGTTTTCAATGCAAACATGATTATCTCTTCATGAACACTAATCAGATCTGGACTTACACATTAAATGCCATGGGTCTGATGTTTACTTACATAAAGAATATTTACTCACTTTTTCAGCCACACATTTCACTCAACGTTTTCACTGATTTCGAAGAAACCACATCCAAGACCACATTATTTATTTAAGTTAACCCCTTCCTTTCGAAGAGTTGTCGAACTTATCTCATCTTTGTCAACTTCTTTTTTCACAGCCTTCAAGTCGTTCCCGACCATCCCACAGGACAATGTGTGTGCTTTATTTACGGCAGACGGAATGCGCTGCATGCAAACATCGGGGCTTCATCGAAATTCAGCCTGGAACACCTCCAAAACGCCGAAGAAGAAGAGGACTTCGTTCGCAAGTTCAAACGACGACAAGTATTCTACCTCGAAGGTTTCTTCCTGCCCGAGAGAATAGACGTCACCAGGTACATCGTCCGCAACTACATATCGGATCGAAGGATACTAGCCCTAAATCTAAGCGCACCCTACATCATCGAGGAGAACTTCGACATTATCACGTTCCTAGTGCACAGCGCCGAGCTGGTCTTCGGCAACCGAGACGAATTCTCGATGCTGAGCAAAAAGTGCGGATTCCGTTCGGTCGATGAGTTCGCCAAGCAAGAACTGACACAAAAACCGAGCACAATATTTGTCATCACAAACGACAAGCAGAACGTACAATTGATCAGGAATATTGGATCACGGGACAACCCGAATGTGTTATTCGATTGTTTTGCTGTGCCCATGGTCCCAGTGGTGGACCCGACGGGCGCTGGAGATTCATTTGCTGCCGGATTCATGCACTCGTTCCTGAACGGCTGTCCACTGACCAAGTGCATACAGCACGCGATCTCTGTTGCCGCCGTGGTGGTGCAACAGGTCGGATGTAACCTACCCCTAACGAAGCAGACGACTGTGTAGAATGAAAGAATGAAAGTACAAATAACGTGGCACTCCGACAGCCCCGGCATGAGTGATGTGAATGAAAGCATTCCGATCGACTATTTTTAGGGGTGACTGGGAAGGCCACGCATCTAGATTTAATTTCATATAATGTGCACCCGAATTTTTACTTTATTTTTAAAAATAAAATTAATTCTCTTGAATTCCGTTCATTGTTTGATTCGGTTTCTTTTTAAGATTTCCCTGCTTTATTCACATAATCGCGTTCGAGATCAGCGACGGAGACTGCTGGGATTGCTCATAGGAATGACCGATTGCGCAATTGGAAATCAATCGATATTGTTTCTGTTCTGATTAGAGAGTCGGCAGAGCGCTCTAGACAACTATATCACATCGAACTCATTGAACTAGATTACTGGCATGCGGCGGAAGTGTATACTGCCAGCTGACGATACTCAAATGTGCATTATTCAAGGTTTATGGGGGATTTAGTTGTGAGAAACGAGAGTAGGTAGGTGTTGGTTGAGGAAGAATAGCATTAGTATGCAATGAAGGTACGCGAAAGAGCACTGTGTGAGAACTCGTTAAGCTACCCTCAAAACTAGGCAGTAAAGGTCAAAGGGTGTTATGTGAACGGAAATCAATATATCAGACTGCTGACGTGCCGACACCAATCGATTGAGAAACTCCTGAGACGTAGACAAGTGCGGCAGGCAGTATCGGTGGACTAAGCTACTGGATTACTTCTCCAGACCTGTAACAAAATCCATGCACAATTGTGTACATTTCCCTTTGATCAATTTGAAGTATCTTCCCTGATTTATTGGCAAATAAATGGTTGGTCGGAGGGTGTGGTTACTAATCGGTAAGCACACAAAAACAAAAAATAAATACAATAACTTGCACTAGATGAAGAAGCATGAAGAATTATGCAAGAAAACTTAAAAAATGAAGATTGCAATATGCTTCGTATAATCAAATGCTTCCGAACTAGCGGCATGTTGCCCCACAAGCATGGTCAGTGGCTTTTGGGTACGTTTTCATAGAAGTTGGTCATCTCATACACCATCGATGTTCCATCATATACAGGGTGGTCCGTCATATTTTGGTGGGCGTTGGGTAAGTGTGTTCTCATGGATGAGATGGTGGAACAGCCTTCAAAAAAATCCCAAAAAACTAACTTCATATACACTACTCGTCGGCCACCAACAGACCGGATGACATTTAAATTTTCTCTCATGCCACTGTAGTTTTATCGGTGAATTTCTTAATTTTTGTGCATTTATCGATATCAGCGCTTTTTGGAGTTGATGAGGGAGTGTGTCTGTGATGTGATTTGATGGCTTTATAAACCACTAAGGAACTTCTCAAGTATTTTTTGTAGTTGAAGTGTTCCATTTGTGGACTTCTTTGGCAGTCCAATGTTGGCAAGAAGAGAATCTAATGCTTTCGGATGAAATCTGAACTAAGCAAAACTTCAAAGCTTGTTCTTGGTACATACGAAAGAAAATGTCTACGTCGGATATGTATGTGGTCCTGTCTGCGAGGAAAGTGAACGGAGGAACAAGAACTCTAAAAGCTGTGCCAGGGTGCGGATGTAGTCCGGAAGGCCTATAATGGTTTGGCCACATCGAGCGCATGAATACCAATGCTCCAGCAAAGGGCGTGTTGGAATCCGAGCCTCCTGGTTCGAAAAGGAGAGGAGGACCGAATTTTCAGTATAAAGAGCAAGGGCATCTTCGTAAACGCCAGACTTTTGTGTGTGTTGTTGTGTTCATAAATTCAAAATCGAATCAAATTAATGAAAACTGTAGTTAGATATCTTGGCATTTGGTTGGATCATTTTCTGTATTTTGACAAACATACAGAGAAGGCTCTGACCAGCGCTAGAAAAGCCTTTGTTGTGGCAAGCAAGCTGTTTTACAGCAGCCAACTTGATACCAGGGTGAAGGTAATCTGCTACATGGCCCTCATAAGGCCTGTCATGGTGTATGATTGTCCCCTGTGGTTCAACGTGAGTCCTTCCCAGATGGAAAAGATGAGGGTCTTCGAGAGACGGTGTCTTAGGACTTGTCTCCGGTTGTATCGACCACCCGAGTCTTGTAAACCAGGGCAAACGTGAAAAGGATAGACAATTTTATTATTAAATTAATAAGAAGTCACATTGCAAGAAGTATGACTTCTACCAACCGCCTGATCTTCGGGGCTTATTACCCTAATTATATGTGCGATGAAAAGGTGCGCCACAACGGTTTTGTTCCACCTGAAGCATTCCTCTATTTGGATTCGATCGGCCTGATCCAGGACACGAAGGGATGTCCTGTAATTTACCACGTGGTACGCCGAACAGTTGACAGGCGACTCTTGTACGAATCGGATGTCGTCCGCGAATACGAAGATCTCCTCCGGTTCAGTAGAGCGATCCTCGCTCGAGACAGGAGAGTGATAAGGAGCGGCACTCTTTTGGTGGTTACACCAGAATCGGTCTCCGCTATAGTTTGTGTAGTGGATTAACGGCCCACTTACTTAGATGTAAGGTAGATTTAAGAGAAAAAAAAAAAAAGTTGCACAAGGGCGTGTATATTATATATGTTACGCATACACATAGCACACACGCTCTTGTGTACACGTCCGTAATGTTACGGATATAGAGTAAGTTAGGCTAATATTCTGTTAGGTTAATAGGTTACTAAGGGTTAGGTTAAGGTCTAGGTTAAGTACCAATAAGTATGTCTAGAGCGCCAAGTTTTCCATAGTTTTCTTGGCCGTAAGTCTAAAATAATTAAGTTTGTCCTAAGGACTAAAAAAGAAACAAAGTTGATAGTTTAGACGCCGAAAGGCAAATTTATAAGTTACATAGATTAGATTATTTTAGAGTACCCGCGAAGGGTCAGTAAGATAGAATTAAGAACATGAATTGTTAGATTTTAGTCATTTTTGTCTAGTATAAGTCATTCCAGAAAAAAATAATAAATAAAAATGAAAAAAAAAATTAAATTAACGCAGGCCAACCGTCATTTGTTCTGTTCGTAAACGCCAACAATACGCAGTAAAAAAGCAGTCGTCGTCCATATTGTGCAGTAAAAATAAAATAGGCGCAGGAAAGTAGGAAGATTTGATTTCTAGACTGCGTGCAGGAAATAGATCTTTTTCTATTTGCAGATAAAAAGAATTCAGACGGTTGGACTTACGTAGATAACTTCGTTTATGACAATCCCTAAATCATCGCTGACGCAAGACAGCATGTTCTTGATAACCAGTGACAGCGTGCCCAGGAGCATTAGCGATGAAAGCCAGCTTTTACTCAGACTCAGACCCTCCACGACTCCTTGGCCTGAAAAGTTAGTAATGACTTCAGACGTCTGTCCTGATCGACGAACAGTCATAAAGGCCCATTCATATAAGGTCGCCAGGAATTGCGAACTTGAACGTTGACAACTCTTTCAAATGGTGTTTTCTCATTCGCAGGGAACTACGGGTGCAAACTGACACTTCACTGCGAATTTTTTGGCCGTGGTGGTTGTGGATTCAGTTTGCCTGTTTGCGTATTGCGATCTCAACTTGACAGCTCGCAAAGAAAAACTTCATCATTAATTAGGATACTTAAATTAACTTTTGTTGAGATTTTTGTGAATGAAAAAACTCGATAATTCAGCTACAATCTTTTTGTATACCAAGAAATATAACTTATTGTTCGTATTTGCTGGAAAAGGGTTATTTCTGAAAGTTCGCGTTCGCAATTCGCCGCTCATATGAATTGGCCTTAAGCCTTTTTCTGTTCTATTGTCGCAGTTGATCTCAAATTCACATGCCATCGCTCAACTGATTGCTTGGATTCCATATTTAACATTCACGCTTGTTTAAGAGATATGAGCGATAGATGGAATGTTTTGTAGTGGATTTCAAGCGCTGCAAAATTCAATGATCCTCCATTTCCTGTTTTTTTTTCATAAAATACCACTCCAACTCCATCTTAAACACAATTATACAATTTTATTTCACCACGAACATGTCTCAATTAACTAAATCCAAATTCAAAAATTGGCAAATGCAGCTTTCTTGAAACGCGTTTTCAGCTTGTTGTAATTCTGGGTCGAATTTTGCTAAAAAGAAAAGAATATGTATTTCGAGACTGCAAATTGATTCAAATGGATTACATTTTGATTTTCTGCTCTCAACGTTCCGCGTTCCATGCGAACCTGCCACGTGTCTGAAACCTGGAATATTTCAACGTTTCCCCTAAACCTCACCATACTCTTGTTCGATTTGGCAGCTTGAGTGTCCCACATACCCTTGCCTTTGCCCATGTTTTTATTCATATTTATTTTGTTATGTGTTGTGCCTGTATCGTCTGACTTGCTTGATTTTGACGCAGAATTTATATGAGATCTAATTCAATGAGAGACAAGTACAATTGTTTTACTTTACTTTACTTTGCAAATTTTACTCATTTTCGAGGCGTTTTGGTTGGTGCTTAATTTGAAAATGAAGACATTTGTTTAATTTCATTTCAGGAAGGAAACCTGTATGGATTATTCTACAGTTCTTATTTGATTTGGAATTCCCTTTATCATACGACATACCAGAATCTGTTTAAAAGCGACCTTGCTAGCAGACTTCCAATAAAAAAAGAAACACTTTTGTCCTGGTAGTTATTTCAGGGCTTTGAAGCAACAAATATGCTACAGTCCCTTTTACTCTGTATCATCACCATCTTCAAGAAGCCACATGCTTAGAACTTGTTACTAGAGAGTAGAGAGAATTGTCAATGGTTCACCTTTTTAGTTCGCCTAAAGTGTGGCCCGTGGCGTTGTGGGTTTGTGAGTGGGCCCCAACTTCGATGTCGTAGGTTCGATTCCTGCTCTGTACGACAAGAATCATTTTCAGGGCCTCACATCTTTCGAGTCACTGACAATGCTCAAAGATTATTTCCTGTCTAGAAAAAGCTTCTCAAACAAAGCCGTTCGGAGTCGGTATAAAACTGTAGGTCCTTTCCATTCGTGAGATAACAATAACACGCACAACACGAGTGGTTGCTGAGAAGCTAGGCTCTGGCCCTCTATGGGCTGTAGCGCCTCCCATATTCGCCTAAAACTTTGCTGAGAGTCCCTGTATTCGTTACATCCAGCAACGCTAATCTCCCCAAAAGATCCCATATCTTCTTCTACTTTAGTACATATACATTATAGACCGATACACAAGATGGCCAATCCTACACATTCTGGACTCATCGGTTTGCTCAATGGGACTGTGATTATCGACTGCATTTTACTTTTAATTTCATTCCTGAAAGATGATTCAATATACCTTTTTTGCAAAGCTGATATATTTACCAACAGAAGCAGAAGTGTTCTCGTTTACCAAAGTCGATTAGTCGATTTCTATGCTGAGTGTTGTATTTTCAACCCATCAAGTCGGTGCATAAGAGACGTGCAACACACCGTCAATTCTAGTTTGACATTCCTGCCAAACTTGTCGGGTTGTATAGGGTGACGATGGAGACTTCTTGGTGCCCCGAGGTTAATCCATTCTATCAACTCACATCTGATTTCTTCAGCATCACTTGTTAAGAAGATCGTCCACAATTCAAAGGCCACACTAGAGGAAATATATTCTATTCTGTTGTTCGCATACGCATGGCATTGACGTGATTGACTGAATGCAGCAAATTTGCTAGCATTGTCGCGAATATGGCAAAAATGACAAGGGCGAGTTATAAAAATCGGCATCTTGAACAAAGCGTACTAATAGCTGTTCAGCTGTAACTGCCTGAACTTTGTTTAAGAAATCAACTCTCAAATATCAGTACCAAGATGAAATTCAGACGCAGTGCCGAATATTATGTCTTCGCGTTCAAGGGGTAATTGAGTAAAGGAAACCAGTCTGAAAATCTAAGCAGACTTTATAAACAACTTTGATCATCTCAATGATCTGACATGACAATTTCAAAAGCGGATGAAATTGTTCTTGGTCGTTGTGTTGATGGCATTTGGATAAGAACATTAATGAATTGTCAGTTCAACGACATGACCGTGGCTATGATCCGTAAGAGTCTTCAAAGCACTATAACCCAAAATACATATAAAGACAGCTTGGTTACGGCCTGAGTTTTCCGCTTGGAGTCTGCTTGAAGTTATCGAGTTCGCCATAGAGACAACATCGCCATATTGAACAAACCGTCACAATGGACGGCAATAATGGTTAGGACTTTGTCTACCACTACCCCACGGCACCAAGATCAGTACCAAGATGAAATGCAGACTAACTCTTGCTAACTATTCCCCCTCTATCACGAATTTCATCGTGAATTTATTCGTATTAGAAGTAGAATGAAAATTCTGCAAAATTGCTTGTAAAGGTTGCTATCACGAAATACGAATGAAGTGGAAATTGATATGCTTTTCTATAATAATAATAATAAAATATAATAATAATATGAGTGGCGCTACAGCCCGTAGAGGGCCAGGGCCTAGCTTCTCAGCAACCACTCGTGTTGTGCGTGCTATTGTTCTCACACGAGTGAAAGGGTCCCACAGTTTTATGCCGACTCCGAATGGCCAAGTTTGAGAAGCTTTCTCTAGACAGGAAATACTATTTGAGCATTGCCAGTGACTCGAAAGAGGTGGGGTCGTGGAAATTGTTTTCGTCGCTCAGAGCGGGAATCGAACCTACGACATCGAGGTAGGGTCGACGCACATACCCACAACGCCACGGGCTACCACGATATGCTTTTCTACGACGAAGTTATTTACGTCGGAGTTAGTAATTCTGTTCGGATTTTGTGATACCAATTTTTCGTAGTTTGTATCGTCCGTAGATTTGCTACGAATGGATTCTGTGATAGGGCTGATTATGTCCTTGGAATCAAGAGGCAATTGAGTAAAAGTTCACACTGACTTTGCAAATCTGCTGCCCAACAATCTGTCAGGCCTGCTCTACGTCACATTTGGCAAATTGTTGGGCAATTTTTAAAACAGATGAAGTTCTCTGTCAAGTTATCAAAGAATAAGATCCCTTTTCTATGATTAAGCTTGTGTTGATGACATCTGGGGGATCTGTAGGATCTGTAGGATCTGAAGGAGAACTTTACCAGCAGTACAACACCATGAGCGTACATAGCTAGGCTGCCCTCTTCTTCTTCTTTGTGTGGCACTACAGTCCGGGGTGGACCTGGGCCTCAACCTAGATGCCTCTCCAACTCGCGCGATCTCTGACTAGCTGTCTCCAGTTGCGCACACAAAGTTGGTTGAGGTCCTGCAGGGTCTTGCAGGATTACGATGGAGAAGTCTCGCTGCTGCATCAAGGTCGGTAACGAACTCACCGAGACCTTCATTGTCAAAAAAGGTTTTAGACAAGGCGACGCGCTGTCGCTGTCGATTTCTTTAACATCGTCTTGGAGAAGATCGTGCGAAACTCACACGCCAACACTAGAGGCACGATCTTCCAGAAGTCCGTGCATACGCCGTTGACATTGACGTGATTAGCAGAACTCAGCGAGCCGTCATGAGGGCAAAACGAAGTATATGCTGTCCTCAAAAAAGGACATACAACATCGACGTATTGGACAGAGCGTCACAATGGGCAGCTATAACTTCGAGGTAGTCAAGGACTTCACTTACCTCGGCTCCGGAGTCTGTACAAATAAGATCAGTAGGATAACTCTTGCCAACCGTTGTTTCTTCGGGCTCAACAGACAATTGAGTAATAGAGCCGTCTCTCGAAGAACCAAGTTGACTCTATATAAGACCTTGATCATCCCAGTCCTGCTAAACGGCGCCGAGGCATGGACAATCTCGAAAACGGATGAAGAAGTCCTTGGTCTCTTTCAGAGAAAAGTTCTACACACGATCTTTGGTCCTGTTTGTGCTGACGGGTTCTGGAGGAGAAGATTCAACCACGAACTGTACAGCGACATGAGCCTAGTTAGGCGTCTACGGATCCAACGCCTACGATGGCTAGGTCACGTAGAGCGTATGGACACCACAGCTCCGACCCGAAGAATCTTCGAATCCGAACCTGTCGGGCAACGCAACAGAGGACGCCCGCGTTTAAGGTGGCGCACCCAAGTGGAGAAGCTAAGCTGCCTGCACCTTTTAAAACACATCAGCCTAAGGTAACTTGGTTCAGGCCCGAGTTTTCGGCTTCGAGCTCTAGTGCTGACGAAGTAATGAATGCCCCGTCGTAGGTGGGGCGCACAAGAAGAAAATTACCTCAATCAACAAGTGGAAGCAACTGGCCAGAGGTCTGGAGGTACAGAGGCTTGTTGATAGAAGGCCTGGATTACTACTTATTACTCCAAAGGGAATCTGCGCCCATTAGATCCAAACGGTAATAACAGAAACGCTTTCGACTCCGTTGACAAAGAAAATTCAAACAACTCACAAAATGAATATTTTTAAAATAATTGTATTTATTTCAGTTTCACCTGATTATCCATTATTCATTCTACTATCAAGATACTTTTGTTTTACTTACTTACTCGTAACAACAATTCAAAAAGCCTATTTACAAATTGCTTCTCATCTAAAATATATCACACAATCAAATGAATTTCGACTCTAAGAACTATATGGTAGATGAAGGTGGTGTGTACTGTGTACCTGTTGATTTACTTTGTATCTGGTGTCCGTGTCCACGTGTCGGTGTGAGTGTAGTGTTATAGGATGTCTTCTTATATCTTTTGTATCTAGTCTATGTCGTTTGTCTCTTCTTTAACAATATATTTTTGCATTTTTTTTTCTAGGGAAAGTGAGGGTTTCGTAACCTCATTTTAGATATGAATTTCTGTAAATTATTGATTACCCTTTGTCGGTTGTGTATACATGTTCCTGACTCATTTTACTGTCCGGCTTTTGTGTGTTTTATTTGTAGAGTAAGTACATGCGTGTACCGCATGCCTTTGCGCTGCTTTTCATCTAATTGATTGGTGTATTTTACACTATTATTTGTTTCCATTTTAAATATATAGATTTGTTAATATTTTTTTTTTTGTTTTTGCTTTTGTTTTTGTTTAATATCACATTCATTCTTAAACATATATAATTTGTTTGTTTTTCCATTTATAGGTTATCTAAGAAAATATAATTTAATTTTGTTATTTATCGTCCTGAATGGTTGCTATTTCATTTCTTTTTTAGGATATTCATACGTAAGTAGTTTCTTTTTTGAATATTTCTTCACTTAACGAAATATTTAAGAGAAAACTAAACAAATCAAAAATTAATCACTTGCAACGTTAAAGAGTTTGGGATCTGGGCGGGGTCAGGAAGGGGAGGAGATCGGGTGGCATGGTGTATATTTATTTTAAAATGTTTTATTATTCGATGGCAGTGATTACTACATTAATTAATTAAATTTAATTTTAACAATAAACTACACATAAATACATAAATATGTTGTTTAAATATATTATTAGAATTACACTTTGTTGTTTCTCCAAATACAGTACATATATCACCTAGTTTTTGTTTTTGTTTTTATTATTTTTCTTCTTCCCTTTTCAGTTTGCTAGAATTAATGATAATCTTCTCAATTTTGTTTATTTTCCATCTTTGTTCACAAATTACTCCTCTTTTGGTTTTCTCTCACAATTAGTTTTAGTATTTGGTTCGTTGTGTCGAGGTATAGCTCGCATTGGTTTGGTTTGATTTATAATGTTATGATTTTTTGTTTTTTCTTTGAAACATTCTTTTGTAGACAAGTGTTGTCAGCCTATGCGCCTCCGCATATGGCTTGGTTGAGTCCACGAGATAAACTAATGATATTGACGAGGTTAATCGTAGTAGCCTAGAGCAAACACTAAATGAAAAATTGGCGTTACCTCGGTTTGTTTGAGTTATGCATAATTTCCATAGGATGTACAATAATTATTCTGACGATGTTAAAGGCAGTTGTTATATGTTACATTTATGTATATCTTAAGATCACAATATTAATCACAAAACTTATAAGAAACAGAAATAAATAAAAAACTACATGCAACATAACAATGTCGTGTGGTGGTTTATAATAATAATATGGGTGACGCTACAGCCCGTAGGGGGCCAGGGCCTAGCTTCTCAGCAGCCACTCGTGTAGTGCGTGTTATTGTTCTCCCACGAGTGGAAGGGACCTACAGTTTTATGCCGAATCCGAACGGCCAAGTTTGAGAAGCTTTCTCTGGACAGAAACTACTCTTTGAGCATTGCCAGTGACTCGAAAGAGGTGGGGTCGTTAAAATTATTTTCGTCGCACAGAGCAGGAATCGAACCTACGACGTCGAGGTTGGGGTCGACGAACATACCCAGAACGCCACGGGCCAACGTGATTTAAGTAAGACCCCTTCGACCGCAGTATGCGAATGAATTTCACAATCGAATAAATTGGCAATTTTGTCGATTTATTCGGTCTCATCAGAAAACAATCGAATAATAATGGATAATGGAAGAGAATGCCGGGTACTAATATCCCGTTGTAGAAATGTATGTATTCTTCGATTTGGTAATCTCTCTCCGACTTAAAGAATCGACGAATACACAATATTTAGTAATCTCTCTCTACAAGAATCGAAAATAAACAATCGACTCCGCTCAATTTGAATCCGAATAATTGCGATTGCAAGAACAATACTATAGACCGATACGCACTCTAAGAAATATTCGAGGATAGAAAAAATAAACGCGGCCGTGCCGCACAACGGTGTCAAATATCAGATGTACCGTGCAGTTCAGTTCAAGGACTTCGCAAACCTGTACCGGACTTTGGCAAAGTGATGCGCCGACGTTCGATTTCTAGAAGTTAATGTGACGGGCAAAGACACCTACTTTTTTGTTTGGAGCTACAGTTAGCGGTAGTCCTTGGCTACATAATCAACAAGTCTCTCCAGCTACCACGATCTCTTGGCAAATGTAGCAGCTATTTCCTTTTATTAGTTTGCGGGTGCAAGAGGCTATGAATATTAGACACACAGCATGGGTCTAAGGCGTCAAAGGAAAAAGGGAGAGGAGTTATGTACTCATTGACCCACATTGGCCCTAAGTGCCCATCTGAATAGGAAATAGTATGCTCGAAAGAGAATTCAAAATTCGTAAACAGTACGGACCTCAAAACTTAATATTCTAGTGTCTAGCTCACAAGAGGAAAATAGGGATGATGCAGAGCCAATGAATGCAGACAGTTGCAGGGTGTCTAACATCGCAATATTGGTGTATCCGATAATCTCGTTCGATTTAAGATTCCTCCAAGTGCAAGAATTGCCTACATACGACACAGATACATCCAAAAGTGGACATTAAAAGAACCACGGTCATCCTCAGTTTAAGCAGAAAAAGGCTGAGAATCCTAGTAGGAGTTCCTACATGAATGGGTAGATACGCTGCAAAACCATTAATACGACACAACGACTTCTGCAGCAGATACATTAACGAAGAAGAAGAGGAAAACTTACTTATCAACTCTGCAACTGCCCTGCATTGGTCTCCATTAGGAATCAAACCCTGAAATAATGCAGTTTAAATAAGCGGAGTTCTGCGTACGATCTTTGGTCCTGTTTGCGTTGATGGCGTTTGGAGGAGAAGGTTCAACCACGAACTATACGGGCTGTACAGCGGCATGCACCTAGTTAGGCGTCTTCGCATCCAACGCTTAAGATGGCTAGGTCATGTAGAGCGAATGGACACCACAGCTCCGGCCCGAAGGGTCTTCGACACCGAGCCATTGGGACAGCGCAACAGAGGACGTCCTCGCACAAGATGGCGCACTCAAATGGAAAAGGACCTCAACCAACTTGGTGTGCGCAACTGGAGGCAGCTGGCGAATGATCGTGCTGGCTGGAGAGGTATGTTGGTTGAGGCCCAGGTTCACCCCGGACTGTAGCGCCAATCAAAGAAGAAGAAGAAGAAAGACACTTCAGTGTTATGAAGGGTAGCGAAGATTATGGCCATGTGACGTCTACTCACGGAAAAGGTTTGACGTTCCTTACTGAAGAACAGAGAAGGACACTTGTAAAGTACTTTGCGATTCTACTTCTAATCAAAATCAAATGCTAGTTGAAATAATAAAAGGCTACAAAAATGTGATGCAAGAACCAAAAACATCAAGCAAACAGCTGAGAATGCATACGTGAACCAAGAGGCAACACGATGCTTTAACAAAGATCCTCTACACTTTAGAGCTTACAATTCAGCTAGACAAATCATTGTTGTTCATATTCAAAACAAAAGGAAAACTACGCAAGAACTGAAAATATCAAGCAATTAATTAAAACGAATAAGCAAATGAGAGAAAAAAAAAACAAATAATTAAAGAAAAATAACATTTTGTTACGTATATTTATTAATTTGTATATATATATGTATATTTGTTTGTTTATTTACCCATTCTTTTTGATATATTTAAAATGGTTTGTGTTTTTCATTCATCCTCTCTCTCTTACGTGTCTTCAATCCAAATAACATAATTTTGAACACATTTAAACAAGAAAACAGACAATCTACACTTTCTTTTGTGTGTTAAAATATACGTGTATGCATGGGTTTGTTTATGTACTTCAAACATTTATGTACATAAGATTTCATTGTTTCGTCACTGAGACGGTATTTCGTTTACATAATGTTTTCTCAATTTTCTTATTTCTTTATTTAATCACAAGATACACTGATTGTTTTTAGAATTTATGATTTGTTTATTATTTTCAAGATCAAACTGAAAATCTTAAGTCTAAGAAAGAAGAATTCAAACAAAACGAACAATTTATTGGCTATATTTTTGTTTTGCAAAGAATGTGTGTGCGTTTTTATCGGTATTTGAAAAAAAGAAAGATGAACAAAGTAATTTAGTTCTCTTGTGGATTTCGTGGATTTTTTAGTGACGCCCATATCGTATCGCAGAATGTAGGCTACACATCAATTCATTATTAAATCGAAATAGAGTAGAGGCAATTTGATGTGATTTTGGGTGGACTACCACCTACGTGGCGACCCTGAAACAACGGAGACTTGGTTTGGTGATTTTGAATTTCATAAGTGGTCATAAAATGATTTAAATGTTCAAATTATGCATCAATTGAACCTTGAAGTAGTTTCTGAAGGCGTTCGTTTTTTCCTGAAGACTCTTAAATAAAATAACTTTCAGAGAGGTGACCGTGGAAACAGAGATGTTTGGAGTACAATTTACACCAATCATTAGTGTAAAATCGAATTAATATTTCATTCGGATTGTTTTCGTAATCTCAAGTGAATGCACTAAAAGTGAAGAACACAGTTTCACAGACATAACATACGTACGTACAGACGACTGCAATTATAAAGGCTCTGCTTGAATGATGGAATTTAAAAAAAAAAACGAGCTAAGGAGTAAGACAGTGAACCTCTCAAACTCTCATTAGAGTACGTATGGCAACACAAGAATTGGCAAACTAACAATAATTAATCAGCTAGACTGGATAAACATTGAGAAAAAAGGTTTGGAGTTTGGAATTAGGATTATCACGAATTCAATCATATTCGATAATTTCCTACGAACTCTGAGCAATTTATCACACTATTCATTCGAAGTAGAATCGTAGTGTGAAATCAGCTACGAGTTCATGAAAATTGTTATCACTGAATTCGAATGTAATTGTAATTTGTTATTTTGCCACTACAAGTGTTATTTACGTCAGAGTTTGTGATTCTGTTCGAATTCTGTGATAGCATTGTTTGGCGATTCGAATCGTAACTTCGACTAGTAGATTTGATTCGAATGGAGTCTGTGATAGGGCTGATTGTTGAAAAAAGTGACACATCGCAAATTCACTGATTGAATTCAAAACCTGCTACTTAAGCACGTCATTTAGAATCAATTGCCTATCAAAATGTTTGATCACCAAGAGTAAGGCTATCTAATATTCAATTTCATAAGAATACTGCAAATACCATATATTAAAGTGACAAAACTAACAACCTAACGAGGTTTCTAGGCTTGATTGATGATAGATGCGGATTTCGGTGATGATTCAAAAATGGTTGGCTCGAATATTTGACACACAAGTGTGCAGAAGTTTGCAGTGGTCTGCATGAACATCACAAAGGGCTCACTATTGAAGACGCCAATGTGCTTGTGTGGTTTCTAAATCAAGGATTGAATGTGTTCTGATACAAGGGTGCATACGTTTGGAAACAAGCGACGAGATTATTCCTCTTATAAATGTCGAATGAGTCCTTGTCAAAAAAAATTAATCAACATGGGTAGACTATGGCTTACGTAATAGAGATGATTGAGTTACACAGAGGTTCTAAAATTAAAAGAGATCACTCAAATAGCATTCAGATGTTCAAGTTCTGAGCGATCGTCTTGTAAACCATATAAATGGTTCCAGCCTCCATCCTCCAGGTGGACTGAATTCTCAAACTGGCTGACTGAAGAAAGACGTCATTTATAGCTTACCAATTCTCTTGCTATACAGTACTCTGTACAGTTTGAAAATCAATCATGAGGTGCTTTTATTTATGAGAATTTCATAAATTGGAATTGAGTGGCCATAATTCTTTTTAACAAAAAATAAATTGAGTTTTCCATTAGTGATGTTTGAAAGTCTTCCTTTGGCCACTAAAAGGGGTCTTGTGTAATATTAAATAAATTTTTTCATCGTAAGTCCATTGGCGCGAATTATTACGCGAGATGGAGATGAGTGACCAATTTTGCGAAAACAAAGGAGTATCCAAATTGGTAACACTATTCTATTCGATTTTACAGAACAGATTCTGCAAATAGGTTGCAATACAGAGCAACGAACTCGAAAATTGAATATTCTTTGACAACAAAACCCACTAGCCTCATCAAGGACTAGCGAAAGTGTATGGCGTCAAAATCAAAGTAAAAAGAAATCGACCACTTCACTCGAAAACAACAGATCATTTTAACGTAACTACTCTCTAGAAGATACTACAATGGGAAACCCCATCCACACAACCGAAACGCTAACTCGAAATAAAGTAAAACAAATCTCAAGCAAACGAACGAAAAGAAAAATTCAAATATATGTTTCATTTCGTGTTCTTTTATATATATATATATCCGAAGTCTTGCGAACCTCTTTATCTTTACATCTTACGTACTACAAATTTCATTTTTTTGATTTTCTTCTTCTTTACGTGTGTATATATGTGTCTTAAAAATAGTATCAAATCATGTATTTGTTTGCATTTTTTGAGGAGGTAAACATCCATTTCAATTTAATTTTAAATCTTCTTTAAAATATCATCTCTTAAAAGTAGACTTCCTAAAGTTTGTTAAAAACCGTTTCCTTCGAGTTGAAAAGAAACAAAATAAAATAATCAGTAGTAATACAATAACAATAAAACATTCTAAATATTATCACCCATACTTTGTTTATATCTCGACACTTTTCAAATGAAAAATAAAAAACAAAAAAAAAAACGAAAAAAAAGATAAGCATTGCAAACTGCTCTCGGAGAGGACAGAGACATAGAGTAGAGAAAGAGGGAGAGATGTGCACCAGGTGCATTGAAACGGTGTTATCATCGTGATTGGGTGCTACTCTGTGTGCGTGGAAATGCCAAGAGTCATTCGATAGAGACTAAGAAGGAGGATTGGAGATAGACGGGGTAAAAGGGTAAAAGGGTAAAAGAAACATCAGCAATGACTACCGATATGAGCGTCTTGCAGCAAACCGATTCACATTCACTCCAAATTTCGTACAAGATGTTAGCTTAAATTTGTGTATCCTAGCGTGTGTATTGCATCATATTTTATATGTTTTAATTCAAGTTTTTTCATTTATTTCACGTGGTAGAAACAATAATAATTAACAAGAAAAAATAAGAAAATAAAAATAAAAAATAGCAAATTTTTATATCAAAATAACCAAAAAGTGAGGTCTCCCAAAAATATGGAAAGAAAAAAAAAGAAAATTCTTTAAACAGGGCGCACAAGGCTAACTCTCTTCAATTTGATTATCTTTTGTCAGTAGGATGAAAATATATCTGCAAGAGAATACAACTAAGACTCCACATGGATCACTGTGGGCATTGACAAGATCGAAAAAAAAAAATAAATGTAAAATAAAAAAATAAAATGCAAAATGAAAAAAATAAAAAATAAAAAATTTGCACTAACTAAAACTACGCAAGTGATTAAATCGCACTTTTAAATTGTTATAAATAATAAATAAATAATGCTGCGATTGCATTTTTATGAAATTTAGCAACTACTAAATTTTATTTGGATTCTCTTGACGGGCGCTGTATTTCGGATAGTTGGGCATCACGGTGTCGGTGGTCAGATCGTTGGGTGCCTCGAGCACCCCTTTGGCATGGGCCGCTGCTGTATCGCAGTCGGTGCGACGTGAGATCAATAGGCGTATATCTGTATGAAGGGTGAGACGTCCGGAGCGTGATGTTTGAAATCTGAAAAATGAAAAAGAAAGAGCGTTAGTTATGCGGATTGAAAGGTACATTTCATAAAGATTTTTTGTTCAGTGCCGAGTTCGAATCTTAAACTAAGGTTTGTGGGTAAAGACGATGAAGAAATTGACTGTGAACCTGGCTACAGTCGAGAAGAATTTCTCAACCAGCATCCTCTCTTAGAGTGGTGGCCCGTGGCGTTGTGGGTACGTGCGTCGTCCCGAACCTCGACGTTGTAGGTTCGACTCCTGCTCTGGGCGACGAAAGCAATTTTCACGACCCCACCTCTTTCGAGTCACTGACAATGCTGAAAGACCATTTCCTGTCTAGAAAAAGCTTCTCAAACTTGGCCGTTCGATTTCGGCATAAAACTGTAGGTCCCTTCCACTCGTGAGAGAACAATAGCACGCACAACACGAGTGGTTGCTGAGAAGCTAGCCCCTGGCCCTTTATGGGCTGTAGCGCCACCCATATATATATATCCTCTCTTAGAGGTCTTACTGGGAGTCTAAACATCAGACGATTGAGAAATTTAACAGATGGATCGAGGATGGATGGAGGTGTGGGTACTTTTTTTAATGATTAAAACGTACAGCTGTATTTCCAATTAACGAGCTATTGTAACGTCTGCCAGGCTGAAACCATAGCGATCAAGGGAGCACTGTCACTGCTAAAAATCAATGTGGTATCAAGAACAGGCATCGTCATCTGTTCTGACAGCCAGGCGCTGTTCGATTTGAGCTCAGTCATATTTAACTCTAAGTCTTCTCGTAATTGCCGCCTGTCTTTTAGAGAGATGGCCAAGTATTTTGACATCCTACGTATGCGGGTGGCGGGATACTGTGAGATTCCAGAGAGAGAGAGAGAAAGAGAGAGAGAGAGAGAGAGAGAGAGAGAAAGAGAGAGAGAGAGAGAGAGAGAGAGCAAAGCGGACGAACTCGCTAGGATGGGTACAAATTCAGTACTCTTTCCTGATGGTGATATACAATGCATGCCAATAACTACTGCAAGGCATCTACTTAAACTGACCACGCTTGTTCAAATTGGAGAACGCCAACTGCACAGGATAACTAAACAACTCCGGCCCATGCCAGGTACCAAACGATAACTCAACCTGATCAATATACGCAGGCCTAATCTTAGAACTCTCAGTGGTATTGTAACAGCGCCTCGCGCCTTTAGATAGGCGTCTCTCGCCTCTACGACAGACCTCCCTTACTATGAACTTTGCAGGAGCTGCAGACACGAGAATGAGAAAAACAATCATTGTACCCTTGTCAGCAACTCTTCCACCCCATAGGTACAGATTTCTCGAAGCATTCAATAACCTGGACGGCAAAGTGTGGTCGCTGTCCTCTCGTTCAGTGTCAGCCACTTCAACCTTGCCTAGCTTGGCAACAATTGTTATTCTCTTTGCAGAAGCCCTCCAGTTTAATTTTCAATACCGCAATCAAGTCTAGAAATTCACCTTAAAGTAACACATGCTAATGGCAGTCAAAGAAGCGGACAAAATGATATCAATGTTGAATATACCACCGGCTAACATCACAATTCTTATTTACAGTCAATCGGCCTCAATTTCTATCACCGAAGATCAAGTCATAGATGGTCGCATGCTATAGTGAACAGTTTAAGGTTTTTCAGCAAGCAGCATTCTCGCATTACTCGTTACTGGGTCCCGGGACACTGGGACTTAACAGGCAACGAAGAGGCATGGGCATTTGCCAGGAAAGGGGCCGAAATCGACCCAACCCAGGCAGGCAATCATCGACCTTCACTCTCCTCTGACAGACGTCGAAAAGTAAGTGAATGAATTGTGCAAAAACTGACGTACACATGGAGTGCGGACAGAGAGGAACACATCGTAATAGGTCTGCAATGACCCAAGTATGACGGGCTCTCGTCTTACTTTTAGGCTAATCTAGCCATGAAAATTATGATTCCAGAGCATTGTTTCGATTGGACGTGTTCGATTGGTGACTCTGACGAGCATACGGATCGAGTTTCGGTCCAACGCCAGAAGCATCTTTGTTTTGCCGTTGTTAAGCTCTCGTCACGCTGATCATGTAGACAGTCGTTCATTGCAAGCCAAGACAAGTTGGCTTTTTTGTGTTATTGTGCTATTAAGCACTGATCGGTGGTTGCAGTGATGTGCCCGCCTTGTTGATGTTCATTTCAGACCCAATTCGTCCGCTCTAGAATTCACTACGATTAATTGAGCTTTAGAATCTAGCAGAGTTTGGTCTTGTGGTGTCTGATGAACCTTAGTGAGTCGCGACATTTCATGACATTCATTCACTTCAGTGCAGCCTGGATGTCCGATGGATATCTGACGGTGAGGGGATATTGAAATATTGTAGTAACTTGAGTAAAAACTCAAATATTGTCTATAAGATGCTGCATAGCCATCAATGTGTTCATAAAGCTTGTACTTTCCATTCAGTAGTATTGTTTATGGCACTCTGCCATCTTGTATTTTCCACAAGCGACATCACAGTGTTACTTGATGATACTTACTACCGATGTTACTTCGGTCTGTGGAAACAACTGGTATCAACACTCCTGACTCAACTCGGGCCAATGTCCATCATGTTCTACAAGACTCTTATTTTACCAGTCCTGCTGTATGGAGCTGAAAGCAGAGCTGATTCCTGGTGCCTTCGAAACAAAAAAATTACGTTGGATATTTGGTCCCGTCTGCGAGGAAGGTGCAAGACCGCAAACTCTACTCTTCCGGCTGCACCAGGATGAGGATGTAGTCCGGAAGGCAAAAATCTGTCCACTACATACACGACAACATCGAGCGCACGAGCCAATGCTCCAGCTAAGAGAGTCTTCGAATCCGAGCCTCCTGGCGGATGTAAGACAGCTTGAAATTGACGACTGCAAGAAGCGTGCCCAGGACTAAATTGCGGCCGCTGTCTTCGTACGCCACTTCAACCATCGCAGCTTGGCATCGATCGCAGAAAGATTGTCTATGACGTTTGGATTTTTTTCGACATAAACTCCAAACTCCACCAACAACATGGACATTCACGATGGTTGTGATTTGGTTCGATTCTAAGAGTACTGTGCCATAATCAAGAACATGGGCAGACCAAATAGGGAGCTGTTTAGCCACTCACCTAGGTTGGCCCGAGAATGCAATTGAGGAATGCTAGTATTAAGGCTAGTATATACTTGGGAATGCTGATGATTGACGAGAATAATTCTGGGGGACACAGTGTTAACGGAATGCGAACTATGACGCAGACTCATGACTTCGAAGACAAAACAATATCAATCGCCACAAGGTGGTGCACAGAAGTCAAAGCAAACGACAACGAAACGGTACAAAGCTGTACAGTGTGGAGTCTACACTGACTTTACAAAAGCCTTTGATTAAATCATTAGACAGCCACGCCTTGATCCAATCCAATGCAATGTTCAGAAATTTGTTGTTTTCTCTCTATTTTGTTGTCTTTAAGTTAAGATCACACAAATACTCGTCACATTCTCATCTAGTATCATATCTAATCACACACAGTCATTCAATTGAATGATGAACTTACCTCAAATGAATCGAATAACGTAGACGTTTCATATGCTCACTAGAAATCATGTGCCCCAAATTGCTTCCTCCATGCATTCGAGACAGCGCTGACATGGCAGCGCCCCGGTAACCGGATACATCTGCAGCTCTTTCGTCCGGCGACTGTGAATCTTCGGCGAGTATACGTTGACGGATGAAGGTTTGATGAAGCGGTGGCATGTCCCTAAAATCGTAAGGTATCACAAACATTCGCACAACCGTTCCCATCGGGTTTAGAAGTGTCGCTTGTACGGTCCCACAGTTCGGAATAACGTATCCCTTTCGGGGCAGACGAATTTCACACTGAAATACAAAGAATCAACGTCAGGTCTGGTCACATCCAGGAGGACAGACACAACTTACCACATATGGTGTGCTTAAGGCCTCTCCCCGCAACTCGTAGAAGTACGCCGAAGCGGGGATCGTCAGTTGTGTGGGACAGAACGCGCCCGACGCCCCCAGCAAGACCTTAAAGCCGGACACTTCTGTTTTGGGAACAAACCGCCTTTGCAGCAGACTCTCCTCCAGATTGCCCAGCAGTGGTCGGCGACCGTAGGCAGCGGCACGTGCACGAGACTTCATGGGCGACGATGCCGGACTGTAGATGCCTCCTTCCAGTTCCTCATCGGAGAACTGTTCGTCTGATCCGAGTGAGGATCGATCGGAACGGTCGGACAAGTGGCGAGAGCGTCTCTTGTAGAAGGCAGCTTGCTTGGCGAACCGCGGCGAAAGTGAAGGCGAATTTGGCAGTGTTGGCGCCGAGTAGGATTTCTGCACAGGGATGCTTGCGTCCGGAGACTGAACACTTGACGCTGATCCGTTGACAACATCAAAGGTGAACGTCGTCTCCGGCAAGGGGCAACTGATCGGTATCGGCGTTGAGGAGGAGGACGCACAGAATATCTGAGTCAGATTGACCTTCGGCAGGTTCCTCCTCTTGTCGATGTTCAAAAGGCTGGGCTTAGTGCAGGCCTGTGCCATGGCCAACGAGCTTGTGCCGTTGGTCGTGATCTGCGAATTTGGCGTCTTGAACTGGCTGCTCTCCTCTATGATGCCGCCTCCGCCGCCATTCGAGATGTATGTGGACGTATTGTTCTCCTTTATGGCAGTGTGAGAGCTCTCCACGGTATTCCACTCGTGGTTCTCCTCGTCCTCATCCATTGGGAATGAGTTCGTACCGCAGTCGCACGGTGGTCCGTCTCCATTGGCACATTTTCCGTTCATCACATTGTTGCAGTGATTGTTGTTGTTCTGGTGCTCCTGTTGTTTCTCCATCGGCTGTCCCTCCTCCTTGCGACGGATGTGGTGGGTCTTTTGCCGCTTGCACACCTGACAGTCGCTGGTGTTCCGCGTGGTCTGATGCTCGACCACCGGTGAGTTGTTGTTCGTCTTGAGCGGTTTGCGATTCCGCGCTGTTTTGGGTGTGCGCTGGATCGATTGCAGCAACAACTCGCCCTTGTTCATGGGGGTCACCTCGGCGAAGTTTTCATCACAGTTAAAGCACACCATCGACATCTCGCTGCCGCACAAATCACAATTCGGATAAGCTGCTGACTGCGGGAAGCTCGCCGTCTGTGTGCCCGTTGAGATCATTTGAACCACTTGGGTCTGCACTCCCTCGGCTATGCTGCTGGGCGGCTTGGCTTGGTACAACGGTGGGCGAATAGAATTTATCGAACCGTACTCGGGCGGCAGGGTTTGCTGTTGCCCATTGCTGGCCACCTCTGCGAACGACTCATCCAACACGCCGTTGATCTTCTCGTCCAACTGCATTGGCTGGTACTTCACAGCTGCCGAGGGCATATCCTGAGACACGTCCGATAGGCATGAGCCCTGCAGGTCACTCCCCGTGTCCGAGGACGATTTCTTGCCGGTTTTCTTATCACGTTTGAACATACGCTTCTTGTACTTCATCAGCTGTCTCTCGCGGTGTGACAGGTTCGCATCCGAGCTGCAGCCACCGTCCGTGTCATCGAACATGCATTTGTGCTTGCCCTTGTCCATCGAATCGTCGTGACTGCTAACGCTGCTAGCCGATGCAGCGGATGTCGATGGCAGGTGACCCATCGAAGCCCTCCTCGTCGCGTTCTCTTCGCCAGCGGCAGTGGGTGTTACGCCACAAAACAAGGCACCAAGGTTAGTTAATGGACACACTGCAGCGGAGCACTCGCCGACCCGTGGAATTCCGCCAGTAATGCGTGGAAGACTTTTTAGACAAACCGACACGCAAGTATTGTCCGAAATGGCGACATTCGGAAAGTTGTGCACGTTCGGCTTGGAGTTGAAGCTGGCAGTTGAATCGTACGCTTTTATACGATAGATGATGTTTAGTCGTGGTCGCTTCGCTGAGTGCGGAGACTCAGTTGCTGGCAAAAAGAGGACACGTCCTGTTTCGTAGACGGTTCGATCGGACTTCTTTATAAGATCACACCAGGCACTAATTTGTGAAAAATACAGTTGACTTCGGATGGCACTGCAAAGCGAGGGCAGCGTCATTGCGGGTGTTGACACTCTGTAAAGGAAGAAGAAATTGAATTTGGAATTTGAAAGGAAAGTCCTGTTGAAACTCACTTCTCCTTCTGTGTGATAATCCATTGCTCCAACAGAATCTTATGCCCGATTGGTCCGAGGTATACTTCTATACAAATTGGCTCACCGCGAGCCATTATTGCTTCCATCTCCTGATAATGTGTGCGCCAACGCATGCACTGCAAGCAGAAAGTCGAATGAGCATTAAAACCGAACTGGAGGGGACACGGCGGACGACTTACAATCTTAATACCGTAATTAATATCACAGATGTGATCCTCAGCGTCGGCGGCCTCGCCCTTAGCTAGGCCCATCTTCCTGAGGAACTGATCACAATGTGGTCCCTGTTTGGGATGCATACTAGAACTATTCGTGCTGCTACTGCCAATTCCGTTGCCCTTCTTCGATTGTTGCTTCTTTGTGTGAGGTGAACACGTTGCCGAGTTGATGGTGTGCCCGTTTGGACTGCCCGTCGCACTGCAGCAACTGTTCGCGACTGACGAGGAGGCCTGTGCTGAGTTGCTGGGAAACGGTGTTGCAAAGCGCGGCGGCGACGCAAAATACGAGTACTTCGGTGACGTTGCTGCAGGCACTAGAGGCGATGTCGGCGATGAGGACAACACCGTGTACCCGTAGTTTTGTGTATTGTCTGGCGATGCCCGCAAGCAGGTGGTGGCAAGCGACTGCAGCGTGTGCAGCTTCTCAGCGTGTGGCGAAGGCACAGTTCGGTGACGAGGGACAAGTGTGAGCATGTGGTCGCCGTCGGATTTGTCTTCATCAGCCCCGACTGTTATCATTTCGTACGTCATCTCACGACTGACTGTTGGCGATGATTGTCGCAGTTGATTGAGTTTCTGTGCCCAACGCTGGTGATTTGAGTCCATGCCGGCCACCCCTGCTGTTGTCCTGGCTGTCGATATCGGGCTCGTTGTTATTGCATTCGGATTCATCGTGATGTTGACCACTTGCAATGGACGCGCACTGATGCTGCTCGTTGTGGTGCTCGTAGTTACCACTGTATTGCCGATCTCACGACCCAACGACATGGCCGCTGCATACTGCGAATGCCACTGTGCTGTGTGATTCTTCACCAAACCCGACGGCATAGCGAATTCATCCTCAGACGTGGCGCGTCCCTCCAAAACAAGCGAAGCAATGCCAATCATCGCCGATGACGATGTTTGGGTGGTGGGTGTGTTTGTGGCTGTTGTTGGAATCATTTTTGCTGACTGGCACGACAACCGCAACGATCTGAAGTAAAAACAGGAAAAAAATATTGATTTACTGCAGTAATCGGATAATTCAAAAGTAGGAATGCTGGTGCTGGTGCTGGAGCAACATGTTTGTGTTGCTCGTTGGCTCATCCTCGATTGTTGATTGCTAAGAGACTTCTGATTCTACTTTTCTCTGAAAGACGGCCGCACGATCTAGGTCATGGTCCAGAGAATGTGAAAGAGGCACATAACAGCAATTGGTCGAAACATAACGGCGCTTTTCGCGCAGCATAAAAGCTCGACGAGGAGAGAGAGAGAAACTGGGTCAAAGCACAAGCAAGGTTGGATGGGGAATTGAATATGTACTTTTTTTGCAATTACGTCTATGAGTATGCAGGGTGTCATTGGTGAACTTTTTTGCATGGCAACTAACATTGCAAGCTTTTTGCTGCTTTGTTGGAGGGGGAGGATGTGTTCAGGCGAATGTTTTTATTTCTTACCACATTAAATGGGATAAGGGCTTTAGACAAGAATTCCTCGGAACAAAAGGATTATCCGAGGGACGGTGTGAAAAGGGCGAACATTGAAAAATCAATCAGATTAAATTTGACATTGTTTGCCAATTTGCCAAAAGGTGGTTGGTGCGCTGTCTTCGACTCGGAACCAGTGGGACAACGCAATAGAGGACGACCACGAACCCGATGGCGCACTCAAGTGGAGAAGGACCTCAACCAACTTGGAGTGCGAAATTGGAGACAGCTGGCTAAAGAACGTGCCAGCTGGAGAGGATTGTTGACCGAGGCCCAGGTTCACCCCGGACTGTAGCGCCACAAGAAGAAGAAGAAGAAGGTTGGTGCGCTGTGCTGCGAGACTTGAAAATCTAATCAAGCGGAATAAATACACGGATAACGAGTGCGACCGGAAGATGCTTCATGTATGGAGCTTCTCTATACTGCCCTTGATTCTTTGCCTGGCTTCCTCACGTCCCCGCTAGTCAGTCTTAATTCATTTCATAATAAAAGCAAAGAATTGCAATTTATTTATTTATTTATTCAAAAAACTACAATATGATTAAAATTATAACATAGCTTAGTAGCCAGAGCAACAGAGGGCCTTAGGCTGTATAGATATATATTAACATTGTGATTATATAAAATTGTAAAGTTCTGTCGTTTTCAGGAAATCTATTATAGAGTTAATGTTATTATGATTAGGATTGGAAAGGAGATGATTTATGGGGGTGGGCGGTTTTTGGTTTTGGAATGGTGGACATTCACAAAGTATATGATGGATGCTAATGGGTGACTGGTTGCAGTATGTACAGATGGAGGACTTGTTTTTATTAATGTAGTGTTCATGGGAAAGTCTGGTGTGACCGAGTCTGAGTCTAGTGATTTTTGTAATATCTTGGCGGGAAATTTTAGAAGTATCTAAATGCTTGGCATAGTCTTTGATGGATAGTTTGTTTTTGTTGGCTGTTTTGTACCAATCCGAAGTTTTCTCCCAGAGGAGATAGGAAGGAACAGATTTTCGTTTTATAAAGTTGTTAATGTCAATGGTGTTAAAGTTGGGGGAGCAGATTGACGGGGTTTTGAGTACCTCTTTGGCGACTTTGTCGGCGAGTTCATTTCCTGTGATTTGGACATGGCCTGGGACCCATATTAACTTTGTGTTAGGGGATTGAAGAGTGAGCAGGTAACGGATTAAGGAAGGATAGTAGGTTTGGTTGTTGGGGTTGAGGATTGCATCAATAGTTGACAGGGAATCTGTGCAGATGGCAAACTTTTTGTTAGATTTCTGAGTGTATTGTAATGCATGGAGGATGGCAATTACTTCGGACGAAAATGTTGAGGAATATGGGGGTAGTAAAAAGGAGCAAATGGTCTCTTTTTCGGTAGTGACACTGAAGCCTATGCCGTCGGCTATTCTGGAACCATCTGTGTAAATGAAGGAGTGATTACTTAATTTGCTTTTGAGCTTAGCGAAATAAGTCCTGAATACCTCAGGGGGGGTATGGGACTTTTTATAAGATCTTAATGAGGAGAGGATGGAAGAGGATTGAAATAGCCATGGGGGAGGAGAAGAGGGGTGGGAACGAATGGGCTGATAAGGGATATACAACTCATTGCAGAAGAGGGCGGAGCGTTCTAAGCAAGATTTAATTTTGTTATTTTTTGTTTTCTTTTTTAGTAGTTCACAAAGTGGAGAATCACTGCAAAAAAGAGTGGATTTATATAGTTTTAATGTGGATTGATATCTAAGGTCTTCAATTGGTAGCATATTTGCTTCGAACAGGAGATGGTTGATGGGGGTTGTTCGGTATGCGTTGAGTGCTTTTCTTATTGCTGCATTGTATATTGTTTTAATTTTGTTAAGGTTCGCTTTAGAAGAGTATCCGTAGAGGAAAAGTCCGTATTCAATTTTGCTTATTAGTATGGATTGTATAATAGAGGTTAGGGAGAATGGATTGCAGTTAAATTTTTTAAAAGAGAGGGATTTGATAATATTAAGTTTTTTACACAAAGAGGGAAGGATATAATTAATATGAGCGTTCCATCTGTAGTTTTTTTGGAAAACGATGCCTAAAATTTTTAGTTTGTCAACAATTTCTAAGTGTATGTTGTTCGATAAGATTTTACATGAGCATTTATGTTTTCTGCAAATGTGGAGGTGTTTGCTTTTCGCTATGGATAATTTGGCTCCGGAATATTCGCACCAGGATAATATATCTTTGAAAACTGGGTTAAGGTCTATTATGGATGAAGTGGATTTTTTATTTAGTTTTTTGATGATGGTGAAGTCATCAGCGTAGGCACAGAACTTAATTTCTTTGTGAAGGGATAGGGTAATGGAGAGTTTGTTAAAAGCTATAAGGAAGAGAGGGACAGATAAGGGAGAGCCTTGTGGGATTCCGTTGAAGAGGGGTAAAAATGAGGATGAAGCGTATCCAACGCGGACCGAAATTTTTCTGTTGCTCATAAAGTTGAAAATGTATCTGATGATATTTGGACCTACTTTCCAAGTTTTAAGCTGGTCGATGATTGAGTGAATACCGACTCTGTCGAAGGCTTTGGTGAAGTCTAGCGAGATAAGGGAAAGGTGGCTTTTCTTGGAGAGAGAGTCTGTAATATGGTGATCTAGATATAAGAGCGATTCTGTTACTGATTTGCCTTTCTTGAAGCCCATTTGTTGACTGCTTAGGAGTTTGTCGTGAAATACAAACCACCAGAGTCTATTGGCGATTATCTTGTCGAGGACTTTGGCGCAGCAAGGGTTAAGGGAGATGGGTCTATAGGATTCCAGAAGGGATTTATTGGACTTTGGCTTAAGGATCGGAATGACTGTGCTGTTTTTATATAGTTGGGGGATATTGTTTTGAAAAATTGAGTTGTAAAATTTGAGAAGTCTGGATTTCATCGAAGGAGACAAATGTTTGATCATGGGGTATGAGATTCTATCATTTGCTGGGGTTTTTCCTTTTAATTTGTTTAATGCGATCTCAAGTTCCAAGGGGCTGATGTCACCGTCAATCATTTTAGCATTTATTGAAGGGGAATATGAGAAGGAGGGGGAAGAAAGGGGTTTATTTTGGCGAAATAGGCTTGAGAAGTTTGCGTCATGTGATTCTTTCGACCAGAATTCGGCGAAGTTGTTGGCTATGGTTTGAGGATTTGTAATATTAGAAGTGGTGGAATCTGGAGGGGTGATACAATGGATAGGAGATAAAGTTTTAATGCCACAAAATCTTCTAATAGTAGACCAGATTTTGGAAGTTTGCAATTAATTAAGTCGAAATATGTCGTGCCTTGACAACGCACACGACTGCTGAAGGTAAATCTGTTAGAGTCACAAACTAGAGACGGAAGAAAAGGGGAATCAAGAAAAACGCATTTTAAGTTGACTGTGACATATCAGCAAAGCTCTACACAAACAAATCGATGCAAAGGTGATACAAATTCGACCATGAATACAAGGCATTTCCTTTGGATTTAAACCAGTTCATGCTTTGCGATGTTATCTCTTTCCGAGGAGTTGCGTGCATCAATGTATAGTTTCATTAGACTTGGTGTACATATGTATACACATCCCAAGAAATTAAAATTTAATATTGGTCAGAGGAACAGTGGAGTTTATTTTATATTTTCAATGGCTGGTTGGATTCAGGCAATTGAGCAGAGTTTATTTGAGGCCGGGACGTGACCAGGGTGGGCCATCTAGAGTTTTCTTTCAAATCACCTGCTTGTTGTTTCCCTCTCGAAATCTTGAGACAGCGCCAGTATCATACCTTTAAGGAACAAAATGAGTTGTGAGCTTTACGATTGAACACCTTTAAAAAAATATTAAAACTTGTCACCAAAATGAGTGCTGTGTTTTCCAAGCACTGAGGTTTTCGAAACTCTGCGACTGTTTTACGCAAGTTTGTGCCAAAAAATGCATGTCACTGGTATGTAAGTGGACAACACTCATGGTTCCCGTCGAAATTTGCGCACAGTTGAAAAATGTGCAAGCTGCGGCTGAGAAAGAGTGAGAATCAATTAACGAACATCAATATTCTTCGAAAATGAGGCTGGCAACAACGGTCAACGGTGGGCATTACAGAGCCATTTTATCCGCGATGTTTTTTTTTTTTTTACTGAAATTAAAGACATGGATTTGAACGACCTGTGTGCAGGATGGCGTTCCATGCCACACAGCCTATACCACAATCAATATTTTGTGCACCAAATTCCGAAATGGTGTCTTGACGATGTCAATTGGCCGCCTCGGTGTGAATTGGCTTCTTTAGACGTTATTAATGGTGAATCGTGAAGGACTGATGTTACCTACTAGAGGTCTGCAATGAATGTCTTGAAACCAAACCAGTTTCAAGACATTCATATTTTTTCGAGTACCATGCTCATTCCACTCATATCTTGAAAACTAAAATGAATACATCACCCGATATTTGGTAACCACTGACAACCAAGTATTTAGTTCAGTGTACTCACAAAGAATGAGTACACAACACTGAGTACACCGAGTGCAATGAATCCATTCAATCCATTCAATACAATGAATGGATTCAAAATGTTTACTGTTTTCAAATATATGTATGTTTTCTGACAAATCCTTATGAATATGATTTTTTTTTAACACTGGAATGTAAAAACATTATTTGCTTCACTAATATTGACTCGGAACCAGTAAAACTTTTTTTTTCAGATATTAACTGTCTGCCCGAAAGTTACTTACTTGGCCGAGGAAAATATTCGCTCTGATTAAATGAATGCATTCATTTCACTCCGTGTGCTCGGTGTATTAATAACAGTTAAATTGGCACATGTTTTGTAAGAATGGAGAACCCACTTGTATGAATGACAACAAACAGAGTATTCATTTTGAAATCAGGTGATCGAATGGTGTACAGTAGTTGCATTTTTTTATGTTTTACTTGTACAGTATTTTTATTCATATGATTATCATGACTAGAGTACACTGAAGTACTGAACATGTTTAGAGAAATAAACGAGTCCATTCGTGCGTGACCGAAATCATCAACAAATGTGACAGAATAAGTCGCTGCGAAGCCGCGCGAGGCAGTCACTTGACCGACGTTTTATTTCAAAATTAATGGGAATGTTTGTTTTTGATTATAAAGCCATAAACGGACAAAATATATTTTCTTTTTATTGAAACTTGCATTTGGTGCACCCTGTTGATTCGAGTTAAGTCAGCTTAAGCTAATCACCGAACACACAAAAAAGTGAGAAAAATCACTTCGTTCAGTTTCGTTAACTTTCATAACTATTGCTATTCAGTCGCAGAGCCAGAAGTACAGCGGGCGCTCAGAAATTTAAGCCACTTTGTTCCTGGGATAGTTCTATCTTCCGAAATGTTATAATTTCTTGATGGTTTTTTTTATTCACTCGAAAGGTAAAAAGAAGAGTAAATTTACCTCCTAAATGTACTTCCACAAAAATCAATGTTGCTAATTAACAATTATGCTTTCGGTAGCATATAGTCAGTAATTAGTCAGTAGGTTGGTTGTTTTTTCGTCGATATCTTTACGAAGGGGGTGTATAATATTAACCATGTGCCCAGTAGAAAACAACTACTACTCTGTCTGCACGATTTGATTAAATTATTGACGTTTCCTATGGCTGTGGAATGAGTAATAATTGTTACGACATCGACAACATCGTCTTCGTCATTATCTGAAGCCTCATCATCGCCACTGAGTTCATCTTTAGATGCGCCTTCAAAAACATCTTGACTCCATTTCCCGATTTCTTCTTCTTCTTTGATTTGCGCTACAGTCCGGGGTGGACGCTCAACATGCCTCTCCAGCCAGCACGATCTTTCGCCAGTTGCCTCCAGTTGCGCACACCAAGTTGGTTGAGGTCCTTTTCCACGAATTCCTTGACTACCTCAAAGTTTCTGCTGCCCAATATGACGCTCTGTCCGACACGTCGATGTTGTGCGTCCTTCCGTGATGACAGCATGTACTTTGTTTTGTCCTGGTTTATCGCTAGACCCATTTTAGCCGCTTCCGCTTCAATGCCAGCAAACGCCTCATTGACTCCTGTGTCCTGTCTCCCTGTGTTCGTCCAATCACGTCAATGTCTTCCGCGTAAGCAAGCAGTTGAACGGACTTTTGGAAGATCATGCCTCGGGTGTTTACGTTTGAGTTTCGCACAATCTTCCCAAGTATGATGTTAAAGAAGTCACATGACAGCGTGTCGCCTTGCCTAAACCCTTTTTTGACATTGAAGGTCTCGGTGAGTTCGTTACCGACCTTGATGGAGCAGCGAGAGTTCTCCATTGTCATTATGCATAACTTGACGAGTTTGGCAGGAATGTCAAAACTAGACATGGCGCTGTATAGCTCGTCTCTATGCACGCTGTCATATGCGGCCTTGAAATCGACAAATAGGTGGTGGGTGTCGATCTGCATCTCTTGAGTCTTTTCCAGGATCTGCCGAGATTTTGATTGATTCGAAGAACTTAAATACAGCCCTGATTTTGCTGGCACCAATAATACTAGTGGCTACGTCTAGTCGCTGTCATAGTGGCCCGAGTCCCAATTTAACAAATTGGACCAAGAATTCTTTTGCACTCTTCGTGCATTATCCAAAGCTTGTTTCAGTAAAATTATTACATTGCAGATTGAATTGCATTTCAAACGGTTTTTCGGCTCACCACTTTCTGCAATTAATGGAGCAAGTACCTCAAGTTCCAATTTTAGAGCATTCAATGGATTAAAGTTTAAAAACTCTGAAATTCTGATTCGTATTGCCGGACATTTTAACTTGTGAGCGTCTTCTACATTTGTCGCCTGTTGGGCGTTCCACAAACAACAACTTCTTCTTAAGACTTTGGCGTCGATTTGTTCCATTGCATCGTGCAAATAAATTTCTATTCAATGCCTTTATCGCATAGCTCCAATTAGACACCGGAACACTCAATTTGTGCTCAGTGGTTACACACCTTATTTCTATTTTTCTCATACTCAGTCGAGGCTCCCTAGCAATCACCAAAATTCATATTGTTTAATGACAATAGATACCAAAGATCTACAGTGTCCCCCAGCATCAACGTGCACCATTCGTAAACACATCCCTACACGTAAATGAACGTCCACACAAAATGTTCCTCAAAAAATATTCCGAACACATCGCATGCACAGCACATCTCATCCGTCCACCAACCAGTCACAACAAATGTTGCTCGAAATTCCTTCCTCTTTAACAGCGCAACATGTACATGACCTGCATACATTCAATTCCATTATCACACCAGCAGCTCCGCAGCACAAACACCCGAACACAAAACAATCCACCAAGAGGAAAGGAAAAACGAAAAGAATAAAACACGAAAGAAAACGAGAAGAAAAAATAAAAGCATAACACACCCACAAAAACCATATGATCGAAGAAAGAGAGACAGAGCGACAAGTTCCACATCTACTTCCACTTCCACCACCACTGCTACAATCGAGTGCACGTGCTCTTCGCTATTTCGAAATTGTTCGTGTTCGTGTTCGACTTTTCGAAGGTAAACCCGTTTCGACAACCGAGCCCCCCGCTCTCGCCGCACCCTTCAACAAATCAAACACTTCAAGTGTTTTGTCTATGAGCAGACGGCGAAGGCAACTCACACACAGTGCGCACCAGCTGATGGGTGATGGCGATAGGCGGCCAGAGCGAGAAAGAAACCAAAACAAACTGAAATCAGACGTTCGTGTCCCGTGGAGCGACAGGGAGGCCAATAGAGACGGATGTACATAAGCATAAAAGGGAAAGCTTTCTATGTGTGTCCGTTGTGTTTTTGTTTTTTTTCTTTTCCTGTTTGCCTCCGTCTATCTCTGTCTCTGTTGCTCCCGCTCTGAATGAAAAAAAAAAGACTTGAACTATTTTCATCGTTTACCTTTTACAGCTGATTTTTGTTTGCAAGCAATGAGCGGAGAAAAAAAAATGAAGGCGCGTGCATTCGAGGGGGAAACGGATAAGTCACTGTTATCTGCCTTCTGCTCACCCCTCTGGCAAATGGCAAATGGTCTTCCGTAGACGAGGTACATATTTCTGCTTTAGGCCTTCGATAGATATGCCCTAAGGGTAGTCTGACATGTTTTTCCTTTTCTTTCAGCTCGCAGTGCGCGCTGGGACGGGTACGCAAATATTATTTTATGGACTTTGTTGTTATGCACACATGTGTACATTGGCAGCAAAGACACTCTGTTGTGCGGACTTCCGTTGGTAAAATAAAGAAGCGATGTATTGAAAAGAGCTTTTAGCACCTCGCCGTTAGCTGTTTGCCATTGGGTCATGGTCAAATCAATTCGAATTGACTACAGACGTGTGCATCTTTAAATGTCAAGTTTAACAAATTGACGTTTATATGCGATTGTGCATGTCGATATGGCATTTAGGTAAGAAGACGTAAAATACATTAATTTGCGGCTTAATGTCGACGTGGTTTTCACTTGATATTTGATGAGATTGCATGAAAATTGTAAAACGTCAGATTGAGATGGGCTTTTAAATGGCAGATGGGCTGACACCTTACTTGCCACTCGTATCAACCGGATCCCAAGATAAAGTGTGACAGGGTAAGACCAATTTAGAGATAATGTTTGCCAACAGCCATCTCCTGTAAGAACAAAGATTTGTAGGTGGCGTCAACAAGCCCTGTCGCTTAGTCCCTAATAATGACGATTTGCAAATGATTCATACAAGAGTGAAGACTAAATAAGATCAGATTTCTTCTATGGATTAGAAGCTACCTTTCTTCTTGTTCTTTTTTGATTGGCGCTACAGTCCAGCGTAGACCTGGGCCTCAACCAACACGCCTCTCCAGCCAGCACGATCTTTCGCCAGCTGCCTTCAGTCGGTTGAGGTCCTTTTCCACTTGTGTGCGCCATCTAGTGCGAGGACGTCCTCTGTTGCGCTGTCCCCATGGCTCGGTGTCGAAGACTCTTCGGGCCGGAGCTGTGGTGTCCGTCCGCTCTACATGACCTAGGCATCTTAGGCGTTGGATCCGAAGACGATTAACTAGGTGCATGCCGTTGTACAGCCCGTATAGTTCGTGGTTGAACCTTCTCCTCCAAACGCCATCAACAAAAAGAAGCTACCTTTAGAATCCCCTCAATTCAGTTGCGCTGTTGTTCTGGACGGGTTCAAGTCTGATATCCACAAAATGGTTTGCCCAAGGATCTGTCTGCTACTTCTAATTCAATTCCCTTCTTCGCTGATGACAGCATCCTCAGCTTTTCATATTCGTTCCAAAACTCATGCCCTTTGGCCGTAGATTTGGAACGACAGCGAATGTAAGCACATTGAATTCCGATCTTGATAACAAATTTAACTGGGGTAAGAATAAATGACAATGCTGTCTGCTGTCATTAAAGTGAACACCTAATAATCAGAAATTATCCGTGAGGCTCGGTTGTTTCGATGAAAACGGAAAACTTTCCATCACTCGTATTTGGTATCAACAACGAGCACACATTCGAGTTTGCCAAAAATGCTGCCAAATGTCTAGGCTTCCTTAATCGATGTAAGAAATATTTCATCCCCTCTGATTTGGCTTCAATAAATAAGGCTGAAATCCGCCCTAAGCTTCAGTACAACGATCATGACTGGTCGGGTGCGCTCAAAACCATCCTGCACCCGACTATATAGAATCCAAAAGCGAGCAGTTAAACTCATAGTTGACAGAAATGTCACGGAGGCACTAGACTCGCTTGAACACACAGCGTGTCCTCTTTGTTCCTGTTTATATATTTTAACAAACGATGCTTAAGTGTACCAGCCAACTGCATTCCTCCTCTCCATGAATCCACCCGCAATACCCGTCTCGTAAGAAATGCCTGTCAGATAAAGCCTGCTTTCACACGAACAATTATTTTCAGAGACTCTTTTATCAGTCGAATTACGCAAATACGGAATTCCGTTCAATTCGAAAAACTAAAAGGCAGAAGCAAGATTGGGTTTAAGTACTCCCACTTGACTAAGCAAAAATGAACGAAACTTAACGAACAGTGTTTATTACAGTCACAGCTCTCGCTTAAATAACTTGCTTGGTTCTTTAAAAGACCAGCCCACAAGACTCTTTCGATCACATTTAATGTTTAATAATCATTTAGTGGTTTATTTTGATGTCTTTCTGAAGGTTCCCCATTAGGACACATTAGAACTATTATCAAAACACAAAATTACGACCGAAACACGAGTTCATTCTATTCACATGAGTGTGTTATATTCAATTGACAGCGCATAAGAAAACTTATTGAAGAGTGATGACATAATCTTCTGTTTGTTTTCGCCTAACACAGACGATCTTGTGATTTGAAAATAGCATTGCAGGCCTTGCGGTTGAACAAATAAAGTAAAGCATCGACACACGTCATCTTTTGAAATGTCAGTCAATTGTCCATTATGATCATGCGATTTCACATGGATGTATAGCGAGTAACTTGTTAAGTAGCTAGGCAAGGTCAAAACTCTCGGAAATTAAGGAGCTAATCATGTGCTGTGGCAGTAAGTAATGATTAGTTGAAATTAACAAAAATCGTGTCACTCATCATCGGCTTGCCTGAATGGTTATTCATTCCAGCGACCACACTACACTCCTTTCCCACAGCACACACATTTCCACCATAAATAGTCACTCGCCTCACGAGTCTCTATTTCGCACGAGGGCACCCCATCTCACGATTTCAATAGGCTTCCAAAGTGAGACACCACAAGGTTGACAGTCGACGTCGCTGCTTGGCCGAACATCATCGACCTTCGTGCACGAATAGCCGCGCCAAGTGAAACAGTCGAATCCCCACGAATACGTTCCCACTGTGAACGTATGCCCAGATTTTCCGATACAGAAATAGCCAAACAAACCAAGTGAGCCCTTGAGGTAAGACAAGCCATTTAGCAAAGACCCTAATGCACGATGACATTGGAGGCCTTAAATACCCAGCAGGAGGTTGTGCATCGATTTATAATAAAATCAACATCGCAATGATTGCTCGCCCCCAGACCCCAATAATCGAAGGCGCTCCTTATCTTTGGGCCAGTCGATTAGATTCACCGCATGTGGCTGCACACGCCGTTGCAATGTGCCGCCTATTTATAGTGTGTCTGCTATAAATATGCACATTGCAACGAAAACAAATAGGATCGTACATCAGACCGCTCGACGTTTGTGTGTTCGTGTCCGTGACAGACGCAAAAGCTGCATAGAAACGGTTTGGCAGGCATGCCTAGCTCTGCTTTCGTTGTATTCATTATTCGATGCATTTGTGGTTTTTTTTGTGTTTCTCCTTCTCATTTTTACCTTGTATGGTTTCCTTGGTCATCCCCACATGTGGGCATGTGCCTGTGGGTGTAGGGGAGGCGCACACGAATTTCAGTTTAGACAGTACGCTTGGCGTCGGAAACAGCCGAGGAAGGTCAATGTAACAGTGTAATACTGTTTGTAATTAATAAAACAAAACTAGAATCTTCCTTGTGTGTGTGGGCAAGAGCAAAGCGAACAGAAACCTCGTGCAAGTGTGCGGTTAGAAGATAAATTCTTCGAATTTTTTAGCAAATGGGAGCAAGAATTTTTTGGGAAAAGATGTGGACCATGAGTTGGGTATTTATTACGTAGCGTTGGGAGGTGATAATTGGTTCCACTCACGTGGTGTGTTTTACGTCAATGTGGCGCAGTAGATAGTTTGCGAGAAATTGATGGCTGATTTGAGAAGTTTTAGCGCGTTCCTTTTAATCTGTTGCAGATGATCATCAAAATGTCGAACGGTCGAAGTCCTCATGTCCAAGGTACCGTGTCATTGATTTTAAGCATTCCCACAATCAGACGTAGAGCATTTTAATAACATGATCACATCTCAATACTCAAATGAATCCCCAAGTGAATAGCCCATTAAAGCAAGCATACCACAAGATTGCATCGTGACTTCTGTCGGCCAGTTTAAAGGGTATCACCATTAACTCGATTGCTTAATGGAGACTTATTTTTTTCAAATAAAGCACACTTTTGTGAGAAGGTTTACTTTCCATTTGTTTTATTACCACATTAAACGTGCATAAACGAAATGTTGTGTCTACCACCGAATGCGAGAGTTTTCTTTGACTCCTGACTTGCACTTAAATAAAATTGACTGACAAAGGCGTGAATAATTATTTCATTGAATTTTTTAAGATTGAGCGAAGAGAGTTTTGGGGAGAGGAGGTTAGAGTTTTCGATACGGAGCCATTGGGACAGCGCAACAGAGGAAGTCGAACTAGCCCCATCTCGTGCAAAAGGACTTCAACCAACTTGTTGCGCGCAGTTGGCAAAAGATCGGGCTGCCTGGAGAGGCATGTTGGTTGAGGCACAGGTTCACCCGGACTGCAGCGCCAGTCAAAGAAGAATAAGAAGGTTAGACTCATGTGGCTGACTAGTAATACATAGGCTAGAGTAGGTCCGTTGTGCTACCACAGGATCGAGTAGATCCTAGTCCGATGCATGTGATCTATGCTGACATTCTTCAGCCCCGTCAAGTTGTTGAAGTACATCAAAGAAAAAAGAAAGAGAGCATTGCAGTTACAGAGGTGTTCAATGGTCTCCTCTTCGTCCTCATCTGTGCAGCTTCTGCAGAAGTCATTGTAGGGAATGTCTAATCTGGAGGCGTGTGCGCCAATGGCGCAGTATACGGATAAGGATTCAGAAATTCGGGCTACGGTCGCGTGGGCGTTTATGATTGAAGGTAGGCCATGTTTGTTTCGTAGTTAGGCAACCAGTGCCAGTGGACCATCTACGTTGGGTTTGGTCAAGCGTTTTAAGCTTGAGAAGATACAAAGCTCTAGCGATCGATAGGCACGGACGTCATTTTGAAAGCGCGTTGAAGTGGTGCCCTTTCTAGCGAGTTCCACATGAGCAGGGTGTTGAAATACTTGGCCATCACGTTAAGAGACAGGCGCCAATAAGGGATGTCTTGAAGTTAGATCTGACTGCGTTCAGAGATTTGATCGGTTTTGATGTTTATCCGAACAGATCACAATGTTTGTTTTTAGCCAGAAAAAGATTCCTTCATCGCTGTCGTTTTTGCCTGAAATAATCTGTTAGTCTTAAAGACTAGTTAGACAGTTGGAAATTCAGGTCCTTGGATATTCTTCGATCCATCTGTGAGTTTTCGCACAGGACCGCCCAGCAACCGATGTTCAGATCTGCAGTAAGTTCTGGAGGGTAGGCTGGTACTTCTGGAAGACAAGCTTAGGTGTTGTGAGCTCGTTGTCCCCTGGCATGGATCCAAATTATTGAGAATGGTAAAGTGTACGGAGCCAAATTCCTTCCACATACCATATGTAGCGATTTGAGACGAATGGCCATGGTGGTAGTTGCCTTTCTGCCAAAGAGACCGATTGGCGATAGATTAAGCCGAGTGTTTAGTGCTAAGCAGGGGGTTGATCGCAGTGCTTCGCCGATGCGTATACAAGCCATCCGCTGTACCCTTTCGAGCGATTTATAGTTGATGGCTTTATCAAGCGCTGTCTACCAGATCGTGACGCTGTACATTAATACAGATCGAACTACTGATCCAAATAACCAGTGGACTATATGCGACTGCGGTGGTAGCACGTGGCGTTGTGCGTAGGTGCGTCGACACAACCTCGACGTCTTAGGTTCGATTCCTGCTCTGTGCGACGAAAACAATTTTCACGGCCCCACCTCTTTCGAGTCACTGACAATGTTCAAAGAGCAAATCCTGTCTAGAAAAAGCTTCTCAAACTTGGCCGTTCGGATTCGGCGTAAAACTGTAGGTCCCTTCCACTCATGGGAGAACAATAGCACACACTACACGAGTGGTTGCTGAGAAGCTAGGCCGTGGCCCCCTACGGGCTGTAGCGCCACCCATATTATTATATTATTATATATACGGCTGCAACCCCCATTTGCTTTCTACAGGTTTTTTTGCAACAATATAGAGTCGTGCAGGTTTGGACGCACTGGACATTGAGTTTCCAGCTTAATTTCTCGTGTAAAATTATGGTTAGGAATTTGGCATGGTTACTTACATACCCTCATCTTTAGTTTGTTGAAGACAGAGGTGTGCATTTCTTGGAGAAGAGCACTAAATCTGTTATGGCCCTAGTAAGGGTGATAAAATTTACCAACCCAAATTTAAACAGCGAGAACGAATGAAATTTGAATCGACGTCACGGTGAATCACTTCAAACTAGTGGAAGCCATACAAACATTCATGGGTTCAATTTGATGGCAGAAAATGTGAAAAAAATGATCGAGGGTGCCCCTTATTCATCTGAAATAAGTACTCGTTCATCCCCAGGAAACCAGTGCACACTTCCTTCAACACTTAATACACAACACAAGTGCATGTCTCTCCCTCTCTCGTAAATCTCAACCACCAAAAATAGGTCCATTCGCAAAAACCTTTCCATTCCATTCGAAATGCCAAACTTATGTAAAACTTATGCAACCGAGTAAAAATTATTGAAAACAAACTCGAGCACATCAGAGGGAAATTACTCAACAACAGCTCCCTCACTCTCTCTCTCTCCCGTTCACCGAGTCCACAACCCCATCCATCACCACCTTCTCCTCGTCCAGCAGTAAACAGAAAATGACACAAATGAGAAATGGAAACTCTCAAAATACCCGTCATACAACTTTCAGTCAAAAAGTGGACTTTGCAATACAATACCAAACCACAAGATGTGGATCTGACTGGTGGGGGGGCGAGACGAACAAACGACCGAAAGACCGAACAACATCACAAAACCCAGTTATGGCCACAGCCCTCAACTACCTTCAAGTGCTTTCGTTTCATTTGCTCGTCAGAATGGAGAAATGAATGCAAACACAACAAACGAGAAACCATGTCGAGAATTTTCCACCCAAACGGAGCACACTAGCCAGAGTAGGACGATGATTATGTGGAACAGAGTAAAGAGTGCATTTTTCTGCCACCCAGAGCAATCATGTTAACTTGCCCAATGGCCCCGTTCCAAAGCCTTCCCTCTCCGTTACTTCGTGACACGAGAGAGGACTACTTGACAGTTGTTCGTCGGACGACGACGGAGCAAGGTTTTCACATCCATGCAAGCAAATCTGCGCGCTACACTCGCAGTCCTTGGCCTAAATGGACGCCGCCGACAAGCTTTTGCAGTACAATCGCCAAAAAACACGATTTTCGTTGAGCGGTGGTCACCTGAATCGAGCGTATTAAGCCATTTGGAGCACTGTGCTGTGGTGGCTTGCAACGCAATTGTTGCAACATGGATTGAATAAGACCGCACATCGCCTTGGGGGTACACAATTTTTGCTTGGGACTGGCAGAGAGCTCCGAAACTCGTTTCACCGGTGCCTCCTCCTGCTGTGTCGGGGAGCTTTGATTAGCTTTTCCATTTTCTAATTGATGGTCATTTTCTACTCAGCGGCAGACACAGCTCTTTTGGTAGACTCGGTGTGGCAATGACCCAATTTCGACTAGATTATGAACAGTTTAGAAATCGAAAGAGCGAACCAAAGGAATGGACGGAGTGGCGCGCACGTAATGCGGAGTTATGCAGATCATCTGCGAGTGTTTGGATCTTGGGACAGGGTGACAACACGGTTGCTGGAGGCTTGTGCGTTTCAGCTGTCAGTGGATAGGTGGGTGATGGGTGATCCTTCTCCTCGTAATGATTTGCAAAGCGATGACACAATGCTGTCTTCCTCCGTGTTTAACACACCGCCCAGAGCTGAAAGCAATTGGATCAGCACTCGTGTCGCACTGGCATGTATTTTTCAAACATGACATGCGAAAAAATGTGTCATTTGCGCTTGTTAAGTCCTTGGTGGCGTGTCAGTGTCAGTACATGTATCCATGCAGCCGGGAATGTACTCTCACTTGTTTGGCATGCATGCTTGCCCACTTTTATAACGCGATTTCAAGGTTTCATTTTTCAATAGGTGAGAGAAAATTTCAAGTTCACGTGAAGTACGACTTAACGGTGATTGCTTGTTTGCCCAAATTCACTGCATTGGTTGAAGTGGAAGACTGAAAACGACGCTCGCTCGGCCTTAAAATGTCAAAACCACACGACCCGGCCCACCGCAAAACCGCTTCATACCCATCCCATTCGACGAGTAATTCAATTCCAATTTCGCCAGGCCCAGCTATCGAATCGAAAAGTAAACCATCAATAGTCGAGTGAGTTGCATCTTATGCCTCTCAAGTGGGTATCCGAGAGTACACACACATAGCCCCACGCGCACACGTGGGATAATTAGAGAAGTAGGTATCTTTCTACTCGACTCGGCCAGTTACGTCGCGATTAACTCACCCAGTCTTCCCGCTCCCCACTTGTGTGGCATGTGCGAACAAATACCAACAACTGAAGAGACTACAAATTGCATGCACAGCTGAGAGGCGCACAAGGTCACCACTATCGTGTGCAGGTATCTCTTGTTTGGTTATGTTCGAAGGGGGTGCGCCGTCACAAGTAGGAAAATCAAACTGAAAAAAAAAAAAACCGAACGAACGTCGTTCATTCGAACCAGCTTTGTGCTGGCCACGAGCGCAGAGACGGTATGTACGTGCTGCTGCTTGTGCCAGAGACACTTGCCAGGCCAATCAGCTGTTTGTAATAAATTTTAAATACATACACGACTATCACACAAATCGACGTTGCCCCTGGCTGTGAAAGGGGGATGAAGATAGAGGGTAGTTTTCTGTTGTTTCCTCTTGAATTGTCAATGCGCAGCGCACCGCAATCAGCACACCGGGGTGGAGGGCGGCTGTTGAAAGTTGAAAGAACTGACGGGACTCACTTTTTTTCTTTTTAATAATTCACTGAGAAACAAAGCAAGCCACCACACTACAACTACAGACTTAACAAAGAAACGGACTTTGAGACGAGATGTAGTGTATTACTACTCGGCTTCCTCGATCTCGCATATGGCGTCGTACAGTGGTTGACGAAATAATTGGCACGCAGTTGAAAATTGATGTGGTTGGGAAATATTAATCGATTCTATTTCGGAGTGTCGTTATTTTTGAATTGATTTACGTTCGAGCTTCAGACAGAGATCGTAAAATATATGAGCAATAGATGACTGAGTGTGTCAGAAATTTAGATTGTTTTTTTCATTTAGGGCACACGTCATTTGGTTGAGTGATCGACATTTTGGGAACTGTCAGTGGGTTTCGCAAGACGTGTCGTGAACAGAAAATTGAACGAAAAAAATGATTCAAGCTCTTTGTGACACGGGAAGACAGGACTGTGTTGTTGATCGTGCGCCATCTGACGACGCAGCTGAATATTGATGCGTTTTCGCAGTTTCTACAGAAAAGGCTGCTGAATAAAATGAAGCTTGTCACAAGATGGATGAGATTAAACTTTGTAAAAATCTTACACAAATACTGCCAATGAGTGAACTAAAAGAAAAAATTACACACATTCTTTTAAAATTAACAAGGGCATTCACGTCGTATTCAAAACCTATACGAGACAACTGCGCATCAAAAGGGCTATGACATCCGCTTATTCACATCTATCCGCCGCCTCTGTGAATCAAACCAAACAAGGTCAGGCCATCCCCAATGAAAGGCCAATTAATTCTAAATACAAGCGATGTAGTACAAAACAGAGACAACTGAGCGACGAGGTTAACATCATCATCGTTCATAATTGTCATGTTTAATCTTCAACCTCTTCCTCGTCTATTCCTGTCGCCACCGCACAATAACGCAAGTAAATTACGTCTCATTGCGCATTCGGACTTAAATTAAATGTAAATATTGCCTTAAAGTAAATGTGTATACACACCGAGGAAATAACTCGCTGAAGTAATTAAAATCGAAAATAAATCAAAGAAAAAGGAAAATAAATGAACATTTTTACAAGAGACCCACAACCAGTCTGTCTGTGTTCGGGCGCACAAAGAGAACTTGCCTCTGCCACGCAAAATGTCTCAATCTTAGAATACAGTATCTACTACGCCACGTGTAGATCGCGTTGATCGAGTTGCGTCATTCTCCCCATCGCGCAAACACACCGCCACACACCGCCACACACCGACGAGTATAAATTCATCGGTTCAGTAGATATTTATACTTGAAGTGCCCAATGGATTGTGTCAAGAAAACGCAATCCGTTGTGACAGAAAATGATCGTGTGATAAATGAAAGAAAAAATTGTTGAGGTTAATTGTTTCCTCTTAGGAAGGAGGCGACAAGAACAAGATTGGAAGGGAAAATAAATAAGAGCTCATCTCCCTTCACAACGTCATCAATATTTCAATGAGTGACTGAACTGTTCGAGGGACGGGGTGTAGTATTTACCTCGTTTAATCTATGCGGTGTCCCCCCCTGATGATGGATTTTATTATAAACTTTCCTGTTTTCCCTACAGTCACGGTGGATTCATTTAAATCATGACCACGGGCGGTGTTTATGCGTTTTTCTTTTTTTCACAGGCGAGGACATATTCATATGTTCACATGAATTCAAGTACTTTACACATATTAATTGCTGCTTTGACGGGCAAACTGTTCGGGATTTTTCATTGTGACAGGTGAATCAGCATCCTCTTGTTGTGAATTCACTCAAGGATGGGTCGAAAATAGAGTGAACAGAGTAAAAATTAAGATCGTTCTTAATTTATTTTCGAGCAGGGCAGTTGGGTGCAGAAAATGCAAAAACGAATCTTGTTAAACTGGCTTTGAGTTTCGTATAACTTGGCGTACAGTCAAGTATCGAAACCTCGCCTCGAGATGGCGCTGTATTTGAGCTGTCAAATTTGCCGATTCGTTGCATCCATGCCAAGAAATCAATCAGCATTCATTTAAATGTCGACGCTTAACTTTGAGATGTCTTCTGTTCATTTGATATTTTCAAAAATCTACAGTCTAATTTTTTCTTGTCAATATTTTGACTTCTTCTCGATTTTCCGTACAAAATAGGTCTGTTCCAATTGATTTGTGCACGGAAATTCGTAGTTGAGCAAATTTTCAGAAGTGGGGGTAAAAATCTCTCTTTGAGAGAGAAACTGTGCACAAACTTGTGGGACGACGTTTCGTAGAAATGCACAGAATTCAAGAAACGTCAAAATTTGATTCGATTCCTACTTGTTCAATGCTGAATGAACTTTCGTTTGTTGTTTTTATTTTGAATTTGACAGTTTCTGTGGCAGAAATTCGCAGTGTGGTGAAATTTTATACTCTCTCGTGAGCACGCTCTTCTGTCAAAAACTACGAAAAAATTACCAAATGGAACGGCTTTGGGCATTTTTCCTGTGATTTTCGGTGAATTTCACAGCAAATGGAACAGACCTAATATCATTCTCGAGTCGAACTCCGCCTAACTCGAACTAATTTTGATATCCCGTGACAATTCGACTTAGGGAGAGTTCACTGTACATGTTTTCAGCTCATAAACTCGACGAACAGACCTACGTTTGGTGAGCACGATGCGAAAGAGATCTAGGAACTGAAGGTTGCAGCATGGAAACCCTGTTCGCGAGCATCCCTAACACAGGGTGGTGCTGTTACGAATTCTTGCATGAAGTCATAGAAGGCACTTGCAGTTCGGATGAAATTCCTAGTTTTTGTTCACGAAGAGATCATAACTCGAACAAACTCAATTGTTTCAATTCGACATGTTCGCTTTAAGATTACAAGCTTGTGGGCTTTTGTTTTGATAATGTCAATCAATATTCCGACAAAATTCAACCCCGCTGTTCAATATTTGAGTAGCTATAAACAGCTCTTCGTAAAGTGCCCCATAAACTTCCATTCCGTCATCAACGGATTATTAAAATGCATTTTTTAATGGTAATGACACATCAAATCACCAGCAATGACTAAACAATACTTTGACACCATCTGGAAAATTTCCAACGTCACACGAAGTAACTTTCCAAACAAAGCAAACTAGTCGCCATGGTTGTGGATTCCAGGTAATATCACAGTCCGTGTCTCTGTCTGTGTTCTCACTTTGAAATTTAATAATACATATTTTGTATGTGTACCTACTCCCCTCATAGGTCTGATTTCAGTTTTGTCCAGCTGCTTGACAAAATCGTCAGCTGTTTTTGACATTTAAAGAAATGTCATCAAGTCAACTTCAATGCATCCTGACATGAAAAATCTAAATTAAATGAACAATAAAACTCTCAGCTGACATTGACGCCCAGACCAGACCAGACCAGCTGTTAAGTGCGCATTAAATTGTCATACAATGAATTCCACTAAAAATTTACACATGAAATATGAATATTCGTGTCATACCAATAAAACAGGCGGACGGAGAGTGCAATCCAGCTACCGTTGTTGTTAAATGTTCCACTTCTTCGTATTGTCAAACAAACAATAAAAACAAATTAAATATGACACACTCAAGTGATCACTCTGTTTAAATTCAACGAATGAACGTTCCACATTGGACTCTCAGTTCTTCGATGCAGAATCTCACAAACACTCAATTAATTTATTTAAAAAAAATAAAATTATATAATTTGCACCATTGTCGTCACAACCGAAGAGAAAAAACCAACCAAAAAAACAAAAGCAAATGTCGTCGTCATTAAACAAACATTTTTCTTTGACACCATAGTTTTTCTTCCGACTCTCCGAGTAGTAATTCACTTTTTTCCGAGCATTGCCATTGAAAATATGCTTTCGACACGAAAAAGTAAACCAAACTGACGGACAAAACCTACCACCTACCAAGTCAAACAGAGCGACGAACAGGAGAAGCAAGTCACACGAAAACCAACAACAAAACCTAGGAGAGAGAGGAACAAAAAAAAAGTGTAAACGAAAAACTATCCACAAACAGAAAATGTGTCAATTTTCCCCACAACTACACCCGTGTTGACATACTAAAGCGCTACATATGTACACTGCTTGTGAACGAATATTCAAAACATCATCATTGAGTCTGTACTCTGTGTGTGCATGTAAAATGATTAGGCACATGTTACATCACAAACACAGATCGGACCCAGTTTGTGGGAATAGATGTGTGTGTGCGAGCATAGGCACGGTAGGAAATTCTTTTTTCATTTTCCCTTTTGGCACACAGCTGAGCGTTTCTGTGTGGAGTGTTGCCTGTGACATAGATACATGTTGCTGGCGGAATAGTATATCTCGCAATCATATGGTTTTCGGTTTCGTCTCATTCCTTTGCGTGTGCACAAAAATGGACGAAGATCATGTAAAAACACTCGTACCAAAGGGAGGGGGGGGGGGGGGGGGGGAATTTCGGTGAAAAGACGGAGGAAGAGCTGAAGAGGATTTGAAAAAGAAATGTTGGGGAAATAGGCCGACTGCTGAAGCTGAAAACTGAATTAATTGTTTATTATGTGGCTTATGTATGTTTTTTCTACGTTTTGCGTGGCTAATGATGTAATACACGCCTAGTCTTGGCGAAGGCAATAGATTTTTATGAGAAATTGTTTCTCTCAGCTGGATATGAGTTTCTTTTCCGTCTTGCCATGGATTAACAGTTCATAGAGCAACACGTTTACAGCAAGTTCGAGTCGTTAACGTTACGGGCGTAGAGTCTATGACGTCTGCTTTAAATCAAGTGGGGGCGAGAGAGGCAGCAGATTGATGAATAGGAAGAACTGTTGCGTTCTAATAAAGTCGCGTAGCGCTGTAATGAAAGCCATCCTTGAGATTCAAATGAAAGCTTTGTGTGTTGTATAATTTTGACCTCAAGTGCTATTACTGTCATTTGGGTGATCAATAAAACGCAGCCACATTGCAATTGCTTTCATTTTGAAAGAATGAGAAACCGTCTGTTTAATGTGACTGACAAGCCAATTGACATACGATGTATCACGAGCAGTAGAACTTGTTTAACTTAATGAAAATGCATTTATCAGTTATTTCGCTGTTAGATATCAAGAGTAGTTTTAGGTTTGGAAATTTACGAAGACGCCTGAATCATATCTTAACTTGTATTTTTAAGAGGTAACTAAGCGTAGAAATTTAGGAACTCACTCACACACGCATTCCTATTTAACCAACGCGTAAGATGGCCAAGTCATGTGAAGCGTCTGGCCACCACAGCTCCTGCCCGAATAGTCTTCGATAGCGAGCCATTGGGAAAACGCAACAGAGGACGTCCTCGAACGAAATGGCGCACACAAGTGGAGGAGGACTTCAAGCAACATGGTGTGCGCAGCTGAAGTTAGCTGGCGAAAGATCGCTCTGGCTGATGAGGCATGTTAGTTGAGGCCCCGTTCAACCCGGATTGTAGATCCATTCAAAGAAGAAGAAGAGAAAGTCTCCGGGGTGGACCTAATCCGAAAGCGACTCTTTCTCTGGCTCATTAGTTGGTTTAGGTCCGTCTCCATTTAGACTTGCACTTCTTCTATTACTCTGTAATACATCTTCAGGAAGTAAGATGCCCATGCCAACTTACGTCGCCATCAGACGTCATCAACACAAATGGAGGGCAAAGATGTTACACAATAAAAATACCATGGACAGTCAACTTCAACCTCAATTGGAGAGAGCATATGGATAATTTGAAGAAAAAATGTATGGATCTGCTTTCGCACTTTTCCACCTGTCATGTAAGCCTACTAGCAGTAGTCAACCAATGTTGTTCCGTATCGCTGGAATCGCATATTAGACATCGAATGGTTGCATTGGGAATACAAGTGCTACATCCAGCGCACACAAGATTTCAAATAGATTTCAAATAGAACTGGATTCAACGTCGATGACAAGCAAGGAGCAAACCAGACAATATGTTTACCAAGCATCGACCATATACTCAGACGCAGGAAACAAGGCACACCAGAAGACGGTAGAAGCAGCTCTATGAAGTTCCAAGTTACTGGAACGAGAGAAGAAAAATTTAAGGTAGCAGTCGGTGGTACTTCACACTTTGGCAGATTTTGGAGAAAACCCAGGAGCAACAAATCGATACCCACCACCTGTTCATCGATTTTAAGGCCGCGTACGATAGCGTTTATAGAGACGAGCTATACAGAGCAATGTCTTGTTTTGGCATCCCTACCAAACTCGTCCGTTTGTGAAGGATGACCATGAAGGTCGGTAAAGACCTAACCGAGATGTTGCCTTTGATGTCAAAAAAGGATTCAGACAAAGCGACGCGCTGTCCTGCGACTTTTTCAACATCGTTCTTGAAAGAATTGTTCAAAACTCGAACGCCAACACCAGAGGAACAATCTTTCAAAAGTCCGTTCAACTACTCGCATATGCCGACGATATGGACATTATCGGACGAACGCAGCGTGATGTCAATGGCGCTTTTGTGAGTATTGCAAGGGAGGCCACGAAGATGGGTTTAGCGGTAAACGAGGGTAAGACCAAATATATGCTGTCAACGAGAAAGGACCCCCAACACCGACGTCTCGGTCAGAACGTCACAGCAGACAGGTATAACTTTGAGGTAGTTAAAAACTTTGTCTACCTAGGAACCGCCATCAACTCAGACAACGACACCAGCGCTGAAATCAAACGAAGAATAACTCTTGCCAATCGGTGCTTCTTTGGCCTTAGAAAGCAATTGGTAAACAAAGCCCTCTCTCGAACAACCAAGGTAACGCTTTACAAGACCTTCATCGTCACAGTCCTGCTATATGGCGCGCAGGCATGGACTCTGTCAAAAGCGGATGAAGCAGCTCTTGGTTGCTTCGAGAGGAAAATTCTTCGTGTGATTTTCGATCCCCTTTGGTAAGTGATGGAGGACTATACGGTTTGTTCAGCGGCATTGACTTAGCCAGAAGAGTGAAGAACCAACGATTGAGATGTCTAGGTCAAGTAGAGCGGATGGAAACCAATGCTCCGGCCCGAAAAGTCTTCGAATCCACACCCGAGGGAGGGCGCAGTAGAGGAAGACCGCGACTCAGGTGGCGCACGCAAGTGGAAAGGGACCTCAACCAACTATGCGTGCAAAACTGGAGACAGCTAGCTAAAGATCGAGCTGGCTGGAGACGCTCGTTGGTTGAGGCCCAGGTCCACCCCGGACTGTAGCGCCACTTTAAGTAAGTAAGTAAGTCGGTGGTACTCAATACTTTTTGGTTTAGTTTTAAACACAAAGATCCAATTTTACCAAGATCTTTGGGGAGGATCTAACTTAACTTAAGTCACCGGCGTGAAATACTGCACAGGGCTGTTGGCTCCATCGTCATGGTTCTTGGTTTAATCCCCGAATCAAGCAACTTCCAAGCTTCATGGCGCCACCTTCTCGGAATCTCCAATGTTCAATGTTTCTCAGCAGAGAATTTTTTATTATTTAAACTTTGGGGAAACGATGATCTTTATACCGAAGCCTCGATCGTAGTTGTCAAAAGACCAGTTTTGCAGCTTGACGCAGATATGTAGATCCCCGAAGTTTGGTCATTAAAATATACTTAAATTAGGACGCATCCTCTCTTTTGTTGGATCTCGTCGGAAGTTGAAGACGATGTCTTGAAACCTATGTAAGCAAAGCTTACTTTAACTTTTGTCCTGCGTATTTTCCATTAACAAGTGAAGATAGTCAGGAAGCAAACGTGGACACGACGAACGACAGGTCTGAAGAAGAATTACAAGCTCCAAGTTGTTCTACCCCGGTTTGTTGAAACAACTAGGCTTAAGACTACTGACTCGAAGGACCACCTCTAAAAAGCACTCTTAATTATGTGGAGACAACAGCTGGACGATGTGGTGGCCCGTGGCGTTGTGGGTATGTGCGTCGACCCCAACCTCGACGCCGTAGATTCGATTCCAGCTCTGAGCGACAAAAATAATTTTCACGACCCCACCTCTTTCGAGTCACTGACAATGCTCAAAGAGTATTTCCTGTCTAGAAAACGCTTCTCAAACTTGGCCGTTCGGAGTCGGCATAAAACTGTAGGTCCCTTCCACTCGTGAGAGAACAATAGCACGCACAACACGAGTGGTTGCTGAGAAGCTAGGCCCTGGCCCTCTACGGGATGTAGCGCCGCCCATATTATTATTATATAACAGCTGGACGATTAGCCAACCAAACAGCAGAGTTAGTTCTTTCGTTTATTTTACCCTGCCAAGAAAATGATATAATTAAATCTAGATCTAATAAAAATGCTGTTCCAGTTTTCCAGATCAGGGAAGTGTTCCTCAAAGTACACCCTGAGAAATATTAGGTCACATCTGAAATTGGAGCCACTCTGATAACGAGCACACACAACTCATATTAAGGTCTCAGCTTGAGATCGTTCCACTAATTGCCTAAACTACTTTAGTTATTCACCTTCACGGAAACAATGTGCACGAATGGGAAGCCAAAACAAGCCTGGCATCTTTCTCTCATCCTTTGTGTGCGCATTTCACAACACTGCTAAGTTAGGCTGTCTTTGTTCAAAATTCCAGGAAAAATCCAAACCAAAATGGTACGGCCAAGCAGATTAAAGATACAACACTCCGTGACTAATCCCTAGTTTTATGGCGAAAAAATTCCCCAAATTGTCTCGAGGACGTGAGAATAAACGACTCGTACAAGGAATAAACGAAACAAGGAAGCCACTTCTCAGAGGTGGAAATGACTGCATTTGCCTTCACAGACGCGCATCGCTGAATGTTGAGCTATGTTTCTTCATATCTCAGTTTCATGTTCTATTAGTCACAGCAAGTGGGATTGTGCAACAACTGCCAGATCAGCAGACAGAGTACACCTCAGAAGATGTGGCTTCCTTCTAATTATCGCTTAATGAACAGCACACACACTCATGACACCAGCGGCAGCAAATCATTCTCCCGCTTAGATAATAGTCTCTGTTTATCTGCCGAGGCTTCGACTGAAGTGCATACTGTTATTCATGGCAGTTTGAGTTAATCAAACAAAAACTCGTTACTCCCTCCGGTTTCGTCTTTAATTGACACGTAAGATACTCGTTTGTTCGTACCAATTTCCAGCGCACAATCGGGGTCACATGATGTTTCAGTAATGATTCTCGTATGGTGTCTCTATCTGCGAACTTTGAAGTCACACAAGATAACCGACTTGTAAGATCGAACAAAACGTCTCTCCTCGTCGCTGTGCAGGGTGTTTGCTCCGCAACACTCACGACCTCAGACAGGCGCGGTGAGTGTGAGCGTTTTATGCTGACACAACGAACAATTTACTATGAAATTAGAGTTTATCTGGCTTACGCGGAGACAGGAAGTGGGACGAATAGGTTCCCCGAAAGCAGACAATTCATCTTCGTCCAATGACTGCTGATTCATATGTGGCCATTGACTAATTGGACGTCCATTTCCCTTGTCGGCTACCGGGGTACATCTCGAACATGATTCAGACGAATGTCCTCCGTTCTGTGCCAACAATTGATCAAAATAAAATAATCGAACGTGTCACACACAGCTTGGCGAGGCGCTCCTCTGTGACAGCAGTGTAATCTATGAACTCGCCTGATCACATGCACATTCACCGCTCACACATCGTTCCGTTACATAAGGCCGACAGATAAATGGATAAGATAATCGAGTTAAAAGTGAATTTCATTTGAGATAGAATATATTTTTCTCACAAATTATTCATGTCGCTCGTGCGCCATTTTTCCATTCCACCCCGCTGACAAAGTTAAGCTGTGTGGCAATTTGTGAGAAGAGACGTGTGACAGGCACAGTGGAAGTGAAGAGTGTGTTGACTTCTGGACATTAAACGCATTCCCTGGCGATAAGGTTCCGTTTTTGTATACGAGGTTATCAATCAAACACAGCTGAGCGCTGTAATCTTGGTTAAACTTAAGGCAATACGCATTAAATTATTGTTATCTGCCCGAGGCATTGCTCACATTTTTCAAACAAATCTTTGTGAATACAAAACGTATGCACAGTCCGGAACGTAATTGCTTTCCTTTTGATTGCTTAAAAATGCATCTGGAGTGCAAAACAACGATAAGGTATCTAGAACTGGAATCATGCAACGATTTGTAGATACATTTGGCATGATAAAGACTCACGAGAGGACTCACCAGCCACAAGTTTGAATAACACGCTTTTGTTTCAAGTTTATAGGATGTTCTCCATATAATCGGCGGGTTTTTCCTTGTGTGTTTAGGAGGGCTGTGACTAACACGTAATAAAGGGAAGATAATCAACACAATGATTTCGCAATAAGTCCATTGTTTCAGGCGCTGTACGGCTTGTCCATAGTCTTGAATTTCAGCATGTACATAGATCGTTAAAATGGCGCGATAACGGCCATGCGACGTAACATTGTGATTTCCTTTATTTTTGAAGAGAAGCTACAGCTGCTATAAAGCTTTTCACTAGCTGCTGGACGTGGTCTTACCGGTTGAGTATCACCCACTAATGTCAACTGAGACTCAAATTTGCGAATGGTATTGGCAATAGCGAAAAACATTCCTCAAGAACGCTGATTTTTTACAGCTGAACAACTTTGAGATGCTGTTGTGGTGCGAGTCTTTCTATGATGACTTGCTATAAGACACTGAACAAACATGACATAGCAGTTTGATAGGAGCCACGCATGATCTGTCAAAAAGTTCTATTGAAAATCAAACCTTACGATGAAACACCCTTTATTAGCGTTTGGAAATAAGGAACATAAGAGACATCCATGCTCTGTAAAAGAATTACTGACATCTTGTTTTTTGTTCAGCTTCGTGTGCCGCTTCGGTGCGGGGTGAACCTGACTCTAACTAACAAACCTATTCAAAGAGCGTGATCTTTTGCTACGATTTCGCACACCCTGCTAGTTCAGGTCCTTCTCCATTTGAGTTCCTCACCTTAATCAGGCATCTTTTATGGCTGTGTCCCATAGGTTCGGAGTCAAAAACTCATCGAGCGGAGTTAAGTTGTCTATGCGCTATAAAAGGCCCAGCTGCCTAAAACGATGAATGCGTAGACTATGCTTCTTTCGTCATACAGCCTATGCAGTTCGTTGTAGAATCCTGTCCTCCAGATCAACACAAACAGGACCAAAGATCGCACCCGCAACTTTCTCTCGAATGCCTCTGAGCAGTACATCAGGACTGCGACAGTATTTTATATAAAGACAACTTTGTTATTGCCTCTTAAGGTCGTAGCAACAGCAAGAGTTACTATGCGTTTGATTTCGATGTCGATACAATTTCCTGCGATGCCAAGGTAGACGAAACCATATAGCATAAACAAAAAATAGGTACCAAATAAAATCAAATGAAGAACTCATCCATTCAATGGTTTCAAGTGATCTTTAAATTAATCATGCATATCAAGCTAAATAGGTTAAACCACTATTGATTTCGAAGCAGAAAAGGTATCAGTAATAAATTCTGACACTAGCTGTCATTTGAAATTATGACATTTTAGTAGAAACGCAAACTTGGGTTTCGACTTTTTCCCCAAAATGTTGAATTTAGATGTAGAATTGCAAACTATGTCAGAAAAACTTGACACCACTTTGAGGCACAGATAACGAATCACCGACCACAGCGGGCCCCAAAAACCCATCGTTCACCAATAACATACCTCCTCCTACTTAATATATTCAAGGTACACATCTTGACCTTAAAATCTTTGAAAGTAGTTCTCGACCCCATCTGCTGCTGCCTAAGAAGTTTAAATTGAACATTTAAATTCATAGCCTGCGGCTGAACACACGAGAGACGGGGTTCAAACGAAATTAAAGCAATCCAAAGCGCCCCGAAAAATGGTCGTCCATCGTCCTTATCTGCCATTGATGTCATGCCATGAATACATTATCAACAAATCGAAAAACCACATGCTTCCACAAAACCAACAACATCTACAAACTTTTCCATATCACTGTACTGCACCCAATTAGAAAGACCCACACTAGATTGACCGCAGGAATATGTTGATAAATTGTGGAAATACACTTGCGTTCAGACACAATTCATCTCTCTCCCGTTCACCACATTTTCTGCCTTACCCACGCCTTACCACCACCCGTTCCGCAGTATTTCCCGTGAAGCACAACGCTTTACGCAATAATTCATTATAAGTATTTTTCTGTTGTGTTCTTGTTCGATTCCCTCGACTTGGCGGCGAGGTAACATTATCCCAAAGTAAAACTGCGTCGTGGAGAGTTTTCACAAACACACACCCACCAGTCACCACTCACCACACTCACGTCAGGGGAACCGATTTGAAAAAAAAAAAAAAAAACAGCTGGAGAGCATAAAAATTATGTTAGCCGTTTGTGTTGCGCGTTCACTCTTGCTTTTCGCCATTCTTCTTTCCTTTTCGGATTCTCTACGTCGACGTCGCGGCGGCTCTTGGACTGGATTCGTGAATTTCTCTGCATGTAGTTTGTTTATGTTTGACTCAACTTGACACACAACTAGTGAATGACGGAGAAGAGGAGCCCCACCGAGGGAGAGCGAGAGAAAAGAAACACAAGTTTGTTTTCAAACAAATTTATCTCGTCGTATCGACACCAGCAGCAGGAGTGTTGACGAATGAACGGAGGGAGGAGGAAATGCAGAAGAGGTAACTTTCAGCTCATTTTTCTCATTTATGCTTCATGACGACACGACAAACGTAAATGAAATACGAATTGTTGTTGGGAACTGTGTTGTGAGCCAGCCAGCCAATGTTGCCACATAATCACGGGCCACGGGGCAGAAGAACAACGACTCGAATTCATACACACATGCACACACTCGCGTGAACACATTTATCAGCATAAACTGTTGTTGCTGCTGGAAGTTGATTGCCGTTCGTTTGTTCTTTTTGGCCATGTTCAGCTAAGTGAACACCCCGCGGCCGATCAACGGCGGAGAGAATATTCTGTTCGAAGGTTATTTCATTAATTAATGCAAAATTGAAGTAATGCCAAACGAGTGAACAAAAAATAAACCTCGGCTGGGCCGATGTGAAACGCATGTGTACGTTCGCATCTGTGTATGTAGCAAATAAATCTATAAACATAAAATGCATGAAATTCTTTCGAGCGTATTTCGGAGGACCCAACGGCCCCCACGAATGGGGGTGGTATTTTATGGTAGCCACTGAGCTAACAGAGGGTGCATTTTATATGAGATCCAAGGAATGTGTTGAATGGACTTGGGACGAAAAACATTTCTGACTTAATCACAAATTAAGTTTGGTTATTAAAAGCAATCATTCGTTGGCCGGACTATTGCAAAATTAATGAATTAATTTCCTGCTCTTCCTTTAGACTTTTATTCCATATTACTGGCGGAAATTCACAGACGTATGCAATTCTCAAGACAGTCGCCACTGCAGCTTCTGAAGAAGGGTTTTCTGTCGCTTTCTCGACGACGATATCGGGATATCAGGATATCGGGTACGTTGCTTTTAGGCGACCAAAATTTAAGAAAAACTGTGATCCCGAGCAAAATGGCTGCTATTGAGGGACGGAAAACCCTCAATTGTATCATCCAACTGATAGCGGCGTTCACATTTAACAATCTTTTGTTAAGTTTGTGGTGGCCCGTGGCGTTGTGGGTACATGCGTTGACCCCAACCTCGACGTCGTAGGTTCGATTACTGCTCTGTGCGACGAAAACAATTTTCACGACCCCACCTCTTTCGAGTCACTGACAATGCTAAAAGAGTATTTTCTGTCTAGAAAAAGCTTCTCAAACTTGGCCGTTCGGAGTCGACATAAAACTGTGGGTCCCTTCCACTCGTGTGAGAACAATAGCACGCACAACACGAGTGGTTGCTGAGAAGCTAGGCCCTGGCCCCTTACTGGCTGTAGCGCCACCCATATTATTATTATTATTGTTAAATTTTGCTCAATGCCTAAATTGTGTTTAGCGTTCACACACAAAAATGCTAGACAGACTTCTAAGCTGAGAGAAACTTCGAAGTGTTCAAATATGACGGCGCACGCTATGCCTTGAGTACTGTTCGTCAAAAAGGTAATTGTGAATATGATGAAATGAATTATATCTAACCCTTTTGTGCGATTGAAGTCGATTAATGCTCTTGATCTCATCTTGCTGTCATAGTGCCTTTTCTGTAGCTGAGATGCTCAGACCAATGCAGCGAGTTCTGGCTCTTTTCAGAGCTTTGTTGACGACATTTCGTCTTAGGGAATTGACATACGCGATCGGAAAGGATTCCCCTAATAATAATAATAATATTTGTGGCGCTACAGCCCGTAGAGGGCCAGGGCCTACCTTCTCAGAAACCACTCGTGTTGTGCGTGCTATTGTTCTTTTACCTACAGTTTTATGCCGACTCCGAACGGCCTTGTTTAAGAAGCATTGTCAGTGACTCGAAAGAGGTGGGGCCGTGAAAACTATTTTTATCGCACAGAGCAGGAATCGAACCTACGACGTGGAGGTTGGGGTCGAGGCACATACCCGCAACGCGATGAGCCACCAACTCCAAGCCTATTAAGCGAGACTGCCCACATTCTAGTATACCCTGGTACCCAGCCGAATTTACGAGGATACGCCAAAGTTTTCTACTACGGAACGTTTGAACGAGCTGTGAAGTATGGAGCGTGTACTCCCTCTTAACGGACACCTAAGATTCTTATAACCGGACAAAATTTTAAAATACGGCACGATTTTTAGTGTCAAATAATTACATTACGTGCTCTTTTATTACCGAACGTAGACACTTAATTTTCAAGACTGTAATAAAATGTCACTCTCTCTTAATCGGAAAAAAGCATCTGAGACATTTCTCCGTCCTTGTTAAAAAAAAAAAAAAACTTTAAAAATTAAGTTAAGAAATCCAAACAGCTGATAACTACAGCCGCCGTCTTTCGGCTAACCAACTACAATTTCGAAGTGACAATGACTTTGATAAGTCAAACTGAAGTCTTAATAACCCGAATTTCGTGGCAACTGATGGTTCGAGTTATCGAAGTTTCGACTGTGTGTTCCTCATATGTGAATAAGTTTATTGGTACCGCAATTGTCCGCCTAGGAGGAAGTTTGGTTTCTTTTTAAAACCTTCAATTTAACAATCTTCTTTCTTCTAGTCCAATTAACTAATCTGTACGCACAAGTATTTTGTGAACAATCTTAGCAGCTGAACTGCTTCCCATTCAATTGAAACACAAACTAGGAAAAAGTTTAACAAATGATTGACTCAATGACAACGATGATAACGCCTTGTCTACGAATGCATTCTTACAGGCGACTGTGATCCACTTGTGAGTGAGTTTTATTATTCAAGTTATTCCCGTCTTATCACAAAATGTCAATAACACAATTATTATAAAATGCGGTGATGTTCAGCCTGATAAGGAAGTCATTTCTGACGGACAACTCACGACCATAACATGCTCACGATAGGTACACCGCAATTGCTTTTCAGAGTGATTTGTCAACGGAAGGCGATAACAAAGTCGTTGGCAAGATATGAATTTTTATAGCTGTTTATAAATGAATCTTTATTTGAAGTAAATAATGAATTTAGGGAATTACTATTTTAACCACATTTGTGAGACATAACCAAAAAAAAAAGGATTCCGAACATTCCGAGAAAAGTACCATTCAAGGTTATTACAAAAAACCCATCTGTCATTGACAGATCAAAAATGTCAAGTACTCGATATGCTGTCAAGCCTTCGTTGAGCGATAGGGTGATGCTGAATCCGAAACAATAGCTTAATAAAGTTGATTTTATATTGAAAATTGGCAACTCCGGGAGATCGATGAACTGATCCCTTTTGGTTCTAATTGAAAGGCAATATTTCATGTACAACCGCAGACTCTACGACGATTTCTTTTTGCATCATTAAAAATTGCAAACTTAATTAAATGAAATAGTGAATATGCGAAAGCACACACTTCTAACGCTCCCCTGCTTCGCTCGTTTAAGCCCAAAGCTCACTTAAGTGCGCAGCAAATGGTGTCCGACGCCCTCTCGTGTGACGTGTGATGTAACCCACACTTCCCGTTGAATAATTCATTCATAATTAAATCAATACGTTCCGATAACTTTTCATTTGATATGCGAACTTAGAAAGTGCAACTATTGCCGCATTTCTATCAGGCCACAACTCAATTACAACTCGCAGTGTGTGCTGTGGCGCGGCTGCGGAAAGGGGCCTCTGGCCGCAACTTTCACTCGAAATCGCACTGAAATTGGTCTGCAAGCCGATTCGGTGAGCTGCCGACTCCAGAGACGACTCAAAGAAGCGATAAAAGCCGCAGGAAAATCCATAAAACCCAATCGACCAGTAGATTCTGCCGCAGCCACTGCCTGCGAGCTGCCAGTGTCCGGCCGCTTCTTTGGATCTGTAACTGCCTGTCCGTGCAGGTTTCGAAATGACCATTTGTTTCGCTTAAGGCCTTAATATGTTGCTCACACCGACTGCGATTGTTGAACACAGCGGTGATCGCGGCGATTTACGGCCAAACAATATCGGACGCGTAATAGACACTTGGCTCGTCCCTCATTCCACCGACAAACTGCGCAGTTTTATCGAGTCTTTGTTCTCTCCCTGCCCAAAACGCGCTCGATGTCGTCTCGTGGTTGCTAATCACGGCCACGCGGACTTTGGATGTTTGAAGGTTTCTCTTGGCATCGCCAGAAACAAAAAAAAACAAAAAAGCGAATAAAACTCTTCAAACACACAGAGCTTTCATCGGGCGGCTGGCTGATGATAGCAAGTTCGATTGCCTCGTGAAGAGCCACAGCACACTAGCACGAGAGGCAACTGTGTAATTAAACGGTGCCCGAATCGGGGGGACTGAGGAGCGCCGACGAACGCTTTAATCGGGATCCATCCTGCATAGACAGCATGGCAGGCTTGCCAGCCAACTCATCCAAACTCAGCCAAGTCAGCCACCGCCACCGTACACCATACACCATCGTATCGCAGATATTTTTAGGTTCTTAGTTTTATTTCTGTAAATTTTCTCTTTATCTCTCTATTTGGGTTTGTCTCTGCTTCGTCGACGTTCGTTTGGTTACTCGTTTTTCTTTTTTTTTCTTTTCTCTGTATGTTTTCCTTCTCCCTTTTGCGGTCGTCGTTGTTTTTTTGTTTTGTTTTGCTTTTGGTTTATTTATTTATTTTTTTATTCAGGTTATCAATACAAGGTCGGTCGGGTAAAGGTAGTAGGTAGACGCCCGATGGACTTGGACGAAGAGTCGTGGTCTGTTGGACGTTATCAGCAACCGCACCGAAGGCAGCCAGTGAAAAAATAAATTGGAAAAGCAGAAACTAGTTTTTTATTTTTTTTTGTTCTCATTTTTTGTGTTTCCCTCTTCCCTGGCAGGGTCGTTGTATTCGTTTGTTTTTTTTTAACGATGAGTACTTATTGCACAGATCAACGTACTTGAATTTTCAATCTGAAGCGAACGGGCAGAGGTAAACAGTCTTTATCTGTAGGTGCTCAGACGTTTGCTTTACAAAGCAAGATGCTCCACTCGACACTTCACGACATGAGCGCGTGCGGTTTTCTCACATGACTTTGGATATTTTTATGTGAAAATGCGTAGTTCTCGAAAGAAAAACACGCATATGCTTGGGAATTCGGGGGAACTTGTTGATAAGACCCTGCGAAGTGTTGGCCTTTGATTAAATAAGTCGAATTGGGTGAGATGTCGGAGTTAAGTGTGTCAGACATGTCTTTAATTTATATTCCCTTAATCTGGCTCGTTGATCACGATTAGAAGCAAAAGACTGGCTGTTTCTGGTAAGCCGAGGTTATGTTGTTAGACTTATGTTGCCATGCAATTATAAAGTTGTGGTGAGCTATTGCGAGGAAAATGATGATAATCCGAAATAGACGTTGACAAAGTAGAGTCGATAGGTATTGGTAATCGACATATGAAATGAGGTCTTCAACCATACACGACACACTAGCTTTTCACATCAGTGATAAGCCCATTTCTCCTACACGGCAAAACGGTATGATGACCCATACTCAACGTGGGCTCACTTCTAAACGTCTTAAAGAATCTGCATCTGTACAAACGGAGCCTTGAGAACTACTCTCACGAATGCACTTGAATGCCTTCTGAACCTTACTCCCATAGACGACTAAGGGAATGCTCTCAATGTCATGATCGCACATACTAAAAGTCTGGGCCAACATAATCTTACCAACACTGATCTTGACTACACCTCACCTAGGTACTTCCTGTCGGAGTTTTTTGGAGTTTAATGCCGACTCCGAACGGCCAAGTTTGAGAAGCTTTTTCTAGACAGGAAATACTCTTTGAGCATTGTCAGTGACTCGAAAGAGGTGGGGTCGTGAAAGTTATTTTTGTCGCTCAGAGCTGGAATCGAACCTACGACATCGAGGTTGGGGTCGACGCATATACCCACAACGCCACGCGCCACCACATTCATACATATATGTGTACATATTCTTCCAATTTAGCAGAACACACACATAAATAAAATATCCCTTTTGAGAAATTGACAACCGCCTTTTACAAAACTTGCCTACGTTTTCCGGGCAATTCACCAACAATTATACCTGGAATTAGTAATGCAATGTATAATTTTCAGACATTGAATTTTCTACCAAATTTGAAGTTTCAGTACAACTTTGTTCCCGCGAATGAGCTGTCAGAATCTTGCATAAGAACGTGGCTAATCACAACTAACACCTGAGGGCGCCGACTTCGAGGTCGATTCGCCAATACAACCACCAAACGTCACAATCTTCACCAAAACTGCTGTAGTAGTTGAGACCTTTCGCAACCTTGTGGCAAATGTAAACTTTACAAATCACGTCATCCCTCCCATCCATAATTGACTGAAGTAAACTCAAGGTGATGTCAGAACCGAACGAAAACCAGCCAGCTCGCTTGAGTCCTACAACTTTACTACTTCACGGATGATATTTATTCTTTGGTCGGAGGCAGCGAACAATGAGGCACTTGCGAGAGAGAAACGGAAGCGACTCTAATCGCTAATGACAATGAACGAGACAGAAGCTAAGTGCATGCCGTCTTAAAGAAAGGGTCACAAAGGGCGGCTATAACTTTAGGAGTTTACGTTAACTTCGCGGTGGATAATGTTCGCAAAATTAGTCACGGGCTCTTAGAGTTGCTGGCATGGAAATTGAAAATAGAAAAGAGAAGCCCTTGGGTTGAAAGCTGCGCATCCTATCTATGTTGGTGGCGTCTGGAGGTGATAATATAACCGGTACGAGTACCCGAGTCATTGATCATAGATAGCGTACAGAAGTGGGAGAGACTCTTAACAAAAACGGTGTGCACAGTTGGAGGTAGCTAACTAGAGGGGTTTGCTGATTGAAGTCCAGGTACCAATGAAATGTAATTCTACACATTTGCACGAACATGTACAATCTTCTTTGCTAGAGTTGCTTACTCGTAGACCAGGTATCGATATAAGATTATAGTTCCTGCTGACAAGTCGCCAATCGACGAAACTAATGCGAATAAAGTCAAGCACCCCACAGAAAGCTTTTTGAAAGCATTCTTGAAAGGAGAAAAGCAAAGAATGATCGAAGGTCCGATTAAAGATGAAGTGATCGTGGTCTGATCTTGATGACTGGGAGCAACGTTACAGCAGATGTTCAAACTCAGTTGAAGCGATATACCTAGGATCCTGAGAACAGACTCTGCGGTACGAGACAGGATCGTGTTCTCGCCTCCATAAAATAAGTTCCACCAACACGTAAATCTGTAGGCACTGTGGTCAGACTAAGGGAACTATGAATCATATTCCACCCAACTGCCCAAACCCTGGTCGAGAGAAATTCGGATAACAAAATAACATCCGTAACTGGGAAAGACTCTCAGGATATCCCATATAGAAAAATTGTAAGATTTTTAGCGACAGCACTTCTTAAAACCTTGAACGAACAAAGGGGGTTTAATTAAGCCATGACGGCCCTATATATGTACAAGCAAAAAAGCCATCGGGCATAAATGGGGTCTTCAAGCATACATGACACACTGGCTTTTCCCAGCAGTGATAAGACCAAATCTCCTATACGGTGAAGCGGTATGATGGCCCATACTTACCGTCTAAACGTCTTAAGGAAAGTACAAATGCAAACATGCGTATGTAAGAGTGGAGCCTACAGCACTACTCCCACGGATGCACTTGAAAGCTTACTGCACCTTACTGATATATACAACGAAAGGAATGCTTCCGATGGCATGACTGCACTTTTAGACATGCTAAAAGTATAAGCCAACGTAATCTTACCAACACTGGTCTTGACAACACCTCACCTAGGAACTTTCCAGAGAGAAATCACCTTGGTTAAGGAAAGGGGTCTGTGATATGGCGCCAATATTGCCTTTGGTAACGCCATACACTTCTACGCAAAACGGATCCAAGTCGGATTAGAAAAAGGCATAGTCACTGAACATCTTAAACTAAACAACTAACCGCGGAAGAGTCTTCCAAGCGGAAGTTATGGCGAAGTCTTGATCTGATTGAGGATGAACGTGATATTCATCCGCGTTTGTTTGTATCCTTACGGATAGCCAGGAAGCTATAAGATTCCTAACATCGCTCACTTTAAACTCTAGACAACACATCCGAACAGTTTCAAATTCGACTGTGCTGGATGCCATAGTCATTTAGGATAGCGAAGCTGACAAGCTCGCTAAAATCAGCACAAAACAAAACTCTTGTGACAAAGGTACTCCTTAGTTACCGTCAAGTTACAGTTCAACCTTCTTAACAAACAAAAGATTAAAGTCAGGTGGAAAACAGGTTCAATCTCTAAGCAAATCTGACCTTACCTTGATCCTGGATCAGAAAGCCTGATCTTCCTTAAGAGATCCAAAATTAGTATTTATATTTACCCTACACCGCCCTTTAAGTCCTCTCTCAAAAAGACTAGGACTATTCTCAAATAACACCTGCAGGAGCTGCCTAGATGAAGTAGATGAGGAAAATGTACAACGCCTCCTCATTAGCTGGCACTCGACCAGAAACGCCACATTGGGCTCCTACTTTTTCGCAATCCAAGCGACCTGTCAAAACTGGCTGGTTGTCATTGAAAACACGCAAATGGATCATGCTGGCCCAAGTGCACCATAGAATGGCACTCGAAACCCAGCCTAACGGGGTTCAATAGACCTTTACTAGAAGACTAGAAGGCTGTGGTGGCCCGTGGCGTTGTGGGTATGTACGTCGACCCCAACCACGATGTCGAAGGTTCGATTCCAGCTCTGAGCGACAAAAATAATTTTCAGGACCCCACCTCTTTCGAGTCACTGACAATGCTCAAAGTGTATATCCTGGCTAGAAAAAGCTTCTCAAACTTGGTCGTTCGGAGTCGGCATTAAACTGTAGGTCCCTTCCACTCGTGTGAGAACAATAGCACGCACAACACGAGTGGTTGCTGAGAAGCTAGGCCCTGGCTCCATACGGGCTGTAGCGCCACCCATATTATTATTATTATTATTAGACGACTTGAACACTAGAAGACACCAGTACCTCGACCATACGGACACACCCCGATTCAATTCAATTCAATACCCTTGCCTTCCCATAGCGTTCTCCTCCACTACGAATACAAATCATGCAGATAAATATCATCTCGATGTCAAAAACGGTAATGGATCCCCCATTCACATTGCCAAAGTAGAAAAGAACAAGATCGGCCATTCAGACCCACTTATGATTTGAATTTAAAATTTTAAACCAGTGCCATCAACATTCAGGCAAAAAAACAACACCTCACCGCTCCATCCAACGAGTCCTCCTATCCATCATCGTGCACAGATTAAATACATTAAGTCTTCAACAGACGTACATAATTTATTATTCGAATCAGTTCCAAGACATTCGAAATGCACGCGATTCCATGCCGCTTCACGTTTGAAGGGAATGCTTCTGTTTCGTAAGCAAACGCGCGTATCTATAAACAACATTCTCCTCTCATTCCTATTTGATTTGAATTTTCTATTTTCACTGGAAAATATGCGTCGTTGTCGAAGGAAAACCAACAGAAAATACTCCACACTTCACCAGCCAATCGTGTGCGAGTCCACGCGAGTTTATTTTAATCCAGAGTAAACTGGGACGTAAAGGTGTACAGCACAAAAACATCCGCAAACTGTCGTGCATCAACCCCGTCGTTTTTTTTTTGTTGTGTTTTCCTTTATCTCCGTCTTCTTTGGGGTAGAGTTATTTTCGTCGATGGCTTGAATTGTAAATTCGTTCCATTGGCCAAAGATGGAAGGAAGGATTCCACTTCTCTGTTAATGTGATACTGGTTTCATTCGCGTCGTCGTCTCTTCGCTCGTTTTGTTTTGAAAAAGAAAACAAACAATTCACACTCTCTTGTTTGAGACTAGGGACAATGATTCCTAATTATGACACATGTGTAAACAAATTATAAATTAAAGGCACACTGACCTAGTTATTTAAATTTGTTTTTTTTTTGTTTAAACACCAACGCGTGGAACTGTCAGAGTTTCTATGACGGATTTGCGTCTTCGAAAGGCACGCATTTTGAGTGAGTCCATGCCTTGGCGTGGGACGTAGCTTTGTCCAGTTTCCGTTGCGAATTCTTTGTGTCTGACCACATGTCGGGGGCGATCACCTTCTTCAAAATCGGACACAGCACCGAGTTCAATGTTTATGGCGTTTCTTCATCCGAAGGATTTGACACAACAAATCCAACGATAATCCAACACATATGCATTTGCTAAGCACTCGAACAAAAAAAACATCAAAATTCGATAAGCCTTAGATGGAAAATTATTTAAATGCCTTCTGGGTAAAAACAGCCTCTTTGTTACATCTACCTCTTGCGGATTTCCTCATCAGGTAAGGCTTACGACACTCCAGGCATTTGGGTATTTTTCAGTCGCCCCCCGTGGAGTGAGTGTCTCTTTGCTGAAATCTGTTTTTATAGCTGCAGTAATTGTGTGGTATCCTTTAATCTCGTCGGCAAGCATACGAAATTCCTTTTTCGAATGAGGGGTTATTAAAATTAATGTAGCAATAGCACGTGTGTGCGTGCAATGAGCGGATAGTTGTCCCTTGCCGCCGTTCGGGGTAGTTTACAAAACCACTCGCATGGCAGCTTTTACATTGCGTTAAATCGAGCAGCAATTTCTATCGTATTCCCTTTTGTGATCCCAAGCCACTTTTACACACAAAATCCCAACGATCCCAACGATCCCAACGATTGGGATTTTTCGTCATTTTTATTTCGTCGCGAACCGGGGTGGTTCTGCGCGGAGAAAATTTTTCTGATAAGGAGAAATTCAAAGTGACGCTTTTGATGTTGAAATGCATACTGTGATACATTTATGTACATTTACAGAAAATAAAATAGACATTGCGAATCAAATTGCTGACAATTATGTATAATGTACCCAATAAAAACAATTATCGATGCCTCTTGATAATTGTTTTTAAAAAAAGTTGCAGTTTTTTGCGCAATTACATGCGTACTTAAAAGGGTTCATGACAATAAATTTCATATGCGTGCATATATAGACCCTGAAAATACATCCCAAAAAATATTTTAAAATTTAAATAAACAGTAGATAAGAGCATAGCATCATCAACAAGGTCTTCCTGCAATAAAGCCCCTAATCAAATGCATTTTAATTCCAACAATCCCCGGCCTCATCAAACATCTGTGGTACACATCTGATAGTGCGTCCGTGTACCAGCCACACAAGGCCGCACATGATACTAAAGGATAAATCGAAGAAACACGAAGAATGAATCTCGATCCCCGATCATCTTTTCACCCTTTCACACACACGCCCCTTCTCTTTCTCACATATGCATAGCATCCATGCAGTACCCATCGCTTCGAGAACAAGAATGAAGCAACCGAAAAATAAGCGAAGGGTGACAAAAGAGAATAGGCCGAATCCCAAGATTTTTCGTGTACATGCAATTCGGTCAACCCCCCTTACGTTTCACTTCCCTTGCCTACAAGAAGAGTCCCGTTAGTGACGAATTTAGTTCGTGTAAAAGCCGCCCATGTGTTCACCATCTTTGGTGCTCTGCCTACCTGTCGTCTCTTTTCGTAGCCTTTGACAACGTGAAACATGTTCATACAGCATCAGCAATTAACCACCCATTGTTGCCCCATGAACAGAAGGCAGGCGTCAATTCTGGCAAATGGCAGAGTTACTTAGATCGTTAGGATTTGATGAGATTGTGAAATTTAAGTATTTAATGGTTTGCTGTGTCAGTAAATGATACCTGAAGATGGATGATTAGGAATAGAGGCAACTCGCAGCACTTCAATGGAAACAATCAGTTCAAACTGTCATCCACTGCTTGGAGACTGCCTGGAACATTGCTGGAGAACCGGTTGAAAGAGTCGAGGAACCTAATTACCATCAAGTAGCGAGTTTGACCGGGTATGGAGTGACTTCTGTCCACCTACGATTGTATTGAAAACTTGATTCAAACAATGCTATGTACGACCGCCTTCTCGAATATACCCGAAATCCACGTAAATGCCAAAATACTTTATCTTAAGAGATGAACGTCCACGATTAGAGTGGATTTGCATAGCTATTGAACGAAGTTGGTGTGCGCAACTGGAGACAGCCAAAGGGATCATGCTGCCTTGAATATGCACATCTTTTCCCTTGTTCCAAGTGTGCCGCTTAGGAAGGGAAGACTTTCAATGCTCTATACGGCAACAAGGCATTGTGTAAGATCCGGGTAAGATCGATTCGTCTTTCTCATTGGTTATTTGCACTTTTCAATAAGTGCCGAATTCGCATGAGTTGCTCGAAATTTTCCGTGCCTTAATAATGAACTTGACAACAGACTTGACAAAAGGAAACCTTTGGGCAGCGATCTCTGTAAAATATTCAAAAAAACGCCAAGAGGGCCGGATTTCGTCGATGCAGCCTTTTATTTCTCTTGGTAAATCTTACCTACTTATCAGGCCGGGGAACCATGGAGAGCCGGAGCCTGAGCTATTGCTGCCTCACATATGGCGGCTGATGGTTGGCACAGTTGGTTAAAGTTGCTGGCCTTGGTCATAGGGGTCCCCGGTTCGAATCCCAGTGAAAGGAAAATATGCTTCTATCTGGTATTTAAATCTGGGCCAGTCACCATTTGCTGTTGGAATCATATGAACGGTACTGGGTATCACAATAGACCAACAATGGACTAAGTTTGCTGGCAGCCCAATAACCTAACCTACATGTGACAGTTCTGGCACGGTGCTTTCAGTCATCAATACCAAGCTGTCTTACATCCGCGAGGACTTGATCTCTATACCGGAGGTTCGGTGTTCCTCTCCTTCTTGAACCAGGAGGTTTGAATCCGGAGAATGTCTTAGCTGGACTGTTGAGGCCCAGGTGCTCGTTGTGGCTAAGTCAGTGTAGTCGATGACATCTTCTCCATTCTCCTTCCTCGCAGGCGGAGTCATATGGCCGACGTTTACTTTCGAGTGCATCAAGAATAAGCTCTGCAGTTTTCCTTACCGTCCAACTTTCAGCTCCATACAACACGACTGGGGAATCAAGAGTTTTGTAGAGCATAATTTTGGTCCATCAAATCAACAGTTTCGAGCCCTGTTGTGTTGACAAGCCAAAGTACCATCGGTTGCCAAGGGCGGTTCTAGGTCGGATCTCCTCTGTTATGTCATTTGTGGAGCTGTCTGACGTTTTATCATTGACAGTCGACGAAGCTAGAATACAACATGGACCAAATTTTGTATGAATTGTTTGCAACGTTGATCTATCGTGAGACGCTCTATTTTTAGCAAGTCAGTCTTGCGTTCATTTTAAGACCCAATTTACCATATTTGGGCAAACTTTTCATTCCATTCGGTAACCAGTGTAAAATAGACACTCGTCTAAATTCCACAAGTTAATCAATTCATTGAAGGCGATCCATCAGCCGCCGCCTCAATCGAAATAAATTTCTTAAAATATTCATGAATTTGCAGATATTGCACATAAAATCGAGGGTCCAACATTTAAGACGCTCGCTGAATATTTTCTCTGAATGCTCGTGAATGATTAAATACATCGTTTGCCTGTCCACACATCCGGTTAAAGCCTTTGTTCGAATATTTATTAGGTTCCTCCTTTGTTCGTTTTTGGGCGGTGCTACAGTCATTGGGGGGACAAACATCCTTAAACCTTTGACACACACCTGAATGAATGACGGCAGTTACCAGACAAACGACAGAATCAGACAAAATTGAAGATTCATTCAAAAGAATCCTATTTGCATAAGGAAATAAAATCGCTTCGCTATTTGTGACCCATAAACGAACGAGAGATATTCATCATCGCATCTCTTTTGAATACTGATTGTCGGCTTACAGGTATCTGTGTTCAGCAACATCAAGTGCGAGTGTATCTAATTATTCGTCCTCTAGTGTGCGCTGCAGCACAGCGAAGTGCGCACGAAATAAACAAAACACACAAATGAAGAAACAAAAAAGTAGAACATCTCCCAAACAACACAATTGTCATTGCCTACGTATTAATTTAATGTCTCTCTCTCTCTCTCTCTATTCACTCTGACTGATGGCATTGACAGTCTGTTTAGTCTAGATTATGTGTCAGAAGTATTTACTTCTGAAATGTCATTGTTATCCCCTGGTGTAGCCCTGCTAAACCTGTTTAATTTGATGTATTCGAAACACACAAAAAAAAAGAATACACAAAACCGAAACGTTAATAATCTTTCTGAAAACAGCTAAGTGTAGCGATTCCGTCTGGCTGCGGTCTTATTAGTGCCTGTGTCTGTAGGAAGTGATCATTCGCGTTTGTTTGGATGACTCCAAGGGGGCGAGATCGAGTTGAGTTTGTGTGCGCGATTTTATTAGGTATAGATCATCCTCATCTCGGTGCTCCACTACCAGCTAACCGACCGTCACACACGACCACCACACAAGTGTGTTTCTGTTTGAATCAGAGACCCAAGTCGTGCTTCTGGGTGCTGCTCGCCTCCACTGTTCTTCATTCTGATGATGCGATCACTTCGTCGCGTCGGTTGCCTCCCCGAGAGACGACCAAACGTGAACACCTTGGCCGTGCTTAGTTTAGCAGATGATGATGATGACCATATTCGCGAGAGCGATCGTGTGTGTATGTGATCCCCTCTACACTGCGTCAAGATATAAATTATTTATTTATTTTCTGTTAACATCATTTTTTTTGTTTCGAAGTGAAGTTACCTCGGAAACGGCACGGCACGGCAAAAATGTTTGTATGGGCAAGTGGCGACCGCGTCGTCATCATATATCCCCCGTGTATGTATGTTCCGTGTACCGTAGTGTAAGTACACTGACCTTTTTTAGGTTGAATGGCTTTTCGAGTCAAAAGATACTGATACTGCGTACGGCTGTTATTGGGGGCGACCGACGCGGCTTTGTGCTGTGTTTAGTGTTTTGCGCTTTACACATTACGACTCAAATTCGCTTCATTTGAAGAGTTTTTTTTTGTTCACCCTCTGTTGCGTATGTATCCATGGCCAGGCTGAGCTGGTGGTGGTGCTATCCCCCCGACACATTTTTTGTGTGTGCTTTTGGGGAGAATGCCAGCCCCCAGTGAATGTGACATTCCTAACAATTCATGCACATTTTTGGAAACAAATTTCGGCAGAAGGGGAGAGAGAGAACAAACTCCTGTAAATGGAGACAGAGCGAGACAAAGAGAGGCACTTCCTTTGTCTTGTCCTTATTAAAATCTGCACGCAAGTAATAGGGGTGGTTGCCATGTATTTATGCAGACATGAAAAAGGGGTTACTTCAGAGGATTCGGATCCCTCTAAATACACACAAGTATTGACGTATTTTTTTTTCTTCTGACTTTCCATGTGGGTTTTCTGTTTCTTTTTGAAACATTGGCATCGTGCTCTTGTCAATTATGGAGTTCCGCAGTATCGCTTCTCCCCGTCGCTGCAAATGAAGTCATTGGATATCTCATAACTGGAAAAGGGGGAAAAAAAACGTCAACTTCAACAGCATTACGACATAAGCACTTTGAAGGATTAACAGGGAAACAAGTTTGTACTCGTCTGTGGAATCACTTTCAAAATAAGCGCAAAAAAAGTCACCAGACACGCAGCATTCAAAAACAAAGACCGTGCCGCCGTGCATTGCGCACCTACCCCACATTTTTTTTTTGCATTTAATATCTTTGATAAGGACGTACGCTAAGAGAGGAACTCTGTGGTTCTGTGTGTTTGACGGAATGAAAGTGAAATATCATACTTCACGGACTGCACTGTAAGGGAGTGAGGTGGTTAATAAATGTGAGTGAAAGAAAGAGTATTTCGGAGCAGATGCTGAGCAGGAGTATGTTTTCAAATATTTTGCAAATGAAATCGAGGGAGTCAGCAGTTGATGGGAGTTCTTCAATTTTTTGGCTCTGGCTCTTTAGTTTATGAGTTTTTTCAGCAAAAGGCAAGCGGGTTTAGTTCTAGAGAGTGGATCAATGTTGATTGGGAGCTTTTTTGGGTTTGGGAAGGTGCATGGGAGTAGTGGAATGCGAATTTCATATGGACCAGGATTCGCTTGTAGTCGTCAGCAGCTTTGGGATATCAAGGCTTGTGTCGAGCGTTTTGAATTAATTGACTTTATGCACGAGAGACGAGCTATACAACGCCATGTCTAGTTTTGACATCCCTGCCAAACTCGTCAGATTGTGCAGGATGACGATGGAGAACTCTCGCTGATCCATCAAGGATGTCAAAAAAGGTTTTAGGCAAGGCAACACGCTGTCATCATACTTAAGAAGATTGTGCGAAACACCCTAGACACGATCTTCCAAAACTCCGTTCAACTGTTTGCTTACGCGGACGACATTGACGTGATTGGACGAACTCTGCGAGCCGTCAATGAAGCGTGACCTTGTATAAAACAGTGATTATCCCAGTCCTGCTCTATGGCGCAGAGACATGGACGCTATTGAAAGCGGATGAAGAAGCTCTTGGTTGTTTTGAGAGAAAAAGATCTTTGGTCCTGTTAGCGTTGATGGCGTTTGGAGGAGAAGGTTCAACCACGAACTATACGGGCTGTACAGCGGCATGCACCTAGTTAAGCGTCTTCGGATCCAACGCTTAAGATGGCTAGGTCATGTAGAGCGGATGGACACCACAGCTCCGGCCCGAAGAGTCTTCGACACCGAGCCATTGGGACAGCGCAATAGAGGACACAAGTGGAAAAGGACCTCAACCAACTTGGTGTGCGCAACTGGCTGCAGCTGGCGAAAGATCGTGCCAGCTGGAGAGGATTGTTGACCGAGGCCCAGGTTCACCCCGGACTGTAGCGCCACAAGAAGAAGAAGAAGACTTTACGCACATTTTGGAGGGTATCTTTGAAGGCATACCTCGTCAGTCACGCTCCAGAGGATTACCAATTATTGCTTAATACAGATTTTGTAACAATTAATCCTCGTGGATTTTCCCTTTTACGAGCTAAACTAGTGGGGACTTTTCAGTGGCACAGGGTTGAGAATTGTTTACGACAGCAGCGTACGGCTGTGATATATTTCGGAGCGTTTTACAGCCACGACGTACCAGGAAACACTTCTCATACGTTTAGACGAAATTAGAAATCTAAAGCCTAAGTTCCTCTAATAAACCACGGGCAGACAGGTACAGCAGTTTTATGTGGTCGCATTACCACCCGTGTCATTGTGTATTCAAGCAATGAGTAATCATGTTTTTTTAAACAACACGAGAGCATGAACTTCTACAAATAGGCTCAGTAAATGCAATACGCAATTGATATTGACGTCATTCGCACGTGCCGTTGGAGAAGATTTCGCAAACAGAAGAAGAGGCAATATTCCCATGTATGTAAATGCGAATAGAACAGAACAGAAGTCGTTTCCATTGTTCAGTTACTGAGGAAAAAGCGTCATAAATGGCAGCCACAACTCTTTCAAAAATGGGAACAAGTGAATTCCAAAACCCCCAGAGAAGTTCTGAATGAACACAGGAAGGTATACAGAAATTTGGTTATTGTAAGGACAACAAAGAACCACTGAATATACTCGCTGGGCCGCTTGGGCACATGTTGGTGGTTGGAACACTTATATACTTCTGGTGTTTTTGTGGCATGTAATTCTGATACCTAAGAACGACAATGTCGCTCCGCTGCTATCGGCATTAGAAACTTCAAAAATATAGAAGTAGCATTTTTACATTTGTGGCTTATTTTTGCAAAATTGTCCAAATCAGCAGATTCATTGCCCTTAAGCAGGCAGCCTCCTCGACAGCTTTATCTTCTGCCTGAAATACACCGCTGTGGTTAGGTAGACGAAGAAACAGAGTGAAAGAGATCCCCAAAGAGAATACGGACAGTCCGAATCCGGGCCCACTTCCTTCTTTGAACCGTCCGTACAAAGTGTCCGATTGACAGACTTTGCAACTACATATCTTGCACAGCCTTTCTTATCTGGGATCAATATTTTGTCTCCAGTTTCCACAAGTCAAGAAAGGGGTCGATATAGTCTCAATACTTCGGAGTTCTCACATTCTTGATTATTTCCATGTTACCTGGGCACATAGCCCAGCTGTTCCAACGGTTGATGTTGAGAGAGTACAACATTATCGCTGCCAGTCCGGCTTCCTTTGAATATCATACTTAACAAGGTCGAGCGAAACTCAAACGTCAAAAACAAAGGCACGATCTTCTAAAAGTCCGTTCAACTGCTTGCTTACGCGGACGACATTGACGTGATTGCACGAATACAGCGAGCCGTCAATGAGGCGTTTGCTGGCATTGAAGCGAAAGCGGCTAAAATGGGTCTAGCGATAAACCAGGGCAAAGTACATGCTGTCATCACGTAAGGACGCATAACACCGACGTCTCGGACAGAGCGTCATATTGGGCAGCAGAAACTTTGAGGTAGTCAAGGACTTCGTCTACCTAGGCTCCGGAGTAAATAGGGACAACAACACCAGTACCGAGATCAAGCGCAGAATTACTCTTGCCAATCGCTGTTTCTTTGGGCTCAAGAGGCAATTGAGTAACAGAGCCATCTCTCGAAACACCGAATTGAGCTTGTATAAAACCCTGATCATCCCAGTCCTGCTCTATGGCGCAGAGACATGGACGCTTTTGAAAGCGGATGAAGAAGATCTTGGTTCTTTTGAGAGAAAAGTTCTGAGTACGATCTTTGGTCCTGTTTGCGTTGATGGCGTTTGGGGGAGAAGGTCCAACCACGAACTATACGGGCTGTACAACGGCATGCACCTAGTTAAGCGTCTTCGGATCCAACGCTTAAGATGGCTGGGTCATGTAGAGCGGATGGACACCACAGCTCCGGCCCGAAGAGTCTTCGACACCGAGCCATTGGGACAGCGCAACAGAGGACGTCCTCGCACTAGATGGCGCACACAAGTGGAAAAGGACCTCAACCAACTTGGTGTGCGCAACTGGAGGCAGCTGGCGAAAGATCGTGCTGGCTGGAGAGGCATGTTGGTTGAGGTCCAGGTCCACCCCGGACTGTAGCGCCAATCAATGAAGAAGAAATGTGATCTTCGGTAATGTGTTGTTGGCGTCTGGAGGTGAGGATTCAACCACGAACTGTGCGGGCTGTACGGCTGCATGCACCCAGTTTAGCGGCTACGGATTTAACGCTTTAGATGGCTAGGTCGTGTAGAGCGGATGGACAGTACAGTTCCGGTCCAAAGAGTCTTCGAATCGAAGCTATTGGGACAACTCGCGAAAGGTTGTGCTGGCTGGAGAGGCTTGTTGCTGGGGGCTCAGGTGCACCCGGACTGTAGCACCAAACAAAGAACAAGTGAAACTTTGTTCCTTATTCTTAGTGGCCTGGGTGAACTTATGTGATTATTTTGTATTTTTGTTCTTCTTACAAACTGTACGAGCTCTGTTTTAGTTTTATTGCCAGCCCTGCTTTCTCTGTCCACTCTGTTAGCTTATTTAGCGAAGTGTCCACAATATTTCTAACGGTGTGAAGAACTGTGCATCTTACAGCAAGAGCTATGTCGTCTGAGTAGGCTACTGACTGACATGACCTGTCGAAAACAAATAAAAAATGTCTGCCCACACCAGAATGGACCTATAATTGCTACGTTTCCTTGTACTATAAACAAAAGCAACCTGTGGCATTTTAAAACAAAAAAGTCTTTGAACTCTCTTCACGGAATAATTATAATAAATGTCCCAATGGAGCGCAACACTCAAAATTCGTAGCCAGTTGCCAGAGATGTACTTATTCCATCAACAAAAAATTTTGAGCTGTTAAAAATACGAGTGGATGCGTCTGACGTATCTAAATCTGGCAAAATTCCAAGGCTATTTAAACAAAGCCGCATGGATTCAAGTGATTTTATGGAGGATTTAATCTGGATCCATGCCAGCCTTAAATGCATTGACCCCTCAAATCAATTCACCTTCTATTCCGGCGACAAATTCTCACTCTGAGAGAAAGTTAACACTGGGACTGTTTTTGTTTTGCTTTTGCAAACGTTCTCTTCTCGCTGGCCTCGGAAGCAGTTCACCTAACAACCGAGCAAATTTGTTGTCTGTCTTGTACGACAACCAGTTGGCTTTGAAAACACGATCTAGTGGTGCCTTTCATTGATCCGAGAGGTTTCAGGTCGTATTTTCTTTGGAAACCCACGAGTGCAAGCGCGTTTTATTACCCAAGACCTGTTTGAGAGAGAACTACCTTTCAGCAATTTGTTTATTCCTTTTACTGCTGGGAAATCTCTGTAAATGCCAGAAAACCTTCGTTTACGATGAACTTTCTGGATTAAAAATTGTTTTTTTTTTATGACCAACGTGCATAGGTTCAAAAGGCACAGCAAGCCAACCACGACCCGAAATGTTTCTCAATACCGCTTGCCAAGCGACCATATCAAAGCTAAATCCACCAACCCCGGACACGCCTAGCCGAGATGATGCAACAACATGCCATTATGCTGGAACGTCGGCGAACAATGAATGTCTCGCTGCTACATTCAGTGTAACTCTTGGGGGCAATATCCAGTTTTAACGAAAAAAGATTTGAGTGCGAAGGCACGCCGCCGCCACAACTGCTCAATCCGGAAATCATAAAAAAAAAATAAACCATTCCATTATTCATTTAAAACCAAGGTTGTGTGCTGGTTACCAAGCGCGTACGCGACTGAAATGTGGGTTGGTTCTACCGATCGAAGATTGCAGTCACTTTAACTATTCGTATTCACGAAGTTGCTGCTGTGGCTCTCTTCGATTCTCGGATTCACTTCGAAGAATGGCGAAAAAATATTATTTTATTGCGAACAAAATAGCATCCGGTGGAGTCAGAGTCAGAGACAGACAACCCCTGCAAAATTCAAACACACACCAGCGGAGGTGGTTGTCCTGCGAGAAACAAGAAATTTCCACTCACACTCTCTGCCTTTTGCCGAGCTACTTCTGGATTGGCAACTAAGTTTAAAGGTGGGGGGAAACAAAAGAAAGGAAGAAGATGCGTAGAATGTCCAGACAAAGAACCCCACGACAGGATGAACGACCGGCACTGGCGGCGGCAGCGACTGCGACGAGTCAAAACAATCAAGACACACAAAAACGAACTCCACAACGAAATGAGACTCCTCTCGTGTGTAGCCCAACATCCACCACAGCGGCAGAGTCTGAGACTGCCATTAACTTTGTTGTCTGGACTTTGGAGTTGATGGGGCGGCGATGATTGCACAAAGCAGCGCTGGAATCCTTTTCCTGACCATCAAGCCAGCATCGGTCGAAGATGAAATTCACCCGAAATACTTATCGAATGCATTTCAAAGTGATAGGCAAGCAATAGAAATTCCCACACACTGATGCATGGTCGGGTGAGCTAATCGATAACCAACCAGCGAGTTATCATCATGCATTCGAAACGCGCAAAAGGAAAAAACAAGACTGAGCAGAAATTCACTGGATTCGCCAGCACATCAGGTACATTGTTTGAAGCAGTAGCGATATTTATAAATGTTATCGCTTCTCGATTCACACCTGTGCTCACTGCTGCTCAAGGCCGTGTTCGGGTGGTTCTTTAATCGGCACAGCTATTTAATTAGTCTGAGTCTCAATTTTATGCTTTGTTTGTCTTGTCTGTCTGTCCGCAACGACGGGCAGTCGTTCGTCACTGATACTCGTCTTTGTTGTCCAATCTTTACGTCTTTATAATTGAAATTGTTTGCTTCGGTTTTGTTTTTACAGGCGTCCCGTGCATCGAAGAGGGGATGGATGTTCGAAAGATTATTTGAATTTCTGTTCAATGGAACTTTTCCCTGAGACAAATGACCCGTTGATAGCAATGAACTTGATTAAAATCATTCAGGGAATCAATGACATGCACATAGCTATATCGTTGACCAAATAGGACGGAGAATGATCAAGAGAAGACATTTTAAATAAAACGCAGTAGAATACAGTTTTTCAAGGAATATATATATTTTTTATTTTCGTAGCAATTTGAGGGTACATTCAAACTATGCCCATAAATGGGAAGCAGGAATTGGAAGGCGTCATATGTCGCACCAGACTTTAGTCAATCAGCGCGGACATTGATTGCTGTTAGTTATACAAATACATATGCAAAGTGTGTTGTCATAAGCACGACGTTATGCGGTCGTTATTGCTGTATTTGTTAACGAAATCCACTGGTCGTCAACCGGGTAAGGTGCAATGATGACTCCTCTCTTTGTTGTGCTTTGCTCACAGTGTCACCGCACATTCCGAGCTCGAATGTATTCCACATTTGTTTTTGTGGAAAATTCTTTGAAATTCAATCCCCATTATTTTCATCGTAAAATATATCGGCCCAAGGACGGACTCAAAAGAAAAAAATATTCTTTGTGGATAAGTTTTATGACTCATGCTTTAGCACTGTCACAAGTTGTCGAGATAAGCTGTATATCTGAACGCTGACAAGGAAAGGTGTCAGCGAGTCTGGAAAAACCCTTGAATGCAATCTCATACATATCCAATTCGAGCCCCTTTGTCTTGTCTTTGCAGAATACACACTCAATTCCCACCCGCATTGCGTCAAATCAACTCGTACTCCCTCACCACACACTCATGGTGTCAACGGACGAAAATAAAACAACATTTTGATTAAAATATCTTTCCCACGCCATCCCAAGAGGTCAACGTCTTCCGGTTGACACCCAGCACCACAAATCCGAGTCCTAACTGCCCTCTACAGACGTCCGATGACAGTTATCCACCCTGAGACAGTTACTGTACATGACAGCAGCAAAATTTCGAGTGGATACCTACATAACGGCAGAAGTGTCATCAGATTTCCTTTGTTAGCTAAAACTATGCCCGCTTTTACTTCAAATCGAATATCTGTGCCAAGCAATAGAGAACCCAATTAACATCGACACTAGACCTCTTTGTGTCAAGACATGTAATTGACATACGTCCCCCATTCTGTGGCGCACACAACCCAATCGAAATGGCTTCACTGTGTGTATTTAAATGGGCTTCTGATGGACACAGGAACAAAAAAAAAACAGCATTCAATTAATCAACAATCTTTGAAATACACTCACTCTGTGACAACAAACCAGACACACGCACACACACACACATACATCCGCCAGGAACAGCTGACTGATTTCTCGTTCGTCATCGGAAGGGAATGGAGGAGAGTCGGACTAGAGAAAGAAAAGAAAAAATGGTTGACAGTCACCTTTCCATCCCCCTGATGAGTGTATGACCAACCGAACGCCTAGTTCCACCGCAATCAACGTATGCATACTTATTTCAGACATGTGACGTAATAAGAGACGGGGCAAAAAAAAAAAAGAAACGAAACGACTGTTTACTGTGCACATGGATATAATGAAAATGTCCTTCTCACCCTTCGCTTCGTCTCTTGACCAGATCCTATCGGCTTCCCTGCACTTGCTCGGCCTTCGTTCTTCGTGATGATTTCAAAAAGAAATTTTCAAGAGAAAACAAAATAAAATCACTGACTTTCCTTGCACTGTGGCTTCACAAAAGTCTGCATTTTCCTTGACTTCTGTCTGTTTCTGTTCGAATTTCTGTTTAGGAAATCATTTTTCTTTTCTTTGTTGAAAATCTTCGTCTTCACTTCGTCGTCGAGGGGAGATTTCTTTGATTTTTCGCAAATTTTAGAACAATTTTATAAATCTTCACGAGCACACTAGTCGTGTGTGCAATTCGACTTTCTGACGAAACTCTCGCACATCACACATATGCACACAAGGGGGCGCAGCTGATTGTCGATCGGAGGAGGAGTAGGTGAGATGTCACTATCTGCTTCACTTCCTTGCCACTTTTCACTGCGATATGACGATGTGTGATTCCACTTGGAAATAGAAAATCAATTTTATTTCGATTTGACGTCGATGTCTTCATATGTGATGATTACAGCAAAAAAATAAAATTATTACATTCTCTACGAAACACGCACACACAGACACAACATTTAGACAGGTGCACACAACGGTATTGCAGTTTTTTTTTTCTACGTTTCTCTTTCCTTTTCGCTTTTCCGCATGAGAAAAATCACGAAAGGCAGAACACAAAAAAAAAATAAAGGATCTATCCCAGCCACGAAGCAGAGGAAAAACAGCCTTCGAATTGAAAACTAAACTAAATTATGCTACAGCAACAACTCTCAGCAATCGATTCTCCACACACCATATCACAGTGGAGACTTAACAGTGGTGTCGATGTCGATGTCGTTGGTGGGGGAAGAGCCAACAATCTCACTCCGACGACGACAATAGCCAGTTCTATAATTACCCTTTTTGCCGTCTCCTACTAAGATTACTCCTATGATGGTTGCAGCTGGACTGGAGAATGACCAGAATTTCACTAGGCTCACCGCACGACAAACTACTCCCGTTGACAGAATCTGTCAAAGATTATTTTTCGAAAATGTCCGTCGCACTTGCATCGTCGGCTTACAGTTATTTATAGATTGCATTTTAATTCGTTTCGATTTGATCACAATTCGACTGAGGGACTGCTTTCAATCTGGAAAATTCACTTCAAATTGAGACAAAGTTCACTTTTTTTCTATTTCAACAACTTGTCAAACGTCAAATGTACGTCGAGTTCAATTTAGTTCTTCCCGTCCCGTTTGCACTGGCACTCTCTCTGGATCTGGCACTGCTGTGCGAAGAGATCTCATGGGCGCTTGCTCGTTCTCTTTTGCAAAGTCTCTCTCTCTTTCCCTTTGGCAGTGTGAGTACAAATTCTGCTGGTGGCTCTGTGTTGCAATTGTCACTTTGCAAAAATTTACAGAAATTACTAGAAATCAAAGGAAGGAAAAAAGGAAATGAACAAAAAAAATTCCCGTTTTCACAACACCAACATCGAGACAAAGAAAAGTGTTCTGTTTTTATTTTCCCAGCAACCAAAAAAAGAGTCCTCTTACACAATACTGCACACTCTGCAACAGTCCACACACAGCAAAACACACGTCAAGTGTTAAATGTTTGTTTTTTTTTTGGTGTTTGTTGTGTAATTGGAAAAGTACATATGATGATTGTTTGATGTGACTTTGTGACTCGCGAAATGGAGAAAAGACACGACGACGACGACGATGCGTAGTTGTACCCCGTTTTGAGGGCCCAAAGCGATGAGCGGGGCAGTCACGAGCGACCGATCGAAGATAAACGGGAAGAAAAGAATATGAAAATCAAAGGGAAAATAATAATTGAGTGTCACAAATTCGGTTGGATTTTAATCAAATCTTTTGCGTCCACGAAACCGTCCTAAGCACAACTGCACTCTACCGTGTCCGTTTTGCATCTGTCGACTGTCAGAGAGCTTAACGGATTCGAAGATTATCAGGATTGGAAATTAAAAGCACTTTTTTGCGGTTGAAGAGATGTCTGAGTTGCCATTGACTTTCAGTTGTGGTATGTTTGGAGTATCTACTAGGTAATGTTTTGAACAGCTGATTGGGCAACACCTCTTATTTATTTCCCTTGTTCTTTGAAATTGAATCCAAGTTGATAATAAGGATATCAAGAATGGTTTTTTTAAACTATCCACCAAAGTCGTAGTGTCAAGGCAGATACGACTGAAATGGAAGCGACGTGCTAGTTTTGCTTAGGCATCTCACACTCCTTGTCATTATACATATCTTTGCCCTTGTGGCTGTGTGTAGAGAGGACATTTTTTTTTTATAATTTGCGCGTGCACAAGGGGTTATTGATACCCTTAATTGTCCGGAGTAAAGATACAGCACGGGCCGAAGGTACAGAGGGAGAGAGAATATTGAGCTGGGAAGAGCATTCCATATTCGTGTGGTGCGGCTAAAAAACGAGTCTAAATTTCACTGTGCTTCCGTTCCCCCTTCGGGTAGGGGTCGTAGAATATACCCGAGGTAAGGCATGCCTGTCGTAAAAGGCGACTAAAACCCTGAGCTAAAAGCAAATGGTTTAGGAAATAACCTACTCCGTTGCTTGTCAAAATGATGGTTTCAAGCTCGCAAGCAAAGGAATGAACTGTAAGTGCATTATCTTATTATAGATACTGCACAAAATAATAGGCTTGGTTTATAACAATGGCGGCCAGTCCCGGGATGTTATGGCATCCTACTGGTTGACCAGAGGCTATAGTCTGGTGCCACGGGAGATCAGGCTTCCGCCCGTGAGACCCGCATAGGTTTCATCCTGATCACTTGAGGTTGGCCCCCAAGTGGGAGCATCGTGGTGGCTGTGGTTTAAAACCCAAAACCGCGGGGAGAAGTGGAGATATACCTGCATGTCTGGGAGTTAATCTTGCGGCGTTGGGCATTTGCGACTCTCCGACAAGAAAGGTCTATGTGGAGTTGCAGATAACATACCGGGTGCTACGACCTAAAGAGTAGCAGAGGTGTTATATGGGCCTCGCCACCCTACCAAGGTGGAGAAATAAGTCCATAAGCTTATTTCTAAACTTGGAACTTGAGATTCCTACTGAAGGCGTCTGGTCCAGCGTCGTAAAATGGACTAAACGATTTAAATGTCTTCGTGATATAAGCCTAACGGCAGGTGATCACGTAAAACACTTATTTCTGTTCTGTTCTGTGCGTCCGAATGCAGGCTTAAGGCTGATGTGCATTCCTGGCGAGACGTGTATTGCGGGTGAATTCAAGAACAGAAGGAATGCAATTGGCTAGCTCACTAGAACATCGTTTGTTGAAATAACGATAAAACACGGACAAAGAAGACACGGTACGTCGATGTTCAAGCGAGTCTATTGAACCCGCGATATCGTTGTCTCCTATGAGTTTTATCGCTCGCTTTTGGATTCTATCTAGTAGGTGCAGGGTGGTCTTGGGGGCACCAGACCAGATATGAGCGTTATACTCAAGCTTAGGGCGAATATGCGCCTTCTAGATTAAAGCCAAATCAGAGGGGGTGAAGTATTTCTTGCATCGATTAAGGAAACCTAAACATTTCGCAGCATTTTTGGCGACCTCGAATATGTGATCGTTCCAACTACGTGTTGTATTGATGTACATGCCGAGGATTGAAAGCCCAGGACAATGTCATGTTCTACTCTAAAACATCCTTTAATTGCAGGCTGTCTCTTAACGAGATGGCCGAGCATTTTAACATTCACCTCATGTGGGTGCCGGGACACTGTGACATACCAGGAAACTGCAAAGCCGACGAACTCGCTAGGTGTGGTACAACCTCATCCCTATCGATAGCAGGGGTACCACCTTCCATGCCGATCGCTACAGCCTATCATCTTGTAAGGATTCATACAATTAAAACCACCAATGACAAATGGCTAGAAGGCACCACCTGCCTCAAAACAAAAGAAATCTGGCCATCACTCAACCTAAAACGGTCACTCAGTCTATTTGGACTCTGCAAGCCCTCATTAAGGACCCTCATTGGAGTCATAACCGGGCACTGTGTAATTGGCACTCATGCTCGCAGGATGGGTGCTCCATATAATGATTTTTGCAGAAGCTGCACGGATGAAGAGGAGGAAGAGAATACGTGCTCTTGCCAGTCGTAGGTTCCTGCCCCTAGGAGCCTACTACTTCAGCAGCCGTAACGAGCTAAAAAGTGCCGACATTGGCCAACTAAATCGGTTCATCAGCAGCACCAACTGGTTCCAGCGTTAGGAGAAGTCAATCCGCGTGGTATCACAATGGGCCTACTCTGGCCTAAGTGTGACTGCTCTGCAGCAGTCAGCCACTACAACCTAACCTAACCTTCTCCACTTGAGAGCGCCAACGTACACACGGGCATCCTCTGTTAAGTTGTCCATGCTTTCTTCATAGCCGACCCACCTTAGCGGTTGAATCCGTAGGATTTCTTCATCCGCTTTTGAGATTGTTTATGTCTTCTCGACGGACGCTGGACTGGGGTGATCAGAGATGGCTCTTTCACTCAGTTGACTTTTGAGTTCATAAAAAAGCGGTTAGTAAGACTTATTCTGTCGATCTCGGTACTGTTTATCGGAGCCGAGGTAGACGAAGTCCTTAACTAAGTCTGTTCGAGACGTCGATGTCGTATGTTCTTGAAGACAGCATTTACTTCGGCCCTCCCCTCAACTGTGACTTCTTGACAGATGTACTTAAAGACATTTGTGAAAAACTTTTAATCTCCCTGCTGACGACTTCGTTCATATTTGGTTACAATGGGTTTTACAAGTTTACCCAAGTTTGAGACCAACCAAGAAGGGAAGCTTGATAACATGAGATCGATCTTAAAACTAAACAAGTGGAACTCTTAAGGTCCATTCATATGATCGGCGAACTGCGAAGGCGAACTTTCACAAACCGCCCTTTTCCAGCAAATATAAACAAAATGTTAAACTTCTTAATGCAAAAAGATTGTAACTGAATTATCGAGTTTTAGTTAGTACAGTTGAGCCCGCTTAATTCAAACTCGTTTAATTGAAAAACCCGCTTATATGAAACATTTATTATATCCCCGTGAACATTTTCACACATTTCATACAAACTGGTCCCTTTTATTGAAACCCGCCTAAATGAAAAACTCTGATATTTGAAAAAGAAAGTCTGAAAAATATATTACTTTTCACAGAAAAGACACCGCTTAAATGAAAATTTTTCTCAAGAAAAATCAGATGCACAGGCTTTCAATGCATTTATTGAAGTTGTAATTTTTCTGAAGTTCTGCGTGAAAGTCCAACTCTTAAAGTGACAAATATCAGCACATTTCCTCATTGTTTTGATTTTCCAACGATTGTTATCTGCTATGTACTGCTCGTTAAAACATTCGCCTGTAATCTTATTTATTTCAAAATTTTGCCCCCAAAGATAACGTTCATAAAGTGAATTCAGTTTCAATTACCCGAAGTCCACATTCCGGTTTTTTGTCATTTCATTTAAGCGGGTTCGACTGTATCCTAATTAATGATTTGAAAGTTTTTCTCTGCGAATCAATCTCCGCGAACTGTCAAACTGAATTCGTGATACACAAACGCGCAAACGCAATCCACAACCTCCACGACCTAAAAATTCGCAGTGAATTGTCAGTTTGCACCCGTAAAATGAATCTCCGTGAATGAAAAAACTCCATATGAATGAGTTGTCAGAGTTTGCGAAGTTCGCAGTTCGTGGCGACCTCATATGAATGCGTATTTACTGCTCACTTTTCAAGCAACTATAGCTTTTGACACTTTGTCCTTTTTGTCGAGTGCCCAAATCTGTCCTTAGTCAGATTCAAGGCAATGAACGAAGCTCCTTTAACAGGAATAGACTGTCAGTACATTCCATCTAGGCGAGTTATCATTTGTCAAGACAGCTGTCAAGTCCTATATCAATGAAGGAAACTCAACAGATCTACTTTTGTCTACTACAGTCACTCTCCATTATCTTCAAATTCACGTACGATATATATAAAATATAATTCTCGAGTGCACAGTACAAAAAGCATCAAACAAAACAGGGGGCTATCATTTAAATATTCGGGTGCATACCAATTGTTATTATTTCCTTTGTAGACATACTCATGACAACACCAGACAGACACCACACAGACACCGTACTTATATAATTCTCGAGTGCATCAAAAAGCATCACACAAGAAAAGTTTATCAATACCTTTTTTTTACGCACCTAATGGACGGCTGTCATAAATTGGTTTCATGGGATTTCATGGGCTATTTAATTTTGTAGTCTTTTTTTACGAGAGAGAATCGAGGTTTTTTCGAAAATTGACAGACACCGTACTTCGCACAGCACAAATTAGGCTACGGCAGCACTGTTTGTTGATGTATCTACTGACAGCTGCTCAAGGTACTAAGAGAGTCAGCTGAGCAGAGTTCCGCCTTCTCTTTATAATTTCCTAGGAAAAATAAATTTGGATTTCCTCATCTGTATTCATGCGTATTGGGAGAAGTGTGACGTATGTACTTTGTTAAGGTCTTGAAGGACTTACCAAACAAAGCTACAAGGCCAACAAAGAAAGGGATTAATTTTTCAATTATATTCCAGCAAAATTAATTAGTCGTTGTTTAGGCCCCATACATGAACTCAGAGTCCTCTTTCACTTATTCCTCATGCAATAATCCTCGTCCTAACCATCTTCCATTGAACTTGAAATTTCTAATGAGCTCAAGTCCTTGATTGCGTTTGCGTTCGCATTTGCCCAGGCAATTGAGACAAATTCTCATCCTTGTGGTGAAATTGAATTTCGAAAATAATTTTCTCTTAAATTTGCGCAATGAAAGCAGAACGGGAAAAAAATGACGTCTACCACAATAATGCTTGAAGAGCAATTACCAGCTGATTGAATATGAAGGAAATTATCACAACGACTACAGTTACAAAATGGCTATTGTTGTCTGCTCCGTACTTTACAAATCAGTAGATAAGCCGTGTACGTGAAGTTCATTGCATGGTGCCGAAATGAAAAGAGAGACTCGGTAGTTTCCTATCTCAACAAAGTAAGGTGATAAGGGATAAACTAAGGGAAGTGAGGCATTTACATTACCCCGCGTTCTTTGTGAACGAAATGTCATTCACCGGATACATTTTTGTCTGCTCGCATCTGTAGATGTTGGATTTAATGTTAAGGTTTGAGAGAAGGACAATGGACCTTTGTTTTGTCTCGTTCAACCTGAACTCATTGGCTTTGTTTGAGGTACGAATGGAGTTCCTTGTGGTAAGGTCAGATATTGAAAAGGAAAGCATGATGAATGTCCTTTGTGCATATGCAGCTTTAGTCTGCTGAATCCTTCTGTAAGTTTGCAAGAATGACATCAACTAGTGAACTTGATTTGATTGATTTTTAGGACATATTCACGTTCATAGCAGGTACTTCACTGTTGCCCTGGATATCCTTGCTTGTGGTTTTCAAAATTCAATTACACTAAGGGACCAGCTTTTTCGGACGCTTGGAATTCTCCGCCCTGATCGGATGTAACAGACGGAGTGCCACGGAAATCTCTGACAATTTTGTGGACCTCTTCTGTCATACATATAATTTTGATTTAGTCACAGCCTTCCCTATTTTCCCCTTTTCCTTGATTGTCCTTGTATTTCGATGTCTACACATTGTGGAGATGGTGCATATGTCCTTTGATGCTCCATGGGTTGCGCTCCATCAGTCCTTTATGGTCATGAGCATCCTGTAGGTGTCCAATGGAAGCAAATAAGTTCGTCCGCGATGGATCTACACCTTCCTTCCACCCCAAAAGTAGTTGACACGATATTTAATGCTTTGTTGAGACCAAAGGGATACATCCATTTAATTGCTGACAGACAAGGCGAATCAAACATTGATCTGCACAATAGCTTGTGAAAAACCAAATCGAGGAGAAGGAACGGACTCATCAAAATAACCTGGCTGACTCATGGATTAACTGAAAATATTACGGAACTTCCCGTCCCATAATAAAGGATTGATCATTTTTTTCTCGAAATTTCTCTTGTGCTTGTCGTCAACCAAAAATGGTGTAAATTATGTACACATTAAAGATAGCATTGGTTATTCCATAATCATAACAGTTTTATTAATCCCTGACTCAGCCATGACCAAATCAATCCACAAGCCGATTCGACTGTCTTTTCACCTTTAATTGCACATCGTGTAGGTGCACGCTAATAAAATTCTTAATTACCTTTTTCCATGTAATTTCCATCGATCTTTCATTCTACGCGACGTTAAGTTGCAAAAGAGGAGTTCGCATCTGTTCGATGCACACGTCAGTAGATGATAGGGTTTAAAAGGGATTAATTGTCACTTTGTATGCGCATCGATCGGAAACTAGCTGCTAGACAATACGACTAATTGCTCCTTTGTCACGCAGGTTTCAGAAATTCTGACTCTAAGACAAATTAGCTCAAAAACACTTCTCTGCCTTTCGGGAGAGTATCGAACTCAAATGAGACTCCATCACAAAAGAATTAGTGAAATCAAAATCAAGTCCAATAAACCATCATCTTTGACAGCATCAAATTTTAGTTCTTCCTGGCAAATATTCTCTCACGCTTCAATTAAGCTTTTTCCTTAAAAAATATCAAAAAATGTCAAACGACTGATTCTGACACTTCTTTCCCTTCTCATCAAAAATTGTTTCTTTTTTTCGAATATTATTCTCCCTCTGGCAATGCTGTCACCTGTCAAACTGATTGCACTCTCTTTCACTCGCGTTGAGTAAACGAAAATCCATGAAGGAAATCAGTGTCATACAGGGGTTTGTTTTGAATTGATGGTATAGAGCAGTTTGTTTTCATTTTGCAATGTCTATTAGTTACAAGCGATTATCGTTTACAAACGAAGAGGAGGAAAGTCTTATACAATTTGTAAAGCGACATCCAGCATTATGGGACGCCAACAACACCGAGTATGCCAACGGCGAGTTGAGGAAAATCTACTGGATGTCCATTGCCGCTGAGCTGAGTAAATCCGGTGAGAATTGTGAATAGAAAGAATTCCGAAGAGAGCGAGACAGACACTGCAAGAATTCGTGTCATATACTCGAACAGGGTTACCATGACGTGCTGAATGGATCGTTAGATGTTTTTAAATGGGACAGACTATATTAAATGTTTCCTTTTTTCGTTGCAGTAACCGAATGCCGCCGTAAGTGGAGATTCATTAGAGACTACTACATCCACAAGCGTCGGAGATCCACGGACAGTACGCCACAGCGTGATGGAAAGTACTACAGCTTACATTTCTTGGATAAGATCGCCGTTCGCAGAGTCATCAACCCACACAGTTTGAATTCAAACACCCCATACAGACACCAAGGCAGAGCGGAGAAATCGAATGTGAAGAGAATTGAAAGACTGACCAAGGTCGAAGCACACTTGGAAGATTCCGAAGTGGAATACACCCTTGCTCCAGATGTCACATTTGAGAAGGTGACGATGGAACGTGTTGACCAAGCCCACAGCTACATGTGTGATGATGAGGATGCTATGACCAATGCAGATCCGGAAGGGAATGAGGAAGTAGTCTGTGATGATGATTTTACTTTCGACGAATCGTCGATGTTACACGAATACGAACTCGAACAGAAGCTGGATGCTAATGATGAGGTGCAGATGAGTGAGGCACACTACGAGGAGAGCGTTGATCGGAGTAAACAGAATGTGGGGAATATGTCAATGCGGGATAGAGCGATAGATTTGTTCTTCGAAAGCATGGCTGCGGCGGTGAAAACGTTTCCGGCTCAATATGTGACGGAGGCAAAGTATAAGGTCTTCTCTGCCATCAATGAATTAGAGATGAGAGTGCAAAGTGATTTGAATGGGAAATAAATGTTAAAAAAAGTAACACACTTTTGTTGTTATTTATGTTGTATAATATGGATCTCCGGCGTTTGATTAAGGAAATCGGGAGGATCTTGTAGGAACTAAGTTTGAATTTGACGTGCAGTGGCATCACATTTAATATTAAATGTACCTCTTTGAGTGAGGGCCCACGGGTATGGGGACATCAAACAAAGTGGCGTGCGAAACTGGAAGCTGTTAACGAATGAGCAGTCTAGAGCCAAAATGCTGTTTAAACCTTTATGACTAGCTTACCTCAGTTTTGATTTGATCGTTAAATTGTACCTGAATACCAAATGAGTGACATAAGAGTTGTAGTCTATACTCATTTCTATCTGGCTTGGACGCTGCTCATGCTTGATTGGTTACCTCTTCGTTTCAATCTCATAGGTGACGACTTCTCTTTATTGAATCGGCCGACGAGTTTTTTTTATTTGATGTACGCAAACTTACCTCTGAGTTTCCAAAGCTTTGATTGTTACGTTGACGCTTATACATACTGATGTGCCAAAAAAAACCCCAAGCAGTTACTCAAATAATCGTAACTTGGTTTGACCCATTTTATCAACACGAGTTGATCCATCGCTAGTGAATTTGTACAAAACTGGCGGTCTACTTAGCCGCGAAGGTGATTGCTTACTTTAATAAAAGTGAAAGTCTTTTGCTTGATGTCCTTGGGAATGTCTGTTCATTCAGCAGATTCAATGCGTTGAGGAATTGTTTGTTCGGGGGTCGAACTTGGCGGGTCCTTAATATTCATGTTTGGTTAATTTTGGATGTCGTGTAGTTGTCTCTGGAACAGTGTCATCAAGTATTGCTGTAGAGGAACTGGGATACATCTGTCGGTCTCTATTACATATTGGGAGTTTCTTCCTCTCGAAGATCTAAAGTGTTTTCATGCTGCTTGGAGGTGGTCTGCCATATGGGACAAATACGCTACGATTTGCTGAATCAGTTGCTCATACAGTTCGTCTTCTGGCTTAATTAATTTTTTTTTCGTATACGCGAGTAGATACGATGAGTCCAAAACTGTCCTATTTTAGAATCAGAGTGATTGCTTAATTTCAGATTCTCGATGAAGTTAACAACCAGATACTTCACTTTGACTATTAGTGTTAGACTCAGGAACCGGTCCATTGTACTACAGGCATCAATCTTCTTCTTTCTTTGGCTGGCGCTATACCATAGTCCTGGGTGGACCTGGGCCTCAGCCAACATGCTTCTTTATCTAGAACGGTCAGGTCTCCTTCTAGCTGCGTGCGCCAGAGAAACCTTGGTCTTACTTTACAACCATGTCCCTCGGGTTTGAAGTCGACGACTCTACGGCACCAATCCACATTTACATAATTCATTATTATCAATTAAATGATTCTCCGTAGAAACAGCTGGCGCTTCTGTGATTAAGAGCTCAGATTAAAGGCTCACACGATATCACCACCAAATAACTGCGACATGATGCGAGTAAGGGCGGAACAGTGTCAGAGGAAGTTATCGTCGTCGTCGCCTCCATAGGCGGGTGGAGGCTTAGTACATTGCTTAGACATAGTACATGTATGTGTTCGGCGAATGTGTAGTGGCCTATCAGTACGCCGGTAAGTCGCCTGCAGTCAGCCATTAGCCTGTCAAAGGATACAAAAATGCAGTCGATTTCTTACAGAGGTTAGGGCGTGTGCACTTGATTCGTTTACATCCTGGAGAGTCTTGCCATGTCCGGTTGTGGTCTCAAGATGTCCAACAGTCGATGAAAGCCCCAATCAAGGACGCATGGAGTCCAAGCGCAGCTTCTGGACCTAAGAGTTCCTTCTCTGACAATTATCTTGCAAGTTCATCGGTAACCTCGTTTTCAGTTATTCTATAGTGACTCGAGACTTAGACAAGTCGATTTTAGACTACCTTCAGAGAAGACTTACATTCCTGGAAGCGGTTAAAGTTGAGAAAGCCCGAAACCGAAGATGGGCTGTCGCTAGAGACACAGTTCCTCCACCCCTTCCATCTTCATATATGTAGTTCGTGTTCATTACGATCACATAGGTTTCTTCTTGGAAAATATAAGATGTATATAATAAACAGGTTGTCCCCTTCCACGAAGGCACTAGCGGCAGTTCCTTCAGTGGTATTGGAGCCATGCTTGAAAATTGGACCACAGTACTTTCCTGATTTCAGATTCTGACGAGAGACTATCCTAAAGGTGGGAAATTTTTATGTTTGAAGGTTTGTTAGCCATCGATTAGCGGAGTGCATACAGTAACAACAAAATGCCACCTGAGCGCAGAAATAAAAGTACAAAGTAAAAGAAAAACAAACATCAACTGTATTCATTTCAAATGTTTATTTGTCATTAATAATGTATATAAAAAGCTTGTGTAAATATTGAATTATTTTTATCAATTTTCTTTTTCATTTAGTATTAATGTTAAGGTGTATTCCTCATATCATGTATGTTCTTCTTATTCATTCCTCGTCATTCCATTTAACATAAAACAAAACATTGACATAAACATAGTTTCAGTATGTATACGGATAGAAAACTAAAATGTACAGATTTCTCGCAGAAGTGATGTGCACACTCCTCTACTGAGCTAAACATTAAAGGTAGAGAGATAGAGAGTCTGCAGCCAGTGACACGCACAAAATGCAGACAAAACTCGTTTCTGAGTGCCGCCCTGTGTGTGGCATTGGCTACCTTGACAAGTAGTTTGATACAAAAATAAATCGATTCTAAATTATAGGTTAAAGTGTTGAAACCCCTTATATTCAATACATCAATGCAAACGTTGTTACTAAAGATTAATTACATTTTTTGTTTCATATTCATTGTTATTATTCTTTCAAAAAAAATGATCGGGTTCTCCAGTTCGGTTTTACTCGAAATAACATATTTCTGGTTTATGTATATTTTATTTAAATTTAATATTTACACTACACGATAATTTGAATATATTTATGTATATATATATTTTGTTTAATAAAAAAATCGAATGTTTTTACGTGGTTGTTGTTTATTGTAGTAATTATTATTTCTCCTTCTTCTGGTTTCATTTTAATTAGAATACTTTGTTTGTGTATTGTATATGCAACTACTAGATCTAAACGATGTCGATCACTATTATTCGGTTTTCATTTATGTTTACCTTAATTCATTTGAGATTAGATTATTATTTTGTTCACCAAATTTGTTTATGTTTCATGCGAGACAAAGTTTGTTTCTGATTTACTTTGGTTCTCTTGTAGAAGGTTCAAAGGGTGTAATCAAAATTGTTTTATTATTAACGACTAGCATCGATCAGTTGGTATTTGTTTCGTTGGATTTGAATTTTTTGTAAAAGACTTACGAGTAGGGGCTTATCGCGAGAGTCTATTCCCAATAGAATAAACGTCAAATAGAAATAAAAAAATAACTTCGAATAGAAATAAAATCCGAAACTGTCGTATCGCGAGTTTCTATTGCCATGGATTTGGTTTCTATTTGGTAGAACTGACAATTCTATCAGAAAATTACGGTAGAATTTTGATACTGCGTCAAATTCATTGAAATGGATAACAACGAAAACAAGTAAGTAGTACATAATGCATAGGAGACATTTTACAAACAAGCGGCAGATGGAGAAATTAGTGTGCCTAATTGAAAAAAATCCACTAATTGCAAAAAGCTGGAAGCAGACCATCATTGGAAGAAGTTCTCTGTAGAGCTCAGTAGCCTGGGCCCTCCTATTAAGACTTATGAAAAATGGAGCAAGGTAACATTCTTTTATAAATAAACGGTCTTATTTCATGCTGTATTTTAGGTTTGGGTAGATTCGAAGGCAAAGCTTGAAAAAAAATGAATATCAAATAAAAAAGAAACTAGCACTACTGGTGGTGGGCCTAACAGTTTGTTTGCTTTGGTGCCTTTGCAGGAACGAGTTGTAGAGTTTCTAAGCCTGCATAAAAGCGTCAATCCTTGTGGACGTGAGTTTGGTTTGGATGTAACGGACAGATCCATAGAAGACATTGCCAATAATGCTTTGATGATTGCGGACGAAATTGGTGCAACTACAGTTAATAATCCCAATCAAACAGGACTGAGCCTGGAGGGTCGAGGCTAGAAATTGAAGAACCAATTCCAGACACCAGTCGAAGATGGGTGGAACTAAAACGGAGAGTGCAGTACATACTCGCCTAAAACTTTTGGAAGTTCATGCAGAGAACTTCAGGGAACTGACGAGAGAAATCGCTGCAATTAAAAGATACCAATGGGCAACATCCGATTTCACAAAGAAAATATATCATCTGCAAAAAGATACTAATATAGAGTTGTTAAAATTAAAAAATCTAACCAATTATAGCTCATTATTTATTAAAAAAAAAAAACAACTATATCCTGCAAAACAATAATTTTTGCGAATAGAAACTCGCGATAAGCCCCGTAGTTTGAGAGGTTGTTCCAAAGGTGTTTATTTTTACGAAGGCCAAAAGAAGTGTATGCCATCATCGAGAAAGGACACACAACAGCCAGAGCGTCGCCGTAGACAGCTATAAATTGCAGGTAGTGAACGACTTGGTCTACAATTGGCTTGAGTGGAAGAGCCCTCTTTTAAAGGACTCAGCTAACATTATGCAAGACCTTCATCATCGCTGTCCTGTTCTATGAAACGGAAGCGTGGACAATCTCAAGAGCAAATGAGAGAAAAAGGTATTTTTTTAAGAGAAAGGTCTGCATTCAATCTTTGGTCTTGTTTGCGTTCATGGTTTTTGGAGAAGTATGGTGACACGAGTCTAGCTAGGCGTCTACGGATGCAACCCATAAGCAGGGGTGCACTATGTGGAACGTATGGACAACACTGCTGGTTAGGTTAGGTTACGTTATAGGTTAGGTTGTAGAGCAGTCACACTTAGGCCAGAGTAGGCCCACTGTAATACCACGCGGATTGACTTCTCCTAACGCTGGAACCAGTTGGTGCTGCTGATGAACCGATTTAGTTGGCCAATGCTGGCGCTTTTTAACTCGTTACGGCTGCTGAAGCAGTAGGCTGGTGCAGGAACCTACGACTGGCAAGATCACGTATTCTCTTCCTCCTCTTCATCCATGCAGCTTCTTCAAAAATCATTATATGGAGCACCCATCCTGCGAGCATGAGTGCCAAATACACACTGCCCGGTTATGACTCCAATGAGGGTCCTTAATGAGGGCTTGCTGAGTCCAAGTAGACTGAGTGACCGTTTTAGGTTGAGTGATGGCCAGATTTATTTTGTTTTAAGGCAGATGGTGCTTTCTAGCCATTTGTCATTGGTGGTTTTTATTGTATGAATCTTTAAAAGAGGATAGGCTGTAGCGATCGGCATGGAAGGTGGTACCCCTGCTATCGATAGGGATGAGGTTGTACCACACCTAGCGAGTTCGTCGGCTTTGCAGTTTCCTGGTATGTCACAGTGTCCCGGCACCCACATGAGGTGAATGTTAAAATGCTCGGCCATCTCGTTGAGAGACAGCCTGCAATTAAGGGATGTTTTTGAGTAGAACATGACATTGTCCAGGGATTTTATGGCGGCCTGACTATCGGAACAGATGGTGATTTCTCTTTTCCATCCAGAAGAGTCTTCTTCTTCCGAACCAGGGGGGGGCAACGCAATGGAGGATGCTCATGAAACCGATGACGCACATAAGTGGAGAAGGACTGCAAACAACTACTAGAGGCAGCTGACCAAAGATCGTACTTCTTGAGTTGGAGCGGCACGGGTCCACCCCGGATTGTACTAGAAGAGGTGGGATACGCTACAACTATGAACCATCAGGGTGAATAGAAGGTTGCTGATGTTCATTACTGAATTTGTTGAAGCAGTGTGCCCCTCTGAATCGAGAGAGCATTGCATCTACAGAGATGAAGATGAAATTCAGCTTCATCTTAGATTGCAACTCCACTGAGTGTCAGAGTTCGATAAACCGAAGTTCAAAAAGTATGGCTTACAAAAAGTTCGAGTAAGGTCGCATTCATGTAAAATGTACGAGTTACTGAACAAGGATGCATATTTTCCAGCGTTATTGTTTGAGTCTAAGAACGAACCTAAATACGCGTCCTAACAGGTCAACTTAATATACTCAACCCAATCCCTAAAAGTGATATGGTTTGTAGAATGCTGGATATACCATAAGACTGGTACAATGCCCAGACGGATCAAAGATGGACTCCGACGTGGGGACAGGCATTTTTGCATCCAACACAGGGATGTCCGTTATAGGATCGAGTCCGAAATCCACTCCATCGAAACTTTCGCCAAATCCAATCTTCTCGAAGGTATTAAAAGGGCACTAGATATTGGACTCTAAAACGATCAAATTCAAGACTGAATTCAACGCCCTCCAATCCCTTGCCAGATGCAACAAAGTGAAGCTCGGCTGGGTTCCTGAATACAGGGCAGATTGCAGGAAACCTGAATACAGGAGGCATGGCAGGCAACTACAGATGAGCTCGCGACGGCTGGCTCGGAATTTGCGTTCATAGATCCGAAACCGTACTGTAAAGTTAATTGGACAGAAGCTACAACTCTGACTAAGGAATGGGAAGACATTTTCCTCGATCAAGTCTGATGGTCTTAGGCATTCGTCTTTGGCATTCGATATACGAACATTCTTACTGACGGCTGCATTAACAAATTAAAACTGTGTCTCGGCTTGGCCGAGAAGTGGCACTAATCTAATTATGGTCAGATTATGGAACCAGTACGTTGCCAGTCTTTTGGCTAAGCTCCAACCCTTCTATACCATAGATCCTCCTGATTACTGTGTCATTTTGCGTGGCCATGGTTTGCACAACAACGACACGGGTTGACGAGGAGAAAACAGCACGAGCCTGGTTTGTTCTGATGTACCTATGTATGTGGTGGCCTCGATAGACGTTGAGAGGTACCTACAACGGCTGGATGGGGCAGTTGGCTGGATGGAGTACCCGCCGTTGGTTGTAGGGGTCCCAGGTTCGAGTCCCAGAGAATGCAAGGGTTAATATGCTTTTATCTGGTTTTCAAATCTTCCAGTCGAATGATCCAGTTGTGATCAAATTGACGGCACTGGGTTTCACAATGGGCAAACAAAGGTCTAAGTGTGCTGACAATTATCGTTGGCAGTCCAACAACCTAACCTGACCCAGTTAATGCATCGAAGCTCCTTCCTTCAAAAGAAATGAAGAACATGTTCACAAGAACTTGTATTATGCGCGATTTTGCTTCCGAAAAATGGTGCAAGTACGTCTTTCGATACAATTGAGTGCAATTTAGCTCACACTAGAATTGACACTATGTGTAGCTACATATTCTTAGCGATCGGAGCCTAAAATTCCAGACGTCTTGAACAATAAACAACGACCTGTCCGCAACGGCCTGTTACGCATTTAATATATTAGATTAGTGGGTGGAAGCGCATTCATCGCAATGACAACAATATCTAGAGACATGTGATGAAACCCCGCAACCGGCTTGCATGGAGTCATTTCTGTAAAATAATGCGCCAAGAAGTCTAAAATGGCCAAAGGACGCATGTAGATTTTAGAGAAATAAATCGACAGAAGGAAATTGGTTCAGTCGGTGGACGAACAGAGGAGGTAGGTGCCATCAAAGCTTATTGTTGAAAGCATGCCAAAAGTTCATAAATGGTTGGACGATCATCCCCCTGTGCAAAACAGACTTGAAAGTCGGTTTGAACCCTCAAAATACAAAGTAAATCCGTAGATACTCATGTGATTTTAACCACGATGCTAGTTTTACAAAAAAGTCTCAGATTAGTCTTATTTTTTGTTTTCTCTTTCCCTTAATTTCTACTGATAATATCTTTTAAACATTTCTTTAATTACTTCTAAAACAGATTTTCGTTATTTTTGCTTTTGTTTTGTTTTTGGATCGGAGTTAATGACTGCGTTTATTTCTGTGTTTTCTTTTCCCATAAAATGTTTGCCTAAATACGTTGACTTTCTTATTTGTTTTTTTCTTTTTGCTGTGTTTACACCGGTGTACGTCTTATTCGAAAAATATAAATTCTAAATATTTCCTCTTGTTGGATTTTAAAAAAATATTTTCTGAATTTCCATACATATTTTGTTTATTCCATTTGTTTCTGTCGATAAATAATTGGAGTTTTAAATATCGTAGTATGTATATATAGCTTTTTTTTGTGGTTTTCTCTTTTGCAAATATTTTCAAAAAGACTTTACTTTTGTTAAAAAATAACGGGGAAGGTATTTATTTGTTTGTTTTTTGCTTTCTTGTCGACAAACTTATTGTTTTTTTTCTTACACTGTTTGTTGTAGCTGGTTGCTGTGGTTTAATCTATATTACATGTTTTTGTGTTTTGTACCTGAATTTTCATCGGTTAATTGTGAAATAGATGTTTGTTATTTTCGTTTGCTTAGTTTACGCGCTTTTCAATTGAGTTCTCTTGTGTAAAGTTGAATTTATTCATTTCTTTCGGGAATCGTCTGAAATTGTTGGGAAATGGATGAAATGGGAATGGTCTTATAGATAGGTTGGGACATACAACATAGCTGAGAGTGATCAGTGGCAAGGAGTAGAAGAACCGGGTGAGACATAGACAGAGAAGGTAGATAGTTAGATAGATAGAGGGACACATTTAGGACGCTTTCCCTTCGAATTTTTGTTTTTCTTTTTAATTTTTGTTCGCTTGTGTTTTATTTTAGTTAACATCACAGATTAAATACCAAAAAGTGTTGTTGCCAAGGCAATTGTTTTGTTTTCTTTTGTTTACATTTACTTTACAATATCAAGTGTTTTCATTTTGTTCTTTTTTTTGTGTGTGAATAAGTTGAGAAGAAAAATACATCACATTCAAGATTATTTATATTTCCTAATTACCACTAAACGAAAAATGTAGTTTTAATTGAAGAGTTATTACTCAACGTTGCGTAATTGTAGCTGTATCCTATTGAAATAATGAACAAAATTTTTGAGAAAAAATCAAAATATAACGGAAAGAATATGAAAAAACTGGAAAGTATGTGCGATAAATTATCTTTTGACTATCACATGGAATAAGAAAAAACATATGCATTGCTAGTTAAGCCACTGCACCGGAGTGAGACACGCAATTCGTGTTTCTTAGAAATACTGTTTCGAACTATAGCGGTCCAAACTCATAGAATCCGGTGCGTGTGTTGCGTCTTTCTTTAAATGACAACTCTTAAGGCCCATTCATATGAGCGGCGAACTACGAACGCGAACTTTCAGAAACAACCCTTTCCCAGCAAATATAAACAAAAAATTAAACTTCTTGGTATGCAAAAAGATTGTAACTGAATTATCGAGTTTTTTCATAAACAAAAATCGGAATAAAAGTTAGTTTAAGTATCCTAATTAATGATTTGAAAGTTTTTCTCTACGAATCAATCATTCTCTCCGCGAACTGTCAAACTGAATTCGTGATACACAAACGCGCAAACGCAATCCACAACTTCCACGACCTAAAAATTCGCAGTGAATTGTCAGTTTGCACCCGTAGTTCTCTGCGAATGAAAAAACTCCATATGAATTTAACGTCAATGTTTGCGAAGTTCGCAATTCGCGGCGACCTCATATGAATGGGGCTTTAGAAATACTTTTCGAACTATAGCGGAGTAAAGGTCCAAACCCATAGAATTCGGTGCGTGCGTTGCGTCTTGTCAAAAAAATGACAACTCTTAAGAGCTAATAAGAGGGAGCGAGACAACGAGTGTGGGCTATATGTGGAATGCATCAGAATGGGTGAAGTTGGCGAACTTTTAACTTTTCTTCCGTTTGACAGTTTATTCTCACATGTGTGTATCATTTATGCATGTATGTGCATCATTTTACTCTCCTGGTCGTGTGGGATTGAATGTTTGTATACATATTTCGGACGCAACGCACGTATTTCATTGCGCACCTCTTTGCAGTCCGGCAAATACAATTTTTGTGGATGTCAACGCACGTACCGGATTCTATGGGCTTGGGCCTTAAAACTGGGCATTTAAAAATAATTATGATGTGTCGAATGTACCAAGTGTACCAGTATGAAGTGAGCGTCAAGATACAAATGCCTCGATAGGGAACATTTGTTGTGAACGAGCCCTTATTTTATTTTTTTTGTTTGCTATGACATCTGTGAAAAATATTTAGTATACATCAAGTCATTGAATGGACAAAATCATATTTTTTCATCGTAATAAAGTGATGATTAATTTTTTGTTTCCATTTGAAGAAAAGTGCTGCTGAGTCGCATCGAATGCTTGTCGAGGCATATGGCGATCATGCTCTATCAGAAGCAACATGCAAAAGATGGTTTCAACGGTTTAGAAACAATGATTTTGATGTGAGAAATGAAGAACGTGGAAGACCACCAACAAAGTTTGAAGACGCCGAATTGCAAACGATATTGGATGGAGATGACACTTTGAGTCAAAAGCAATGTTAAATGTTGCACAACAAACAATTTCTGACCTTATTTTTAAAAAAAACGCTCATTTCATACCGGTATACCCTGTCGTTACATATGTTCATGGATGTAACATACGAAAAGACGACTCCGAACGACGAATGTTGAGAAGCTCTTTCTAGATGCACTCTTTCAGAAGAAGCCAGATATTACAAGAAATGATTAGTCGTGCTAGGAATTACACCTAAATAGATAGATAGTTGGTACTCACATCCAGTGTGCGGCTGACAGGATGCTGCCAATCCATTTATTCGTTTTCATATCGAGCTGAAGAATTCTGTTAAATTTTCAGACCCAACTTATGGTCGACAATTACTGCTATCACACGAGATTAAGAGTCCAGCGTCTTCTGCCACATTTTCGGACCCATAATTACACACATGTCAATAACGCCAAATGTATATTGGTCGCACCTTATGAACAGATGACAGCTTAGTTACAAGAACGAGTTAAGGCTAATTTTGTGCACAGATTGCAGGAATGCCTTTTTATGGCTCCAGTTAAGGACACAATTATAGGGAAAACAAAAAAAAGGCATTCGGATACTTTGGCCCGCAATGTGATGTGCAAAACCCGTCAGATTCCTTGAGTGCTGCCAGTTGGAACACTAAATTACCACAATCATCTGAATGTAGACAAATTTGTCAGACTGACATATATTTTTGGGTGACACTACTAAGAGAATAGGGGTGCATATCGTAACTTCGATTCGGATTATCTACGAATGGATTTAGTTCAATGTAAACTCCACGAATGACATCGTAGTGGAGATCCGAAGTAGAATCGCCCTTGGCAACCGATGCTACTTCGGTCTGTCAAAACAACTGGGCTCGAATCTCCTGACTCGAAGGACCAAAGTCAGGCTCTACAAAACCCTTATTCTGCCAGTCCTACTTTATGGAGCCGAAAGCTGGACATTAAGTAAGGCTGCAGAGCTGATTCTTGGTGCCTTCGAAAGAAAAATTCTACGTCGGGTATATGGGAGGAAGGCGAATGGAGGAGAAGGCACAACCGCAAACTCTACGAGCTTTACATGGATGTGGATGCAGTCCGGAAGGCAAAAATCCGTCGACTACACTGGCTCGGCCACATCGAGCGAATGGGCAACAACGCTCCAGCGAAGAGGGTCTTCGAATCCGAGCCTCCTGGTTCGAGAAGGAGAGGAAGACCGAACCTCCGGTACAAAGACCAAGTCATCGCGGATGCAAGACAGCTTGGCCTTGATGACTGGAAGCAGCGTGCCCAGAACCGTCACCGATGGAAGGCAGCAATTGCTCAGGCTCAGACCCTTCATGGTTCGTGTGCCTGATAAGTAAGTAAGTAAGGTCATGCCATAAAGTATTAAACATAATACTAGATGTTTTTCTTATAATTTTCAATTTCCAGTAATTTTACGTGTAACACATTGAAGTGTATTTATTTTTTTTGTCCACATTAAAATCCGACTTTTCTACAAAATTCAAGAAATGTGTACAATTTTCCCAAAAAGAATATATTGCATACATATCAGAATTGTGCTTACTATTTGCAACAGTTCTTATGCAAAAAAATTGAGATAACTGAAATAGAGCAAGTCTTTAAGTGGTTACAGGTGTATTTATTTTTTTGTCCATCACTGTAGGAAGTTCAATGCAATCTATTTGAATTGAAATCCTTCAGCCTTTGACAAATATTCTCCCTGGCTAGACTCTATCCCCGTTTAAGTGCCATCATTGCTAATTTCAAGCCTGATTCAACTAAACAAAAATCAAATTAAAATGAATGTCCATGCCGAATGAAAGAAAAAAAAAAGAAAATAAAATAATACAGAAAATTTATTCAATTTCTAAAGGATTAGAAAAAAAATGAAAGTAAAGCAACACTTAGCTTTGGAAAAATGAACAAAACTCACAGTATGATGCATAGTATAATTATTAAAAATAATGTTTCGTATATAGTATAATCATATATTTTGTTTATAATTATTATTATGTAAAGATTTGACTTAAGAATCACAATAGAGTTACTTATATATTTGAAATAAATCAAAGAATAACACAACATTTTGTTGCTGTTTCTGTTTAGAAAAATACTTTTTCTCCATGTTTGCTTTAAGTTTATATATGTGTGTGTGTATTGTTTTGTTTTTTTGTATGTATATACTAACATTGACAACACAATGATTTCACCGAGCACAGAACAAAAATGAAACACTTACCCTAATCTAATGTGGTTATGCATTCTTATATGTATGTATGTATGTAAAAAAATCGTAGGTTCTCATTTCACTTAGTTATTAAACGCAGTTGACAATGGTATTTTTGTTTTTGTTTTTGTTTGTTTCATATTTCCATTTAATATTCTTCAGTTTGTCTCCTTCGAGCCTTACGGGTATGTTTCATTACAAGTATTTGCTTGTGTTTTATTTTTTGTTTTAATTCTTACATGCTAAGTTTTGCAAATTAAAAAGCTTTTATCACATCTACTTAATCTCAATTGTGTTATTATTTTATGATTAATTCGCGGATTTAATTTAATTATCCATTTTGTTGCAAGAATAAAATTGTTTCTTTTTGTTTTTTTTGTTTTAAATTATTATCGGTCGCAATACTTTTATCAATTTTCTTGGATATGAGAAGGACACAATTTTGTTTCGTTTTTTTTCTCAATAAGATGGCTGCAAGCTCATTCGCAAGGAAATATGAGCTCCACGGCCTACGCTACAAAAATATCGGTCGAATAAAATAATTTTGAGAAAATTCGTTTTTAACACAGTACAAGAAAATAGGTTAAATAATATCAAAATGCAAACAAAAGACGAATAAATCAACAATTCGAAATGAAACGGAGGACGAAAAAGTTATGGTGTCGAACAAATAACGTGTGCATATCCTGTGTTACAGATCACAGCAACTTTGTACAAATCAGTTGGTACAAATCCTTGAACTTCTTCTTTTGCGTGGAAACATCAAGATTATGGAAAGGCGTTGAGCAAATTCCTTGTCGGTTCAAATGTTTTGTGTACCTTCGATAGGCCAAAAATAGGTTATAGAGTCCTGCGACGTAGATTTGATCAGACTTACATGAACCGAGTAGGGACAATGAATAACTTCGACCTAGAAATCCCGATACCAAAACTAAGACCCTTTTTGTGAGTGTGGAGTGGGCCTTTATAGAAGTGGGAAGCAAACAAAGTTGTGATCACTAAGAAACAGCTATAAAGCACAAATATCGACAGCGATCTACATTCCATACCAAACTTGTTCGACAATTGTTTACTATCCATTATCAGTCGGTGGCCTACACTCAATAAGAGCGCAAAAAGGCTAAAGAGACTCCGTAACACTTGACACACATAATTATGGAAGGACGTTCCAAATTAGATTGGTGTGTGTGCTTAAGGACAACTAAAAACTGTTGACTTGTTGGTTGGGGCGAAGTGGAACCAGTTCACATTGATATTCACAAAATTAGAAAAGAGTGCGAAGGTTGGTTCTAGCATTTCGAAGACATGTGGGCCGTCATCTGCCGATCCGACGTCAATGTGTCCTTGTCATAAATACCTTATGGACCATATGGCTTCGTGCCCCATTTCAGAGCGTCTGAAATAACACAGCAGGGACGCCCGCGAGTTTGGTGGTGCGCACATGTGGAGGACTTCAACCAAATTTGAATTTCCAAGTACCTATTCGAACTACGCCGAACAAAGAAATAGTAATTAACAGCCCCCCCTTTGTCATTAATTAGGTCTTTTGGTTATTGGAGCCCTATTGGTTATTGGAGATATTAATGTTTCGGAACTATGTTTGGTTCAGCTTTTTTTGGTAGTGCAATCCTTTAATATTAATTTAAATAAAAATAAATTTAGTTCCCAATCGGATTAAGGTCACGAAAGTTGCCAGACCATTCCTGAACATTTTTATTATTCCCCGTGAAGAATTGCTTGATTATTTTTAATGTGTGGCATGGAGCAGGATCTTGTTGGAAAACTACATTTTTGGCCCGATGTTATCTACCCTTACCTTCGATTTTGAAGGAGGAGCATAGAGTCAAAATGTCTGCATATTTTGTGCTGGATCCTACACGATGATGGTATATATTTCCATTTCAGTCTCCAAGCCAGAATGAGGAAAAAGTCCTTGAATACATCTGATTTTAGTACACTTTCTTTAAAATGGAACCAACGTACATACACGAAACTTTGAAGTTCGTTGTATCACAATTTTCTTAGATTAGAATCAAGATTGATCAAGTTTAGATCTGGAGTAAATAAATCGAAGGTAAATCACGTCTCTGTCATTTATGTGGTCACTCTCAGCTTTATTGATTTGGAAAATAGGTTTGAGTGACAGTCGAATATCAATGAAAGGTAGCCAGTCTAAGGAAAACCCAGAGATATGCTTTAGGCTAATGCCTTAGCAATTTTGCTGTCATGTCCCTGAACAACGATAAACGGAGGAATTTTGGAATTCTTATTTCGCGAGGCAATTTCCAATAGAGTTAAAGTCGAATAGAAATAAATTATATTGACGGTGGTGCGGGAACGATTAGAGTAATAGAGTTAATTTCAAATCGAAAAAATCTATTACCGGCGTATTACGAGTGTGTTTGGCTATCAATGTTTTTCTATTTGATAGAAATGCCAACTCTATCAGCATATTACGGTCGAATTTGTCGGTAAAATGGGCAACAACGAAAGTAAGTATAAGTATAGGGACATTAGGAAAATCAAAACTAATGCTATTGTCGGGTGGGGGCCAGAAAGTGAGCAACCCATGCCAGGCAAAAGTCGAAATGGTTGTGGAACTAAATCGGAGAATACAGTTCATACTCGCCTAAAACTTTTAAACCAACATTCAAAGGATTTCAAAAAGTTGACAAAAGAGATCACTGCTTTATGTATGAATTTCAACAATTTCCAGCGAGTGAGAATGGACTTGTAATCATTTTCTGTATCGAAGTAATGATAATATGGGTGGCTCTACGGCTCGTAGTGGGCCAGGGCCTAGCTTCTCAGCAACCACCCGTGTTGTGCGTGCTATTGTTCTCTCACGAGTGGAAAGAACCTACGGTTTAATGCCGAATCCGAACGGCTATGTTTGAGAAGCTTTTTTTTAGACAGGAAATACTCTAAGCATTGTCAGTGACTCGAAAGAGGCGTGAAAATTGTTTTCGTCGCACAGAGCAGGCATCGAACCTACGACGTCGAGGTTGGGGTCGACGCACATACCCACAACACCACGGGCCACCAAATTGGATAAATACAAAGTCGAATAGAATGTTTGCGAAGAGACTAATCGCAATAAGTTCCACAAGTCAAGAAATTTCGAATAATTCCAAATGTTCTTTAAGCTACCAGCACAAGGATCAGTACAGGACTAAAAACCATTCACCAAAACATCAGCAAACAGAACAACACTTCATCCAGAATGTTAGAACGTAAACCAAACTAAACACGAACAACAACAAATGAAAATAATGAACCAAAGAGTGAACACAAATAAAATACACTGTTTTTTTGTTGTTAAAAATGAGACCAAATGAATAGTTCTTGGAATCTCTCATAGTTCATTATGTAATTGTAAAACCAATGTTAAATTTCAATTAACTACAAAAATTAAAAATATGCACATGAATATTTAAAAGTAAATACATATATAATAAGAAAGAAATAATAGTAGTAACAAGGATAATCCGTAATTATTTATACACACATGCCTTTAATTTCATTTGTCCTATCTCATACACACATTTCAATCACTAATCATCACCTCCCACACACCCCTCCCCCGCATCCAAAACTCAGCTCCGACACTCCACACAGGACATAGTCAGGATGCACTGTGCCGGCGTGTCATATCAATTTAAATACAAAAACACGGAAACCTAAACAGCTTACAGTAGTAGTGTTTAACTTATGCTAACAAAAATAATAGTTCAATAATACATGAGAGGGAGATTAGGAGGGAGGGGGGGGAGAATCGTTTAAACTTAACAAAAACGAACAATCAATCAATTTTCGGTTCAATAATCTGTGCTTTTTTGTTTCCCTCTTTTGAGTGTTCTCTAGGCTGTTCAGCGCACACTTGGTTCGTTTGCCTTCTCTCTGTTGCTCTTATCTAAAGAATATCGAATCTCTACACATATTGGTGGTGGTGGTGGTGGTGGTAGTGGCGGCCGAGAAACCAAAGTCATAATCATTAAGTAAATAATAACTTACAACAAGAAACATAAGATAAACTAACAACAATAATAGAATTATTATGAAAATAAAAACTATTGTAATATATCAGTCATCACGGCTTTTGCACAAAATCTTTCTGGCCAAGCCTATGGCCTGATCTCAGAGAATCTCACAGCAGCGACAATACCTAGGTCGATGTCCAGTGTTATCTCGTGGCGGTGTCACCGGTGCAAAGTATGCATGTACTTTGATATTTGGTAAATGATTCTAAACAAAAAAACCAAAACAAATGTGATTTACGTTTAAGATCAAGATCGATTGATTGGCTTACCTTTAATTTTCGTATTGCCGCTCGTGTTATCAGTTGGCAGTCGAATAGCTCAATTCTCTGTAAATTGTGACACGAAACTAAATGCTCTAAGGTTCGATCGGTTATTAGAGGACAATTGTCCAATTCTAGGACGGATAGACTCTCAGCTGCACAACTACCGGCGGCCAGCTGACGGATTCCATCGTCGGTTATAAGCTCACAGTGTGATAAAGTCTAAAACAAAAGAGCACCTCGAATTCAATTCAATCACGTGCAGATTTTTATTGATTTACCAATTTCTCTAAACTTGGACAGCCAGTGGCTAAATGAGCCAGCGTCAAATCAGTTATCTGGTTACATTCCTCCAAGTCCATACGTTCCAAGTATTTACAATTCTTGCCGAGTGCCTGAAATCCAATGTCGGTGAAGTTTCTGCACCCGGCTACTTCTAGAGTATTCAGCAATGGGTTGTTTTGCGCTAAAGCCGTTAGTGATGCATCTGTTAGTTCGCTACACTTTGATACACAAAGCTTTTGTAGTTTATGACAATTCGCTGCAATTTGTCGTATTGACGTGTCAGTAATGTTCTGCAATGAAAGAATTAAAAATAAATTCATTAATGAGGGTGATGTCTCAAGACGTTTTAGAGAATCGTTTTCGAATTGTGTTCTTATTGAAATGGATTTCCTTATTTTAACAGAAATGTGTGCGAAGCGGTTACAAATACTCTGCAGTGAACGAAGGCAACACAGAAGGCTGTCAGTGGGGCGTTTGTGAGCATCGAGAAGGAAGCGGCCAAGATGGTTCTTGCGGTTAATGAGGGTAAGACAAAGTATATGCTGTCTTCAAACACCAACACCAACACCGACGTCTTGGTCAAAACGTCACTATAGACAGCTATAACTTTAAAGTTGTGAAAGATTTTGTCTACCTGGGCTCCGAAGTTAATACAAACAATGACACCACCGCGAGTGACATGCTCTGCAGTAGCAGCATATCAACAGCAACATTATTATAATCTTACATGCTTATAAACATGAATACATAGACACAGGTCTCTAAGTGGATGCATTACGGAGAAGACAAACATGTGTCTCCCAGTCCACAAAGTTCGGGTACAGTTTGCCCAAACTAAATCATAAGCAATCTGTTACCAAGCTGCCTTGACAAACAAAAGACGCAGCCGCAACAAGTGTGTACAAACATGTTGTTTACGAACTATTGTCACGTGTCTCTTTTCTGCATGCTCCCCTTTTGTAAAGCGTCCTTTTTTGTCTCTTTCTGTCGCTATTGCTTATGTTCGTATTAGCTGTTAGTTTATGATTTAAGTAAGAATAGTTCACTCTAGTTTTGGACGACGAAGAATAAAGACCTTGGTTTCTTAGTGTAATTTTGTGTTTTTATTTTCAACCGTTTTCTACCGTAACATAACTCGCGGAGATAAAATGGAGGATCACGCTGGCCAACCGCTGCACTTTCGCACTTGGAAGGCCACTGGTCATCTTTCGAAGAAACAAGATATCTCCATATAAGACCTTGATAGTCCCAGTCCTGTTGTATGGCGCAGAAGCATGGACACTGACTAAAGCGGACGAGGATATTCTTGGTCGCTTCGAGACAAAAGTCCTTCGAATTATCTTCGGTCCCGTATGTACGGATGGTGTTTGGCGGAGGAGACTGAACGACGAGCTTTAGGGGCTGTACAGCGACATCGACCTGGTCCAACGAGTTCGAATCTCTCGTCTCAGATCGGTCCGTTCGGTCCAATGCTCCGGCCCTGAAAGTCTTTGAGTCCAACGCCGCGGCACAACGCGATAAAGGAAAACCACGCCTACGGTGGCGCACGCAGCTAGAAGAAGGCCTACATAATTTGAACAGGCTTGGCTGGAAGCAACTAGCACAAGACAGGGCTACATGGAGAGGCATGTTGGCTGAGGCCCAGGTTCACCCCGGACTGTAGCGCCAGCCAAAGAAGAATAACGGAGTCAAGCCTCATCAAGGAACAAGGGTATTAAAGCGGGAAAAAGAGAGGAGGTTGAGCATTTCATTTTCGTGTGCATGGCTAAAAAAACAACTCTCTGACCTTGACGGTCCTCTCAAAAGCAAGTAAAAGCCTGTTAATCATTCCTACCGAAACGACCGAAATTGCGGATTTCACGGAGGGCAGGCATGTACTAAAACGCTAAAAAGCCATTTAAGCTCTCTGTTTGAAGACCACTACGTCGATATTCAAGCAGTGATTTTTCAGTCTTCTTTTCGGGAATTCGTGTACTTTCAATTGCACTACCACTTCTCCAGCAAGCTGTGAGCCTACAAGCACTACGTGGCTTTCAAGAGAGACCCCGGTACACCCATAGAGCAAGTCCATTGGGCAAAGGACAGCGACGATCGGGTGAGGGAAATAGTCGCAGCTTCTAGGGCTTCGAAAGATTTTAACCGGTTTAGTAGATGAACGAAGTTCTTGGACAAAAAAACAAATTGTGCGAAATATTTCTTGGATCATTTGAGCGAACCTAGTCATCGGCAGCGATTTTGGCGACCTCAAATACATATGTGAACACCGATGGAGAGCACAGTATTCTATCAGTCAAGAGAAAAATTATGAAGGTGAGAAAGGGTGTCGCAGGCAGAACAGAACCTTGTGGTACTCCAGAAGTAGAGAAGGCAGAACGGAACCTTGTGGTTTGTTGACAAACATATTTAGAAATATCAGACAGCTCTAATACCTACCCTGTGCGACAAAAACAATTTGTACGGCCCCTAGCTCTTTCGAGTCACTGACAATGCTCAGAGAGTATTTCATGTCTAGAAAAAGCTTCTCAAACGACACCGTTGGGAATCGGCACAAAACTGTAGGTCCCTTCCACTCGTGAGAGAACAACAGCACGAACAACACGAGTGGGTGCTGCGAAGCTAGGTGCTCTACGAGCGTAGTGCCCCCATATTATTATTATCTAATACCTATTGTATTGATGACACTAAATCCAACCAAATCTCGTCAATTAATGTGAAAAAGAGCCAGGCACTCACTGTCTAGCTTTTGCAAGATCCAGGCAAGTGCAAAAGAAGATTTCCCTCTCAGCTACTTTGTTGCAACTGCGACACTATGTGTTATCTGGGATACCAAGTTTTGTAGTATGTTCTCCAATCGGCCAGGGTCCCATACAGACCGCCCAAATCTAGTGATTTTTAGTCTTTGGATCGGTTGTACTCAGGCAATAGTTTTTTATGTTGCGCAGTTTATCAGTCTATCCGCAGTAAGACCTTGCCCAAATGGTAGTTCATTACAGAAGGATACACAACGGTCAAAGAGGATGGGTATTACCTCTATTAAGCCTCCTGAGCACTGAAGCGTGATTGAGACAGAATATCAGAATAATATCACGACTTGATTGCGGCTTGACTGTCTGAACAGATCAGATCGCAATCAAGTCTCTGGACATATTGATCTCAAAAACACCCCTTAATTATGGGTTCTCTCTTAACGAGGTGGCTGATCATTTAACATACACCTTGTGTGGGTGCTAGGACATTGTCACACACCCGCCAATTGTACACCCGATGGAGTGGCTAACAATAGAAGGAGTACATATCGACTTAATCTAAAACGATCACTCAGATTGCTTAGACTCAGCAGACCCTCAATAAGGACACTTATCAGAGTAATAATCGGACACTGCGAAAATGGCAATCCTATACAATCATTTCTGCAGAGGCTGCATGGATAAAGAGGATGTAGAAAAAACAAAGCACGGACTCTGCTCGTATAGGGCTCTAGTAAGCCGTAGGTGATGTTCCAGCGTTGGACCTATCTCGACCTAAGTGTAACTTCTTCTTCTGACGTCAGACACTCTTACCAAACCTAACGTGGGGAGATCTTATCATAAGAGCATACGTCTAATTTTTGTATTGCATTTATTTCACTCCAGCCAGATTAAGCTCATTCCGATTTCCCTTGACTTCATAAATCTTAAATAAAAACCTCCTCATCCTTGAGACTGTTTGAAGATAATCCTCGTAACAAAAGGTATTGACGTTTTGAGAATTCTTAGCCTCATTAGCACCCGATTATGTGCTCACTTAACATCATCTGCAGACAGAATCGTTTTAGTTGGGAAATAGATAAGACGATTTTTATGTTGAAACCGATGATGTCGAATGTGCTTTAACCTCTTGGACTGACGTACAGTGTGGGTGGGCATGTGCATACGTGCCAAATGAAACTTTCAGAACTGCAAACATCTGAACCGCACAAAATGTGCTTTTACAAGCAAGATAAAAAGGTAAAAATAAATAATCATAATCTAGTTAGAAACTTACCTCACAACTATGAAAATTGAGCACCATTAAGTCGGGACAGTACTTAGCTAAGCATTGCAATGCGTTGTCATTAACTTGTTTACAACCTTTACTGCTGAACTTTCTTAATTTAACACAACCGCGAGATAGGGCTTCGACTCCATTTTCCGTTATTTGATGACACCATGATACGTTTATCTCTAGTAGGTTCTAAGAAGAAAAAAAAACAAGAAACAGAATGTAATACATGAGCACCCATTGAACGTTTACAGAAACATTGAAGGAATACTTGAAAAATCCTCTTCAACCGCATTTAAGCTCGTAAATCTCCATTAATGAGACAAGAGCAAGCACAGACATAAGTGCCTACAGCTCTTGACGGACGGGACGTATTTCTAGCCTTGAATAGGCACACAGACAGTAGTGAAATAAGCATTGTCAGCTTGCGGAAATTGCATTTCAATGCATTTCAAATTCGTTCCCGTTTTGTTTTTGTGCCCACCCACAATAGAAGTTGCGGTGATAACAACTAAAGCAAGCAATTCCAGCCATGGTGTTGAAATTCAACACCACAACTTGTGCCTCTTTTAAATAAGGACTACACTTATTGATCTTGTGTCCTTGTGCAGCGCCAGAGTGTGCCAAGACTAAAAGCAAAATAAACAGAAACCTATTAAAGGACACACAGCAAATAGGCGGCGGCGGCGGTTGGTACACTGTTGTGTGTCATTGCAATTGTCGACAACCACTCAACAGCACTTCCTCTGTGGGCATTTGCAGCTCTGCCGCACACACACAGAACAAGCACACTCGCAAGCTTGCACACTGTGTGACTGCATGAAGACAGTCGTTCGTATCGAAGCAGAAACCACTGAAATTAGTGGCACACGAAGAATGTTGACTGACTTACTGCTGCTGCTGTTGTGTATCGCTTGCCTTTGGTGGCCGATTCTGATGGTAAATGTAGGCTAACAAAACTTTTTGTGTATTATAATCGTTGGCCCCAATTTTGCCTAAAAACGAATGAACAGCGGTTGCAGCAAATGCCATGACGACAGTTGCACGGCGGAAGTGAAGCTTCAGTTGCATCACACAAGGTTAAAGAGAACTCAACAGTGAGCAGTGGTGTACGCAGAAAATGTTACAGTACCACCACCAACACCACCAACACCACCACCACCACCACTACAGCAACAATAACAGCAAACATCAAAATGAATGGAGAATAAGAGCAAAGTGCACTGTGTGCTGAAGAGATGTATGCTTTTGGACGACACGACGGAAGAGAACTTTAATTGCACTTCCAAGTTTTTGAACAAAAATGCTTGCATTTTACACCACAGACACACACACACACAGCCAAGCATGAGGGGAATTTCAGCAATGTGCTGTGTGCTGTTTTACTTTCCACGATGCAAAGACTCTCAAGGACTTGACCTAAAAATGTATAATGTCACACACATAAATCGAGTGACTCCTTCTGGAGCAAGGAGGCGGACAGGGTCATACTTACAGGACATCCATCGGAGATGTATTTTAAACTATTGTCGGTTATATCAGCGCACGAGTCTAAGTTAATTGATGTTAATTTTGAACAATAACGACTTATTGATTGCGTTGATAGGTCGGTTATCTTTTTACATTCGGATAAATCTAAGTGCTCGATATTATGGCAGTCGTTAGCTAGGGTTCTGTAATCAAAAACAATTTTATCAAAGGTGTACAAAAAAGATGTGCATGTGCTGACATACCGTATTGATGCATCTCCCACTGATTGGCAACCTCGCAGTGAGAGATTTTTCAAAAAGCCACCGCATCTCTGGGAAATATTCTCAATGACAGTACCCTGTGAAGTAGAAGCAGTTCATTTCATTTTTACACGTGCAGGCGGCATTTGCATGTATGCATGCGAGACTCACCTCGATGTCCCGTTGAAAATCAAATAAATTGATTTTCTGCCAACTCGAGCCGTCCAGGGCAAGGACATTCCAGTATTTGCAGACCTGTAGAGATTAAAAAGAAAAAAGAACAGAGAGAATTTTCAATAAAGTAAATATAAACATAGAACAAGCGTTATGTGCCAGGGGATAGACTGGGTACAAGGAGGGGGGCCGAAGTGTGAAGGACAAACATCTGGGACATTGTGTTAAGCCATGCTGGTGTCCAGTTTGAATTTCGAACAGGGCCGAGGGAGGGGTGAGATAAAGCTCACCGCTCTCCCTCTGAAATGTGGGTCATCGTCGACAAAATTTCGCGAATTCACATTACAGAATGTAGGTCACAGCAGCAGATAATGGCCGGAGTCTGCTGAAATAACCCATGACCCAAATACACAATTTCCCTATCGCAGTGATGCGGAAAGGGTGAACACAAAACACAATGTGTACCCTGATTACAGTGAGTTATGGTGTCTACGAGTCCGTGTTGCAGATTGGAATTCCTTCAGATTACAGGCGAAAAGTAATCGCGAAATGACCGCATTTCCGATGCCATCATGATTGAAAATGAAAGCGGACTAATTGCACATACAAATGTACTTAAGTGGGCTTTATGGGCTGATGAGTGAAAGAAAATGGAGAGAAACGATAAGCAAATTAATGGAATTATATTTCAGGATGTGCGGAGCGCAATGAAGTAAATTGAATTCAATGTTCTCCTATAAGTGCGAATGGGTACTTAAAGTGATTGTATTATGCAGCTATTTCTTTTGTCGGTAATAATCGGGGCGTCCGCCTTAGGGAAGAAAGGGACTATTTGGGAATATCATTTATCTGTGGGGGTTGAATTTCGCGAAATAACATCAGCACCGAGATCAATTGGTGATTGGATGTAAGGCTCCGTCTACAGATGAGGCAATGAGCTCCAGAACTTGGCGACGAGGAATATTTAATTTTAACAACATGGCGCGAAGGTATCTTTTATTGTTTTTCGAAGTAAACAAGTTTAGGACTCGATTCAAGCATCTAACAAGAAAAGTAGACATGGCTTTCTTATAGAGGCAGTGTAATACCATAACAGAAGACGGCCGACTGGTCCTCGAGTGACAAGCCTCTCCCTGCTGGCACTACATCTAGCTAGGTGCGTCCAAGTTGCCTGGGGTACTTCTCCACTTACGAGTGCCATCGGTTTATGGGAACAATCTATTTCCTTGCCCAACTGGGGCGGAGTCGAAGACATTTTCCATTGAACCTTCGATTGAGGGCCCTACTAACTCAATTATCTATATGGACTGGATAGAGATATTTTGCGTTTAATCTGGGGGTTCTTTTTGCATTTATTGTCTAGACATATGTAGATATTATCTAGATGATGTCCATGTCCAAGCCTTCGGTCAGAACGTCGCCATAGGCAGCTACAACTTCGAGGTAGTGAAGGACATCGTCTACCTTGGATCCCAAGTAAATAGTGCGAACAACATCAGTACTGAGATCAAGCGTAGGATAACTCTTGCCAACCGCTGTTTCTTTGGGCTCAAGAGGCAATTGAGTAGTAGAGCCCTCTCTCGATAGACCAAGCTCACGTTATATAAGACCTTGATCATCCCTGTCCTGCTGTATGGCGCGGAAGCTTGGACTATCTCAAGAGAGGATGAAGACGCACTTGGTCTCTTCGAGAGAAAAGTTCTGCGTTCAATCTTCGGTCCTGTTTGCGTTGAAGGTTCCTGGAGAAGAAGATTCAACCACGAATTGTACGGGCTGTACAGCGACATGAGTCTAGTCAGCCGTCTACGGATTCAACGCCTAAGATGGCTAGGCCATGTTGAGCGCATGGACTTCGACTCCGAACCAGTAGGATAACGCAATAGACGACGACCACGAACCCGATGGCGCACTCAAGTGGAGAAGGACCTCAACCAACTTGGAGTGCGAAATTGGAGGCAGCTGACTAAAGAACGTGCCAGCTGGAGACGATTGTTGACCGAGGCCCAGGTTCACCCCGGGCTGTAGCGCCACAAGAAGAAGAAGAAGACAAGAAAGTCGTCTTAGATCACTTCTAACACGACCACTACGGCAGATCCTGGAAAAAGATCCAGAAGAGCACATCGACACCACTTATTCCTCGATTGGCGTGAATAGAGACGAGTTATATGACGCCATTTCAAGTTCTAACATTCTTGCCATACTCATGAGACTGAGTATGATAGCGATGGAGATTGGCCAAGGACTCTACCAAGGTTGGTAACAAAGAATGACAAGGCGAGACGCTGTTTGGATTTAACATCATCCTGGAAAAGATCGTACAAAACTCCAACAGTAACATACGCCGATGACATTGACGTGCTTCGCAGAACCTAGCCCAACCATCGATGAGGCGTTGCTAACATTGAGACGGAAGTGGCTAACATGGTTCTGGTGATGAATGACCTAAAACGAAGTATTTGCTATCCTCAAGAAGTACATACAACATCGACGTTCTGGACAGAGCGTCACAATGGGCAGCAGACACTGATCATTCCTCTCGTGCTTAACGACGTGGAGAAATGGACAATCTCGAAAGCGGATGAAAAGCCTCTTGGTCTTTTCTAGAGAACAATTCTGCGTGTGATTTGTGCGTCTGTTTGATGGTTGAATCTGGTGAAGTAGATTCCACCATGAACTGTATGGACGTTACAGCAAATTGAGCCTAGCCAGATGTCTACGGATCCAACGTCTACGGCGGCTTGGCCATGAAGAGAGTATTGGCAACTCAACTCCGGCCGGAAAAATCCGCGAAGCCGAACCAAAGGGACAACGCAACAGAGGGCGTCCGCATTTAAGGTGGCACACAAATGGAAAAGGAGAGATCGCACTAGTTGGAGAGGGTTATTGGTTGAGGCCTACGTCCACTCCGGACTATAACTCAGATGATACACAGAAGAATTATCAATGTTGCAACTGTCTCACAGATGATTGGACTTAGTTTTGCATGTTCTTCTTAGAGTAACTCTCGTCACACAACCTGACCCTCTCTAACATCCATAGAGCAGCAATAATTCCCAATCGTCGTCCCGCGCACGCGGAGTACAAGAAAGCTATACTTGCCAGTGAACAGATCGCCGAAATGCGGTCAGTGTTGAATCTGTTTGAACAAGCATTTCCATAGACTCAACTTGGATTGACTCGGATTGTAGCCAAAAATCCATCAACCTACTATTGTTGTCCTTTTTGCCAAGAGAAGTGAACAAGTGAAAATATACACATTCTCAACTGAGGGCAAGCGGTTTCAGGATTAAATATTAATTTGTAAAAACAGATTCAACTTAAACCGATATTGTTCAATATTAAAGACTTCACTTTGAATAACTCGGTGCTGTGACAGTTCTTCTACGTCGGATATATGGTCCCGTCTGCGAGGAAAGCGAATGGAGGAGAAGACACAACCGTGAACTCTACGAGCTGTACAAGGATGTGGATGTAGTCCGGAAGGCAAAAATCCGTCGACTACACTGGCTCGGCCACATCGAATGGACAACAACGCTTCAGCAAAGAGGGTCTTCGAATCCGAGCCTCCTGGTTCGAGAAGGAGAGGAAGACCGAACCTCCGGTACAAAGACCAAGTCATCGCGGATGCAAGACAGCTTGGCCTTGATGACTGGAAGCAGCGTGCCCAAGACCGTTACCGATGGAAGGCAGGAATTGCTCAGGCTCAGACCCTTCATGGTTCGTCTGCCTGATAAATAAGTAAGTAAGTGACAGTTCTCCTGAATAGTTCGATCAGGAGTGACATCAACCGACAGTCCACCCCAGCATCGAGCTACCATTGAAACCATTATTTACTAAAGCTGGGAAGGATACGGCACAGAGATGGGTTTCTCTCAATTCTCTATCCTACTATCCCTACGCTGGTCGCAGAAACTCCGTTTAATAAATTTTTATCCTGAGCAACTGAGCTGAACCAACTTAAAAACATTAAGAATCCGCCTGAAGAGTGTCCTTAAATTTCTCTGCCCCTCAGTATCATCACAAGAATATAATATAATAATATGGGTGGCGCTACAGCCCGTAGAGGGCCAGGGCCTAGCTTCTCAGCACTCACTCGTGTTGTGCGTGCTATTGTTCTCTCACGAGTGGAAGGGACCTACAGTTTAATGCCGAATCCGAACGGCCATGTTTGAGAAGCTTTTTCTAGACAGGAAATACTCTTTGAGCATTGTCAGTGACTCGAAAGAGGCGGGGTCGTGAAAATTATTTTTTGTCGCTCAGAGCTGGATTCGAACCTACGACGTCGAGGTTGGGGTCGACGCACATACCCACAACGCCACGGGTTACCAACCATCACAAGAATAGACCGAAGTTACTTCACAGTTACTTTTCAGTTACAAGACACAACTAATCAAATTGTTTTTTATGATCGAAGTAGTGGTTGCCTGCTGTTGAAATAGTAACTCCGTCGCCTGCGGGATCAAATTTCGGCTTGAACAACTTTCATCAAAACTCGAGGGAAATGCTCAGCAAGAAAATCTTTTCCATCTTCCTTGTTTGGGTCTATTGGCGCCACTTCACTTGTGAGATCACAGTAGTACCGAGGACACAAGTTGTTGTCTACGCCCCGGTGGGGAACGGACCTAAGACCAAATATATGCTGTCAACGAGAAAGGACACCCAATACCGAGGTCTCGGTCAGAACGTCACGGCAGACAGATATAACTTTGAGGTAGTTAAAAGCTTTGTCTACCTAGGAACCGCTATCAACTAAGACAACGACACCAGCGCTATAATCAAACGAAGAATAACTCTTGCCAATCGGTGCTTCTTTGGGCTAAGAAAGCAATTGGTAAGCAAAGCCCTCTCTCGAAAAACCAAGGTAACGCTTTACCAGACCTTAATCGTACCAGTCCTGTGGCGCGGAGGCATGGACTGATGAAGCAGCCCTTGGTTGCTTCGAGAGGAAAATTCTTCGGGTGATTTTCCGTCCCGTCTGCATAGATGGTGAGTGGAGGAGGAGATACAACGACGAACTATACAGGCTGTTCAGCGACATCGTCTTAGCCAGAAGAGTGAAGATCCAACGATTGAGATGGCTAGGTCATGTTGAGCGGATGGAAACCAATGCTCCGGCCCGAAAAGTCTTCGAATCCACCCTCGAGGGACGGCGCAGTAGAGGAAGACCGCGACTCAGGTGACGCACGCAAGTGGAAAGGGACCTCAACCAACTATGCGTGTGAAACTGAAGACAGCTAGCTAAAGATCGAGCTGGCTGGAGACGCTTGTTGGTTAAGGCCCAGGTCCACCCCGGAGTGTAGCGCCACCTTAAGTAAGTAAGTGGGGAACGGACCACCTGTAAGGCCATCCATATAATTATTATTATATCAGCGACTCGTGACAGCATTTGAATCGCTGCTAGTGAAATTATTGTCGCACATTCTGTCGATGGCCACAGCGCCGAGTGCATGCAACTAACACAATCGCGAGCTATTTCAGTCGTCAGCTATGCATTTACGAAATCTATTTCAAAAATATCCCACACATGAGAACGTCTGAATGGGGGGGCTGATAAGCACCAAATTAAATGACACTTAGTAGGCTAGACCACTTGCCCGAGTGGCAATCAGCATTCAAGCCGTCTCTCCCAGCAGGCGGAAGAAGTATTCACTTCACGTAATCTAAAGGTTGTCTACAACCAGCTTGTCTTAAAGCACCTTCCAATCTATTGCCAAGTGTTAAAGTCACATTCACCCTCGCTTGCTCGCGCGCACACACTCGATTGTTCTTTTTCTTATTTCTTATTCACGGAGATAACAAAGGTTAAGGAACCGACGACATCGTCCGCCCGACTCGGCGAATCAAACATTTTTTGTTTCGCTTTTTTTTTTGTCGAGTGGCTTCGATTGGGCGCTTATGCGAGCGTCTGAACAAATCCGTACTCAAGTTTACTTGATAAAAATCAAGCTGTTTGTCAACCCGTGAATCAATTGTGTCACCATTGTCAATCAGCCCACACTGTTGCGTCGCGTGTGGATTTTATGGGCGGCGAGAAGCCGATGGGGCGTGTGTGCTCGATGTAACAATCCCACTGCCAATCACCCCTGAGTGCGCAAAGCAGAAGGGAAGGTCGCGACTCAAATCGAAGAACACCGTAACATTCCCAAGTGTCATTAAACCTCCGCACACATTTTGCCATTCAAAGCGCTGCGAAGAGACACACGGTGGCACTCTCTTAGCCTAGCCAGGCACAATTCTACAGTCTACTGATTACAGAGCATCGTTCCACGGCAGTGCAGCGGTTTATTTTTGTGTTCTGTTATTTTTATTACCGCATGATTCATTGAACTTTTCCCCCGAAAATTCCCTGAGCGAAAATAAAAAATGAGGAAATTTCATTTTCGGGGGGCATACTTTGGCGCACGGGCTTTTGTTTACTAAACCCACTCGCAGGGTGGATGTGTGTGTATTTTATTTTATTACTTTCCTTTGCTTTGCTTTGCTTTTCTTTTTGCCAACATTTTCATGAACTTGAACCTGAACCGGGGGAGACGCGTGCCAACGAGGGGGACTCTACTTTATTCCACACGTCGTTATCGTCGCTAGCGAGGACCGCGTTGGACCGAACGCGTGTGCACTAAATGAATTTAATGATTTTGTTTTCTTGTTTCTCAACACATGAATTATATAATTAGTTGGCACACTATTGAGGGGAGACGTTGATGTTCTCGAGAATGTCTTGGGCTTCCTTGAGACCAGAAGGTGCTCAGATGAGCACTGTGTCCGCTTCCCTCTGAGCGAACAGCTTGCCGTGAATAATCGCAGACGCAAGTGTACTTATGATTGCTTTGAAATGAAATGAATATTTCACACAGCTGAAGGTGAAGAAGTAAAAATTTAAATCAGATGGGGAATGTGATTAAATGCTTCGCTTCGCGTTTGACCTTCAAGAGGTTCCGCGGCCTCAGTGAGGGGTTCTAAGAATAAAACGGTGGACCTGCACAATTTGAATTGACTTGCAGTGAATGAAACTGCTCATTTCTAGCAAATTGATCAAGTTTAACCATCACACGATCTACAGGCACACACTCGAGATAATAATTGGGCCGTATGACAATCGATTTGCTTGAGGCTGGGAACTGACAGCAAGAATCAAGGTACTTGTCGAAGCAACTGTGCTGTTGTCTTTACTCGAACTCCAGAAAGCCCTTACCATGTGAGTCATGTATGGACCCGAAATCTGGGTGGTCAAGCAGCAAAAGTGATACTTGATGCCGGTGAACGAAAATATCTGAGTCGAATACACAAATGGTCCTCGCTGCGAAGAAACTGAGTGAAGAATACGCCAGCTGCACAAGGATGTTTTACGCGATTTCACTTTAACGCGGTTATTTTTGCAGCGCAAATTCCTTTTTTTTACGCGAATTTCTCACTTTAACGCGATATCATTGATTTAGCACGTTCCGCGGAAGGTGAAATTCTTGCAGATATGACGAGAGAAGATATTGACGAGATTATTCTAGACCGAGAGCTCGATGATGACGATTTGATTGAAATAGCTACGGAAGTAATCGAATCGGAAAATAGCTGCGACACCGAGATAGACGAGCATCCAATTAAAGCAGAGACGATTGAGCAAGGTCTTAAACTTGCAGCAGAATTGGAAAATTATTTTGTAGCAAATGATACTGATGCCGAACGTGTACGAAGTTTTCAAAAAGAATTGAGTCTCTGCATGTTAAGATATAAATAACTACATCAGAATTTATTGGGTCCAAAAAGAAGCATTCTTCGACCCCAACCTCGACGTCGTAGGTTCGATTCCAGCTCTGAGCGGCAAAAATAATTTTCCCGACCTCACCTCTTTCGAGTCACTGACAATGTTCAAAGAGTATTTCCTGTCTAGAAAAAGCTTCTCAAACTTGGCCGTTCGGAGTCGGCATAAGACTGTAGGTCCCTCCACTCGTGTGAGAACAATAGCACGCACAACACGAGTGGTTGCTAAGAAGCTAGGCCCTGGCCCTCTATAGGCTGTAGCGCCATCTATATTATACTATTAAAAAGAAGCATTCAAACAAAATTAACTGAATTTATGGTGCAAAGTCAACCACAGGTGCAAACTCAGTCGGAGATGCTAAGTCAAGCGGAGCATCAATCCATAGTTCTTACTATTGATTCTGATACAAATTCTAGTGATATCAGTGCAGGCCATCAAATTAAGCGGCTAAGAATAATTTCCACTACGGATAATGACTGATTAAACACCATTCAACGGTTTTTTGAATAAATCTACCTGTTTTCTATTTTCTTCTCTTTTATATATGGTTTTTGTTTTGTATTTTTTATTTCGTTATGAATGAATAAATCATAAGTCTGAAATTTGAAACTTATTGTATTGTTTTTCAATATTTTTGTGCGCGTATATTTTGTTATACGCGATATTTTTTATATTCCGAACCAATTCGTCAGTTAATATGGGAAAACTAACCATTTTTACGCGATTAGTGGCAGAACCAATAATCGCGTAAAAAAAGGACTGAGTGTACTACGTCTACTACACTTTCTAGACCACATCAAGCCTGTGTGACCAATTGTCTTGGAGCCGGAGACACCTTGTTCGAAAAGACTGTCTATATGTTTATCTCTCTTGACCTCGCTGAGCTGTCAACGATGGAACGCACCTTAAGTCTATTACTATCTGACGGAGAGTTCGTTTGGAACGGTCTAGTATGCTAAATCATGATGGCCCATCGGAAAAGAACCCCTTTTTAAGGTCACATAGCTTTAAAACGCGCAATCAAATGCAAAGAGATTTCATCGACACTTAACTCTTGGTAACAAAGCAACGCACCGACAAAATGTCTATCACCATCGTAAAGATCTTACCTGACATTGAATGAGAAGACCGTCGAGGTCGAGGTATTGTAGAAGACATCACGACTTTCACTGCGGGTATCTGAGACACCGGTAAGCTTATTTCAAGTGAGATCGTCAGATCAACAGAAGGATCAACGGATACAATCAACTGAGTGCCTTTAGAAACTTCCCACGAAAAAACAAAATTAGAAATACACACATCTTCTGCTGATGAAACTCGCATTCATGAGAATTTGAATCATTTCAGGCCACAGAACCTGTCTCCTTTCTTTAAACACAAAAAAAATGACCCAATATCCAAGAATAAATACGCGATAAGAACGACGTCGCACTAACGTCATAGCTTGCGGTACATTGGCGAACATAACCGAGAAGTTCACATTTCCTGTGGAGAATTCCCTGCAACCAAGTTATTTTCGTCTTGACCAGAAAAACCAGATTCACCCCAGCTTACGATTGCTTTTGTTCAGTGGAAGCACAGAAAGAATGGATCACTTGCACACCACCCAATGTGGGTTAATGTTATTTTTGGATTTTTTTATTACGACGTCCCAGTTGGCTGGTGATGGTGACGGTAAAAACGATGGAAACAGTTGCACTTGTTCCACCCAATGCATGTGGCAAGTGTTGGGGCAACATCGACCTATCACGGGGTGCTGGAAAACTGGAATCACTGGAATGCATTTTAAATTGATTTTAATTGTTTCACGTTGCTTAGGTTTTAATAAGCAATTTGAAACGTTTAAGTAGTATCCAAATCGGAATGGCGTGTTCGAGCTTTCATAGTTTCCGTAGAAACTATGTATACATGCTGTGTGAAGCGAAATAGCATCGCGTGCATTCACTTGTGCATAGACCGTAATATCGTCCGTCCCTGAGCACAAAGTCCGTGGTAGACCTACTTTCGCCTTTGTACAGGGTGACCAGATAAAAGCGATGCGAAAACGAAATTTAAATAAAAAATAAGGGTGGAAGATTCAGAATTGATTCCGGGTTTATTTTGAAGCTGCATTCATGCCATCATGTGTGGAATGGCAAGTTGTTAAAATCGCATTTTCGGCTTCGCAGGCATTGTTTAAGCGGTTGGTCCAATTTTTGATGACTTGTTCGCCAGCCAATTGATGAACGTTTGGCGTGAGATAGCCTAGTCGACAAACTCTGCGTTTTTTAGAACATCGAAGATTGCGTCGCGTTGTTCGCTGTGGCCTCTTAACATCGCTTTTTACTTGAGACCTTTGACGATGAGTGTGTTTCTGTCAGTGTCATACCTCTGTGTATCAAAGGATAAAAGTACGATGATGCCTCCACATGTCATAAAGCACAACAAGTAGTGAATCTCTGTGGAAGGATTGAAGCTTGTGGGTTGTGTTCGCTCCAACAACAACTATTGTGATTATTGACAGAACCTTCTTCTTCTTTTTCAGTCAGAAGTGGATGTGGTTCTCACGCAACAAAACTTCCAAGCCAGTACGATTTCTCACCTTCGGGCCGCTCGACTTGTGGGCGCCAACTTGTGACAACAAAAGTCAACTCAGAGTCGAAGATTCTTCGGGCCGGATCTACTATATGTTGTCCATACCCAGTCTAGACTCCTTTGGCGTTGAATCCATAGACGCCTGGCTAGACTTATGTCGTTCTACAGTATGAAATGTACGGGCCAAATGCCACCAACGCAAACAGGACCCAATATCTCCCGCAGAACTTTCCTCTAAAAAATTCCAAGAACTGCGTTGGGTAGATGCAGTCCAAAGCTCTGTGCCGTAGAGCAAGATCAAGATCTTATACAGAGGCAACTTGGTCTTCCGAGAGAGTGTCCTATTACTGAACTGCCACTTGAGCCCATTGAAACAGCGGTTAGCAAGAGTTATTCTAAGTTTGATCTCGGTACTGTCGAGATAAAGGAGATCCTTTACTACCCCAAAGTTACAGCTGCCTACGGCGACGTTCTGGCGTGTCTTCGATATTGTGCATCCTTTCTTGATGATAGACTAGCCTGAAACCACACTGATGACACGCATGCACGATATTGGATGGAGATGACACTTTGAGTCAAAAGCAAATGGCAGCAATGTTAAATGATGCACAACAAACAAAAGCAATGGGAAAGATCCAAAAGTGTGGAAAATGGGTGCCACATGAATTGAATGAAAGGCAGATGGAATTTGCTTCAAAGACACGTAAGAAAATCGATTTTGCATCGGATTGTTACTGGCGATAAAAAATGGATTTATTTTAAGAATCCTAAACGGAAAAAATCATGGGTTAATCCGGGACAACCATCAACATCGACTGCAAAACCAGATCGATTCGACAAGAAGACAATGCTGTTTGTTTGGTGGGACCAGAAAGGTGTGGTGTACCACGAGCTCCTAAAACCTGGTGAAACCGTTAATACTGATCGCTACAGACAACAAATGATCAATGGTAATTTTGCTCCATGACAATGCACCTGTACACAAAGCAAAACCGGTTCAGGATACAATCAAAATAATGGAAAATGGAAAATAGAAAACTATCATTGCTACCTTCTAAGCCTTTCTCCCGGGTTTATTCACAATTTTAATTCAATTTTGAAAATGCCTTATAAATAGGAGAGTACATTTTCTATGAATGGAATCCCACGTCGCTTATAAATTGATACATACTACTAAAACAACCACATTTCAATTCAAAGACATGAAGATGCCGCTTTTGGATATAATAAGCTCGTTAACTCGATTTTCAAAGCAGAAGCGCGAGAGCAAGTCGCCGCATCGTACCAATCTGACCTTAAAGCTTTTACAAATTTGGAAATATGCTGCGGCGTGAAGTTTATTTCTACAAAGACATAATCGCCAGACATCTGCATTCACAAATGGCAGTGGATCATCAATCACTCTGCGTAACTGATGCCCGATCGACTGCATTTGCGGTGCAAATGTCTGAAGACTATCGGAAGCCATCTGCGATGACACAAATTGATGGCGCGAACCTCGTAAGGTGATGACTTACGACTACGACTTCGAATTTATCAAATAATCTGATCCGACTTTGATGTGCGACGAGCTGAAAGAGCAGATGGGAATAAAGTGCTGCCGGTATTTCGCAACTACATTCACCACGCGGTGGAAAAAAATTTACCAAATGACCAAATTTCACCACTTTCACTGAATAATCCTTGAAAAATATGTATATATATGCATTAGAAAACAGATGATTTTCAAGGACATTTAAAGCAATTTGCCACTTCCTGCACACTTTATTTATTAAATTCGCGACTGCGAGTGTATAAATTCACCACAAACGTCGTATGGCAGGGTTCAATGTGCATTCAATCAAGACGTCAACTCACAAGAAGTCGTATTGCTTGTCAGTAGTGATGAAGAGAAAATAATTCTCAAACAAAACGCGCCGGAAGGTCTCAATCATAATAATTTGTCGCTGAGCCAACTTTCTTGTCCTTCACTGTTGGGGAGCGATTTCCTTGCGAAGAGTAAATGTCACTCTGTGTGATCATCATTCCCAGTCAAATGGCGCGTAAAAAAAGGAAAAACATATAAAAAAGGTTTCCGATTTATTACTTCTCCACAGCTGGTGGAGAGCTCCGCGTCCATCACAGCGAGGGACCATCATTAAGTCTGTCTGCGGAGAACAAGTCCCGATAATAAACACATTTTTTCCAGTCCAGATCCAACCGCTCTTTGTGCGGTTGATTATTCATTCAAGTTAATTTAACCGGGGACGGTAAGGGTTTAATTGCGTCCTCCCTTGTGTCGGCGATGTGTCGTCCTTTGACCCGTGCACACAACACAACTGCCGGCAGATAGAGAGAGAGAGAGAGAGGGAGGGAATATTGTTTGCGAATTAGTGTGCAGCACCGCCGTGCATGATTTCCCTTTGGCTTGTTATTTTCCTGTTTGCCGCCCTCTCTTTTGTGTCCCACAAGCACGCCCCCCACGTAGCCGCCCTGCCCTGGGCGCGCACAGCACACACCGCGCATTCCTTGATTTCAGTCGGGAATTGTTGAACTCATCCAGTCCAACTGTCGGCGTGCCATCGAAACTCCGGAGACTATGTAACAGAGCAGTTGACTGCACTTTGCTTCCTTTGTTGTGAGACGACCGGGAACTGGAAATAGTGAAAATGCTGCGATGGATATTATTGGCGACATGCAAGCTTGCAATATCGTTCCGTTTTGAAGGAACTTCTAGCCAGACTAATTTCGATAGGAGTTCGCTTTTTCTTTGTTGATTAATTTCGAGCTGATGGAGGTGCGGTGCTCTGAGGCTATTAAGGATGGGAGCGAGGAGGAACACAAAGGATTTTAACTTTATGGCTTCAATGGTGGTGTAGAAAAATTGAAAAAAAGTTACCGTTGGTTCGTAGTTTAGCCACATGTCATTGGACTGGAAGTGGTATGAAGTTGTTTTTTCCGGTCTCGTGCACACTCCTGATGGGAGGAATTTGATGCAATGGCGGAGAGGAGTGTGTAAAAAATGCAAGGTCTGGGACATGTTTAAGATATCAGAGCGATTTAAGAGGTTTAAAATCTGCAAGTGTTCTCTGCGGCGATGGACAGCAGAAGAAGATTGCTGGGCCATACTTTTTCTCTTAAGAGAGTAATTGTTAAGGGCTGCTGCAGCTGCTGCTAAGCCTGCTTCTTAACGTAGGATAATTCCGACAAGTGTATATCTGCCGACACTGGAGCACGGAAACACTGTCTATTTTAATGGCATCATCACGTCGAGCAGAATCTACGATGGAGATCCTGAAGACGCAGTAAGATATCACCCGTACACACAAAAAGTTTTCGGAATGTTGAACGGGAGAGAAAATAAAGATGTGGTGCGAAGTTCCAAGAAGATATGGACACCAACAATGAATACCCAGACATGCTAAAATGTCGATTGATTTGGCTTCGCTAGAAGGTCTAAGATTCTAACCGAACAATTAAAGCCAGTCGAAAACTTTCGATGTGCACTAGGCCAAAATTCGAGACGCTGTTGCTCTAATAACGCCATACATATGAAGCTATTTGAATGATGAGAGCCAGAATGTCTGACCACCCCGTACTTTGACGTAGACTAGGTAAGTTTAGGTTAGGTACGAGTGACTGACTACCAAAGATGGTAGTCACACTTAGGCCAGAGTGGGTCCGTTGTGTTACCGCAGGAATCGAATTGATCCTAGTCCGCAAGCCAGTTGAGGCTTTCGACGTAGATGACTGACATTCGTCAGCTTCGTCAAGTTGTTAAAGCACAACGTGCGAAAGGGACTGATTCTGTGAGAGGAGAGGGCATTGCGGTTACAGAGAAGGTGTTCAATAGTCTCCGTCTTCTCTTCATCTCTGCAGCTTAATATGCCTAATCTGGAGGCGTGTATACAAATGGCTCAGTGCCCGGTTAACACGACAGTTAGTTTTCTTAAAATCGGCCTACTCAAAAGTCGAGTGAACATTTTAGATCTAGCGCAGGCCATAATCATTTTGTAATGAGCCATTGGACCATCTACATTAGGTTTGGTTAAGTAGGCTTTTTTTTAATTTACAAAACTGCGACACGCTGCTTGTGATCTGATTTCTTTCATTGTTTCTGAAACTATTAGAGACGGAAATTGCAGTTGTGGAATAAAAATGATGGGTAAAGATGGCAACCATAATGTCTTCCAGCAATTGTATACCATAAATATGCAGCACCAGTACTCACTTATCAGGCAGACGAACCATGAAGGTTCTGAGCCTGAGCAATTGCTGCCTTCCATCGGTGACATGGAAGGCAGCCAGTCCAGTCCTCAAGGCCAAGCTGTCTTGCATCCGCGATGACTTGGTCTTTGTACCGGAGGTCCGGTCTTCCTCTCCTGCAGCCTTACTTAATGTCCAGCTTTCGGCTCCATGAAGTAGGACTGGCAGGATAAGGGTTTTGTAGAGCATGATTTTGCTCCTTCGAGGCAGAAGTTTCGAGCCCAGTTGTTTTGACAGACCGAAGTAGCATCGGTTGCCAATGACGATTCTACGTCGGATCTCTACTACGATGTCATTCGTGGAGTTTACATTTGCCCCGAGGTAGAGAAACTCCTTTACTACCTCGAAATTGTAGCTGTCGATTGTGACGTTTTGGCCTAGGTGGTGTGCGGCGGATCGTTGTTTGCTCGACAGCATATATTTTGTTTTGTCCTCGTTGACCTTAAGACCAGCTCGTTTAGCCTGTTCCTCAATTGCCGTGAAAGCTTATACGATGGCACGATGGGACCGCGCGACAATGTCGATGTCATCCGCGTATCCCAACAGCTGGACTGACTTGTAGAAGATAGTGCCTTCCGTGTTGACTTTTGCCCGCCGCGCTATCTTCTCCAGTACCAGATTGAAGAAATCACACGACAGCGCATCTCCTTGCCGAAATCCGGTGCAGGTTTCGAACGGTTCAGAGGTTTTTGAACCGAACTGCACGGTGCATCGCGTATGTGTTAGCGTGGTGCGACACAACCGGATCAGTTTTCCCGGGATCCCGAATTCGGCCATCGCTTCGAATAGCTCCTTGTGATCAATGCTGTCGTATGCGGCTTTAAAATCGATGAACAGATGGTGAGTATCGATTTGAAACTCGCTGGTCTTCTCCAGGATCTGCCTTAGTGATTGGTCTGTAGTCGATTTTCTGGGCCGGAAGCCTCACTGGTACGTGCCGATTAGTGCGGTGCAAAACGGCTTTAGACGTTCACACAGTACGCTGGATAGGATCTTGTAGTCGACATTGAGCAGGGATATACCTCTGTAGTTCTTGCAGGAGGTAGGATCGCCTTTTTTGTGGAAGGGCAGCACCAGTAACCACCAGTAATGAACTGGTGGTCTCACAAGACCTAGTGGTTCTTTTCGCGGAACACCATTCGAAACTCATCGAATGGTTTTCAAAATTCTTTGAAGATGATGATGTCACAAGTTAGCAGGAGTAGAAGATCTATTTCACGCACAAACTCCACCAGAATTCCCCTTAAATTAGAGGAAGAGTGTCTCATGAAAGTTTCTTGTGAGATCAGCTAGATCAAATTGGGCTCTTATTACGACCATCATCCATTCCATTCTCTTTATTGATATTGTCGATGATAATTACTTCATGTAAGACCATCACTATCTTCGCGCCTATCGTTTATTTGTTTAAGGTTTGGGGAATCTACCCCAACCTCAACGTGGTAGGTTCGATCCCTGGTCTGTACGACAAAAATAATTTTCACGTCCATATGAATATACAAATTTAACTTGAAAAGCTTTATTAATAATAATAATATGGGTGGCGCTACAGCCCGTAGAGGGCCAGGGCCTAGCTTCTCAAAAACCACTCGTGTTGTGCGTGCTATTGTTCTCACTCGAGTGCAAGGGACCTACAGTTTTACGCCGACTCCGAACGGCCAAGTTTGAGAAGCTTTTTCTAGACAGGAAATACTCTTTGAGCATTGTCGGTGACTCGAAAGGGGTGGGGTCGGGAAAATTATTTTTGTCGCTCAGAGCTGGAATCGAACCTACGACATCGAGGTTGGGGTCGACGCACATACCCACAACGCCACGGGGCACCACGAAAAGCTTTATAACTTTAAGAATTTTCATTCCGTTTGCAACATCATTATTGAGTGGAGATGGGTTTTCGAAGACGTCGAGAGACATAGTTTCAGATTAAGTTTAGCTTCGAGCGCCTGCTGAGTGGCGTACAACTAGTTTTGAACTATTTTATCTTGTGTATAAGTTATAATGAAGGAACAGTGTCAAACCTTATTCACCGATATGACAAAGCTCACCTGTTTTATTGATTTGACTGAGTAGTTAATAAACTATTTATATTATGGGAGTTTTAATTTGTGTGACAATCTGTCTATCATTTCATTCGACATCCTTCTTAATTAGCTAGGGTAGGGCGTCGGAGACCAAATACTAAATTTTTAAGTGCGCTGTGGATCGAAAAAAGTGGGAACAACCGGCCAAAGCGTTTTCACTTCAGTCGAAACCTCAAATCTTCTTGAGTGCAAGACAAAAAGAACATCAAAGTCATGAAAAGTTTTAAGAATTTTTAGCAATTCCATCAACAACAACTTGAAATTCAACAGAAATGCATAAACGTCTGTTTCATTGCATTTAATTCACCGCCTCAATGTGTTTTTCAATTGACGGACTGAACGATTTCCTCAAATACGACCTTCAACTTACCCGCAAAATTCTCTAATCCCAACGAATTCGACTGATGTCACTCCGTTCACTTCGTAAACACTTTTTAATTTCCCCAAAACTAACCACATACTGCGCGTTTGTTCTCCAAGAAAACAAAAATGGAGCTCTCATTGTCAGTTCGGATTGTTTACAAAAGAAGGATCGAGAAATTCAAAATGGAATTACGTCGTTCCAAGTGTCGTTCTGAGAGCAAGTGGGAATGATATGAACTCAATTTCGTCTATCATCGAAAGGCCATATTGCTCACTTGTCTGCTCAAGCCACAAATAAACGAGTTCATTTGCGAATTGAATATTTTTAAACTTCCACAGATGGACAGGAGCAAGGTTCACTGTTCTGAGTGTGTGATTACAACCGTCGCCATTCAAACGTCATGTGTCAAAATTGACGGCGCTGTGAAGTAAACACTTCCGCTAAGACCTCAAAGAAAGCAGCGATTTACCTGACTAAACGAATCTAATTACATTCTCGGCGATCTGCATAGAATCTCGGCGAAGTGCGTTACAAATTGATTCAAATTGCCCTGCCCACTCCGCCGAGGCAGCACCACTTCGCATCACAACAAGCGTCGTTTGCAGTTGCCACGCAAACAAAGAGATACATGCTACTTAATTCCAGCACACACCCGTGCTATGTTCCCGCACTAGATGTTTTCAGTGCACTCAATGCGCTCGGCATAGACGATTATAATAACTTATGCACTACTTCACTTCGCGTCTTAGATGCGAACAATAGCATTCTTCCATCGACTTACCTGGGCGCATCTGCATAACGAAACGACGTCTAAGTATGAAAAAATGCGAAGTAGGATTTCCTTTGGCAGTTGCTTTATAGGTTCATCATCCGATTCAGGTGAGCTGAGGAATGTTTGCTGAAAAGATGAAACAGAACAGAGGCATGAGCACAGCCAGCAGAGCAGTTTGCATTGAAATAAATATAAGCACATGGACAAAGATAAATACAGAAGAAATTCAAGAGAACCAACGAAATGTAATACACTCGGTTTTTCGCCGAGTTGTATTGGCGTAGTTGAAAGACTTGCAAGAGGCTGGGTGGTCACGGGTTGGCGGAAGAGCGAGACCTCAAGACGGATTGGACGGTGCCTGTGTGAGTTGTTTCTTTTGCGGGGGCTTTTGAGTTTCTGGAATTGATGCCGATTACGCGGAAAACATCGTTAGCGCAAAAGGAGATTTTGTTTTTTCCGAGGCAACGACGGCTGTGAGTGCAAATTAAGCGAACTCCGGTAGAATTGAGTAAACAAGTAAGGAGGTCATGCACTTAAATCGATCTACACGCGGCCAGCGGAAGGTCCGCTGTTCAACTTGTGCGACTGAATGAGTGCCATTTCCACATTCCATTGAGGCGATTAATTGCTTATTTGGGTTAAGTTAACTTAGTTATAAGGTGTAAGGCAACTGAGCCTACAAACCACGACTCCTTCGCCTCTGTTTTAGAGAGATTAAGCCTCGAACCCCTGTCGCCTGAAGCTAACCTAACCTTGTTTAAAAAAGAGAGAGCACATAACACCCAAGTTTGTGCGTAGATGTCTATAGCAGGCAAACTTCGCCACAGCCTCTAAATTAACCTCTGCTGTTCCTTCCCCAAATATATGCGGATCCTATGCGTCTGAGAACAGGAGCAGCAGCAAGGAGTATCGTCTGCTATTCGAGCTTGCGTCAGCCACTTCCAGGCCAGCTGGAGGAAAGGCATTCGTTATCGACGCTTGCTTCAAGTGTCCTGGCAAATGCCATTCAGGACGATGCGATTCAGACTCGCAACTATCTAGTGTTCCCAGTTCAGGCTTATTCACACTAGTGTTCACTGTCACTGTGAATCGATCAACACTGTTGTTAATCCGTGGCTCGGGTATATTGAGCGCACCGACAACACCACACCAGTAAAGAGGGTCTTCGAATCCGAGCCCCTGGTTCGAGAAGGAGGGGAGACCGAACGTCGCAAATAGACAGCTTGGTCTTGATGATTTGGAAGCAGCGAGCCAAGCACCGTCAACGATAGAAGGCAGCGATATCTCAGGCTCGGACCCTCTGTGGATAGAAGGCTCGTTACGGAAGTGCATAAGTAAGACTTTTGTTAAATTCCATGATCTCGTGATCACTAGTCAGTCACTGCACTTAGTAAAGCTACATCAATGGTCACCACGCTGCAGGGTGTCCTAGAGCATATCTCCTTTAGAAACCAGTCGTGTTGTGGTGTACCGTGAGCATTATTCGCTTGGCAATGCCTTAATCATAATATGTTTATTTCTGAGGCAAGCCTGGAGTTGACAATTTGCTCAGAAGACTGACATGACAGCGCACTTACCCAGATGAGGCCAGTCACAGCAGTGGTAAAGTAAATCAACTCTTTTCATCATTCTGTCATCCGTGGAGCACACAAAGTGGCACGCAACGTGGTCAAGGTCAGAGATATAACTCAATCTAATTTGGATTCAATCTGACAGCAAACAAGGGACAACACCGTCTAACCCAAATATTGTTCGCCACGCCTGATGCGTCATCACCTCGTCTAAAAAAGGTAGTCGAGAAATCTAAATATTGACCCATCGTTTGAAGTTGATTGCAAGTCATTAAAGTGCTAGCAAAGCAATTTGGAAAGAGAAATATTTGCAGTAGGACAACGATGGACAAAATTGAAATAAATATTGCTTGGGAATTAGAAACTGAAAGCTTAGACGACTGTTCTTTACTCGTATTAAAGGAAGCGATCACTCCAGCTAGAGATCCAAGGCCGAAACAGTTGCTCTGGCAAACCATTCCGTGATTCAGAGGAAGGAAATGCAACTTCACGAATTAGTCCAATCCAAAGACTGTGGGTTGCCATCCAATGAGTCCTAAGAGGTGCGTGAAATAATCCAAACCAATACCCAAACTGACCCGTCTCGTCTCATTCCATTAATTTGGTCTTGTGAGACACCTAGCTTTGTTTTGGATTGGCCTCGGGAATGTCTCACTTTAGGTGTAGCTGGCGGGCTCTAGAGCTAAGTTCGAGTTCAAGTAGAAGATGAACATTGCCACGTATTTTCGTTTCGTACTAGCATATCAGCTTTCCACACTAAGAATGGTACTCGAGATGGCTTCAGATAGGTCAATACAAAATCTGGTGGGTAAACGAAACACGATGATGTTGCTAAAGGCCAACTCAAGCCAAGTTACCCATGAAATAACTCCAGAAATGAGTGTTCTTTTCAACGACGACCAAGAAAATGTGCTTGTACTTGTAGGAAAAGTTTAAAGCCTCGGTAGAAAAAAATCGGTTGACTTTATAAGAAGCAAGACTTTATTTTGGAATCAGCAGCAATCAATCATAAGCTTATATTGCTTATTGAGTGAGATTGATTGATTTGCTTACCCGTGGTAAATTAACATCCAGTGTACGTCTTGATACCTCTTTTTCTCATTACATCCAGGTTCATAGATGGAACAGCACAGTTGAGGCGATAAATGTGTCCTCCACGATAGAACTCCACCAAGCGGTAGATAAGTTTGTGGTTGTGTGTGTGGATGCTGGGAAAATGCTGTGGTCATTTTCAAAGTGCCTGCTCTATGCCATCTACAAGGTAGTGGAGTCATATTGAAGCAGATGGAGTAGAGCAGGAGGAGTTTAAGTCTTTCTTATGAGTGGTAGTAGGAGCAACGCTGAACATCCCTCTAGAATAGGCTAAGCTGAGACAGTTTTGAAATAGCTTGGAAAGGCTGCTAACACGAAGGCCGAGCTTGGTGTCAAAGCAAAGTTAACGTTACCTCAACACAGTATCGTGGCTTATTCCAACTCCATGGTAACCTGGTTGCAATTTCGCATAAGTCATGATGATTTGAACCGATGAGGGACAATCGGGTGACTTGGATTTATCGTATGTGGACTTGCAAACCTTTTAATGGATAATATGGATCACTGAAAATGGGATGAGACAACGGATATTTGCACAGTGGGTTCCAGAACAAACGTTATTCTTAGTATCCAGATGTATAAAGGTAGGATCCGACGTTAGGTTACACAATAACGTAGATTACTTTTGACTAAGTACTAGATTTCCTATTGTCCAGGGTTCCCTAAGAAAACAAATCCTTCTGAGACCCCCTAAAGGTCCTGGTACAACCGTCTAATCACAAGCGGAATGTGGGTTTCCGGTTTTATTGTTTTCCCAGCAGTCTCTTAAGTCGAAACTTACTCTTTCCAAGTTTGACAACCTCGGTTTGCATAAATTATTTCACACCCCTCAAAGGTCTCCAGCTGAGCACACCCCCAAATACAATCCAACGCGCATATCTAAGACATGCAAACTTACATCATTTCCAAAGGAAATACCCGCGCTGTCATCCGAGCTTTTTCAAAACAGACTACTCTCATTATTTAGTAATTTGCCCGAAGCATGACATTCCCCGGATAACCGTTACGCAACAATCGTGCACACACCAAAAACAGTGACACCGATTCCACCATCCACCTCAAGAGGAAAACGGTTTTCACTGGTTTTTTGTGTTTTCTTGCCTTCTTTCTGCCTTCCCACCCACTTCACGGTTTTCCACTTTAGTCGTGGGGGTTTCCATATTTCTGTCCGCCTCCCGCCAACCCTTCCACCACTCGGCGCTCGTCTCGTGTAACACTGTTATAATAACATACCCGCGCAGAAAAATTAATTAACCTCTAATTATTCGCCGAACGGTGCCAGCCAACGGCCACCGACATCGGTGAGACATCCACTGGGACCCGCCAGTTGGAGCCTCTGTCTGTTCGGATTGCAGTTACCTGCAGGGAGCAGCTCTCGACATGAACCCATTATACAATGAAACGACTGCGGAGAAAAAGAGGGTCACACCAGCTCCCCATGAACCCACATTTGCAGCCGCCTCATCATGGCCAGAGGGGGGGGGCTGAATATTCGATTTCATGTCAACTACTCGTGTATCTTTGACGGGAACACTCGCTCGTGGACTGATAATAGTTTAAAAGCACGACCACAACCGAAACAGGGCACTGTGTGCATGCTGCGACGCCACCTGTGTGTACTCGCAGCACTCGAAGGCAACCCCAAAGTGCCTGTCATGTCAGCCTATCGATTTGCAATTAGAGCCTCTGTACTTTTCTTCTCTCATTCCACCGCCCGCCACCCATCTTCCACTCTGTGTCTCCGAACCAGACCAAAGCAGATTAAATCATTTTGCTCGCATCGCGGAATGGGTTACCGGCGTGACTACACAAACAACTCATCGAGCTCTGTAGTCACAGGTTTTCTTTTTTTTTATTGTCAATCATTTGCTCTTGATTCGTGCTTCATGGCCGGAAAGGGTGCCTAGTGTGGGGGCTAAGTAAGGCCCTAATTGGTCCTTAGCCAGCTAATAATGTCACGTACGGCAGAAGGCCGACACATGTGTGGTTGCGGGTTTAAATTGCCAGTTACCAGGAGCGGATGCAAGAAGTAGGTTGCCTTGAGTTGGTTAGTAGGGCAAATGTGTGGATTGTAGGTCTTGGCACAGAGCACGATAAGGATCTGCAGATAACTGTTCTGCTCTTCTCAAATTCTTTCCGAAAGGTGTAAAATTGTCGGGGAAATGTGCAATTTTGTGTCGCAACTGGGTGAACTTTTAGAAATACGGACGCCAAAATGAGAAATGATGATAAAAGTTGACGGAGTACGATCCCCAGCAAGCACACCAGAGGAGCCTAAACGAGCGAAGCAGTTAGCAGTCGCACCTATAAACATGCTCGACGAGTACTCACACCTTGGAGGATTCGTAGCTTTTTGGCATCAAATTCTTTATCGAGTGAACAATTCATGAGTTCAATTATCAAGTATCAATTATCAATTGCTAAGTGTTGGAATGAGGCCCAGGTCCACCAAGGATTGTAGCGCCAACCAAAGAAGAAAGAAGTGTTGGAATGGGGGAACATATGGCGACGTATCCCTAGAGCAATTCGGCGGAGTGGCAGCCCCACTTTATCGGTTCCGCAAGGACTGTTCAATGAAAGGTATAAAGTATGGAAACTGTCACTTCTGCTTGAGATTAAGTGGTCACAACAGACCAATGTGTCGTGAGATGGGCATGAGATCCTTTATCCCGCATAGAGTGAAGTGTATCAAATCCAGACCAAATGCATGGTATGGCTCGAGCTGCAAAGAGGCTATCAGAATAAGAGACTTGAATTTTCGGTTATACAAAGACAACCCTACTGAGGAAAACCGGAATAAGTTTAAACGGGCCAGAAATGACTGCAATGCAATAATCCGACGTGTGAAATTCTCCCATGAACAAAAGTTGAGGCAAAAAGTGCTGCAATGTCCCAAGGGTAGCAAAAACGTTTGGTCACTTGTGAAAAACATAAAGAATTCCGCTTCGTCCTCAATTCCCACGCTCATTTACAATAACATCCCAGCTGTCAGCTCTTTGGACAAAGCCAATCTGCTTGCGGCGCATTTTGCAGCCAGCTCAACACTGTCAGATAGTAACTTGTCCCCACCTGTACTCGAGAGCGTTGGTTTTACCATGGGACAAATTCACTTCCGCACTCGTACAGTTGCAAGAGTACTTAAAGATCTCGACGTGCACAAATCCGCTGGGCCGGATGGTATTCCCCCAATACTTCTGAAGAGGTGTTCTTCTTCGCTGGCAAAACCACTGCGTAAGCCTTTTCATCTATCCTACTCTTCAGATCTCTTTCCGAGAAGATGGAAAACAGCATTTGTCCAGCCCGTCCCTAAAAAGGGCGAATCTTCGTCACCCACCTCGTACCGACCCATAGCACTTACGTCCCTTCTTTCTAAGGTCATGGAAACGCTGATAAATCGTCAGCTTATGAAGTATCTTGAATCGCGGAAGCTTCTTAATGACCGACAGTATGGCTTCCGCAGCAACAGGTCCACTGGTGATTTGATAGCTTATCTCACCGAAAAGGGGAACCAATCTTTGCACAATGCAGGCGAAAGCAAGATAGTTGCGCTTGATATTTCTAAAGCATTTGACAGACTCTGGCACATCAAGCTCTTTTTTCGAAAATGCGTGCTTATGGTGTTGATGAATCTCTGCTTCTATGGATTAGAAACTACCTTTCGAACCGTTCAATCCAAGTTGTTTTGGATGGGTTCAAGTCTGATATCCACAAAATAAATGCTGGTGTCCCCCAAGGCTCTGTTCTGTCTCCGACACTCTTTCTCATTTTTATAAATGATCTCCTGTCTTACTTACTTACTTATCAGGCAGAGGAACCATGAAGGGTCTCAGCCTGAGCAATTGCTGCCTTCCATCGGTGACGGTCCTGGGCACGCTGCTTCCAGTCTTGATGGCCAAGCTGTCTTGCATCCGCGATGACTTGGTCTTTGTACCGGCGGTTCGGTCTTCTCGAACCAGGAGGCTCGGATTCGAAGACCCTCTTTGCTGGAGCGTTGTTGTCCATTCGCTCGATGTGGCCGAGCCAGTGTAGTCGATTTTTGCCTTCCGGACTACATCCACATCCTTGTACAGCTCGTAGAGTTCGCGGTTGTGTCTTCTCCTCCATTCGCCTTCCTCGCCGACGGGACCATATATCCGACGTAGAATTTTTCTTTCGAAGGCACCAAGAATCAGCTCTGCAGCCTTACTTAATGTCCAGCTTTCGGCTCCATAAAGTAGGACTGGCAGAATAAGGGTTTTGTAGAGCCTGACTTTGGTCCTTCGAGTCAGGAGATTCGAGCCCAGTTGTTTTGACAGACCGTAGTAGCATCGGTTGCCAAGGGCGATTCTACGTCGGATCTCCACTACGATGTCATTCGTGGAGTTTACATTTGCCCCGAGGTAGACAAACTCCTTTACTACCTCGAAATTGTAGCTGTTGATTGTGACGTTTTGGCCTAGGTGCTGTGCGGCGGAACGTTTTTTGCTCGACTGCATATATTTTGTTTTGTCCTCGTTGACCTTAAGATCAGCTCGTTTCGCCTGTTCCTCAATTGCCGTGAAAGCTTCCACTATGGCACGTTGGGACCGCGCGATAATGTCGATGTCATCAGCGTATCCAAACAGCTGGACTGACTTGTAGAAGATAGTGCCTTCCGTGTTGACTTTTGCCCGCCGCACTCTCTTCTCCAGTACCAAATTGAAGAAATCATACGACAGCGCATCTCCTTGCCGAAACCCGGTGCAGGTTCCGAACGGTTCAGAGGTTTTTGAACAGAACTGCACTGTGCATCGCGTATGTGTTAGCGTGGTGCGACACAACCGGATCAATTTTCCCGGGATCCCGAATTCGGCCATCGCTTCGAATAGCTCCTTGCGATGTTTACTGCAGAACGGAGACAAAGACAAAGTGTTCACAGCCCATTGTGACGAAGATCCATATATAGGTGCAAATAAAGCAGATATCAATTGTACATATCTCACGCCGTAGATGTTTTATTTAAATTTCTTTTTCTATCGTTCGTCTTTGTTTCGGCAGCTTCATTATTGCAAAAACCGTTTCAACATTTCCTACACTGCAAAAGCTCTCTGGATAATCAGAATCGTTTTCTTCTATCAAGGAACTCGTTCAACCGCTTCACTAGCCAACAGATGGTCAACCACTTATCGAGTGACTAGCCAAAGAAATCGCCACGCGTCCCATGGCCCCTAGAGAAAAGCATTCTTCGCTGAAGCCACACTCCGTTGTTGTTGAAGTGTCAGAACATATGTTCCCACAATGCGATAAAGCGCAGAAAACAAATAGGCTCTTGAACTTACACATCACAGTCTTATCGTCTGGACGTAGCCCCGTTCTGTCACCGCCCGGATGACTTATCGCTCCAAATTCGCACACATGGCCGCATACCGACGACAATGCAAAGCTTGAACCAAAACAAACAGCGCTCTGGGGAACATCAGGTTTGACGAAGATTTACAAGCCAACAAGAGCCGATAAGCCAAGCGCTCCCCGCTGAATACAGCTGGCGACTCAAACCGATTTACCCCCGAACCGGTGCTCCGCGACGCTCTGTCAAATTGACAACAACGTTATAAAGCTATTAACGTAAACATGGTTCGCGCGATATTTTGTAAATAAACATTTGAGTGTGCAGCAGTCATGCGACGTCTAATTAAATTAAAACGATTTCGCCTTTCCTTTCATGTGACACAGCGCAGTAATGAGTAAGTGTGCCGCCGCCGCTCTGGATACACAAAATAATTAGAGCACCACTTGAAGACGATGTGGAAGAGGGCGCCGGAGGTGAGTGAGCCGATCTTGGAAAATTACGGTCAAACAGCTGTGGCGAGCGCGGTAGCGTTTGACTTGGCACATCGAATGACGTTACTTATGGACTGGACACGGCCGGCGACAATTGTTGCGTATTTAATTTATTTCACCACAGACCAAGACTCATGTGTCACGGTTGATCAAAGTCGATTGACGATATCGGTTGTAGGCGCAAAGCTGATTGGTCTTTGCAGGCGTTTGCTCAATCCGCGCCCGGGAATTATGAGCCAGAGCGCTCCGCTTTGGTCGACAGCAGGTGCGCATACTGCTGTTCAGTCAATAAATCCCCTCTAATGGGCCACGGCGTACGGGCATTTGATACACACACGCACACGCTGTGACTCTCTGGCGGAGTCTATCACGTAGTTGCCACCAGATAAGATTAGCAAGAACTCATCAAAACCCTTTGTTCGAATGTCCCCCGTCCAGGTTCTCGAACCCTGACGTGCCGTAGATTTGCGCGACCGGCGCACGGGGGGATGGTCATAGACAGAGGCTTGAGCAGGGTACGTGATTGATGAGTTTCTTTGTGCTGAGAGCTGTGAATTATTCAACATCCTCATTGCGCGACTGGGGAGGGAGAGCAACACGTGTCCGGGGATAGCGTGGAACCAGTTTACCTAGCCGGAACCAACACCGTGCCGTTGCCGTGGCATGCCGGTGGCGTATAAAATAAATTAAATTAATAAATAATGTTCGAAGTCTCTGACTCTCTGGTAATTTTTTGCCGGCAAGCGAAAGTGATCAGACAAGAGTGTCGAAGTGTTCTTTGTTGGCAGACCGAATGACGCCACTGACATTCATGCCGACACGTGGAGCGGTGCCCCTTATCCACTTGGCATGATCGGCACGATCGGACACAATGAAAAATGATATGAAGGTAAGGTGATCATGAAGATATTACCGATTGGACGAGGAAAGGTGGAGTTTGAGGACTTTTGCTGATGGTTGGGTTTTGAAAAGCGAAGATTGGATGGTTTGTGGGGGGGGGGTCTTCTCTTGTCTAACAGAGGCTTGACTTATTCAGTTGTAAAGAGCAAGGTGTAAGACGTCCGGCAATATCGGGAAGTTTGGTAAATCTTGTTCAGGGTCGAGAAGAACTTTGTTTGAATAGAGATAATTCCCCCGATTGGAGGATGGAGGAGGGAAATGACTAAGTTGTGATTTGACATCCTTTGATATTATACAGGTACATATGTTTTCACAAGATACTTGTGGAGTGAACATCCAGCATGAATGAGCAGTCAGCCTTTAAGTGGCCGAACTTCGTTAACTTACAAATTTCCGACGAATTTGGGGAACTTGCCGGTGCTAGGTACACCGAGTCAACGAAGAGCGTCTACTTTGAGGCTCGATCTGGCAGAAGTCGCAACAAAACACATTTCTCATGGGATAGAACATAATTGTCATCCACGGTAATTATTGCTTGCACGCTTGCCTATGCACTTTTCGATAACTTTCGACACATAAGTAGTAGCATTTAAGAACTTGAGCCAAAGTAGGCCCATGGTACGGCCACACGTGAATAATTCAATTTAGCAGAGGTGACTATGCTGGCTGGAGAGGCATGTTGGTTGAGGTCCAGGTCCACCCCGGACTGTAGCGCTAATCAAAGAAAAAAAATAAGATTATGACAACGGGCCAGTTTTGTCAACAAAATTGTCCCAGTGTATTGACTGGTGTATTACTAAGATCATTTAGGCAGACATAGAAGTATGAGGCTATACTGACTCTCCTAGTTCAGGCGAAAGCAGAACAGTCGCAGGTGAGAAGTTGAGTGCTTTCCTCTCCATCCTAGTTCAAGCATCTTCTATAGAAGTTGTAGGAGGAAAGATATAGTCTTTGGGAGTGTGGCCTCATTGCCAAGAAATTGCAAGACCATTGTTGGTCCATTTTTGTCACGCCCAATGCTTTTAATTTGAACCCAACGGCAAATGGTGGCTGGAAGAGATGTAGACATCATTGGTAGTGTTCGGTGATTATTTCCAACGCAGTGCAGGTGCTGCCGTGGTGGCCCGTGGCGTTGTGGGTATGTGCGTCCACCCCAACCTCGACGTTGTAGGTTCGATTCCAGCTCTGAGCGACAAAAATAATTTTCACAACCCCGCCTCTTACGAGTCACTGACAATGCTCAAAGAGTATTTCCTGTCTAGAAAGAGCTTCTCAAACTTGGCCGTTCGGTGTCGGCATAAAACTGTAGGTCCCCTCCACTCGTGTGAGAACAATAGCACGTACAACACGAGTGGTTGCTGAGAAGCTATGACCTGGCCCTCTATGGGCTATAGCGCCACCCATATTATTATTATTATTATTATTATTATTATTATTAGTTGCAACGAATTAAATTTAATTGAATTGCATTGCAGTAGAATATCCCAGTCAGATATGATCACATAAACACTGTGAAGACGACAAGCAAGCATACATGAGAACATTTATTCAGTCAGACCCATTAAGGCATAAATAACTCGGGTTAACGTCAATAAATTCATCAAGGTTAGCCTGAGTGAGAGCAATACAAACCATTAAATAAATAAACACTTAATTTAAACTCAACATTAATTGCTTATTGAAGTTCAAGAACTTGATCCGAATTCAAAAAAAAAAAACCTCACTCATCGCCTTCAAGGAACGCAGCACATGAGAACATTCATTGGCCCCCGTCAACGCATGTACACAATTTACTGCGGAAATCCCAAGACTCGCAATTCAATTCGAACAAAAAACCTCCAATCGCTTGCGGATTTGAATGCTCGGCTCCCTTTTCCAATTGCCCATCCACACACGTTCGCATTTTCATTTTCAAAAGGGAATACAATAAGAAAGCGAACCTGTTCGCTGTCACATGTTCGACGAATTTATGATTCGGTTTACAAGGCGAACAGGCCAAGTGGGTGTGTTAGCCAAGTCGAATGGATTTACTCAAATTGAAAAAGAAAACAGCTTAAATATTGCCAATACAAAATGCTGCCGGAAAATTACCATATCCTGGCAAAGCAGGCGACAAAGGGGAAAACAAACCATATCAACGGATAACAAGGGAAAATGGGGTGGTATCTCTGCACAATGTCATCGATAGCGCCGCGCCCCGACTGCCTTGTTAAACAAAGAACAACAACCGGCGACAGACTTTGTATTTGTGTATCCATCATACGGGGAATGTGGTGTCGCATTTATTCAGATCTCCGTGTTACTTTATCTAGGCACAAGACCATAAAACACAAAAAAACAACGTCTAAATCAACGTGTATCATCGATTGAAGGCACTCGAGTCACATCAAACCACAACAGCGACGGCTGCCTCATGCACACAGCACACATTTGTTTACAATTCGATATCGCTGACATTGGTCAACCGACCGGTGGTGTCACATTTCCACAGTTCCCAGTTCCACCGAGTGTCCCCGTAAACAACTACAACCAACAACCACTGCTCGGTGCTCAAGTTAGCGAGGCATTTTCTTTCCCATGCACAAGCCTACACAGCGTACTGATAACGAATAAATAAAATAAAAGATAAAACTTTTGAGGAAGCAGTCTGCGCCCGTACACAAAGCGAGACAAAGGAACCACCAGATACACAGTTGCTCACGGAAGAAGAGGGTGGTTCATATCGCACACAAGCAACAACAAACACGGTGGGTGGCGGCGGAAGTGCATCCCGGCGAACACTTTCGCCGGTCGGACAAAGGAATGGGACACACACACACGAACAGGGTTACTAATTTGAGGTTATGCAAAAAAACAAAAAAACAAGAACAACAAAAGGGGTTTCGTGCATATTTACAGGTATTTCCTCGTCCATTGAATCGTCATCCATTTTTGTTAATTTTACTACTGAGGTGCTGCCCCTGGATGCAGTTGTTGTGTGGGTGATTGTTGCTATTACCGGCGTAGTGGCTCCCCTCACGGCAGAGGTTTTCAGAATAGTTGTTGTCGATGTCGGAGCTATTGTTGTCTGCTGCTGCTGCTGCTGATGATGAAGGTATCGAAGATACTTTTCAGACTTGATGCCGCTGCCGCTGCCACTGCCACTGCCACCACTGCTGCTGCAAAACAGCTCGCTATCTAGGTGTGAATTATTTTTGATAAACATTTATTTATCAACCGATCAAACACTTGCACACGGTAAGATAAACCGGATAATCACGGATAAATAAAATGACACGAGCGAGTGTTCACACAGTGTTCAAAAAAAAAACACCGATCTAGATCTAAACCGAGAAAGAAACTCAAGACCTCTCGCAGAGTTCACACACGGGGGATAATACGCGCGACAGAAATGCAACCGATATGCCGGTAACTAAAACTCGAACTGAAACTGAAGCTCCGGGTTGCTTCAGCGCGAGACTCAGTGAAGACACTACAAAATTTTGACACGCACACACTTTAGGGAGTTTTTCCACGGGATTTTTTTTTTTCTTCTCACTTTTGAATTAAAATTTCGGTTTGTCTTCTCCTTTTTTGTTTTTGTATTTTTTTCTTTCGTTCGTTCTTGTTATTTAATCCTTTTTTGGGGAGTACTACGAGTGTTGTTTCCTCCTGTTGGGGGGCATCCAAGTGTCGTTGTCCTCTTCGGATGACTTTGGCGGACGCGCATTTAATGAGTCTTCCTCACCAAGACTGTGGACTGTCCTGCCTGACGCTGCTCTGGGTGGATGGCGATATTGTTGCTATCTGTTGCAGTAATGTGAATGCCCCTTAAAATCAGCACGCAAGACGAACGGTTTGAGTGAGATAGAAAGGAAGAAGAAAAAAAGAGAGAGAGAGTGTAGAGAACAAACACATGTGCAAGCGACAACGAAATAGTACGGATACTATCCGATTGATTCTTTTGTGTGAATAAAATGCTGATGATGATGACGATGATGATGATGGCGATGATTATGCAGAGGAGGAAGAGCCTTAAGGGTGGTCGTCTATCCGCAGAACAAAAAAACAAAAAACGGTCAACCACAACCCGGCAACTCACACACGAGTCTGGCCTGGTCCGATGGGAACCAAAGAATTACATAAAAATGCCAGCAAATCGTCTCGATCGAGTTTAAAAGTTATTACCCCCATCGACGACACAATACCCACGAGGAGATTGAACTCCCCAACAAACACACACTCACATATGCCCATGTGCACACCACGTCCCACGTGAGAGTGTGTCTCTTAATTTGTATGAGCAACGTTCGCAGAGTGAACGAACGACAGAATCACGCATAATCAACGAAAAAAAAAACTGTGAACTAACAAAATTGTTCCCCAAAACGCGCTCAAAAATCTACGATTACGTCGCACAAGAGATGATGACATAGTTGACAAGTAAACAAGGGAATACCACCTTCGCAGCGAACTTACCGACGACGGATGGGTGGACACGGCACCACCCCACCGACGACACTTGTCGTTCGGTCGGTCAACCTCGCCACAGACTCGCTTTGTGCGCGAGAGTATGTGTCATTTAGAAGAACGCCAAAGAAAGACTTATAGAATTCTCTATCGAGTTCAATGCCATTTCTTTTCATTCGCGTATTTTTTTTTCTTCTTCTTCTTCTTGCCCACGTCCAACACAAGTCCGTTGTGTATCACACAGAGATAGACGGGAATGAATATTTACATTTTTATTTTTTTTTCGTGTGTTCTTTTCCTGCTTCTTCTGTCGTAATAAATGCGATTAACAAACTCTCTGCATCGCACACGAGAGTATCTGCTCGGCATCGCAGCGCAGCGAGTCTGTCCTTTGTTATGACAGGAGAACCACCACGATGGAAAGCAACAAATGTACGCGTGCGAGAGTCAGCGACGAGGAGAAACTACTTCAAAATAAAAAGAAATAGTGCACATTACTACTGGCGAGGGGATACCTCATGCCGAGAGTTCGGTCGGTGGGGGTTGCAAGTGCAAGACGTGCAAGCATATCCGAGTCAGACAGAATGCAACGAGGAGTGGAGGCCGAGAAGGACAAGCTGTAGGAGTAGATGGGGCGGCGTACGAACAGCACGTTGAGTAGCCAGCAACCTCCCTAGACTGGTCGTGTGGTACCCGTACCTTTAACTTAATATTTGCGGTAATTGTGAGCATTATTATTCTGTTTTGCTTTTTCTCTGCTGCTCTCTGCATGCTATACACACAAGAACACATTCTTAAATGGCAGTGTTGCCATTGCTAAGCGTTTGGCAGAAGCAATATTGTCTAGTCTTTGTGTTCAGTGTCGGTGTCGGTGTCGGTCGGGTAGTTGGGTTTAATTGCGGCATTACTGAGCAAATGTTTGATGACTGTTTTGGAAACAGGATTTGCTCGTGGAATAGACTCTGTCTAGTCGCAGATACTTAAATATTTACTACACCAGGCACATAAAACGACTGTGATTTGACTGGGGGTATTTTTGGACAAAGACCTTGGGTACTGGGTGTGATGTCTTAAAGTCACACTTTCAGTTATGTGTACAGTTTCGAGATGATGACATTGTTAAGATCCTTTGGAGAGAAACAGCTTCGTTGGGGAAGTGGATAAGAATTTAGGAAAAGTAATCGGTGAGAGACAGGCCCTATCGGTGAGAGATAACTTGATATTTTAAAGGGATTAGGGTCAAGAAACTAACTTAATCAGAAAGACACGTGACAATGGATTACGCCACGCGACAATATGAACAGTGCCCGAGAAAAGAACATACGACCCCTGTTGCGACAGACCTGGCAACGCCTCAGCCATAATTATGCCATAATTGTCATATGCCGAAAGTGACATTTCGCACAATGCGCCTGCGGATCGTTCTTTTCTGATTGGTTTTGGCGGCAGGCAAGTGCCTAAGAATTACAGGTGAAATACGAATTTTTAAATGAATTAAATATACATGAATTATAATTTTATTGTGCGTTTCATTATAGAACTTCATAATCCTAACAACCCCCATTTTTCGAACCTGACGAGTACTTTTGTCGAGCACTGTACATATGTTTAGAATCGTCCAACAAGAGGTGTAATTTTTTAATCTTGCGTCATTGAAATGAACATCCCAGTCCTGCTCTATGGCGCAGAGACATGGACGCTATTGAAAGCGGATGAAGAAACTCTTGGTTGTTTTGAGAGAAAAGTTCTGCGTACGATCTTTGGTCCTGTTTGTGTGATGGCGTTTGGAGAAGGTTCAACCACCTAGTTAATCGTCTTCGGATCCAACGCTTAAGATGGCTAGGTCATGTAGAGCGGATGGACACCACAGCTCCGGCCCGAAGAATCTTCGACACCGAGCCATTGGGACAGCGCAACAGAGGACGTCCTCGCACTAGATGGCGCACATAAGTGGAGAAGGACCTCAACCAACTTGGTGTGCGCAACTGGAGGCAGCTGGCGAAAGATCGTGCTGGCTGGAGAGTCATGTTGGTTGAGGTACAGGTCCACCACGGACTGTAGCGCCAATCAAAGAAGAAGAAGTCATTGAAATGTCAACAAACAAACTGTAATGGAAATATTATATTAAATGTGGACAGAAATTCGCAAGACATGTAGAAAAGAAACACAAAACAGACCACAGGAAATGTTCCTAAATTTTGTTCTTTTTTATTAAGGCTGTTCATAAGTTTTGTGCTTTTTTGCAAGACTGTAAATATTGTAAGCAAAGCCTTTGCCTTCATTTCAAGACTACACCAACTTCCAAACATTGTGTCCATATACACGTAGCAATGCATCAAGTACCAATCTTGTGTGGGAATGCCTAGAGACAGAAGCTCAAAGCGATGAATAGAAGAAACAGAGTAAAACTTTGGTGGCCATAAAGGGATAGAAGGCAATGAAATTGCCGACTCTTAATCTAGAAAAGGAGCATCGCAACACTTCGCAGGCCCTGAACAATTGTGTGCTGTAAGAGACCATGGTCCAGAAGAATTTGGGGGAATAGAAAGAAGAAACCGTACAGAGCAGGGATTGAACCTACGACGCCGAGTTTGGGGTTGACGCACATATCCACAACGCCACCGGCCACCACATCAGGCACACTTAGTGTACCATAACTAATAGTGAGTGTAAGTTGTTCTAGTTTTGTTTGGTGAAATATTTAAGACAAGTAAGTCTATACAGTGGAGGGAGACCTCAAACCATCATGCTTTGCACAACTGGACAACTGGAAAAAATAATACTTGTTTTTTTTTTTCAGTATTTACAATATTTTGTGCTTTGATTCGTACCGTCGGTATATTTTTATACTTTTCGCTGAATTGTGTCACGACTTGTGTATCATTTTTGTATAATTTATAATAACTAAATGTTGGTGCATACTAAAGATTTTTTACTTAGGCCAGGGTAGGCCCATTGTGATACCACGCGGATTGATTTCTCCTAACACTAGAATCAGTTGGTGCTTCTAATGAAGCGATTTAGTTGGCCAATGCTGGCACTGTTTAGCTTGTTACGGCCGCTGAAGTAGTAGCGTAGTATGCACAATGTATTGATAAATATTTGGCTTAACACAAATATTGAGAAAAATATATGAAAAACGACACCAATTTAGGTGTTCCATGTAATCTGTCACAAAAGTGCGACTCTTAAATTGACAATCACATTACGCAGAGCTAAAAGTAAGATAGCGACATTTAACTAACGCACATCGCCGATTCCACCTCTGGTATTGCGCTCCTGATAAATTGGAATTATTGATAAATTTGCTTGTTTCTGATAACATATCTGGATACCCTTGCTGTCGTATATTTCTTAAGGATTATTCTAAGTACCAGTACCAGGTGTACCAGTGTGAAGTGAGCGTCAAGATACAAATGTCTCGATAGGGAACATTTGTTGTGAACGAGTCCTTATTATTATTATTTTTTTTTTTTTTGCTATGACATCTGTGAAAAATATTTAGTATACATCAAGTCATTGAACAGACAAAATCATATTTTCTCATCGTGTTAAAAATGTCGAATTTTGTACCATAAAGTGGTGATTTGCGGAAAGCTTTAATTTTTTGTTTTCATTTGAAGAAAAGTGCTGCAGAGTCGCATCGAATGCTTGTCGATGCATATGGCGATCATGCTCTAATGATTTTGATGTGAGAAATGAAGAACGTGGAAGACCACCAACAAAAGTTTGAAAACGCCGAATTGCAAGCGATATTGGATGGAGTTGACTTGCACAACAAACAATTTCTGACCGTTTAAGAGCTATGGGAAAGATCCAAAAGTGTACAAAATGGATGCCACATGAATTGAATGAAAGACAGATGGAAAACCTAAAAAACACTTGTGAAAGTCCGCTTCAAAGACACGTAAGAAAATCGGTTTTGCATCGGATTGTTACGGGCGATGAAAAATGGATTTATTTTAAGAATCCTAAACGGAAAAAATCATGGGTTAATCCGGGACAACCATCAACATCGACAGCAAAACCAGATCGATTCGGCAAGAAGACAATGCTGTGTGTTTGGTGGGACCAGAAAGGTGTGGTGTACCACGAGCTCCTAAAACCTGGTGAAACCGTAAATACTGATCGCTACCGACATCAAATGATCAGTTTGAACCATGCATTGATCGAGAAACGACCAGAATTGGCCAGAAGACACGGCAAGGTAATTTTGCTCCATGATCCAATGCACCTGCACACAAAGCAAAACCGGTTCAGGATACAATCAAAACACTTGGCTGGGAGCAGCTTCCCCACCCGCCAGGCTTGGCTCCTTCCGACTACCATTTGACCATTTGTTTTCATCGATTCGACACGCATTGGCTGAGCAGCAGTTCGATTCCTACGAAGAAGTCGAAAATTGGGTGTCTGATTGGTTTGTTTTGAAAGACGAACAATTTTTTTGGCGTGGTATTCACAAATTGCCAGAAAGGTGGTCAAAATGTGTAGAAAACAATGGCCAATACTTTGAATAAAATGAAATTTAATAATTAATAATTAGTGTTTTATTTTCAAAAAAACCGGTACACAATGTGATAGTAGCGATAGAGTAGTGAAAGAATTGGCCGTAACTTTGATCTGGAGACGCATGATGGATTTAAACAAAAGAGGTAAGGAGTGGTTGTAAGTATTAAAACTTAAATAATACATATTTAAGAGGATAGATTGTTTGTAATGCTCTCAATTCAAAGATTTGACTTTCATCAGCCATCGGCAAAGCGAAGGTCATATGAATCCAAAGTAGATTCATCATTCTCTATTCACTAATCAGCTAAGGAAATTTCTTCCAAAGAAAAGCCATCATCTTAGACAACTCTTCCCAGCAATCTTTTACAGCAAAAGGATGCCCTACATCTGGACGTGGGTGTCAGTCAGTATGACATAAGCCCACATTTTTACCGAGGGATTTAATGATGAAATGTTTGGGAATTACCATATTTTATATTATTTGTGTGGCGCTACAGTCCGGTGTGGACCAACATGCCTCTCCAACCAGCGCGATCCCTGGCTAGCTGTCTCCAGTTTCGCACACCAAGTTGGTTGAGGTCCTTCTTCACTTGGGTGTGCCACCTTAAACGCGGGCGTCCTCTGTTGCGTTAACGTTAACGATAAAAGTTACTATAATTTTGATTGGAATCAAGTGTCACAATACATGATGACAGTTCAACATGACAGTTCTTTACACCTTCTAATGTTGAACTACAAAGCGACTGGAAATAAGTGGCTTTATGGAGAAACAGACAAAAATGTGAGAATGAGAGTGGGAATGACTTAGGATAGTCACAACTGTAGAGCTGTCAACAAAAATTAACAAAGTCCGGTGGATATAAATACCCTTCTAAAAAAAATAGCGTCAAAAACAATGCAATTCACTTTCAGTCACAGAACTGAATTAATTGCCACAATGATGTTGATAGTGGAGACGGAGTGATACGATTCCGAGCACCAGTTCAGTGAGTTAAGTTCGACCAATAAGAAACAAAAGTAAAACCATGTTTTTATCGCACGAATTTAATGGGAAGCAGGTACAAAAATGTGGTGGCCCTTGGCATTGTGGGTATGTGCGTCGACCCCAACCTCGACGTCGTAGGTTCGAATCCAGCTCTGAGCGACAAAAATAATTTTCCCGGCCCCACCTCTTTCGAGTCACTGACAATGCTCAAAGAGTATTCCCTGTCTAGAAAAGGCTTCTCAAACTTGGCCTTTCGGAGTCGGCATTAAACTGTAGGTCCCTTCCACTCGTGAGAGAACAATAGCACGCACAACACGAGTGGTTGCTGAGAAGCTAGGCCCTGGTCCTCTACAAAAATGCCTTCGTCGGAAGAAATACGTAAATATAGTACTCTACCCAACTACAACATTTTGGCGAATTCGCACCAAAACTGTCGGGCAAGTTATCTCATTTTCTCCATACCATTAACCCGTCGTACCGGAGGTATGCAACCCAAAAATGCATTGCGAACACGGCAACACTTTTACCATGCAATGGATAAGCCTACACTTCACTTCACAGCTGTTTTATATTTTTTGCTTTTTCTCAGCTCGACAAGGCATTGTTTGATGTTTCTGCCTTCACTTGGCCATGCACACACATGTAGGGACCGACCTCCTTCGCGTTTCTATTTCTGTCCGAGAATCTGTTGGTTATTGTTTTTTTTTAGTGCATTCGTGAGTGCATAGGAAATTTATTATCTTCAATCAGCCGACGACACAAAGGGAGGGAAACGACACAGAGCCATGTACGTACGTAACTATGTGGAAATGCATTGAATTAGGATACACATATGCATGTATTCACTGAAGTCCATGACCCCGCTCCAGTTCTTCGATATCGCATACGCAACAGAGGAAGAATTCGCTGGGATTTTTTTCAAGGATAACGAACAAAGGACCAGCACTTCCTTGTCCCTACTCACAAACCAAAAAGAAAAACACGACCAAAACAAGGAGGGAGCACTGAGCAGCAGCCAATAGTTAACTCTTAAATGCACCAAGGACTTTCAATTCCTGATTGAGAAAGAGCACCTCCAACTCGGTTTCCGTTGCACACACTCTTCTCAAATTGCAGTGGTATGCCGTGGTGCCGTTCGTGTTGGCGGTGGTGGTGGTGCTGGTTATTCCGCCATCATGGAGGAGCTCAGACGCCACTTGGAAACAGCACGTTCGGCAAATAAATGGATTAATCGGAATCCGTATCCACTTGGATACGGAGATACCAAGAGTAACAGCACATACTCGACGACAGTCGGTACATACAGTACACAATGGATTCCGTGACACACTGATGTGGGAGAGGGGCACAAGCACGGGCACGAACAGGAAGAGATGATGGAGGAAGAGATGAATATAGTATTTAATTATTTATTAAAAATGCAAAGCTCACTTTCACGCTATGCTCCTTCCACGTCATTCCTGGGGCATTACTTGCAAGACCACACGACGACACGAAGCACGACGAACCAGCCAGCGAACACGTAAAAACCAAATCACGACTGCAACCGAACACAAATGAAGATATTTTTTTCCCTGCGTAATACACTTCACTGAACACTGGGCGAGGAGGAGGAGATTTTCTCAGCTGCTACACTGCTCCAAATTAGCAGGCCAGTGTTTATTTGTTTATTTCTTTCGTTCTATCTTTCGTTCTCAGATGCGTTCGCGATAAACTTTGGCCCGTATCACGTCACACATTTGGTCCCGAAACGAACTAACTACGCACAGTGATGATGAACTCTTCGGTCGATGGTCGAAAAACAGGAATTTCACGACAACAGCTGATTCCGATGGTCTTTGGCCAGAAAATTCGAATAAAATAATCGTGTACACGAAGAAAAAGGGAGAAAATGTCAAAACCATTAAAACAAAAGTATCTACGTCCGACTATCGCACGAACACAAACGGAATACACAAAGAATCAGCAACAGCGCCAGCGAGAACCTCTCTTTCTTCGACGTGGGCATAGGTTTAACCAGTTTTTTTTGTGGTGGTCGTCGGCGGAGCTGGTGGAGCCGAGCGGCAGCCAAAGAGCTGGCTTTTATCTCTTCGTCGAGCGAATGAGGGGAAAGCTTTGAGCTAAGAGACACACTTGCTCTCTTTCAAATGCACTTTCATCTCGGTGCAAGCAAACAACACATTCGAGCGGGCGGGTGTTGTATATGTCACTTTTGTGTGCACTCGCTGGACGAGTGTGTGTTGGTGTGCGTGGGCTTATGGACTTTCGAAATCATCCGGGAACAATGTGCAGAGCTGAGTGATTGATTACGCTGCTGGGAATTATCTGTTCGCTTGTAATTGTGCAGGCAAATGGCCTTTATTTAGAGAGAGGTGAGCGCTTACCTCTGGCGTGCGATAAAAATACCCGACGACAGCCCGCTGCTGGAGGCTATGTGTGCACGTGTGTGCTTTTGATTTGTATCAATGCATAGACGGAATTAATTGAACTCTATGAATATTTTAAATGTTTTCACCTAGATCGTAAGCTCTGTGACCTTGTGGGTTTTTTTTTTGTTTGTTTGTTTTGTCATAAGTCAGTAGAATTAAACTTTCCTTCCTTGATGTTTCTCTGGCAATTGTGCTGTAGGACAACTTCTCAAAAGACACAAGGCCCTGATCATCTCAGTTCTGCTAAAAAGCACATGGCACTTGGGATTTTTAAGAAAGGATTCACCTGCAAAGTGTGATGGTTGTATATCGACATACAGAGTCTAGTCATGCACCTTAGAAAGGTGTAGTTGGTACACCTGGAACAACTTAACGAAAGACTTCTACGCTGCTACTTTAGTCGGAATGACACTCCAACATGATGAGAACCTAAAGGTCTGCTGAACACTCGAACTTTAACGTTACACAAACAAGAAGACTAAATAAAATATCAAACAAAAGTCCTCTGGAAGCACACAGACCAAGCACATTGACAGGTGGACACGTTCTATTCTCAATCTGGTGTGAAGTATCTCGGAGCACAAGCGATTGTCGTAACAAAGATCCAGTACGATTTTCGAATTGAATTGAAAAAGGGCGGTAGATGGGGTTTATCTTTTCATGTTTTAAAAAATTCCACGTACGTTAAGATGGCCTCATAAATAAAATAAAAAGCTTGATTTGAAAATTAGTAGATCTACCACAATTGTGATGAAGTCTCAACACTGATTGCTGGACAGATGGTTGAGAGAGTAGGAAGTCTTCAATTACTTGGGTGTATTCTCTTAAAAGATGACCGAACAGGATATGCCCAATCGCATAGGCAAGGCAAAATCAGCGTTTGGGACGCTATCCACAAATATTGCAATTAAACACCAAGCTGCGACTGTTTCGTTAAAACGTTAAATTCTTGCTACTATATGGATGGTGTGGAGAGTGATCATGACGATCACTAGGAGGCTGCAAGCGTTTATCAATAGATAAGAGCAGAGCTGTTCTGACCACGCCGTATCTCTAACAGCTTTATCAGAGAACGGATCATGAACCTACAGATACAACCATACGACGACGGAAGTGGCTGTGGATTGCTCACTCTCCGAAAGGGTGAAAGGTCTATATCAAAATAAGCAAGAACCCGCAACTGGGACACAAATTAGAGAGAGCTGAGGTACATTTCTAGAAACCGCATTCGATTGGCGCGTCGGCATTATAGAGGACATAAGTAAGTAAGTTTTAAAGTAAGTCCCATCAAAGAAGCTGCCACTGATGTACGACACAACCTAGAAGGAACCCATGGTTTGACGACGAGTGCTGGCAGGCACATAGAGCCAAACAGGAGGCCTACAAGGCAACGCTGCATCAAACAACGAGGGCTGTTCCTGAGCTCTACGAACAGAAGAGAAGGGAAGAGAACCGGCTTCTCAGAAGAAAAAGGAAAGAACATGAGTAGCGCGCGGTCGATGAGATGGAGAGTTGTTATGGCACCCGGTAAAACAATTATCCAGTGAATATAAATCTCGGACAGAAGCCTGTCGGGATTTAAATGGACAACTGGTATTAGAGTCGCAGTCGATACTGAGAATCTGGAAAGATCATTTCTGTAGACTGTTAAACGGCGATGACGACCAAAATACCGCTGTCAGGCAGAATGTTCCACTCAATCTGGACGATGACAGACGCGAATTCCGTCCCACCGATCTAGACCAAGTCAAGGTAGCGATATCGAGACTGAAGTCGAACAAAGCTGCTGGAGCGGAAGGATAGTCCGCTGAAATATTTAAGGCAGCTGGAGATGATCTGGTTGGGCGCATGCACCAGCTCGTCTGTAGGATATGGTCGGAGGAAAGCATGCCCGACGAGTGGAACCTCGTTTACCCGATCCACAAGGACGGAGACCCCTTTAACTGCGCCAACTATCGAGGGGTCATCTTCTTAACATCGCGTATAAGATCTTCTCTGCCGTTTTGTGTACCCGCTTGAAGCCGTTCATAAATAATCTGATAGATCCATATCAGTGTGGCTTCAGGCCAGGAAAGTCCACAACAGACCAAATCTTCACACTACGGCAGATCCTCGAAAAAACCCAAGAGATGCAGATCGACACCCACCACCTATTTGTCGACTTTAAGGCCGCATATGACAGCGTGCATAGAGTCGAGCCATGTCTAGTTTTGACATCCCTGCCAAACTCGTCAGATTGTGCAGGATGGCGATGGAGAACTCTCGCTGCTCCATCCAGGTCGGCAACGAACTCACCGAGACCTTCAATGTCAAAAAGGGTTTTAGACAAGGCGACGCGCTGTCATGTGATTTCTCCAACATCGTCCTGGAGAAGATCGTGCGAAACTCACACGCCAACACTAGAAGCACGATCTTCCAGAAGTCCGTACAATTGCTAGCATACGCCGATGACATTGACGTGATTGGCAGAACTCAGCGAGCCGTCAGTGAGGTTTTTGCCTCACATTGAGACGGAAGCGGCTAAAATGGGTCTGGCGGTGAATCAGGGCAAAACGAAGTATAGCCTGTCATCAAGAAAGGACACACAACATCAACGACTAGGCCAGAACGTCACCATAGGCAGCTACAACTTCGAGGTAGTAAAGGACTTCGTATTCCTTGGCTCCCAAGTAAATAGTGCGAACAACATCAGTACCGGGATCAAACGCAGAATAACTCTTGCCAACCGCTGTTTCTTTGGGCTCAAGAGGCAATTGCGTAATAGAGCCCTCTCTCGAAGAAACAAGTTGACTCTATACAAGACACTGATCATCCCAGTCCTGCTATACGGCGCGGCGGCATGGACAATCTCGAAAGCGGATGAAGAAGTCCTTGGTCTTTTTGAGAGAAAAGTTCTACGCACGATCTTTGGTCCTGTTTGTGTTGACGGGTTCTGGAGGAGAAGATTCAACCACGAACTGTACGGGCTGTACAGCGACATGAACCTAGTGGAGAAGCTTGAGTTGTGTGCGAAATTGGAGGCAGCTGGCGAAAGATCGTGCCAGCTGGAGAGGTTTGTTGACCGAGGCCCAGGTCCACCCCGGACTGTAGCGCCAGAAGAAGAAGGATTTATTACGTAAATTTATTCTGATTTCGCGTGTATCGTTCTCATCCTGCAACTTATTTAATAAACAACAAACTCTTACTTGCCGCAATCACTCGAATTATCGTTACACAGATCAACAATGGGGTGAAATATAGAAACAAGCCTCCTGTTGGCTGCATTGAAACGCAATACTCGTATAAGGTCAACGTTTCAAGCGGTTCGCTCCCCTTTTATGACAGCCAAAGGAATTCGAATTTAAAAATAAATTTTAAAGGCGAATTTTCCCCCGAATACTCATTGGGTTTTCTTCTCGTTTCCGCTCGTGAATGCAAAACTTTCCACTTGATGTCTTGTTTGCCGGTTATCGTAAACATAGAATGCATTCCATTTCGATTCCACAAATACCCTGAACGGTATCTGCAGTGTATTTCCTCTCCGATGGACACATCAGAAAGGCAATTTGCTTGCGATATTCGATAAAAATGTTATGATCTTCGTCGCGTTTTCGGTTTTCCTGAAACGCAATGAACACCTCCCGCGGTGAGATATCGTAACACATCGTTCGTAAGTCCAAACAAAAGTCAGTCGGCAAAATTAGTTTTCCTAAAATAACTTCCTCTTCGCTGTTGATGATGAGCATGATGTTGATGTGGCACTCTGTGCTTAGACAAATTAAAAAAAAAAAACTTTTCCTTACGAAATAAGATTCACTGTGACAGATGCACGATAAAAAAGAAGCAGTAAACTCTGTGCGTCCCGTGGACGCGCAGATGAAGCGAATAAAAACATAAATTCCCATAAAATGACATGCCAAAGCGTACGAAAGTTTATCTCGTTTAGTGGAATATTTCATGAATTTCTCAAAAAAACATCACGAATTAAATTGTAAACAACAGCCGGGAGGTGTTTTTGTGTGCGGCCGCAGTGGAATATAACTGAGGCAAAATGTCAGGCCTACGCAGCGATATATGTCCAGGGGGCTGGACATCTGAAGTATGAAAGTGGAGCGTAGAAGTGGTTTGGTACAAAAGATATTGACTTTTGGACATTCTAAAATTCTAAGAGAACTAAATCTTCCCCACACTAATCTTGACTACACCTCACCCGGGTACTTCTCAGAGAGAAACTTCGAAACCCTGATTCCAGAAAGAGTGTTTTGGTATGGCGGACATTTTTCCTTTGACAACGCCATACAAGACTGAAGATGAGTAGGATGTGGCATATTCTCTAAACAATTCAAACTAAACAAATCTCTTCGTAAACACAGCAGTCTTTGAAGCGGAGGTTTAACGATAAACGAACTCCTATCTTGGTTGAGATGGAACGCCCGCTATATCTGTATTTTTACAGGAAGCTATAAAATCTGCGGGTGTCTATTCGCAAGACCTCAACATTGCTATCTCCGTGAAGCTCCCTGATCACTGTAGAGTTTTTCAGGCAGACACCATAGCGATTAAAGAGGCGCTGTCGTGGCTTAAAAACAATGTGATATCAAAAAGGGATATCACCGATATACCGCCATAAAAGCCCTGGACAATGTCATGTTCTACTCTAAAACATCCCTTAATTGCAGGCTGTCTCTTAACGAGATGGCCGAGCAGTTTAACATTCACCTCATGTGGGTGCCGGGACACTGTCACATACCAGGAAACTGCAAAGCCGACGAACTCGCTAGGTGTGGTACAACCCCATCCCCATCGATAGCAGGGGTGCCACCTTCCATGCCGATCGCTACAGCCTATCATCTTTTAAAGATTCATACAATCAAAACCACCAATGACAAATGGCTAGAAGGTACCATCTGCCTTAAAGCAAAAGAAAGCGGGCCATCACTTAACTTAAAACGGTCACTCAGTCTACTCGGCCTGAGGAACTTAAGGACCCTCATTGGAGTCATAACCGGGCACTGTGTAATTGGCACTCATGCTCGCAGGATGGATGCATATAATAATTTTTGCAGAAGCTGCACGGATGAAGAGGAAGAGATTACGCATCAACTTCTCTGCTCCTGAAGTGCTCTTGCCAGTCGTAGGTTCCTGCACCTAAGAGTCTACTACTTCAGCAGCCGTAACGAGCTAAAAAGTGCCAGCATTGGTCAACTAAATGGTTCCAGCGTTAGGAGAAGTCCGCGTGGTATCACAATGAGCCTACTCTGGCCTAAGTGTGACTGCTCTGCAGCAGTCAGCCACTACTACCTAACCTAACCTAACCTACAGCTACCTACCTATCGCTTATAACGATGAAAATCATCAGTCAGTTGAAGGTCACTTTAACCGATACTCATCGCAAAGCAATGGTAGTTTTTAGCATCAACAGGCACTCCGTTAACTCCACAGATGCATGCAAGCCCCACCTAGCAAACTTTTGCTGATTATCAGAGATGGTCTTTAGCCATCAAAAATATATTATGCCATCAAAAATATATTATGCCCTCAAAGTCACAAAGTGAATTAATTCGATTCTAAATGTAACGTTATGCCTAATCACTGATTCAGCATTTTATCGAATTTCTCAAACCGCAGTGCGTCAGCTGATTTAGTTTACTCGTAAACAAATAAAGCCGAACACAAGAAACGAACTTAAAAAAATATACGCCTCAGTAAAGTTGCTATTTTCTGCAAACTTCGTCACAACACAACTCTCAAGCTCAAAATTCGTCATCAAGTCTCCAATATGACATTGACATTGAATCGAGGACACACGAATTAACTATAAACACCTTAAGATTTCTTATCTATCACCACCACGATAGCCGGCTTATTTGTGTGTGCTTTTGGAGCATTACTGCGTCGGCGATTTCCCGCGAACATGACCTTCCTTCAAATGCCAAAACAAAAGAAAACTTAATTAAGACACATTAAAGATTTCATGTCATCCACTTCAGGTAAAACGCAAAAGCCATTATCTGACACTGATACGGTGTTTGAGAAACCAAAAACAAACCACCCTCCCGCGTGAACTAAAGAGAAATGGGAATGCGCACCAAAGAGAAGTGAACACTCTTCGAGAGGCGGCCACAAATGAAATCACAATCATAACAGAGAGCCAGAGACCAGAGCAAAGAGAGAACAAAAATGAACCAAACAAACACTGGAAACCTGATAAAAGACGGGGGAGCGAAAATCATATGTGTTTTGTTTTGGAATTTTCGATGTAAATTTCACCATCCTCCCGCGCTGGGCAGCAGTCACTAGTGTTCTCTTTTCTAAGCATTGCCCTTTCTTCTCTTTCCTAACAAAAAAATGTTTCACCTACACATTGGCACACAGTACGCACTTAATCGAAGACTATTCAATAATAACAAACAGACTACCGCTGCTGCTGCTGCTGGTACCACTGGTTTGGATGGCCTGTCAACTTGACTGTGGGTCACACGGGTGGGGGCCTTGAGAGTCGACTCCTCCTCAATGCAAAAATGTTTAATCGAACGAAACCCCGTGAAACAATGAAATGAAATCAAGATGTGTGCTGAACAGAACAAATGAACGAAAGAAGAGCTGTATGCATTAAACAGATGAAAAAGAAAACTTACATCATATCGATTTCGTCCTGAATTTGTCATTTCCACCAATTTGTGGGCAGAAGTGAAGAAAAAATGTCCACTTTTTCACGCTTTGATCCTCCCCTTCGTGTGGGTCGTCAATGTTTGCCGTCCACTAATTGACAAAACACACCGTCTTCACTTTATCACACTGAAGATGGGGACGATTATATCTCATCAGCTGCCATAAACCATTCCCTTTCTATTTTCAAAAAAATCACCAGAAAAAAAGCACAAATAAAACTAAAAATATATTGATGGTTCTTTTTTTGTTTTTTTCGTTTTTTTTTCCTGAAAAATTGTTATTTTCTGCGTCCCCTTTCGGAATTTTTTTCAATGACACTTTTGTATAATTAAATTTGATCTCTTTTGCCTCGTTTCTGCACGGCTATACGCGATTTATTTAATTTTATTGTTATTGCACTTTGTGTGGTTCATTTTCTCTGCTTCGTCGGGTTGCACATCGATGTTTTTCTTTTGCAATTTTCGTGTGTTTGGGATTTCTTTTTCTCTTTCTCCGTGTTTTGCAATTTTTTTTGTTCGCATTTGACAAGGTTTTGTGTGTGTGTGTGTGTGTGTTGGAGAAAATTGATACACCAGAGCTACGGCGGAATTAACCGACAATTTTTGATTAAATTTCTTCAGATCTTACGGCAGCTCTAACAGCACTCAAAGAGATGTTTCTTTATTTTGTATTTATTCCCGTTTGATTTTGTTTTTTTCTGTTATTTTGCTTAAGATTGCTTGCTCGAGCAGAGTTTTTTACGTACGTCTCTGTTTTTCTCTGAGCAATATTTTTGTTGTTGGTGTGTCTGTTGAGTGGGCGATGAATTTATTGCAAGTTGACATTCATCGGTGCATTGTATTGAAGAAGAATTCATTCCGGTGACAGGGATGTTAGTCTAACTGCGGTGGACTGTTCTTATAAGAAGTGAAGGTCATCTGGTGAAGGGGCTAATGGGATTTTTCTTATCTATCGCTGCCTAAATGTACGTTTTTGTATCTTCGTCTAATCAGAGATTGAATATAAATATCTCGTTAATGTTGGTTTTTAGGATTCCGTCACCGTAATCGGAATCACTATAATTTCGCTAAATTCGATTGTCGTTCTGACTAGTTAAACGCTTTTTTCGGATAGACACCTGATCCTGGATCTTTCGAAAATCTCGATATTAGTCGATTTGCTTGTCAGATTTTCTTTTTCACGGGTCCACTGCTGGAGTCATAAAGCTGTAACATCTTTCTATGCTAATCATTCTGATGGTATATTACTTCTGAAACGGTAGATTTATAGATGTCGATGAAGTTAAAGTTTGCTCGTCGGAATAATTTAAGGACTTGTGCATGGATGTCAAAAAACTAATGAATCGTATTACTTGTTGAAGACACTGTGCACCTGTCTTTTTCTTCGCCGCAGAGAACCCACAATGCTACGACCATTTGTGGCAAGGGCATGAGCGTCAACTCCAACGCAGTAGGACCTACTTGTCTAGGCACGATTTCTGGTCCGACAAAGTACCTTTCACGACCCCACCACTTTCGAGTCACTGACAATGCTCATGACATTCTAAAACTTGGTCTTTCGGAGTCGGCATAAAACTGAGGGGACCCCCTGGAAAGTTCCAAGGAAGCCCTTTACCATCCATACTATATTAAAATTACAATAAGAGATGCTTATCTACTGCCATGCGGCGAAGTGTAGTACAGGTGTTTTTTAGTGTCGTAGAGTACAATAATAATATAATATGGGTGGCGCTGCAGGCCATAGAGGGCCAGGGCCTAGCAGGCCAACCACTCGTGTTGTGCGTGCTGTTGTTCTCTCACGAGTGGAAGGGACCTACAGTTTTATGCCGAATCCGAACGGACAAGTTTGAGAAGCTTTTTCTAGACAGGAAATACTCTTTGAGCATTGTCAGTGACTCGAAAGAGGTGGGGCCGTGAAAATTATTTCTGTCGCTCAGAGCTGGAATCGAGCCTACGACGTCGAGGTTGTGGTCGACGCACGTACCCACAACGCCACGGGCCACCACTGTCGTAGAATACATGGGTTTATATTGATTTACATAGACCTTAGGCATATAACTTTTCCGTATTCAAGAGTAATTCATCATGGATTGAGATTTGTTTCGGCTTTTAAACAACCTACTATTTAGTAACAGGCTGACCATTGTTTAAGTGATGACCAATTTTGTCAGACATTATAGGTAAGACAGTGATTACTCAAACGCACATTACAGTATTTCAGGATCCTGTATTTATTGTAGTATTTTCATCCAAGAAGCTGTATTTCGTGTTGCTACAGAGCGAATATAGTACGATTGATAGGTCAGCTAATGGTGGAATAATCAACGCCTCTACATCTTGATTCAGACGGCCTATGCGACCTGATAAGTATGAGTAGGCTGACTCTCAGACCGCAGACCGACCCTGCGGTAACGGTATTCAAGCCTCCTAACTAGGTATCCTTTGCAATGACTTCTGCTGAAGTTGCGGGACGAAGACGATGAAGAGACCGCTGGAGTTCGTAATTGCATAGCCCTCTCCTCTCTCAGATTCAGCTATTTTTTCAACGACATCACAGAATTAAGCAAGATAAGCATTAGTCAGTCCTATCCAGCGTACTGCGTGAACGTCTAAAGCCGTTTTGCACCGCACTAATCGGCACGTACCAGTGCGGCTTCTGGCCCGGCAAATCGACTATAGACCAAATCTTCACACTAAGGCAGATCCTGGAGAAGACCAGCGAATTTCAAATCGATACTTACCATCTGTTCATCGATTTTAAAGCCGCATACGACAGCATTGATCGCAAGGAGCTATTCGAAGCGATGGCCGAATTCGGGATCCCGGGAAAATTGATCCGGTTGTGTCGCACCACGCACACACATACGCGATGCACCGTGCAGTTCGGTTCAAAAACCCCTGAACCGTTCGGAACCTGCACCGGATTCCGGCAAGGAGATGCGCTGTCGTGTGATTTCTTCAATCTGGTACTGGAGAAGATAGTGCGGCGGGCAAAAGTCAACACGGAAGGCACTATCTTCTACAAGTCAGTCCAGCTGTTGGGATACGCTGATGACATTGACACTATCGCGCGGTCCCAACGTCCCATAGTGGAAGCTTTCACGGCAATTGAGGAACAGGCGAAACGAGCTGGTCTTAAGGTCAACGAGGACAAAACAAAATATATGCTGCCGAGCAAAAAACGATCCGTCGCCCAGCACCTAGGCCGAAACGTCACAATCAACAGCTACAATTTCGAGGTAGTAAAGGAGTTTGTCTAACTCGGGGCTGTAAACTCCACGAATGACATCGTAGTGGAGATCCGACGTAGAATCGCCCTTGGCAACCGATGCTACTTCGGTCTGTCAAAACAACTGGGCTCGAATCTCCTGACTCGAAGGACCAAAGTCATGCTCTACAAAACCCTTATTCTGCCAGTCCTACTTTATGGAGCCGAAAGCTGGACATTGCTTAAGGCTGCAGAGCTGATTCTTGGTGCCTTCGAAAGAAAAATTCTACGTCGGATATATGGTCCCGTCGGCTACTTAAATGGCCCTTACTCTCAGTCAATCTCAGAATGATAGGTATACTTGTATGCTTCTGCTACCCCTTAACAGTTTAATAATTCGATTCGGCTTTCTCCTTTGACGCCCTTTCTTGAATTAAATTCGTTTGTTATGATTGCTAACCTTGATGGAATACAATATCTTCCATGCAAGCGGTCATTACCATTTTATGCTTAGAAAATGATCACGTACTATGTGTTGTTGTAACGTTGTAACTTAACTGCTGCTCGCATAGTCTCAGATTCAATTCTTGGAGGTCTAATCACTACCAATAACCTTGCATGCGATTCTCGTGACAGGTTTCACAAAAGTTTCCAATTTCACACCTTATTTGCCCCCCATTCTAAAAATCGTAAAGATGAAAGTTCTGTCCCAAATTCGTCGTGGATTCTTCAATCTTGTTGGCAAGAGAGTAGACCGAGTTGCGTGTGCTCGAGGATGGATGGGATTCCGTACTCTCTTTTATCTCCTCTCGTTTATTTTTCGAATTTCTTCATTCTTGATTTCTCAGCGGTTGTTATAAGAAGCATGATATACACAAGTGCAAAAGATTGGAAAGAGAAAAAATCGAGCAGGTATCGCAACTCGCTTAATTTGATGTGTAAAAGCGACTTGCGATCCCAAAAGAGAATTTGATAAAATCTCAACAGAAATTGCACGTGTAAAAGCAGCCTGAACAACAGGTCCTGCAGATCAGTGCAGCTGCTAGATTAGACGGCTTTTGCCTTCTTACGGCACCGATTTGTCAATGTTGGTTCAAGGGCAGTCAGACAAAAGCACACAAGGGAATCTGTAAAAATCGTGAGTATAAAATCGCTAATGTAAAAGTAGCGAATTTCTTAAGAAAAAATGTTGATTTTGATGAAAATTAAAAAAAAAAAAAAAACAAAATCGCGTGCTCTCTCCAGCCTAAATTATATGTCAAGTTTTTATATATTTTTTATTTCAGAAACCAAATTGTTGTATCCGTATTACATTTCAAAAGCGCCGTAAAAAAATACTTACTCAAGAGGTATCGACATCCCTGTGATCCAACGACTGTCAAAATGTTATTCTTCGAAAGTCTTTTTCGAAATTCATTTTCGGCAGTGCCATAATTAAAAACCAAAAAAAAAGAAAGAAACGGTGAACTTTTGTATTGTTCAGCCATCATCATCAGCCATCGGTGACATTCTTTTGCTTCGAAGATCTCCACGAATTTTGTGAATTTTAATCAAAGAAAATGGTAAATTTTTACATTTGTTTCTGCTGGAAAAGAAAAGAAAATTGATCGAGTGTGTTTTGTGTACATTTCATTGCAGGGTAACTACACAGAAGACCAACTGGCTGGTAAGTTACACAAATTTGTGAATCATTTCCATTCTTTGTGACATGTTTTCATGTTTTCTCCGAATTTACTTCCGTAATCAACAGCTTTCAATGAGTCTCAATTGAAAATCCAACCTTTCCACACCCTAAAACATTCCGCAACACTCAATCTTATCATCGGTTGGATGAGTCACTCCACAAACATGTCTTCGATGACATCGTTGACACTCCACGAAAGACCAATAAACTTGTGTTTGGCAAAAAACAAAATACAAAAGCAATCCAAAAAAAGAAAGGAAATTTTGCAGTTCAATATGCACCAAGAATACGCAACACAAAGTGAAATTTTATGTGTTTCCAAGTGATGAACGTGCTGAATGTACGCGATACACTTATGGTCGTTTTATCGTGTAAAATGCACCATCCAACAGCACGATCGTCTGGAGTTGGTTAGAGCGAAATGCAGCTCTGATGGTGCTATTTATAAAAATTACGAGTTATCCGATAAATTAAACAGATAAAGAAACATTCGCATTGCAGATACGAGCGTCTAGATTGGGGGACGGGAGTTCTAGTTGCCTTATACGCGCTTGTGGCAACAAATAACATCGGTTCATCTGTGAGTTGAATGATTATTTTTGCCTAAATACGGCGATACTTCTCGGTTTCTTTTTTTTGTTTTTTTTCTTCTCATTTTGGTTTTGTGTTTTTGTCGTTCAATCAATGTGGTTGCGCTTGTGTAACCTCGGTTGTTTTGCTACCAAATATGGGTCTATTTGATCCACTTATCAGAGAACAAGTATTTATGCTCGAATAATAGACGATCGGGCATAGACGATGGAGAATGTCTCCATAAATTATTGCCAGCTCGTCTGCGAGCCGTTTAACAAGTTTAATTGCGGCCGAGTGGACGTGTAGATAAGGGTAGAGATGAAATGAGTTTGATAAGTTTGCGTTGATAAATGACGACAATCATCGATATCTGTAGAAATTGATTTAGATTGTTGCCTGGTCGAGTGATAGTGTTTGATAAGTAATCAAGAAATCTCTGCTATGAAACTACCACTGGCCTGTTGAAAAGTCGGTCGTGGTTTCTGTAGGCAAATTGTTCAACTTGAAGTGAATCATCTCGACACAATGTACCAGTAAGAAGTGGAACGTCTTTCGATTTCGAATCTGACTCATCTTGGTTTATGGCGAAAGCTTACTCCACTAGACTGCGAATGGTGATCATATGTGATCTGTTTTATTTGTCTTCACTTCTGTGTTAACGTCACCCGTGCTGCTGCCTGCTGGTCGTTCAAAGATGTTCGTCGTTTCTCTTTCGATGGTTTGTGCTTTAAATGATGTGTGCCTACTTACTCGTCCCTCAGGAAGGAACATTTAACTGAAATGACAAGTAAATCTGTCAATTTAAAGTTTAGTTCACCAATAAAGAAGACAACTCACCATGTCTCCTTTCCTTGCGAAGATATGGACCATGCCTTTTTTGCTTATGATGATGTTGACCACATGTCCAACATTGCAGAGAGATGCTGGGCAAGGCTGCTGCACAGACACTCACCTTATTACGAACGTCCTGTTACCCCAAGTTTAGTTTAAGCTCTTTGCAGAGCTTGAGCTTGACTTGAGCTGAGTTCGCCTTTAGGATTGGCTAAGCTGGCTCAGGATGAGACTTCTTCGTACTGTTGTGGCAGTTATTCGCCGGAATAGGGTGAGAAACAAGACAGTACGCGACGAAATCATTATTGAGCGGCTGCTTCTTTGAACACGAAGTGCAACGCTTCAATGGTTTGGTTAGGTTGTCCCCATCTTTACGTCCTCCGAGGTGTGCCTTAAGTGCGACTTTCACAGAAAGGCGTGGACGAGGTGGTTCTACCAAGACCCAAAAACTCGCTTGGATGAGTTGGAGTGTACCTTCTCATGACTGATGAGTCGATAATGGAGGATCGAGTGGCCTGGTGACTCCTCATGCTGGCCACAGAATGATGATGATCACGATGTTACCACAAAATGCTAGAAAACTACAGTGGACCTTCAACGCAAACCACATTCCTAGTAGGAGTGCGTGTCTGTCCACCAGCTCACAGTATCCGAACTTTTGTTCTATTACGAGGCACACACTGTATCCATGGAACTTTGAGAATCTCTAGAAAGAAGATTGTACCTTGAGCTTTGTTCATCCCATTCTTTGATTGGCGCTACAGTTCGGGATGGACCTAGGTCTCAACCTACAGGCCTCTGCAGCCAGCACGGTCGTTTGCCAGATGCCTCCAGTAGCGTACACCAAGTTGATTGAGGTCCTTCTCCACTTGCGTACGTCATCTCGACCGAGGTCCCGCTCTGTTGCGTTGTCCTAATGACTCGGAAACGTTGCTCTACATGACCTCGCCATCCCTAGCGTTGGATCCGAAGACGGTTAATTGGATACATGTGCTACAGTGCAGCTCGTACAGTTCCTGATTGAATCTTCTCCAGACGGCGATCAACAAACACAGTAAACATCCACACTCACTTTCGAAAATGTTCCCAAGAACGATGTTTAATTCGATTAGATACTTGAACTAGCCCGTCATTTAAGGCTACTTTGGCAAAACCACATTTCCGCAATAGATCTTGTGCTAGATCATCTACGAGGATTGCAGACTAAATTTCCATCGAATTGCACAAGAGTCAAAATCAATTCCACATTCTTCCCGGCATCTAACTTCTGCTGAGCTTTCTTTATTTTTTTTTTCCTTCACTTAACAGTTTTCGCAAGATATGTACGTACCCCGCTAAAGTTTGTTTCAATTAATTTTTTATCGCTTTTTCTAATTTAAAGAAAAAAATTTCAATCCGATGTCTCATCAGCCAAACTCCCGAGCGCCGCGTACACACCACGAACTCAAGCCATCGTTGCTGTGTTGATTCAGTTGCGCTATTTTCTCTGTGCACACTGCAGTGGCATTAACGATTTTTTTTTCATATTCACTTCTCCTTTTCTACTTGTTTTTGAATTGTTTTTTTTTTTGTGTTTGTTTGTCTTTATGTGCGACTTTTTCGCGGTTGTTCACGTAAGAGGCAGTTTTGTTTTGCACAGTTGCTGAGAATTTAATTTATTGAAAGGTTGTGCGTCGAAGCCTAGTCCCGTCGAATAAGTGGTTGTTTAGAAAGAAGAAACAAACGAAGAGTTATTAACTAATTTTGAAGTACTGGTTTATCCGATTCGTAACAATGTATATGTACGAGCAACCGAGCAAGAATACATTCACCACAGTTGAAGGTGCGTAGCTAAATTTCGGGACAAGTAGCATCCTTGAGTTATCACTTCACCCGCGTGTGAGAACAGTTCACTAGCAGAACACAAACTGCGATTGCCGACCGATTCGTGATGCAAAGTAGCTTGTGATCTCTCGTTTGGCGACCTTGTTCGCTACACCCTAGAATCCCTAAGAGTCTAAGAGTTGAAATTCCTAGTTTCAAGTTCAATTATGTGCCTCCTTCGAGGGTGGTGTCTTTAAGCAGATTATGCATGCGAGATTCGTAAGGTTTCTCATAACATTGGCATGCTTATTATTTTTCTTTTTTTTTTGTTCAAAGTTATTTCGTAATAAATCCCAGTTGCCGCCTGTTGTTGTACTGCCCTGCCCTGCCCTTATCCGTTTTGTGTGACAGATTCAGATTAAAGTGATAAATTACTACGTTTCGCCGTCGTCCGCAGCTGCTTGAGCTTCCAAGCGGTTAGTTGTACTTATTTATATGGGAAACGATTTCTTTTTTTGGAGCTGGAGATTTTTGTATCCCATTTGGGTTAGAATTTCTTACATGTGCATGGGAGTGTTTTTGGTGATTGCGATAGTAGTTGAAGCTTGCGAAAAGATGTGGCATGGCTTGTGTTTCTGTGCGACGACTCATTGCCTAACAGCTTATCAGAGAGTGTAGCTGGTTGCTCATACACTCAGTTTGGATTGCCTTATGTGGCGATCGAATGTTGTCAGTTTGTTGGACAGCTGCGCATGTTCACATCTCCCTCATTCTCCGCGTACATTCCCAACATTTAATTTACTCCTTCCTTTCAGAATTCCAAGAAGCCTTCAACCTCTTCGACAACCGCGGAGATGGGAAAATCCAACTCAGTCAAGTTGGCGAATGCCTTCGTGCCCTTGGCCAGAATCCCACGGAATCGGACGTCAAGAAGTGCACCCATCAGCTGAAGCCAGACGAACGCATCTCCTTCGAGGTGTTCTTGCCCATTTACCAGGCCATCTCCAAGGCACGTTCCGGCGACACCGCTGACGATTTCATCGAAGGTCTAAGGCACTTCGACAAGGACGCAAGTGGTTTCATTTCCACTGCAGAGCTGAGGCATTTACTCACCACACTGGGTGAGAAACTCACCGACGAAGAGGTCGAGCAGTTGCTGGCCAACCAGGAGGACTCCCAGGGCAATGTCAACTACGAGGAGTTCGTCCGGATGGTCATGAGCGGATAAACAGGAACCCAGAAAGCATTACTTTTTTTTTCTACCAATACAAATGTACTAAAAGCGAGTTGTTTTTGTTCGTGTTTCATTATCTTTTTTTTTTTTGTATTTTTACTGAAAAAGTATTCAGAGAATTTAAATTATGTTGGGTATTATTATATTTTCCCTCGTTTACTTAAATTATGCCCCCATTTAAAAATAAACCATAAAATAATAAGCAATTTTTTAAAATATTTAATATTATGCATCTATGTGTAATAAAAAGCAAAAAAAAAAAAAACAAACAAGGTGTGTTTCATTTGAGGGAACGTCTGATATGAGTGTTGCGTTGTATCCGCTGCGCGTGCGTTGACTTGAACCATTGACTAAGCAGTGAGAGCGGGGAGTGCCGACGACTCACGGTGGTTTTGCGAAAATCCATTTTGATAAAACATCTATTCTAATAAATAAGCGTTATTTACAAACAGCAGTTTCTCTAGAAATCCCATTCGAAGCTTCCGTTCATGTTGACATCGGCAAGCTCATTGCACAGAGCGAGACTATCATCTGGAAATAAATAGAGAGAGGCAAGTTAGTGAAAGTGGGCAACTGCTGCAGGATGTGATGTAACTGGGGGGTGAAGGTTGTAAACGAACAAGACAGTAGCAAGAGTCCTATACAGGATGAGAGGAGAATCCTTCACTTTTTCAGGCTAATCAGGATATAGGGCTGACTGCACAAATAAAGGAGATCAGCAACGGTCTCCCTGATGACACAACAAGGGTGTAGAGAAAAACTTCAGTCCCTACTGGATATCTCTAAGTGAAGCGTGTACCCACAGCTTTAGCTTTTGAAAACCATTCTGCTAATGTACAGTGATTTGAAAGTAGAAACAATGTCTAACAATAAAACTAAGATGATATTTTAACTTTCCCTCCACGACATGCTTCGGAACAACCTTCAGATGTGAGTCTGGTACACAGATGGCTCTAAAACAAATGAAGGCCTTGGGGCTGACTGGTGTATACGGAATGGGCAGTCAGAACTTCGTATTTGAAGCAGAGATATTAGCAATTGAACTCTGCCTCAGAGAAAATATTGACAGATCTGGCGTTTGGAGGAGAAGGTTCAACCACGAACTGTACGGGCTGTACAGCGGCATGCACCTAGTTAAGCGTCTTCGTATCCAACGCTTAAGATGGCTAGGTGATGTAGAGCGGAAGGACACCACAGCTCGGGCCCGAAGAGTCTTCAACACCGAGCCATTGGGACAGCACAACAGAGGACGTCCTCGCACTAGATGGCGCACACAGGTGGAAAAGAACCTCAGCCAACTTGGTGTGCTGGCTGGAGAGGCATGTTGGTTGAGGCACAGGTCCACCCCGGACTGTGGGGCCTGTCAAAGAAGAAAGAATACAAACAAACACTTTATATACACTCTGACAGCAAAACTGATAAGTTATGAACTCACTGTAAGCGACTGCCTACAACTGTTACATCAGCTGGCCAACACAAACATGATGCACCTCATTTCGATAGGGAATGAAGGACCAGATCTACTATCTACCGTCCATGATGCCACTGCCATTCTGCAGAGTACCTATCACCACCGCTAGTTGACATAGCCAATCATTACAGGACACACATGGAAAGGTAACAGACAAGTCAAAATGGCCTTACAAACTATTCTGTTAGACTACTGTTTTCTTACTAGACTTTGCCCGTTAAACAAACAACTCAAAACCATGGGTTTAACACGGGTGACGACTGCAAAATGTGTAACGAGAACAATGAAACTGCAGAACACACATTGTATCACTGTTACTACCTGTTCACTACACATCATCGACACGCAGGCGGATACTATCTTGCAGCGGACAAAATTGCCGCAAGTTAATTCAAGAACATACTACGTTTCATTATGAACTCAGGTTTCCTGCGTGAACTCGTGAGAAATGCCCCAAAACCAATTTAATTTAAGATAATCGTCGAAAACGCTTGCCAAAGCTTAAGGCAAGATCATCCAGAAATTCATTCAGGTTTTTGCATACGTGAACGACACTGTTGTGATTGGCCGAACAGAGCGAATCTTACCAGCATTCCGACGCAGAAGTATAAAATGTACCTTGCTGTGATCAACGTAAAAACAAGATGTTCTGTCTGCCAACCTCGTGCTGCTCCATACATACATAGATACATACAAGACTAGTCATTTCAGTCCTTCTTCATGTCGCTTAATCACTTACTTACTTATCAGGCAGACAAACCATGAAGGGTCTGAGCCTGAGCAATTGCTGCCTTCCATCGGTGACGCTGCTTCCAGTCATCAAGGCCAAGCTGTCTTACATCCGCGATGACTTGGTCTTCGCCGTCGAGTAGTCGACGGATTTTTGCCTTCCGGACTACATCCACATCCTTGTACAGCTCGTAGAGTTCGCGGTTGTGTCTTCTCCTCCATTCGCCTTCCTCGCAGACGGGACCATATATCCGAAGTAGAATTTTTCTTTCGAAGGCACCAAGAATCAGCTCTGCAGCCTTACGTAATGTCCAGCTTTCGGCTCCATAAAGTAGGACTGGCAGATTAAGGGTTTTGTGGAGCATGACTTTGGTCCTTCGAGTCAGGAGTTTCGAGCCCAGTTGTTTTGACAGACCGAAGTAGCATCGGTTGCCAAGGGCGACTCTACGTCGGATCTCCATTACGATGTCATTCGTGGAGTTTACATTTGCCCCGAGGTAGACAAACTCCTTTACTACCTCGAAATTGTAGCTGTCAATTCTGACGTTTTGGCCTAGGTGCTGTGCGGCGGATCGTTTTTTGCTCGACAGCATATATTTTGTTTTGTCCTCGTTGACCTTAAGACCAGCTCGTTTCGCCTGTTCCTCAATTGCCGTGAAAGCTTCCACTATGGCGCGTTGGGACCGAGCGATAATGTCGATGTCATCCGCGTATCCCAACAGCTGGACTGACTTGTCGCTCAATCAGGAACACTTTTAAAAGCGGATGCAACAGTCCTTGAAATGTTTTACGTACGATCATTGGCTCTCTTCGCGTTGATGCCGTGTGGATTCTGGAGATATCAAGTGACTCGAGTCTACCACGACATCTACGCAGACTTGGCTTATCGAGTAGCCTGAGGAATCTTTAATTCGGATCTTGCAGAATAGAGAAGCGCGTTACGAGTAGTAGATCTATCAACCAACCTGGGCTGCTCAATGTCAAGCAGTTAATCAGAAGCCAAGTTATATGAGGGGACTTGTTGGTTGAGGGCCATGTCAACACGCAACACAAACAAATAAAAAGAGGAACCAAGGAAATTGGCGACAGAACACATTTTTTGTTGTATAGAGACGATTAAGTACACATATGGTCACCTTCTTCTTCTTCTTTTTCTTTGATTGGCGCTACAGTCCGGAGTGGACCTGGGCCTCAACCAACATGCCTCTCCAGCCAGCAAGACCTGGCCCTGGTTGAGGGCCATGTCAACACGCAACACAAACAAATAAAAAGAGGAACCAAGGAAATTGGCGACAGAACACATTTTTTGTTGTATAGAGACGATTAAGTACACATATGGTCACCTTCTTCTTCTTCTTTTTCTTTGATTGGCGCTACAGTCCGGAGTGGACCTGGGCCTCAACCAACATGCCTCTCCAGCCAGCAAGACCTTTCGCGAGCTGCCTCCAGTTGCGCACACCAAGTTGGTTGAGGTCCTTCGCCACTTGTGTGCGCCATCTAGTGCGAGGACGTCCTCTGTCCAATGGCTCGGTGTCGAAGATTCTTCACACATGGTCACCACATTCAAGAAAACGAACATACTTGATCTCCTCTTGCTAATCTTTACAAATTCATCCGTTTATGAAAGCATCTAAAGTAAGTTCAATCGAATTGTTGAACCTACAAATGCATACAAAAATGCTATGAATCCACCCACTTGTTAGGCAAAACGACTGATCTCCAGCGCGAAAAAAAAACAAATCTTGAACGTCAGCTTTCGAATCAGAGGTTAAGTGGGAATTAAATTGGCCGACAGTTTCACAACATTCTAAATTCATCGCATAGCCGTCTTCACTTCACAATGAACAAACGATCGTAACAATTGACTTTAATTATAACAAACCGAGCGGCAGAGAATCACGTAAGAAACTTGTGGTGACGAGTGCCACAAATTCGTTGCGATCGTAAAATTTTAATATTTCGCTGTTGTCATTAAAGACTTTCAGTGATTGGCTACGGACTCCGTGTTTAACCCTTTCGACCGTGAAAGTGCCAGTGAGCTGACATTTTGGAACATGTGTATAGCAGGTGCGAATGTGGTGGAAGAGATTTATGACAAAGGTGTGTTTTTGTTGATAGATTTTATGATGATTTGGAGAGGCACAGATTGCAAACTGAAATTGTATGTCACTCATAAAAGAGCACCGCTGCCAAGGATAACAACAGATGCGAGACTGATTGTTGATAAACAGTAGCGTCTACAATTAATGCCACCTCGACTGGGAGTCCGAGAAGTAGAGTGGATCAAATGCGCCAATGATGGCATCTTCACAAACTTCCTCACTCACCTCTTAGTTGCGTGTAATCTAAAGTTTCCAATCCAAATCTAGTTAATTGATCTAAGATGCTTGTGTATCGACATTGTTTGAAGAACGGATGACTGAGGAGTTGCATAGCAGTGCAGCGATTCGCTGGTCGCTTCTCCAAACAGCTCTCCGTGAATTGATGGAACTCGTCGGAGAATATACGCTGGCTGTAAATTTGTCCAGCTTTCTGCGCGATCGAGCTATCCAGTAAATTTGTATCTGAAGGAAAAAAGGAACCACAATCAGTGACTACAGGTTTGACACCCAGAATGCCTTCATACCTATCATTTCTTCAGCGGGACACGTCGATCGATCCAAAAGCGTTGGCACATTGCCTCGGATCTTCTCAGTGAACATGAAAGTTGCATCTATGTCCGCGTAGGGTTCCATTCCGTTGGCAAGTTCACACGAGGTGATGCCGACGCTGTAAATGTCCGACTTTTCTGTATATCCTATTAAATTCTGTTCAAGCACCTCTGGTGCCAGCCAATTCAGACTCTTCGAACTGAATGGGGCGAGGTTATGTAGTGTTTTCGCACGTTCCCCATGCGATACGATGCTGGTGCTTTCCCGAAATCCCGAAATAACAGCCTTTGTCTGATTGAGTAGTATGTGACTGCCACGAATCGATCGATGAATGAATCCCTTCCGATGAATGTACTCGAGTCCTGCTAGAACATCACGCAAGATGAGTGCCACGAAAATCTCCGGGAAACCTTCATCAAATTACACATTAAGTGGGTTCATTCTTCATATTTGGCCAGAACAAGAGCATACCTGTGCTGAAGCAATTCCTACATGTATCCTTGCAGCTACCAAAGCACATAAGCGGCGCAACCAAATGCATTTCCGAACCATTAACAAATGCTGTGTGGAATGATAGAATGTTGGGATGATTAAACTGTCGCATAGTCAGTATTTCATCGCGAATCATGATGCTCTCCTCCTTGCTGGCTTTATCCATTCGATATTTCTTAACCGCAACATGTTGGGAATTTGGAAGATATTGTGTTAAGTAAACCGTAGCTATACCATTGCAACAATTAGCGAGTTCAATTTTAAGATCGTAATCCTTAGGATTACAACCGAACATGATATAACTGAAGAAATTATTTTTTTCTCTCTAGAAAAAATGTAAACAAAACCTCTGTCGAATGAAGTTGAAAATTATTTTGCGATAAAAAAAATAAACTTTGGAACTGTCAAAAGCATATGACTGATGGAAGGCAATGGGAATGATTTTTTTTTCTTAGTGGAATGGCTGTTTGGAACAGGGTGTTAAAGAAAAAATAGTGACAGAAATGTGATAAGGGAAACGAAAATCTGGTTTTACAGATGGTTCGAAGATGAGTATAGGAACATGCGCGAGTGTTTACTTCGAACAGTTAAAGATGCACTCTATTTATCTATTATCTATTAGAACGCCTGACTTCAAGCGGAGGTCCTGGTGATCAAAGAAGGAGAAGACACCACCGGCTGCTGTCACCATTTTTATTGACAGTTAAACGGCTAGCGTAGATCAAGTCCCAGCTGGTCGGATGCTGTCGCGAAGTAATATTCGCTTAAAGTTCTCAGCACGCAACACTCAATAATTCTTTATTTGGATACAGGGACCCCGAGACATAATCGGCAAGAAAACAGCAGGAAGCAAGGAAATCTACTCAACCCAATAGTCTAGAAAAATCTTACCACCTCTATGACCACTCAGATGTTATGGCCAAAGCCATTAAAGGCTAATCAGGATGGTCGGAGCAATATCTGGTACCATGAAATCAAAATGGGACTTAGCCATGAGTACGTCTGCAGGGACTGTGACGACGAGTAAAAAAAATAAGGACACCGTCACTGTCGAAGTCTCTGCAGATCCAGGAATAGAACGCTGGGAGAATATTTCTTTCAAAACCTAAACGAACTAGCAAACGTGCCACTAAATTATATTTACAGGCACATCAAGCTTGTTGGACATTGAATATGTAACGGAAACTGAGTACGACGAAGGCGCAAAGAAGAACACGTTCCCCATGGGTATCACAATTGGTCCACAATGACCAAAGTGTGACAAGCCTTCGGCTCGTCGACCACGTACCTATCGATGTAGTACATTTTTAAAGATTTTTCTTTATTTTATTCCCTCCTGTTTAGAAATTATGGGTCTTGATATTTGCTGCTGTAATATATTTGGTGCTTTTGTTCAGTTGGACATCGTTACAAGGCCCTATGCTACATTAGCGCTCCAATTAATTGGACCATGAAGTAGAATATCATATTAAAATCTCCTAGCTTGCCATTCGCTATTGTTTATACCAATGCGCCATCGCTCGTAGCGCACTGTTTTATGTCAAGGGAGGTGAAACAAAAGGAATCACACAACGGTAATAGCACACACGTTGAAAGAATAAATAAGATAAATTAGTATATGTAAAAGCAGCCTATATATCGTAGAATTTGGTGAGCTTTGCCTTCTGACTTTACCAACTGCTCTGCACTTAGTTTCTTTCCTTAAGTCGGCCCTCTGAAAGTATTTATTTATTTTATATAATCAAAATCATAAGCTGAGAAGGCACAGCATCACTAACCAAATCTTACTCATTTTACTCCATTCACTACACACGATTTGGCATCACTTAAAACCGCATAAAACCTTGGAAATCGAACCGTTAAGAAATTTCCTTATCAATTTCCCTTTCCAACAGCACCTGCAATCGTTTTCATTATAAATGCCCCAAGTCAGTGCACACTGGAACAATAGTTTCCTAACGGATCCCAAACTAGACAGTTCGCTAGCGGATACATTTCGCGAAGAGTTTTCTTTTGTGCAAACAAAGAGCAGTAAATAAAAAAAACCCAAAGTTTCTAACTCCTTTCGATAAATTCTTGTGTTTTATTTTCAAAATTCCCGTTTTAAGTTCAGTGAATTTTCAATCATTAAGTTTAAAAATGCCTTCAAACATGAATAATAAACTGTAAGTAAATCAGGAATAGTGTGATTAATTAAAAAAAATATTAAACCAAGTGTTGGGGGAGGGGGAGTTCGATGAAAATGAAAAAAAGATAAAAGAAATTGTGAAGATTTTCATTTATTCTTTTTCTTCTGTTTTTCCTCATGAAAATGAAGAGAATGATTAAGAAGAGCTGGTGGTGGTGGGTGGGGGGAGGGAACGGTATAAGAGGGATACACTTGGGTTGGGTTTTACATTACTGTATTTCCCATAGGAATGTCCAATAATTGCAGTTATTGGGATTTAGGATAGACAAAATGAAAAGTTTTTTTTCATGGACTATTGTATGTAAGTAAAGTAAAAATTATTTCAAAAACACAATTTCTTTTGTTGCTTGAATTATGTTTTGATATAATTTTTTACTTTATCTATCTTCCTATTTTTCATTTTCGTTTTCCGTATTCCCAATGGCTAATGTGTGCAAATAAAAGAATAAAAATGTGTAGAGGAGAAATTTCTACATGCATACATATATACACGGCAGCCATGTTTTATTTTATTTTCTTACACGTTTCGTTTTGGTAATTTTGAGCACATCGTCATCGCTCACAGGGTGATGGTGAAAATGCGGTTCCAATAAGATAAATTGTGCTTCGTCGTCGCTCATACCAACAGAGAGTTTGGATTTAATACATACGATGAACACGTGATAAGAGGCGGGCACAAAGTAATTATTATTTTTGACTAAATGCAGACGATATGGGTGTCTGTGCATACATTGGAATATTTTAACATTCTTGACGGGTGAAATCACTGTGTTTATTCAGTGTATTCTTCTCCTTATCTTTTGGATTAATTCTGATGAACATTTCGCTGTTTTACTTGTGAAATACCATTTTTGTAATTTCTGCAGAACGAACATGGCAATTATGACGTTCGAACTTCGAATTAGTTTCCAGTTACTTCTGGAACAAGATGCAATGAAACTCGCGCATACATATAGTTCACATGCCCATGTGTTGTGGACATACAAATGCATGTGTTTGTACATATCCATATTTACTTGGCAAGCAGCAGTAAAGTGTCGCGTGATAGACACGAGCAGAAATCAAATAAGAAATGTCTGCACTTGTGTGTGCGTGTGCTGTCGATTTTTGGGCACGAGACTTCCACGCTAACATCTGATTTTTATTTTCATTTACCTCTATTCAATGTTTACGAATGAATAACAAGAACAGTCAACAGCGATTCGGAGAATTCGAAAAGGGGACAATAGATCAGAATTTTCGTACATTCACTGCAGCTAACACTACATGATTGATAAATGCTGATTTCTATATCCAACAGCAAACACATGAGCATATATTTTATGTTTGTGTACGTTTAATTATGAAAACTTCCATCAGAGGCCGTTGATTTCATAAATGTAATTCATTTCATGGACAATTTGTCCTATTTCGTTAATTGTTTAGCTCTAGCTTTTATTTAATATTCCTTATCTATTTTTTTATATTCTTTTAAATATAATACTTAAAATAAAATAATACAGCACTCAATTGGTTGGAACAATATTTAGCTAACCCAAGATTTATAATCATAGGTCTTACAGACCCTGTCAGTTGATTAATTAATCGTACCATGTGGTCTAAAAGAGATGTGGAAACACCTCACCTGCATACTTATAACATATTTATTTGCCTTAACGTGACATATGCTTTTTTTTGTAAAAACTTTTATAAAGAGCAAATAGGTCTTGAAGACCTATTTAATATGCGTGTGGATAGTTTTACTAAAACTAATTTTTGAGCTTTCCATTCTCAAAACTCAATAACTTTGGATTTGTTTTTATCTGTTACTTACTTACTTAAGGTGGCGCTACAGTCCGGGGTGGACCTGGACCTCAACCAACAAGCGTCTCCAGCCAGCTCGATCTTTAGCTAGCTGTTTCCAGTTTCGCACGCATAGTTGGTTGAGGTCCCTTTCCTTGCTTTGCGTGCGCCACCTGAGTCGCGGTCTTCCTCTACTGCGCCGTCCCTCAGGGGTGGGTTTTATCTGTTATGTTTTTATTTTTTTCTTTAGTAACCAAAGCACACTTTTAATAATACAGTCGAACTTCGATAAGTCGAACCATCTTTTGCCACAAAAAATCGAGTCACCAAGTAATAATTACATGCAAATATCAGTCAACCCAATTTCATTCGAGTTATCAAGACCTCGACTTATCTAAGTTTGACTATAATAACAATCATAATTACTGTTCATTTTAAAACTAAAATTAAATGTAATGTTAACTAATGGTACATGGATGTAAAAAGCAGGTAGGTTTACGATTTCTAATCTGGAAACGTTATCATATAAATTGCACTAGAATCTCACTTATCTCAAGCATGTAATTGGCTTTAGTATATGAATGCAAGTACTCCGTTTAAAGAACAAAATGGAAGTAATTTTATAAATTACCTAAAATTACTGTATTTACATTTAAAAAATTACAGACTAGCTGCTAACCCAGAGCACCGTAGCTTTAGTTTATCCTATATTTAATGATGAATAGCAATTTAAGAACGAATCAGTGGGGTTATCAAATGCCTAAAGAACTTCTTCTTTGTTTGGCGCTACAGTTCGGAGCGGTCCTGATCCTTAATCAACAAGCCTCTACAGCCAACGCGATGTTTCTCCACCAGCCTCCAGTCGCGTGCACCAAGTTGGTTGTCATCCTTCTCACTTTGTTCCTAAAGAACAGAGTTCAATAAATGAAGTAAGCCAAAAGCTAAATTGGATTCAATATTCATGTAGTCCAAATTCTGACACGGAACGAATAACTTAATACAGTGAATCCTCTGTAAGTTGTCCAGCTGCTGTTCAATCATTTTTGAGCAACATAGGCAGGTGGCCAACTTATCAGGTGTACCAGTATGAAGTGAGCGTCAAGATACAAATGTCTAGAAAGGGAACATTTGTTGTGAACGAGTCCTGCTATGACATCTGTGAAAAATATTTAGTATACATCAAATCATTGAACAGACAAAATCATATTTGTTCATCGTGTTAAAAAGTGATGAAGTGAAAGTGATGATTTGCTGAAAAGTGCTGCAGAGTCGCATCGAATGCTTGTCGAGCCATATGGCGATCATGCTCTATCAGAAGCAACGTGCATAAGATGGTTTCAACGGTTCAGAAATAATAGGTGGACAACCAAAAAAGTTTGAAGACGCCGAATTGCAAACGATATTGGGTGGAGATGACACTTTGAGTCAAAAGCAAATGGCAGCAATGTTAAATGTTGCACTACAAACAATTTCTGACGGTTTTTTCTTTCCCATTAATAATTAGTGTCTTATTTTCAAAAAAAAAAAACTGACTCGTGTTAATAAAGAACTTCGTTTGCCATGTTGTATGTTTATTAAAACCGTATTTCCTACAAAGCTAATGGCAAAACATACCAGTTTCAAATGCGTTGAAGGGTCCTTTAGTTGAGGCCAGTTAGCTGGAAAACGATTAAAACCTGGAGGTTATAATTAGTACTCCCGCTACACAACACAACAAAACACAAATTGTGTAGAGTGGATTCTCCCCGAAGGAAATTTTCTCTCAAACTAGATTTTGTTGTTAGCCAGTCCCAGTCGAACTCGAAGAACTAATTTTGATATCGCTTGACAAGTCGACGGAGATTCCTCTTGCAAAAACTTTCGATAACCCGCTGCTAGCAGGATTCTCTGGAATTTTCAGTTAATCCGGTGAGTAGCAAGTAAAGCCAAACTATTGCTCAGCCATACTGTATTTACCTGCATTTCTGAAAAAATAAAAGAACCCCCACACGTCTTCAAAATGTGAGCGACACAATGGCTACCAGCAGACGACCAAGTATGTTGTTGGCCAGCATTCTGTGGATCACATAATATATCAAGAAGTACGGCCAAATTCCAAAATAGACATGCGGCCAGCATTCAGACGTATTTGCTGGGTGCTACTATACACTGAAAAAATTCGGCAGGTGGCTAACTTGCAAGGTTGCCCAACTTGACAGCCTTCACTGTACATCAGATCGAAAATGTGCACACTAGCAGCCACTCCAAGAAACTTCTGGTCGTATCTATTGATCGTTAAATTGTAAATCCTTATCTTATCGTTCTCCATTGAAAACCCGGCAAATGGACGATTTGATTTCTTCGCACACCACCTCAAAACGTGTTGTTTTAGCAACGTAACTCAATGGGTCTAAAGCTGGTGTAATACCTTAAATTTCTTGCGCAATAACATCATCAGACGTTAAAAGTGAGAGATTACGTAAGTTTTGATGCAAATGAGTTTCAATTCTGGGAATACACGAAAAAACATCGCAGACAGACACGCAAGACATTGCTAAAATTGCTCATAGGAACTTTACAGACATCAGCAGACATTCAATTATGATGAATGCACATATGTAGCACTCCTTGATTGGAGTTACTTTATCATTCGTTTAACTTATTCTTGCTTTGTCTGACGATCTTTATCTACACACAAAGTGTATTTTCAGCTTAAAGTTGCTGATTCAGTTGAAGCCTTGAGACACACTGCTCGAGTACGTTCCAATGAGAGAGGGAGAGAAGAGAGTCTCTTCAGTATATAAATCAATCACTTGAAACTGTTTATGAAAAACCCTTTGTTAACGTGATGACGTCGTCAGTCTTCACTCTTAATTCAGAATCAATAATTAAACTTACTCACATCTACATAAATGCACGACATTTCATATGAAAGTGGATAGCTGTCAGAACACACACACACAAAGGGATGCAATCAATCGAACAAATAATGGAGACTATGCAAACACAGTGCTGATAAGAATCTCAACATGCAAGTCGATAACCGCTGTCTACAAAATTATCTATCGCCTTGGAGCTAATTATACATATACTCGAAACGACGACAGCTCGCTGGTGTTTTGGCTTTTCGAATAAATTGTTGTCATGCCAATATTTTTTCCTCACAAACACGTGAACTCCTTTAGATGGAATTTCCATTTAATTTTGTTGAGATTATATTACACGTGACCGTAGGAAGTAGGTTAGCTCGAAAGCGCTTTGTTTTTGGGTTGATTTGTGTTTACACGCGTGTAGGATAGATAACTCAATCAATTCTTGTTTCGCATGGTTTGGAGAGCACTTTCTGGAAACGTGATCCGCCGCACGATATGAATCGAGAATTTCGATTCAACGTTCTTAACATGTATCACGTGATGACACTGTTTTATTGCGCTGTTGGTGTTCAAACAGGAAGCGAAGGACACAACGAGGTCTCTGACACGTGGGTAAATAATTGCCGTCACACGTAACATATTCTTTTGTAATTTAATATGCACTGAAATTTATTTACTTAGCTTTGCATTGATGTATCGTGATGGTGGTCACTATCGCGGAACACCGAAAAAGGTGGTCAACCATGACAAGGAATTCCTAGAAGGGGCGGCTACTAAGTAGGTTATGTCGTCCTACGATAACCACAATAGATCTGATTGGTTTCCTGCGCTGTTACTTTTGTAAATTGGGCATGTTTCGATGGTCTGGGCACTTGTCACGAATTCCGAGGCGTGCCTTAAATGCGACTTCCATCAGGAGGCAGAACTAGGATGAGGTGGTTGGGCAAAGTCCAAAAACTCGCCTGGTTGCGCCTGGGCAAGAATACTGATGGGAGTCGAGGGCGGAGGATCGGGGGCGTGGACATATCTGCCTTACCCCAGAGAAGAAGAAGAAGGACATGATCCAATAGATCAACTGGTGGCTCTTAGAGGACACACCTAAATACACTAAACTTTGACCACTGTCTTTGTAAATTAATTTTTTGGCATAAAACCGACTTACAAATTTGACAAATATTCATCATGGTACTTGTTGTCTTGTTTAAAAAGAAACGAGGTTAGGACGGCCATAGGTTATGAATAAAAACGAGGCTGATCTCTATGCAAGCTCATAACACTCATTTGATACGAATACTACAAGGTGGTGCAAAATGAATCATCATACCGGAAGATGATTGAATTTTTGCAAATGTCGTCGTACGTCAATCATATTTGACATTTGTGAACTAGACAGTTGTACAAGCCGGAAATAAGAGGGCCGCCATTTTTTGGTGAATTGACGAATCGGCCGCCATTACAGGAGGGAATTGATGAATTTGTAAAAGTATAAGTGAAATATAAGGGATTTCCACTACTCTTACATTCCTCTCTTTTGTGGACTAGGGACAAAATGGCCGAAGATGGATATCTCTTTGCTCTCTTATTTCTGGTACAAGCAATGTAGCGCTATACTCGGGAAGTGCGTGAAATAGTGGTAATGTTAGCTTTGCCTGCATTCCTTTACAAAACTACATCTCTGTATGTTTGCTTCTAATTGAAGATCTATCATTCATTAATTCTTCCTCACCCCCGAAGCGAATCACTTTCCTCAAAGTCACACCCATCTATTGCGTATATTTGACATTGTGTGAATGTCAATATTCTCCATGAACAGAGTCCGTATGTGTTACATTAACGATTGCCTCGAAAATTCATTATTTTCAATTGCGCATCGCCGACGTTAATAGGAGAATTTAGTTCGGTCTGTAATTACAATTGGAGAAATAAAAGCCCATGAACTATTGAATAAGACCCGAGAATTGTTGACAACATGCAATGTTACCTCATATGATGCAATTGACTTTAATTGCGGCACTTGCTGAAGCTTGCAATGAATATTTGCTTTCCCTTTTCTAATAGATAAGATAGAGGCTGGGTGTTGTGCACGGGATGCATAATATATTCTGCTATGCATTTATGAAGTCAAGACGCAACAAAAAAGGTTCATAAATGTGAATGAGTATTAGTAGACGTTGATTGAAAAGTTCATAATGTCTTCTGTATTGAACGAAATCGCAAGGGGACAGGGATTTAATATTGCCGCCGCAGTGAATAGAGATTTCTTTCTGTGTCCATTCTTAAGGAAAGGGACATTATTTGCTTGATGTTGGGATCGTCAGCGTAATCCTAAGAAGATAATCTTGTGTGGAGTCACTTTTTTCATATCATGATTTGTTCATAAATCTCTCTCTCTCTCTCTGCGGTTTTGTCAAAAGAAGAAGTTCAACATGCAACTTGACAGATGTTGATTTTCGACTGGAAATGTCATTTTCTCTCGGCGTTTACAAACGACGATCACGTTTTGCATTTTAAACAAAAAATGGAAATGTTGAAGAATCTTTACAATTGTGTTCGCGGCTGGCATTGCCCTTCTAATAATGGCTCAAAAGCAGGTTAACTACAGATCACACATCGAAACTGCAGAAATTTCTTATTGCGAATCCATTGAAAGCGTAAATGCATTGATCAAATCGTGCGCCGAAAATGAATGTCTTCTTCTTCTTCTTTGTGTGGCTCTATACGCTCTACATGACCTAGCCACCGTAGGCGTTGGATCCGTAGACGCCTAACTAGGCTCATGTCACTGTACATCCCGTACAGTTCGTGGTTGAATCTTCTCGTCCAGAACCCGTCAACACAAACAGGCCAGCCTCACTGACGGCTCGCTGAGTTCTGCCAATCACGTCAATGTCATCGGCGTATGCTAATAATTGCACGGACTTCTGGAAGATCGTGCCTCTAGTGTTGGCGTGTGAGTTTCGCACGATCTTCTCCAGGACGATGTTGAAGAAATCACATGACAGCGCGTCGCCTTGTCTAAAACGTTTTTTGACATTCTGAAATGAATACCACCTCCTTAAAATCTATTCTACAGATCTTAAAAAGTTCACTTTTTGGAAAAGCTGACAAGCTCTGGGACATTACGATCAACCTTTCCAAGATTTTTCCTTCGATTTACGTGGTTAATTCTGAAAACAGACACTGCACACGCACGCTGTGGCTGATGCAATAATTCAATTATTTCATGGATCGTATAACGCTGGACGCTGTCTTGTTGAAATCACATGATGTTCACAAACCCAATATGTACATACCTACTTACTTACTTATCAGGCAGACGAACCATGAAGGGTCTGAGCCTGAGCAGTTGCTGCCTTCCATCGGTGACGGTCCTGGGCACGCTGCTTCCAGTCATCAAGGCCAAGCTTTCTTGCATCCGCGATGACTTGGTCTTTGTACCGGAGGTTCGGTCTTCCTTCCCTTCTCGAACCAGGTATTATACCTACCAATCAGAAGTATTTCGCAACAATTAAAACGTCTTGGTCTCTTGCGGCGTTCAATTTTTAGTAATCTTCTTGTTTGTACTACAATGCATCACTCTACCGCAACTCTGAATTGTGTGCACGTTTCGGTACTCTAACTTCACCACAAACATTAGATTCACAAACCAGATGGGCGGATTCAATCCAAAGAGTCAAATTCAAACTCCCTTGTCAGACAAGTTCGTACGTAATGATGTGAGTCACCACGATGAGATGCATCCAAGCTCACTCAGTACTTTTCCACGACAAAAATCCACACACTGTAAGCAACAGCAGCTGGTAGACGAGAGATATATCGCAACGAAGAATATGTTAACACACTTGCTGCCCTCGAATTGCCCACACGAGAATTTGAAGAATCTCTCGACCATTTTGGCAGAATATGTTAATTTTGGAAGAGTATTAGCGTCAGATATAGACACACACACGCGTCCTAGTTTTGCTTGTTATTTATTTGTTTTGACGATATGGTGGTTAAGTTCACCAGATGACCACTTGAAGCAAGTGTATGAATAGGATTTTGTTTGCTGTGACTTAATGTCATGTCTCCAAAGACCTTCCTTAACAGATTCGACTCCAATCTGTTACAGGATATGAAACAGTAAAAGCAGCAAATTAGACGGTAATCAGACCGACAACTGCTAGTGGCAAGTGACATTTCGAATTGATTCACATCTTTGCCGCAGATGTCAGCACAAACTTAACGAATGTTATGTATTCATTCATTCAGCATGTGTTGATAAATATTTGCCCTGCTTATCAAGTAGTTTGAAGGCAGCTAATGAGTAATTTATAGTGAGGTCGACAAATTGATAGTGGTTCAAAATGTGCTCAGTGGGTGTTAATCGTTATCAGCACTCCTGAAAGTGGGTCTTCATTATTGTGTTGAACTTGATTTAAGATTGATTATGAGGTTTGAATAATTAGCTAGCACTGGCAAACAGAACATTTCCCACTGGCATCTCTGAAACAGAGCAAAGTCTTGATAATTTAAGAAATATTGTCGTCAGTACTGAGATGATAAGCGTCTGTGTTCTTTATCAACAAATTTCGAAATCATGTTCTCACAGAGAATGGCCATCAAAATGTTTGCTGTAAGAGCAGTTTTAAATTTTAGCAGTTTAAAGTTTAGTATTCACTGGCGGCTGGTAGCACTGCAAAGTAGACATTCTAACGACGATCTTGCGATATATATGCTCGGTCTCGAGTGTGTTGAAGTTTGTGGCCTACTTTTTAATATTCGTACACATTACAGACGTACTCTCGATATTGAGAACTTCTTGGGGTCAGAGTTTCTTACACATCATAGATGACTTTTCTCATTAGGGAATAAACACGGGTAACACGAACTGGATCTCGCTCGAGACTCATACGTTTACACACACGCTTCTCCAGTGGCGCCACACCGCGGCCGAATAGGTACGATATCATCCCAATTTGCTGCTGATAATCTGTAGTCACCTTTCCTCCAACTCTGAGTCCATGAACAACCCAGAAAAAACACGCGAATTTAATGGGGGAGAACACATGCGGAGAAGCATCTCACACTTGTCAAATATCGCACCAACTCAAGAGGTTTGTTGGTTGAACTGGAACTGTTGGAATGACCACTCTGGACACACAAAGAAAAAGAAGTAGTCATCATTGAACTGACAGAACAACAACAGTGACGTCCTTTCGATTCCACATAAGTTAGTGAATTATTATTCACTGTTTGATGATCGTTCACGTTGTTGTAACCAACGTTGCAGAAGAATCGTTATATGGATTAATGATTTGAAAATTACTGAATTTAAAATCCCATAAGCCAAGTTTAGCTCAATACGAGTACAATCTCTGAGAAGTGTCACTATTTTTCCTTCCCAACTTGGGATATAAGGATCCCTCCTTCTGCTTGTGAGTTCCCCGTAATTCCCTTTTATTCTCCGCTCAGGCACGAGACATTTATTAATTACAACACACTGACACATCCAACCCACAGAACCTATGCGTCAATAAACAACGATGAAAAATAGCCCTAGTTGATTGGCAATGATTTACGCAGAACCAACTCAGGTTTGTTTTTGCAGAAGCCCAGTCATGTTTGCATACAGTGCCACGTAAACATAGTCATTTATCACGGCAGTTCCCTTACACACATGAGCCCCTCTGCCAACAACGCAATTCCATTTAGTTTTGCATAAGAATAATTCAGACAACACTTATCAGTGCGATATCGGTAGTCGATAGTCGATCTCACGTTACAATGAAAAAAAAAAATGTGTCCATGTCTCCAGCACTTCTATTTATCGCTTCCTGTGGCAATCGATTCAACGTGAAGTTGCTCCTCGCCGTTTTCGGAACCATTAGAGATAAAAGAGCGTAAATGAATGGATCGTAAAAGTTTATGGATTTTTGAAGTGTTTTGTAATTATATTTCTCCACATAATGTTCATACATTAGGTTAGGATAGGTAAGTGGGTAGACGGGCGAGTATTTTGCCACGTTCCACTTAGGTTCTAATGGATCCATTGTGATGCTCTGAGAGAAGAAAGTCCTTGTGTTTCCTGAGCTACTGATGGTGAGAGATTTAGTTGTGGTGATTTGGTATCATCAAATGTGGAAATGTTCTCACGTGTACGTGATTTTGAGGTTTCCGAGGGACAACGCCCTTCGGGGGCTATGTGCGTGTCACTGACCTTTTGATGTACATAGATGGTTAACCTTTTGTGGGTCTATGTATTTATTTGATCTCATAGTTTCCGGGATTTTATTCTCATTCTAAATGCGTCTAAGGAGGCACCTATGAGATAAATGTCGTGGGTGACGCCCTGAGAAAATTAGTTGTGCAGGTTCAAGTTGGAATGTTGTTATCTTTTTCGGGCTTTCGAATTTTTTGAGATAATTCGTTGCTCGATACTATAGATGTAAATTGCCACGGTGGACAATACAGGGCAGACCTGCAAGATTTGACTTCTTCATGGACTGCATTGACAGGTGTCGGTAACTGCGTTCATAAAAGCAAAGCGACAATCAAACTGTGATCACGTTGTAACAAAGCTAATGTGAACTTCTTCATGTGAAAATGGTTCCTAAAAACATTATCCGCAACATCTCAATGTTGTCAATTAAATGTGTCACCTTTAACACCTTTTATAATTCCTACTTATGTTGCATATATGAATTGCAATGAATGTGTTCATAAATGCAGCTATAAAATGGTATGTGCAGTGCATACGCAACATGGTTGCATTTATGAACTCAACCCTTGCTTGAACATTTTGTTATTTTAATGACTAACATTGGTCAGAAATGTCACTGAATTACCGAAGGTCAAATTTAATCGAGCAGAGGGCGCCGAATTGTGACGTTTTCCCAATTTAACCGAGCAATATAATTATCCTCGTAATTGAATGAAACATTCAATTGACGTATGCTGACGTACTATAATTTTGTGTTTTATGACAAATGAGTGTCAATTTTTTCGGTCGTCGACAGAATGACTCTTCTTGACGAAACCATATTTGAAAATGCAATCAAATCTGGATGTGGCTAGGACGATACATACACAAATGGTATCTATCCTTAGCACCTCTCTGTCGGAAGAAGTACATACGAGGTCCCTCACGTGATGAGCTTTTTTTGACACATTTCTTACACCTAAAAATCAAGTGCAATCGACATGTGACAGAATTAGACCGAAACAAAAAAAACCGACTGACGAGGCTTGACACTAAAGGTCTACCATGAATGACTTGCAATCAGTTTCAAAACATGCGATGAATTTGCAACTAACTTCATTAATGTTCTCATAGCGTGAAAATTGAAATGTTTAATTTTTTAATGACAGTAGTTAAGTAGGGTGTTGTTAGCAAATTAGAACTAATAAGCGAGTACTCCTAACAATAGATTGTTGTTGCAATTAACTACGGATGTTAAATGAGAACAATGAGTTAGAAACTTCTCTAAAACGTGCATTTGTTCTTCTAATAGCTTACATCACATTAAATAACCATGACTCTGGAATGATTCGGTATAGTCAGTTAACTAGGTGTATTTTTCACAGTCAGTATTGAACTTGTTTTGTACGTTTCGAGTACCAGCATTTGGAAAAGACTATTCGATTTATTTATACAGATCAAGGTTTAAGAGTATTTGTTTTTTTTTTTACACTACAACAGTAAGACCCATGGCACCCTGTAGTAGTGGAGTAAATGAATGTATTGATGCAGTTGGGTGTTTCCATAATCGTCGAATTTCAATAAAAGCATTTTTGTACCCTTACGTTTATGAAAACACACGCTCTGAAGGCATGCTTCGTGTAAATCGTCATAAATTACTCATTACTTATAAAAGCCTTACATGCCTAGTTTTAGTTAGTACGATCGCCAATTTGCATTTATGAACATGGACAATGCAGTCCTTTGCTAGTTCGAAGTATATAAAAACACCCGTGTTTTACTAGACATTGATAGGACTGCAGTAGATCAATCGCTTCGTGGTCAGTTCAGAATTGGTATACAAGCTATTGTCTATTCGAAGAACAGATCATACGCCAAATGCTGTAAGTTCGAAATTGTCCAACCGGAGAACATATGCGTCCAGATATAGTTCTGTTAAAACAAGAAAAAGAATCCTATTCGTGATGAGTTTCTATATTTTTGATTAGGTATATTCGACACTATTTTTCAATGAAAATTGAGTGAATACAATGAAACTTGCTTTTGCTTCAATCTAAAAAAAACACCTCGATTTTAAAGAGCTGTACCTACCGCACTAAGCTTCGATTTCAATTCACAAGTAGATACGCAATGTATTCTCAAGCCAGATACATTGTAATAGCAAACCTATCAAATGCTCCGTCATATCCTGTTGCTGCATACTCTGCAACATTCCGTCACGTAGAATACACACTGATATTTCATTTCCGAGAAGGAATATATATTGTGTTGTCTTGAATAAACGATCAAATGACGACATATTTTTCTGTGTGTATTAATTCAACAGCAAAACAGTCATAGAAGAACATTGCAAAAAATGAATGAAAGATAAAACATTTGAACAGTACGCACTACATGATGTATATGATCGCTGCGCAATTTGCAACCTATTGAAAGAACCTTTACGTCATATTGTTTATTTTAAGGGTGAATAATTACGTGATCTTTTCCCCATTTTGAGGCTACCGCATGTTATGATAAGAAGGATGGTTTAAAAAAAAAACCAACATAAAACGTACCCAATTTCTTTACGAAAAATAGTAATTCACTTCGTTTCGAGCATTTTTTTTTTCATTTTTGCTTGTTCAATGCGCAAATAAAATCCTGAGATCTACAGAATTGGAGAATCCCACTTTGAACACTTCTCAAGTTTGTGACGTTTTAATACTGTTACTTTGAAATTGTAATTTGCCACGAAGCGCCGTGTAGATAACCGGTTTAACACAAAGAAAATGTCACTTCAGTCTTTTGTTGATCTTTTTGAAATCTTAGTTAAACTGTCACGACAGCTCGTGACGTCTTTAATACCATATTTGACATGAATAAACACACAGTAAATCCTCAAGCGTCAGTCAGTTGCGGGGAGTCATAAAATAAATTCCAAAACAGTAAATGCCATCCATGCGAACATCACTAACTAATTCATCAGACATCGAACTGAAAGAAAAACATGAAACGTGTGTTGTCTTCTCCTATTTTTAGTTTCTACTTAACCTCCATGATTAAACCACACAACGAACACATACACCAGGCCCTTCTCACTGATGAGAAACCTGATCTTTCAATTAGATGGACAATGAAGTGGAACTCATGCGAGAATTGTTTTAGTTCCTGGGCCAATAAATGTTGATGCGTGTGCACTTCTTTTTTAATTTCCTGAGTCACTCGTGATTCGAGGGCAACACAGCACAGTTTCACTGGAATATAAACACACGATGACAACAAAGAACTTCGAATCGTTCTGGGGGGCTTCCGGAAATGGAATTTGAACTGTCTTCGTTATTAGTTTAATTCAGTTCTTTGCTGGTTGAGATGGAGAATGGATGGCAAATGAATTTAGCTTACGTCAGAAGCCCTGACCGAGTGTGTTATGTGATTGCCGAATGGAATCTTACACGTGTTACGAAAATTTTGATTGGAAAAGGAAATTGGTTCTTCAGCTGTTTAGATATGCCATTAAATGATGTATTTTGGAGTGCCTCCTGCTTTGTTCTAATAAAAAAAACTGCATTTTCGATGCCGTCGAAATCTTTGTGGGGATCATGGGATCTTAGTTTTTAAAAAGGGAAACTTCTTCGAAGAGAAATATTAGCACAGATTGCGTCCTTTCGATGTTCGCTTGAACTCGAAAGTTAGTGTAAGATGTCTAAGCCAAGCTGGTAAAAGTTACCGTTAATTCAAAAGTCAGTTCAGATTTAGCGGTTCTTTATAGGAAAATGGGACGCTACACAATTTATTACATGATTCTGGTGGTTCCAATCATAGCATCTCAACGAAAGTAGGCCACATGGAAACCAAGTTAGTGACAGTTGCTGTCAATAATCGTGGTAGAGGCAGAATGTTGTTGTTTCTGGCCTGAAATGAAATGCCATCAAGGGAGAGGTAGACAAGTTAACTTGTGTTTATTGACAGACGCTTTCTGCTGCCGATACTAGTCAATGATATAGAGTGGACTATTTTTAGATATCTGAAGAGACTTCTTACTCTTTTGCGTTTAAAAAAATTTGACAGCGTTTTTATTTACATTGATGTCTGATGTCGTCACATGAGTGTGAAAAAACACTTGTCGGTAGGCAAGGAAATCGTTTGAGAAGTCGGTCTGTATAGTGATTGATTTCAGATTATTGCGTATCATATATAAATGAAATTTCAAATTCAGAGATCAATGTTCGAGCAGTAGAGTCTCCCTAAGTCGAATTTTCACGGGAAAATAGTTGGAGTTAGGGGAAATTCGACTTAGAGGATGAGTGAAACATTGAAATTTTCAAATTAGTGTTAGATAGAGAGTTCACTGTATACAGTGATAATAATATGTGTGGCGCAGCCAGTAGAAGGCCTAGTTTCTACAACAAACACTCGTATTGTGCGTGCCATTGCTGTCACGAGTAGAAGGGAGCTACAGTTTTTATGTCTACTCGGCCAAGTTTGAGAAGCTTTTTTATAGACAGTTATACTAGAAAGGGGTGGGGACCGTTAACATTATTCTGATGGTAGTACCAGGAATCGAATCTACTCGAGTAGGTTAAAGTGCGTACCCACAACGCCATGGGCACTCACACTGGATATTATTTTACATAAAAACACTTGTCGAGTCCAGCAAAACAAAATCTCCGTTATACATCTGGGGCAAGTGCAGTGACTCTTTTGGAAGTGAAATTTACGTTTTATATTATCAATAAAAGGTCGCCGCGAATTGCGAACTTCGCAAACATTGACGTTTCATTCATATGGAGATTTTTCATTCGCAGGGAACTACGGGTGCAAACTGACACTTCACTGCGAATTTTTTGGTCGTGAGTTTGTGGATCGCGTTTTCGTCTTTGGATTGCGTTTGTGTATCACGAATTCAGTTTGACAGTTCGCGGAGAGAATGATTGATTCGCGGAGAAAAACTTTCAAATCATTAATTAGGATACTTAATCTGACTTCTATTCGGATTTTTGTGTATGAAAAAACTCGATAATTCAGTTCAATCTTTTTGCATACCAAGAAGTTTAACTTTTTGTTTATATATGCTGGAAAAGGATTGTTTCTGAAAGTTCGCGTTCGCAGTTCGCCGCTCATATGAATGGGCCTTAACTGTTCGTTCAAGCTCAGCCGTATAATTTTAATAACTGATTTAAATGAATTAATTTTAATTTTGGGGTTGTACTGTGGAAGTTACTGACTGAGTTACTTACTTATCAGGTCTACGACACGTGGAGTGGAGTCCGCGATGATTTGGTCTTTATACCGCAGATTCGGTCTTCCTTTTGATGAGCTACGAATTCGAAGCCCTCATTGCTGCAGCATTAGAATTTTTCATTCGAAGATAGAATCAGCTCTGCTCTGTAGAACTGGCCAAAATAAGTGTTTTTAGAGCTTGATTGTTGTCCTTAGATTCAGATGTCAAAATGACTATAACTACAGGCAAATTTCTCTAGAATTGTTTGTTTGCCTTATTTTTACGTTCTAAGTATTCCACACAGTAAACCATTCTCTAAGTCGAACTTCGAATTCTTTTTGACATCCTGTGAGAACTCGACTTAGGGAGAGGACTCCACTGTAAAGCGCAGACTGCCTGTCGATCTGCAGCTAGACTGACTGAATCGAAAAGTCGGAAGAGCAACCAAAACGTTTCTTATCGCTTGATTAATCTGAAACTATTAACCCATCTCATTCGTGTAAACAACGCCATCTGCATGCACACAGTCCATATATTTTCTATGTTTCCTGTTAACGCACAAATGAATGCCTTCCACCGGGAAACACCGGCGGTTTTTTGGAACTATTTCAATTCTATTTCAATTGACTGCAAATCTTCAAAAATAGACTTTGGCATCATCGCCTACATCTCGCACGCAAGTTTTGACGCAAATTAACTTCTTACTTATTTTTCTGTTGACGATTTCCTTTTTAATTTATTTGGCATTTTCTTTCGGCAAAACACTAATACAACGTCACGTGGAATGTGTGTTCTCTTTTTCTATCGCGGTCCGATGAACGCTCAGGGCATCCTGAGGTGTTTCAGATTCCTCTTCCAACTGCGCATTTATCTTGTTAGTGATGATGATGTTTGCAATTTAACGTTGTGCTGACCGCTGAAGACGGGGAGACGGCATACACACACACTCTCGCCCCTGTGTTGTTGTGTACGCGGATTATGGTTTGTTGTGTCGCCGCTTTATATTTAGATCGTTTTTTTTTTCTTTCTCATGAGCTACCGAATTTACCTCGCGTGTGTGCATAGTGAGGCGCACAGGCCGCCATCGCCTATCCGTCGTTAGTTCATTCTAAAGGCAGTTGTTGATTAGATTTGTAAAGCCTATGCGCCTCCCCCCTTGCCGCTTAAATAGTGTGAATATTGCTCGGTCCGCGTGCGGTGGCATGGTTGGCTAAATATTCTTATTCAATGCCAACTGCGTTCGTCGTCGTTCGATTGCAAAACAACAATATATAGCTAGTTAGAACCTAAAAGTGCCATCGGAACGAAACCGTATATAAGAAGATCCACCGCCCAGCCTGTGGTCATTCAGTCTGCGCCAAATGTTCGCACAGTTCAAGAGCTAGAGGTTAAGAGCCATCGTCCAGGGATTTATCTGTGATACTACATCTGTGATAGGAATAATTAAAATTAATTTGTGCTGTTCATATTTATATTTGTTCGGTTGGAAGGGAAGCATTTAGAAGGCAATAACTTGTGATCATCGTCCGGTGCGGTATGTGTAACTGGTTTTAATCTTGTAAATAATAAAAGATAAGGATAAATGAAGTTATAAATTATTCCGCGATAAGACGAATGAGAAGCGTGTTGATGATGCGTTGGACTTTGGATTGTTTTTTACTTCGGATTCCGAGGTTGTGTTCAGTTTAAATAATCATTCGATTCTTCATGATGCGGTTTTTTGCTGCGATGAATGTGGTTTCGTTTCGTGATTTGGATAAGAAGATAGTACGCTTCATTATTATTTGTTTTTGATAATAATGATAGGAGATGGCGCCACTGTCAGAGGGGGGACCTGATTCTTGATCTTTGAGCAGTCATTCGTCTTGTGTGGTAGTGTTCCCTCATGAGTCGAGAAAAGAACGACAAAGTTTGAAACTTTAACTAGACAGAAGACACTCTTCGAACGTAAGCCAAGTTCATAAACGTTAAACTGCGGCAGCCCTCCCAGATTTGCTGTCATAAACGTAGATTGACAGTCATGCACAGTTGGCAACTCCGTTTACAAAGGCTGGGTTGCAGAAAAACTGAGGAAATTTGTATAATATTTTTTTTTCAACATGTCTTGACTTCCAATTGTTTTGACATATTTAAAATCTTGATTCTTTTCCTTCGCATTTTTTAATGTTTCTTTCTTTAATATTTTCCAACGTGGTTATATTTATTTTAAAATTGAATTTCTGTATTTCACAATTTTTTGCTTAGCAATGCATTAAACTTCACTCAAAATTCGTTTTTTGTACCGCCTACTTAAGTTGCATTGATGAACACACTTTGCGGATGATGACCTCCAGCAAGCTTACCGCAGTAGTTGTGTTCATAAATGCATCGAGGATATATTTTGTACAGTGCTGGGGCAACAGTGCTGCAATTATGAATTCAACCATAGTCAGAGCGTCGAAAGAAGCGTTGCTCATGTCGGGATTTCGAACTGTCTACTATAGACTATAACGGCTACAGTGATGTTGTTAGTATTTACTAAAAATTAATGTCGGACCCAAGGGACTACGTACGTAACACAGAAGGTGTTGGTTAAATTGAGTTTTGCAATTTATGTATCTCCTTGATTACAGGAATATGTCCTTCGAAGCAACTGGAGGTGAGATGTGAGGCATAACTTAACGTTTCTGAAATCAGTATAACAATCATCGACCTTTTCCATCTCACTTTATCATCGCGCATTAGTCCCGATCGCGACGGAGGAATAAATTGGTGGATTGGGTAGTGGAGTCACTAAAAAAAAGTTTTCTACTAATGAACTCATTTTCGTTTCTCGATATTTGTATAAACGCTTAATAGGCCGTTTCCGCCGAGTTTAAGTGATTTAAAATTCCATTAGCTATCAAATTTGAAGTGACGGAAAAAATTGTTGTTTGATGATGGGCACTGATACAAAGTATCGAACAGTCCCATTGCCGGAATTGTTTGACATTGACAGAAATAAATACCAAAATTAGCTGAAATTCACACTGTAGGTTAGTTCGATTCGACAACCTTAAACGGATGGATAAAGTCGAATGGATGTCAACAGACTTTAACGAAATAGAAAAATTTCAAAACAACGAAACCTAGGATGAAATCTCGCGATTTTGTTCGGTGGAAACATGGCATAATTGTGGAAAAGCTTTTCTATCATTGTCGATGATTCAGTTGGTCTCTAACCCCGATTATGTGTAACAAGCAAACAATCCTCTGTTTCAGCGCAAGAATCACGTCAAGGCCAGTGCTAAAAACACTTGACAATAACGCTTATTTCACAATACAGGGCATCGCACAACCTTGATGTTTATGAAGAGGCGACCAGAGGTTACGTTGTTGAAGATACAGTCTCAACTTAAGCTTATCGAAATATGCGTACATTTGGAGAGTGTTCATAAATCGATTCTTATTTGCATAAATTACGATTTGTGTAAACAACTTACGCTCCGGAAATGAAATGTTTATGAAAATATCCGGATTAAGCCAAGTTAAATTCATTTGCATGAAAATAAAAATATCGTGCATTCGTCTGTGTGGATTTCAAACCGGAATGTAGGAGACTGATGAATTGGGACTATATTCGGTTTTACCCGAGCGAGTCACAATTCAAGTCCCAGCGTTCACTGAAACCTCATCAATTAATCGACCGATGAAAGGTGGCATCCAATAGTTTAACTTAACCAGATTTCGATTATGCAACTAATTCATTTCTGAAAAAAGAAAAACAATTAATTTAAGGAATGATGCAGATGCGGAGAAGCACAGTCTTTGTTTGAATACGTGCTACGATTCATGTGCACATCGATCTCAATGTCGTGTCCGTCTTCGATATTCAGTGCGAAATATCAAATAAATGAAACAACACTGCAGTGGCTTACGATACATACTAACAGGTTTTAAGAAGCTCAACGTGTGTTACCTAAGCAATTATCGTTGGCCGCCGTTCTTCCAACTAGGTCATCTGGTTGTTGGCATTCATTAAATTCCTATCGCTTATTTACATGCGAACTCGTAAACTAGTAGTTAGTATTTGCAGACGGCTGATGCGGTGAGTGACGGTGGCGGCAAGCTTGTGATTGCTCGGCCACTTCAGCTCATCAGAGGGGGCGGTTCTTGCCCCTCCTCCAACTACTCAGTTGCATACGGCGCATCATTAGGAGGTTAACCTGTTTTTTTGTTGAATTCAGATAGATATCTTCGAGAATGTTCTTCGTGTTCACTGAATTTCCATTTAAAAGGGTCAATTAGAAGGCCGATTCTTGATAAGCAAATTGCAGAACCAAGACCTATAAAGTGAAACAGGCGGTTATTACGTATATTATAGCGTTTGTCATGAGTTTAAGACTGTCAGTCTGATGAAATTCACGTGCATTCTTTTGCCAGCAAAACTGATAAGCAATCGGGATTATTTTCCTATTTAATGGACAACAAAGTTAGATATTAACGATGAATCGCATGTCTGATTAGCTGGACATACAGTAAAAGGTCGCTAATTCGGAATGGTCGGGGGAAGGTCATTCCGAATAAACGAATTTTCCGAAACAGCGCTACGGGTTCTATCCTAAGCTACAGACGTACAATCGAGCGTACAATTTGGTTGCCTGTCCTGTTTATTTTTCACTTATCGGCGACTGGTGAGGGTATTTCGTGTTATCAACCAAAAAAGTTGTACGTGTCATTCTTGTCTGAAAAATGATAACCAACGATTTTTCAATTAATGGTCACGTTTCTAATCATTCAAAAGCACATTTGTTTTGGTTTTTGTCGTCTGTGGTCTAAAAATAAACGCGGAGTAATTAAGATTAATTTATTTGGGAATAGCGTTGTTTAAGTCAAACGACGCAGTAAACACAGGAAACACATGTACAAAATACTTATCCAATTATGAGGGAAATGTTTAAGGGATATGGGGCGCAGGTACACCCTGAGCAATTAATTCCTCGTATTATGTGTACGTGTATGCAGGTGACTAAGGGGCTTCAACGAGGTCATTTGTGACATGTGGATCTAAATTTTCTCGGTAGGTTTAGGTGTTATCATGGATTGTTCTGGAACCATTGCCAGTTGTATTATTTTTTGTGTTACACCAAGATTGCTTCAAATGTCATCAGTACTCAAATCAGTCTCTGAAATGTCTTCAATACGAGGACAGTTCTGGATGTCCTGGATATACATATTTGGCATGACACGTTGAGGTGGATTAAGACTTATGAAGCTTCAACTACAACCACTTATGGGTGGTTTTTGTAGATTTCCTAGAACATCAAAAATGATGTTTGCACTCGTATCACTGATGGATGTGATCCATAAATCACTGGATAAAGATACAAAATGTATAAATCGCTCGATTTAAAAAAAAAATAGCACTTCCAGCGATATAAAGTGAACTGTCGATGATTCTTGAAACTCTATAGTTTGGAAACCTGTGTAAATAGAAACATTTCCACAGTCCAATGACCGTACACTTTCTACGGCGCCCGTAGAAAGAGAAATTGACTTATGTCATCTGTTGAAATGGCCATTCACAAACTTCAACGTTGTTGTTCTGCATCAATAATGGAAGTAGGAATCAAACAAGGTTTCCAAAAATTACATGTTTTACATATGTACACAGCCCCTTCCTAACTAAACATTTTTCAAATCATCTGGATCACTCTTAAGTTGAAAAAAGTTTAGGAATTGAATTCCATGTGCGTCATATGAGTTGTTTGGATTCGAGGGATAGACACAACTGCAGAGCTGATGAGCGATATGTAAACAAAAATCCCAAAAACAGGCTATAATTTTGAACTTTAGACGGTTTCTGCTTTCAAGGTTCAACAAAGAATGTGCTGCGAATAATGATGCTTCTTTAAACACATACTTCTGTGTATGTGAACACGACACTTTTCTGTATGTTCGTTCGCTCTTGTGTATTTTTGTTTACTCGCGTTTAGTGGATTCTTCATGTTCGTAGAGAGAAACGTGTGATCATTTGTTTATAAAAGATGTTTGATTACGTTAAACAATGAATTCTGTGAGTGTGGCTGACGTATTTGCATTCAGAAGCACGATGTCTATTCATTTTTGAAATCGACTTTAAGCATAAACTTTCAGCACATTTGGTACGATGCACCATAAATGAAATGTGTTTGAAACTACTGGATTTTTCGAAAGCTGTTGAGCATTTAAATTTCGAGTACATTGTTTGACTTCGAATCCGAACCTTTGGGGCATAACAAAAGAGGACGCCCGCGTTTAAGGTGGCAACCAAGTGGAGAAGTGCAAAAAACAAACACCTAGCCAGATATCGTGCTAGTTGGAGAGGCATGTTGGTTGATGCCCAGGTCCACCCCGGACTGTAGAAGAAGAATTTAGACTTTGTGGTTCCATGGTACTCTCGCTAACGATTAAAAGTTCCATTGTTTGGTAGAATCAAGTGGTGCTAATCAAGGCATGCTAGATCAAAAGAAGACTAGCAGTATTGGAGCAAGAAGAACATAAGTGAAACTAGTACATAGGCGTATTGCCTCTTGGGCATCCAGACTAGAAGACGGCATGCAAGGTCTATAGAAGCTGTAGAGAGAAATGTATGAGGAAATATTATTGCAGTACCTTGTAATCTAAGTGTAGCTTAGCTGCCTAGAGTCAAATTACAAATAGGAGAAGCCTTTTCTTCTGATGATGAAGCAGAGACTTGTATACCAATCGTTGACTCTTTATAGTCTCTCCTTTGACTTGACAACAATTGCCCACGTGTCACGTTGGACAGGCGTTTTGAAAATCAACTATAACCTCAGATTAACCTGAGTTTACCAAATTTGCACACGATCTTTTTCATATGATATCAGGGCTGTTGCCTACAAACATATACCATATTTTTCTCATGGAATTCTGACAAGCGGGAGACCTGTAGTTATTTTGATAAAAATGTGTTCATAACAATTACTTATCCTTCAGTCCGGCATCCACGACCAATCCGAGAGCAGTTAGTAATGTCAGCTTTCAATTGTGTGATCAATCTACTTTTTCTAATTACACATATGTACAACCTTTTGCTTTACATCAAATCTACCAGTAATCCTGCCGCTAGCTTATCTCGTCGGCTTACTCTGTGTGGCTTACAACTGTTCAGAGCTAATTTTAAGCCAAAATTACGTTGTCCTGTGTTGGTCCAACCTGAATTTGAGTTTATAAACACAAGTAAGGTGGATTTTAGTTAGTCTTACGCTTAGTAAGACATCCAACTTGTCATTTTCATTTTTCGCATAAACACCTAAAGCTCCTGTCACAAAATACCCTGTCCGACATGATCTTCTACTTATGGAAACTTATGACTTAAGACTTCGCGTCTATAAATAAGTGACAGTCATCAACCTCTAGCCGAAATGTGTGTGTTAAACATTGTCACACATTCATGTCACCCTATAAACAGTATAATAAATTTAAACCCCAAATGTATGCCAAATATCGCACGTTTCTGCAAATGTCCATCCGTACGTCTTTTTCATGTGGCTAAAGTCCTTTGAATAATTAAATTAATTGCATCTCATTCGTGCGTTGCCCGTGCTCCATTGAATGTATACGTATTCCCCGAACAGAAAGAATAATGAAACAATGCTACAATATATTTTTGTTTATTTGTTTGACATTGTTCACATTGTCTCTTGAGTGCTGCACACGCAGAGTGAAAGAAAAATAAAAGAATGGAAAATTAGCACACGCGAAGAGTATTTTTAGCGAAATGGAAAAAACAAGCATTTAACAGAATGTTGGCAACGTTATTGATTTTCCAACACAGACGCATTAAATTAAAACACACATGCACGTACTTCGCCGTGCCGGTCTCTGCAGGTTTTGTTTCTGTTTTCCAAACGTAAATACACGCCCGTTGCTTGGAGTCTCAAAGTACATAATTTGGTGACTTGATTGGGCTTGATTGTGGCAGAAGAAAGTTTGTGCACAAGGCCGCAGCGTTGGTAAATAAAGCATTTTATTGTGTGCATGTATTATTCAGGAGGATCATGGAAATTTACCAGAAAAATAAATGTTTTACGCTTATATTAGCCCATTAGAGGTGCTATCCAGATAAGAATGATAAGATTAGCGAGAAAATTTCGTCACATGGCTTTTTGCAGACGATTATAATCAAACAAACTGTTTTTGTGAGAAAAACAAATAAAAACAATTGTTTATGTAGAAGGCGTGATCTGATTGTGGTTTGCCATTGAGGAGAACGTAGCTGATTCGCCTTTTGATAAGTGAACATTGTTATGTGTTCATTGAGAATAACAGATTGAGGTGTACAAGTTGAAATATTAGCGGGCAGATGCTGAATTTCATACGACGGAGTGCCTCGAGGTAAACTGTGGAATGTGCTGCAGGAGTATGAGAATAATGATCCTCTTTTGAGGGGTTCTAGTCGGCATACATAAACTGTAGTATCTGTGTTCGAGTTAACTGCTAAATCAACATCTTTCACCGTATGCATCGCCAAGAGTGCGTCGTGACACCTCTTCTTTTCTATAGAAGCTGCAGAGATGAAGAATATGAGGAAATATTACTGCAGTACCTTGTAATCTAAGTGCAGCTTAGCTGCCTAGAGTCAAATTACAAATGGGAGAAGCCTTTTCTTCTGATGGTGAAGCAGACACGAGGCCTGTAGAGCAATCCTTGACTGTTTATAGTCTCTTCTTGAAAATCAACTATAACCTCAGATTTGCCAGAGTTTACCAAATTGGAACACGACCTTTTACATATGATATCAGGGATGTCTTGGCACCTCTTCTTTTTCATTAAGTGTGTATGTATATGAAAGCAGTTGAGGTGAGGAATATTTCATATTGGGAGAGTTAAGGCAAAGAACACAACTTGGCTGTCCTCTCATAATTGCACCAGTGCGCACTCGATAGCTTAGTGACCGTATGTGCAGATGCTATTATTTAGGTTGACGTGGACAAATCAGAGGTTATGTTGATTTCCAGCACCCCTGTTCAATCCATCACTCTATATGTAAGTGAAGAAGAAGAAGTAGAAGAAAAAATTCAAGTATCTCGGGTTTTCTGTTTACGATTGATGGGTGGGGTAATAGTGAGCCTTCCTGTAGGGATAGTCAAGCTGGGTTTATATTGAACCACTTTGCAACATCTGTAATTAGAAATGTCGAGCTGGGTGTCAAAGCGAAGTTAGCTGTTTTCAACTCAGTATCTGAACAGAAAGAATAAGATCGCGTATACAAGCTGCCGAGATGAGATTTCTTCGTGCTGTTTTTGGAGTTACCGCCGGGATAAGGTGAGAAACACGGCAGCATTACACGACGAACTCAGTGTTAAGCAGGTGGTTCTTCGAATGGAAAAGGCGATGATTTAATGGTTTGGCCACGGCGTCAATGCCCCATCATTACGTTTTCCGAAACTCACGACGAGGTGGTTGGACCAAGTCCCAAAAAACTTCCTTAGTTGAGCCTGGGCATAAATCGCGATGGCGGAGGACCAGTACGTCCTGATGATGCTGAACGCCAACGCGTGGTAAAAAACCCATCTAGTAATTTTCAGACGCCTTCGATTGACGACAACTGGTGGTCTGACGACATCGATCTGAATGGTTCGTAGTCAGAAGGTGTCATGGTTGGATAATAGACCATGCATGCTAGGCTCGGGAGTAGATGACTTCATGAGTTGTAATAATGCAAAATAACCTTCGTCGTTTTAATATAATATGAGTGGCACTACAGTCCATACAACTCTTGTTCCTAGCTTCTCAGCAACCACTCTTGTTGTGCATGCTATTGTTCTGTCACGAATGGAAGGGACCTACAAATTTATGCCGACTCGGAACGGCCAAGTTTGAGACTAAGTACATACCCACAACACGCGCCCCATTTGCCGTCGTTACTTGGCCCATTATTATTTTTTCTTCCAGTATATCGCTTAACGTTATTTTGACTTTAATTTCATTGACAGTTAATGTGTTGCTTATGTGTGGCATGGGTTTTCATTAAGCAATATTTAAAATTCAAAAGAGTTGTTTCCTGAGAAATGCCATGGCTGCACAATCCAAATGATGAGGGTGATGGCCATTGATACATTTTATGTGGCTTCCTTTGTTCAGTTTTCATTCACCCTCAAGTCAGTATTTCGGTCTCCCATTCCGTTCCCACTTTCCCAATGTTTGTGGTTTCTTCCCCGAGTTTGAAAGAAAATTAGAAAATTGGGCTGTGTCCCTGGGGTATGTATGAATGAGAGAATATTTGGGAAAAGAAACAAACAGAAATCACGTCCTTTTTAAATAAATGGAACAGGCGTAACCTATTTTATGATTTCCTTGAAAACCTTCAATTAACTTGTATATTCTTGAAGAAACGAAGTTATTTATTATAAAAATATATGTTCAACCTAACAAGCTAGGGCAGCTTGCTCTTACTCGTGGAAGGGAATTACAGTTTTATGTCGACTCCGAACGGCCAAGTTTGAGATGCTTTTTCTTCTTCTGAGCATTGTCCATGACCTGGAAGAGGTAGAGCCGTGAAAATTATTTCTGTCGATCAGAGCTGGAATCGAACCTACGATGTCGAGGTTGGGGTCGACGAACGTACCCACAACGCCAGGTGCCACCACTGCTTGCATTTATATGGGGGATTATATAAGAAATTGTTAAGGAAACAAATTAAAAAAATAGGTTTAAGCATTCATCTTATTCGAACTCCTCCCACTTTGGAAAATAAATTAAATTTAAAATTGAACGTGTAAAGAATTGATTAATAATTTTCTATTCCTTTCTTTCACAGCGATCCAATGTTTAGTAGTAGTAGTAGTAGTAGAAGAGAGTTTACTAGTTCAAATAGTAGCTGCGGCAAGTCGCGTACTATGTCTACCTCATCTAACGCCACTACCATGTCGAATGAATCCTACTCCATCTCTCTCGGTGTAGGGCCTCTGTGGTGGTCCTGATGTTCCTACCCACCACAGAACAGACCACGATAGGGCGCCTCTCTTAAATGGTAAGTTATTTGCTACAATTTTCCATATTCCATCTCCACATAAATGTTATTATTTTTTTTTGTATGAATTACAGACTACAATCGTAAAATATCCGTAGATTCAGCTGGTAGCTACATCTCCAGCACATCTTCGGAATTCTCTGATATTGAATTTGCTGATGCTTCACCTGACGATGTTATTTCAACTTGCTCTGATGATGATTGCCAGGAGGTCGTTAAGAAAATCCTCCACAATGAACGACCAATGCGCATCACCATCAAGTTGCATGTAACTGAGAGCAAATACACTAAATGGGATACGGTAAGTAGTTGAAGACGATGAAGCAAAAAGAAAAATTAACTTTGTCTGTGTACTCGCAAGAGTTACGATGTGTATTGCTGTGTCACGTGGAAAAGTCACGTTTTTAGTTAACTCGACGTAGTTGCAGAAAATTGAAAAGGATCCGAAGTGCTTTTGTAATAATACCCTCTTTTATGGTTGCCTTTACTGAAGACTTGCAATGACGGTGGTTGGCATCATCATCCCCCTACACACGGGGAGATGCCGATGGCTGAGAGCGTATTAATGAAGCGTGAACAAAACGTCTATTGTCGAATAAGGTTTTTCTTTTCTCTTCTCGTAATCTATTGTACTCGTAATAGCTTAAGGGGTATTGTTTGTAAGAAAAACATGCTAATGACTTGAAATAGAATAATGGAACATTTGTATTCCAAACATGAAATTGAGACTTTTGTTTTGACTCATTATCGTTCTCAGTTACTTGGAATCAATGCGCACACGTGGGGGATGGAATGAGTTAGACATATGTCCAACTGCAAGTTCATTTGTGTTATCTATTACCAACAACGTTTTATTGGTAAAAACAACCGATTTTGGATTTTAGTTCCTTGTTGCGTGAACATTAAAATGCGATACAGCTTCAATTTGGATAAAAGTTGTTCCGTAGAGGCTAGTGGTTAACCGATGATCGCGGCTGTTCACTAGCTGGCAACGTTTTAACCACGATGTGCAATTGTGATACATTTCAAAATGCATTCAACAACGAATTAGGATCCATTGCGAGATGTGCAGAATCTTGGACCATAAAAATGCTAATCGAGCAATTAAATGCGAAAAGTCGTACTGCGCAATTGTTGACAAAATAACACAATCGCACGTTTATTCGGCTTTATTTTAATCTTATTTTGCGAAAGGTTTGCTTTCCAAGAGAAATTCATTTCCGAATGGTCCTACGAGTCATCCACTGAATGTTGGTTAAAGTTAATAAAAAACGACTGGCTCGGTTAAATTTATATTCCAAGTCACAATGGAAATATAATCAAAGTTCAAATGACACAGGGCATCCGCCTTAAGCAGCACTTACCTTACCAGTCAAACGGGTTTTACCCAAAAACAGCTTTCGTTCCATCCACAATAAGCTCGTTTATCTTGTCAATCTTGATGAGAGTTCAATATATTTCATACTCATTGCCTTCCTTCTTTCTCTTTCAGGTCTTGAATCCAACCAACAACATTCTGTATGTTGTCTTGCCGGAAGTTCTACCACCAGAAGCTTCCAAGCATTCGTTCATCTCACTGTTGGAATTCGCTGATGAAAAATTGGACGTTGACGCTGTAGTTCTCTGCATGCGTAAGGACCGTCCAGACCGTTCCCGTTTGGTGCAGACTTTCTTGATGCTTGGTTTCCAACCATTGTCGCGCAAATCTCCCTTCGCTCCACCAGCTGAGAAGGTCGAGAAGAACAACTGTTTCCTCATCTACAACATCGAGGAGTAATCGCGTGGCGCGCCCAACACAGCAATCACAATATCAGATGTTATTTTGTTTGTTTTCTCCTTTTTCGTCTCTTGTAACCAGTAACTGTCAGCTAAAAAAAAAAGTGTTCAAGATTTTAATCGGATATCAGCAAAATATATCTTTCCATCAAGTAACAACATCAACACATCTGAATGGATTGTAAGAATTTAAGAGAGTAACTTTTCAGCCGAGTGCTATATCGTATTTAAAAAAAAAAATAAAAAATCCAAAAAAATATAGAAAAAACAAAAAAAAATGCAAAAAAAAATTAGTTTTAAGGAATTCAATGCATCATCTGATAAATAATTCAATTCATTTTGTTTCCAGCTAACACAGGACAATATCAGATTTTCCTTTCGATTTTCATAGTTTTCTGTTATTTGTTTCGTTTTTTTTTCTTCTCAATTCAGATTCAACTTTCATACGCAGACATTAAAAAATATATATTTATTCACTTTGCAATAAGTAATCACAGTTTAATTTCAATTGATCAGCAAGTAACTTAGTAATGTTGTTAATTCCAATGTTTTGCAGTTAGTTTTGTCCTTTTTCTTTGTTTCAAATGCATTCATTTAAATAATCACAAGTATTCATTTAATACCTTATTTCATCGTATCCATGCAAACAAAATATCACACACATACACAATATAACATACAATATATTCGTTGTTAGTTATTATTAAATACGATATGGTTTTCGAACTTGAGTATGCATAATTAATCACACAATAAAACTTAATAATTTTTTTTATCGAACTTATATCATCATAAACTTTATATTGATAAATTGTTCCGGAATCAATAAACAAATAAATAAAGGAACACAATTTGGTTTTGCTTTTTGGGAATTTTGGAAAACGCTGTTGTTTTTTTGTATAGTAATTTTTTTTTTTTGCACAGGATCTGCGACAGCTGTGGTGTTGTTCATGGCATGTGCTTGTTGGAAGACAGTTGGCATAGAGGCCTAATGCGGAATCGTTTGACCTTTTAGGCGCATCGACTAATTAACTGCCGAGATTAAATAGAAAAGGCCTTAGTCAGATTACAAGATCACTTAATAATGATAACATGGGTGGCGTTACAGCCCGTGGAGGGCCAGGGCCTAGCTTCTCAGCAACCACTCGTGTTGTGCGTGCTATTGCTCTCTCACGAGTGGATATATAATAACCCCTTGAGCACGCGTAAATTTTTGTCGCACAATTTGCGCGTGCTCAAGGGGTTATTAATACCCTTAATTGTACGGGGTCAAGACACAGCACGGGCCGTGGGTATAGAGGGAGAAAGAGAGAGGAGGTACCTGTGCACATTGGTCTTAAACATCTGCGGATTGTAATCTATGGGAAATATTGAGCTGGGAAGAGCATTCCATATTCGTGTGGAGCGGCTAAAAACGAGTCTAAATTTCACCGTGCGTCCGAAAGCAGGCTTAAGGGTAAACTGATGTGCATTCCTGGCGAGACGTGTATTGCGGGTGAATTCAATGAGAGGAGGAATGCAATTGGCTAGCTCACTTGAGCATCGTTTGTTAAAATAACGATAAAACACGGACAAAGAAGAAACGGTACGTCGATGTCTAAGCGAGTCTGACGAACCCGCGATATCGTTGTCTCCAATAAGTTTTATCGCTCGCTTTAGGATTCTATCTAGTAGGTGCAGGGTGGTCTTGGGGGCACCAGACCAGATATGAGCGTTATACTCAAGCTTAGGGCGAATATACGTCTTATAGATTAAAGCCAAATCAGACGGGGTGAAGTATTTCTTGCATCGATTAAGGAAACCTAAACATTTCGCAGCATTTTTGGCGACCTCGAATATGTGATCGTTCCAACGAAGTGTTGTGTTGATGTGCATACCGAGGATCGAAAGTTTTCCGGTTTCGTCGGTACAAGCGACATTCATGGATAATGGCTGATTATCAGGGGTTCGCTTTAGAGACAGCAGACAGCATTGAGTTTTGGAAGCATTGAATTCCACTCTGTTGTTCCTCTTCTTCTTCTTCTTGTGGCGCTAAAGTCCGGGGTGAACCTGGGCCTCGGTCAACAATCCTCTCCATCTGGCACGTTCTTTAGCCAGCTGCCTCCAATTTCGCATTCCAAGTTGGTTGAGGTCCTTCTCCACTTGAGTGCGCCATCGGGTTCGTGGTCGTCTTCTATTGCGTTGTCCCACTGGTTCGGAGTCGAAGACTCTTCGAGCTGGAGCAGTGTTGTCCATGCGCTCTACATGGCCTAGCTATCTTAGGCGTTGAATCCGTAGACGCCTGACTAGACTAATGCCGCTGTACGGCCCGTACAATTCGTGGTTGAATCTTCTTCTCCAAGAACCTTCAACGCAAACAGGACCAAAGATTGAAAGCAGAACT